>CM070617.1:57076474-58468248 GCA_036346255.1 Ampelocalamus luodianensis | reverse complement strand
GTTAGGACCAAGTGGATGGTTAAACAAGACAGTTTAATAAACCGGGTCCTCACAAAGTTGGTATCGAGCCATTCCGACCGTAGTAACCCAAGCTTGGTCGTCCTTAGGATATTTTGAAACCTTATTTTCAAAGTATCAATGAGTTATGAAAGCTTAAGTAAATTCTCGATTTTATTCTTACCTATCTTAGCTTTCTTCTCATCTTGCTCTAATTTGAGTTTTAAAATTTGTTCTCCTTTCCTTCTCTCAAAAGATAGTCATTATCGCTTAAATTGGGTTTTGGGAACCAATGAGTTTGGCAAATTGAAGTGTTAGCTGCCCTCTACAAGGTTTTGAAGCTCCGGTTGAAGATTTCAATTTGGAGGCTTGATGCAAAATCTCGACAGCGATCGCTCAATTTCCGGACAGCAAGCTCAAAGGTTCTAAATAGGTAGATAATGAGAGATTAATCAACTAAAACTTGTGGGAATGAAAGGTAAGATGTGATATTAGTTAGCTAAGTACCTAGCGTTTATTTCGCTGGTTTAACCTTGCTCTTAAGTAGTGTTAGAGTTGTGGTAAGGTGCTGAAATTTTATCTTCTCACACCATTACCTGCTCATTCAATACGGGTGGATGGCATTGAGAAGTTGAGATTTGGTTTGATGTTTCTATGTTTTGGAGCCTTTTGGAAGCAATTAAAGTTTGTTTACTTGCTGCTTTTGGCTTTCGGTTAGGTGATATCTTATTCTCTAATCGTTAGTGTCGCTTTCATCGATTTCTAGTCTTAGTGTTTTGCTGCTAACCTAATTTCCTTGAATCAGATGGTCGGAGGTACTCAGCGCCGTAGTCGAAGATTTCTGTTTGATGAGGAGCTCCGCCTCCGACCATGGCCGGAGGTCCTTCTTCGATAGAGCGCAACCGCTCGAGGACAGGAGGGTCCCGCTGGATGTTATCGCGCGCAACACCTCCGCCTCTTCCGTGCCTCGTGATCCGGCAAAGGGGTGACATCGCCTCGTGGGGTTTGGCTTGAGTTTCTTCGCACTCAACCCCCACGCTCTCCCGTGTCCGAGGACCCACCGGACGCAGATGACTGGTCGCGCCTGTTGAGCGTAGCTCGACGCTGCTCGCTGCCTCGACCAGACAAGGCACTTTTGCCTCCCATCGCCTTCAGTGGAGCGCGACTTCCCCGTGGGAGAACTTTCTTGGCCATGCACCGCCGCCACATCGCTACTTGGGATGAGTTCCGACGGCGCTCCGCCGAGCTCACATCCCCGCCGCTGATGAAGTCAAGAAGAAGGAGTTTCGCCAAGCAAGGGCGTAAGTCGCGATGGAGTATTCGCACGAGTTCAACCACTTGGCTCGTTATGCTCCATCCGAGGTGGCCACCGATGAGGCCAAGCAGAAAAGTTCATGGAGGGTTTGTCCTGAGGAGCCGCAAGACAAGCTTCCATTGTGGACTTTGTTTGACTTTCGTGCCTTGGTGGACAAGGCCATTGTTGCCGAGCACAAGGCGGCGGCGTCGGGCGAGTCCCGTAAGCGCAAGCGGAGGGCCGCCGGTCCGCATGTGCCGCTCTCTCGCCCTCGGGTCGGGCCTACCCAGGCCTGCTCGTGGCTTCCTACCACCGAGGCCGCCAAAGACCAGCTTCTCGCCTCCGCAGCCGTGCCTCTACCACGTGCGCCAACTGTAAACAGGTGGCCCCGCAATCCGGCCGCGGGTCACTTGCTTTTCGGCAACCGTGGGCATTATGCCAATAGTTGCCCTAACAGATCGAGCGCCCTCGCCCTAATGGAGGACGCGCGTGGAGGTGGTTCTCCCGTGATCGGGTTGTCCCCGCTACCCAAGGCGTGGGTAGTGGTCACGCAACCTCATCTCCGCGAGGAGGCAATGGAGGCACCGACGCCGTGTTGGGTACCCTTTCGCTAACTCTTCCCCCCAGCAGCTTTGTTTGATTCAAAGCATCTCATTCATTTGTTTTAGTCTTTTGTCGTGGGAGGTCTTCTTTACTCCATTGTTGGTCCTGCTCATTCGCTTCTCCCGCTCGGAGTTGAGAGCCGAGTCCGAGTGTAGGGATGTCCCCGCGGAGATAGAAGGGTAGGATTCTTGGCAAACCTTATCCTCCTTCGATCGGCGAGCTTAGATGTAATCCTAGGCATGGATTGGTTGTCTCAAAGACATGGGACAAATTGATTGCGCTTAGGAGGCTCATCTACCTCACTCACCCTTCCGGCGAGTTGTGTTCGCTACCGGTCAGCAGGTCCGTGATCTCTTCGCGCCGGGCTGGCCGCTCTAGATATTAGTGAAGTCCCAAGTGGTATGTGACTTTGTTGATGTCTTCCCGACGACCTTCCAGGATGCCACCATTCTGAGACCTCGAGTTTGTCATTGAGTTGGTTCCCTGCACGCCCGATTTCAAAAAGGCCCACTGGATGGACCCAATTGAGTTGGTGGAGTTGAAGAAGCACTGGGTGAGCTTCAAGAGAAGGGCTCATCCGCCTCTAGCTCGCTCCTCTCGGGATGCTCAGCAATCTTTGTCCCTAAAAGGACAAGACGCTGCGATGTGCGTGGATTACCACCCACTTAATGAAGTAACTGAAGAACAAGTACCCTTTGCCCCAGATAGATGACCTCTTCGATCAATTAACTGGAGCTCGAGTCTTCTCCAAGATTGATTTGAGAGTGGGATATCATCGTTCTGATTCGACGAGGATATCCCAAAGACGGCTTTCTACTCGTTATGGCTTGTACTTAGCTAACTAGTATCACATCTTACCCTTTTATTCCCACAAGTTTTACTTGGTTAATTTCTTATTTTCTACCCCGTTAGAACCTTTGAGCTCGCTGTCCGAAATTGAATGATCGCTGTCCAGATTTCTCGATCCAAGCCTCCTAATTGAAATCTTCAACTTCGAAGCTTCAAAACCTTGTAGAGGGCTAACATTTCAATTTGCCAAGCTCATTGGTCCCAAACCCAATTAATCGATAATGACTATCTTTGAGAGAAGGAAAGGAAAACACTTTAAAACTCAAATTAGAGCAAGACGAGAAGAAAGCTAAGATAGGTAAGGAATAAAATCCGAGAACTTACTTAAGCTTTCACAAATCATTTGACCCTTTGAAAATAAGGTTTTCAAAATATCCTAAGGACGACTCAAGCTTAAGTTATTACGGTCGGAATGGCTCGATACCAACTTTGTGAGGACTCTGTTTATCTGGCTTGTACTGCTTAACCATCCACTAGGTCCTAACAAGACAAATCAAATAAACTGTTTCTAGATATGTATACTTCCCGTAAATGCAGATACACACCCCGCTACAAAATCATGCATCAATTCCATTCATACACATAGAGTCAAGCAAAAGCAACAACTGAACGATATAGATAATATAAAGAGAGTTATTATAAAAAGAGAGGCCACTGCCAAAATTCATAAAGACAAGTAAATACACAAATGAAGTAAAATGGCCATAAGATGGCGATAACAAAAGCCAATCGGTGCCTTTACCCACAAGGCAACCGACCGGACCGCCAAGCTAATCGCCCCCAAATACAAGAACACAACCACAAAAGTGAGGCCCTTGGGCTCACCTTCTTCCTCTCGCAACAATTAATATTAAAGCGTGATGAGTACAAAACTTGTTTTTGTACTCGCAAGACTGAGGTGAGATAATGTAACTATAATTAACTACATGCAAGCTTTATTTAAGTGGATGAGGCTTTGGACTTATTTTCAGATAAAGCAAGTTTTCATTTACAATAAGGTAATAGATTCAAAGCAAGTTTGCAATTAACTTTATTGTTCAAATAAAAGAGAGACAATAATAACATAGATAGAGACAACACCAACCTAGAAGTGACTAACCCATAGTCACCACAACAATAGCATGAAGTACCCTTCATACCACCCATGTCAAGTTTAAGTTTTTAAAAGGTTGTAGTCTAGTTCTGTGGGAAATAACTGCTGTCCATAACCTAGACGAGGCTATTCGAATAGTTTTAACCTCGCAGGTGTACCAATGTACCCACACGATAGACCGCTTTCCACCACCCACTGGTTAGCACACTTCCTTTGGTATGTGCATGGCTAAGTCTAACAAGACGCTTCCAATGGACGATGCTAATTAAGAGCCCGAACCCACGGAGAAAGACACATTAAATGCACTCCTAACCTGTCCGCTAATGCCCCTCCAACACCACAAACACACACACGTAAAAACACCCACCGACCAGCTCATAATTAACACCTCCCAAAGTACTTAGTCAAGAGAGGTTCCATATCCCTCAGTGGTTAGCACGCACAATTGCTTGGATCAATGGCACAAGTAACTCGGTCCTTAGGGACTCAGCACCATTCCAGCCACACCCAACAGATCACCCAACATACCATTGTGCCCAAGCCAAGATATAATTTTGTTTTCGTTTTTGATTTGCAAAATGGTAAAACACAAGGGTTGGACATAATGGAATAATATAAGTATTTAGGTGATCAAGATCACCGACTAAGTCGATGATCGCCCAATACTACCGACGCTAGGCATGGCTACAATATTTATTCGAATCTACTAAGTGACAAGAGCTCATCCAACGAACTCTAATCACAAAGAAATAACCTAGGCTCGTAGTAGAGGATAATTATTTACCTACAGATTCTCGCAACTAGAGGTCTAACTAATCAATTTAACAACAAAATAGCAATGCATACATAGAAGTTAAACAAAATATTAGACTTTAAAAGTAATGGGATTAATGGGAAATGATCAAACTGCTTGTCCGCTTGTCGTTGCTCAACTTGTTATGAGGGTCGCTCTCTGGATTACCGCAAATATCGAATCCTAAGCTTAAAGAGCTAAAACAACCAATAAGACGAGCAACACTTAAACAAAAGAGCAAGCAAAAATTATCCAAATGTGACGAAATTTATACACAAGGTAAAATACTAACATACCTAGACATAGAAACTCGAAAACTTAATTTGGATTTGTGGTGCAAAAGATATTCTCTAAAACCTAATTTCTAGCCATAATTAGCAATCAGTAGCAAAATATTTTCTAGAAAGATTTTGAAGCTGAAACTTTTATGGTAGCTACCTACTGGTATAGTGGCAAACCCATATAAAATTTCAGGTCATTTGGAGTTAAAATGATTTAGTTATGATTTTTCTAAGTTTTAAATCTAAGACATGATTAATTTCAGATTAAAGACTACTGCAAAACCTATACTAAGCTAAAGTACTTTAACAGATGCATTTATAGAACTTTAGTTTGTTAAATTTGGAGCTACAGAGAAAAAGTTATGCAATTTGAAGTTTAAAACAATTAATATGTGCAAATAAAAGCTTCTTGGATTAAATCTGAAAACCCATAAAATCGGGAGGTCGTGGGTCGTTGATCAAAGATCGCACGCTCACGATCTCAGATGCTAAAACCCGCACGAGCACCCGCGCAAAGACCTATCGCGCTTGGGGAGGTCTTAACTGCTGATATTGAATCCAACGGCCCACCACCGATGCACAAAGACACGCCAAGGAGCTCACAAGATTAGGGAGGTCGGCCATCGATTCGGATCTCGCGCCCCGAAGCTCCACGAGGAGGTCCTACTGCTATCCAACTAAGGGAAGGTCTGGCGGCTAAGATCTCCCGAGGAGGTCTTAACGGTCCGGATCTCGAGCGAGAGAGGACTCTAAACGGCTGCTTAACAATGTAGAGGTCTTGACGGCCAGGATCTCACCGAGGAGGTCCTAACGGTCTAGATTTCTGGGAGGTCCTCCAACACAAGTGCTTTATCAGAGAGATCCGATGGCTCAGATCTCCATAGGAGAGGTCCCGAGCGGTCCAGATCTAGGCGGGAGGTCCTCATGGTTAAGACCAAAGACGAGGAGGTCTCTGAGGTTCTCTTTACAAAGAGACTAAGGTGGTCTTTTGTAAAGAGGACCTGTGGGTGGTTTTGAAGGTTTTTTACAAAAGACCAGGTGGTCTTTTGCAAAAGAGGACCTGGTGGGGTGGCTCAGGTGGTTTTTAGAAAACGACTAAGGAAGGACTTTGCAAGGAGGACCCCAAGGAGGTCCGAGAGGGCGGCTTGACAAAACGACCGGGTGACCTCTTCGCACAGAGGACCTCATGAGGTCTTTTGCAAAGAGGACCCCAAGGAGGAGGGTGATCCTAGCGGCCGGGATTTAACTCACTGAGGTCTTTAACGGCCGTGGATTCTACATGGTGGGAGGTCCCGCGGCTAAGGACTTAGACTAGAGATCTAGCGGTCCTGGACGACATCAAGAGGTCATGAACGGCCAAGACCACAACCGAGAGGTCCTAGGACTTAGCTAATACGAACAAAGGATCTACGGTGGATCTAAACAGAAGAGGTCATTAGGGCTAGGATTAAATCAAGAGGTCTTGGGAGCTAGAGTTTTGCCGACAAGATCCCACGGTGCGCATCCAACACTGGAGGTCCCGGAGGGTCACGATGAACCCGGAGGAGGTCCAATGACTTGACAAAAACGCGACAACACTGGGCGACACCGGCTTTGGTCATCGCTCGTCGCCGCGACCACGACCACGCGCGCGCTGTCCGACGGGGCAAAACGTTCGTAATACCATTGCGAACATTTTGAGGGCACAATGTCGCCGACCGACCCATATCGCCGGCGAGCCGTAACGAGGCGGAGATCAAGCACGGGAAAAGTGAAAACCGAGAAGGACTTCGCCGCGACCTAGACTATCGAGCGCTTAAGCTACAGAGGTCATTGTGAACTCACCGGGCCTGCAGGAGGTCCAAGGAGGTCGAGGAGTTCCAATGACGACGACCGCCACCTGAGCCGAGGAAGACAACGCTGGGCAGCAATCCGCCACGAGACGAAGGGGGTGACTCACTACGGAAAGGGGGAAACCTCCAATTCAATTGCTTCCTCGGGATACCAAACAAATTGACCGAGGGTTAAAGATCACGAGGTAAGAAGAAGGAGGTAGAGCAAAGAATGGTGACAATGAGTCTCGGAGTACCGCCTTCACCGAGGAGCTCAAGCTCAAAGAATGGCGGTCGTGGTGATCTTGGGGTTGAGCTCAAGCACGAAGAAAGGGTGCCAACTGGCCGCGTAAGGGTGAAAGGAGGACAAAGAGGGAGAGCTGGTGCTTAAGCAGCAGGGGAGCTCGGTCCGCAACGGCTCTCAAGACGGGAGGTCCACCAGTCATGGGAGCCGAGGACGGAGCAGTAGAAGGAGACTCTCAAGGTGCTCGAGCATAATAAATGCATGCCGTGAGGAGCAGATGGGGAGGTGACTAGGCGCCGCTTCTCTCACGACTTCACCGCTGGCCACGCACGCATGCGCGCGGAGGAAGAAGATGACCAACGACGACACCGGCCCATGTGTCACGCACAGGCGCGAGCCGCCGGGTGCGCTCGGTGGGACGCAGCATGGTCGAGCTAACTCGCCGAGTCGGACTCGAAGTTCGAGTTTCTGGCCGGTGAACAAGATTAGACCTGTTTTAATTTGAATTTTGTGTTGAATATTTGAGGATTTAATTGAGGCCAAATGAACTCCAAATTTGATGAAATTTAACTCGAGCTAAGTAGATAGATGATTGAACTCCCCTAAAACTTTCAGAAGTTTTTATGCATTATATTTTATGTTAGAAATTCCAGAAGTGATAAACTGGGGTTTGACCAATTGAAATGTTGGTTTGACCTGCACCCAAAATTATTCAAACAATTCCTGAAAATTGTGAAATTTTTCAGAGGGGTCACATATCAACCCAAGAACTTAGGAAAAAGATTTCCCAGGAGATGATCAACAGACTTGTGACTTTGTATTTCCATACTCTTGTACAATAATTGTTTAGTACACACAGGAAATACATGATGTAAGAAAAAGTTTTAATTTCTACTCATTTTCTTACACTTAAGCCACAAAGCACACTTCCGAAGGTATGCCGACACGGCTAAGTCCTACGAGACGTTTTCCAATATTGTGTATTAACTACGAGCCCTGTATGGATAGAAACCCATACGCTACATTGCAAGTCTAAAGACAACCAGCCATCACTGGGAAGCCTTCTGACACTACAATGCTCCCAACACCATCCCTCCCACGACTTCTCGCACCCAAGCCAATACACGCCAAAGTACTAAGTCAAGAGAGGTCCCATACCCTCTAGTGTGGTTAGCACGCACAAATTGCTCGGATAATGTGTACTCACAAGATGTTCGGTTCTTAATTGACTCTGCACCATTCCGCCACACCCAAAAATCACACTCGCCTTACCATTCCGCCCAAGTCTAAATTATTTTGTTTTCAGTTTTAGTTTTCATAAGTAGACATGGCACAAGGCTGAAATCATAGATCATAATAAGTTTTATAGATCAAGGTTATCGAAGTCGATAACCGCCCATTTCTACCTGAAGCTAAGCATGGCTAAGCAATTAATTCGCAAACTACTAAGTGACAAGAACTCATCCACGAGCTCTAAATCACAGCAATAACCTAGGCTCATGGTAGTAAAGGATAATCAATTGCTAAGGAAATGCATCTACTAGGTCAACTAACGATTAATAGTTTAACACAAACTAGCAATGCATACATAGAGTTTGTAAACAACATAAATACTTAAAAATACAGGGATTAACATGATCAAACTGCTTGCCTTGCTGCAATTGTTCTTGCTGCAGAGGAGGATCCTCAGTTCAATATAATCTTCGAACCTAACGCTAAAAGGCGATAAAACCAATAAGAACGAAGAACACCAACTAAAACTCAACAGCAAAAGACATCCAAATCCCACAAAATTTATACAGCAGCTAGAGGTTGATTTTAGACAATTTTAGAAACAAGAATCACTTCATTTGGACTTAGCATGAAAAAGTTATGCCCTAAACAATTTCTCTCACCAAAAATTTAATTAAATTAATTACGTTATTGTTCATGGCAAAATTTCTAGAATGATCTGGAATCTGAAATTTTATGGTAGGTAGTTAAGGTCATCCTAAGAACAGCAAAGTTGAGTTTACTTCATTTGGAGTTGAAATGAATTAGTTATGATTTTTCTAAGTTCTAAAACTAGTAGATCATTAATTTTAGTGGCAAGGATCATATTAAGGCCTATTCTACACTACAAGACATTCCTAGTGGGTTCTAACAAAATTTAGTTTGCTCAGTTTGGAATCACAGAGAATAAGTTATGCATTTTACAAATTTTCAATGAATTTCTAGACAACCATTTTATATTAAACAAGTTCATGCGCTTTATATCATTTTCTCACATAACAAAGGCTCAAATTCATTCTCATATTGAAGTTCATTTCATGGCAAAGCCATCAGAATTTGATTCATTCAAAAGGAGCTATAATGATAAAGATATGCATTTTTGAAATTTGGAACATTTAAAAGACTTTGAAAATTTGAGCTCTCGGAGGTCCAAATGAATCAAGGAAACGGGGAGGTCGTGGCCATCGATCCTTCATCGCGCGCCACGCACTCTCGGCTCGCCCAGACAAAAGACCTCCTCCCGCTCTGGGGAGGTCTGGACTGTTGAGATCGAATCCAACGGTCCCGACGAGTAGAAGTACAGCGCACCGAGAGACCTCTTCCGCATTGGGGAGGTCTGGGCCGTTGAGATTAGATCCAACGGCCACGACCTGCTGCATGCACATCGCACACGCAGGGAGGTCCTCGCGCCTAGAGGTGGTGGGACCGCCGATCAAGATCTCGATGGCCACACCTCCGAGGGAGATCCTAAGGCTAAATCTACGGAGGGAGGTCTAGCCCGTAAGATCTAAATCTAACGGTTTAGACTTGAGGAGGAGGTCCTAAAGCTACGGATCTAAAGGATGAGGTCCTAGACGGTCAAGATCTCCAGGGGGAGGTCCTGAACGGCTAAGATCTCACAAGGGAGGTCATGGATGGCCAAGATCTAAGCGAGGAGGTCCTATGCGATAGGGTTTCAACTGAAGAAGATCCGACGGCTCGGGACAGACCTAGGAGGTCCCGAACGGTCCGCATCGACGCGAAGGGAGGTCCGGGGGTTCTCTTTATAAAAGACCCGAGGTGGTCTTTTACAGAGAGGACCCAGAGGGTGGTCTTAGTGGTAGTCTTTGCAAAATGACCAAGGGGAGGTCTTTTTGCGCAGGAGTGGTCCTAGCGGCTTAGATTGAGTTTAAAGAGGTCATGGGCGGCTAGGATCTATCCAAGGGAGGTCCTAGCGCTTAAGATTTTTCACAGAGCAAGATCCAACGGCTAAAACTAATCCGTGTAGGTCTTTAACGGCCGAGATTGACCCAAATAGGTCCTGTAACTTAGCGTTTTCATATAAAACAACCAACGGCACAGATCGAACCGGGAGTGATCTTAAACGGCTGCGATTAAGCTAAGGGGAGGTCATGAGATTTCCCTATAAGGACCAGGGGTGGTCTGGGGCACAGAGGACCTCAAGGAGGTCTTTTGCAAAGAGGACCCCAAGGCGGAGGGTGATGCTAACGGCTGGGATTTAACCTACGACGGTCTTTAACAGCCAGGATTTCAGCGGGGAGGTCCTGGCACTAAGACTTTAGCGGACAAGATCTTTCGGTCAGGATCAAACACGGGGTGATCCTGGACAGCCGCGATGAACCCGGGGAGGTCCAATGGCTAAGGCTTTAGCGGAGGAAAACCCTACGGTGAGGATCTAACACGAGGTGCTCCTAAACGGCCACGATTGAAACTAAGAGGTTAGGGACTTAACGACACCCACGACTTGCCGACAAGAACAACATTAAACACTAATGATTGGGTCCTAGGACAACTTAAATGCTAATCATTAGGCCACAGAACTTGCCCGAGTAAGGCACGACAAAAACACCAGTTTGGACTTTAGCTCACCGCCGGCGACAAGGACCTCGCCAGCGAGAACTAAAGGCACGGTTGAGTTCTAAATAGTGAGGGGAACCTAAAGGTACCGAGAACTAGGGCTAGAGCGCACCCTACCGGCGGCTAGCCGGAGATGACCGCAGGAGACCAAATACGGCAAAACGAAAATCTAACGAGGTTCAAGACGACCGGATTTCCAACACTAAAGTACTAACCTGGAATGAAGGAGGTCCAAGAATGGTCGCAGGAGCCCGGTGATATGGTGCTCACGGAGTTGGGGAAGACGACTCAACTCGGCCCCAAAATAAGCTCCCCAAATTGTCAACCTCTGTGAAGGTTAAACAAAATAAGTTAGGGAGACTTGAGTTGACCAAGAGGGCAAAGTGACAGCCAATAATGCAATATTGAACCACTGGAGCTCGGAGGTCTTCAAGGAGCTCCAACGCCTAGCAATGGAGGTCTCGGAGTTTTTGAGAAATGAGCTCAAGTGACTACAATGAGGCCTGGATGAGGGAGGGGGAGTCTAAAAGATAGAGTGAGGAGCTTAGGGGTCTTTTGCAGCCAAGGAGCAAGGCCCCGAGCAACGACAACCCACGGGTACACCGCCAAAGCCCAACCAATGTACAAGCTAGATTTGACAAGGCAGGTGGGTAGGGGATGACTTCTTTTAGGGTTAGGCTCTGACACAATTAATGCATGGCAGAAAGAGGCGTTGGGAAGGACCAAAAAGGTGATAGGCCACTGCTCCCAACCGCTCGACTCGACACACACACAAAAGTGGAAAACCATGATGACTGACTCAGTGGAGGTCGTGAGGAAGAAGAACAGGCCGAGGAGGTCCCGACGTCCTCGATGCAACCGGGTGGTCTCGACGCCCCGGATCACCCGAGGCGCAGGAGGTCCGAGCGCACGGGAGGTCTAGGGAGGTCGCCGACCACCGGATGAGGATCCAAGGCCCGACCACCCCGGCGCCGAGATCGGTGGGGAGGTCTCGGGGCACCGATGGGAATCCAACGCCCAAGGGAAGCGAGCCCGAGGAGGTCTCGGGCGGCCGCCGCATCGAGTCCAATGGTCGGGTTCGACTCGAGTCCGAGCCGACTCGCACCTCAATTTGAGTTTTAAACTAACTCAAGTTTGGGGATTTATTTGAGGTAGCAAACCTACTCCAAAAATTATGAAATTTTTACAGAGCTGCTAGCTGAGTTATTGACCTTCTGTAAATTTTTAGAGGTTTTGTATCAAACTTTTCCTCCAAAATTCCCAAGGTGCTGGCCCACGCTTGACCTAATTTGATTTGGGTTTGACTCGACTCCAAAATATTCAAACAATTCTGAAAATTGTGAAACTTTTCGTAGGGGTCACACACCAACCCTAGAACTTAGGAAAAGATTTCTGATATGATCAAAAGGTTTGACAAGATTGTTTTTGAAGGATCAAGATTTGGATCAAAAGATTTGTGACTTTGTATTTCCATAACTCTTGTACAACAATTGTTTAGTACACACAGAAATACATGATATAAGAAAAGTTTTTAATTTCCTCATTTTCTTACATTTGAAACACAAGTCTAAAACTTGGGATGTTACAACTCTCCTCTCACAAGAATCTCGACCGAGATTCCGCTTCACTTGAGAAGAAAGATGGATAATTTGCACGAAGACGATCTTCTCGCTCCCAAGTTGCCTCATCTTCGTAATGGTTTGACCATCGAACCTTAAGGAACTTGATGACACGGTTCCTTGTTCTCCATTCAGATTCTCGAGAATACGAATAGGATGCTCATGAGGTCAAATCTTCTGCACATCGAGAACCTCCAACGGGTTTCTCGCCTGGGACATGGAGGCACTTCTTAAGGTGGGATACATGGAACACATCATGCACACCTCAAGTGTAGCCGTAGCTCTAATCAGTATGCCACACCCAACTCTCTCGACGATGCGATAAGGCCCAACATACCGAGGAGCTAATTTGCTCTTGATGCCAAAACGCCGATGGCTCCTTCAAAGGTGAGACTTTGAGATACACAAAGTCATTGGGCTCAAAGCTCAACTCACGGCGACGGCGATCCGCATAGCTCTTCTCGCTCGATCGCCATGCGCAAATGCTCGCGAATCAGTGGACTCGACTTTCGCCTCATTAATCAACTCGTCAAGAACCGCTCTCACCGCCTCACCAGCCAATGGGGTTCTCGTGATCTCCTCCCATATAAGGCCTCAAACGGTGCCATGCCAAGATCGGCTCGATAGCTGTTGTTGTAGGAGAACTTAGCAAATGGTAGGCACTTCTCCCACTTCTTCCCATAGGAAAGGACACAAGCACGGATCATATCTTCCAACACTTGGCTGACTCTCTCCGTCTCGACCATCCGTCTCCGGGATGAAAGGTCGATCAAGGTAAGACGAGTCCCCATGGTCTCTTGCGACTATGCCAAAATCGAGAGGTAAACAGCGCCCCGATCGTACACAATCGTCTTGGGCACACCATGCAAACTCACAATCCTCGATACATAGAGTTCAGCTAGAGGTCCCACACGGAGCTGAGTCTTGACAGGAAGGAAATGTACCACTTTAGTTAGCCTATCAATGACAACCCAAATGGCATCGTTTCCCTTGGACGAGCGAGGCAAACCGGTGATGAAGTCCATACCAATGGAATCCCACTTCCATTCCAGCACAGGCAAAGGCTAAAGAAGTCCTGCTGGACGCTGATGCTCAGCCTTCACACGGTAGCGCACGTCGCACTCGGCAACGAACTTGGCAATCTCACGCTTCATTCGAGTCCACCAGAATCTCTGACGAAGGTCCTGATACATCTTGGTAGCCCCGGGGTGGATAGACAAAGGAGAGTCATGGGCTTCGCGGAGAATCAAAATCCCACAATTCCATGACCTTCGGAACCGCAAGACGCTGCCCAAACCATACAACTCGTGCTCATCCTCCGAAAAGCACTTGGCTGCCCCATCCTTGATGTTCTCGCTGATTTGGCTCACACCAACATCTGCTCGTCAGGCACTTTGATTTGGTCCACCAAGGTTGGTTGCACAACCAAGGTAGCAAGAGAACCGTGCTCGATCAAACCCAAATTAAGGCGCTGAAATTTAAATGAGGGTAGGTCGCCGCTCTTGGAGCATTAACATGTTGCAATACACCTTCCGATCGAGTGCATCCGCAACGACATTGGCCCCGCCCCTGATGATATCAATGCCCATGTCATAGTCCTGATCAATTCCAACCATCTTCTTTGCCTGAGGTTAAGATCTGGTTAGGTGAACAAGTACTTCAAGCTCTTGTGGTCAGAGTACACCTCACAACGGTTACCAATCAGATAATGCCGCCAAATTTTGAGTGCATGAACCATCGCACTAACTCCAAGTCATGAGTAGGATAGTTGAGTTCATGAGGCCTCAACTGCCTTGATGCATAGGCCACAACCTTGTCTTCCTGCATAAGAACACAACCAACACCCTGACGAGAAGCATCACAATAGATATCAAAACTCTTGTGAATATCGTGGAGAACAAGCATGGCCGAGGTCAACCGCTTCTTGAGTTCCCGAAACTCACATCACAAGCAGCACCACTCAAACTTCTTTGTCTTTCTTGAGCAATTCGGTCATAGGCTTCGCAATCTTGGAGAAATTCTCGATAAAGCGGCGATAGTAGCCACCAAACCAAGAAAACTCCGACATGGGTGATCGACTTGGGCCGACCCCAAGATAGCACATCACCGACCTTGCTAGGATCCACACCACACCTCCCGCTGAAAAACATGGCCCAAGAATGCCACTTCCTTCAACCAACTCACACTTGCTGAATTTTGCATACAATGGTGCTCACGCAGCCTTGCCCAACACAAGCTTGAGATGCTCAAAGATGCTCTTCTTCACTCTTGGAGTAGATATGATATCATCGATGAATATCACCACAAACCTATCCAAATACTCCATGAATACCGAAGTTCATAAGGTTCATGAATAAAGCGGAGCATTGGTTAAGCCAAAAGACATGACGGTGTACTTGTAAAGACCATAACGAGTAGTGAAAGCCGCCTTCGAATATCCTCACTCGATTCGACCCGATGATAGCCCAATCTCAAATCAATCTTAGAGAACACTGGCTCAAACCAACCGATCAAAGAGATCATCAATACGAGGCAAATGATACTTGTTCTTCACCGTCACCTCATTAAGCGGACGGTAATCAACACACATACGCCGGGTCTTGTCCTTCTTCTTCACAAAAATAACTAGACAGCCCCAAGGAGATGAGCTAGGACGAATGAACCCTTTTGCTTGAAGCTCACCTAGTTGCTTCTTCAGCTCCTCCAACTCATTAGGAGGCATTCGATACGGCGCCTTAGAAATCGGGGCGGTACCGGGCAGCAACTCTATCACGAACTCTAGGTCTCGAACGGGAGGCATCCCGGGCAAATCTTCGGGAAAAACATCCACAAAATCACATATTGTGGGAACATCTTGATCTCCAAGGTCGGGCTTCACTTCAAGTGCACAAAGAAGGGGCTCTCGTGAATCATGGGAAAACCCAACCTGTTTCACCAAGGATCGTGAGGTAGACAATCTTCCCGCACAATCGATTTGCCCCAAGTGTTGGGACAACTAATCCATGCTAAGAATCACATCCAAGCGCCACGAGTCGAGTAGGATAAGATTCGCCAAGAATCCCACTCCTTCGATGTGAATAGGAACATCCCGCATCCTTGGTCACCTCATTTATGAACCCGGAGAGCGAATAAGTAGTGGAACCCCCAAAGGAACACAGTGGAGACCATTATCGCGAGCAAACGATCTCAAATAAAAGAATGCAAGCTCCAAAGTCAAATAAAATCAGAAAGCAGACGTAAATTAACAAGAAGCGCATCTAACACTACGCCGGCGCCTCGTGCCTCCTCACCGAGATATGGTTGACTCGCCGCTCCCATGCCCCGGGTCTTCCGGTCGTGGGTGACCACTCCTGCCCGCCCTCCATTAGGACGAGGGGCCGCCCATCTTCTTAGGCAACTACCGCATAGTGGCCCTTGTTGTGGCAAGAGAAGCAGGTGACGCCGGCACTGGTTGCGGGAACACCGCCGCCGATCACAGCACACGGATCGAATCACGGCCCGCGGAGGACGTGGAGCTGGTGCCGAAGGCCTCGCGGTAGGAAAACGAGGGCGGGCCACCGTGCCGCCCAACACGAGGACGAACAAGGCTAGCCCGAGCAGCATCGATGGGCCTCCCACTTGCGCTATGGAACGCTTCGCCGCTCGCGCTTGTGCTCGCGACGATGGCCTTGTCCACCAAGGTCCGGAAGTTGGGGAAGTCCACAACAGAGAGCTTGTCCCGCAGCCTCCTCGCACAAGCCCTCCATGAACTTCTCCTGCTTGGCCTCATCAGTGGCCACCACAGCAGGAGCATACCTCGCAAGATGGTTGAACTCATGGAGGTACTCAGTCACAGATTTGCGCCCTATTTGAGCGCAAGGAACTCCTTCTTCAGCTTCATCAGGCCGGCAGGAACATGGGCCCGACGGAAAGCTAACCTGAACTCCTCCCACGAGACCACGTGTCCCGCGGGCTACATGGCGAGGAAGTTCTCCCACCATGAGAGTGCCGCACCCTCCAACTGATGGGATGCGAAAAGTGCCCGCTCCTGCTCCTAGCACTGAGCAACGTTGAGCTCGCCAACCGCACGCAGCCGCCATCTCGCGCCTGTGGGATCTCGAACTCGAGAAGGTAGGAGGCTGGAATACGGAGGAACTCCGCAAGCCCCCACGCGCCGATGTCCACCACCTCCGATCCGAGGCACCGAGGGAGTGGAGGTGTTCTCGCGATGACCTCCAACACCCTACGGTCCTCGTAACGGTTATGCTCGACCGCATAAGGACTTCACCATGGTCGGAGGAGGGGAAGCTCTCATCGGGCCACCCTACCGATTCCGACCACTACGGGTTCCTCCTGCCATCCTATTTCACTAAGACAAGTTAGCTACAACTCGAGACCCAAAGCACGGAAATCCAAACTCAATTAAAAGGGCTCAAGAATAACCACAAAAGAGCATAAGACCATAAGTCACCAAATCAACTTCCCGAAACGACTAACCCGTACGATTGATAAGGTAGATAAGCAATCTGAAATTGCAAATAGGAACAAGTTTCGTATTGAAAATTGGGGTTCCGAAGCACAATGTCGTTCTTGCTTGTTCTCGATTGCTTGCAGGAATTGATCTTCGTGATCAGGTCGATCGTGCTTCTAGCAAGGTTGATAACAATCTTGGAGTTGGTTCAGCGATTGTCGAGCATATTGGTCGTGTACGATTGATAGCCAAATAGTGAGAGTTATCTCCTCAAATCGAATTATCCTTTCTCATCGAAAGATCGAGACATCTATTGTCACATCACTTGGGAAGTACTTCCTAATGAGGACATCCCTAACTTGGATACAACCACGCCTACACACACAACTGATCCACAACCAGTGTTACAAGGACCAATTACTCGAGCTCGTGCTCGCCAACTTAATCATCAGGTGAATTCGTTCATAGGTTTATATATTACTGAGAATAGACCGCTACCTAATGCAAGTGATTTAATTCTGCTTAGGAACATGTGAAAGGATCAAAGAGAGGTATGTGGAGTCATGGACAAGCATGTAAGGCATAATGGAGGTCATCACGTCACTTTGGTTCCGAGCCAAGCAAGAGTTCGAGATGGGCTCATTCTGGATTCGAGTTCGGACTATTGCGACGACACTAAGTTTAAACAGCTATAACTTCTTCATACGGATTCCGTTTGGGACGTTCTTGGACTTCATTGAAATCTTATCAAGTCTACTTTCCAATGGATCCAACCTCAGCTTCAAATTCTAGCCGAGCCAGCCACAATCAACATAATAATTCGCGCCTATTTTTAGCCCGAAATAAAAGGGTGTCGTGGTCACCTCCTCTTGGGCCCATGGGCCTTGTAACCCTAGGGCGTGCGTCCACTTCCCTGGCTGCCACCCCTGGTTGTCTTCCCATATAGGAGCCGCCGCCTCCCTTTGCTAGAACTCGAATTTCGCTGATTTTAGGTTTAGCCATTGTGCAAACTTCTGTTCTTCAGTTGTGTCGGTCGACCACCTATCAAGACAGCCTTCGGGATCCTATCGTTGTTTTCAATACCATAAACGCTACAATCCTATTCATAATAACAGATTGCCTACATCTTATTCTTGCTAATTCTTCAATTGCTCGCAGGAATTGAACCTCATGATCAGGTTGATCCCGCTTCTAGTAAGGTCAATAACATCTCGGAGTTGGTTCAATGATTGTTAATGCGCAAGCGTCGTCGTACGGTTGTAGTCGGATCGCAAGAGTCACCTCCACCAAAATCGATAGTTATCAATCTCATTGAAAGATCGGGCACCCTGCCTCCATCACTTCCCCATACCCACTCTATCGTGCTTTTCCCCAGCACCGCCATGCTTTCCAAATTACCAAGTCTAAAGTCGTTTTGGTTTTTCTTTGTTCAAAATACCTTGTAGTCCAACATACCGCCGTGCCCACTGATCGCCTGATGTTATTTTCAAATGTTTAAATGATGTCGAGTAATTTACTGCCCACATGTCAATGTATCTAAGCAAGGCTAAGCATGACACTTGGATACAGCTTATTAACTAGTATGTATGCCATTAGTTCTAGGCTGACAAAGAATAATGTCCAAGTTCAAGGGTGGAAAGGTTGTATTCATTTATTATTAGGT
Source organism: Ampelocalamus luodianensis (assembly GCA_036346255.1). NCBI lineage: Eukaryota > Viridiplantae > Streptophyta > Magnoliopsida > Poales > Poaceae > Ampelocalamus > Ampelocalamus luodianensis. The sequence goes on along the minus strand of CM070617.1, from coordinate 58,449,702 downwards.
ATTAACTATGAGCTAGACCAACATAGTTGCATAAATCAAAGCAAATGCAATTTCATAATTTAAAACAATATAATTGCATTTCAAAAGTAGGTTCAACATAGTAAAAGTGTTTACTCGCCTTGTTCTAGGTATTGCTACTGTTGGTCTTGGTTGTCTTGAGGTTCTTCGGAAGCTTCGATGTCTATACACACAAAAATAACCAAAGTTCAAATAAGCACATAAGAATTCAAATTGCATTAAAAAATTCAAATGAATTCCAAAATGGGTGTTTTCGGTTTGGTTGGTTAGGGTTTGAATTTAGACAAAATTATAAACAAAAATCATCTGATTCAGAGTTGAAACGAATGAGAACAGGCTCTCTGAAGTCTAACCCTAATTTAAATCCTAGAAAAAAAAAGAGAATCCTCTCTCTGACAGGTGGGTCCACATGCATAGTGTTTATTTTCTTTTTCAAATAAAATTCTAAATAAAAATGAATACTGATGTGTGGGGCCTGGGTGTCGGTGACTAGGTGCACAAGAATAGGGTATGGACCATAGTCCACGTGCACAGTGCATGGTTCATGGGGAGGTTTACTATGCAATTAATGCTTGGGCCCGCGCTGCTGGAACTTAGCAAAGAATTAAGCTAGCCATTACTTACCTCTTAGCCCTAAGGACATAGATTTCGCATCAATGACCGCCAGAACTATCTAGTTCGACAGAGCGTAGGAGTTAAGTGGCGCCCACGCCATGCTTGTCGCCAAGAAGTCGCCACGGCATGGCGTTGGCAAAGCCAAAATGGAACCCCACCGTAGGCGCGTTAGGGTACCGCGACGACGGACCAAGACGGCCCACGGGGCGCCCACGCCGGCGACGCAATGTTGTTGAGCGGTGGCAAGATGTGCGGCTACGACGCTTCTAGGCCTCGTGAATGCATTTGGCAAACCAAGGTGCTCGCGAGCATTTACTTAGGACGGGAACCCCACCGCAGATCGATGACGACGATGGTGATAGACGGGGTGAGGCCAATAGCGATGACCCACAGCGGCGTGAAGACCTTCACATGGTAGCGGTCGCCTGAGAGGAAAGAATCGAGAGATAGCTCATTGGAGAGGTTGCGGAAGGAAATGTCGCCCTGACCGAGACGAGGAAGAAAGGGGCAGTGGCAAGTTCCTGTCGATGAAACACCGAATTAGTGGAGGGTAATATATCCTGGGGGCCGGAACACGTCGTGACGCGGGTGGCGAGGCGAGAAGTTCACCGGAGCGCCGGCGTGGCAAAGGGCACGCGCCAAAAATAGAGCTCATGCTCCCATCACGATTGCAAGCGGTGGAGGAGGGGGAAATGGAGGAGAATGGCAAGGAGGATGAAGAGTTCTGGGCCACCATTTATAGGCGAAGGGAATGGAGGGTGGAGAGTGTTAAATATATAAGCACATGTAGGTTCAATTTATTCCATAAATTAATCATGACATCATGCACGCAAAATAACAGAATCATCACAAGCATAACAGATCTAGACATGTCAACCAGAAACCGAACATGAATGATCTAATAAGGAGAACATGACCATATGCATCGATGATTCTGCTCGATTGGTTTGTCGATGTTGACACCGCAGCACGTGTGGATGACACGGTCGATGACTATTCGCCGGCCGAACGCCGAGGAAGACGAGCCGTAGCTACAGCAGCGCCGCAGCAGCGCTTCCAAAACCTTATTCGCCTCTCCCGCGTAACAAGGCGACGGCCCGAGACCGCTTCCCGAACGGCAGCACGCCGCGACGGACGAGTAGACTACGGGACGCGCAGACAATGGAAGAGGCGAAACCCTAGATTGATTTGCTTATTCTGATGGAGGCGCGATTCGTATTTATTGGAGAATCAGACGGTGATCAAGACGCTCGACGCTTCTCCATAACTCAGAATCAAACGGATTAGTCGCAGAACCGATCCGATTCACCGCCACACAAAACAAAGAAAAGATAAAACGCAAAGGAAACCGCTCTCACGCAAGCACCGACACCGATTTTGGCGACCATTCACGCAGTGCGGCGTGGCGCCACACTCGCCCGCCGGCCGCCCGCCGGCGAGGCGAGGCGAGCGAACGCGCAGTGATCTTCTAGTTCTCTCCCACACATGCCTCAAGTGACTAGGAGTGCACCATCCCTTTAAGGTGGTCTTCCTCTCCTAGAACTAGCAATATGGTACTAAAGTTCACATAGAACCTTCCTTTGCATGAGTGGGCCTTGAGATTTAATTTAGGAATTATTCTTATTGTATGGGCTTGGCCCACATAATCCAACAATCCCCACCGCATCTCAAAGTCCCATAGAGATTTGCCTCAATTCCAATGTATCGCTTATATATCGTTGTTTCGATGGAGACCGATTAAGGTTGAACATCCACCTAGAACTCCAAGCTACACTTACTCACAACTTGAACAATGGACTATGCCTTGAATTGCAAGTTTGGTGCAAGCAAGCTTCACTTAAAGACTTAATCGATACTAGGCCGCCAAGAGGCTACCCTGCTGGCTTAACTCGATACTAGGCCGCAAGAGGCTACCCCTGCTGGAGCATATAAGTCATACTCCTTGGTCTCTTCATGAGCTTAGTAGGAGATTTTCCCAAAATCTTCATAGATCGCGACTAACAACTGCTCATATAGGTGTGTTCTTTCAAGAACGCTCGCAGATAACGCTTCGCTTCAAAGCCAATGGAACACATTAAGGCCTTAACCAACCCGCTTGCGCTTTTGAGAGTATTGCATCTTCACATAGAGAGGGTTGAAATTACTCTCCTCCGCTAACTAATGGCTTGTTTTTCCTGCATCCTAATTCACGGATCTCCGATCACATAGGTTGGGTTACTACCATAGATAACTCACATGGGTCTCATACCCATCTCCTTCGATGCACTATCTATCACATTTCGTGATAGTCCCTTTGTGAAGGATCCGCGATTTTTATCTGCTTGGATGTAATCAAGGTTATAACTCGAGTTTCTCAATTTCCGATGCACTTCAATCATCTCTTGACATGTCTAGACGATTTCATATTATCCTTAGAACTGCTCACTTTAACGATAACGGTTTGATTATCACAGCCATAAGGATAGCCGCATCGCTTTTCCACCGTAGGTAGATCCATCAATAGATCTCGTGAGCCATTCTCGCCTCAACAATAGCGGTGTCTAGTGCCGCAAGTTCGCGCTCCATGGTTGACTCGCAAAATGGTCTGCTTGCAAGACCTCCATGAAACAAAGACCACCACCAATAGTGAAAACATATCCACTAGTGGCTTTGATCTCATCAAGATCGTGAGATCCAGCTTGGAATCACTATAACCTCCAAAGACCGACGGTACCCGTGATAGTGAAGTTCAAAGTTCGAGGTACCTTTCGATAGCGCAACACTCGCCAAGCGCCCTGATCATCTCCCGGTTAGATGTAAACTGCTCAATTTTCTCACAGCAAAGGAGATGTCCGGCCTTGTTGCACTAGCTAGGTACATAAGTGAGCCAATTATCCGAGAATATTCCACCGATTCCTAGCAATTTTCTTATTCTTACGGTAACACGCTAGGATCATAAGGTGTTGGAGAAGGCTTCCATCGTAAAAACCAAAACGGCTCAAGACCTTTTCCACATAATGAGATTGCAAAAGTGTAATCCCATCCTCACCTCTAACCAATTTAATGTTTAGAATAACATCACCACTCCTGCATCTTTCATATCAAAATTTTGAGACAAGAATAGTTTGACCTCATTTATCACATTGATGTTTGTCCCAAAAATCGTGATGTCATCCACATACAAGCAGAGAATAACTCCTCACCCCCACCATAGCGATAGTATACACATTTATCCGCCTCATTGATAGCAAAGCTCGCAGATGTCGTTGTTCTATCGAACTTTTCATGCCACCGCTTAGGGATTGTTTTAGACCATACAAAGATTTCAACAGCTTTAACACCTTGCCTTCTTGACCTTCTACTACAAATCCATCAGTCGTTCCATGTAAATTTCTCATCCACTCTCTCGTTAAGAAAAGTTGTCTTAACGCCCATTTGATGAACGAGAAGACCATGTGAGGCACCCAAAGCAAGTAGTACTTGAATTGTGGTCACCTAGCAACAGTGAGTAAGTGTCAAAGAAATCTTCGCTTTCTTTCTCGAGTATAGCCCTTGGCAACAAGCCGAGCCTTGTACTTTTCAATAGTACCATCGTGCCTAAGCTTCTTTTTGAACACCCACTTGCATCCTACAGTTTGCACCCATAAGGTCTATCTCACGCCTCCTGTGTTGCATTAGCGATAATGGAATCCATTTCACTACTGACACCTCCTTCCAAAGAGTCCGCATCGGGATGCATATGCTTCTAAAATAGACTTGGGAGTGTCGCCCACAAGGTACACAAGTGAAATCATCACCAAAGGATTTGGTTATCCTTGTCTCTTGCTCCTTCTAGAGCTCCACCGTCATCCTCCTCATTGACAAGTTCATGTGTATGTTCAAGAGGTTCGTGTGGTGTGATTGAACCGGGAATTATTTCGTAGGTTGGCTAGTAGTGTTATGTGTATCCTTCATTGGAAAGATATTCTCAAAGAACGTTGCATCTCGAGACTCCATAATTGTACCAACATGCATGTCGTAATTTCGCTTTAACTATCAAAATCTATAGGCAATGCTATGATTAGCATATCCCGTAAAGACACAATCCACGCCTTAGATCCAAGCTTGCGTTTCTTAGTTATTGGCACATTGACTTTCGCCAAGCACCCCATGTACGCAAGTAAGAAAGTGATGGTTTTCTCCCAATCCATACCTCGTATGGTGTTTTGTCCTTATTTCGTTAGGAACTCTATTTAATACATGATTAGACGTTAGCAAAGCCTCCTCACCATGCCTTAGGTAAACCCGCAAGTTGTCTAACATGGCATTCACCAAGTCACTAACGCGCGGTTTTTCCTTTCGGCAATCCCATTTGACTCGGGGAATAAGGAGGCGCCCTCTCATGTATAATGCCATGTTCTCACAAAATAAGTCAAATTCGCTTGAGAAATACTTCCACCATGATCCGACCTAAGTCTTTTTATATTTCGCTTAATCGTTTTCAACTTCGCTTTATAGATTCTAAAATAGTCTAAAGCATCGCTTTCGCTTTCAATAAATACACATAATGTAACCTAGTTGCATCATCAATCAATGTCATGAAATATCGCTTTCCACCCTTCGTTAACATGCCATTCATCTCTAAAAGATCTCAATGCATGAGTTCTAGTGTCGCCAATTTCTCTCCTCGCAATTTTGTGAGGCTTACGAGGTTGCTTTGATTGCACACGCTATGGCATTTAGGTTCAATATATAAGCACATGTAGGTTCAATTTATTCCATAAATTAATCATGACATCATGCACGCAAAATAACAGAATCATCACAAGCATAACAGATCTAGACATGTCAACCAGGAAACTAAACATGAACAGATCTAATACGGAGAACATGACCGCTATGCATCGATGATTCTGTTTCGACGGTTTGTCGATGTTGACATCGCAGCACGGTGTGGATGACACGGTCGATGACGATTCGCCGGCCAACGCCGAGGAAGACGAGCGAGCTACAGCAGTAGTCGCGCAGAGTGCTTCCTAAAACCTTATTCGCCTCTCCCGCGTAACTCAAGGCGACGGTTCCGAGACCGCTTCTCGAATGGCGCAGCACGCGCGACGGACGGAGTAGACTACGTGGGACGGCGCGAAGATAATGGAAGAGGCGAAACCCTAGATTGATTTGCTTATTCAGATGGAGGCGCGATTCGGTATTTATTGAGAATCGTGACGGTGATCAAGACATCCGCACGTTCTCCATAACTCGTGAATCAAACGGATTAGTCGCAGAATCGACCTAATTCACCGCCACACAAAACAAAGAAAAGATAAAACGCAAAGGAAACCGCGTCCGCGCAAGCACCGACACCGATTTTGGCGGACCATTCACGCAGTGCCGTGGTGCTCGCGCATCGCCCGCCCCGCCCCGCCCGCCCCGGCGAGGCGAGGCGAGCGAGCGCGCGCGTGTGATCTTCTAGTTCTCTCCCACACATGCCTCAAGTGACTAGGAGTGCACCATCCCTTTTAAGGTGGTCTTCCTCTCCTAGAACTAGCAATATGGTACTAAAGTTCACATGCAACCTTCCTTTGCATGAGTGTGCCTTTGAGATTTAATTTAGGAATTATTCTTATTGTATGGGCTTGGCCAACATAATCCAACAGAGAGTGCAATGCAAGCACGAGCGCTAAGATGGCCAGTGGCAATGCCATGCAGAAGCAGTGCTCTAATGCGACGCGATGGCGGTACAGTGGCGACCAGTATGGGTAGAATTTCGCTAACCCTACTGTCTCACAGATCAGGAGCCACGAGCGCATCGCCATCGCAGTGGCAATGCTATGGTGAGAGCGGGTGCCGCGTGGAAAAAGGTAGCTACTCTGGAGGCTAGGTCGCTTGGGGAGAGAAACCAGTGAACAAAGGTTGACTTGGCTGAGGAAAAGGAGAGGAGGAAAAGAAAAGAACAGGGAAATAGGGAAAAAGGCAAAAGAAATAGGAAATGTGGTGATTGCTAATTCCTGACTTTTGCTAAGAAAGTTCTCGTTGAGCCTTTAAGCATTTGGAGGATTAGGTTTCGAATTTTTAGGTTTTCAATTTTTAGGTTTACACCACATATCATTTTTTAAAAATGACACTTAAATTTCCCAATGACCGGTTGCTTGTTTTCCTAACATGATCCAGCGATTGAGTGTCATTAAATAACTCTCAAAAATGCACAAACCAGGCAACGACTAACAACATGCAAAAAGTTTTTTTAAAAAAACCTATACTTTTATTCTTGGGAGCTTCTAGGGTGTTACAGGTATTATGCCCATAAACCCCTAATCCAAGGTTTCTCAACAAAGGGGGAATGGGAGTGTCACGATCTTGGTTCCACCAACCAATGTTGCCACGCCATGAATGGAAGATAATACATCTGCTTTGTTGAGCAAACCATCGCCACTAACTAGGCGATCGAAGGATTGCATAAGCCTTTGGCATTGCAATGAGTTTTTAAAAGCATTTATCTATTTATTTGAACATCACAATTAGTTGGAAGAATCTTTTTTAGAGCTATAACAATAAAATCTTACTGAAATTAGTAAAAAAAATCCCCTAACTAACTATATTCCACACAGTGTAGCACAACGCAGCATACCAAACCACAAAATAACCCTAAGGTTGACTCTAATGCTAGCTGATTGTGTTTCTTAATTCTAGAGTTTTGTTTTGTAGGTCTCAAAATACCTAGGGTTTTGTGATTTAGAATTAAATGGGCTAAAAATATACACTTTGAAAGGTTTCATATTCAAATCAAGTATAGTGTAGATTCTCTACCCATATAGAGTAATTTTTATCGTAGATGGCTGATATGTGGAGATTTTTTATTTATTTAATCCTTTTTTATTAATATTTTAAAGTTAATCCCTCGCGAACTTTATTTCCAAATCTGACCCCTTTGGTCACACCACCCCACCTGACGTGGCCAAAGCGTACTGTCACACCACCATAAGCGGTGATGAGGACATGACCCTATGGATACAACCATATTTGCTATGCTTACTATTCCAAATATAAGAGCTCGTACGCTTCACTTAAATTATCAGGTGAGCTTGTTTTTAGGAGTGTATTTATATTATATGAACTATATGATGCTACCTAATGATGAAATATATATATATATGCAGCACCATGTCACGTTTGGTCCAAGACAAGCAAGGCTCGAGCTGGACTGCTTTGGAATCCAGCTGCCTTCGAATCAGCCCGACAACACCAACTTAAAACAGGCATAACTTTCACCAACGGAGTCCATTGGAGGTCCACAAGTACTTGATTAAAAGCTTATTTCGTCCTCTTTCCAACGGATCCGGCCACACCTCCAAATCCCTTCTGGACTAATCGCAATCATCAAAAGAAGATGTCATATCACTTGTTTGGGCCAACTGGGCTTTGTAATCATAATCGAACTTGGCTCATTCGCGCGCGCCCACTGGGGTGTGGTTACTGCTCACGTGAACAAGAACCACAAGTTTTAGTCCCACCCCACTATTTCTTTTAGATTTATGGCTTTTCCTCCTTATATAAGGAGGCCACACTCCTCTAGTTTTCTTGGATTTTGTTTAGTTAAAAGTTAGCCTTGTTGCAACTTCGTGTATTGGCTTGTGTCGACTAGACCAACCATAATACCGCTTCAAAATCCCAACTCAATTCAATATTTCAATTCCTATTTGCAATTTCAGATTGCTTTATCTTTTCTTGCGTGCTTTTTGGTGTATGCAGAATCGACTCGTGGTCGTCATCCGGTATTCGCACGTTGATAACGACTTTTCAATCGGGTTCAGCGATTGCGTGGTTTCGAGCCTTGCGTGTTCGTAGCCAGATCGTGAGAGTTGAGCGACGCCACCGAACTTATCGCTCATCGAAAGATCGGGCCAACAATCGGACCTTCGGTTCATCAAGTGGTATCGAGCTACAATTCTTCGTGAGAAATCGCACTTTAGTAGTAGATTTGTTTTTCATACCTAGAGTTCAAAATTGCCCCAAAAATTTCGTGATCTATCATCCATACCAACCAATTTGAGTTATTGCAATTTTTCTTTCAGTTTTTGTTCGTTGAATCATTGGTTGCATTGTCGTGTTCAAGTTGCTGATTGCTAGTTTAATTAGAGTCTAGTTCATCATTGTCTAGTTTGCATTTCGTGTTTTCCTCCGCATCGCTTGATCGCTCTTTCAGGGTTCTTAGTTTTTGCATCTAAAACAGAAATTCGTGGGTTAGAACTCCTCTAATCCACACCAAAAATAGAAAATTCGTATTGTTGTTAATCAAAAAAAAAAGAGAGGATTGCTGTGATCTTTTGGGAGAGTGGATGTTATTTGCGACTTTCGGCAAATCCTAGGGTCGGCCAAATAGTAGAAGGAGAAAGAGGCAACCGCAAAAACAAAAGCCGCGGTAGAGAAAAAAAAAGAAGAAAAAGAAAACGAAAAGAAAAGTGCATAAAAATTAGTGAAGACCTTCTACATATAACCAAAAGCTTCCACAAAAGAAATCAGCAAGTTTGGCCCACGGGTTTGAAAGATATAGCAATTTTAAATTTAAACCTGAGACGGTTTCGAGTTCAAGTAGGAATCTGTATCCGAGACACCTTTAGTAAAACGGGCATAACTTTTGCATACGGTGTCCCTCGTGTCGGCAGGCTGGTCCTCCGGTCGAACTCCAAGCCACTCTCCCACCCGGTCTCGCCAACCCATGCTGTTGATGTCCCCAGACACTGCCACCCCGTCTATGGGGAGGCCGAGCAACATGGCGATGTCCTGGAGCATGATGGTCATCTCGCCCGACGGTAGGTGGAAGGTGTGGGTCTCCGGGCACCACCGATCGACCAGTACGGTAAGTGTAGCACCGTCCATACGGGGGAGCCCGTTGATCACTGTCCGCACCAAAGCTAGTAGACCGGCCTGGCGGACATGTGGCTCATACCGCTCATCCCAACGTAGAGGGGTGTGGACGCGAGGGCGAAGCGGCTGGAGTACCTGCATGAGAGGTATGCAAATGAATGAGTAAAACAAGAACATGGTAAACAAATTGGATGCATGACTGAATAGTCGAGACTCGTCTCACCACACCCTCGCTTGTGAGGTGCGCACGGTGGTCGTCATCGTATTTCACGAGGAGCAAGGCGTACTGTGCATGCTGCGGCATCCTGCATTACAAGATAGGATTTTTGTAAGCAAACAAGAGGTACGAAACATTATAGAAAATGCAAATGAGCGACCAGTACCAATAAAAAACAATAATTTTCGCATAACAACAATAATGATTACCTCAAGGGGGCGGCACACGCGTGCGGCGCCGCCTTACCCTACGCGGCTGGGAATCGCGGTCACGTGCTTTGCCCCGTGTGTCCGCGGCCGGTGACACTTCGAGCACCGCTGCTTATAGTAGCGTCGTCGAAGTCCCCAAGACAAGATATGTCCTTACCGCCTTGTCGTGAGAGGTCCATGTCATTACGAAGCCTCTTCCTCTTCCTTCGACCGCCGTACTCATCGCTTTTTGTCCGAATGTATTCTCCCCACGTAAGGTGGCCAATGCGACGGATCAAGGTAAGGCTCGAATCTTTTCTCCCAAGTCCTCAACGTTCGCCGCTGAGAATTCTTCCGCAATGAACGTGTCAGAAAGGTAACTTACGCCACGCACACGACAGGCGGTGACGACGTGAGAGCATGGGACATGTAACAACATCGGGACCATGCAAGTGCAGTTCCCCGCTATCCGGTTCACTCTATGGTTTCGGCCACCATAACGCTCGCCCCCTATCGATGTGCCCCCGGCAGCCCTGACGGCGTATATGTGCAAAGTGGGATCATATTCTTCTACTTCTTGATTGCATGACTCTGCCTCGGCGATAGCAAGGTGCTTGGCACCGTCGACACCAACGGTGTCGGCGTTACACGATCCTCGCACGAGTCCACCGATCCACAAAGTATGAGTTGATCTTCCGAAATGAGTACTCCAAGATAGTTGAAACTGGCATAGCACGGATGCCCTTAATAACGTTGTTGAACACTTCCGAGATGTTCGTTGTCATCATGCCATACCGACAGCCACCTTCATCGTATGCCTATGCCCACTTCGTCTTGTGCTGCAAGATCTCGTCCAACCACTTATTACCCCGTTCGTTGGTCAGTCCCCTAAGCTCCGTTAACTTAACCTCGAAGTCCCTCTTCTCTAAACATCCGCACAACAGCTTGAACTTTTTTGTGAGATCTTCTCTACTGCATTGCTTATAGAAATTTGCAGCTAATTAACGCATGCACCACCTATGCAGCACATCCGGATGTCCGTCTAGTCCGCTCTAACGGCATTCGTAATCCCACGTGCTCGCCCGAGACGATGCAAACAACCCGCCCAGCCCAACGAGGCGTGAGACGAACTAAATCCATGAACCATCCTCACTCTTATTGTTCTCACCGCCGCTGCAAATGCTAATGGAATCACCGTCCTCTCGCATCAATACCAACGGCGAGCATCAACGCACCATGGTACTTCCCGTAAGAAACGTGGCGCCAATCGATATGACAGCTCGTAATGCTTGAAGGCCTCTATGCATTGCCCAAAGGACCAGACACCCTCACAAGGATATGTTTCATAACCGCCCATCGCGATCCATTCGGTTGTCGTGCTAAGGATAAAACTCCATGCCCGGATTCTTGGCATGCATAGCCGTAGATTCGAGGAAGGAACCCGTGGCGCCGGGTTATTGAAATGTACTTAATTAAATTCATATCAGAGCACGATTATTAATGAAGGAACAAGATCGTCCCTTAATTAAAGATCATGCTAAAGATATAAATTTAACAAGTATCAATTCCAATAAACAGATCCCTGATATATATATCTCACAATGGTTCCTGTGATCAACCCATCATTGCATATATATATCCTTCAACAACATTGCATCATACACATACAAGTCATACATTTGCATAATTAAACATAAGTTTACATCATTCGGTTAATACTACAATATTAAGTGACTTGGTCACTTCAAAAGTTTGACAAATGAAGCAAAACAAAATATTAAAGTCCACCAATGGCCTCATCCACCCGCAGTAATTGCGTGGAGGAAAGAAGTAGCTTTACTGTTAGCGCCATCGACCGGCGCTAACGGTACTTCATAAAGAAAACCGCCTCACTGCAACAATAGGTGATAGCACCTTGAGTACGGAAGGTACTCAGCAAGTCTTACACAAACTAATAAAAGAAAGTGTTGATTAGAGCCTACACAAAGGAGTAGAATTTATATATACATAAGGTTACAACAGAAGGTAAATGGTTAAGTTTTGCATAAAGCAGACATCTTAACCTACAAAGACTAAATTTTGATAAAGCAGCTTAATAAATCAAATTTGGACCGTAAAAGTAAGTAAATGGCATAATTGTGAAAAGATAAAGGCATGAATCCTCATGCACACTAAAAACCAAACCAGATTTTGAAAATCAAAACTTCTATACAGTGACATCAATTCAAGTTATCGCCCATGACCGTGGACACGCTTATTCGAACAGCTTTATACCCGCAGGTGTACATCTTTACCCACATGACTTAGCTAGCCCGCTGCCTTGGATGCCTCCGAATGATGACATACTTCCTTTGGCATGCCGATCGGGAAACTAAGATTTGTTATTTTTCAACAAGCTAACACTATTGAGTTGGACCCCATGTGTGAACCGATCCCGCTTAAACAACGATCGATAGCATCCGCTTAACCGGGCACACATGTTGCGTCAAGAATGCCGATCCAAACAATTAAATGCGAATGGCTCACTACCCATATTAGGATGCAATCGGCACCATTAAGGTATCGATATGCTACTGAGCACATATACGCCTCACCCTTCTAAGAACATCCGACATCGACATACAAGCTCACATGGCATACAACGTAGTCATCGCACCAAAGCATCTATGCCATACAAGGTCAATACACATATTCTTACTCTCGTTTCCAACCCAATAGTCTTAACATTTTACTTAACCAAACAGCGCCATACACCGCATGTGGAAGTACGTGGGGACTTGAATTGAATAATCGAGTTCGGTCCTTAATTAACCTGACAATTCCACCACAAAACCCAATCTCTGCACAAAAGCACCATCACTAGCTTCCTCTTGTCCAGATCAATTTAAATTTCAAATACAAGTCCGATTTAAAGAAACCGACAAAGAGTTCAAAATAACAAAAGTTCATTCATGATTCTATGTTTGACAAGATATGCTTGTCAAACTCTAAAATCTCTAGATCGCATGTCTCAAGCCAAAACTGAAAATATATGTTGTAATATACGCTTCTATGCTAAGGTTGAGTGTATGGTGACAATTGAGGTAATCCTTCATGTTAGGTCATAACTAACTACTAACAGGTCACACTTTGTATTTTCAGAAACATAGCATGCACAGTTGTCACTGGATTTAGAAAATCTAATGTATAAAATTTGGGATCAACATGGTGCAGAGAGGATGCTTGCCTTGATAATAGTATACTTCTGTTGCAGGTTCAGGTTGCTCAGAGACAAATTCAAAAACTTCAGATGAACCAGATTCTATAAGAAGCAATAAGATCCAATAAATGCCAAGATTGACAATAAGCACAAAATGGAAGAAATATGCATGATCAATCTAGAAATGCATGATTGACAATATGCTTAAGTCATAACTACCCATAATAGTGATAATAACCCATAATATAACTTATCATGTTTTCAAATGGAAAACTAGGTTTGGTGCAAAGTTGAAATTTTTGATTTTGAATTGAGTCGAAACAGATGTAATGCGCTTTTAAAAGGGAAAATAGAACATGCAAAAGTTCAAGAATAGAACTTAGCTTGATCTTGTAGGGCAATTAATATCCCAAACTAACCTTAATCTAACCTAATCGATTAGATTACATCAACTAAGAGGAAACCCATTTTTGCCTGGCTGAGCCGACAAAAAGGAACAGAGACAGATTTCTGTTATCAATCTAAATAGATGATAACAAGGATTAAAAGAATAACTTGTTATGCTACTAGGGTTTAGTCTAAACCTAACTAGGATAACAAGTCGACAGGAGAAACCCTAATTCTTGAAAATGACATGAAAGACCGAAAAGTTAGAATATCAACTTTTCAGTTTAGAGCAAGTTGAAGCTACTGATGTTCGAAAGAATGATTCACAGGAGCTTCTAAGGTCATTAAGATGATCAAGATGTTAAAAACTAAGGTTTTAGCTTACAGTAAAGGAAAGACACCACGCCTTTGAAAACCGAAGTGAATTGACAGAGAAATAAACTCTGGATTTAACCTACAAAAGATAGCCAATCTTTATTGCAAGGTAAAACCAGTGCTTAAGGTGGATAAGCAATGGACAAGAGCAAGAAACTCCACTGGACAACAATGGAGGATGAGCTTCAGTGGTCAACAATGGTAACAGCAAAGAAAAGCTAGGGTTTATATATAGATGTTGAGCTACAGGGCAAGAGGGAAAGATCTAGAGTTGATGAGGTGTCCACTTAGTTAAATATCCAAAATTTGTGGCATAATCTTTGATAACCCTCTCCTCTCGCTCTCGTAAATGGTCATGCAGCAGAGATAAGGAAGAAGGGAGGCAAAATATGACATGTGGGTCCTTTGTCATCCTCACCGCTGCCTTCAAAAGCTCAAAGAATATCACCGTCCGATTGGAAATGGGCGTCTGTGATACTTAGAGAGGTTAAAAGGTTTTAATCAGATCTTTAATATGGACCGTATGATCTAGAACGGTCGATCGAGATTAAAACAGAGCCCAAAAGGAATCTCGGATCTACTTTCAAATATGGACGTTGGATGGGAATCCAACGGTCAATTAAAAGGAATACGCCACCGATTAGATGAGATGACGAAGACCGTTAGATTGGATTTCCACTACGAGATGGGAAAATGAACCGATGGTCCGATTGCATACACTCATATGGACCCACGATTAAAATCCAATGGTCCATCGAATTTGGGCTTTAAAGGCCCACGGCCAAAAAGGAGCGCCGGGATTTAAATTCAAAGGCCCGATAAACGCACGCTTTGATTTCAAAATGAAACGAGTGACGCGTTAGATCAAGAATGGACTACCGAGATCGTGAGGGATCCGAGTCGTCCGAATGCATACACCAATCTGGACCACTCAATGAAGATCTAACGCCCGCAGGAGTGCGGCCTTATTAGCACGCGGTAAAAGGAAAGTCGAGGATTTGAATCGACGGCCGATAAAAGCGCTTTTAAGTATAAAACGAAAAGGGAGGCGCCATGGATCGAGAATGAATGGTGGAGATCGAGAAGGGCTCCGAGTTGTCCGATTGCATACATCGACTCGATCGTTAGATTAAGATCCAACGGCGGAGATCAAAGCGCATACGTGGATAGCTCGCGTGACGTTGCGGCCTCGCCCGTTCGATTGAAGATCAACGGCTCACAATGCGCGAGGGGGATTGGGCTCGCGCCCGAACATGACAGAGCCGGACCGGTTGCACTGGGTTGGGCTCAACCACATGGGATCGAGTCGCTACAGTACTAGGTCTTGAGTTCAAACCGGTTAGTTGACCAAACCTTATTTAAAGGCTTTAAGGTTTGACTGGGCTTTTAAAAATAGCAAATAAATTTGTAAAACCATGAAATTTTTGCTGAGGCTACCGGGATGATATATTTCGTATAAATTTTAAAATCACATAATCACTTGGTAAAATACATAAATATTTATTTTAGCCCTAAAGTATTCATTTAAAGACAATTATTTTTCTTAAGTCAATTTAATTTCTAAAATGCAACAAAAATATTTTCAGTCAAGATAATTTATCTAGGCTTTAATAAAAATACTTCCTACTCATAATACAAGTTTTATCTTGTATTCCTTTAAGACTTTAAAGGGTTCTTTTGGATTTTGGCTAAAAGGAAGGTTTTCAATTGTGAACATACGCCTAAATTGTAGAAATGAACAAGAATGCTATGAATAAGACTCTCACACTGCTCATAAAGCATTTTATCACTGTTTATAAACTTGGGGCTGTTACAGAACCCGTAAGCCTCCTTCCAATCACCCCACAGTAACTGCATCACTCTCTGTTTGGCCCTCCATACTTTCCCATACTTCACGCGGTACTTAATGAACCCAAATATAACCTCAATGAGGGTGGCGATGGTCACATCAGGATAACACCCACAATCCCGATAGTGTGTCTTGCAATGAAATTAGCGGTCGCCTGAAGGTGCTCCCTTGACACTCGAGCAGTCCCACAGGAGTGAGGCTGCTTCACGTTCGCAATTTTCCATTGCTTGTCCCTAGTTTTGCGGCCCCATACCTTCCATCTGCACCCCCCTGTCGCACCTCACGGTGTACCTCTTATTCACATTGGAGTGTGTCACTACGAACGGAAGATGTTGCCGCACTGAGTATTCTTGCAGCCAAATCTTCATGTCCTCCAAGGTTGGAAACAACATGTTCTTCCGTATTATGTCAGTCTCTGGGTCCGCAATGCTATTCCTGCTCTTCAACCCATTAGCACAAACCGCCTTATCAGCCATACTAACATCATCGAATGCATGCACCAACGGAACCTCACCCATAACACTGCGAAGAACCCGCCCTTCCTTAGAGGAGAAAAGCGGTGCGGCAAACCTCATTTTCGCCGAGCTCCATCCTTCGCCGAAATCCACTTCACGGTTGTTCCTCGCGAAACAACTCCTCCTCAAGCTCGTTGTTCATTACGCCATTAAAATCAGTCCCAGGGTCAATAACATGTTGCGGGGAAGAAACAGGCAGATCCACCGATAATGCGTGGGAAAGGTTGGCGGATCGACGCTAACGATTCACCAAGGTTGCTCCTCCATTGAGGGGCCTCCCGAATTATGGACATCAAGGTCTAGTTCCTCCGTGTTGCCATTCACCACATCCAAATTGTCTGGAAAATCCTCAACAACGTTGATTGTTCTCTCCACCGCCACTTCCAACGAACGGACCTGGGAGGCGAGCACAAGATCCTTGTATGTGTCCCAATCATCGTCGGACAAGATTGGCACCAAACAGGCGTACACTTTACAACCCACACCAGCATCATATCGCCCCTGGAGTCCGACAACGACCCCAGGCTCATCTGAAGGATCTAGACCCGCCATTATATGTTAATGGAGTATTTTGATGATTAATGACAAATCTACATATGAGACTAACACTTTTATCGTTATACTTATGTTTTGTCTCAAATGGTTAAAGAGGTGAAAATAAATAAGGTATGCATTCTTAATGACAAATTCTCATATGAGACTAACACTAATATTTGTTATATCTTGATTAGTCTCAGCTTGGATATAAAAAGAAAAATCCAAACAGGTATGTATTCATTAATGACAAATCTATTTGTGAGACTAACAATTCTGTTGATTATCTATTGCTTAGTCTCGTTTGGATATAAAGATGAAAAATACAAGAGGTATGCATTCTACTTCTTCTTACTATATCTTGTTGCATTCCTCGGATCCAAAATATAGGTTAAACTCCACCAAAAAGGTTAACTTGGATATGTGCATACGTTTCCATTACACATTTGTGTATGCACACATTTAGGGGGGGTTCATTTTATATTTTGTGGTTTCATTAGTATTGATCCATATTCTCTTTCCACATATATTAAGGATCTTTACTTTGAAACATATTCTTGAATATATTTAACTTGTGTAGTTAATATATTCATATGAGTATATGAGAGCTTATGAGACTTGTGTAGTTCATAGATGCTCATATATCTTTGAATATATTTAACTTATGTAGTTAATATATTCATATGAGTATATACAACTTGTGTAGTTCGTATACACTCATATTTGGTATATATAACTTGGGTAGTTCATATATACTTATATGTGAGTATATATAACTTGTGTAGTTTATACATACTCATGTTTATCTATATTCAATTATTTGAGATTATGTTGTGGGACTAACATGTGTACTAAGATGTTTGAAGGCATAGTCCCAGTTCATGGATGGCATGTGGTAAGGGAAATGCATGACAATAGAGAGATCATGATTAGTAGTTTGATAGCATGTTCTTGTGCCTTATGGATCAAGTTAGGATCATGCATGCATTTGAATTTGAGTTTTGGAAAATCTAAGTGCTTTTGTCAGAAATCGGATGAACCGACGTGTTACGGGCGGTTCGACCGGATCTTGGTGCGGTATGACCGCACATCGGTTGTTCCGATTTCTAGTTGGCGGTTGCATAAAACCAGAACCGATGCATTTTGGCTCGGAGCTCTCTTTGTTAATCGGTCCTACCGCATTTGAGAAACGGTTGTACCGCGATGCGGTTGTACCGAATTTTGTATGGCGGTATGAATTTTGCGGAGAGCATGTCATTTTGGCGTTATTGGAAACCCTGCAATCGGTAGTACCGCTCCTTCATGCGGTACGACCGGATCAAACGGTAGTACCGCAACTTGGTTGGCGGTTGTACCGGTCTAGGTTTTTCAACAGTTTGTTTAGAAACATTTTGCAGGTATATCTTGGTAATTAATGTTAATCATTATGGGACTAACACTTCTCATGAGTTGGATGAATAGGTTATGTTCCAGGGTAATGAAGACTTCGGATGGCATCATGAGTTGATCGTCATCAAGTAAAGGTTCAAGAAGAGGATGCATCATGTGTTGATGCATATCAAGATCTCGAAGAAGAGATGATCATGAGTTGATCATCAAGTCAAGAGAAGACTCATCATGTGTTGATTGAGGTCAAGTAAAGGATGCATCATGGGTTGATGCATCTCAAGACGATGATCCGGACTTGAAGTAAAGATGTGCGTCATCAACCTTCAAGAAGATGCTCAAGGCAAAGGTATGACTAGCTAGGGCTAAGGATATGTTCTTAGTCTTTTACCGGTCTTGGTGTTTGGTTGGAAGACCGGATTGCTAGTATAGGTTGCCGTACTATTAAGAGTGGACTTGTCTATTAGCTTGAGTCTCATCATGTGTTGATAACTCAATCTCACTTGCTCTAGCTCACTCTAACATGTTGTCTATATTTGCGAATGTGTTTTGCAAATAGTCGAGGCTCATGGATAATCGTTGTAGCATGTGACTATACTTTGCAAATGTGTTTTGCAAACGGTTGAAGTCCATGTACCTACTCCTTGTGGTATGATCTAAGTTTGCAAATGTGTTTTGCAAATTGTTGGGATTCATGTATTTTCCCTTGGTATGGTCTAAGATTGCTTGTTGCTAACACTTTGGACTTAGACCATGGTAGTGGCTCTTTAGAATTGTGCTTTTTGATTTAATAAAATGTGTTTGAGATCAAATCAAATAGGTGGGTTGTGTAGCCCACTGAATAAGCTTTCAATAGAGTCCAAGATCACTCAATTCCGACATCGGAGTCAAAAGTTATGACATTTTTACCGAGTGTCGTCTGTGCTGATTTTGAGCTGCGGTACGACCGCCATGTAAATAGCGGTACGACCGCCCAAAACGGTTGTACCAGCCCTTGTGAGGGCGGTACGACCGCAAATGTCTGTAACGGCTAGTTTTTTGCTGTTTCGTCTCCAAACGGCTAGTTTTTGGTGTAGGGGTTATAAATACCCCCTTGGCCGGTTGAGAGACAACCTTTTGGCATCCCATTTCACTCTCTTGAACTAGTGTGAGCTTCTCCTCTCAATTGTGCATGTGTTGCACCTTGTGGGCAAGGAGAGAGGTCTCTAGTTGCATGTGTTGCATCTAGAGGTGGATTTCGTATCCACTTGAGCTTGTGCATTCGTTGCACGTGGTGAGAGTCAAGCAAGGGGCTTGGCTTATTACTCTTGGTGTTTGCCGACATCTAGACGGCGTGGAGGCGTCGTGGTCCGGTGATCTTCTCAAGTGAAGCTTGTGAGAAGGCCCGGTGTTGGTGAGTGGCTTGGTGTTCACCATCTCCGGAGTGGAGTAAGAGCAACTCTAGTGGAGCGAGGTGTTGATACCTCGGAGGAAGGCTTAATTCGTGGAGTCGGCCCAATTGGTTTGGGTTTCTCAACGTGACTAGGAGACCGCAAGTCTCCGAACACCACGGTAAAACATCGACGTGTCTTTGTGGTGTGATCTCTATTGCTTTACTATTGTATTTACATTCATTGTGTATGAATGCTTGCTTTACATTGTGCAATTTATATATCTTGTATTAAATTGTTTATTCATTGTGTATGATTGCAATAGTATCATTTACATTGCTTAAATTGAATTACTTACAAGTCCATGCTTGATTGATTATTATCAATAGACTTGTATTATTGGTGCACTTAGTTGAACCTAGTTGATTTAGGCTTTAATTGTGCAAAACCGTATTTGTATTAGCTTCCGCATTAGAAATCGGTTTTAGCGCATATAAGTTTTTAAAACGCCTATTCACCCCCCCTCTAGTCGGCCTCCTCGATCTTACAAGTGGTATCAGAGCTTGGTCTCTCATTTATTAGACTTAACCGTCTAGAGAGTAAAGGATGGCGACTAGTGATTTTATGCACCTAGGTGAAGCACCTCAATTTAATGGCACAAATTATGCTCATTGAAAAATTTGCATATCATGTTATTTTAAGGCCATGGGCCAAAATATATGGCAGATTGTAGATGTTGGCTTTTCTCATCCATTGGATCATCTTGCTTCAACAATTGAGGAAGAGAAATGTTTACATCTCGATGCTCAAGCTACTAACGCTTTATTTAGTGCTTTGAGTATAGAGTTGTTTGATGAAGTATGCGATCTCAAGAACGCTCATGAGATGTGGACACAATTACAATGTTATTATGAAATGTCCATTTCAACAAGTGAGGATTGCATACAAGAGTGGACGTCGGAGAAGAATGCTCAATCTCCAACTCCGATGATGAAGAGTCCACAAGCCCCTCCACATCAACTTCTAGTTCCGACGATGATGACATATCAACTCCATCAACATCGTCTCATTGCTTTATGGCTAAAGGAAAAAATGAGGTAAATAATTATGAGCCTTCATATGATGAATTGACGGAGATGCTAGAAGAATTAAATGAATATATTGGAAAAGAAAAGAAGAGATTCAAGGTTCTAGAGAAAGAACATATCTCTCTTCAAAATAATTATGATGTGTTAAAAGATGAACATGAAATTCTTCTTCTAAATGAGCTTAAAAAGTCTAATGTGGATATCGGAATTACATGTAATTTAATAGATGATTTGCCATGCATAGCTCCTATTTCTTGCAATCCATCTAAAGTCAATATATCCACTTCATGTGATGATTTAATTGATATGCCTTGTTGTTCTAGTGAAAATATTTATATTTCCTCTATGTCTTGTGAGACTAACCTTGTAGAGGAAAACAAAATGCTTAAGGCACAAGTCTCAAATTTGAGAAATAACTTGGATAGAAGCTACAAGGGAAAAGCCGTTCTAGATGATATCTTGAGCAAGCAACAAAGATCAAATGACAAGAGTGGAATTAGAGAATAGTAAGACAAGGCACAATGCAAGACACACGAAGAATATCAAGTGCTTTGATTGTCATCAAAAGGGTCACCTCTCCTCCATATGCCCTAACAAGGAAGATTACAAGAGAGGACTCGGCTTCATTGCTAAGAAAAAGGTGAAGAGCATCCCAAAGCAAAAAGAAAACAAATACACGAATATCAAATGCTTTGGATGTTATGAGAAGGGTCACATTGCCTCCGTGTGCCCAAACAAGATGAATGATAAAGGAGGACTTGGTCTCACCACCAAGAAGAAGGTGAAGAGTAATCCAAAGCAAAATAGAAAACAATTCAACAATATCAAGTGCTTTAGATGTAAGAAGAATGGTCATATTGCCTCAGTGTGCCCAAATCAAATGGATGACATGTCAATATCATCAAGGAAAAGGAAAACCGGCAGGGAGAAAGAGAAGAATTCAAAGGATGGAAGAAAACATCCAACTTGCTACAATTGCCGGGAGAAAGGACATGTAATACCTCGTATTCGATTAGGAAGTTTTCGGTTCGAAATTTGAATTTAAAATTTCGCAGTTTCGGCGTTCGTTGTTTCTTCTGGCTTTGGGCCTGGGCCTTTGGCCAACAAGCCCAAAAGGAGGCCTTGTGGGGGACAAGGGGGGGCTGTTTTGGAGCCCATGGGGCAGTGTGGGGCCCAAGCCCATCAAGGGTCGGCCATAGGGGCCTTTAGGGGCGGCACAAACCCCAGCCCCACCCCTTCCACCTCTCCCCTTTGGGCAGCCGCCACTTCCACCTCTCTCCTCCATCTTGTGCGCCAAAACCAGCAGGGTGCCGCCTCCTCCTCCCCATTGGTGCTGCCCCAAGGTCCCGAGTCACGCCCCTTCTCTCGAGCTTTCCTCGGTGTAGAGCCCTCGTTGCTGGCCTCCCGTGTCGTTTTGGTGGTGTTTCGCAAGGGTTCAGATCAAGGCGTCCGGGGATCTTCACCACGGTTCGATCGTCGTGCTCCTGGGCGCTCCAAGGGTATTGTGTCTTGGTTGTGGTTGGTGGTTTGGTCGTAGGAGAGGAAACAAATAGAATTGCTTGGATCAATGTCGGTCTGCTGTAGATAGCAATCTGTCCAGTATGTTGCGTGGTCTGTTTCGGTATTTTAGAGGCCGAATTTGAGATGTTCATCTCCTGGAGTTTTGTAGGTATTGTTCTTAGCTTTCGGTGGCCGCTAGGAACACTAAAATCCGACGAACGAGTCACAAGTTATGATAGATTTAATATCTGCTGTCCAGAATTCTGACGAGAATTACCTCTTAAGTTGTCTTTTAAAATAGGTGTATGTTAATGGACGAATCAGGGTTTCATCCCAACTAGGTTAATGTAGATAATTTCATAACCTTTTCAGATTGTTAAAGAACGCTCAATTCGGAGTTGTAGATTAAAAGTTATGGATGTTTTAATCTTGTTGTCTTAACTGTTCAGACAGATTCTGTACTGCTATTTCAATTACCTGTTAGTATAATAATTTGGTCGATTTGGGTTACCTCATCAACTAGAGTGTTGTAGGTATGATCGTTAAGTTTATGTAGGAGCTGGGTTCATCTCGTTTCGAGTCCCAGGTAAATAGTTATGGTCAATACCGTGCTGCTGTCCAGATCCGATTCCAGGGTGTTGTCTGTTTTTCAGATTTGGGATTACGGCTATTGCTTGGGTATTCAAGAGAGTATTGTAGAGTATTAAGTCGTGTTGCGTTCCATGTGGTTCTTATTTCGTTTATTGAATTGTTTAGGCGGCGAGGCTACGGGTTTGGGAGCACCTTCGTTGCCTGCTAACACGTCGCAACGCGGAAGGCAAGTACCTTGTTGTTCATATGCTTGGAGTATGATGCATGCTTGATGACTGAATTGTGTTTTTCTGATATCCATGAGAATATTCAAAGATTATGTCCTTTTCTTATGTGTTATATACATGAGTATGTATATGATGTCTTTCATAGTTCATACTTCAGTTCATGCATCCTCATTCATGTTTTATCCACGGGAGTGGAGAGTAAGTCCCACCATTCCAATGTGGGCGTTTTTGACATTATTATGTCCGTCCACGGAGTGGATAGAAAGACCCATCAATTCCAGATGGGCACGTAAGACCTATTAATTCCAAGATGGGCAGATTGGACACCGTGATGAAACGTTCTTCATACGGATTTGGATCCCGCACTTTTGTTAAGGTGCGGGCTTAAGTGAACACCGGCAGTGTGTCACTAGCTATACCGGTATAAGCATATGTGCAGTCCATCTTTGATTACATTCATTCATTTCATGTTTTTCTTAAGTGCTCATTCGATGCAATGTTCGCATTCTTAAATGGTGATGTCCTGTTTGTATATGTGTTCTGTCTCTTTCACTGTACTTGCTGAGTCGTGGACTCACTCTTGCGTTGTTTGTTTATTTTAGGTAACACCTGATGTTGGCTCGCTTGGGAGGGAGTAGACACGCACTACTTGTTCACATCATCCAATTCATGTTCAAGATTAAATTTTAGTTCTATCTTTCATTCGTTAATGATGAACTGTAATAATTAAATTATAATTGGTGAAGGAATGATACCTTCTCCACATTGATGTTGATTTATTACTGCATGTGAACTTTCATTAGCAATGAACTGAAATAAATATATTAGATGGTGAAGGAAGGATACCTTCATCATGTCTTGGTTGTTTTGATACCGCCATTAGTGATACTCTATTTCTTATTCTTCCTCATTGTGTAGATTGTTAGTTTAATTAGGTGACATCTTGACTTCCGAATAGCCAGGGTGTTACAGGACATTTTAGTAAGGAATGTCCTAAAGGTATCACTCCTAAGCCCACTATTTATAATGATCAATATTTGCTTAGGAAGGATAGAAATGGCAATATGTTTGCTAGGAATGTTAGTTTGCATAAAACAAATATTAGGGCCATTTGGGTGCCCAAATCTATTGTGACTAACATTCATGGACCCAACCAAGTATTGGGTACCAAATACGCTTAAATGCTTAATAGGTACTTGGAGATGCATTGGAAGTTTGGCGTATTTGTAATACTCCGGAAGTGTGAGAAGTCAAGAATCGGGTTAATTAAATTTAATCGGTAGAGAATTATTTAATCGGGGAAGAGTTTAATTTCAGAATTCAGCAAAGACAAGAAAAGAGAGGGGTTTTTCTGTGTTTTCTCACCTACTTGGGCCTGGCCTTGGCCCATCTCGCCTCAGAGTGGCCGGCCAAAGGGGAGGAGCCACCTCCCAAACCCTAGCCGCCTCCCTTTCTCTCCTCCCACTTGCAGCCGCCTTCTCCTCACCCTTGGCCGAATCCTCCTCTCCCTTGCGCCTCCCTGCCCCGGTGCTGCTCCTCGCGATTCCCCTTCGTCTAGGCTGCTGCCCTTGCGCAAGAAGGAGAAAGAGAGGAAGAGAAGAAGGAGAAGAAGGAGAAGAAGTCTTGTGTGGGGATTGGTTCAGCGAGTTCTAGAGGTTCTACAAGGGTAACGAGATGCCTTCCCCGCTGTTTGATCCTTAGTAGATGCGAAACCGATTAGAATTGTTGGTTAATTGTTGGGCTGCAGAAGATTCAATTCTGTCCAGAACCTTGCGTGGGTATTTTCGTGTATTTAGAGGCTGAATTTTAAGATTCCATCTCCTAGAGATATGTGGGTTATGTCGTTATCTTCAGTAGCCGTGAAGATCACTCGATTCGAGGTCTGAGTCAAAAGTTATGGTCGTTTTAGTATCTGCTGCCAGAAATCTGACGAGAATAATCTGTCTGGTTATTTCCTAAATTATGAAAGGGAATTTGGTAGAATCTGAAAGTTCACCCAACTAGGTTATTGTAGGTAATTCGATAACCTTTTCAGATTGATAAAGAACGATCAATTCGGAGTTACCTATTAAAAGTTATGGTCATTTTAGTTTTGCTGTTTGTTTGTGTAGGCAGTTTCTGTACTGAAAGTTCAAACAATGGTTAGCCTAATATTTTGGCCGAATTGGTTTATCGTGTCAACTAGAGTATTGTAGATTATTCAGTTAAGAATCTACAGAAATTGGGTTTACCTCTTTTGACTTCCAGTTCATGAGTTATGTCATTTACCGTGCTGCTGTCCAGAATCAGTATATGGCAGGAAACGTTGTTTTTCGGTTTCAGCTTTGTAAACTCGTTTTGAGTCGTCAAGTAAGCGTTGTAGAATGCCGATTAGTAGCGCTGGGTATATTATGTCCTTATTGGTATTATTTTACTTGTTTAGGAGGTGAAGCCTCAGGTTTAGGAGTATCAGCTTTGCCGCTAGCGCGCATCGTGGAAGGCAAGTAAATGTAGCGTTGTGCTACTTGTTTAACCCGCTTTTTCTTACTACTTGCACCATGCATGATTGACGAATGTTAAATGATATGCCATGGTTACATGTTTTCTAAGTAAGAATGTGGTAGCAAGATATTAATCAATTGCTATGTTTGGTTGAGTTTGGGTAGTATTGTGGTAATTCGCCTAATGAGCCAAATGCGGAATATGAAAAATAAACTCAAGGTGGACATGTTGATAATTCCTTGTGGTTATTTTCATGATGATCATGTGGTGGTATATGTGATAGAGTTCCATCTAGATCGATTGATTTTGATCTTGGTGAATCGGTGTGTGTTATGTGGTAATGGTCTTATGACACGCTGGTATTATGCTTAATGAGACACATGTGGATTATGAGAAAATATTCATGATGAGTATGTTGTTGATCTTCGTGGTTAAATTCTTGTGGTTTATGATTTTCATATCATTCATGACATATCATGACATTTGCATTGTGGATGTCGTCGCTATAGCCGCGATCAGATCGGCAGACAACATCGCATTGTCAGAAAGACGATGCATACCTTTACCTTGTTGGGTAAAGGTGCAGTGGAGCATAGCATACATAGGCATTACATTGTGGAAAGATCATTTGCATGCTTGTGCAAGATATTGAGGTGAAGTTATTTTTGCAAACAAACGCAGCTTCATAGTTGCAATGTGGAAATTGACTCATGAGAGTCTATTGTGGTATGAGTAATGTGGTTGTGGTTGTGGAATGGGGTTTATCCCTTGTGGTATGGTAGAGGTTGTGATTGTGGCATGAGACTCTTCTCTCTTGTGGTAATCGTTGATAGCAGATTGTGGATGTGAGAAATAGTAAAGTTATGAGGTAAAACATGGTAATACTCTATTGTCATTGGTAGTGGTAGTGGTGAATAATATGAAGCATTGATCAAGATTTTGTTGTTAATATTTTACTATCTTTGGTAGTAAATATGGTTGAGGCTATAATTGTGTTCATTATGAGAATTGGATATTGATGCTTAATATCTTTGTAGTTTAATTAGCTTGTAAATGAATGTGGATTCACATTATGGATGTGGACATATGGATACTTTAATAATGTTGTACATTTATTTGTAGTCCGATTAGCTCATAAATAGTTTGTTGCTTGAGATTTTTATCTCACCCTTGTTTTCCCCTACTGTGTGTTTGTTGAGCATTCATGGGATGGGTAGAGCGGCACTACAATAATGCACTTGGTTCATCAACTCATGTTGTAATAAAGACGATGAAATTCTAGCCAAATGCTTAACTATTTGTGGATGATTATGTTGTTAAATAAGGATGGACTTGTGAACAATTCTTTGTTTAATCTGCTAGAGGATGTTTATTTATTGAACTTGTTACCGCCATCTTTATTCCTTAGTTGTTTATGCTTCCGCTTAGTGCTTCTTGTCAGAGTTGTCGCGAATTAATTTTGTCTTGAAATTATTGGCTAGTCAGAGTGGTTAAGTAGCATTCCAGGTAATGTGGATCCCTGGGTGTTACAATTGGTATCGTGAGCGGCTTTAGGTCCGTGGTAATTAAAATATTAAATTGACACACCGTGCACAGAGGATGGGATGGGTCAAGCATTGCATTCGTGCTTTGACATGTTATATTGATTATTCATGCTATGAGATAATCTCGTATGTTTATGTGTTGTTTCTATGATCTGCTATGAGTGAGGATAGTCAATGATAAGAGGTAGGCTTTGCGCTTGTTGCCTTGGGCATTGTTAGCTTATACCCGCTCAGAGTACGGGATTTTGATGCGATTACCTCGGGTAACTTAGTTGCGGATGTCATGGTAAGTTTCTTAGAAAAGTGTTATCCTCCTTGAATTGATGTTGGCGATTCTTGGCCTATTGCGATTAATGATTTTCTCTCGGGTTAGTTGTTTATTGCGCTTGTTGGTGTCAATAGGCCTCCGATTGTTCTTGAGGCCAAGTATTGTTTCTTTCGATTGATGGGTTGTTTGACCGCTCGTGAGCAAGTGCTTTGGAGAGATCGGTATTTTTCCGCGTTGTTCCATCTTTCTTGCTGGAAAACATGACTCTTGTATTTCGTTTGATATTTTGAGAGAGAATCAAAGCTTACGTGGGAAGTTCATTAACTTGTGGAAGCATTGGCTCTATGCATTTCTTCCGAGTTATTTCGACTTTTGAAGTTTGATTTCTCTAGAAGGAGTGTTAAAACCCTTTGTGATGTTTTGTTGTGTTTAAGTAGTAGGTGGAAATTATGTAAATAATTGATAGATTGTGAATTATCAAGTTGAAAAGTTAGTGTGGTACATCATTAAGTTCTACTAACATCTTTAGAAGTGAAGTCGATTAATATGAGGTTGTCCTGTTGTAGTTTCTTGAAGATCTGTGGCTAAGAAATTTAGCGATACATGTGTAGAACTCATGCATTTATCAAGGAATATGAAAAACAATTGTTTTGATTATTGTAGTTGTTTAATTTTCCCAACTTGTTGGATAGATTGGATTGATTGATCTTAAGTAATTAATCTGACCATTCGGGATGGTCAAGTAAGGAGGTGTTGGAATATTGCCTTAATAAGATTAACCTTTTATGTCCTCTCTTTACATACTTGATGAGCATGTACAATCTGTTAAATTTATGTAACTTTTACCATGCTAAATTGTTGAAATATGTATAAAGAAATGGATGCGGTGATGTATTGACTTGTGGAATCTTGTCTCATAAAGTCGGTATTATTGATGTTTAAAGTTATTTTATTTTTAATATCTTAACATAAGGTGGAGTATCGAATCAGTGGTTTTATTGTCTTTGGGATTGCAAAATTAGAGATAGGATCATTAATGCTATGTCGATGAAAATTAATAATCAATTATTGACAAGAATGGCTAGAGTGTAATTACCTTTTGCTAAACTAGAGTTGAGCATCAAGATGAGATAAATGTATGGAATCTAATAAGAGATTCATACTAGCATGTTTTGTGAAGTTGTTATGTTCTAATATCATCTTGTTAAAGAGTTTGTTTTAATATGATGGCTTATGCACTAGGTTTAACTAGATCAAGTAGTTGGAATCTTATTTGGATAATAAGAATATGATGAAGTGATTTATGATGTTCCTTTTGGAAAAGTATGAAGGAGTGGGATGATATGTTGATTTTTGCAAAGAATGTTTTATCTTGTTGTGAATTCAATCGATAGCATGTAGTTGTGATTATTGTGTTGAATGTTTTTAAAAAAATATATAAAGGAATTTGTTAATTCCATAATACTAATTGCATTGAAGGGTGTGAGATTTACGGTTGGAATCTTTTGGACCGTATGACTTGTGTCATAGTCGAGGTTGCCCGAGTAAAGCGACGTGTTGATTGATCTTATTGGTTTTATTTGAATCTTGTGTTGTGGTCTTCAAGCATCCTTTGTTGGAAATGGCGGATGTTGTAATCAAAGAAAATTGCTTATTATTGAAAGGAAAAGTTGTACTAGAAGTATTTGAGGTGCAGATGATCTTATCTTGTGTTTTTCCAACCTCATTGCTATTTGTTATTCTTTTGGTCTTTTGGCTATTGTGATGATAACCATTTTTCAGATGTGGAATTTATTTCTTCTTACCTCTTCTTCTAAGAACATGGTAATTGTTGTGGGTTGCGAAGCCTTTTGTTGGTCGTGGTTTTGGGATAGAGTATGATTTGCGGGGCCAGTAGAGTCTATCTACAATGGTGTAGATGTTGTACTCAATTGAGCTAATTGTTGAGGTGGCCAACTTGAGTTAAATGAGTGGTGTGTTGGGTAATGATTTGAAAATCCTTGGTTCAAGGAAGTTAAATTATTAAAAGAAATGAATTGGGAAATTATTGTTATGTCAAGTAGTGCGATGCTCTCTTGATTCTTGTTTATGCTGTGTGTTTATGGCAGAGACCATTTGCATTTTGAGTTGACGTATGTTGAGGCGTAGTCTTTTCCAGTTAGGAAAAGAAATTGATTGTTTTGGTCTGTCGAGTGATTTTTTTTTTCACTCTTAGCTTATGTGGTGTGGTTCTCCAATTGTCTACTTGGCGAGTAGAAATATTTTGTGGTGAATCCTTTGATTTGGATCATGGTCCTTTGAAGGAAAGCTGGTTGCTAGTGTGATGCTTGAGAGTTCTTTACTCTTCATTGTCGGGTTCTGTTTGCAAAAGATACCGTTGTGCTCCTAGTAGAATGATGTGAGTGGAATTTGTGATCAAATTCTTTAAAAGGGGTATATTGGGTTATCCTAGTATATTTAATAAGAGAAAATGTTTTAAGAAAGAGGATGGTTTGAGAAAGTGGTCTTAATAGTTTTATGG
Organism: Ampelocalamus luodianensis; assembly: GCA_036346255.1. NCBI lineage: Eukaryota > Viridiplantae > Streptophyta > Magnoliopsida > Poales > Poaceae > Ampelocalamus > Ampelocalamus luodianensis. The sequence continues at coordinate 58,420,006 of CM070617.1, read as the reverse complement.
AAATTTTGCCAAAATGGAAGGACTCATATCGCTCAGGGGCGACAAAAGAATTATGCGGATGTTCGCACTGAGAATTGAGTTTATGTGGAAGCCTTGTGCTCCTTTGGGTGTCTCCAACCAAGGGTATTGTTCGCTTTGGTACCACCGGAAGCTTAGCCCGCGTACATCGGTATTTTCCAGTGGTTGTTGGGTGGGTAGTTTGGCTTATCGTTTTAGTTGCCAAACTCTTTGAGTGATGGGCACAATGTTTTCCATGTGTCTATGTCGAGGAAATACTTATGGATCCGAACACAAGATTGACTCGAACAGTCACGTGGAGCAGATCTCACCGTGGAGAGTCGCCATTCGTATCTTGATACGTCGGAGCGGGTCTTGAGGAATAAGACCATCAAGTATGTGAAGGTACTTTGACGAATCACCGAGAGAGAAGCTACGTGGGAGTTGTAGGATCTTTTATAAAGAAGTACCCGAGCTCTTCGAGGTGGTGAGTACTCCTAGTTTGGGTTGCTTTTTGCTTGTTGTTCTTCTCTTTGTGGTTCAGAGAGTAGGATTCGAGGCTAATCCTTTTAAGGTGGGAAGAGTGTAATACTCCTAAGTGTGAGAAGTCAAGAATCGGGTTAATTAAATTTAATCGGAGAGAATTATTTAATCGGGAAGAGTTTAATTTCAGAATTCAGCAAAGACAAGAAAAGAGAGGGTTTTTCTGTGTTTTCACCTACTTGGGCCTGGGCCTTGGCCCATCTGGCCCTGTAGTGGCCGGCCAAAGGGGGGGAGGAGCCACCTCCCCAAACCCTAGCCGCCCCTCCCCTTTTCTCTCCTCCCACTTGCAGCCGCCCCTTCTCCTCACCCTTGGCCGAATCCTCCCCTCTCCTTGCGCCTCCCTGCCTCGGTGCTGCTCCCTCGCGATTCCCCTTCGTCTAGGCTGCTGCCCCTTGCGCAAGAAGGAGAAAGAGAGGAAGAGAAGAAGGAGAAGAAGTCTTGTGTGGGGATTGGTTCAGCGAGTTCTAGAGGTTCTACAAGGGTAACGAGATGCCTTCCCCGCTGTTTGATCCTTAGTAGATGCGAAACCGATTAGAATTGTTGGTTAATTGTTGGGCTGCAGAAGATTCAATTCTGTCCAGAACCTTGCGTGGGTATTTTCGTGTATTTAGAGGCTGAATTTTAAGATTCCATCTCCTAGAGATATGTGGGTTATGTCGTTATCTTTCAGTAGCCGCGAAGATCACTCGATTCCGAGGTCTGAGTCAAAAGTTATGGTCGATTTAGTATCTGCTGCCAGAAATCTGACGAGAATAATCTGTCTGGTTATTTCCTAAATTATGAAAGGGAATTTGGTAGAATCTGAAAGTTCACCCAACTAGGTTATTGTAGGTAATTCGATAACCTTTTCAGATTGATAAAGAACGATCAATTCGGAGTTACCTATTAAAAGTTATGGTCATTTTAGTTTTGCTGTTTGTTTGTGTAGGCAGTTTCTGTACTGAAAGTTCAAACAATGGTTAGCCTAATATTTTGGCCGAATTGGTTTATCGTGTCAACTAGAGTATTGTAGATTATTCAGTTAAGAATCTACAGAAATTGGGTTTACCTCTTTTTGACTTCCAGTTCATGAGTTATGTCATTTACCGTGCTGCTGTCCAGAATCAGTATATGGCAGGAAACGTTGTTTTTCGGTTTCAGCTTTGTAAACTCGTTTTGAGTCGTCAAGTAAGCGTTGTAGAATGCCGATTAGTAGCGCTGGGTATATTATGTCCTTATTGGTATTATTTTACTTGTTTAGGAGGTGAAGCCTCAGGTTTAGGAGTATCAGCTTTGCTGGCTAGCGCGTCGCATCGTGGAAGGCAAGTAAATGTAGCGGTTGTGCTACGGTTTAACCCGTTTTTCTTACTACTTGCACCATGCATGATTGACGTAATGTTAAATGATATGCCATGGTTACATGTTTTCTAAGTAAGAATGTGGTAGCAAGATATTAATCAATTGCTATGTTTGGTTGAGTTTGGGTAGTATTGTGGTAATTCGCCTAATGAGCCAAATGCGGAATATGAAAAATAAACTCAAGGTGGACATGTTGATAATTCCTTGTGGTTATTTTCATGATGATCATGTGGTGGTATATGTGATAGAGTTCCATCTAGATCGATTGATTTTGATCTTGGTGAATCGGGTGTGTGTTATGTGGTAATGGTCTTATGACACGTTGGTATTATGCTTAATGAGACACATGTGGATTATGAGAAAATATTCATGATGAGTATGTTGTTGATCTTCATGGTTAAATTCTTGTGGTTTATGATTTTCATATCATTCATGACATATCATGACATTTGCATTGTGGATGTCGCGCTTATAGCCGCGATCAGATCGGTACAACATCGCATTGTCAGAAGACGATGCATACCTTTACCTTGTTGGGTAAAGGTGCAGTGGAGCATAGCATACATAGGCATTACATTGTGGAAAGATCATTTGCATGCTTGTGCAAGATATTGAGGTGAAGTTATTTTTGCAAACAAACGCAGCTTCATAGTTGCAATGTGGAAATTGACTTATGAGAGTCTATTGTGGTATGAGTAATGTGGTTGTGGTTGTGGAATGGGGTTTATCCCTTGTGGTATGGTAGAGGTTGTGATTGTGGCATGAGACTCTTCTCTCTTGTGGTAATCGTTGATAGCAGTTGTGGATGTGAGAAATAGTAAAGTTATGAGGTAAAACATGGTAATACTCTATTGTCATTGGTAGTGGTAGTGGTGAATAATATGAAGCAGTTGACCAAGATTTTGTTGTTAATATTTTACTATCTTTGGTAGTAAATATGGTTGAGGCTATAATTGTGTTCATTATGAGAATTGGATATTGATGCTTAATATCTTTGTAGTTTAATTAGCTTGTAAATGAATGTGGATTCACATTATGGATGTGGACATATGGATACTTTAATGATGTTGTACATTTATTTGTAGTCTGATTAGCCTGTTAAACAGTTTGCTTGCTGAGATTTTTATCTCACCCTTGTTTCCCCCCCCCCCTACAGGTGTTTGTTGAGCATTCATGGGATGGGTAGAGCGGCACCACAATAATGCACTTGGTTCATCAATGTAACATCCCAAATTTTGGGCTTGTGTTTCAAATGTAAGAAAATGAGTAGAAATTAAAACTTTTTCTTACGTCATGTATTTCCTTTGTGTACTGAACAAGTATTGTACAAAAGGTTATGGAAGTACAAAGTCACAAGTCCTTGATCCAAATCTTGTTCCTTTGAAAACAATCTTGTCAAATGTTGTGATCATCTCCTGGGAATATTTTTCCTAAGTTCTTGGGATGATGTGTGACCCCTCTGAAAAATTTCACAATTTTTAGAAATTGTTTGAATATTTTAGAGGGCAGTCAAACCTGTTTGACTCTCACCAAACCTAAAACCAGTACCTTGTAGAATTTTCGGAGAAAAATACAATTCATAAAAACCTCTGAAAATTTTACACAAGGTCAATGTCTCAGTCAGCAAGCTCTTGTAAAATTTCAGAATTTTTGGAGTTATTTTGCTACCCCAAATAAATCCTCAAAAGTCTCAGCATATTTAAAACCTAAAACCAATTTCACTATTCATTGTTCGAGTCGGGCTCGAGTCCGAGCCACTTGACTTGGTTGAACCACCTAATCGCACCGAGTCGCGTTTTAAACGCGCGCGCGATATCACCGTTGATTCAAATCGCCGCCCACGCTCATGTGAGCATTCGGACCCGCCGGTTGCGTTAATCAATTGGGACCGTTGGATCTCAATCCAACCGCCCGCATTCCGAGAGCATCGGATCGTCCGCGAACTCGTTAATCGTGACCGCCCATTTTCAATCCAACGGCCACCGTTCTCTTTTTCGTTCTTCTTCCTCCACGCTTCTTCGAGGGCGCGGCAAGAATGGCGTAAAGAGAGAGATTGAGTGGGTGGCTTTGATGTGTCACCTCAAATTTGCTTTCGTCAACGTCTCTCGTGGAGCATTAAATGCGCTCAGCTTTCTCCTCCATTGTCCCGAGTCTCACTTGCTCCCATCATTTCTTGGTCCATGACCGAGCATGAACCGAGCCCACCATGGACTCGGGTTCTCGCCAAAACCCTAATTCCTTTCCTATAAATTGGCCTCTAGGTCCTCCCGTGTCCCTTTACACCACACTTTGCTCTTCTTAGTGTTTGAGCACTAAACCACCTCACACCCTCAAAGCACCATTGTTGGCCGAGAGCTCCAATGGCGGCCTTGGTGTCCAAAGTGGTTCATCCTCAACATCTCTTGCACCCTTTTGAACTCCTCAACCTCCTTTGTATTTCCCTAACTTGATTTTGGGTTGCATTCACAGAATCACTCAATTTTAAGTTTGGAGATTTTCGTTGGTTTCACCCTTTTCTTCCCACCCGTAAGTGATTCCTTTTGCAATTATTTGCTTTTGGAGCCTCTTTGAGCTATAATGAAGTGTGGTGATGATTTGGTTCCACTCATTTTGCTCGTAACCTCATCTTCCACTTCATCTTCTTCGCTCCGGTGGACTTCATCGTGTTCAAGTCTTCCCGCCATCTTTGGAGCTCCTCTCTGCTAAGGTAGCTTCTATATAGTCCCTAGAAGTCATGGCACTCGCTTCCTGATCGCAATGAGCATTTTTGCTATTTTCATGTTTTACCAAAATGGCTCCATCTTGTTTTCTCGGCCGGCGTTCTAGACCTCCACCGCCGCGAGGTCATCATCGTTGGGACCGCAACACTATTGCGAACCCATTTTGATAGTTTGTGGCGCCGCCGCGATCGAGTCGCGGCGACAAGCCGTGGTAGCCACTGACTTTGCCTACCGTAGCTCCGCTGTCGCCAAATAATTAGGACACGTTAATACCCAATCATTAGAAGTATTAATGGTGTCTTAATCGCCTAATGTCTCACCGACTTGTGGGCCCGTAAGCTCAAATCGAAAACCAAGTCGTTATGGCTGATTTTGGGTTTATTTATTGCTAATCATTGTTAGTATAATCGTGTCCAAATTACCTTTTGGGTCATCGACGTGTGGGCCCTCCGTCCCTAAATCGCCTCTGCTCAAAATCTTTAGGACACATTAATTGCTAATCATCACTAATCATTGGTCATTAGTAATTAATTAGCTGTCCTAAAACCTCCTTTAAGTCATCGACAGTGGGACCACGCGCATCGCACGTGTGTTAAGCCTCGCATGTGTGACTCTCGCCATCGACATGCGCCCCACGGTGTCGACTCGTTGCATTTCGATCTTGGACCGCCGTCCATTTTGCGATCCGCGCCCGGATCTTGTATGCATTCGACCATCCGTTCCTCATCATTCTTGGCCGCCCATCGCTTGATCGCGCCCTCGATCATGCGCGCAATCGCACCTTCCGACGGAAGCGCTCTCGCGCCGCTCATCTTGAGATCTACGGTGTGAGCGGCCAAGGCAACCGCACCGTCCGCTGCATTCATCCTCGTGAGCCGTTGGATCTTGATCCAACGGTGAGCTCTGTTTTGAATCGCGCGCGCCGCTTTCCGTGGCGTGTGGCTCGTTGATTTGCATCAACGGCCGCGAGCGCCCACGTCGCTTATTTCCGGTTGGGTTGGTTTTATTTCGTAAGTATTTATTTATCAACCAAAATTGTATCAAAACTTTAGAAATTCATAACTAATTCAAGATAAATCCTTTTACATGAAACCAATCGCAATAAATTTGTATTTCATCAAGTTTAATATAAAAATGCTTTTAGCTATGTCTTTGTAGTAGAAAATTCGTAATCTCTAATATCTTGTTTTCTCGCTATTTTTATATATTCCGTAATTGTATTAAAACTTGGAAAATGCATATCTTTTCTGGATATCTCAGAATTGAATGATTTTAACTTTGATAGGTTTGTTATTAACTAAACTTTAATCTAAAAATGGTGATAGGTCTAAATCAAGACCTAAAAATATGTTAATGGATTTAACCTTATTAATAGCAATTAAAAATTCATTTAATGTTGTAATAGGCACCAATAATTCCCTGTAAATTCTAAAAATATAAATTTGATGTTAGGAAATCCCTCAGTTATCATACTATAATATGGAATGGGTTTTTGCACAAGTTTGTATTTCTGGAAAGTGCATTATGTTAGTTTTGCATCTTAGAAAAATCATAACTAAATCATTTCAACCCAAAATGAACTGAAATTTTATATGGGTTACCACTATCCCAGTGGGTAGCTACCATAAAAATTTCAGCTTCAAAACCTTTCTAGGAAATGTTTTTGCTACAGTGCTAATTATGGCCAAAAATGTGTTTTTAGGCAATATCTTTTGCACCACAAATCCAAATTAGGTTTTTCCAGTTTCTATATCTAGGTATATTCGTATTCTACCTTATGTATAAATTTCACGCATTTGGATAATTGTTGCTTGCTCATTGGTTTCTTTGTGGCTCGCCTTATTGGTTGTTCTTGGTTCTTTTGCCTCTCGCTAGGATTCGACATTTATGTAATCCCGAGAGCGACCCTCCACAACAAATTGAGCAACAGCAAGAAGGCAAGCAGTTTGATCATGTTAATCCCAGATTTTAAGTATTTATGTTGATTACAAATTCTATGTATGCATTGCTACTTTGTGTTAATAGTTGGCCTAGTAGATGCATTCCTTAGCAAATGATTATCCTCTACTACCATAAGCCTAGGTTACTTGCTGTGATTTAGAGTTCGTGGATGGGCTCTTGTCACTTAGTAGTTGCGAATTAATTGCTTAGCCATGCTTAGCTTCGGTAGAAATGGGCGGTTATCGACTTGTCGATAACCTTGATCACATCAAACTTATTATGATTATGATTTCCACCTTGTGCTATGTCTACTTATGAAAACTAAAACTGAAAGCAAAATGATTTAGACTTGGGCACAATGGTATGTTGGTGTGATTTTCGTGTGATCGAATGGTGCCCGAGTCAACAAGGACCGAACATCTTGTTACACTAAACCAAGCATTTTAGCGCATAACCACATTAGAGGGTATGGGACCTCTCTTGACTTAGTACTTTGGCGTGTATTGCCCTCGGGTCGAGGAGGTCGCAGGAGGGATGGTGTTGGGAGATTGTAGTGTCAGAAAGACTTCACCGCGATGGGATTTGTTGTCTTTCGCTTGCAATGTAAGCGTATGGTGTTTCTACCCATACGAGCGGTTCGTGGTTGATACACACATCGAAAAAGTCTCGAGGACTTAGCCGTGCAAGATACCTTCTAAGTGTGCTTTGTGGCTTAAAGGCGGTGCAAGTGTGGGTACATTGGTACACCCCGCAGGTTAAAACTATTCGAATAGCCTCGCCCTAGGTTATGGACACGCTTGGCAAGGTCTTTCAAGAGTTAGACTACAACCTTTTAAATTAAAACTTGATGGGTGGTACGAATCGGGATTCGTGCTATGTTGTGGTGGCTATTGGGATAGTCACCTGTGTGGTTACTTGTATGTATCTTTACTATCATTACTTTGATAACAAAACAAATTTGCAAACTTGCTTTTAAAATGTATTACATTATTGCAAATAAAGTTGGCTTTGTGCAAAATGAGACATACAACCTCCACCTAAATAAGCTTGCATGTAGTTTATGAATAGGTCCGCTATTCCACACGTCTGTCTTATGGGTACAAAGACAATCTTTGTACTCGGATGCTATGCTTAATTGTTCATTGCAGAGGAAGAAGGTGAGCTCGAGGGCCTCACTTTTGTGAGTGTGTTGTGGTAGCTTATGGCGACTAGCTTGCGGCCCGGTCGGTTGCCTTGTGGGTGTGTGGCTAACCGGTCGATTTTGTTCTAGCCATCTTATGGCGCTTTTGCTTCCGCTGTCATTCTTGTTTATTGTTCTATTTGGCCGGTCGGCTCCCTCTAGTAATAACTTTACTTTATGTATGTCGTGGTTGAACTTAGTGATGTATGTTGTATGGAAATGATGTGTAATTTTGTGATGATGTGCATATGTTGCAATTCTGGGAAACATATGCCCATCGAGGCTTAGAATGTTTAATTAGTAATGCTAGAACCAATTGGAGGTTAAGTGTTACTAGTTAAATATTCCGGGTCCTCACAAAGTTGGTATCAGAGCCATACTGACCGTAGAGACCCCTAGCTTGGTCTCCTCTAGGATATTTTGAAAACTTACTTTAAAAAGGTTTGTAAAACTTAAGTAAGTTCTCTAATTTTACTCCTTACCTGTCTTAGCTTGCTCATCTCGCCTTACTCTCACTTAAGTTTGAAAAAGTTGTTCCTCTTTTCCTTTCAAAAATTAGCCTCTATCGATTAACTTGGTTTTGGGAGAAACATGAGAGCTTGGAGAAAGGAGTTTGGACAGCCAGCTAGTGGTTAGTAATTAAGGTAGAAAAGGAGAGGTGAATTCAACTAAAACGTGTGGGAATGAAAGGGTAAGAAGTGATATGAGTTCAGCTAATGCCTATACTCTATTAGGTGGTTATACCTTGATTTTGGACTGTTTTGAGCTAGAATTTAGTTCTGAAAAATTTTGGGTTTTCTCACACGATTACTCGTTCTTCCATACGGGTTAGTCGTTTCAGGAAGTCGATTTGGTGATCGTTGGTCTTGTACTCTTGGCGGTTATTCCTGAGCCCTTTTTATTGAGTTTGCATTTCTTTGCTTTCTTTTTATCTCGGGCTTGAGGAGCGGGCACTTTTCGCATCCCATCACCGAGGGTGCGGCACTCTCATGGTGGGAGAACTTCCTCGCCATACAACCGCGGGACACGTGGTCTCGGGAGGAGTTCAGTCACTTTTGTCGGGCCCATGTCCCCGCAGCCCGATGAAGTCAAGAAGAAGGAGTTCCTTGCGCCAAACAGGGCGCAAATCGGATCGAGTACCTCCATGAGTTCAACCATTTGGCGAGGTACGCTCTCGCCGAGGTGGCCACCGATGAGGCCAAGCAGAGAAGTTCATGGAGGGTTTGTCCGAGGAGCTTCGGGACAAGCTCTCTATTGTGGACTTCACGACTTCGCACCTTGGTGGACAAGGCCATCATCGCCGAGCACAAGGCGAGCGCCGGCGAGTCCCGCAAGCGCAAGTGGGAGGCCCAAATGTCCGCACAGCCGGCCTCGTTCGTCCTCGAAGTTGGGCTCGCGCGGTAGCCCATTCTTTGGCTTCACCACCGCCGGCCTTCAAAGACCGGCGCCACGCCCTCCGCAGGTCGTGACTCGATCGCGGCGTCTGCGACCCAGCAGCAGGTGTTCCTCGCAACCCGCACCGACGCCACCGCTTCATCGCCACAACAAGGGCCACTACGCGAGTAGTTGTCCTAAGAAGATCGAGCGGCCCTCGCCCTAATGGAGGACGCGGCAAGGGAGTGGTCACCACCACCGTAAGACCTCGGGCTTGGGAGCGCCGAGTCAATCACATCTCGGCCGAGGAGGCACAGAGGCGCCGACGTGGTGTTGGGTACGCTCCTTGTTAATTTGCATCCGCTACGCTTTGTTTGACTCGGGCCTCGACTCTTTTATTTCGAGGTCGCTTGTCGTTGATTGTGGACTTCACCGTGTCCTTTGAGGGTTCCACCGCCATTCGCTCTCCGGTTCGGAAATGAGAGCCGACCAAGTATGCCGGGATGTTCCTATCCACATCGAAGGAGTGGGATTCTTGGCGACTTTATCCGCTCGACTCGGCGCGCTTGGATGTGATTCTTGGCATGGATTGGTTGTCCCAACACTTGGGGCAAATCGATTGTGCCAGAAGATTGTCTACCTCACCACCCTTCAGCGAACAAAGTTGGGTTTTCGCCACGATTAGAGCCCCATCTTTATGTCCTTGAAGCAAAGCCGATTGGAGATTCACGACGCCCCCACTGTGTGTGACTTCGCGGATGTCTTTCCCAAGATTTGCCGCCCGCCTCCCTGCTCGAGATCCGAGTTTGTGATAGAGTTGCTGCCCTGCACGCCCCTATTTCTAAGAGGCCGACGCATGCCTCCTAATGAGCCGAGGAGTCAAGAAGCAATCGGGTGAGCTGCAAGAGAAGGGTTTTATCCGCCCTAGCTCATCTCCTTGGGGTTGTCCATTATCTTTGTGAAGAAGAAGGACAAGACCTTGCGCATGTGTGTTGATTACCGTCCGCTTAATGAGGTGACGGTGAAGAACAAGTATCCTTTGCCCGTATTGACGATCTTTTCGATCGCTTGACCGAGCACGAGTCTTCTCAAGATTGACTTGAGACTGGGCTATCATCAAGTCGTGATCGGGCCGAGGATATTCCTAAGACGGCCTTTGCTACTCGTTATGGCCTTTACGAGTACACCGTCATGTCTTTTGGTTTGACTAATGCTCCGCTTTGTTCATGAATCTTATGAACTCGGTATTCATGGAGTATTTGGATAGGTTTGTGGTGGTATTCATCGATGATATCCTTATCTACTCCAAGAGTGAAGAAGAGCATGCCGAGCATCTTAAGCTTGTGTTGGGCAAGTCGCGTGAGCATCACCGTATGCCAAATTCAGCAAGTGCGAGTTCGTTGAAGGAAGTGGCATTCTTGGGCCATGTTCTTTCAAAGCAGAGGCGTGGTCGTGGATCCTAGCAAGGTCGGTGATGTGCTATCTTGGGGTCACCCAAGTCGGTCACCGATGTGCGGAGTTTTCTTGGTTTGGTGGCTACTATCGCCGCTTCATCGAGAATTTCTCCAAGATTGCAAAGCCTATGACCGAATTGCTTAAGAAAGACAAGAAATTTGAGTGGTCCATTGCTTGTGATGTGAGTTTTCAGAACTCAAGAAGCGATTGACCTCAGCCCCAGTGCTTGTTCTCCCTAATGTTCACAAGAGTTTTGATATCTATTGTGATACTTCTCGTCAGGGTCTTGGTTGTGTTCTTATGCAGGAGGGCAAGGTTGTGGCCTATGCATCGCGGCAATTGAGGCCTCATGAACTCAACTATCCTACTCATGACTTGAGTTGGCTGCGGTGGTCCATGCACTCAAGATTTGGCGGCATTATCCGATTGGTAACCGTTAGAGGTGTATTCGACCACAAGAGCTTGAAGTACTTGTTCACCCAACAGATCTGAACCTCAGGCCGAGAAGATGGTTGGAATTGATCAAAGACTATGACATGGGCATTCAGTATCATCCGGGCAAGGCCAACGTTGTGGCAGATGCACTAAGTCGGAAGGTGTATTGCAACATGTTGATGCTCCAAGAGCAGCAACCTACCCTCATTTCAGAATTCCAGCGCCTCAATTTGGGTTTGATGGAGCACGGTTCTCTTGCTACATTAGTTGTGCAACCAACCTTGGTGGACCAAATCAAGGCGGCACAAAGAAATGATGTTGGTGTGAACCAAATCGCGTAACATCAAGGATGGATAGCCAAGTGCTTTTCAGAGGACGAGCATAGCGTTGTGTGGTTTGGACAGCGTCTTGTGGTTCCTAAGGTCATGGAATTGCGGAATTTGATTCTCCGCGAAGCCCATGATTCTCCTTTGTCTATTCACCCCGGGGCTACCAAAATGTATCAGACCTTCGTCGAGATTCCGTGGACCCGAATGAAGCACGAGATTGCCAAGTTTGTTGCCGAAAGCGACGCGTGTGTCGCCGTGTGAAGGCGAACATCGCCGTCCCGCAGCCTTCTTCAGCCTTTGCCGCGCGAATGGAAGTGGGATTCCGCTGGCATGGATTTCATCACCGGATTGCCCCGCCACAAAAGGGAATGATGCTATTTGGGTCGGATCGACGTGTTGACTAAAGTGGCACATTTCCTTCCCGCCAAGACGCAGCTTCGTGTGGGGCCTTGGCGAACTTTATGTCTCGAGATTGTGAGTCTTCACGGTGTGTCAAGACGATTATTTCGATCGTGGTGCACTTTTCACCTCGCGTTTTGGCATAGTCCGCAAGAGGCTATGGGGACCCGCCTCCACTTCAAGATGACCTTTCATCCTCGGGATCGATGGTCGACGAGCGAGTCAACCAAGTGTTGGAAGATATGCTCGTGCTTGTGTTCTTTCCTATGGGAAGAAGTGGAGAAATGCCTACCATTTGCCGAGTTCTCCTACAACAACAGCTATCGCCGATCTTGGCATGGCACCATTTGAGGCTTTGTATGGGAGGAGATGCAGAACCCCATTGAACTGGTCAGAGACTGGCGAGCGGCAGTTTTTCGGACCAGATTCGATCAATGAGGCCGAAAGTCAAGTTCAGTTGATCCGCGAGCATCTGCGCACGGCCCAGTCCAGACAAAAGAGCTATGCAGATCGTCGTCGCCGTGAGTTGAGCTTTGAGCCCAATGACTTTGTGTATCTCAAAGTCTCACCCTTGAAGGGCCATCAGCGTTTTGGCATTAAGGGCAAGTTGGCTCCTCGATATGTTGGGCCTTACCGCATCATCGAGAGAGTTGGAGCAGTTGCATACAGATTGGAGCTACCAGCTGCACTTGAGGGTGTGCATGATGTGTTCCATGTTTCACACCTGAAGAAGTGCCTCCGTGTCCCGACTGAGGAAACTCCGTTGGAAGCTCTCGATGTGCAGGAGGATTTGACCTACCGCGAGCATCCTGTTCGTATTCTTGAGGAATCTGAACGAGAACAAGGAACCGGTCATCAAGTTCCTTAAGGTTCAGTGGTCAAACCATTCAAGATGAGGCAACTTGGGAGCGAGAAGATCGCTTCGTGCAGATTTTCCTTCTTTCTTCTCCGAGTAAACTAATCTCGGTCGAGATTCTTGTAAGGGGAGAGTTGTAACATCCCAAATTTTGGGCTTGTGTTTCAAATGTAAGAAAATGAGTAGAAATTAAAACTTTTCTTACGTCATGTATTTCCTTTGTGTATCGAACAAGTATTGTACAAAAGGTTATGGAAGTACAAAGTCACAAGTCCTTGATCCAAATCTTGTTCCTTTGAAAACAATCTTGTCAAATGTTGTGATCATCTCCTGGGAATATTTTTCCTAAGTTCTTGGGATGATGTGTGACCCTCTGAAAAATTTCACAATTTTAGAAATTGTTTGAATATTTTAGAGGGCGATCAAACCTGTTTGACTCTCAGTCAAACCTAAAACCAGTACCTTGTAGAATTTTCGGAGAAAAATACAATGCATAAAAACCTCTGAAAATTTTACACAAGGTCAATGTCTCAGTCAGCAAGCTCCTGTAAAAATTTTAGAATTTTTGGAGTTATTTTGCTACCCAGATAAATCTTCAAAAGTCTCAGATATTTAAAACCTAAAACCAATTTCACTATTCATTGGGTTGAGTCGGGCTCGAGTCCGAGCCACTTGACTTGGTTGAACCACCTAACTACACCGAGCCGCGCTTTAAAACGCGCTGCGATATCACCGTTGATTCAAATCGCCGCCCACGCTCGTGAGCATTCGGACCCTCGCTATGCGTTAATCAATTGGGACCGTTGGATTCAATCCAACCGCCCGTATTCCCGAGCAATCGGACCGTCCGGCGAACTCGCTTAATCGTGACCGCCCATTTTCAATCCAACGCCACCGTCTCTTTTTCGTTTCTTCTTCCTCCTCTCGCTTCTTCGAAGCGCAAGGCAATGGCGTAAAGAGAGAGATTGAGTGGGTGGCTTTGATGTGTCACCTCAAATTTGCTTTCACAACGCTCTCTGTGGAGCATTAAATGCGCTCGTGCTTTCTCCTCCATTGTCCCGAGTCTCACTTGCTCCCATCATTTCTTGGTCCATGACCGGAGCATGAACCGAGCCCACCATGGACTCGGGTTCTCGCTCAAAACCCTAATTCCTTTCCTATAAATTGGCCCTCTAGGTCCTCCTGGTGTCCCTTTACACCACACTTTGCTCTTCTTAGTGTTTGAGCAGCTAAACCACCTCACACCCTCAAAGCACCATTGTTGGTCAGAGCTCCAATGGCGGCCTTGGTGTCCAAATGGTTCATCCTCAACATCTCTTGCACCCTTTTGAACTCCTCAACCTCCTTTGTATTTCCCTAACTTGATTTTGGGTTGCATTCACAGAATCACTCAATTTTAAGTTTGGAGATTTTCGTTGGTTTCACCCTTTTCTTCCCACTCCTAAGTGATTCCTTTGCAATTATTTGCTTTTGGAGCCTCTTTGAGCTATAATGAAGTGTGGTGATGATTTGGTTCCACTCATTTTGCTCTTAACCTCATCTTCCACTTCATCTTCTTCGCCCGGTGGACTTCATCGTGTTCAAGTCTTCCCGCCATCTTTGGAGCTCCTCTCGGTTAAGGTAGCTTCTATATAGTCCCTAGAAGTCATGGCACTCGCTTCCTGATCGCAATGGAGCATTTTGCTATTTTCATGTTTTACCAAAATGGCTCCATCTTGTTTTCCGGCCACGGCGTTCTAGACCTCCACCGCCGCGAGGTCATCATCGTTGGGACCGCAACACTATTGCGAACCCATTTTGATAGTTTGTGGCGCCGCCGATCGAGTCGCCGCGACAAGCCGTGGTAGCCACTCGGGACTTTGCCGCCGTAGCTCCCGTTGTCGCCAAATAATTAGGACACGCTAATACCCAATCATTAGAAGTATTAATGGTGTCTTAATCGCCTAATGTCTCACCGACTTGTGGGCCCGTAAGCCAAATCGAAAACCGTAAGTCGTTATGGCTGATTTTGGGTTTATTTATTGCTAATCATTGTTAGCAATAATCGTGTCCAAATTACCTTTTGGGTCATCGACGTGTGGGCCTCTCGTCCCTAAATCGCCTCTGTTCAAAATCTTTAGGACACATTAATTGCTAATCATCACTAATCATTGGTCATTAGTAATTAATTAGCTGTCCTAAAAACCTCCTTTAAGTCACTGACAGGTGGGACCACGCGCACTGTGCACGTGTGTTAAGCCTCGCATGTGTGACTCTCGGTCACTGACATGCGGCCCCACGTGTCAGCACTCCTGGTTGCATTTCGATCTTGGACCGCCGTCCATTTTGCGTCCGCGCCCGGATCTTGTATGCATTCGACCATCCGGTTCCTCTCATCATTCTTGGCCGCCCATCGCTTGATCTCGTGGTTCGATCATGCGTGCAATCGCACCTTCCGACGGGAAGCGCTCTCCGTGCCGTTCATCTTGAGATCTACGGCTGTGAGCGGCCAAGGCAACCGCACCGTCCGGTTGCATTCATCCTCGTGAGCCGTTGGATCTTGATCCAACGGTGAGCTCCTGTTTTGAATCGCGCGCGTGCGCTGTTTTCCGTGCGTGTGGCTCGTTGGATTTTGCATCAACGGCCCGCGAGCGTCCACGTCGTTTATTTCCGGTTGGGTTGGTTTTTATTTCTGTAAGTATTTATTTATCAACTGAAAATTGTATCAAAACTTTAGAAATTCATAACTAATTCAAGATAAATCCTTTTTACATGAAACCAACTGCAATAAATTTGTATTTCACTTTGGCGTGTATTGCCCTCGGGTCGCAGGAGGTCACAGGAGGGATGGTGTTGGGAGCATTGTAGTGTCCGAAAGACTTCACCCGCGATGGGATTTGTTGTCTTTCGGCTTGCAATGTAAGCGTATGGTGTTTCTACCCATACGAGCGCTCGTGGTTGATACACAATATTGGAAAATTCTCGTAGGACTTAGCCGTACAAAGATACCTTGGAAGTGTGCTTTGTGGCTTAAAGGTCTCAAGTGTGGGTACATTGGTACACCCTGCAGGTTAAAACTATTCGAATAGCCTCGCCCTAGGTTATGGACACGCTTGGCAAGGTCTTTCAAGAGTTAGACTACAACCTTTTAAATTAAAACTTGATGGGTGGTACGAATCGGGATTCGTGCTATGTTGTGGTGGCTATTGGGATAGTCACTTCCAGTGGTTACTTGTATGTATCTTTACTTATCTTGTTACTTTGATAACAAAACAAATTTGCAAACTTGCTTTTAAAATGTATTACATTATTGCAAATAAAGTTGGCTTTGTGCAAATGAGACATACAACCTCCACCTAAATAAGCTTGCATGTAGTTTATGAATAGGTCTGCTATTCCACACGTCGATCTTGGGTACAAAGACAATCTTTGTACTCGGATGCTATGCTTAATTGTTCATTGCAGAGGAAGAAGGTGAGCTCGAGGGCCTCACTTTGTGAGTCAGTGTTGTGGTAGCTATGGGCGACTAGCTTGGCGGCCGTCGGTTGCCTTGTGGGTGTGTGGCTAACTGGTCGATTTTGTTCTAGCCATCTTATGGCGCTTTTGCTTCATTGTCATTCTTGTTTATTGTTCTATTTGGCCGGTTGGCTCCCTCTAGTAATAACTTTACTTTATGTATGTCGTGGTTGAACTTAGTGATGTATGTTGTATGGAAATGATGTGTAATTTTGTGATGATGTGCATATGTTGCAATTCTGGGAAACATATGCCCATCGAGGCTTAGAATGTTTAATTAGTAATGCTAGAACCAATTGGAGGTTAAGTGTTACTAGTTAAATATTCCGGGTCCTCACAATCAACTCATGTTGTAATAAAGACGATGAAATTCTAGCCAAATGCTTAACTATTTGTGGATGATTATGTTGTTAAATAAGGATGGACTTGTGAACCATTCTTTGTTTAATCTGCTAGAGGATGTTTATTTATTGAACTTGTTACCGTCATCTTTATTCCCTTAGTTGTTTATGCTTCCGCTTAGTGCTTCTTGTCTAGAGTTGCTGCCGAATTAATTTTGTCTTGAAATTATTGGCTAGCTGTAGAGTGGTTAAGTAGCATTCCAGGGTAATGTGGATCCTGGGGTGTTACAGTATTCATGAAGAGGTGGATTCCACCATATGTCAATATTGGAGCCAAGCTTGAGGATAATCATATCATATCATAAGCCAATGTCATTTCGGTAACAAGTACTTACATTGAAGTATCTAGACCCTTTGCCTTGTGTAGGTTGCATTCATGAAAATCTTATAAAAAGGGTGTTCTTGCTCTTGTGCTTAATCTTGATTATCCAAATCTTGAGCAAGTTGGTTGTGGCACATTAAGGGAGGGTGCTAAGTTATTTACATGTATATCACATCCCTATGTGTGCCCAAATTAATTAAGTGCTAGTAATATTTTTCAAAATGAGTCATTTAGCCAAAAGTCAAAAATTTGAAATTATTAGTATATCCTTTGAAAAATTAGTTGTAAAATGTATACAAATGCATTTCAAAGTTTTACCAAAGGTTTTGGTTCAAGAAAAAAATATTTTAAATGAAAATGAGTTTCTAACCAAAATTCTAGATCATAGAATCTTGTTTTTGACCTAAACTAGATTTTTTTTTTTGTAAAATCTATTCTAAAAAGAATTTGACCATTGTCACAAAATAAAAATCCTAGAGTTGGCTATTCTAAACATTTTTGGTATTCAAAATAATTCCAAAAGACCAACTCATCAAAAGTTATTTGATTTTGAAACTCATCCAAAATCCTATATCGACCAAAGTGGTCACCTTCTAGCACTTAAGTGAGTTTAGCCATTTGAGCCTAAATTATTCATATGAATAGGTCCATGATGGTATTTATGACTCATACATGCAATTGGATGCTATAGATTTCTTCAATTGCTCAATTTGGCTCTTTTTGTAAAAAGTTTTTAAAATATGTTTTCATTTCCAAAATCTAAAGCTTAATTCATAAAAACTATTTGAAAGTTGGATTCTTAGAGTCTAGATAAGTTGGAAATGCTCCAAATATCTTTATTTGGATAATTGTGTGAAAATTTGGAGCAATGTACAACTAATCACTTCTTTTCTCCAAAATTTCAAAACTGAAACTGTTTCGTTCTTGATTTTCGATCAAGCTGTCGACCGACCGTTATCTTCCCGGTCGATCATTGCCACCGGTCGGATCGCTTCTTTTGCCGACGGCCCGACCGCATCCGGTCCGACCGCTCTATGCCACTGGCCCGACTGCACCTAGAGACTTTGGCTGATTTGATCAAATTTGTTGATTTCAATTCTTTGCAGCCACTCCCTTTGCTCCCTCAAGTCAAGATGTATATTGCTATCCTTGCAAGCTACTCACTACTTTTTCTCCTTGATTGCGAATGCAATTATTCAAGTGGTATTCTTTCTAATAGTAGCTTCTCATAATCATCTTGACATTGGTAAGATTAAATTCAATTCTAAATCTATTTTGGCTATCTCTTTTTTGGTCAAATTGATCCTTGTGATCCTTGCAAGCTACCCAAATATAGTTTGTTGACTCCATATGCCATTTTGATCTCTATATGATATATTTATCATTCAAATGGTATTTTTTCAAGTGGTAGCCCCTTTTTTATCATCTTTGACCTCGGCATGCAAACCATATGTGTTTGTTCAAGTGATATCCTTGTTTTTACAAGTGGTATCCTCAAATGATATCATCTTATCTATTCATGTGGTATCTTTTAAGTGGTATCTTTTGTTCTCGTTTACAAGTGGTATCTATTTCTTTCCATGCCGATCAAATCTTTTCTAACCAAGCTCTCTCCGATACCTAATCTCTCTTCTTATCCAAGTGGTTTCTCTGATACTCAAAGATCTCTTCAAGTGTTATTTCTCCAAGTGGTATCTTCAATTGGTATCGACAAGTTATATCTCTCCAAGAGGTACCAAGTTTCTACAAATAGAATTAATTATACTTGGTATAATCTTTTATGTCAAGTGGATTCTCTATCTCTTCTCTTTGAATGCTTTCTTAGAAGATCTTTGCAAGAGAAGTTCAAACACCTTGAGAAGTCAAGTCTTGTCGACGCATGTTTTCCACAAGTGGTATCAACATATGGATTTACAAGTGGAATCTACAAGTATTATCTACAAGTGGCATCGTCGACTCGTAGTATCCACAAGTGAAGTTTAAAGAATATCTTTTAACAAGTGGTATCTACAGGAAGTATCTATAAGTGGTATCTACTAGTGTCGGTCAAGGATTATTTTACAAGTGGATACACATAAAGACAATGGGGAGAATGTTTTTGATGCTAAATATCAAAGAGAGATAATTGGATAACGAAAGCTTTTGTGTGTCAAAAGCAAAGATAAGTGGACAAAGAAATCCTTTGTGTGTCAAAGGAGTGGAACCTTTGTGTAAGGGGGAGTTTTCCTAAAATATTTTGTAAAAACTATAATAAAAATATTTTGAGTTTTACTTAAAATTTATTGGGAAAACTATTATATGGGAAAACTAATTTGCAAAAACTCCTTTTTGGCTTCATTTTGCTCTTTGGTGCTTTATGCCAATAAGGGGGAAATTGATTTGGAGTTCATTTGGTTGTTCTCACCCCAACTCATGCGTTATTCATAAAGGGGGAGAATTCTTATTTTTGCTCAGTTCATAAAAGGGGAGATTGTTCAAATCTTCTAAGTGGAAGAATATTTTATCAAATGCATTTTATTGCCAAGCTCATGTTTTTGCAAAGACTCTCTTTTGGTTTAGGTTTGGTTTGGATTTTTGGTGATTAATGCCAAAAGGGGGAGAATTTGTATGAGCTACATTTGGATGAGTAAGTTATTCTCTCTATGTGATCTCGTTTTATCTCATGCATAGTATAATAGGGGGAGAATTCTTTATGCTCTAACTTGATTAGTTCCATGCATGAGAATAATCAAATAAACTTACATTCCTATCCTATGTTGACTTATATCCAAATGTTGTTATTAATGATGGATTTATCATCAATCACCAAAAAGGGGGAGATTGAAGGATCTAGACCCGCCATTATATGTTAATGGAGTATTTTGGTGATTAATGAAAAATCTACATATGCGACTAACACTTGTATCGTTATACTTATTGTTTTGTCTCAAATGGTTAAAGAGGTGAAAATAAATAAGGTATGCATTCTTAATGACAAATTCTCATATGAGACTAACACTAATATTTGTTATATCTTGATTAGTCTCAGCTTGGATATAAAAAGAAAAATCCAAACAGGATGTATTCATTAATGACAAATCTATTTGTGAGACTAACAATTCTGTTGATTATCTATTGCTTAGTCTCGTTTGGATATAAAGATGAAAAATACAAGAGGTATGCATTCTACTTCTTCTTACTATATCTTGTTGCATTCCTCGGATCCAAAATATAGGTTAAACTCCACCAAAAAGGTTAACTTGGATATATACATATGTTTCCACTACACATTTGTGTATGCACACATTTAGAGGGAGTTCATTCTATATTTTGTGGTTTCATTAGTATTGATCCATATTCTCTTTCCACATATATTAAGGATCTTTACTTTGAAACATATTCTTGAATATATTTAACTTGTGTAGTTAATATATTCATATAAGTATATGAGAGCATATGAGACTTGTGTAGTTCATAGATGCTCATATATCCTTGAATATATTTAACTTGTGTAGTTCGTATACACTCATATTTGGTATATATAACTTGTGTAGTTCATATATACTTATATGTGAGTATATATAACTTGTGTAGTTTATACATACTCATGTTTATCTATATTCAATTATTTGAGATTATGTTGTGGGACTAACATGTGTACTAAGATGTTTGAAGGCATAGTCCCAGTTCATGGATGGCGACAGGGTAAGGGAAATGCATGACAATAGAGAGATCATGATTAGTAGTTTGATAGCATGTTCTTGTGCCTTATGGATCAAGTTAGGATCATGCATGCATTTGAATTTGAGTTTTGGAAAATCTAAGTGTTTTTGTCAGAAATCGGATGAACCGACGTGTTATGGGCGGTTCGACCGCGCTGTGGTTCGACCGGATCTTGGTGCGGTATGACCGCACATCGGTTGTTCCGATTTCTAGTTGGCGGTTGCATAAACCAGAACCGATGCATTTTGGCTCGGAGCTCTCTTTGTTAATCGGTCGTACCGCATTTGAGAAACGGTTGTACCGCGATGCGGTTGTACTGAATTTTGTATGGCGGTATGAATTTTTGCAGAGAGCATGTCAATTCGGCGTTATTGGAAACCCTGCAATCGGTAGTACCGCTCCTTCGTGCGGTACGACCGGATCAAACGGTAGTACCGCAACTTGGTTGGCAGTTGTACCGGTCTAGGTTTTTCAACAGTTTGTTTAGAAACATTTTGCAGGTATATCTTGGTCATTAATGTTAATCATTATGGGACTAACACTTCTAATGAGTTGGATGAATAGGTTATGTTCCAAGGTAATGAAGACTTCGGATGGCATCATGAGTTGATCGTGATCAAGTAAAGGTTCAAGAAGAGGATGCATCATGTGTTGATGCATATCAAGATCTCGAAGAAGAGATGATCATGAGTTGATCATCAAGTCAAGAGAAGACTCATCATGTGTTGATTGAGGTCAAGTAAAGAATGCATCATGGGTTGATGCATCTCAAGACGATGACCCGGACTTGAAGTAAAGATGTGCGTCATCAACCTTCAAGAAGATGCTCAAGGCAAATGTATGACTAGCTAGGGCTAAGGATATGTTCCTAGTCTTTTACTGGTCTTGGTGTTTGGTTGGAAGACCGGATTACTAGTATAGGTTGTCATACTATTAAGAGGGGTCTTCTCTAGTAGCTTGAGTCTCATCATGTGTTGATAACCCAATCTCACTTGCTCTAGCTCACTCTAACATGTTGTCTATATTTGCGAATGTGTTTTGCAAATAGTCGAGGCTCATGGATAATCGTTGTAGCATGTGACTATACTTTGCAAATGTGTTTTGCAAACGATTGAAGTCCATGTACCTACTCCTTGTGGCATGATCTAAGTTTGCAAATGTGTTTTGCAAATTGTTGGGATTCATGTATTTTTCCTTGGCATGGTCTAAGATTGCTTGTTGCTAACACTTTGGACTTAGACCATTGTAGTGGCTCTTTGGAATTGTGCTTTTTGATTTGATAAAATGTGTTTGATATCAAATCAAATAGGTGGGTTGTGTATCCCACTGAATAAGCTTTCAATAGAGTCCAAGATCACTCAATTCCGACATCGGAGTCAAAAGTTATGACCTTTTTACCGAGTGTCGTCTGTGCTGATTTTGAGCTGCGGTACGACCGCCATGTAAATAGCGGTACGACCGCCCAGAACGGTTGTACCGGCCCTTGTGAGGGCGGTACGACCGCAAATATCTGTAACGGCTAGTTTTTTGCTGTTTCATCTCCAAACGGCTAGTTTTTGGTGTAGGGGTTATAAATACCCCCTTGGCCGGTTGGGAGACAACCTTTTGGCATCCCATTTCACTCTCTTGAGCTAGTGTGAGCTTCTCCTCTCAATTGTTCATGTGTTGCACCATGTGAGCAAGGAGAGAGGTCTCTAGTTGCATGTGTTGCATCTAAAGGTGGATTTCGTATCCACTTGAGCTTGTGCATTCGTTGCACGTGGTGAGAGTCAAGCAAGGGGCTTGGCTTATTACTCTTGGTGTTTGCCGACATCTAGACGGTGTGGAGGCGTCGTGGTCCGGTGATCTTCTCAAGTGAAGCTTGTGAGAAGGTCCGGTGTTTGTGAGTGGCTTGGTGCTCACCATCTCCGGAGTGGAGTAAGAGCAACCCTAGTGGAGCGAGGTGTTGATACCTCGGAGGAAGGCTTAATTCGTGGAGTCGGCCCAATTGGTTTGGGTTTCCCTCAACGTGGACTAGGGGAGACCGGCAAGTCTCCGAACACCACGGTAAAACATCGACGTGTCTTTGTGGTGTGATCTCTATTGCTTTACTATTGTATTTACATTCATTGTGTATGAATGCTTGCTTTACATTGTGCAATTTATATACCTTGTATTAAATTGCTTATTCATTGTGTATGATTGCAATAGTATCATTTACATTGCTTAAATTGAATTGCTTACAAGTCCATGCTTGATTGATTATTATGAATAGACTTGTATTGTTGATGCACTTAGTTGAACCTAGTTGATTTAGGTTTTAATTGTGCAAAACCGTATTTGTATTAGCTTCCGCATTAGAAATCGGTTTTAGCGCATAGAAGTTTTTAAAACGCCTATTCACCCCCCCCTCTAGTCGGCCTCCTCGATCTTACATCATCCCATCGAAATGTCAACTTTATCCTACTCAGAAGAGTTTGAAAGTCCAGTGATTCGCGAAACAAAAGAATGGTCTACCGGTAAATACACGTACAGCTTTATCCATCTACATCCAACAAAATATTGTAAAGTCATAACCGCATTCCATATGTATGAAATATCGCAATCAACATTGCATAAAACAAAAGTTGCGCAGTTCGAAGGTACAAACTAATGGTTCATAACAGCTTTATTGTAGTTTTGTGATCTATAACTCTCATATTTCTTTAGAAGAGACTAACGTTGTATTGAGATGTGTTAGGCCATACACAGTGGACGAACAACACCAAGAAACAATGAGATGCAAAAATATCAAAATCCTACACTATCCGAGTCTCTCGTGCTCAGTCACGCTCGAGATCCCGTTCTCGAGACCGCCCAAACCACGTGTTTGGGACCGCTCAGAGCTTGCCTCCGAGTGCGACCTACACTACCCTGGATCCACGTGCCCAAGTACGCTCGAGATCCCGTTCTCGAGACCGCCCAAACCACGTTTTTGGGACCGCTCAAGGCTCATTCCTGAGTACGCCGAGGACTTCGCTCCTGGGTACGCCAGAGCTACAGGCTCGGAGTGCCACGAACCACTCGTTCGGGGAATCTGATATGCAGAAAGGAGATAAGTTATATTTTTTTCGCCTTCAGCCTATATTTTATTTCTATAGAGGTCCTTTCTAACCTCGCCGGCGCGGGGGAGGGGACCGGTGTGGGGACGAGGCCGGCACGGGAAATCAATTGTTTCTAACCTCACCCATAAACCTCTCCCCCCCATAAGCTTTCCCCTCACAAGACACCTTCACAAAGCCACAACCCACCATTTCATCTCAAACAAACCACAAATAACAAATAGACTAGGGGAAGACAAAAGGAGGACGAACGACACCAGTGAATGACCACAGCATCCGTGAACCACTACAGCACCTAGCTCTACCATTTCTAGCAAACAACCATGCCAACAAAGGTAAACCACCATCCTCATGCCCCACTGCCATTTTGTCCAATAGGGAATTAACCAATATGAACTAAGCATTTCACCGAGAAGAACACTATCAATAGCATTGTCATTACCAACCCACGATAACCTACTCTACCATCCACTGCATTTTTGCTCACTCCAAACCACACCTCATAAATCAACCATCACAGAGCAAGGAGGCACAACACAAGTATTTAATACATGAATATGCATCTGAGACATCAATGACATCGGGGTATTCACCATACAAGTATTCAATACATGAATGCATTCACCACATGAGTATTCATACCTTACGGGCGGCAGGAACTCGTGAGGAGGCGCGGAGGAGGAAACCAGAGTCGGGGCGGGACGCAGGCACGGAGGGCGTCGGGGCCGGCGTGAGGGACGGACGGCGTCGGGGCCGGCGCAAGGGACGGACGGCGAGCCGCGCGAGGCCGCGCAACGGCGAGGGAGAGTCCGGCGCGTCGTGAAGGATACGCCACCATGCCGAGGGCTGCCGGAGGAGGCGGCAGCGGCGGGGCGGAGGGCGAGCCGGCGCCGGACCGGCGCGACGGGAGGGAGAGGCCGGCGTCGGGGAGGATGGGCGAGGGCCGGAGGCGGGTCGGCGATGGGAGGACCCGGCGGCCGGGAGGAGCGCAGACGGCGGGAGATAGATGGGAATGGGATGAAGATGGGTTGCGCCGATAAGTTTAAGTCGCCCACTGTCACGCCATTGGATATAGCGTAACAATTCAACATTGTCACGCCACCATAAGCGGCGTGACAGATGCCACGCAAGCCCTCAACGCTGGCACGGCGCGAGGCCGAGGGCTTGCGTGGCATGTTTTGTCACGCCGCTTATGGTGGCGTGACAGTACGCTTTGGCCACACCAGGGATGGTGGCGTGACCAAAGGGGTCAGATTTGGAAATAAAGTTCGCGAGGGATTAACTTTAAAATATTAATAAAAAAAGGATTAAATAAAAAAAATTCATATGTGGAGGGCTTGGAGGTATGTTTGATTTTTGTGAACTTTTAGTTAATTTTAATCTTTTCTAAAATAATAAATAGGATTTTACTAACATTTTGTAATTATCTACATGTTCAAGTTCTATTCAAATTTCAAAATTTATTGAATTTTGATTATTTAAAAATAATATTTTTTATCATTTAATTTCTTCCATGTTCTTTATAATTTACTATTTTCTATTTTGATCAATATTAATAGGTATTTTGATGGATAGTTATGTATACCCTATCTGAAACCATACTTTCCTAAAGAAAAGGAGAAGCCAATATGAAAACAAAAAAAACTAGGGAAATCGTTCCCCCACCGTATGATGGCATAGTATTTCACCTTTTGATAGCGTCTCTCACACGAATCTTCAAGTGTAGGATCTTTCCAGCCTACACCATGTCATGACATGCTTGATACATCCTGTATCGATCCTCAAATTCCCCACCGCATTTCTCTGCCTCTCTCCGCCCTCGACCACTGTGGCGACTGGTGGCTGTTGGCAGTGAGCGGCGAGTGGGGGCATGTCAAGTTCCAGTGGGAATCGAACTCTAAACCTGACAAAAATCATGCTCTCACTCACTCTTCAAAGAACAAATCAGATGATAATAGTTGGGGAAAGTGGATGAGAGAGAAGAACAATAGATGAGGTGGCTACGGTTCCATTTCAGCAATAATGTCCAGAATGCCTCTCATAACAAGCCTTCGATGGCTTAAATACTTCTTAGCTTAAACTGTATTAACTAATTGTTCTTAGTATGCAATTACTAGACAAGCTACAGTACTTAGCACAATAACTCCCATAGCGATGGCTACTATGCATTTCCACCGTTCGATCATCATAAAGCACCATGCAACATCTTCTAAATCTCCAGCCCTGGTACCGCTTCACCTAGGTGAAATCGGCAAGGAGAATCCAACACAACAGACTTCAACTGAAACTTCAACTAAAACTGAACTCTCTAGTTCTTAACAATTCCTCCCCTCTTCAAAACATTCTTGACTCAAGAATAAAAATATGGGAATATATGCGATATGAAACTTGCATCTTCCCAAGTAGTCGCTTCCTTAGGAAGGTTAGTCCAATAAATCAATCATTGTACAATCGGTTCATTGTGCCGAGGTACCACTCTCCTTTCCAGTACTGCAGCAGGGTAAACTTTGAAATTTCCTTCATTATCAATGAGGGGCAGATCAGATTGCGGAATCACATGAAAAGTAGGATGCAATTGACAACCACTTGGTAGAAGCAACCTGTACGCCACTTTTCCAATTCTCTCCATCACATGAAAAGGACCATAAAACCTTGGATGCAGTTTTAAGGATCTGTGTAGACTGAGTGAGGTATGTCGGTAGGGTTGAATCTTCAAATACACCATATCTCCTACTACAAACTCCCTTTCTTTACTTTTTTTTGTTGGCATACTTACTAATCCTCTCTTGTGCTTTGATCAAATTATCCTTGATAACTTGGTTTGCTAACTGCCTTCTTTGTATTAGTCCCTTTACTTCTTCCTGTGCTGAGTTAGGTAGGATCACCTCAGTAAACATTGGTGGTGGAAACCCATATAGGGCCTGAAGTGGAGTCATGTCCAAGCTAGTATGATAACTGGTGTTATACACCACTCGGCTAATGTCAACCAATTTTTCCATTTTCTAGGACTAGCAAAGGTCATGCATCTCAAGTAGCATTCCAAACATTGATTAACTCTCTCTATTTGCCCATCCGTTTGGGGGTGGTATGTCATGCTAAACCTCAATTTAACTCCCAACACCTTGAATAACTCTTGCCATAAATTGCTTGTGAATATTCGGTCTCGGTCTGAGACTATCACTACCGGTAACCCATGCAACTCGTACACATTATGTAAGAATTCATGTGCTACTTGTGGGACTGAATAGGGGTGGCTCATAGAGATGAAATGAGAGTGCTTGGTGAATCTATCCACCACCACAAGAATTACCTCTTTTCCCTCAGATTTTGGCAAGGCCTCAATGAAGTCCAATGAGATATGAGTCCATGCTCTATCTGGTATAGGCAGGGGCTGAAGGAGGCCTGGGTAAGGTGAATGCTCAGAATTGTTCTTCTAACATACAGGGCATTCTTTAACAAATTGATTGACAGCTTGTTTCATTCCTTTGCAATGAAAGAGCAGTTTCATTCTCTTATATGTGGCACTTTCACCTGAATGACCACCAAGAGAGGAATCATGACAAGACATAATTAAATGTGCCCTTAATTCAGAGTTAGCTCCCACTACTACTTTGTTCTTGTATCTCACGATGCCACCAGTCAATGTATAATTCTGTTTGGCCTTAGGGTCAATACTCAACTTAGCTATCAATACTTGACAACAGTCATCATGTTCATAGTTGTGTATGATGTCTTTGATCCAAAATGGTGTAGCAGCAGAAATGGCTCCTAAATTCTCCAGGTTAACACATCTGGACAGGGCATCAGCTGTGTAATACTCCGGAAGTGTGAAAAGTCAAGAATCGGATTAATTAAAATCAATCGGTAGAGAATAATTTAATCGGGGAAGTTTTATTTTCAGTTTTCGTCAAACCCAGCTTAGAGAGGGGCTTTTCTATCGTTTTCGCTTCATTTTGGGGCTGGGCCTTGGCCCATTTTCTTGTGGTGGCCGGCCAAAGGGGGGGAGGGCCACCTCCCCAAACCCTAGCCGCCCCCCCCCTCCCTTTCCCCTTTTCTCCTCCCACTTGGCAGCCGCCTCCTTCCTCCTCTTGGCCGACTCCCTTCCTCCCCTTGCACCTCCCCACTCCCAAGGTGCTGCCCCTGCACCTCCCTATCCCAAGGTGCTGCCCCTTGCGCAAGGAAGAAGTTAGAGAGGGAGAAAAGAAGGAGAAGAAGGAGAAGAAGAAGAAAAGAAGAAGGAGAGTTGGTGTGGGGTTTGGTTCAGCGATTTCTAGTGGTTCTACAAGGGTAACGAGATGCCTCCCCGCTGTTTAATCCTTATTAGATGCAAAAACCGATTAGAATTGATGGTTAATTGTTGGGCTGCAGTAGATGCAATTCTGTCCAGAACCTTGCGTGGGTTTTTTCGTATGTTTAGAGGCTGAATTTTAAGTTTCCATCTCCTAGAGATATGTGGGTTATGTCGTTATCTTTCAGTAGCCGCGAAGATCACTCGATTCCGAAGTCTGAGTCAAAAGTTATGATCGATTTAGTATCTGCTGCCAGAAATCTGACGAGAATAATCTGTCTGGTTTTTTCCTAAAATTTGAAAGGGAATTTGGTAGAATCTGAAAGTTCACCCAACTAGGTTATTGTAGGTAATTCGATAACCTTTTCAGATTGATAAAGAACGATCAATTCGGAGTTACCAATTAAAAGTTATGGTCATTTTAGTTTTGCTGTTCGTTTGTGTAGACAGATTCCGTACTGTAAGTTCAGACAATGGTTAGCCTATTTTTTGGCCGAATTGGAGTATCGTGTCAACTAGAGTATTGTAGATTAGTCAGTTAAGAATCTACAGAAATTGGGTTTACCTCTTTTGACTTCCAGATCATGAGTTATGTCATTTACCGTGCTGCTGTCCAGAATCAGATTATGGCAGCAAACGTTGTTGTTCGCGTTCAACTTTGTAAACTCGTTCTGAGTAGTCTAGTAAGCATTGTAGAATGCCGATTAGTAGCGCTGGGTATTTTATGACCTTATTGAAGTTATTTCACTTGTTTACGAGGTGAAGCCTCAGGTTTAGGAGTATCACCTTGGCCGCTAACGCGTCACATCGTGGAAGGCAAGTAATTGTAGCGATGTTACTACCGCTTAATTGGTTGTTCTTACTACTTGCAATCCCTATGAGTTTCAGATTTTGAGGTATTATGCCATGGTTGGTTGACTTACATATGAGATGATGACAGTAATTATTATTTAATGATTTACATTGGATATCTTGTGTGTAGCCATGAAATGGTTGCTTTATGTGCCGAATGTGGATCATGGATGTATTTTTCCATAATGATTATGTGGTAGTTGTACAAGTTAATCTTGTTGGTGCCATTATGAGATGTCACATATGTGGTTTATGATTATCATATCACTCATAACATATCATTACATTGCATTGTGGATGTCGCGCTTATGGCGCGATCAGATGCAGACAAAGATCGCACACTGTCAGAGACGATGCACACTCTTACCTTGATGGGTAAGAGTGCAGTGGAGCATGGCATGCATTTGCATTAAGCATTGTGGATGGAGAACCCGCATTCTTTTGTCAATGGTTGAATTCTTATGAGGTAGGACTCATGCTAGTCCATGTGGTTTATGAATGAGATAGTGGATCGTGGTTGTGGTCATGCAATATTATAACTCGTGTGTTGTAGCTTGCTTGTCAATTGATTAACTGTTATGCAACTTACTTGCTGAGATTTTATCTCATTCTTGTTGTTTCTTTCCCCTTTGGTGATTCTTAAGCATTCTGGGATGGGTAGAGCGACACTACAATAATGCACTCAATTCATAGTTTCATCTTGTAATAAAGTTGAGAGGAATTTAGCCTATTGACTAGCTATTCACGAGTGATCTGTGAATTATTTATTGATGCATTTGTGGACTACACTTGGATTGAACTGCTAGAGGTTGTTTAATTATTGAACTTGTTATTGTTATCTTTATTCCCATAGTGGTTTATGCTTCCGCTATTGATTCTTGCCTAGAGTTCTGCTAAATTTTATATTCTTATGAAATTATTGGCTAGTAGTAGAGTGGTTAAGTAATATCCTGTGGTAATGTTGGTCTGGGTGTTACATTGGTATCGAGCTGTGTTTTAGGTTCTAGGAGAAGTAAGGAAATTGACACACTTGCACATGTAGGATGGGGAAGGGTTTGCATATCTTGCATATACCTTGTTGAATTCTTTAATTTATTGCTTGTGCTTCACTTGTCCGAGATTATTGTTTGTTTGTTTGTGGGTTGCGGTGGCAGAATGCCACCTAAGGGTAGTGGCGTGTTCGTCCCGCTACGCTGGCAAAGAATCGCAGCTGAGGAGGCCGAGGATGCTCGGCCGGTGGGTGGTACCCAAGAGGAGTCGTTGGCGTGGTCAGGCCATGCAGAAGAGTTGAGGGCTTTGAAGCGAGGCGGTGGCCCTCGTGCCGATGCCGCCCGTGCTCGGAGGGTTGCGGCAACCGGGCAAGAGCGGCATCTCACCGTGAGTGGGTAGGGTTGAGGCCGGCGGCGACGCGCGGCCACTCCCGTCTGTGCCGATCTGGTCGTCCCACGTGGAGGACAAGATGGAGGCTTTTGAGGTAGTGGCCCGATCGCGGCGCTATGTGGCGCAACTGGCTGGAAGGGAGAGGCCCGGACTGCGGTGGAAAGGAGTGCGATCTGCTGCACGCAGCTGCCATGGACTCCCATCGTGGGCGGAGTTTGTCCGCAGCTTGAGAGGCGGTTCTATCGAGACCTTCTCGGACAAGATGAAAATTGACTTGGGCAAATACACTCAAGATAAGCGATGCGTGGCAGAGTATGAGGTGGGCTTCAATCGATAGTCCGCCGTCCCACATGTGGCTCGGGATGATGCGGAGAAGGCCAGCGATTTGTGTGGGCTTAGGCCTTCGATCCGCCACTGGGTGCCTTCCGATCACAGATTTTGACTCGTGGAGCAGCCTTGGGGATCGAGATGCAGCATGCGACACGGGAGGACACTCGCAAGGCCTCGGAGGAGATCACTCGAGGTCATAGCGAGAGGAGGGGCCATTCTGGGGCCCTATGTTTAAGAAGGCAAAGGGTCGTCGTCATCGCCCCTACTGGTAGCGCGGGGCACTCGACTCACCGAGGGAGTCTGCAGCATCGTGCCACCTCGAAGCCGGAATGGGCTTAGTGTGTTTCGTTGTGGGATCCGACAGGCGGAGAGGATCGCTCTTGGAGGGCGTGTGCTATCGTGGTCAAAACCACAAGGATGTGGTGTGGCGAGTAATCCCAAGGGAAACTACGGTGGGAGTTGGCGCCTACACCTTCGGCGGGATTCTCTCGTCCCGATGGCACCGCTCAGATGATGGTCGTGGCTCCTACCGCAGATCCCTACCGCGGTCCTCGCACCGCGTTACCGCCGCGCCTCCAACACCTTCATCGATCGTCTTGGCGCCCCACCGAGGATACTGGGTTCGAGCCTACTCCATCGACCCCGTACCTCGGTGGACACCGCGCCGACCTACCAGAGTGGGAGATCCTTCTTCTTCACTGTCCTGCGGCATTCTCCATGCCGACATCGGATGGCGAGGATCGTGGAGATGTTGTGAGCAGTACCTTATCGTTGACTCTTTTGATGCTGCGCATTTTTGATTCTCGAGCCGCTTCTCTTTTGTCTCGAGAATTTTGTTGAGCGGCGGGGCTTTGATGCGATTAATTGGGAGGCGGTGGTCGTTAGTTCTCCTAGTGGGCTTATATCCGATTCCGTGTTTGCCCCGGTTGTGTGGTGGTTCTAGCGGATGAGGAGTTCGTGGCGAATTTGGTGGTTATATCCCCGAGCCCTTCGATGTGATCCTTGGCATGGATTGGCTCACGCGTATCAAGTCGTCATCTCTTGTTTCGAAGACGGTCACCTTGCGTTCTCTCGTCGGGCGTGAAGTTGTTTTCAAGGAGTGCTCGCAGATACTCTCTCGTTGTTGTGCGCTTGTTTCCTAATCGGCGGATGCGAAGTCGTGGGTGTTGTGGGCTTTGGTGGAGGTCACGAGGTCGCCTTGAGGTTAGAGAATATACTGTAGTCTGCAAGTACCCGGATGTTTTTCCCAGTGAGCTCCCCGACCTGCCACCAGAGCGGGAGTCGATCTTCCGTATTGAGCTTGTTCCTGGTACGCGGCCTATTTATAAGTCCCCGTACCGGATGGCACCGTTGAACAGTTGAATTAAAGAAGCGATTGGATGAACTCTTAGCTAAGGGGTTCATTAGACCGAGCACGTCACCTTGGGCTGCTCCGGTTTTGTTTGTGGGAAAGAAGGATGGCACCAAGAGGCTTTGTGTGGATTATCGAGCACTCAACCAAGTGACAATCAAGAACAAGTATCCCCGCTCGTATTGAAGATCTCTTCGATCGCTTGAGAGGTGCCAAAATATTTTCCAAGATTGATTTGCGATGCCGTTATCATCAGCTGCGAATCGTGGAGGAGGATATAGAGAAGCGACTTTTAGCACAAGGTATGGGCATTATGAATATGTCGTCATGTCTTTTGGACCGACTAATGCTCTCGCCGTCTTTATGGAAGCTATGAACAGGATGCTCCATGAGTACCGGATTCTTTTGTGGTGGTCTTCATCGACGACATCCTGGTTTATTCCAAAACGGAGGAGGACCACGAACTGCATCTCAACTGGTCCTAGATACTCTTGGAAGAATAAATACTATGCGAAGCTAAAGAAGTGTGCTTTCGGTTATCCAAGTAGGATTTTTGGGTCATACCATCGCCAAGACGGTATTACGGTGGATCCAAGAATGTGGCGGCGGTGGTTCAGTGGCGAGGCCAACCAATGTGTCGAGATCCGAGTTTCTTGGTCTTGCCGGTATTCTGGCGCTTTGTGCAGGATTTTTCTAGCATTGCTAAACCAATGACCCGACTCACGCAAAAGGGTTCCTTTTGTGTGGACTGACGCTTTGAGGTCGGGTTTGGACTTTGAAGAACAAGTCGTAAATGCACCTATTCTATCCTTGCCCGGGAGTGGCAAGCGCTTCACGCTGTACACGGATGCTTCTCGGATTGGACTCGGTTGTGTATCGATGCAAGAGGGCCGAGTAATCGCTATGCTTCTAGACAGATTTGAAGACTCATGAGCGAATTATCCCACTCATGATCTTGAGTTGGCGCAGATTGTGTTTGCTCAAGTCTTGGAGGCATTACTTGTATGGGGAAGCGATCCGATATCTTCACTGATCACAAGAGCCTTAAGTATATATTCACACAGCGAGAGCTAAATTTGAGGCAGCGGAGGTGGTTGGAGTTAATCAAGGATTATGACCTGACTATCCAGTATCACCCTGGTAAGGCTAATGTGGTGGCTGATGCCCTAAGTAGGACAGGGGTACCTCAGGTAGCGTTATCCTTGGCCTCGGAGTTTGAGAAGATGGGTATTTCTTTCTGTCTTACTGGTTCTGCGCAGGCAGAGACACAAATGATCATCCAGTCTGCCATCCCTGAGCGCGTTCTTGAAGCTCAACAGCTCGATCGGCTCCTTTCAGAGGTGCGGAAAAGGATCTCGGAGGGGCGTTCCCGAGATTTTAGTGTGGATGAACACGGTGCGGTTCGATTCAAAGGCCGGCTGTGTGTACCCCAGAAATCACCGGTGAAGGATGATATTCTTCGTGAGGCTCACCGTACCCCATATTCGGTACATCCAGGAGAGACCAAGATGTATCGTGATCTTAAACAAATCTTTGGTGGAAGCGGATGAGGTGGATATTGCTAAATATGTCATTGCTGTGGCGCTTGTCAATGTGTAAAGGTCGAGCACAAACGTCCCATTGGTTTATTGCACCCTTGGAGGTACCTGAGTGGAAGTGGGAGCATATCACTATGGACTTTGTGGTTGGGTTGCGCGCCCTGAGGCGAGATGCAATATGGGTCGTGGTGGGACAAGCTTACAAGTCCGCACACTTCATACCGATAAAACGACCAACACAATAAGCAGACCTAGCCCCGTTGTACATCCGAGAGGTGGTGAGACCGCACGGTGTACCCAAGTCCATTGTTTCACCGAGATGCCAAGTTCGTCTCTAAGTTACGGCGAGTCTTGGTGCGTTGGGCACGACAGTTTCCTCAAGATGACTTTTCACCCTCGGACGGATGGTCACAGAGAGGACCATTCAAACTCGGAGGACATGCTTCGTGCTTGCGTGCTATCTTGGAAGGGTAGTTGGGAGGATTATCCGCTTTGGCGAGTTCGCTATAACAATAGTTATCGCGTAGTATCAAGATGCCTCCTTTCGAGGCTTTGTATGGTCGGAGGTGTGTTTCCTCTTTGTTGGGATGCGATGGGTGAGAGGTCGTTGCTTGGTCCGGATCTTGTTGTGAGCAGACGTGGAGAAAGTGCTGGAGGTTCGCTGAACTTGTTCGCCGCTCAGAGCCGACAAAAGAGCTATGCGGATGTTCGGCGCCGAGTTGGAGTTTGCGGTGGGTAGCCTTGTGCTCCTTCGGTGTCTCCAACCAAGGGTATTGTTCGCTTTGGTACCACCGAAGCTTAGCCCGCTGTACATCGGTCCCTTTCGGTGGTTGCCCGGGTGGGTAGTTTGGCTTATCGCTTGGAGTTGCCAAACTCATTGAGTGGTGTGCACAATGTCTTCCATGTGTCTATCTTTGAGGAAATACTTGCGGGATCGAACACAAGATTGACTGGAGCAGTCACGAGTGGGAGCAGATCTCACTTGTGGAGAGTCGTCCGATTCAGATCTTGGATACATCGGAGCGAGTCTTGAGGAATAAGACCATCAAGTATGTGAAGGTCCTTTGACGAATCATCGAGAGAGAGGCTACGTGGGAGCTGGAGGATCATTTATGGAAAAAGTACCCGAGCTCTTCGAGGTGGTGAGTACTCCTAGTTTGGGTTCTTTGCTTGCTTGTTGTTCTGCTCCTTGTGGTTCAGAGATTTGGATTCGAGGCTAATCCTTTTAAGGTGGGAAGATTGTAATACTCGGAAGTGTGAAAAGTCAAGAATCGGATTAATTAAAATCAATCGGTAGAGAATAATTTAATCGGGAAGTTTTATTTTGGCCACAAACCCAGCTTAGAGAGGGGCTTTTCTATCGTTTTCGCTTCATTTTGGGGCTGGGCCTTGGCCCATTTTCTTGTGGTGGCCGGCCAAAGGGGGGGAGGGCCACCTCCCCAAACCCTAGCCGCCCCCTCCCTTTCCCTTTTCTCCTCCCACTTGGCACCGCCCCTCCTTCCTCCTCTTGGTCGACTCCCTTCCTCCCCTTGCACCTCCCCACTCCCAAGGTGCTGCCCCTGCACCTCCCTATCCCAAGGTGCTGCCCATGCAAGGAAGAAGTTAGAGAGGGAGAAAAGAAGGAGAAGAAGGAGAAGAAGAAGAAGAAGAAGAAGGAGAGTTGGTGTGGGGTTTGGTTCAGCGATTTCTAGTGGTTCTACAAGGGTAACAGATGCCTCCCGCTGTTTAATCCTTATTAGATGCAAAACCGATTAGAATTGATGGTTAATTGTTGGGCTGCAGTAGATGCAATTCTGTCCAGAACCTTGCGTGGGTTTTTTCGTATGTTTAGAGGCTGAATTTTAAGTTTCCATCTCCTAGAGATATGTGGGTTATGTCGTTATCTTTCAGTAGCCGCGAAGATCACTCGATTCCGAGGTCTGAGTCAAAAGTTATGATCGATTTAGTATCTGCTGCCAGAAATCTGACGAGAATAATATGTCTGGTTTTTTCCTAAAATTTGAAAGGGAATTTGGTAGAATCTGAAAGTTCACCCAACTAGGTTATTGTAGGTAATTCGATAACCTTTTCAGATTGATAAAGAACGATCAATTCGGAGTTACCAATTAAAAGTTATGGTCATTTTAGTTTTGCTGTTCGTTTGTGTAGACAGATTCTGTATCTGTAAGTTCAGCACAATGGTTAGCCTATTTTTTGGCCGAATTGGAGTATCGTGTCAACTAGAGTATTGTAGATTAGTCAGTTAAGAATCTAGAGTTTGTGTAGATCATGAGTTATGTCATTTACCGTGCTGCTGTCCAGAATCAGATTATGGCAGAAACGTTGTTGTTCGCGTTCAACTTTGTAAACTCGCTCGAGTAGTCTAGTAAGCATTGTAGAATGCCGATTAGTAGCGCTGGGTATTTTATGACCTTATTGAAGTTATTTCACTTGTTTAGGAGGTGAAGCCTCAGGTTTAGGAGTATCACCTGGCCGGCTAACGCGTCACATCGTGGAAGGCAAGTAATTGTAGCAAGTGTTACTACCGCTTAATTGGTTGTTCTTACTACTTGCAATCCCTATGAGTTTCGTATTTTGAGGTATTATGCCATGGTTGGTTGACTTACATATGAGATGATGACAGAATTATTATTTAATGATTTACATTGGATATCTTGTGTGTAGCCATGAAATGGTTGCTTTATGTGCCGAATGTGGATCATGGATGTATTTTTCCATAATGATTATGTGGTAGTTGTACAAGTTAATCTTGTTGGTGCCATTATGAGATGTCACATATGTGGTTTATGATTATCATATCACTCATAACATATCATTACATTGCATTGTGGATGTCGCCGCTTATGGTCGCGATCGTGCCGTCTGACAAAGATCGCATACTGTCAGAGATGATGCACACTCTACCTTGATGGGTAAGAGTGCAGTGGAGCATGGCATGCATTTGCATTAAGCATTGTGGATGGAGAACCCGCATTCTTTTGTCAATGGTTGAATTTTATGAGGTAGGACTCATGCTAGTCCATGTGGTTTACTGAATGAGATAGTGGATCGTGGTTGTGGTCATGCAATATTATAACTGTGTTGTAGCTTGTTTGTCAATTGATTAACTTTGTTATGCAACTTACTTGCCGAGATTTTATCTCATTCTTGTTGTTTCTTTCCCTTTCAGTGATTCTAAGCATTCTGGTGTAACAGCCTAACTTAGGGTTTGTATTTCAAATGTAAAATTTTGAGGAGAAATAAAACTTTTGTTGTCTCTTCAAATCATTTGAAAGTTCCTACATTTTTCCCTAGCAATTTCCATTTTCTAGAATTAAATTCTTGTGAATGGAGATTGTTGTCAGCTAATTCTTAGCCTTCAAACTTTGATCATCCTCTGAAATCATTTTTCCTACCATCTTGATCATCCTATCTACCTCCCTGAATTATTTCACAATTTTTAGATTTTGTTTGCTATTTCAAATGGCCAAGTCAACTCTGTTTGAAATCTGGTCAAACTCCCTGTACAGCAGCTTGTGAATTTTCTAGAACAATGCAGTGCATAAAAGTTCTGGAAAATTATACAAGGTTGTCCTCTGTCCCTGTAGCTACCATAAAATTTCTGAAATTTTGGAGCTCAAGAGCTACCTCTAAAAATTCCCAAACCTTCTCTGTCTTTTAAATCAAATTCTAAAAGTCTCTGTTCGCTCTGCCCAACCTCAACTCGTGCTCGAGTCCGACCCGCACCACTTGACTCGGTCGCACCGCCAGCTGCACTGCGCGCGAGTCCAATCGATCGTGAATCGTCCGATGAAGATCGAACGATCCACGCCGCGTATGCAACCGACCGTCTCAATGCATACACCAATCCCACCGTCCGCTTTAGATCCAACGGTCGCGGTGTTGTCGATCAAATCAAACCACCGGTTCGCACCGCCGTTTGTCGCCGACATGTGGGTCCCACCGTCAGCATCAACCTCGCCTTCTCCGCACCTCACCGGAGCTCGCGCCGTGCGTGCATGTTTGCCACGCACTCGCCGCCGCCACCTTTATGCCCTCGTGTCCACCGGGAGGCATCGCCGCGACTTCATAAAAGCCCCGAGCTCATCCACTTCTTCTCCTTCATGCGTTCGTGTTATCTCCGCCCGATTTCTTGTTTCGCCGAGAAGGAAACGAAGGTAGCACCGCGCTGGAGAAGCCCTTGAGCCCGCAACCTCACCATCGTGAACCACACTCGGTGCGCATCCATTTTTCCCATCCCGAGCTCGTGGCATCCAAAGGAATCGTCCGAGCCACTTCTTCGCCCCCAACTCCGTTGGTCTCGGCCCGCAAGCTTGCTAGTGCTCGTGAGTTTCGGCCGACACTTGGTCCTTCGGATCGCATTGATGCAAAGTTAATGATGGCTTCATTTTTGTCTTTGGTGCATCGTTGAGGCTGCGCGACCCTTTCTTCTCCAATCACTGTTCCGCCGCGGCAATTCCGCCGCCTGACCTTCTTCTTCGACGTTATCTTGTGCTTATTGCTCCGGAGTCGAGGCGATTCCGTGGCGCACCTTCCCGGCTTCTGAAGTTCGAGCATCTCGCGAGCCGAAGCTTTTCTCCGCCTCCGCCGTCGTGAGCCCATCTCCGCGACCATTGGGCTCGCGTCACCGCCACCGGTTCGTGAGGTCTTTGCAACCTTAAGGTACCACTCACTCGCCTTGAAACTCACCGTTTGCGGATCACCGCGCGCCGCGCCACCGCCCCCGCGGCGCGTCTCGACGAGCCGCCGCGGCTTAGTTATCGCTAAACTCGTTCTGTTAGGTCATCGACTTGTGGGCCTCTCGTGTTAAGCCTGCTTTAGGATTCAAATCTAATCGCTTTAATTCTCTCGAGTCCTCGTTATGTGGGCCCAATGTCGCTTAGGATTGTGTAGTTTTGTTAATGCGCTTCTTTCATGAAGCGTATTTTTGCCGGGCATATGTGTTAGATTACGTTTCGTTAGTCAAGACGTATTCTTTGAATACGCCTTCGACGTCACCTTATCGCGGCAGCCCGCCTCGTCAAGATTTTTTCGCCGGCCCGCTTGGCTCGCTGGTCGGGCTAGCCGCAAGGCGTCAGAGAAGAAGTATTAAGTGCTTTAGTAATCTGTAATGCTTTTCTCGTTGTAATCGTTAATTCAATTAAACTTGTAAAATGCATAACTAATTCAATTTTTATCCAAATTGCATGAATCAAAGGTCGTTTATTTTCATTTCAAATGTATTGTTTACTAAAATTAGCTTCACCCATGTCTCTCGTAGCAAAAATCTGTTAGCTAATAAAATGATGTCTTATGTATCTTCTAAATTAGAAAATGCATATCTCTTCCAATAATTGTCCAAATTAAATGAACCTAATTGTAGAAATTTCATTTTCACTATACTAACTATTAGGATAGGTTTTACACAATGCTTCTGCTCATGAAAATTTGTTAAGTATTTAACTAGTGACTTGTTGTGTTTTTAGCTTAGAAAATTCATAGAAAATTGCTAATAACTTAAAATGATTTGTTCTCTGTTTCTAAAATTTTGTTATATCTTGCTTAGGTTGCTTTGTGTGAGTTTTAGCTTGTTTTGGTGTTGTTGAATGTTTGAGTTTTGTCCTGTTATTCTGCTCTTATTTGTCGTTATGTTCGATCGTTAGCTTCGATATTTATGCAACCCCGAGGACGATCCTCCGCACCATATTGAGCAACAACGGCCAGCAAGCGCTTGATCATATTTATCCCAAGATTTTAAAGTCTAATATTTTGTTTTACCGTATGTATGCATCGCTTAATTTGTGTTAAATTGATTAGTTAAACTGTAGTCGCATATCCTCGTAGACAAAATATTGATCTCTACTACCGAGCCTAGGTTATTTGTCGTGATTAGAGATCATTGGATGATTTCTTGTCACTTAGTAGATACGATTTCAGCTGCTAGACATGCTTAGTATCTAGAGAACTCAAGCTGTTATCGACTTTAGTCGGGAACCTTGATCACACAAAATTTACTACAACTTTATGTTTCAAAGATTTCGCTATGTTTAATTGCAAAACTAAAAATGAAAACAAAATGATTTGGACGCGCACAATGGTAAGATTGGTGTGATCTTTGTGTGATCGAAAGGTGCCCGGTCAATTAAGGACCGAACATCTTGTGAGTGAATTTTTATCCAGCATTTCGCGTATAACCACACTAGAGTATATGGACCTCTTGACCTAGTACTTTGGCGTGTATTGGCTCCGGTCGCAGGAGGTCGCAGGAGGGATGGAGGTGGGAGCATGGTAGTTGTCCAAAAGCTTTATCCCGAGCGGTAGTTGTCTTTTCGGCTTTACCATGTAAGCGCATGGTGTTTCTACCCATACGAGCGGCTGGGTTGATACACAATATTGGAAACGGTCTCAGAGGACTTAGTGTGCCGGATACCTTCTGGAAGTGTGCTTTGGCTTAAAGGCGATCCGAGGTGTGGGTATATGGTACACCCGCAGGTTAAAAACTATTCGAATAGCCTCGCCCTAGGTGATGGACACGCTTGGGTAAGCTTTTCAAGAGTTAGACTACAACATTTAAATTAAAACTTGATGGGTGGTACTAACGGGATTCGTGTTATTGTTGTGGTGACTATTGGGATAGTCACTTCTAGGTTGTTTCATCTTTGCTCTGCTATTATTTATCCTTTCATCGCTATTTCAATCTTAAAATGAATTGCAAACTTGCCTTTAAACGGTATTATATTATTGCAAATGAAAATTGGCTTTATGCAAATAAAACATATGGTTCCACTAAACAAGCCCGCATGTAGCATATGAACAGTCCGCTAGTTCACACGTCAGCCTTGCGGGTACAAAGACAATCTTTGTACTCGTGTGCTTTGCTTAATGTTTTTGTTGCAGAGGAAGAAGGTGAGCCTCAGGGGCCTCACTTCGTGAGTCAGGCTTTGCCGCTTCGCGGTGACGACTAGGCTTGGCGGTCCGGGCCGATGCCTTGTGGGTTGAAGGCACACCGATTGGCTTTGTTTATAGCCATCTTATGGCACTTTTGCTTCACTGTCGCTCGTTATTTGGTATCTTTCTGTCGGCCATGTCCGTAATATTGTACTATTTGTTTATCTTCCGCTTGTAGTGTAATGTTTGGACTCTATGTTGAATGGAGTTGATGTCTAATTTTGTAACGAGGTGCGATATCGCTCGAAGTATACATATCTGAGGATCAGCTTTATTTGATTTGTGATGCTAGACCGGTGGTTGGTTAAGCATTACAAGCCAAATAAACTGGGTCCTCACAAAGTTGGTATCGAGCCATTTCGACCGTAGTAACCCAAGCATAGTCGTCCTTAGGATATTTTGAAAGTCTTATTTTCAAATCATAAAAGGTTTATGAAAACCTAGGCATTCTCGATTTTATTCCTTACCTATCTTAGCTTTCTACTCTCATCTTACTCTAATTTAAGTTTTGAAACTTGGTTTCTCTCTTTCCTATCAAAAGATAGTTAATACTGTAGAATCACTTTGGGAGAACCATAGGGAATTAGTTTAATTAAAATTTTGTGGGGACATAAGGGTAAGATATGTATGAGTTTGCTAAGTGTCCGATCTTTGTCGGTTGGTTTTGTAACTTAAAAGTCTTGTGCTTGTTTTGTGTCGTTAGTAAGTTAATTGCGTGGGTATTGACTTCGTGTTTTCCGGCTATTGTTAACTTGTCTTAGTGAACCAGATGGCCGGAGAACGCGTGGCGTCAAGCAGTGGTCATGATGAGGAGCTTCCTCCTCCGACCATGGTCGAGGTTCTCGCCGATTGAGCGAAACCGCATGGACCGACGCGCATCTTGGAGGTTATTGCTAGAATACCTCCACTCCGCCGATGGTGGCGGCCACCGCACTCGCGGGGACTTGCAGAGTTCTCCGCACACGCCGCCGACTTTCTCCCGCCCCGAGGACCCTCTCGATGCGACGATTGGTGCGCGCATGGTTGAGCGAAAGCTCAACATAGCTCGATGTCGCGCAGGATAAGGCACTCTTCGGCCCCACCGCCTTGAGGGCGCAGACTCTCATGGTGGGAGAACTATCTCGCCATGCAGCCCGCGCCATGTGGTCGCGTGGGAGGAGTTCGAGACGCTTTACGTCGGGCCCACATCCCGCATGGCCCGATGAAGTGAAGAAAAGGAGTTCCTCGCGCCAAGCAAGGGCGCAATGCGTGACTGAGTACCTGACGAGTTCAATCATCCGCTCGTTATGCTCCGGAGAGGTGGCCTCGGATGAGGCTAAGCAGAGAAGTTTATGGATGGCTTGTCCGAGAGCCGCAGGACAAGCTATCCATTGTGACTTTCGACTTTCGTGCCTTGGTAGATAAGGCCATTGTTGCCGAGCATAAGCGCGGCGCCTGGGTGAGTCCCGCAGCGCAAATGGGAGGTGCATCGCCTACTCACTCACCTCGTTCGTCCTCGGCCGGGGCGCACCGATGGCCCGTTCTTTTGCTCCACCGGCGCCGAGACCATCTCGCACCAGCTCGCCCACCGCAGGCGTGAGCCAGCCACGCGGCGCCGCGATCCAAGACAGAGCGCCCGCAATCCGGGCGCCGAGGTTACTTGTTTTCGCCGCCACAACAAGGGCCATTATGCGAATGCTCGCCTCGTAGTGTTGCAGCAGCCCTCGCCCTAATGGAGGACGCGGCAGGGGAGTGGTCATCCACCGACCGTAAGATGATCCGAAGCCCTGTGGCGCGAGCATGGTCGAGTCAACCACCTTTCACCGAGGAGGCTCAGAGGCGCCGGATGTCGTGATGGGTACACTTCTTGTTAATTCGCCCTGCGCAGATTATTTGATTCTCGAGCATCGATTCTTTTATTTCAAGATCATTTGCTGCTGCTAGTAGTCTTCTTTGTGTACCTTTGGGGTTCTTTGCTCATCCGCTTCTCCGGGCGGAAATGAGAGCCGATTTCTGATGTTTCGGATGTTCCTATCGAGTCGAAGGATTGGTATTTTTGGCAAACCTTATTTTGCTCTGGGATTCAGCGAGTCCGATGTGATTCTTGGCATGGATTGGTTGTCCCAACACTTGGGGCATATCGACAGCCAGAAGATTGTCTATCTCACCACCTTCAAAGAGCAGTCGGGTTTCGCGCAGCCTACGGGGCCACATCTATGTGCATTAGAAGCAAAGCCACCTTGCAAATTCCGGATGTCCCCATAGTATCTCGACTTTGTGGATGTCTTTCCGAAGATTTGCCCGATGCCTCCGGTTCGAGATCCGAGTTTGCCATCGAAGTTGTTGCATCGCTCCGATTTCAAGGCGCCAGACGGATGCCTCCCAATGAGCTAGAAGAATTGAAGAAGCGGCCTGGTGAGCTCCAAGCAAAGGGTTTCATCCGTCCCGCCATCTCCTTGGGGTTGTCCGTGATCTTTGTGAAGAAGATGGACAAGACTTTGCGTATGTGTGTTGATTACCGCCCTCTCAATGAAGTGACGGTGAAGAACAAATATCCTCTCGCCCGCATTGATGATCTTTTGACCAGCTTGTCCGAGCTCGGTGTTCTCCAAGATTGATCCGAGATCGGGCTATCATCAAGTCCGGATCGTACGAGGATATTCAAGACGGCCACTACTCGTTATGGCCTGCATTTAGTACAATCGTCATGTCTTTCTGATTAACCAATGCTCCGGCTTTGTTCATGAACTTGATGAATTCAGATTCATGGAGTTTTGGACAAATTTGTGGTGGTCTTCATTGATGATATTCTTATTTATTCCAAGATCAAGTAGAGTATGCCGAGCATCCAAGATTGTTTTGGGCAAGTTATGGAGCATCACCGTATGCGTAAGTTCAAAGAAATGTGAGTTCGTTGAAGGAAGTAGCATTTTTGGGCCATGTTCTTTCACCGAGGCATAGCGTGGATCCCAAAGAAGGTCGCGATGTTCTATCTTGGGGCAGCCCAAGTCGCCATCGACAAAGCGGAGTTTTCTCGGCTTAGCGGGCTATTACCGCCGCTTATCGAGAACTTCTCCAAAATCGCAGTCGATGACCGAATTGCTTAAGAAGGACAAGAAGTTTGTATGGTCCTCTGCTTGTGATGAGAGCTTTCGGGAGCTCAAGCGGCGATTGACTTGGCTCCGGCCCTTACTCTTCCCGATATCCACAAGAGCTTCGATATTTATTACGATGCCTCTCGCCGGGACTCGGATGTGTTCTTATGCAGGAAGGCAAGGCGCTTGCCTATGCATCCAGCAATTGAGGCCTCATGAGCTCAACTATCCCACCCATGATTTAGAGCTTGTCGCAGAGTTCATGCACTCAAGATTTGGCGGCATTATTTGATCGAAACCACTGTGAGGTGTATTCCGATCATAAGAGTTTGAAATACTTATTTACTCAACGATTTGAACCTCAGCAGAGGAGATGGCTAGAATTG
Source organism: Ampelocalamus luodianensis (assembly GCA_036346255.1). Lineage (NCBI taxonomy): Eukaryota > Viridiplantae > Streptophyta > Magnoliopsida > Poales > Poaceae > Ampelocalamus > Ampelocalamus luodianensis. The sequence continues at coordinate 58,376,313 of CM070617.1, read as the reverse complement.
ATCAAAGATTATGACATGGGTATTCAGATCACCGCAAGGCCAATGTGGTTGCCGATGCACTTAGTCGAAAGGTGTATTGCAATACTATGATGATCCAAGAGCAAAGAACTCGCACCGGCCGGCAGAGTTTCAGCGCAACTTGGGTTTAGTTGAGCATGGTTCCTTTGTCGCCTTGGTTGTGCAACCAACCTTGGTGGATCGGATCAAGGCGACAAAGCAATCGATGATGGTGTGGGTAAAATCAAGCGAGTAATATCAAGGATGGATCACCAAGTGTTTCACTGTAGGTGAGCACGGTGTTGTATGGTTTGGGCAGCGCCTTGTGGTCCCAAAGGTCCTGTGAGTTGCGGGATTTGATTCTTCAGGAGGCCCACGGTTCGCCTTTGTCCATCCATCCCGGGGCCACTAAAATGTACCAAGATCTGCGTCAGAGATTCTGGTGGACTCGCATGAAACGCGAGATTGCCAGGTTCGTGGCCAGATGTGACATATGTTGTCGCGTCAAGGCCGAGCATCGCCGTCAGCAGTCTCTCCATCCCTTGCCTATACCAGAGTGGAAGTGGGATCAGAGGCATGGATTTTATCACCGGTCCGCCTGCATTTCTTCGTGGAAGGATGCTATCCGGGTTGTTATCGATCGATTGACGGTAGCGCACTTCCCGCCAAGATTTACCACTCTCGTCGTCATCGATTGGCAGATCTCTATATCTCCCGCATTGTGAGCTTGCATGGTGTGCCACGAACGATTGTGTCAGATCGTGGCTCTCTTTTCACTTCTCGGCTATGGCACAGTTTACAGGAAGCCATGGGGACCCGTCTTTCTTTCATTTCACCTATCATCCTCGTGATCGATGGTCGACGGAGGGTCAACCAAGTTCTTGAAGATATGCTCCGTGCTTGTGTTCTTTCCTATGGGAAGAATTGGGAGAAGTGTCTACCGCTTGCCGAAGTTCTCCTACAACAACAACTTCCAGCTAGTCTCGATGGCACCGCTTGAGGCTTTGTATGGGAGGCGCTGCAGAACCCCGTTGAACCGGTCGAATCGTGAAAGGCGCTTCTTGGCCCGATTCAATCAATGAGGTCGAAAGTCAAGTGCGATTGATTCGTGAGCACTTCGCGCCGTAGCTCACCAGCGTAAGAGCTATGCAGATCGGCGCCGCCGTGAGTTGAGTTTCCAGCCCAATGACTTTGTGTATCTCAAAGTCTCACCTCCGAAGGACATCGCCGCTTCTGTCAAGGGCAACCGCTCCTCGATATGTCCGCCATATCGCATCATCAAGAAAGTGGGAGCCGTTGCATACAAGTTGGAGTTGCCGCTACACTCGGGGGTGCATGATGTTTTCCATGTGTCACATTGAAGAAGTGCCTCGCGCTAGGCTGAGGAGACACCATTGGAAAATATCGATGCAGGAAGATCTGTCTTATCGTGAGCGTCCGCTCGTATCCTCGAAGAAGCCGAACGCAGAACAAGGAACCGTGTGATCAAGTTCCTTAAAGTTCAGTGGTCAAACCACTCCGAGGATGAAGCCACTTGGGAGCGGAAGATCGCCTCCGAGCAGATTACCCATCCTTCTTCTCCCAGTGATCAGAATCTCGGGGCGAGATTCCGTAAGGGGGAGATTTGTAACAGCCCTAACTTAGGGTTTGTATTTCAAATGTAAAATTTTGAGGAGAAATAAAACTTTTGTTGTCTCTTCAAATCATTTGAAAGTTCCTACATTTTTCCTAGCAATTTCCATTTTCTAGAATTAAATTCTTGTGAATGGAGATTGTTGTCACTAATTCTTAGCCTTCAAACTTTGATCATCCTCTGAAATCATTTTTCCTACCATCTTGATCATCCTATCTACCTCCTGAATTATTTCACAATTTTTAGATTTTGTTTGCTATTTCAAATGGCCAAGTCAACTCTGTTTGAAATCTGGTCAAACTCCTCAGACAGCAGCTTGTGAATTTTCTCTAGAACAATGCAGTGCATAAAAGTTCTGGAAAAATTATACAAGGTTGTCCTCTGTCCTTGTAGCTACCATAAAAATTTCGAAATTTTTGGAGCTCAAGAGCTACCTCTAAAAATTCCCAAACCTTCTCTGTCTTTTAAATCAAATTCTAAGCATCTTGTTCTGCCCGAACCCAACTCAGCTCGAGTCCGACCGCACCACTTGACTCGGTCGCATCACGCTTCAGCTGCACTGCTGCGAGTCCAATCGATCGAACCGTCCGATGAAGATCGAACGATCCACGCCGCGTATGCAACCGACTGTCCAATGCATACACCAATCCCACCGTCCGCTTTAGATCCAACGGTCGGTGTTGCTCGATCAAATCAAACCACCGTTCGCACCGCTGCTTGTCGCCGACATGTGGGTCCCACCTGTCAAGATCAACCTCGCCTTCTCCGCACTCACCGAGCTCGCGCCGCCGCGTGCATGTTTGCCACGCACTCGCCGCCGCCACCTTTATGCCCTCGTGTCCTACCGGGAGGCATCGCCGTGACTTCATAAAAGCCCCGAGCTCATCCACTTCTTCTCCTTTGCGTTCGTGTTATCTCCGCCCGATTTCTTGTTTCACGAGAAGGAAACGGGTAGCACCGCCGCGTTGGAGAAGCCCTGAGCCCGCAACCTCACCATCGTGAACCACACTCGCGTCGCATCCATTTTTCCCATCCCGAGCTCGTGGCATCCGGTGAATCGCCCGAGCCACTTCTTCGTCCTCAACTCCGCTGGTCTCGCTCGCAAGCTTGCTAGTGCTCGTGAGTTTCCGCCGACACTTGGTCCCTTCGGATCGCATTGATGCAATCGGGTTAATGATGGCTTCATTTTTGTCTTTGGTGCATCGCTGAGGCTGCGCGACCCTTTCTTCTCCAATCACGGTGTTCCGCCGCCGCGGCAATTCCGCCGCCGGACCTTCTTCTTCGACGTTATCTTGTGCTTATTGCTCCCGGAGTCGAGGCGATTCCGCGGCGCACCTTCCCGGCTTCTCGGTTCAGAGCATCTTCTCGCGCGAGCCGTAGCTTCTTCTCCGCCCCGCCGCCGTGAGCCCATCTCCGGCGACCATTGGGCTCAGCGTCACCGTCACCGGTTCGTGAGGTCTTTGCGAACCTTAAGGTACCACTCACTGCCTTGAAACTCACCGGTTTGCCAGATCACCGCGCGCCGCGCCACCGTCCCGTCGCGCGCGTCGACGAGCCGCCGCGGCTTAGTTATCGCTAAACTCGTTCGTTAGGTCACCGACTTGTGGGCCCTCTCGTGTTAAGCTTTGTTTTAGGATTCAAATCTAATCGCTTTAATTCTCGAGTCTCGTTATGTGGGCCCGAATGTCGCTTAGGATTGTGTAGTTTTGTTAATGCGTTTTTCTTTCATGAAGCGTATTTTTGCCGGGCATATGTGTTAGGATTACGTTGTTAAGCCAAGACGATTCTTTGAATACGCCGACGTCACCTTATGCGCGCAGCCCGCCTCGTCAAAGATTTTCGCGGCCCGCCGTCGCTGGTCGGGCTAGCCGCAAGCGCCAGAGAAGAAGTATTAAGTGCTTTAGTAATCGTAATGCTTTTTCTTTGTAATCGTTAATTCAATTAAACTTGTAAAATGCATAACTAATTCAATTTTTATCCAAATTGCATGAATCCAAAGGTTGTTTATTTTCATTTCAAATGTATTGTTTACTAAAATTAGCTTCACCCATGTCTCTCAGAGCAAAAATCTGTTAGCTAATAAAATGATGTCTTATGTATCTTCTAAATTAGAAAATGCATATCTCTTCCAATAATTGTCCAAATTAAATGAACCCAATTCTGAAAATTTCATTTTCAGTATACTAACTATTAGGATAGGTTTTACATTAATGCTTCGTTCATGAAAATTTGTTAAGTATTTAACTAGTGACTTGTTGTGTTTTTAGCTTAGAAAATTCATAGAAAATTGCTAATAACTTAAAATGATTTGTTCTCTGTTTCTAAAATTTTGTTATATCTTGCTTAGGTTGTGTGTGAGTTTTAGCTTGTTTTGGTGTTGTTGAATGTTTGAGTTTTGTCTGTTATTCGCTCTTATTTGTCGTTATGTTCGATCGTTAGGCTTCGATATTTGCGGCAACCCCGAGGACGATCCTCCGCACCATATTGAGCAACAAAGCCAGCAAGCGTTTGATCATATTTATCCCAAAGATTTTAAAGTCTAATATTTTGTTTCACCAGTATGTATGCATCGCTTAATTTGTGTTAAATTGATTAGTTAAATCCGTAGTTGCATATCCTGTAGACAAAATATTGATCTCTACTACCGAGCCTAGGTTATTTGTCGTGATTAGAGATCATTTGGATGATTTCTTGTCACTTAGTAGATACGATTTCACCGCTAGACATGCTTAGTATCGGTAGAATCAAGTGTTATCGACTTTAGTCGGTAACCTTGATCACACAAAATTTACTACAACTTTATGTTTCAAAGATTGCTATGTTTAATTGCAAAACTAAAAATGAAAACAAAAATGATTTGGACGCGCACAATGGTAAGATTGGTGTGATCTTTTGGGTGTGATCGAAAGGTGCCCGGTCAATTAAGGACCGAACATCTTGTGAGTGAATTTTATCCAGCATTTCGCGCATAACCACACTAGAGTATATGGGACCTCTCTTGACCTAGTACTTTGGCGTGTATTGGCCCGGTCGCAGAGGTCGCAGGAGGGATGGAGGTGGGAGCATGGTAGTTGTCCAAAAGCTTTATCCTCGAGTGGGTAGTTGTCTTTTCGGCTTTACCATGTAAGCGCATGGTGTTTCTACCCATACGAGCGGCTCGGGTTGATACACAATATTGGAAACAGTCAGAGGACTTAGTCAGGCTGCATACCTTCGAAGTGTGCTTTGGCTTAAAGGCGTCTGAGGTGTGGTACATGGTACACCGCAGGTTAAAAACTATTCGAATAGCCTCGTCCTAGGTGATGGACACGCTTGGGTAAGCTTTTCAAGAGTTAGACTACAACATTTAAATTAAAACTTGATGGGTGGTACGAATCTGGGATTCGTGCTATTGTTGTGGTGACTATTGGGATAGTCACTTCTAGGTTGTTTCATCTTTGCTCTGTTGCTATTATTTATCCTTTACTGCTATTTCAATCTTAAAAATGAATTGCAAACTTGCCTTTAAACGGTATTATATTATTGCAAATGAAAATTGGCTTTATGCAAATAAAACATATGGCCTCCACTAAACAAGCCTGCATGTAGCATATGAACAGGTCTGCTAGTTCACACGTCAGTCTTGCGGGTACAAAGACAATCTTTGTACTCAGGTGCTTTGCTTAATGTTTTTGTTGCAGAGGAAGAAGGTGAGCCTCAGGGGCCTCACTTCTGTGAGCTGTGCTGTCGCTTCGTGGGTGACGACTAGGCTTGGCGGTCCGGTCAGATGCCTTGTGGGTTGAAGGCACACTGATTGGCTTTGTTTATAGCCATCTTATGGCACTTTTGCTTCCGCTGTCGTTCTGGTTATTTGTGTATCTTTGGCCTGTCGGCCTATGTCTGTAATATTGTTACTATTTGTTTATCTTCCGTTTGTAGTGTAATGTTTGGACTCTATGTTGAATGGAGTTGATGTCTAATTTTGTAACGAGGTGCGATACGCTTCGGGAAGTATACATATCTCGAGGATCAGTTTATTTGATTTGTGATGCTAGGACCAGGTGGTTGGTTAAGCATTACAAGCCAAATAAACTGGGGTCCTCACACTGGGATGGGTAGAGCGGCACTACAATAATGCACTCAATTCATAGTTTCATGCTGTAATAAAGTTGAGAGGAATTTAGCCTATTGACTAGCTATTCACGAGTGATCTGCTGAATTATTTATTGATGCATTTGTGGACTACACTTGGATTGAACTGCTAGAGGTTGTTTAATTATTGAACTTGTTATCAAGTATCTTTATTCCCATAGTGGTTTATGCTTCCGCTTATTGATTCTTGCCTAGAGTTGCTGCCGAAATTTTATATTCTTATGAAATTATTGGCTAGCTGTAGAGTGGTTAAGTAATATCCCAGGGTAATGTTGGTCCTGGGGTGTTACAAGCTGCCCTATTCTCTCTCCCTCTTTTGTATTCTACTTTGTAGATGTAACCCAACAATTTAATCAGTAACTTGTGCTAAATCCCTTCAGTAAGTTTCTGTTCCTGGATATACTTTAGACTTTGTTGATCTGTCTTGATTATCAAAGTTGATCCAATCAAATAATGTTTCCATTTCTTGAGTGCTTCATTGATGGTTAAAGCTTCCTTGTCATAGGTTGAAAAAGCTACAGCTCTAGGCCCCAACGCTTTGCTCATAAATGCAATTGGTTTTTGGTTTTGCATCAACACTGCACCAATTCCATATCCACTTGCATCAGCTTCCAAAATGAATGGTAAGGTATGATCAGGTAAAGCTAGAACACGAGCTTTGATCATCTTTTCCTTCAACTGTTGAAAGGCTGATTCTTGAGTTTCTTGCCATATAAATCCACTCTTCCTGAGAGTTTCAAATAAGGGTTTACAAATTAATCCATAGTTCTGAATAAATCTTCTGTAATAACCTGTCAGGCCTAAAAAAGCTTCTCAGTTGTGTGACATTCCTTGGTGTGGGCCATTGGGTTACTGCCACTATCTTTGATGGGTTTGTAGCTACTCCCTCCCCAATGATGATGTGGCCTAGATACTCAATCTGTCTTTGTCCAAAAGCACATTTGCTCTTCTTAGCAAATAGATTTTGATCTAGAAGGACCTCCAATACCATGGTTAAATGCTGCCCATGTACTTCCATTGATTTACTGTATATCAAGATGTCATAAAAAAATATTAATGCAAACCTCCTTAAGAAGGGAGCCAATATCTCATTCATTAAGGCTTGAAAAGTTGCAGGGGCATTAGTTAGCCCAAATGGCATTATCATGAATTCATAATGCCCCATGTGAGTTCTGAAAGCAGTTTTCTCCACATCCTCTTGCTTCATCCTTACTTGATGGTATCCTGATTTCAAATCAATCTTTGAGAAAATGCAGGATCCATGCAATTCATCTAATAGATCTTCTATGATAGGAATAGGTTATTTATTTTTTATTATGTTGGCATTAAGCTGTCTATAATCCACACACATCCTCCAAGTCCTATCTTCCTTCTTGACTAATATTGCAGGAGATGAATAGGGACTTACACTGGTTCTAATGGTTTTTGACTTCATTAATTATTCAATAATGCCCTCCATAGCATTGTTCTAGTGATAGGGTAACCTGTATGGCCTTTGATCACTTATCTTCTCTTCACTTTTCAGAGGAATGGCATGATCACAACCTCTGTGGTGAGGTAGTTCACTTGGATATTCAAAGACTCTCTTGAATCTCTGGAGTATGTTTGCAATGCTACTTGGAATTGGAGTGGTCTTCTGCTGCTCTAGATTCGAGTTACAAACATAGACAACTGCTCCGACTAGGGGTGTTCGTTCGGTATTTTCGGTAAATACGATGGTGTTCGTTCGGTAAATACAATATTTTTGAATATACGGTACGGTATCGGTAAATCATGTAACACCCTGGCTATTCGGAAGCCCAAATGCTACCTAAAGACCTAACATGATATCATACAATGGAATAACTGCATCAATAATTCATCAACTAAGCTAAACAGATCAACATCAGTTGGAACATAAACAGGAATGTAATACTGGATCCACTAAGAAATCGTATCAACGAATGATCAATGAACATAAATAACTATTTAAACAAACTCGACGAAAGGAAGTTACCATCCATGTCTAAGTTTACCTATTACAATCCAACAATTACGAATGAAAGACATTAACAATTCTTTTATTAAATCTAGTATAAGGTGAAATATTTGGCAGTGCGTGTCTACTCCCTCCCAAGAGAAACTCATCAACGATCACCTAAAAACAAATAAACAAAGCAAGAGTGAGTCCAGGACTCAGCAAGTACATGAATTAGATTAACATACAACCAATATGGACAAGACAACCTCTTCACATTTTCTTAACATACCACGAACGGTTATTTAGGAATGCATGAAATGAATGAATATAATCAAAGGATGGACTACACACATGCTTATACCGGTATAGCTAGTGACACACCCGTCGGTGTTCACTTAAGCCCGTATTTATCGAAATACGGGGATCCAAAATACCGTATGAAGAACGTTTCATACGGGTGTCCAAACTGCCCACATTGGAATGGTGGGACTCACATGCCCATACTAGAATTGATGGGACTTTAGACTCCACTCCCGTGGACGGAACATGAACATAGATGCAACTTTAGACTCCACTCCCGTGGCGAAACTTGAACATGGATGCATGAATGTATTTATGAACAACGACTAGCATCATCTTTGAACATATGAATTTCACATACGGAGGAAACATAATCATCGGAACTTCTCACATATCAAATGAAAATACAGTACGAACATCAAGCATCCAACATACATAATTCATACAAACGTCAATGTACTTGCCTTCTGCGGTGCGACGCGATAGTAGGCAAAGGTGGTACTCCTAAACCCGAAGCTTCACCGCCTAAACAAATAAACAACTGAAATAAGAACACATTGCACATGACACTTCTCGACACCATTCTACAACGCTTCTCCGGTGACTCAAGATTCAATTAGAAACTCTAATATGAAAACTGACTACTCAGGCACAACCCGAAACTGGACAGCAGCACGGTAAAAATCATATATATTGATCTGGAACTCGGAATGAGGTGAGACCAATTTCTATGGATTCTTAACTGACATATCTACAATACTCTAGTTGACGAGATCTTCCGATTCGGCCAAATTAATTTAGCAACCGGCAGATAAAGTTACAGAACAGATTCTGCCTAACCCAGAAACACAGCTGGAAAGAACAGGTCATAACTTTGGTTCCGTAACTCCGATTAGAGTATTATTTACCAATCTGAAAAGGTTATGAAATTATCTACAATAACCTAGTTGAGAGAAAACTCTGATTCGTCCAATAACATAAACATATTTTAGGAGACAACTTGAAAGGTAGTTCTCGTCAGAATTCTGGACAGCAGAAACTAAAACGATCATAACTTTTGATCCGTATGTCGGAATTAGGTGTTCTTGGCGGCCACCGAAATCTAAGAACATTATCTAAATAACTATAGGAGATCACAACTTCTGATTCGGCCTCTAAGACATCGAAACAGCCCCCGCAACACACTGGACAGAATTGAAACTACTGCAGACAGACTTTGATCCAATCAAAACTAATCGGTTTCACTTCTACAACTAATCAAACAACAACAACCGGCAATCATTACCCTTGGAGACACGTGTGCCCGCTGAATTCCCCCGCTAGATGCTCATCTCCTTTTCTTCTCCTCTCTCCCTCCACCTTTCTCCTTGGCCGACAAAGAATGGGAGAGAGAGCGAGTGCAAGGAGGAGGTAGTAATCAGTAGCGACGGTGGAACACTGTAGCAATACGTGCTACAGTGATGGGCTAGGGTTTCTCCTCCTTTTATTAGTGGCCGGCCCCTCATGGGCCTCTTGGGCCAAAGCCCGAAGCCCATGTTGCCAAAGAATTGCAGATTTTCCTTCCTCTAAAGTCTAATTTCTCTTTTCACTGCTTCCTTCATTAGAATAAGTTGGAGTATTACAGAAAAACCTTTTTTTTGTTTACTCTCCTTCCTTAGAAACATTCGGGGTATTACATTCTACCCCCCTTAACAAGATTCGACCCCGAATCTGCTCACCGATCTACCCGAAAGAAAACAGCGTCTGGAAATTAACAACGATTAACACGTACCAGACATGAACATATCCGTGTATTGCTCGCGCATGCGAGACTCTAGCTTCCAAGTGACCTCTCTCTCGGAATGATGAGACCACAACACCAAGACGTAGAACGATGTTTGTCCTAACACTCGTCCCCACATTTCCAGGTACACTCATCGCAAGATAATCGAAGGTAAGATCCTACTCGATGGTCCACGGCGTTAACGAATATTCAAACTCTATTTCTCACAGGTACTCACTCGGCACCAAACTTGCCAAATGTTGCGTACACCGCGTATAGACCTGAGACGGTCCTTGCGATACGCCAACTTTTGAATTTCCGTAGCTAACGAAAACAACCCAATGTACCTTGGCTAACCTTCCGATTGATACCGAACCACACAACATGCACATAGAACACGGAACTCTTGTTCCACCTCTCAATTGAACTCTTCACTGAAACAAAGATCACCTCCTTTAACCAGAAACACACAACAGAGCTCTCTTTAAGCAAACTCTTTTACCGACAAAATCCATCTGAAAATGAAAGATTCACATCGCAACTATGCGTTACCAGCTCGGTACTAAAGAGTCAAACCTAGAAATCAGAATTTCATCACGAAAAACCTTTCCACCTTCCAAGTGGCGCCATAATAAACGCCACAAAATCCAAAGGAGAAATCACTTGAATGCCCAAATAAAAAAAAATTCTTTTATTCTTTCTGAACCGAAAGAATCACACATGTCAACACAACGCCAACTCAAATTGCGGAAGACATCAGTCAACAACACACAAATCAAATGAGAATCAAGAAAACGCTTCACTACCCGAGAAAACGTCCTTTCTCTCAGTTTCTCGATTAGGAATAAATTTATCTCAAACCTTGGGATTCGAACTCATCGCATACCACACGAGCTCAATCCTCTTAATTTAACCTCCTCAAGTTAGGCTTAATCCGAAATACATCATCCACACATTTGTGGAGAGACTCTATTGATTCGACTAAACATACTCTAGCCAACTTTTGTATCGATGGAAATACTTTGACAGATGACTACCAATATATCTCAAAATAGCCCTCTCAAACAACCACATCACCTCAATCTTTTCAGAATAAACAACTTGGAATCCTCGGCACACACATTCATATACTTCATCAAAAGGGTTCTATCAATGATCATCCCACTATTCGGAATCTACCCTTAATCTACTTCCTCTACACATAATCATTGGGCGACCCAAGGTCCTAGCATAAAATGCGAAGTCCAAATTTAAACTCCAAGACATCTACAATGAACTTCTCATATAGAAGATAGAGGAAACCACAGATTAAATCTCTAAAATTATCACAATCCAAATATACTCGCGCATGAACATCAACACGAAAACATTTCCTCGACCCAATTATCTTTATAAAGATTCAAGCTCTTAGAGAGTTACTTACTACATCCAAGTCATTTCTGACAATAATCCAATAATCTCGGCTATCTCATTAATCGCTTTAACGATCAGATTACTTCGCTAATATTACTCTCATTACAACACCATCATATTTCATCTGCACAACCGTGCAAGGTAGTCAATCGCGACACTCTAATACATTGATCAAGATTCCTATCCTTTTGAAAATTCTAATGATCCATCCGAATTAAACAAAGGATCTTGGATCACAAATCTCCATAGGTTCTAATGGTTGCAATAATGCAATCAGTTTAGCCTCAAAGGCAAACATTCTGTTTAAATAAAATTCTCTCCAAGAATTATACACGAAATCAGTTCATCCTCCAATGTTCCTCGAATAACTTACAACCCAAGGTTTCTCAACCACATTTAATAAACACTTCGAAAGACTCCTGTGAAACAAATCGTAGTTCCTTCCTCAAAAGAAAAGGCAAAAGAAGACATTTACTGCCCGAAGTAAACACATGACCAAGGGAAAAAGTCGCTTAGGCAAAGGACTCGGAAAACATAAGAGGAAGTCAACAGATGAGGGCTCAAGTCCTACTGTAAGCAAAAACCAAACCACTAATGAGAAGAAGGTATTGCCCTTTTGAAAATTGGTAAACTCTTATGGAACAAATACATAAGGTTTAAGCACACTCAAATAAACTGCAAGTTGTGAAATGTGACTTAAATCTCAAATACTTTTACTTCACTCCTTCCTTTAACAAGGATTTTTTTTGTGATTACTACATCACTTTGCCAGCTTAAACAAGATAAACTCTTAAGATCAAATCACAGGAACCACTTAAGAACCAATAAAATCTTTCAACACGTCACTTTGCTCGAAACAGACTCAATTACCACATAACTCATGAGGTCCAAAAGATAACAAACACAAAACTCGAAACACTTTCACTAAAATCATATCATGCAAATGATCAATTTCTTTTACTTATAAATCATTCAACATTATCATCACAACCACAGTCTGACAATCACACTAATCAACGAAATAATATGCTATTAGCCAGAATCATCATAACCTCTTATCACTTCATGAACTTTTGAAAAGAAACACAATGAATTGCCTCATCATGTCTCTAAAATCTAAATAAGATTGCATATACTTGATCTAGGGAAAGCCTAGTGCAAAAACCTCATAATTGAAATAAAACTCTTTCAATAAGATGATACTAGAACATGACAATCTCACAAATGTACACCAACAAAAAATCTCTTATTAGATTTCATCCATTTGACTCTTACTGACACTCAACGCTAAGATAGTACACACTAAATGCTCTCTAGCCACACATGACACAATCATAATCCTACTTCTGATTGCAAACTCAACAATAGTTATGAGGATAGATTCAACATTCTACCTTATGTTCAGAAATTAGAATGAAATGTCTTTAACTTCGATAATATAGGATACATAAGACAAGGTTTCACAAAGCGATAAATCATCGCTCATCTACTCATTTAAACATGTATCAATAATTTTTAGCATGGCAAAAATTAGGTAAAGCTATCATTCGAATAAGATCATCAATATCCAAATAGAAGACAGATTCAAGATGAATATTTATCAAGGCAACATCCGAACACACCCTAAACTTTACCATCACTAGCGGTTAGAATAACCGAAAGAGGGCCTAGATTCCAACTCATCTAACAAATTTATCAGATTACTCGATCGTAAAGATCAACCCGCTAGAATCTACATTTTCCACACTTATTAACAACAATAGGTTCTTGAACAGTTATGGATATACTCTTATCTAAAATTCATCATGTACCCAATATAATGACATTTCACAATAAGAAATTCACCTCCATGGATACCAGTTAAGAATAAACTGCTTGCACAAAGCTAATAACCCAAATCTGATAACTCATACCATGACGATTAATTCATTTAATTAACACATCTTACTTAAGCATGACAAGACATTACTTAAGGATTTTAACACAATCTTTCAGAAAAAGAGGTATTAAATTTCAACACTCGAAATAATCTAAAAGAAATACATAAAGCCAAAGCTTTCACATGATAAAGAACTTGCAACTGAAAACTTCCAGTATCCAGAATACCAAGCAAATAAATGAATCACATTTCCAATAAGAATGGCAGAACTGCCAAGAAAGGATAAATTTTGCCGATAACCAACGTTCCCAAGAAACAACTTTAGACCAGCGGTCAGGAGAACAAGTAGTCGATTTATGGAACCAAGAAAGTCCAATGAAAACTCATCAGAAGGAATCTAAAACACTAACTCAAGAAAACTTCATCAACCGTAACTATTACCAGAATTGGCCAAAATCAAGATCAAGGAAAAGAATAACTCTTCTAAAGAAACTCGCCCTCAACACCCATAACTATGGTATTCGGGGTAGATACTACTCTATTCTTTTACCACGAACAGTGGTGTAGCCTGGCAAAGTCCAGGACCACGACCTCAACCTCTCAACATCACCCATAGCCAATAATCAACTATGAATATAGAATATCATCTCATAACAATCACAGAGTAATTTCATAGGTATAGAAGATCATATCATATCATAGAGTAACAAGGCAACATAACGGCAACGGAAACGCATTGCTTGAACCATCCTCTCGTACTGTGCACCAGTGTGTCAAGTTTTAGGTTAATTAACCATTAACAAATTTTAGCAAGTTCAGCTACCTAAGTTGCTAACTTATTCACCACGGACCTAAAGCCCGCTCTGACACCAACTGTAACAACCTGGCTATTCGGAAGCCAAAATGCTACCTAAAGACCTAACATGATATCATACAATGGAATAACTGCATCAATAATTCATCAACTAAGCTAAACAGATCAACATCAGTTGGAACATAAACAGGAATGTAATACTGGATCCACTAAGAAATCGTATCAACGAATGATCAATGAACATAAATAACTATTTAAACAAACTCGATGAAAGGAAGTTACCATCCATGTCTAAGTTTACCTATTACAATCCAACAATTACGAATGAAAGACATTAACAATTCTTTTATTAAATCTAGTATAAGGTGAAATATTTGGCAAGTGCGTGTCTACTCCTCCCAAGAGAAACTTCATCAACGATCACCTAAAAACAAATAAACAAAGCAAGAGTGAGTCCAGACTCAGCAAGTACATGAATTAGATTAACATACAACCAATATGGACAAGACAACCTCTTCACATTTTCTTAACATACCACGAACGGTTATTTAGGAATGCATGAAATGAATGAATATAATCAAAGGATGGATGCACACATGCTTATACCGGTATAGCTAGTGACACACCGTCGGTGTTCACTTAAGCCCGTATTTATCGAAATACGGGATCCAAAATACCGTATGAAGAACGTTTCATACGGGTGTCCAAACTGCCCACATTGGAATGGTGGGACTCACATGCCCATACTAGAATTGATGGGACTTTAGACTCCACTCCCGTGGACGGAACATGAACATGGATGCAACTTTAGACTCCACTCCCGTGGCGAAACTTGAACATGGATGCATGAATGTATTTATGAACAACGACTAGCATCATCTTTGAACATATGAATTTCACATACGGAGGAAACATAATCATCGGAACTTCTCACATATCAAATAAAAATACAGTACGAACATCAAGCATCCAACATACATAATTCATACAAACGTCAATGTACTTGCCTTCTGCGGTGCGACGCGATAGTAGGCAAAGGTGGTACTCCTAAACCCGAAGCTTCACCGCCTAAACAAATAAACAAATGAAATAAGAACACATTGCACATGACACATCTCGACACCATTCTACAACGCTTCTCCGGTGACTCAAGATTCAATTAGAAACTCTAATATGAAAACTGACTACTCAGGCACAACCCGAAACTGGACAGCAGCACGGTAAAAATCATATATATTGATCTGGAACTCGGAATGAGGTGAGACCAATTTCTATGGATTCTTAACTGACATATCTACAATACTCTAGTTGACGAGATCTTCCGATTCGGCCAAATTAATTTAGCAACCGGCAGATAAAGTTACAGAACAGATTCTGCCTAACCCAGAAACACAGCTGCAAAGAACAGGTCATAACTTTGGTTCCGTAACTCCGATTAGAGTATTCTTTACCAATCTGAAAAGGTTATGAAATTATCTACAATAACCTAGTTGAGAGCAAACTCTGATTCGTCCAATAACATAAACATATTTTAGGAGACAACTTGAAAGGTAGTTCTCGTCAGAATTCTGGACAGCAGAAACTAAAACGATCATAACTTTTGATCCGTATGTCGGAATTAGGTGTTCTTGGCGGCCACCGAAATCTAAGAACATTATATAAATAACTCTAGGAGATCACAACTTCTGATTCGGCCTCTAAGACATCGAAACAGCCCCCGCAACACACTGGACAGAATTGAAACTACTGCAGACAGACTTTGATCCAATCAAAACTAATCGGTTTCACTTCTACGACTAATCAAACAACAACAACCGGCAATCGTTACCCTTGGAGACACGTGTGCCCGCTGAATTCCCCCGCTAGATGCTCATCTCCTTTTCTTCTCCTCTCTCCCTCCACCTTTCTCCTTGGCCGACAGCAATGGGAGAGCACCACCACGAGAGAGCAACGGAGTGCAAGGAGGAGGGCGTGTACTGTAGCAGTACTGTAGTGACGGTGGAACACTATAGTAATACGTGCTACAGTGATGGGCTAGGGTTTCCCCCTCCTTTTATTAGTGGCCGGCCCCTCATGGGCCTCTTGGGTCAAAGCCCGAAGCCCAGGTTGCCAAAGAATTGCAGATTTTCCTTCCTCTAAAGTCTAATTTCTCTTTTCACTGCTTCCTTCATTAGAATAAGTTGGAGTATTACAGAAAAACCTTTTTTTTTGTTTACTCTCCTTCCTTAGAAACATTCGGGGTATTACAAATCCCAATTTATTTCGGTACGGTATCGGTAAATACCATATTTACCAAAGTTGCCACAAATTGCAAATGAGTAGCCACGTTGCAGCAAGCCGGTAAGCGGTACCATCCGGCAACTAGCAGCAGTACCAGACCTACCAGTGTACCACTACCAGTCTACCATGTTGTATCGCTCTTGCTGGAAGTGCATGCAACATGCAAATGCACATGCACATGCACCACTGCACCAGCACCACTCGGCACTCGATCAGTACATCACATGCACTCATGCAGCATGCACAAAGCACAATCATTGCCCAAATGCCTAGCAATCCAACATGCCACAACATCGTCGGGCCAGCTGCACTTCCTCTGTTTGCTCTCAATAATGTGAATATGCACATCCACTTGGAGCCAGCGGCCCAGCAGTCAGCACTCTTGTAGGCCCAGGCGCCGAGCAATTGCGAGCAGGCCAACGGCCCAGGCGCCTAGTGGACAGCGCTAGTGGTTTGATCGGTATGCTCGGTGTTTAGCTGGTTTTTATCGAAAAAATCGAATTCTAAAAAAACCAAATTTCTGAAAACCGAACCGAATACTAAATACCAGTTAAATCGAGTTGACCAGTATAGTTCAGTTTGTTTGGTTCGGTTCAAAAGTGAAAAGCCCAGCTCCTACCACACCTTTTTCCATCAATTTTTGCAGCTTCTCTACTGGCACAAAACAATTTCCTTCAGGTAGTGTTTCATCCCTGAAAGTCACCTTATACTGACCCATATATGATATACTCAGTTCCCTGGTTTTGAGGTCCAAACTTATAGGACTGTGGTAGTAGATCCAGTTAGCCACCATCAAGAGCATCCTTAGCGCCTCCTTCGCTCTCCTCGATCACCAAAATAGAATCCCCCGCATCCGGGAACATGCCATGCATGCATGATTTTTGTCCTATCCTCCATGACGCAGCACCGAGCAAATCAACCTATTTGTGGCGGTGTGGAGCGATCACTACTACAAAAATGATTTGTAGCAACACCACCTTTTTCACAGTAGAGGCGGCTCACTTACCAAGCGCCCCTACAGTGGCTGAGCTCGGCCCAGCTATACCAACCGCCTCTACAAATGGTTCACAGAGGCGGTGGTATCACCAACCGCCTACAAATGGTTAGATTTGTAGGCCGGAAATACCACCGCCCCTCATCGCTTGATTTGTAGAGGCACCGTCCCAGCCGCCGTTCATTTGTAGGCGGGTGGATAACCACCGCCTACAAATCGACAAGATATAGTGCAGGCCCTTCTTCCTCCTCGAGTGCACAAGTGCAACCCGAGAGGAAGGAAGGAGGCCTTGGGCACCTCCCAAAATTGCTATTTTGAGGGGAGGTTTTGAGTTAAATTCCTTTGGTGGAGAGGTTGTTGGAGGTAAGAAAATGGTTTTCCATACATCTTTTGAAGTTTTAATGGTGGGTTATTGCTTAATTAGAGTTTTGATTTTCTCTCTTCTATGGTGTTTGAGTAATTTATGGAGCAAATGAGGCTAAAATTTTGAATATGCTAGGCTAAATTAGTTATGGGAATAATGTCATACCCTTATTTAGTCATTCTTCCTTGATTTTAGTGGACTATTAATTAGTTTTATGGATGTTTGAGCTACATCTAGATCTAGATACCTAGAACTAGGGTTTGTTTTTTTACTAATTACATTGTTATTAATTTAGTGGAATATATTTACAATTGCTATTTACATTGCACCATACATTTAGAATTATTAATCGAATTTAGAATATCCTTCCATAAAATTCCTATGTATATTTTTTGAAGTAATAATTAATTTGTGAAGTATTAATTAGTCCTATTAATTCTTATCTTTGTTTTCTATATTGAAATAAAGATGGACGATGTGAACTCTTGGATGTATGGTAAACAAAGGTGGGAGCCAAGTTTCCGTGATGAAGTGGATAAATTTCTTCAAGCCGCAGAGCCATGCAATGTCGAGCAATAATAGTTGTGAAATTCTTTGTCCGTGTAGCGATTGAAGAACTATCTCGCATGGAAAGATGTGACTATCATTAGATCACACTTGATTATGCGAGGATTTGTTAAAGACTACACGTTTGGAATCATCATGGTGAAGCGGTTATTAACAACGTTGATCCGTAAGAAGAAGGCGTGGACGATTACCTAGATTGCATGGACCAATATGTAGCTGAATATGATGCGAGAAATAGACCGTGAAGAAGAAGGTAGTGGTGGTCATAACGCACGGTGGGTGGCAATGATGGCGGAGGGCGGTCGGGATGAAGATGACGGTGATTATTTGGAGGAAATGCTTCGGGCCATTGGACCAGAGATTTTACTAAAGAGCCCGAAAGGTCTAGAAAATTTGGAAAGGGTTAAAAAAGCCTCGAAGGAGACTTTGTATGGTGTTGAAAAGGGTTGTCCGACACACTGGACAGTGCTACGTTTTGTGCTTGAGCTACTCATCCTGAAGGCTAAGTACGGCTGGTCAGACTGTAGTTTCAATGATCTATTGCGTCTCCTGTCTTGGTTGCTGCCACAGCCAAACTCAGTTCCCGCCAACACATACGAAGCGAAGAAGGTTATAAGTCCATTGACAATGGGGGTTGAAAAAATCCATGCATGCCCGAACCATTGTATCCTTTACCGTGGCGATACGTTCAAGTCACTAGATAAATGCCCCCGGTGTGGCACTAGTCGTTACAAGAACAATGACCTTTACAACGGGGAAGAAGCCTCACAGGGAAGAAGAGGAAGAAAGGTGGGAAAAGGTGGTACAAGATTCTCAACCCAAAGAGGACACTCCATTAGGCATCGATGCAAAGCGAGAAGAAGGCTTGGTAATGTGGTACCCGACCGTCGATCGCTTGAGGCGTATGTTCCTAAACCCTAAGGAAGCTTCACTCATCATATGGTGGGATGATGAACGCAAGGTGGGTGATGGTAAGATTGGACACTACCGATGCTACCAAAGGCAACGCTTTGATGCGAAATACCAAGAATTTAGCAAAGACCCAAGGAATATACGGTTTGGCCTTAGCACGATGGAATGAATCCCTTCAATGAGCATAGTACATGGCCGATGATCTTAACCATGTACAACATCCCAACGTGGTTGTGTCGAAGAGAAAATATCTTCTCCTCACTATTCTCATTCAAGGTCCCAAACAAGCATTGATATAGATGTGTTCCTCGAGCCTTTGATGCAAGAAATGGAGAGGCTATGCGGTATGGAGAGCCGATGTCCGCTTCAGAAAGGAGGACTTCATATGTAGAGCCATTATCTTTGTCACTACCAATGATTACCTTGCTTGCTTTGCGGACAGATCAAAGGGAAGAGGATGCTTAGTATGCTTGGATGGTACTACATGGGTGTTCTGGATGCATCCAAGAAGACAGTTTACCTAAGGTACCGATGATTCTTAAAGACAACTCACAGATACCGCAGCAAGTTGTTCTTCAAATTTTATGACAACAAACCGAGACCGAATCCTCCAGAGAGACGCCAAAACGGCAACATGTGTTGAAATGGTGAAACACATACATGTCGATTTTGGAAAGAAGAATGCGGATGGGACAAAGAGAGATAGAAGCACACCTCCGTCCCGGTGTACCTTTTAAGAAAAGTCGATCTTCTTTAAGTATTCGCCTTATTGGCCGGACTTGGAGGTTCCCATGCCATTGATTCTATGCACTTACAGAAGAATGTATTTGAGAGTCTCATTGCTACCTTGATGGACACGGGCAAGACAAAGGATATGCCACCGTCTTCACCGCCTCCGGAGGATGTGTAGAGCCGACACATGAACAACAAGAGGCGCACAACATGAGATGAAGAGCATGCGAAACAAGTTGATGCACCGAAGGTACTACTACATGCATGGGAGCTGGGCTGCAAAAGCATCCAATCAAGATAAGGCCGCTTATGTGCCGCATGAGCAGATGTCGTGGGGTGGAAAGGTGGTATGGCCATGATATGTTCAAGGAGAACCAAGCCAAGATGATGCAGAAGGCCGTCACGCAAAACGGAAACAAGAAAAGGGCAGCACCAACCAAAACCAACCAAAGTTACTTGCAAGTACGTAAATGTTGAATGCATCACATGGTCAAAGAATTGCCCGCAAAAATATGAAAGAGGCAAGTGTTTCCTTCCAAATCGGGTGATCCAAAGACCTACCAATTGGAATGAAAAGGTTTCATGATTGGTACTTGCGTGCTATCCCGACGAAGGTACATCTCATAGAGGCAAGGTTCCCGCCATGACATTTGGAGGCCCAAAAGGACAAATTGCCTTTGACTTTGATGACATCCATACTATCTTTCCTCGGAGAAATGGAAACCAATCTCATTATTTGTGGTGGTAAGTCCTAGTCCTATTGCATTGATATGATTGTAATCTTTAGATTTTGTTATAACTAAATCGATTTGTAGAATGCAAGTGCACATTTCAAGTAAACTTCCTAGCAAAGACCAAGCAGGTACTTGGACCTCAATTAATAGCCCAGACGAGGTTTAATTTCCTGGAGAGAAGCCAGGAAGACATGAGGAGCCAGGACAGTGGAGAGACCGTTGAGGAGAAAGATAAAATACATAATGAAAAATTAGGAAGGAGTGCTATAAGGTTGCATCTATATTTCGAGATCAAAATGCAAGACAAATCCTATATATTTCTACCCTACAACTTCAAGTAAGTTTAACTATATCCTTCAATCTTTAATGAGCCATATTATTTTGTTCGATGCAAACTTTTTGACTTTTCAATACTAACTAACTTGCTTTTGTTAAATTCCGAACCAGAGCTGTTGTACGCGTCAACAAACTCAAAGGGTGCATGATCCGAGAGAGGAAGGGTGACCTATATGTCCGTAAGTGCAACTTACTTTAGTACTTTCATTACGTTGCCACAAGCATTTTTTATATCGAAACTCACAGGCCAAGGCCGGAGTTTGCAAGTGGATATTACGTATGCACTTACATGAGTGTCACGGTGCCTACAGAGACACCCCTTTATGGTATGTTATAACTAATTCACTCGTCGTATAACACACGATATGTTATGAAATACTAAACTTAAAATTGTCTTGTAGTGGAAAGATGAGATAGGAATTTGTAGAAAACCACTCAACAATGATAGCCTCCTGGAGCTCGTTCGGGACATTTGCAACTTCATAATGGATGCTATTATACACGCCGAGGTACATACTATGACGACACGCCTATGCTAGGACGTCGCTCGAGTACGAGTTCCTTCGTGAGTGGAAGGAATGCATTTAGGACATTGAGAACAATGTGTATGTAATGTTATCGCACTTTATGCTACAAGTGTTTGTAATGATAAATTATAAACATGATGTTGTGGATGTGAATATAATGTCTCGTTGAACTTGTTAATATCATGTCTTCAATTATATATATATATATATATATATATATATATATATATATATATCATGCATGGTTTGATATATATACCGTGGTTTGAGAATTTGAATTTTTTTTGGGAAAACAGATTGTAGGGGCAATGAGTTGCAAGCCGCCTCCACAGAGAAAATTACAGAGGCGGCTGGTCATCTAAGCCGCCCTTACAAATCTAATTTGTAGAGGCGGCTTGTAATCGCCAAGTTGGCGGCATGTTGTTATGGATTTTTTAAAAATAATATTAATTTAAAAGATAATTACAAAAATAAATAGTGAAAAAATTACAAATATAGGTGCACGTTGCCAATTAGAGTGGCGATAGGCTTTTGTCACCATTCCAACTGGCGACAGGAACCATGTCACCAGTTGGAACAGTAGGGAGAGGTTCCTATCGTCAATATTATTTTTTTAAAAAAAATTATGTCTAGAGAATTCTGCCTAAAGATGAAGTGTATTTCAGAAAGTTTTTTAGTAATACCTTGTAGTGTCCGCGTAGTTCGGAATCCGAAATTGAAGAAGATAACGAAATGTGAAGTAGAGAATGTGAGTTCGGCGGTGCAATTTAGAACGCGAGTTCGGCAGCGCAATAACACAAATAGCCCCCTTCAGAGCGAAATAGAAAAAAAATATTTGGGTTTAAGGTTGCCATGCGCGTTGTTGTCTCGATTGTATTGTTCGTGGAACCGCTTCCTTCATGAAAGGATTACGTAATGTGTAATAGTCGAAATATATGAGAAAAGAGATTTAAGTTTGAAAGACTTCATAATTTAATTGTGAAATACATAGCGCGCTCGGTTTGGTTACATACGTTAGAAACGACAACATGCACGAATGAGCAAACCGAAATACACCTACGATACATGCACGCCTTTTTGGAATCCCAAAAAAGGTTGATTGAAACAAAATCGATCAGTCCTCGCGCCCATCGGTCCCTTCCCCTTGTCTCTCGACTATCTGTGGTGTTGGCTAGTCTCGAAGTCAGCTATGTTCTGTGAGACGGGCTGGACGATTGAATGATGTTAGGATAGCACAACGTAGAGCCAAGTTAATATTCAAGATGCGTACTAAACATCACTTACCTCTTCGATCCGTACTGCGCTCGGGTGACGGAGAGAGGTAGGATGGCCGTCGGTCTTAGTAGCAAGATCCTTCCCCTTGTGTGCCGCTCGCTCGGTCCAGTTGTACTCAGCTTCCTGTTCGGGGGCCTCCACCACCACCATGCTCTCCTAGGCTCCTCCAGTGTCTTTTAAGTCGGGTCGGGTACATAGGGTTTGCAGCGTTTGAAGGTATCGGCTCGCATCGCATAGTTCAATATGTACTTCTGCTCGATGAAGGCCCTATCGTATATGGCTGGGCCGTCGATCTATTGGAAGAAGTTGCATTGCATCTTCGGCTGCCATTATGCACAGATGTAGTTAGAGATTTGTGGACTGGAACGTAAGATGTGGAAAATCTACATGTGTGTAAGATTTGCTTACAAGGTGATGATCGCACGTGTAGTACGTCCTAGCAGTCGTCGCTGGGTGTGTGGATTGGATGATCTTTGCCAGTTCTTTATACACACATTGCGGGCGTGGGAACTCTAGTGGTACCGACGCATCCTTCATAGAACAATCTAGGTAGGGTTTAGCTCTCTCGGCAAGCCACTTGCGCTTCCGTAGGATCTTCGCGGAGAAGTTCGACATCTCCTTCCTCACAGTTGTGTGAACCGAGCTTTGATGAAGTGTTGGGTGTGGTGGTGTGGTGTTATCCTGCAGCTCTCTTCTCCTCCACTTCTCTTCTCCCTCCTTTTATAATGGACTATTTCGGTCTGAAAAAGGGGCGTGGCCCAGTGTGGTCTTTTCGCTCTAAAAAGGTGGTGTGGCATAGTGTGACCGTGTCGGTCTGATAAGGTAGCGTTGCAGTGTGTTGTCATCTTGGTCTGTAAAAGTTTATTCGTGTGGCGTGACAGGGTGCAGTCTCTTTCGCCCGAAAAGGGGCATGGTGGACTGTGGTCTTTTCGGTTTGAAAAGGTGGTTTGGCATAGCGTGGTCTTGTCGGTCTAAAAAGGGGGTGTGAAAGGGTGCGGCCTTTTTGTCCTAGAAAGGGGGCGTGGCGGAGTGTCATCTTTTCGGTCTGAAAAGGTGATTCGACATAATGTGGTGTCATCTCGGTCTACAAGAGTAGTAGTGTGTGGTGTGACCTAGTGCGGCCCTTAAGGTCCGAAATGAAGGGGTGTAGCAATGCTAACTCCCTCACGTGGTTACCCATGCACACAAGAACAAATAGTATCTGAACACAACACTACCATAATGTAAGTTGTACATAAATTTAGTTTTACATGGCATGACTGATATTTACAACAACAAGTATCTACTCGTGGGCCCTCTTGGGGCGTACCCCACGCATGGCTCCTGGCCTCGTCCGAGACAGCCGCGGGCGCTGGTGCGAGTAGGTCAAATGCTCTGGCGATCGAGGTACCCTATCAGCGTGAGTAGCTTGAGGGAGTGCCACAAGAGGATCCTGGGTTGGCTGATCGCTCCGGGCTATCGTGCAGCTATGAAGCCCCCACGAAGACCTGGCTACTCTCGCCGCGCAAAGGCCCACTGCCACCCAAGTCAAAATCATAGTCCCCCGAGCATGACTCCTCGTACGACACCAGCTCCTCGTCCCATAGGGGTGCGTGAGCTGTGAAACAATAAGTTATGCATGTAAACATAGCGACATACCCAGGTAATACGTTGCTCATGCGTGTAAACAAGACAGACATACCTCGGTGCACGAAGGTAGCGGACGGCTCTGCATACTCATGCCGTGTGTGCGGATGGTACTCAAGACCTGCCAGAGAAAATTGTTGTTAGTAACTAGTGGAGTTCAATATAAATAATCAGACGTGAGTGTGTCATATTGACCTGCAAACTGTGTTGGGGTACTCCCAGCACAGTGCCACAAGGACTCGCCCGCCACATCTGGGTGAGGAGCCATGGGGCGTGACGTACTGTGGATCACCCCTGTCCATGCATAGGTGGGTCGGCCACCTCCCTCGGCCTACAACTGGACACCAGCTCGATGCCTTGCCTTGTCTTCTTGATGAACTGGTCCATAAGCCCTCTGATCTCATGTGCCGTCATGCTGAAGCGCTCCCCGAGCATCATATGACGCATGGAGGACACCAACTCATGCATCTCCCACTGTAGATAGACCTATACACGTAATTGACAAGTTAGGAACCGAGAACTTGCGAAGCAAATAATATGTATGGACCATTCAATACGTACCACATGATGGAATGCAGAGTCCGGCTGGGTGGGGTACATGTCGGACATCGCGGCCTCATGTCGTGGTGGGTCGTCCATGACCCTAACGCAATAAACTATTGTCCGACTGGAGTACCACTCAATGTACTCGTCGTGCGTCCCGGGGTTGTAGGGAGCATCCTCCTGAACGACGTCCTCCAAGGCGTGGAGCCAAACCTCAACCCAAGAGAACATCATATCCGTCTAGGAAGTCGTAATAGGGACTACCTTCCTAGTTTACCTATGGAAGGCAAAACGATTGTTCGGTATGTATGTAAGGCAAATGGTACAACAGAAGTAAAACGTGAACTTACCCATGGACATTCGGCGCAACCCATTGGCCCCAGCGGGCTGGGACCTCCTGTTATAGACCGAACTAACGCATCACCCGATGCACATTGTACTCCTCCACAAAGACGTAGTGAATCAAGCACTTTCACGTGTACCAGTATGTGTAGTCACACGTGCAAAGGCTCGACGGGCCTTGGGGTGTGCTCATGTACACCCTGTCGGGAGTGTACGGTGTCCAGATGACGTGATCATCCGTCAACTGATCAAACATTGCAACGTAATCTGGTTAGGATGCGTGCGGAGTGATCGGAGTGAAGGTGACCTGTCCAATGAAACAACGAAAACTTAGCGCAAGAAATTGAATGACATTACGAAAAAAACAAATGTTCAGAAAACTTACCCATCGGTGACACCACACTGTACCCAAAGTCGACCGGTCCACGTTGTCATCCTCAGCATACATAGTGACTACATAGGCGCCCAGGTCCAACTGTGGTCGTCCGATCTGGAAACGCTTGAAGGACCACAACTGAAGAAGCAGCGGGCATCCGGAAAGGACAGAGTTGTCCCGAACCTAGTGGCACGCATTGCACAGTCTGCAGTACGTCACGCACAGCACCGTCGGGCCCTAGGTATAGGGCTAGATGTCCTCCACCTCCCAGTCCGCAAGCTGACGTGTGTACCGAATGTAGTGCTTGTCAACGCTGTCGCTGTGGGACCCCAGGAACATCACCTACCCGAACAGCCACAGCAAGTAGACCTCGAAGTGCCTCCTCACCTTGTGCTCGGGTGCGTCATCTTCCATACGCTTTGGCTGCAAGAAGACAAATATACATCAGCAAGTTGCACAAACCAATTGATGCAGGAAGACAAGAGTTACGAAAACTTACATAGAACTAGCAGATCCACTGCAGTATCGGGCCGTGGGTGCTGCTGAACTCCTCATAGCCGTTGTTGGGCTACAGCACCCCCTGGAACCTCGCTAGGAACTTCGTCCACCACATGGCCGAGATATTGTGCACCACCAGGGGGAAGCTCGCACGGGGCAACCGGACCAGGAAGGTCACGTCCTAAAGCGTCGGCGCCATCTCCCCGCACGGGAGGTGAAACGTGTGTCTCCAGCCTCCACCGGTCAACTAGCGCCGTCAGGAGGCACCGGTCTTACGGAAAGTGCTTGGACATACGACCACCGACCGTGTATTCCCGGTCGTCCTCCCACATCGCCTCAAGCATCCTCGCTAATGAAAGGAGACCTGCCTCCCTCAAACTGCGTCGAAAATATTAAAAACAAACATTAGTCCATCCAAAGTAGTTAGGCTGCAATTGAGTACACCAAGGTCAGAACTACATGTACCTCGAAACCCAATGTGGGTCCACTCCCCACGCCCTCATGAGCGTACACAGCCGCAGCGCGTCAAGCTCAATCGTCACCTCGCCTTCCTGGGAGAGGTGGTACTGAGACGGCTACGATGATGCGTGTCAATGATCGGGTCAAGCAACTCATACAGCCACTATGCATCGTATCCTAGGTCCGCCATATGAGAAAATTCAATGCATACATTGTAAAAACTATGAAACATATACAAAAAGTAATAAGAAGCTGCATACCTAATTAATTCAATTTAAATAGGTAACTTGCTACATTCATTGTTTAACAAGTGTCTCCAGCATTTACGAAATATTTACCGTGTACAAATGGAAACAATAAATAAGTTCATAATATTTTAATTCACATCTACATACCCTATGTACCATCCCTGGAATTCTTACAGATTTTTTTGAGGTGTCTAGCTATTTTCCTAGTTTACAAAGTTCTTCGGCATTAACAAAATATTTAACGTGCACAATTGGAAAACAAAATTAAGTTGGGATTATTTTGCTTAAGCTCTGCTTGTGCTTTGTCTGCCACTTACAGAACTGGAATCAGCAACTATTTACGCATTTCTCTGCCACTTTGTCTTTCCTTCTTGTGCTTTCCTGTGAATAATTAATCTATATATGACGTCGTTACGCTGAAACATACTTTTTCCTTTCTTCCTGTGGATGTGACTTGGACTTTTCATTATTGAAGCGTAATGTTTCTAGAGCTCAAAGTCAGGTTTTAGAAATGAAACGTCAGGCTTCACCACAGAAACCTCGTGTTTCACAACTGAAACTTTATGAAACTATCTGAAAATAACTTGAAGCTTGGGACCTTGAAACTTGCTAAACCTTTGTGAAACTTTCTAAAACTTGCTGGAAACATCCTCAAACTTCCCTGAAAATTGTTGAAATAACAAAAGGCTTTCTAGAACTTCATGTAATTTGCTTGACACTTCCTAAAACTTCCTAAGACTTGCTTGAAACTAGCTCAAACCTAATCGAAACTTTCTGAAACTTTTAAACTTGCTTGAAACTGGCTCAAACCCACTAGAAACTTTCTAGAACTTTGTGCAACTTCCTTGAAACTTCCTCAAAAATCAAGCTTGGGAAATGAGTATTTATCATGGATTGAACCAAATAAATTATGAAACAAGTGCAATCTCATGTAGTCTGATGTTGATGTAAAAAAAAAGACGATGTGTAATTAAAACTGAACATTGAATGAAAATTGTACCTAGTACCCAAATCCTTCTCAAGCATTTTTTGTCCAAGGCCGAAACACCCTGCACATAAACCAGGTTGGGAGAAAGTTAGAAAATGGTATATTATATGTACTAAACTTGCTCAAATAGCAAGCACATTGATTGGCAAACAATGAAGAAGATTTGGTCCAAACAACCATCACAATTAACTATCAAATTGAAAGATTTTCAAAAGCAAACCATGGTAGGCAATTTGTTGAACACGTTACATGCAACAACCACGAAGTTCTGGCGAGGTTTCAACACATGCTGAGGGGAACAACCGCGGTGTCTGTGGAGCTCCTGCCTATGGGAAATAGGATGATAATGAGGTTTCCTGCATGCTCTGCGCGCTGGATGC
Source organism: Ampelocalamus luodianensis (assembly GCA_036346255.1). Lineage (NCBI taxonomy): Eukaryota > Viridiplantae > Streptophyta > Magnoliopsida > Poales > Poaceae > Ampelocalamus > Ampelocalamus luodianensis. The sequence continues at coordinate 58,348,243 of CM070617.1, read as the reverse complement.
AAGCCATGGACAAGGTTTCATGTGAGGAGCGATGAGGTTTCATGAGCACTCGCGCACGCGACGGAGGATGTCAGTGAGCTCTGCTCACCGGGAAGGCTGGCGATGAGGTTCTACACTCGATGCCCGGCGTGCAAACAAGGACAGAGGGCAGTTGTCATGAAGTAAGAAGGAAGGTGTCGCACGGGATGGAGGATGGCGTGAATGCGTGATAGAAGACAACAGTGATGAGGTTGACGATGAGCTAGTCTGTCATCCCGCGTGCGGGGCCAATTTCGTAGAGGATGGCTTGCGCTCTCCAATTAGATGATGATTGGTTGGCCGAATCTTATCCCATTGGATGCGTTGTTCATAGTATAGGGTGGCCTAGTCGCTTCCATATGAAAAATATGGTGCAAAGAGGGATACGAATAAATGACATAATAGAAATAGAACGAGCCAATATGACCAAAAAGGTGGAGTTGGTTGATGAAATTGAATGGGGGAAGATAGACTTGTAGTCTAGTGGCACCATTAAATTCAATATTTATCATTATCATAGAGCATCAACACACAATGATATTATTAGTCTATGGAGTCATATCATCTGTCATTGGTCTAGTGGCACCATCCCATCAATCCAAGCGGTTGGATGCAAAAACAAAAAGTGAGATCTTATTCACTTCTATAGCATGTGTGTATGACTCATACTGTAGCACACCGAGTATTGAAGTAATTAATCTCCGATGCATAAGTCTTTTGATCGGAGAGCTATAATTCTAAGAATGGCACCATTGTTTTCTTGTCATAACAATGCATCCATGATGAGATGCTAGGCTGGCTATCTTTTATTCTTGTGCCTACTTATCACTTTATTCAAGGTAATATGCAATAGACTAAAGTATAAGTCTATAACATATGTCTCTAAACTTCAATATATGTCTGTCTGGTCTTTAAATTTTAGAATTACACATTTAGGTACTTAAACTTGTATGTGTATCAAGTCAGCTACACATTGTTTTAATTTTGTGCGGCCATTCTCCAGCGCACTTGGGCCGTTGGATTCAATCTTAACGGCATATGTTTTTCCGATTTGAGCTAGTAGTAAGTATTTTAGTTAATCCTTTATTTGTAAACTGTTAATTGTTTTGAAACTTCAAAAATTCATATCTAATTCATTTTAACTCCTTTTCGGTTGATTCAAATTTTGTTAGTCTTGTTTTAACTAAGCTTTAATCTAAAAATGGTTAGAAGCTTAGTTCTGTTCTAGAAAAAATTGTTAGTGGATTTATTTCCTTTTCAGCTTTACTTATTGCATTAAAAATTGTTAAAACTTGGAAAATGCATAAGTAATTCTCTGTAGCTCCAAATTGAGTAAACTGAAATGTGTTAGATTCCTCTGTTGCCATGCTTGAATGTAGAATAGGTTTTAGCTTTATCTTTGCCTCTGAGATTAATGGTACACTACTTTCATAACATGGAAAAAATCATAAGAAATTCATCCTAACTCCAAATTAGGTGGACTAATTTTTGTTGTTCTTAGAATACCATGCTCTATCTACCATAAAATTTTCATGTTCCCCAATCTTCTAGAAATTTATGCAATGAACAATAACAGAAAGCTATTAAATTGGATTTTTCCAGCCTGCCAGTTTTGTTTTGACATAACTTTAGCATCAATTATCCAAATCAATTGATTCTTGTTGCTAAATTCTTTAAAAATCATGCTCTTACTGCTGTAAAATTTTAGAGCTTTTGGTTAAAGTTGGTTTTTGAGTCTTTTCGATGTTCTTCGTCTTTATCGGTTCTTTTCGTTTCTTTCGCTAAGTTCCGACGAGTTCGTTGAGTGCGAAAGTGACCCTCTGTAGCAAGAAGGCTACCAGCAAGGCAAGTAGATGTAGCATTCATTTGATCATATTGATCCCATTACTTTTAAAGTCTAATATCTTGTTTGCAAAGAATATGTATGCATGCTTCTTTGTGTCAAAGTTAATTTCGTCGATTAGAGGTAGCTAATCCTATTGCATTGTTTCCTGAAATTGTTCACCCCTGCTACTAACCTAAGTTATTATCCTCACTGGTGAATTAGAGCCCGATGAATTATTTATGCTCTTTTGTTGTCTTTACGATATGATTCTTAGCAATGCTTAGTTACTAGTAGAATTGGGCGGTTATCGACTTAGTCGATAACCTTGATCACACAAATCTTACTATTACATGATGTCCAGCACCTTGTGCACAATGGTGTGATGGTGTGACCTTTTGGTGTGACTAGAATGGTGCCCGAGTCATCAAGGACCGAATTACTTGTGGCACTGAGCCAAGCGATTTTACGTGCTAACCACACTAGAGGGATATGGGACCTCTCTTGACTTAGTACTTTGGGAGGTGTTAATTAATGAGTCACTGGTGGTAGTGGTAGAGAAAAATGTTCATTTTGGGATGAGAGGGATGGGTTCCTTTCTAGGTTCTCCATACCCAGGAACACCCGCAGTTGCTTCGGCTGGGACAGTGTTTCCAACTCAACGTGTGGGTCCTTAGTGGGAGCCTGTAACGATGGTTCACTAAGGGTTAACCCCCATATGTGCGACTCTCAATTAATACAATCCATTGGAAATGTCTCGTAGGACTTAACCGTGCCGGCATACCAAAGGAAGTGTGCTAGCTTGGCAAAAAGGTGGTCTGAAGTGTGGGTACATTGGTACACCCCTACAGGTTATAAAACTATTCGAATAGCCTCGTCCTGGGTTATGGACATGCTTGGTAAGGTCCTACAAGAACTAGACTATAACTTTTCATTAAAACTTGAATTGGGTGGTACGAATGGGTAATTCGTGATATTTATTGTGATGGCTATTGGATTAGTCATCTCCTAGATGTCTTTATGTTATTACTTATTGCAAATAAAATCAGATTGTTAAAATTGCTTTCAATCTATTACTTATTGCAAATAAAATCTGCTTTATGCTGAAAATGAACCTTTAGCCCTCTCCTTTGATTAAGCTTGCATGTAGTAATATCTAGGTTTGTTACTCGTAAGCCTTGCATGTACATTCTTATACTCATTTGCATTGCTTAATTGTTGCAGAGGAGGTTGATCCCCAAGGGGTCGACTTTTGTGAGTTGTGCTTCGCCCGTGACGACTAGCTTGGCGGCCCGGTTGGATTGCCTTGTGGGTGCTTGGCAAACTGGTTGGCTTTTTCTTCGCCATCTTATGGCTGTTGCTTCCGCTGTTTATTCTAGCTTTTTAGCTTGTCTTGTGACCGGTTGGTCCCTTTTATAATAACTATACTATATGTCTTTTGCTTGTAAAGCTTTTGTTCGGTTGTTTGGTGCTTTTATGGAAATGATGCATGTTTTTGTGAAAGGGTGTGTATACTGCAGTTCTGGGAAGTATACATTGTCCCGAGGCATGGGATATTTTATTTGTGATGCTAGAGCCAAGTGGAAGGCTAAGCATTACAAGCTAAATACCCCGGGGTCTCACACTGGGGGAGGATGCTACTGAGGTGGCTACGATGATGCACGTCAATGACCGGGTCAAGCAACTCGTACAACCACTTCGCAGCGTATCCTGGGTCTGCCATATAAGAAAATTCAGTGCATACATTGTAAAAACTATGAAACATATACAAAAAGTAATAAAAAGCGGCATACATAATTAATTCAATTTAAATAGGTAACTTGCTACATTCATTGTTTAACAAGTGTCCAACATTTACGAAATATTTACCGTGTACAAATAGAAACAATAAATAAGTTCATAATATTTTTGTAACATCCCAATTTTGGACTTGTGTTTCAAATGTAAGAAAATGAGTAGAAATTACAACTTTTTATTACATCATGTATTTCCTGTATGTTCTAAACAATTCCTGTACAAGAATTATGGAAATACAAAGTCACAAGTCTTTTGATCCAAAACCTTGTCTTCCAAAAACATTCATCTCAAATCTTGTGATCATCCTTTGTAAATATTTTTCTTAAGTTCCTGGGATGGCATGTGACCTCTCTGAAAAATTTCATAATTTTTAGAAATTGTTTGAATATTTTTAGAGGGCAGTCAAACCTGTTTGACTTTTGGTCAAACCTTAAACCAGAGCCTTGCATAATTTTTGGAGAATAATGCGTAGCATAAAAACCTCTGAAAATTTTATACAAGGTTAATATCTGAGTAAGCAAGCTCCAGTAGAAGTCTCAGAAATTTTGGAGTTGTTTTGCTATCTCAAATAAATCCCCAAAGTCCCAGCTCTGTTTAAAACTCAAAACGTAGTTTCACTGTTCGTTGGGTTCGAGTCAGACTCGGGCTCAAGCCACTTGACTTAGTCCAGTCAACTAACTGCATCGAGCCTCCTTTTAAAAGCGCACGTCCAATCTCACCGTTGATCTCGATCGCGACACATTTCGCTTCGAGAGCATTCGGACGTCCGAATGCAATCTCTCATCGTGGTCGTTCATTTCTGATCCAAGGGTTCGCGATCTTCTCTGTTGATTTAAAATTCAGAAGCCTTGGGTGAACCCCAGTCGTTGGATTAAAATCGGACCGTCCGCGTAGCCAGAAACGTTCGAGCTTCCGATTGTTTTGATCGGTCTGAGCCGTTGGATTAGAATCCAACGCTCACAATCTACTCTGTTGAGTTTAAATCTTAGAGGCGTGGCGCGATATCGGCCGCACGACCAAAATCCAAGGGTTCATAATCGCCCGAGCCTTTTCTGGTCGTCTTCAACCTCGCACCGTGCGCGAACAGTAAAAGAGACAGAGAGAGGCATGGTTTGAGTCAAATCGTGCTCCCCGACAGCCACTCCTAGTCAACATTTAGGGATTGTAGGGTGCTTTCGGCCACGATCTCAACCTACTCCTACATCCCTATAACTTCTTCTTTTCGGCACACCTTTTGTGCCCTAAACCATTGTCACCCGAGAGGCTCCTTCTTGTCAAACCCTAATCCTTAGCTATATAAGGTCCCAAAACCCCTTCCTGGTGTTCTTTTGCACCATCCAAAGCTCCTTCTTCATTGTTGGAGCTTATTACACCAGAAACACCAAATCACTATTGTTGACCCATGGAGCTCCATTGTGGATCATGAAGCTCCAGTGGTTCTTCTTCGAATATTCTTGTACCCTTTTTAACTCCTTAATACCCTAATCATTTCCCCTCACTAAATTTTGGGTTTCATTCTTAGGATTTTACAAATTTGGGGTTTGTTCAAATTCGGCTGAAACCATCCCCTTTCTTCCTCAGCTCCGGTAAGTGGTTCTTTTTGCAATTATTTGCTCATGAACCTTCTTTGAGCTTTGTTGAAGCTATTATGACCACCCGGTGGTGTTCATTTTGCTCAGGTGATCGTTTTCATATCATCTTCTTCAACTCCGGCGAGCTCCTTCTCTGTTAAGTTGCGTCGGCCATCGTTAGAAGCTCTTCTTGACTAAGGTAGCTTCTTATTAGTCCCTAGAGGCCTTGGCACTCGCTTCTTTGGACTGCAGCGAGGCATTTTGCTATTTTCACGTTTAGCAGTAAAAGCCTCCATCTTTGTCTTCCGGCTCGCCGGCGTTCTGGGCCACCACCACCGGTGAGGTCACCACCTTTAGGTCCGCAACGCTATTGCATGTCCGTTTTGGTACTTGGTAGACGTCGTCGCGGCCGAAGTCATCGGCGATGACCGTGGAATCCACTCGGGTGTTGTCGGTCGTAATCACCCGTTTTTCGTCAGTCATTAGGACATAATTAATGCCAAATCATTATCAATCATTGGGAAGTATTAATTATGTCTTAATCGGGCCCGTTGTGCCACTGACCAGTGGGCCCAGCCTCTTTAAAACCCCCCGTCGGCTTAAATCAACACCTTTAGGACATCATTAATTCTTATGATTGTCTTTAATCACTGTCTTAGCATTAATATGTCCGATTTTGCCTCATGTCTCACTGACATGTGGGCCCACTCATTAAAATCCTCCTCGCGCACTTAAGCCCTGTGCGTAGCACTTTGTTGATTGTGGACCGTCGATCTCGTGATCAACGGCCCAGATCTAGAGAACATTCGGACCATCCGGTTCCCTTATCTTTCTGGATCGTCCATCTCACGATCTGCGGCTGAGATCGTGGGTGCAATCGGACACCCCGAAGGGAGGTGCGCTCCGAGCTATTCATCTCCAGATCTGCGGCTGTGGATGGCCGAGGTAACCGCACCGTCCGAATGTTTCCATCCTCGTCAACCGTTGGATGTTGATCCAACGGTGGGCTCCTTTTTGGGATCGCGCGCGTGCATTGTTCCCGGCGTGCGTGAGCCGTAGGATTTTAGATCGAAGGCCCACGAGCGCCCACGTCATTTTATTTCCGTTGAGTTTGATTTTATTCCTGTAAGTCTTTATTTGTCAACTAAAATTTGTATTTAAACTTTAAAAACTCATAACTAATTCTTGTTAACTCCTTTTTAGGTGTTTCCAACTGTAATAAATTCATATGCCCCTTAAGTTTAATATAAAAATGCATTTAGGCATATTTCGGTAGCAGAAAATTATGTAACCAAAATAACTTGATTACTGCCAATTTTGATTATTCCAAAAATAGCATTAAAACTTTTAAAAATGCATATCTTTTTCTGTATAATTCCAATTTGTGCAAAATCAATTGTGTTAAATTCCTCTGTTAGAGTACTTTAATATGGAATAGGTTTTGAACATGGTCATACTTCTGTAAAGTGACTTGCATTAGATTTACAACTTAAAAAATCATAAGTAAATCATTGTAACTCCAAATTTAGTAAACTCAACTTTGCTGTCATTAGGATGTCATAATCTACCTGCTATAAAAAATTCAGGACTTAGATCATTCTAGAAAATTTTGTCATGAACAGTACCAGTAATTAATTTAGTTGGTTTTATAGGCTGAGAGAGTATATTTTGGCTTTATCTTTTGCATGCTATATCCAAACTGCTTGATTTTTTGTTCCTGAAATTGTCTAAAATCATTCCCTAGCTGCTGCATAAATTTCATTAGATTTGAATGTCTTTTGCTGTTGGAGTTTATTTGGTGTTCTTCGTTCTTATTGGTTTTATCGCCTTTTGCGTTAGGTTTCGAAGCTAATCTTGATATTGAATCTGAGCCACAGCCATCAAATCCTGCACTCCAGCAAGGCAAGAAGATGTAGCATCATTTAATCATGTTGTTCCTACTATTTTCAAATTCTAATATATTATTTGCAAATTCTATGTATGCATTGCTATGTTGTTTTAACTATTGTCGATAGTTAACCTAGTAGATGCATTATCAGTAGGCAAATGTTAATCCTTTACTACTGAGCCTAGGTTTATCTTGCTGTGATTTTGGGTTCGTTGGATGAATCCTTGTCACCTAGTAGTTTACGAGTTTGTGCTGACATACTTAGCTATCGGTAGAAATGGGCGGTTATCGACTTGTCGATAACCTTGATCACAAAAACTTATTATGGTCTATATATTTCAGCCTTGTGCTAAGTCTAAATTGCAAAACTAAAACTGAAAATAAAAACAATTTGGACTTGGGCACAATGGTAAGATGGTGTGATCTTTTGGGTGTGATTGGAATGGTGCCCGAGTCAACAAGGACCGAACATCTTGTTACACTAAACCAAGCATTCTTGCGTGCTAATCACACTAGAGGGTATGGGACCTCTCTTGACTTAGTACTTTGGCGTGTGTTGGCTACGAGTCGCAGGAGGGCGTGTGTGTATTGCGTTGTGGTAAAATAAGCTGGTTGTGTGAGGGGGCATTGTAGTTGTCCAAAAAGCTTTACCCCGAGAGGTAGTTGTATTTTTGGCTTTACAATGTAAGCGTATGAGTTTCTATCCATACAAGCGACTCGTAGTTGATACACAATATTGGAAATATCTCGTAGGACTTAGCCGTGCCGGCATACCTTTGGAAGTGTGCTAATCTTGTGGCTTAAAGATGTCAAGTGTGGGTACATTGGTACACCCCTGCAGGGTTTAAAACTATTCGAATAGCCTCGTCCTAGGTTATGGACGCGCTTGGGGAGGTCTTTCAAGAGTTAGACTACAACATTTTTAATTAAAACTTGATGGGTGGTATGAATCAGGGATTCATGCTATGTGTGATGGCTATTGGGTTAGTCACTTCTAGGTGGTTACTTGGTACTTATTATTACTCGCTGTTATTTCAATGCTTAAAAACTGATTTGTTAAATTGCCTTCAATCTATTACCTTATTGCAAATAAAACTTGTTTTATGCGTCCAAACAACCGTATAACCAACATCCTTTGATACAGCTTTCATGTAGCTATGTATAGGCTTGTTACTCGTAAGTCTTGCGAGTATATTTTGTACTCACCTGCATTGCTTATTGTGTGCAGAGGAAGAAGGTGAGCCCGAAGGGCCTCACTTTTGTGAGTTGTGCTGTGGCAGTGTGTGGAGCGATTAGCTTGGCGGCCCAGTCGGTTGCCCTGTGGTGTTATGTGGCTAACCGGTCGTATTTTGGTTTAAGCCATCTTATGGCACCTTTTGCTTCCGCTGTTACTTGATACTTATATCATTTGGCCGGTCGGCTGTTCTGTAATAACTTATATTATGTATGTCTTTTGGTAGACTTGTGATATTATGTTGTATGGAATTGATGCATGCTTTTGTATGATGTGTGTGTGCTGCATTTTCTGGGAAGCACATGTCCATCGAGACACGGTGTATTTTGTTTGTGATACTAGAGCCAAGGGAAGGCTAAGTATTACAAGCTAAATAAACTGGGGTCTCACAATTTTAATTCACATCTACATACCCTATGTACCATCTCTGGATTTCTTACAGAATTTTTTGAGGTGTCTAGCTATTTTCTTAGTTTACAAAGTTCTTCCAGCATTAATAGAATATTTAACATGCACAATTGGAAAAAAAATTAAGTTGAGATTATTTTGATTAAGCTCTTCTCTGCGTACCCTATTTAGTTACTCTGTAATTTTTATAGGTATCCTGCTACTTTTCTTGTTTGAAAAGTGCCTCTAGTATTCACAAAATATTTATCGTGTGCAAATGGGAACAAAAAATAAGTTCACAATATTTTAATCTGGCTCTACATACCCTATGTACATACTCTGGATTTCTTAGAGAATTTTTAGAGGTCATTCTATTTTCCTAGTTCTAAAAGTATTTTTGATATTAATAAAATATTTACCGTGCACAAATGAAAATAAAAAATAAGTTGGGATTAACATACCATATTTAACTACTTTACAATTTTTACATATTTTTACTAGGTGTCTTTTTATTTTCCAGGTTTAAAAAGTATTTTCGGCATTAGCAAAATTATCTAATGATGTACTGTACACAGCTAAAATGGCGTACTACATCAAACAACAATATGCTAAAATTATCTAATACATTGAATTCTATATCGCTATTTTTATTTGCTAACCTACAATGTTTCGAATTTAAAGAACCAAGCCTTGCTTGGGTGGCTAGTGGAGGTGGTTGTACCCCCAGCTCATCATGGTTCAAACCCTAGGTTTGGCCCCACGTGTCTCATTGAGGAGGATTTTCTTTAAGTGGGAGGCAACGTGCCCATCACAAGTAAGGTGCCAGTGGTGACTTCGTCATTTCTTCATCAAGCTCCGCTCGTCTAGTCTTCTGTAGGTGTCGTGTGTGTGAGTGCATGCGTGTGGTGGTGTGCATGTGTGTGGGTGTCTATGTGTTGTACCAAGTGATTCGCAAAAAAAAAGGTTTCGAATTTATATACAAAGTTGCCAAAAATATTTACCTGCTAAATGAGCGACCAGATCTGCTGCTTCGTCTACTCCGCTACGAACTGACAGGGCTTCGCCAGGTCTCTTCTACCCTCTCCTATGCTCTCTTCCCTTTTTTGGAATTAAAATGACTTTCCCCCTAATTTTGAGGGATTTATATAGCCACTACCCTGGCGACAGACATTAAATAGGTTCCTGTCGCCAATTGAAGTGGCGGAAAACACCTATATTTGTTAAAAAATAGTTGTTTATTTTTGTAATTATCTTTTAAATTAATATTATTTTTGAAAAAATATGTGGTTGCGTGCGTGTTTGTGATTTCTCTCAGGAATTCACTATTGCGGCGTGAGTTTGATGATGTGATTCAGGTTCATGTGCTGATCGACATCGATCATTCTCCTTCATTCGTGGGCTGTTTTGTCCTCAGGTGGAGAAGTTAGTAAGGTTTAGATCGCTACTCGTTGAGGAGCTGGTCGAACCAATCCATCTTTGATTTGCTGTTGTGTGGTGTCGGCTAGTTGACAAATATCAGGCTGAGTGCATTGTTTGCTGCTATGTATACTTGTTGACGTGAGAAGAAGAGAAGATTATTCCTACTGTTAGAACGAGATAAAAGAGGAAGGAGTACTGCTATTGTTGTACCGTAAAAGATCAGGTCACATACATGTGTCCACTAGTGAATTTTTGGTCGTATTTGCATGATTTGTTTCGTATTTACAAAAATAGGTGCAGCGAAAAATTATTTACAAAATTAGCGCCCCGACCGCACGACCGCCATGTAGCAGCTGCCCCCGCCCGCCACGTGCCGCTTCCGCATGGCCGTCATGCGATGGTGCCACCGCATGGCCGCCGTGCGGTAGCCGCGCTGGGCCACCACGTGCCCCTCCGGTTAGGGTTTTGCATATTAAGGTTTCTAGTCCCCTCCACTATTACTAGTTGGGTTGTATCAGAGCGGAAGTGGGTGTACGCACTGGTGGAGGTGGAGACACAGGGGAGGAGGGAGTGGTCGATTGAGGAGGTAGCGTGGAGGCCACATCAGCAAAAAAAAGGGTTATTTTGAGCTAGCGAGTGATTTTAACTCGTATTGACAGTTCGGGTTGTTGAATGTCTGGTTTTGTAATTCATGTTTGATTTTTGAACTTTCAAAATAGTTTAGGGTGTCAAATGAACTTTTTCCTTATTAAAATGTGTAGCTGAGACATCCAATGTTATGGTAGCTTAATTTCCGAAGAATATGTGTTTTGTTCTACTTGTTTTTTTTAGAAATTTGTTTATTTGTTATGTTGTTAAATTATGATGAATTTCCTTGGACTAATATTTTGTTTCAATTAATGACCCATTCCGATGATTACCACCTCTTTTGATGCCATGCTTTGACCGCTGAAATCAAAATGGTTCCATTTTTGTAGGTTGATAATGTCAGTTCTTGCCGTTGTACAGGAACATGTGTCACAAGAGATTTGATAAGCATAAGCTTTATGTACTTGTTATTCAACTACAGAAATTCTATATGTATATAATGATCATGTAAAATATAAGGGGCAATTCATAATTTGATCACCTATGGTGATATTCTCTAAATGACAAATTTCAAGTTTTATGTTCATGATCTTTTGAGGGTTCAGGCTTTTATGTAGTAAATGAAGTTTATCGAGTCACGTTATGTTGCAAAGTTATAATTCGATGATGTAAGTGCTTCGATTTTGAATACTTATTACATAAGGTTCGATATTCTCTTCTTGTGAGGCTTATGCTTCAACCTGTGGACTCCGCTTATGTTCGTGGAGTTCATTGCTTAATTGGTTTCTTATCTTGGTCCCATGCGAGTGGTGGATGAGTTTTCTAGTTGGTGAAAATCGTTTCCATTTGTCTCTTCTTTTGAGAAAGAATCAACTCATTCTTTTCACGTGGGTCTTTCAATCTAATTGTTGTTGTGAGAATTGAAGTTAATATCGCTTAATGAGAATATTTCAAGTTTAGCTTTCGTGATATTTTCTTTGAGCTTTTGAATGTAGCTGAAATTATTTTAAATAAATTGAAGTATTGAATTGCCTTGTTGCTTCTTAAGAGATTCATGTGATTGAATCTTAAAGGATTTTTGGTTTGAGTTGGCAACGTGAAGTGGAATGAAAGAAAAATTATATTGGTTTCCTTAAGAGGAGAATAATCAGCTTGCTTTTCATGAAATCCTCGTAATTGGAAATGTTTTTGAGTTTGGTGTGGAGATTATTTGGTATTGTATTTGGTTCTTAATTAGTCTGCGGTGGTTTGGACTAAAGACCTTATCTTGTTGTGTTCAACTTTCGCTTTCCCTGATCTTTATTACAGATTATTTCTTTTGGTCTCGTGCTCACCGTGAGCAGCAACATTTTCCCGTGGTGAAAGTTGTTCTTGTTCGCCTCTTTCTTTTGAGAAAGGAACCGCTTTGTGTCAGAAAGTTTTACAACTCGTAAGTTGTTGTTTGTTTGTTTGGTGGTTAAGTGATTGTAGGGGTGAGATTTTGCTATCCTCTTGGAGGAAGTTGATTCGAGATGGAATGTATGGTTTCAAGTAAAATTGTTTATTGTTCGACTAAGTAGGACCTATGATATAGTGTAGTTCGAACTTTGGTTCATGTTGAAATGTTGGGGATTATCAAATGTATGGAAACCGTAATCAATTTTATAGAGTAACACTATTGAAAGTATCGCGATGTTGTATGAGTGATTCTGATGAAATTCTATATGTATATAATGATCATGTAAAATATAAGGGCATTGGATATGCCTCGAATAATTTCAAATCTTCACTATATGCTACTGGTGTCTCACATATCAGCCTCACAATGAGTAGCATATTGTGAATCATGTAGTTATTCAGTGGTATATCGTGGATTATAGAGTGGGAATGGAATGATTGCAAAGGCTTAACATTGCCATTTTTCATTAGTGATAGCCTTCTTGTGCAAAGTGTTTCCCGCCATTTGATTAAGATTAGATGCAAATCGATTAAGATTGGTTGGATTAAATTACTGCTGCTACAAATTCAATTCTGTCCAGTTTCTTGCGCGGCCTGTTTCGTATGCTTAGAGGCAGAATTAGGGATTTTGATCTCCTAGAGTTATTTAGAGGATGCTCTTAGCTTTCGGTGGCCGCCAAGATCACCTCATTCCGACTTTCGAGTCAAAAGTTATGATAGATTTACTATCTGCTGTCCAGAATCCTGACGAGAATTAGCAGTCTCTGTATAGGTTGATATTTGGCCTAGTTAGAGGGTGATTCAGAGGTCTTGCCCATAACAAATTTTGAAGGTGATATCACTAGCTTTCAGGATTGATAAAGAACACCTAATTTGGATTTATAGATCAAAAGTTATGCACTTTTCTTTGTGACTGTCCAGATTGTATGTCAGTCTGTCCAGTTTGTATGTCAGTTTCTATCTTTAATTTTGACCCGTGTGCCACTTTTTGTTAAAGACAATATATGAATGTCGTGCCAACTAGGTTATTGTAGATAATTTCATAACCTTTTCAGATTGTTAAAGAACGTCCAATTTGGAGTTGTACAACAAATGTATGTAGCAAAATAAACAGAACAAAATGTGCATTTGAGCAACTGATTAGGGTGTAATTCTAGGGTCCAGGTTGAAACTTAATTTTCAAGTTTCATGATGTTCTAGTCAAGTTTCAGCGTTCAGGTGGTTTCATTCAAGTTTCAAGTAGTCCTATTCAAGTTTTGACAAGTCAAGTAAAGTTTAACGAGGTTCCAATCAAGTTTTCGCAGGTTTCACTCAAGTTTCAAGGGTTTCCATTTAAGTTTTAGGTGACAAGCTCCAATAGTTCCATTCAAGTTTTAGGAGGATTCACTCAAGCTTCAAAAGGTTCCATTCAAGTTTCAGATGGTTTAAAAGTCTCGAGCAGTTCCATTCAAGTTTCAGGTGATTTCACTCAAGTTCCATGCAGTTTCATTGATCTATTGTTCCCTAACAATTAGATGTATGTACATCAGATGGTTTCAAGTGGCTGGGTTCAACCATGCTAATGTTGGAGCACCATGATATTTGTATGTGAGACCCCGGTTTATTAAGCTTGTAATACTTAACCTTCCACTAGCTCTAGTATCACAAACAGAATAATCCATGTCTCGATGGACATGTGCTTCCCAGAACATGCAGCACACATACATCATACAAAAGCATGCATCATTTCCATACAAGATAATGTAACAAGTCTAGCAAAAGACATACAATAGTTAGGTTATTACAGAACAGCCAAACGGACAAATGACAGAAAATAAAGTAAGTAATGGAAGCAAAGATGTCATAAGATGGCTTAAACCAAAAGACAACCGGTTAGCCACATAACACCACAGGGCAACCGACCGGCCGCCAAGCTAATCGCCCCACACACCGCCACAAAGACAACTCACAAAAGTGAGGCCCATCGGGCTCACTTCTTCTTCTCGCACACAACAAGCAATGCAGGTGAGTACAACAATGTACACGCAAGACTTACGAGTAACAAACCTATACATAGCTATATGAAAGTTGAATTCAAAGGAAGGTTGGTTATATGGTTATTTGGACGCATAAAGCAATTTTTATTTGCAATAATGTAATAGATTGAAGGCAGTTTAACAAATCAGTTTTGATCATTGAAATAACAACGAGTAACAATATTTATCAAGTAACCACCTGGAAGTGACTAACCCAATAGCCATCACATATAGCATGAATTCCAGATTCATACCACCCATAAGTTTTAATTTGAAAAGTTGTAGTCTAACTCTTGAAAGACCTTGCCAAGCGTGTCCATAACCTAGGACGAGGCTATTCGAATAGTTCAAAAACCCTGCAGGGGTGTACCAATATACCCACACTCCAGACCGCCTTTAAGCCACATGATTTAGCACACTTCCAACGGTATGCCGGCACGGCTAAGTCCTACGAGACATTTCCAATATTGTGTATCAACTACGAGTCGCTCGTATCGATAGAAACTCATACGCTTACATTGTAAAGCCATCAAGACAACTACCCCATGGGGTAAAGCTTTACGGACAACTACAATGCTCCGGTCACATACCCACTCATTTTACCACAGCACAACACACGCACGCCCACCTGCGACTCGCAGCCAACACACGCCAAAGTACTAGGTCAAGAGAGGTCTCATACCCTCTAGTGTGGTTAGCACGCAATAATTGCTTGGTTTAGTGTAACAAGATGTTCGGTCCTTGTTGACTCGGGCACCATTCCAATCACACCCAAAAGATCACACCATCTTACTATTGTGCCCAAGTCTAAATTGTTTTATTTTTCAGTTTTAGTTTTGCAATTTAGACATAGCCCAAGGCTGAAACATATAGAGATTATAGTAAATTTGTGTGATCAAGGTTATCGACAAGTCGATAACCGCTCATTTCTACCGATAGCTAAGCATGGCTAAGCAACAAACTCGTAAACTACTAAGTGATAAGGGTCCATCCAACGAACCCAAAATCACAGCAAGATAAACCTAGGCTCAGTAGTAGAGGATAAGCATTTGCCTACTGATAATGCATCTAATAGGCCAACTATCGACAATAGTTAAAACAACATAGCAATGCATACATAGAATTTGCAAACAATATACTAGAATTTGAAAATAGTAGGAACAACATGATCAAATGATGCTACATTGCTTGCCTAGCTGAAGTGCAGGATCTGGTTGCTGTGGCTCAGTGTCAAGATTAATAACTTCTTCGGAACCTAACGTGAAAAGGCGATAACCCAATAAGAGCAAAGAACACCAAGAGAAACCAACAGCAAAAGAAATCCAAATTCACAATAAATACACGCAACAGCAAGGGCATGAATTTAGACAATTTTAGGAACAAGAATTTCCGCATTTGGAGTTGACATGAAAAAGTTATGGTGAAATTTAGCTCTCTCAGCCTATTTATTCCCTAATTAAATACAGGTACTGTTCATGGCGAAGGTTTCTAGCATGATCTGGAACCTAAATTTTTATGACAGTAGTATAAGTTATCCTAATCACAAGAAAGTTGAGTTTATTGAATTTGGAGTTATAATGACTTAGTTATGATTTTTCTAAGTTGTAAACCTAGCATATCACATTTTCCAGAAACATATATATGCTCAAAACCTATTTTATGTTGAAGTATGATGACAGAGGGATTTTCTAGCATTGATTTTATATATTTTGCATTTACAGGGAATTATTTGTGTCTTTTACAAAATTAACAGGATTTTCTAATTGCTGAAAATAGGGCCAAAATCATTAATTGATGTTTCTGGTGCTATCCTGGGCCTACAATCATTTTTATATTAAAGTTCAGTTAATGACAAAATTAACCAAGTCAAAATTACCCAATTTGGAGATATACAGAAAAATATGCATTTTCTAAGTTTTAATTCAATTTCAGGAATATACAACATGACTGAAACAAGTTATTGTTGATTACAAAATTTTCTAACACAGAAGCAAAGCTCAAGGTATTTTTACATTAAACTTTAGTGAAGTACAAATCTATTGCAGTTGGAATCATGTAAAAAGGATTTATTTTGAACTAGAAATGAATTTCTAACGTTTTTATATAATTTTCAGTAGACAATTAAATACCTATAGAGATATAAACAACTTAACCGAAAAGATACGACGTGGACGCTCGTGGGTCGTAGATCTAGAATTCAACGGCCCACGCACGCTGGGAATAGCGCACGCGCGCGACCTCAGAGAAGCCCACCGTTGGATCTAGATCCAACGGCGCTCAGGGATGGAGGCATTCAGGCCGTTGCGAACGCCACCCGCATCCACAGCCGTTGATCTGGAGATGAGCGGCCCAGAGCGCGAGTTCATTTGGGCGACCCGAACAGCACACGAATCTTGACCGTAGATCTTGAGATCGACGATCCAGGACGCTGGGGACTTCGAGGGGTCCGAATGTCACCCAGATCTAGGCCGTTGATCGCGAGATCGACGGCCGATAAGGATTGAGCCGTTCACGACGTGAACAGGCGCTCTGACACGCGGGGCCCACTGTCAGCAACTAGGGTCTTTCCCGAGGGGCTTTAACACACGTGCACAGTGCATGTGGACCCACTTGTCAGCGACTTAAGGGAAGTTTTTAGGACAGGGATTTATTACCGAATCTAATGATTAGGAGTTAATGTGTCTTGATGATTTGCACAGAAGTGATTAAAGTAATTGAGGGCCCACCTGGCAGTGGCTTAAAGTGGCGGCTTAGGACAGATTTAATGCTGCTAATGATTGGCAATTAATGAACTCTAAAAAATGGTACTAAAGACTTCTGGATTTGATTTTAACTCTACGGGCCCACATGTCAGTGACACATCGGGCACAGTTTAAGACATGATTATTGCACCAATGATTAACAATAATCTGGCATTAATGCTGTCCTAAGAAAATGACGAAAACGGGAGTTTGCACCGGTAAAATCCCGAGCGCCCTCAACGGCTTGTCGCCGGCGATCCTGGCCGCGGCGGCGCCAAGTAAGAACTGAAATGGAATCACAATAGCACTATGAACCTAATGGTGGCATCCTCGCCGGCGGCGAGGGACCAGAACGCCGGCTAGCCGGAAAAACGAAAATGGAGCTTTTACTGCGAGTTTGAGAATAGCAAAAAGCTCCGATGCAGTCCAGAGAAGCGTGTGCCAAGGCCTCTAGGGACTAATAAGAAGCTACCTTAAAGGAGAGAAACTTCGAAGATGGCCGGAGTAGCTTGTCCACGGTGGAGCTCGCCGGAATTGGGGAAGAAAGGTGAAAAATGGTACCCTGAGCAAAATGAGTGACACCAAAGCATCAATATAGCTTCATTATGGTCCACAGAAGCTACATGAGCAAGTAATTTGAAAATGGAGCACTCACCTGAGCTGAGGAAGAAGATGACCAAAATCGGCCGAATTTGAACAAACCCCAAATTGGACAATTCCTGAGAATCAAATCCAACATTAAGTGAGGGGAAAAGTTTAAAATAGTGAGGAGATAAAAATGGTGTAAAGAATTGTGAAGGAGAACCACTGGAACACCAAGAACACCAATGGAGCTCCACGGGTCAACAATGGTGCATTGTCGGTTTTGAGGTGTCAAGCTCCAAAATTGAAAATGGGGCTCAATGGCAGTGTAAAGGGATGCCAGGAGGTGTTGAGGTGCTTATAAAGCTTGGAACACTAGGGTTTGGCAAAAGGAGGTCCTCGGGTAACATTAGATCATGGCACAACATGCGTAGAAAAGAAAAGGTGAAAGATGATAGAATAGGGCATAGCATGGCCGAAAGCACCCCACACAACTCCCAAGTGTCGGCTAGGGTGGCTGTAGGGAGCATGAAATGACATCCCCATGCCTCTCCTACTGTTCACACACGACCAGAGGAAGAAGATGACCAGATAAACGCTCGGGCGATTTTGGACCGTTGGATTGATCGGGGACGGCTGAGATTGCCCCAGCCTTTTAGGTTTTAAATATCAAAGGAGGGGATCGGGAACCCTAGGATCAGAAATGAACGCCTGAGATTAGATGCGCCCTTCGGGTGACCCGATCAGCACACTTATTTTAGACCGTTAGATTTTGATCCAACGATCCAAACGAGTGGGCTCTTCACGGCGGTCCGAACGTTCACCCGAACGTGGGCCGTGCGATTCAGATCCAAGGGCTAGGATTGGATGTGGTTTGTAAAAGGGGCCTGGTGCCGCTAGGTGGTTCGACCAGATCAAAAGACTCGAACCCGAGTCTGACTCGGACCCGAGGAACAGTACAAGCCCGATTTGGTTTTTAAATTAGAACAGAGACCTATGAGGATTTAGTTGGGGTAGCAACACAACTCCAAAAATTCTAAAATTTTTACAGGAGCTTTCTAACCTGGACATAAACCTTGTGTAAAATTTTTAGAGGTTTTCATGTAGTAAATGTTTCTCCAAAAATTCTGCAAGGCTCTGATTTAAGGTTTGACTGAAAGTCAAACAGGTTTAACTGCCCCCTTAAAATATTCAAATAATTTCTAAAAATTGTGAAATTTTTCAGAGAGGCCACATACCATCACAGAAACTTAGGAAAAATATTTCCCAATGATGATCACAAGATTTGAGATGAATATTTTTTTTGGAAGACAAGGTTTGGATCAAAAGGCTTGTGACTTTGTATTTCCATAACTTCTTACAACAATTGTTCAAAGCATACAGGAAATACATGATGTAAGAAAAAGTTTTAATTTTTACTCATTTTCTTACATTTGAAACACAAGTCCAAAGTTGGGATGTTGCAAAACCTCCCCCCCCCCTTACAAGAATCTCGTCCCGAGATTCCGTCTACTCGGAGAAGAAAGATGGGTAATCTGCACGAAGATGATCTTCGCGCTCCCAAGTTGCCTCATCTTCGGAATGATTTGACCACTGAACCTTAAGGAACTTGATGACACGGTTTCTTGTCCTCCGCTCAGATTCTTCGAGAATACGAACAGGATGCTCACGATAGGTCAAATTTTCTTGCACATCGAGATTTTCCAATGGAGTTTCCTCATTTGGAACATGGAGGCATTTCTTCAAGTGTGACACATGGAACACATCATGCACTCCCTCAAGTGTAGCTGGCAACTCGAGCCTGTATGCAACAGCTCCAATTTTCTCGATGATGCGATAGGGCCCAACATACCGAGGAGCTAACTTGCCCTTGATGCCAAAACGCTGATGGCCCTTCAAAGGTGAGACTTTGAGATAAACAAAGTCATTGGGCTCAAAGCTCAACTCACGGTGACGACGATCTACGTAGCTCTTTTGCCTGGACCGGGCCACACGCAAATGCTCGCGAATCAACTGAACCTGGCTTTCGGCCTCATTGATGGAATGCGGGCGCGCGCTCTCACCGATTCGACTAGTTCAGTGGGGTTCTGCACCTTCTCCCATATAAGGCCTCAAACGGTGCCATGCCAAGACTGGGCTGGAAGCAGTTGTTGTAGGAGAATTCAGCAAACGGTAGGCACTTCTCCCACTTCTTCCCATAGGAAAGAACACAAACACGAAGCATATCTTCCAACACCTGGTTGACTCTCTCCGTCTGACCATCAGTTTGGGGATGAAAAGCTGTACTGAAATGAAGACGAGTCCCCATAGCCTCTTGCAGACTATGCCAAAACCGAGAGGTAAAAAGCGCACCACGATCGAAAATGGTCGTCTTTGGTACACCATGAAGACTCACAATCCTCGAGACATAAAGTTCGGCCAAAGGCCCCACACGAAGCTGAGTCTTGACAGGAAGGAAATGTGTCACTTTAGTCAACTTGTCAATCACGACCCAAATAGCATCATTCCCTTTGGACGAGCGGGGCAAGCCAGTGATGAAATCCATGCCCACAGAATCCCACTTCCACTCAGGCACTGGCAAAGGCTGGAGAAGACCTGGCGGGCGATGTTCACCTTGACACGACAGCACACGTCGCACTTGGCAACGAACTTGGCAATCTCGCGCTTCATGCGAGTCCACCAAAATCTCTGATGAAGGTCTTGGTACATCTTGGTAGTCCCGGGGTGAATGGACAAGGGAGAGTCATGGGCTTCGCGGAGAATCAATTCCCGCAATTCCATGACCTTTGGAACTACAAGGCGCTGTCTGAACCACACAACACCATGCTCATCCTCTGAGAAACACCTGGCTGTCCCATCCTTGATATTCTGCTTGATTTGACTCACACCAACATCTGTCTGCTGTGCAGCCTTGATTTGATCCACCAAGGTTGGTTGCACAACCAAAGTAGCAAGAGAACCATGCTCAATTAAACCCAAATTGAGCCGCTGAAATTCTTCCAAAAGGGCAGGTTGTTGCTCTTGGAGCATTAAAGCATTGCAATACACCTTTGACTCAGTGCATCTGCAACAACATTAGCCTTGCCCGGATGATACTGAATGTCCATATCATAATACTTGATCAATTCCAACCATCTTCTTTGCCTGAGGTTCAGATCTGGTTGGGTGAACTAATATTTCAAGCTCTTGTGATCAGAATACACCTCGCAACGGTTACCGATCAGGTAATGCCGCCAAATCTTGAGTGCATGAACCACAACAGCTAATTCCAAGTCATGGGTAGGATAGTTGAGTTTATGAGACCTCAACTGCCTTGATGCATAGGCCACAACCTTGCCTTCTTGCATAAGAACACAACCAAGGCCCTCGACGAGACGCATCACAATAGATATCAAAGCTCTTGTGAATATCAGGGAGAACAAGCACTGGGGCTGAAGTCAAACGCTTCTTGAGTTCTTGAAAACTCAAATCACAAGCAGAAGACCACACGAATTTCTTTTCTTTCTTGAGCAATTCGGTCATGGGCTTTGCAATCTTGGAGAAGTTCTCGATAAAGCGACGGTAGTAACCCGCTAAACCAAGAAAACTACGCACATCAGTGACTGACTTGGGCTGTCCCCACGATAGAACATCACTGACCTTACTAGGATCCACAGCCACACCTCTTGCTGAAAGAACATGGCCCAAGAATGCCACTTTCCTCAACCAGAACTCGCACTTGCTGAATTTGGCATACAGCTGGTGCTCACGTAGCTTGCCCAACACAATCTTCAAGTGCTCAGTATGTTCTTTATCATTCTTGGAGTAGATGAGAATATCATCAATGAAAACCACCACAAATTTATCCAAATATTCCATGAACACTGAGTTCATAAGATTCATGAACAAAGCTGGAGCATTGGTCAAGCCGAAAGACATGACAGTGTACTCGTAAAGACCATAACGAGTAGTGAAAGCCGTCTTCGGAATATCCTCAGTCCTGATTCGGACCTGATGATAGCCCAATCTCAAATCAATCTTAGAGAACACCTGGGCTCCGGTCAACTGGTCAAAGAGATCATCAATACGAGGCAGAGGATACTTGTTTTTCACCGTCACTTCATTAAGCGGACGGTAATCAACACATATACGCAGGGTCTTGTCCTTCTTCTTCACAAAAATAACAGGACAACCCCAAGAAGATGAGCTAGGACGGATAAAGCCCTTCACTTGAAGCTCACCTAATTGCTTCTTCAGCTCCTCCAACTCATTAGGAGGCATTCGGTACGGCGCCTTGGAAATTGGAGCGATACCGGGCAGCAATTCAATAACAAACTCCAAGTCTTGAACTAGAGGCATCCCAGGCAAATCTTCAGGGAAGACATCCACAAAGTCACAGACTGTGGGCACATCTTGAATCTCCAAGGCTGGCCTAGCTTCAAGGGTGCAAAGATGTGGCCCCTGCAGCTGCGGTGAAATCCCAACTTACTCGCCTGAGGGACTAGTGAGGTAGACCATCTTCCTGGCACAATCGATTTGCCCCAAGTGTTGGGACAACCAATCCATGCCAAGAATCATATCCAGGCGCGCCGAATCGAGTAAGATGAGATTCGCCAAGAATTCCACTCTTTCGATGTTAATGGGAACGTCCCGGCATTCTTGATCGGCTTTCATTTCCGAACCCGGAGAGCGAATAAGCAAAGGAATCCCCAAAGGAACAAAGTGAAGGTCACAATCAGCAGCAAATGATCTCGAAATAAAAGAATGCGATGCTCTAGAGTCAAATAATACTGCTGCAGGACGATAACTGACAAGAAGCGTACCCAACACAACGTCGGGCGCCTCCTGAGCCTCCTCAGTCGAGATGTGGTTGACTCGACCACTCCCGACACACTGAGTCTTCTGGACGATCTTCTGGTCAGGTGTGTGACCACTCCCCTGCCCGCGTCCTCCATTAGGACGAGGGGTTGCTCCAGTCCTCTGAGGGCAACTGTTGGCGTAGTGGCCCTTCTTGTTGCAGGCGAAGCAGGTAACCTCGGCAGCTGGATTGCGGAGGCCACCCTGCTGCTGGATCGCAAGCGCACGTGGCTGAAACACGACCTGCGGGGGACGTAGAACTGGTGCCGACGGCCTCGGCGGTGGTGAAGCCCAAGAACGGGCCCCTGGTGCAGGCCCAACACGGGGACGGGAGAGATTGGCCTGGGCAAACCGGTGGGCCTCCCACTTGCGCTATGGGCTCACCGGCGCCGCCGCCTTGTGCTCGGCGGCGATGGCCTTGTCCACCAAGGCACGGAAGTCGGAAATCAACGATAGAGAGCTTGTCCTGTAGCTCCTCAGACAAGCCCTCCATGAACTTCTCCTGCTTGGCCTCATCAGTGGCCACCTTGCCCGGAGCATAACGAGCTAAGTGATTAAACTCGTATAGATACTCCGACATAGACTTGCGCCTGTTTGGCGCGAAACTCCTTCTTTGCGCTTCATTGAATGTGGCCCGCGCGAACTCCTCCCACGAGACCACTCCTTCTTCTTGAGCTTCATCGCACCATGATGGAATGCCAAGGGCCCGACAGCGGCGATGTTGAGCTTCGAACTAGACGCAGCCAATCTCCGCCGAGGATCCTCGGACCGAGAGAAAGTAGGCGGTGCGTGGCCACCACCCCGATGGCCCCAAGCATCCCGGCACCGCGGGAATGGAGGTGTTCCACGCGATGACCTCCGTGATCGCGTCGATCCATGCGGTTTCGCTCGACCGAGCGAGAACCTCACCATAGTCGGAGGAGGGGAAGCTCCTCATCGAACCAAGTGGTGATCACACGGTGATTCTTGTCATCCTGTTCCACAAAGATAAGTCAGCAATAACTCCGGAACAGGAGACAAAGAAAGGCAATTAACACTCTACAAAATAAACTCTATAGCTTAGGAACCAACATAAAATTGCAGCAAGGCCACAAAAATAAAATCCAACTTCCTGGTATGACTAACTCGTATGGAAGAACGAGCAATCAGTTTTTAGGAAGCCAATTTTCAACACAACAACCTTGGTTCGAAACAACTAGGAAACAAGGCGAAAATCGCCTAAAGAAAGGTTAGACACTTAGCTACTCATATAACTTCTTACCCTTTTATTCCCGCAATTTTTAGTTGAATTTAACCTCTCATTTTCAGCACTATATCCTATCTTCTAGCTGCTGTCCAGATTTTATGCTTGCTGTCCGGATTTTCCTTTCCAGCTCCTGGCCGAATTCCCTTCTCTGGAAGTTCCTAATCTTTGCCAATGGACAACCCTACTTCAATTCAAAGCTCTCATGGTTCTCCCAAAACCAATTTAATCGATTAACAACTATCTTTTGAAAGAAGATGAGAGGAAAACCAACTTTTTAAACTCAATTTAGAATAAGGTGAGATAAGCAAGCTAAGAGAGATGAGAAGGAAAATCTGAGAACTTACTTAAGATTTTCAGGAAACATTTGATTTTTGGAAAGTAAGTTTTCAAAATAAACTAGGGACGACCAAGCTAAGGGTTTCTACGGTCAGTATGGCTCTGATACCAAACTTTGTGAGACCCCGGTTTATTAAGCTTGTAATACTTAACCTTCCACTAGCTCTATTATCACAAAAAGAATAATCCGTGTCTTGATGGACATGTGCTTCCCAGAACATGCAGAACACATACATCATACAAAAGCATGCATCATTTCCATACAAGATAATGTAACAAGTCTAGCAAAAGACATACAATAGTTAGGTTATTACGTAGCAACCAAACCGCCAAATGACAGAATGCAAAGTAAGTGGAAGCAAAAGATGTCATAAGATGGCTTAAACCAAAAGACGACCGGTTAGCCACATAACACCACAGGGCAATCGACCGGGCCGCCAAGCTAATCACTCCACACACTGCCACAGCACAACTCACAAAAGTGAGGCCCATCGGGCTCACCTTCTTCTTCTGCACACAATAAGCAATGCAGGTGAGTACAACAATGTACTCGCAAGACTTACGAGTAACAAACCTATACATAGCTACATGAAAGCTGAATTCAAAGGAAGGTTGTTTATATGGTTATTTGGACGCATAAAGCAATTTTTATTTGCAATAATGTAATAGATTGAAGGCAGTTTAACAAACCAGTTTTGATCATTGAAATAACAACGAGTAACAATATTTATCAAGTAACCACCTGGAAGTGACTAACCCAATAGCCACCACATATAGCATGAATCCCTGATTCATACCACCCATCAAGTTTTAATTTGAAAAGTTGTAGTCTAACTCTTGAAAGACCTTGCCAAGCGTGTCCATAACCTAGGACGAGGCTATTCGAATAGTTCAAAAACCTGCGCAGGGTGTACCAATATACCCACACCTGCATCGCCTTTAAGCCACATGATTTAGCACACTTCCAACGGTATGCCAGCACGGCTAAGTCCTACGAGATATTTCCAATATTGTGTATCAACTACGAGTCGCTCGTATGGATAGAAACCCATACGCTTACATTGTAAAGCCGTCAAGACTACTACCCCATGGGGTAAAGCTTTACGGACAACTACAATGCTCCGGTTACATACCCACTCATTTTACCACAGCACAACACACGCACGCCCACCTGCGACTCGCAGCCAACACACGCCAAAGTACTAGGTCAAGAGAGGTCCCATACCCTCTAGTGTGGTTAGCACGCAATAATTGCTTGGTTTAGTGTAACAAGATGTTCGGTCCTTGTTGACTCGTGCACCATTTCAATCACACCCAAAAGATCACACCATCTTACTATTGTGCCCAAGTCTAAATTGTTTTGTTTTTCAGTTTTAGTTTTGCAATTTAGACATAGCCCAAGGCTGAAACATATAGAGATTATAGTAAATTTGTGTGATCAAGGTTATCGACAAGTCGATAACCGCCTATTTCTACCGATAGCTAAGCATGGCTAAGCAACAAACTCGTAAACTACTAAGTGATAAGGGTCCATCCAACGAACCCAAAATCACAAAGAAGATAAACCTAGGCTCAGTAGTAGAGGATAAGCATTTGCCTACTGATAATGCATCTAATAGGCCAACTATCGACAATAGTTAAAACAACATAGCAATGCATACATAGAATTTGCAAACAATATACTAGAATTTGAAAATAGTAGGAACAACATGATCAAATGATGCTACATCTGCTTGCCTGGCTGAAGTGCAGGATCTGGTTGCTGTGGCTCAGTGTCAAGATTAATAACTTCTTCGGAACCTAACGTGAAAAGGCGATAACCCAATAAGAGCAAAGAACACCAAGAGAAACCAACAGCAAAAGAAATCCAAATTCACAATAAATACACGCAACAGCAAGGGCATGAATTTAGACAATTTTAGGAACAAGAATTTCCACATTTGGAGTTGACATGAAAAAGTTATGGTGAAATTTAGCTCTCTCAGCCTATTTATTCCCTAATTAAATACAGGTACTGTTCATGGCGAAGGTTTCTAGCATGATCTGGAACCTAAATTTTTTATGACAGGTAGTATAAGTTATCCTAATCACAGCAAAGTTGAGTTTATTGAATTTGGAGTTATAATGACTTAGTTATGATTTTTCTAAGTTGTAAACCTAGCATATCACATTTTCCAGAAACATATATATGCTCAAAACCTATTTTATGTTGAAGTATGATGACAGAGGGATTTTCTAGCATTGATTTTATATATTTTGCATTTATAGGGAATTATTTGTGTCTTTTACAAAACTAACAGGATTTTCTAATTGCTGAAAATAGGGCCAAAATCATTAATTGATGTTTCTGGTGCTATCCTGGGCCTACAATCATTTTTATATTAAAGTTCAGTTAATGACAAAATTAACCAAGTCAAAATTACCCAATTTGGAGATATACAGAAAAAATATGCATTTTCTAAGTTTTAATTCAATTTCGTGAATATACAACATGATCAAAACAAGTTATTGTTGATTACAAAATTTTCTAACACGAAGCAAAGCTCAAGGTATTTTTACATTAAACTTTAGTGAAGTACAAATCTATTGCGCTTGGAATCATGTAAAAGGATTTATTTTGAACTAGAAATGAATTTCTAACGTTTTATATAATTTTCGAGACAATTAAATACCTATAGAGATATAAACAACTTAACCGAAAAGATATGACGTGGACGCCGTGGGCGTAGATCTAGAATCCAACGCCCACGCCGGGAATAGCGCGCCGCGCGACTCGAGAAGCCCACCGTTGGATCTAGATCCAACGGCGCCAGGATGGAGGCATTCGGCCGTTATAACGCCACCGCATCCACAGCCATTGATCTGGAGATGAGCGGCCCAGAGCGCGAGTTCATTCGGGCGACCCGAACAGCACACGAATCTCGACCGTAGATCTTGAGATCGACGATCCAGGACGCTGGGGACTTCGAGGGGTCCGAATGTCACCCAGATCTAGGCCGTTGATCGCGAGATCGATGGTCGATAAGGATTGAGCCGTTCACGACGTGAACAGGCGCTCTGACACGCGGGGCCCACTGTCAGCGACTAGGGTCTTTCCCGAGGGGCTTTAACACACGTGCACAGTGCACGTGGACCCACTTGTCAGCGACTTAAGGGAGGTTTTTAGGACAGGGATTTATTACCGAATCTAATGATTAGGAGTTAATGTGTCTTGATGATTTGCACAGAAGTGATTAAAGTAATTGAGGGCCCACCTGGCAGTGGCTTAAAGTGGCTGCTTAGGACAGATTTAATGCTGCTAATGATTGGCAATTAATGAACTCTAAAAAACGGTACTAAAGACTTCTGGATTTGATTTTAACCCTACGGGCCCACATGTCAGTGACACATCGGGCACAGTTTAAGACATGATTATTGCACCAATGATTAACAATAATCCGCATTAATGTTGTCTAAGAAAATGACGAAACGAGTTTGCACCGGTAAAATCCCGAGCGCCCTCAACGGCTTGTCGCTGGCGATCCTGGCCGCGGCGGCGCCAACTAAGAACTGAAATGGAATCGCAATAGCACTATGAACCTAATGGTGGCATCCTCGCCGGTGGCGAGGGACCAGAACGCCGGCTAGCCGGAAAAACGAAAATGGAGCTTTTACTGCGAGTTTGAGAATAGCAAAAAGCTCCGATGCAGTCCAGAGAAGTGTGTGCCAAGGCCTCTAGGGACTAATAAGAAGCTACCTTAAAGGAGAAAAACTTCGAAGATGGCCGGAGTAGCTTGTCCATGGTGGAGCTCGCCGGACTTGGGGAAGAAAGGTGAAAAATGGTGCCCTGAGCAAAATGAGTGACACCAAAGCATCAATATAGCTTCATTATGGTCCACAGAAGCTACATGAGCAAGTAATTTGAAAATGGAGCACTCACCTGAGCTGAGGAAGAAGATGACCAAAATCGGCCGAATTTGAACAAACCCCAAATTGGACAATTCCTGAGAATCAAATCCAACATTAAGTGAGGGGAAATGTTTAAAATAGTGAGGAGATAAAAATGGTGTAAAGAATTGTGAAGGAGAACCACTGGAACACCAAGAACACCAATGGAGCTCCACGGGTTAACAATGGTGCATTGTCGGTTTTGAGGTGTCAAGCTCCAAAATTGAAAATGGGGCTCAATGGCAGTGTAAAGGGATGCCAGGAGGTGTTGAGGTGCTTATAAAGCTTGGAACACTAGGGTTTGGCAAAAGGAGGTCCTCGGGTAACATTAGATCATGGCACAACATGCGGCCGAAAAAGAAAAGGTGAAAGATGATAGAATAGGGCATGGCATGGCCGAAAGCACCCCACACAACTCCCAAGTGTCGGCTAGGTGGTCAGAGGGAGCATGAAATGACATCCCCATGCCTCTCCTACTGTTCACACACGACCAGAGGAAGAAGATGACCAGATAAACGCTCGGGCGATTTTGGACCGTTGGATTGATCGGGGACGGCTGAGATTGCCCCAGCCTTTTAGGTTTTAAATATCAAAGGAGGGGATCGGGAACCCTAGGATCAGAAATGAACGCCTGAGATTAGATGCGCCCTTCGGGTGACCCGATCAGCACACTTATTTTAGACCGTTAGATTTTGATCCAACGATCCAAACGAGTGGGCTCTTCACGGCGGTCCAAACGTTCACCCGAACGTGGGCCGTGCGATTCAGATCCAAGGGCTAGGATTGGATGTGGTTTGTAAAAGGGACCTGGTGCCGCTAGGTGGTTCGACCAGATCAAAATACTCGAACCCGAGTCTGACTTGGACCCGAGGAACAGTACAAGCCCGATTTGGTTTTTAAATTTGAACAGAGACCTATGAGGATTTAGTTGGGGTAGCAACACAACTCCAAAAATTCTGAAATTTTTACAGGAGCTTTCTAACCTGGACATAAACCTTGTGTAAAATTTTTAGAGGTTTTCATGCAGTGAATCTTTCTCCAAAAATTCTACAAGGCTCTGATTTAAGGTTTGACTGAAAGTCAAACAGGTTTGTCTACCCCCTAAAAATATTCAAATAATTTCTAAAATTGTGAAATTTTTCAGGGAGGCCACATACTATCACAGAAACTTAGGAAAAATATTTCCCAATGATGATCACAAGATTTGAGATGAATATTTTTTTTTTGGAAGACAAGGTTTGGATCAAAAGACTTGTGACTTTGTATTTCCATAACTTCTTACAACAATTGTTCAAAGCATACAAGAAATACATGATGTAAGAAAAAGTTTTAATTTCTACTTATTTTCTTACATTTGAAATACAAGTCCAAAGTTGGGATGTTACATTGTATACTTCATATCATGTTGGTATCCTTATAGCACACTAATTGGTTTTTAATATTATGTTACTGCCTATATGAATAGAAATTTTTTTGGCCTAAATGCCACTATTTGGAACGGCAGTAGCAAAAATAGCGCTCTCGCAGCCATAATTGCAAAAATGTCGCTCTCGTCCGCACCACCATGGTGCGGACGAGGTGTCAGCAAGGGAGCCGTCCGTCCCATGGTGGTGCAAACGAGAGCGTTATGTTTGCAATTGCGACTGCGAGGGCGTCATTTTTGCTAATACCGTTTCAAATAGTTACATTTAGGCAAAAAAAAAATCTGAAGAGAACGGGAATCAGCAACTATTTACGCATTTCTCTGCCACTTTGTCTTTTCTTCTTGTACTTTCCTCTGAATAATTAATCTATATATGACGTTGTTACGCTGAAACATACTTTTTCCTTTCTTCTCGTGGATGTGACTTGGACTTTTCATTATTGAAGCGTAATGTTTCTAGAGCTCAAAGTCATGTTTTAGAAATGAAACGTTAGGCTTCACCATAGAAACCTCGTGTTTCACAACTGAAACATTATGAAACTATCTGAAAATAACTTCAAGCTTGGGACCTTGAAACATGAAACTTCTTAAAACTTGCTAAAACTTTGTGAAACTTTCTAAAACTTGCTGGAAACATCCTCAAACTTTCCTGAAAATTGTTGAAATAACAAAAGGCTTTCTAGAACTTCATGTAATTTGCTTGAAACTTCCTAAAACTTACTAAGACTTGCTTGAAACTAGCTCAAACCTAATCAAAACTTTCAGAAACTTTTTAAACTTGCTTGAAACTGGCTCAAACCCACTAGAAACTTTCTAGAACTTTGTGCAACTTCCTTGAAACTTCCTGTAACATCTTAAACATTATGAAACTTGCTCAAACATATTTGAAACATTTCGGAACGCCTCAAAAATCAAGCTAGGGAAATGAATATTTTATCATGGATCGAACCAAATAAATTATGAAACAAGTGCAATCTCATGTAGTCTGATGTTGATGTAAAAAAAGACGTGTAATTAAAACTGGACAATTTTTTTTGATGTTCGGGATCTTACCCCATCCGGTCAACATTAAAGAAGAAGAAACATCCAACTCTATAAGGCGCCCACAAGAGTAGGGTTCGAACCGTGACGGACTGAGAACCTAAAACTCCCCTTTGCCATTGTGCCCCTGCACAGTGTTTTGATGAGGCCCAGGGTCGAACCCTGACCGGCCACTTGTTTCAACACAAGCTTGACCAAGTGAGCTATTGCTCACTCCTCAATTAAAACTGAACATTGAATGAAAATTGTACCTAGTACCCAAATCCTTCTCAAGCATTTTTTGTCCAAGGCCGAAACACCCTGCACATAAACCAGGTTGGGAGAAAGTTAGAAAATGGTATATTATATGCACTAAACTATCACATTGATTGGCAAACATTGAAGAAGATTTGGTCCAAACAACCATCACAATGAACTATCAAATTGAAAGATTTTCAAAAGCAAACCATGGCAGGCAATTTGTTGAACACGTTACATGCAACAACCACGAAGTTCTGGCGAGGTTTCAACACATGCTGAGGGGAACAACCGCGATGTCTGTGGAGCTCCTGCTTGTGCGAAATAGGATGATAACGAGGTTTCCTGCATGCTCTACGCGCTGGATGCAAGCCATGGACAAGGTTTCATGTGAGGAGAGATGAGGCTTCATGAGCACTTGCGCATGCGACGGAGGATGTCAGTGAGCTCTGCTCATCGGGAAGGCTGGCGATGAGGTTCTACGCTCGCTCTCTGGCGCGCAAACAAGGACAGAGGGAAGTTGTCACGAAATAAGAAGGAAGGTGTCGCACGGGATGGAGGATGGCGTGAATGCGTGATAGGACAACAGTGACGAGGTTGACGAGGAGTTGGTCTGTCGTCTCGCGCGCGGGGCCAATTTCGTAGAGGATGGCTTGCACTCTCCAATTAGATGATGATTGGACGGCCGGATCTTATCCCATTGGACGCGTTGTTGGTAGTATAGGGCGGTCTAGTTGCTTCCATATGAAAAATATGGCGCAAAGAGGGATACGAATAAATGACATAATAGAAATAGAACGAGCCAATATGACCAAAAAGGTGGAGTTGGTTGATGAAATTGAATGGGGGAAGATAGACTTGTAAGTCTAGTGGCACCATTAAATTATATATTTATCATTATCATAGAGCATCAACACACGATGATATTATTAGTCCATGGAGTCATATCATCTGTCATTGTATTCTAGTGGCACCATCCCATCAATCCAAGCCGTTGGATGAAACAACAAAAAGTGAGATCTCATTCACTTCTATAGCATGTGTGTATGACTCATACTGTAGCACACCGAGTATTGAAGTAATTAATCTCCGATGCATGTCTTTTGATCGGAGAGCTGTAATTCCAACAATAGCACCATTGTTTCCTTGTCATAACAATGCATCCATGATGAGATGCTAGGCTGTCTATCTTTTATTCTTGTGCCTACTTATCACTTTATTCAATGTAATATGCAATAGACTAAAGTATAAGTCTATAACAATATGCAATAGACTAAAGTATAAGTCTATAACATATGTCTCTAATCTTCAATATATGTCTGTCTGGTCTTTAAATTTTAGAATTACACATTTAGGTACTTAAACTTGTATGTGTATCAAGTCAGCTACACATTGTTTTAATTAGCAACTATTGATGGATAATGTTGACCCGATTGAGTGTGTGCTTGTTAAGTAATATCAAAGGAAAGGGAATAAAATTTGTTTGAAGGCTTAATATAAAACTTCAAATCCAAAGAAATCAGTTTTGCATGATTCCATTGGATGGTCATGTGGTCAAACAAAAATTTAGATTAAGCCAAGCTATTATCTCACATCTAACTTCAATTCAGTAAGATTTGGAATTTTTGTTGACCCACTTATACAAGTAGGGACCTAACTGTGTTATTCATAAGTTTAGGAATCCAAGTGGCACACGCATGCAGAAATTAAGGACCTACGTGCACTTTACTCTAGGATGTAAATACAATTGAAGACACATTTTTCTTCTGGAACGCTCTTTGAAGGACTGGTTTGTGCGACTTCGGCCCATAACTCCAAAGAGAGAAGAACCCCGCGCCACGGCCCAAAGGGGAATATCGAACAACGGCTCGACTCGGCTTTCCGAAAGCCCGTTTTCACACGGTATATTTTCGGAACAACTCGTTTTCAGTCACCGTGTGGCTAGGGGTGTAAACGGTCGAATTCGGATCGGATATTGGTCAAACCATATTCGTTTCCATATAACTTTAGTCGGATTCGAATGTTAATTGGATGTACACCGAATTCGAGTTCGAATCGAATGTGCACCGAATACGAATTCGAATCGGATTTTGGACTCAATTCGATCGAATTCGAATGCCTTTCATGTTTTAGAACAAATTGAAAGGATTTTTCCGAGCATTGCAATTGTATCATGAGAGCTAATAAAACGTATCACTAGATGACTATAACTATTAGAGGCAATGTTTCATGAGAGCAACATTATAGTATCACCACTAATCCAATCGTGTGGTGATTAATTGATAACATAGCAAAGGGCATAATATATGTTAGTTCCTACATGACCATCGGTTCCAAAATAACAACACACACGCACAAGCGCCTCCACTAGTCTGTTTTGCGCTATTAGCGCACTGCATCGCACCGAGTGGCCCCAAAGCGGCACCACATCTCTCGCTAGGCCACACCGAGCCATAAGAGGACGCACCGGAGACATGGTACACCGCAATCGCCATTTGGGAGTACCGATGAGTGTTATTAAGTCGAATCATTCGGATATTCGAATTCGAATTTGACAGGGTGTGCCCGACCATATTCGAATTCGATTAAGTATTCGGATGCTGAAATCCATACCGTATTCGAATTCGATTGAGTATTCGGATGTTACAATTCATACCATATAAGGATTTTATCGGATTCGGATGTCGAATATTTCGGATTATCCGTTACCAACTTGCACCCCTAAGTGTGGCGCTGCTCACTCGTGTTGTGTGGCCCCAAAAACGGCACAACCGCCAGCCCAGACGCGGAGAAGCGAAGCGACGCAAGCAACACGCACGCAGCAGCCGAAGCGAAGCGAAGCGCAGCGAGCGAGATAATTACCTATCCGCCTCCCGCTGCCTCCCGAGTGCAGCAGCGGCAGCGGTAGACGACCATGGGAAGCGCGGGGCCGCTGCTCTCGCGCCCGCCGCCGCAGCTCGGCGGCTTCCTCCTCTGTCGCCACCGCCTCTCCCTCGCACGCTGCTTGCCCTTCCCCGCCGCCGCCACGGCGCCCGAGCCCCTCCGCGGCCGCCGGCGGCACCTTCGCTGCTCCGCCGTCGACGGGGGCGGCGGCCGGGAGACGGAGTCGCCTTCGCCTTCGCCGCCGCCCCAGAGGGAGGAGTCTCCACCGAGCGGCCTCGGCGCCGCCCTCCAGGATCCGCCTCCTGGACCTGGTACACCTCTTCTCATGCTTCCTTGCTAGTACTGTCGTGCCCTTGATAGTTTTGTTATTTGCCGATCTTAGCTCAACTCTTGTGTCATTGTTATCGTGGCGAGCAATTCCATTGGCTGTAAGTGAGCGGTTGAATGGGGAATTGGAGAGGTTGTCACTCCACTATTTGCTAAATTTCATTAAAATTTTTGACCTAAAGAAGAATTGATCCTCAAATGTCCAAAATCTGTCCGTACATTGATTAACACAAACAGAGAAGGTTGGGCATTCATTGTTTGCTGATATTCCTTTGTTTTCCGCGCCAGCAAATGGCATCACAAAAGGTGAAAATAACAAACCACCGCGTTCGTGTTGTCCATCCAATACCCGGTAGATATTTCCTAAACATGTTCTCGGCTATTACGGCGCATTCCACAGTGGCTGGTGCCCATGTGTTATTTGACCTCTAATTATCTTCTTTCTTAAGCATATACTGACAGGTGCTGTACAAGCACCAGTGATTTAGTTATCAGGATTTCAAGTTTTTATAAAACCATTGATCAAATCGATCATGTACAATTTGGTTCATTTTGCCTACCTGTAGTTTGTTTATTTCAATTTTGAAAGAGTTATGCTAGAATTGTCACCTTCTTGTCACTACTTTATCAACCTTTGGCAAATGCAGCCTTCTAACATTGTAATTCATCATCCATATTTTGAATAACAAAGCTATACACTAAAAAGGCGCACTTTAAGATAAGCAATATAAGAGGTATAGTTTGTTTGATTTTAAGGTGCTGCTCCAGCTTATTAGTGTTAACTGTTAAACAATTGGAAGAGTTGGATAAAAGGACATTATGCAGTTTCGTTGTGCTAAAAAATTAAAGCTCAACTTGTTAGAAAAGTACTATAACAAAATCCACCTCACAATGCCCCTTTTGAATTTTACTGGTCATAACTATTATATTTATTCATCTTACAAGATGTCTTATCGTTATTTATTTCATTATATCTTGGTGGAGTTTCTTTCTGGAGTATGTGACAACTCAAATTTACCTTCTGCAGTCGAAAATGGTTCCTTCGGATGTGTCACACAAGAAGAAGAACAGAGTACTCTCTATAATTTTCTTTATCCGAGCAAAGAGCTACTTCCTGATGACAAGAAGATGAATATATTTGATCATCTAGAGGAACTTCGTGAGAGGATATTTGTCTCAGTATTGGCCGTTGGAGCTGCGATACTTGGTTGTTTTGCTTTCTCCAAAGATTTGATTGTGCTTCTAGAAGCACCGGTTAGTGTTCAGGGTGTTCGGTTTTTGCAGCTCTCTCCTGGAGAATTTTTCTTTACAACATTGAAGGTGAACCTCTGAAAATATAAAAGAACACACTCTTCATTTGAAATTTAGTTTATAATATTCTCGTCTTTTCTACTCATATGTTCTGTGGTGATAAACCTCTCTCTCTCTGCATTCTGCACTCTGAAGTTGATCATTGTCGTACATGGTACATAGTGTGTACATGCCTGAAGTTGATCATTGTCGTACATGGTGCATAGTGTGTACATGTGCCTGAGACAGGGGAATCTATCTGGTGCAAAGGCACCTTTAGGTGCAAGCATATGAACTGTGTTGTAGCAAG
Organism: Ampelocalamus luodianensis; assembly: GCA_036346255.1. NCBI lineage: Eukaryota > Viridiplantae > Streptophyta > Magnoliopsida > Poales > Poaceae > Ampelocalamus > Ampelocalamus luodianensis. Next base: position 58,312,888 of record CM070617.1, on the reverse strand, counting down.
CCAATCGGTGTGGGACTCAGTGAAATCTTCTCAATCTGCATACTGACACGCTATCACCAGTAGCATCCTAAAGATTGGACATATGGAAATACCCCCTCACACGGTTGGGAAACATAAATACTTGTTCACACCTGTGAGCCCATTTTCACCTCCTCTACAAGTTGAATGCAAAGCTACACCCTACACATTAACACCATGTAACAACATTGCACTTGACAAAGGGTTCTCAGGTTGGCTGAGCTAGCACAGGGAAGTTTCTTGCTGCTGAGTGGGGTGGGCAGCAAGACTGGTGACTGGTGAGGAAGGAAAAGGGGTTTAGGGTTAGATTTCTAAAATGGATCACATAGGCGCATACATCTCAATACAGTAATATACTTTCTCAAATGCTGTAAACAATGCTTTCTCAAATCATTTAACCTTTTTGTATGGTTCACTTGTGAACATAACAGTCACAAAATTAATTCAAACATAAGTACATAACATTAAAACCTTCTAAATGTAACTTTGTATATACAAACCTGCAGTATTCATGTTTATTGTTCTATGTTTTCATCCATGAAGAAGGTGGTTAACCATGCACAAAGCCACAAACTCTGCACGCAACGGTCCATAAACTGCTCTCAAGACCGTTGGATTTCCTCTGCATTATTAGTCTATATGTGAAAAGTTCGAAGTGAGTGTAATTTTCATATAATTGTTCTCCTTGTGTACTAGATGTTAGTGACACATGTACCTTTCCACATTGTACATTGTAGTTATAGTGCTCTTTGTTTTCACGGTGATACTTTATAGTGGTCATTAAGCAATTTTAACTGTTGCTTATTTCATTAATTTTTATCTTGTGCAGGTTTCTGGTTATTGTGGCCTTCTACTTGGAAGTCCTGTCATTTTGTATGAGATAATAGCATTTGTTCTTCCAGGTTTAACAAGGGATGAGCGGAAATTCCTAGGGCCCATTGTTTTGGGTTCTTCCGTTCTATTCTACCTCGGCATTTTCTTCTCCTACACAGTTCTTGCGCCTGCAGCATTGAACTTCTTCGTGAATTATGCAGAAGGGGCAGTGGAATCGTTATGGTCGATAGACCAGTACTTTGAGTTCATACTTGTGCTTCTGTTCAGCACAGGGATATCCTTTCAGGTAAACTAATGGTCCTTTATGTGGCCCTCTCTTTATATAATTGAAACAAAAGTAACCATTGGATCATAAAATGATCTGTGGCATTTACATAGACAAATGGCCCCATAGCATATAGTTTTTTAAGAGGTATAGCATATCGTTTTCTGTGTACCCACTTTATTGCAGTCCTTCCTAGGTAGATGGCCAGACTGTTAAATTATCTGTGATATTTATGCACACACAGTGAATTTCTATACCACAAATAGGTCGGAATAAGTCCATACTTTGAATTATCAGAGTTATGCCTTTGGCAAAAAGGTTCTCTATTGAGTCTAATTCTTGAACATCCATTACAGTATATCAATAAATCATTAAATGAATGTTCATGCTGGCCATTGAAGCAACTAAGCAAGTAAATTTGAAGGACAAAGTTACAGAACATTGCTAATCATGTATGTTCCACTCGGTAGCTGATTGGAATTGGCACCTGGATGCCTGAATAAATCATTATTTGATTATCCAACTGTGGCTATGATGATTGCTTTTCCCTTCCATTCGGTGCTAATTTAATAATCAAATGGTTGATACGAAAACTGCTCTTGATGCTAGTGATTTGAATTATCAGATAACTACACTGCAAATCTTATTTTACTACCCAAATATACTGAGAAAGGGAATTGCGACCGGCACATCTCATTAAGAAGAAACATAAATTTCACAAAACTACACCTGTTTTCATAAAACTACACATTTCAGTCTGCATTTCACAAAACTGCACGTGTGTAGTTTCACATTTCAGTCTGCATTTCACAAAACTGCACGTGTGTAGTTTTGTGAATGTAAACTGAAATGTGTAGTTTTCTGATATTTATACCAAAAAAGGTGTAGTTTTGCGAAATTTATTCCTAGAATATTTACGATTCCCATGCTACTCTCTTCCAGGTCCCTGTTATCCAGCTACTGCTGGGACAACTCGGATTGGTTTCAAGTGATCAAATGCTTTCGATCTGGAGATATGTTGTTGTTGGCGCGGTGGTTGCTGCTGCTGTGCTTACACCCTCGACGGATCCGGTGACTCAGATGCTCTTGGCGGGTCCACTGCTTGGTCTGTACTTGGGTGGTGCATGGATGGTCAAGCTGACTGGTCGATAATTGTTCCACGTGTTTCAGCGATTGAATGTTGCATAAAGTGTATTAGCATCATAGTCACGGTGATTGTTCTTGACAAATTACAGTCCCCACTGTGACATAGTCTTGTATAAAATGAACTCTCTTTTTGTGCATCTAAAAGATCATACTGTTTTGCCCTTTTCTGCTGGCGAAGCAGATTAGATCCTTGCTTCAAACTCAACCGAAAAGTTTAACAGTAGGATAACTATTACACTGTATAATTTACACATTAGATACCATTTGCATTATTTAGGGGTTTTGGTACATTTCCTAGCCAAATAGCACACCACCCGGAACATGTTGCATGCTACCTTCGTTCTCTTCTACTTTCGCAGTAGACACTCGTTACCAGAATCTATAACTCACCCTAGTGTTGCGAATTTCCCAGTGTGTTTCTTGAATTCTACCTAGCGTAAGTAGAAACTCACGGGAGCATATAAATTCCCGTGTGTTTGAGCGTTCAGCAAATAGAGAAGGACTTCCGTTACGGACATCGATGAGGTGGCTTTCTTGAATATGCGTTGAAGTGAAGTTCGTCGGATACGATGCCGGCGATTTCGTCCCTTCCGAGTCTGATGGACTTGTCGCTGTCTTATTTTAGCCGTGTTCATCGTCTCTGTCACTTCATATCGATAAAAACGAATTCTTCGAACCTGGAAACACTGTGCTTGTATTTTCGTCGGAGCTCTATCATCGTAGCTTGCTGCCGCCCTCGCCCTTGCCTCCTCTGAGTCAACCATGAGAGAGACAGAAGTACATTCATAGTTGCAGAGCAGAAGCTACTCACCCTACACGAAGTTCATTTGGTCGTTTGCTAACAGAAAAGGCTGAGCTGGCGAATCACCGTGAGAGAGAGAAGTATTGTACCTTTGCTCTGGCACTGAAAATGTACTTCTCTCTCTCACGGCCAACTCAGAGAAGGTAAGGATAAGGGCGGCGGCAAGCTACGACGGTGAAGCTCTCGCAAAGAAACGAGCACAGTGCGCTCCCGGGCCTAAAGAATCTGTTTTTGTCAGTTTGAGGTGGCAGGGACGAAGAACACGGTCCGGAACGGGGCGGCGACAAGTCCACCGGACTCGGAGGGACGAAGTTACCGGTATAGCATCTGACGAACTTCGCTTCAACACAAATTCAAGAAGCTAAGTGGCACAACCTCGCAAATTTAGGGGGCTAAGAAATTAAAATGCAAGTTCATGGAGATCAGCTCGATCCTCTTAATTAGTGATTATGCAACTCCATTCTGTGTATGAACATGCGGGATAGAGTGTTCTACTTTTATGCGTAAGGCCATACAATAATCATTAAATGCTTTGGAGGTAAACTCGCTAGCATTATCCACGCTTATGGATTGGATCATTTGGTTTGGAAATTTGACCCGCAGCGCGATAATCTGTGAAATCAACTTGGCGTATGCATGATTCCTAGTGGATAATAGGCACACATGTGTCCACTGCGTGAATGCATCTATTAGTACTTGAAAGGCCCCAACATGGGCTCAATAGGTCTACAAATGTCCCCTTGAATCCTTTCGAGGAAATCAGGGAGTTCATCCTTAATATTATGATGGGAGGGTCTCGTAATCAACTTGCCTTGAGCATAACCTTCACACACAAACTAGTGTGTTTTCAAGATGTCACTTAGTTTTAAGTGATGACAAGCAGAATATTTGATGATCTGGTGCATCATATTTTCTCCAAGATGACCTAGGCGTTCGTGCCACATCTTAAAAAAGTCTAGACCCCTAAGTTGTGAATTCATTGCAACATATTGTTCATCACATTTGATGAATGTATAGTACAATCCAGATGAAAAACTGTGAAGCTTCTCTATAGTTTCCTCTTGATATACCACTCTCTTAGTGAGTAGAAGGTATTCAAAACCATTCTCTTCCTCTGTTTCCAAATGAAAATTATTATTGTGGATGTCCTTGAAACTTAAGAGATTACGTGTTGATTCTGGGAGCAATAATGCATCCTCGATGATTATTCTGGCTCCCATTAGTAACACAATTGTAGCTCTTCCAGAACCAGCAGTATTACCACAACCAGCTATGGTTATCACATTGATAGTTTTCTTGCTCAAAGTCTAAAAATACTTAATATCCCTAAGGATAGTGTCCGTGGTACAACTGTCGACAAGACATATTTCTTGCTCCCCTTCCATCGATTGTACCAATCTATAAGCAGGAGATAAGATTTACAAAAAAATATAGACATTCCATAAAGCAAATGCAGAACATATCATGCACGCTAACTGAAAAAGCTTTATTGCGACTTGAACTTAAATATTACAATCTTTTATTCCTAATTGCCGACTCGTAGGATTGGCAAAACTTGGTGTTTATATCTTAACACCATCCTAATGACTCATAAAATAGAAGGGGGTATAATGAGGATTAATTCTTTGGATCCTCCTGATCCTTCGCTGGATAAATATCCAAGAGCTCATTATCTATCAAAGGAGTGTACTCATCATTGTATAGTGCATCAAAATCACATGCATATTCCTCCATAGAAACTTCATGGGTTCCACCATCCAAGTGTAAGTGAGTTTCGGGCTTGTCTTTCTGATAGAGTTCTATCAGGTGTTTGGGCATCATGCAACCCTTTGCCTAATGACCTTTGCTTCCGCATTTGAAGCATGCCTTGTTGTCACTTTGTGCCCTTGCTTGAGCACTGCCTTTTCCTCTTGACTTGCTTGTTTGCTTGCTCATCTTGAATCTCTTTCTAGAGCCCCTCATCTCCCCTTTCCGGGTATCACCTTTCCTTTGACCACCCACATATGCCTTAGGGGAACCTTATGTTCTAGTAGGGCATGCATTATGATTCTTCATAAGTTCATTATGCTTCTCCGCTATTAAGAGTATGGAGACTAGATCAGCATAGGTTTCATACCCCTTTTCCCTATAATGTTGTGCAAGCACCAGATTGATGGCATGGAAAGTGGAAAGGGTTTTCTCGATTAGCTACATTTATGTGATCTCTCTACCACAGAATCTAAGTCGAGTAATTATCTTCTAAAGGGCAGAGTTATAAGTTGTCACAGAATTTAAGTCCTGGAAGTGTAAACTCGTCTAGTCATGCTCCGCCTATGGGAGCACCATCAACTTTTGTTGATCATAGCACTTCTGGAGAGCATTCCAGATAACCAGGGGGTCTTCCTCAACCATAAACTCATTCTTGAAGTCCATGTTCAAGTGGTGGCGAAGAAAAACCAATGCTCTAGGTCAAGCTTAGGTTTTCCCATATCATCCTTAGTGTGAGTTAGCCCTTTTGATTCAAGATGGGACATGACGTCGAGAGCCCATGTGAGATAGTTACTAACATCCACAGTTGGCTCATTGAAGTCTATTTTAGCAATGTTAGGCATGTTGTCTACATCATGTAAAACAACAATTAGTTAGCTAAAAAATAGGGCACATGAGTCCAAACAAGCAAGTAAAACATCTAGATAATTTACTCAAAGAGTAAATGTGAGTATGCGAATTTCCAGAATTTTCTGCAAATTTTCTAAGCATAGAAACAATTTCCATAGCAGAAAACCAACTTGTGGTAATTAAATAAAGCCTTAAAGAATAGATAATAACACCAGAACTCTTCTAGGGTTTAATTTGCAAGATTTCCTTCATGGATACCCTTAGAAAAATGCATAAATTATATGGTTTAACTTGCAAGATTTTTGGCCCTAAGGACCTAAATTAGATAAACCGAGGATCACTCTGTAATTTTACAAAACCCTGAGGGCTTATTTGCGAATTCATCAACGACTGGCTTGGCCGGGCCTTCATTGGGCCTTAATAGGATGGTACGACCCACATGGATTCCCGGGCCCATGCGGGTCCAGTTTTTAACATGACTGAGCCCTAGGGTTTTCCCTAACCCTACAACTCGGTGGCTGCGGCGGTTTTATCGCCCAAGATGGCGGTGTGGTGGAGTGAGGTAGCACGGCGGGTGCTCCGTCCTCATGGGCGATGACTTGGGGAAGCGCGACGGTGCAGGACTAAGGTGGTGGCAAGCCAGAGCGACGCGGTGGGCGCAGTGAGCAGCATGGTCTGGACGGTGTCTCGAGGTAGCGCGGTTAGCGCAGCGACGGTGGAGCCGAGCTCCCGATGCGGCATGGTAGGCGTGGCATCGGCGAGTTACAAAGCGGCAACAACACGGATGGCGAGGGTGGCACGACCAACGATGATGGGATCGGCGAGGGCGGCGCGGCTAATGTTGATCGGGTTGGCGATGATGGCGGCGGTGCGGTTGACACGACCGGCGAGGTCGCGAACTAGATGATGGCAGTAGCGTGGTAGGCGCGCCCGGCGAGGTCGACGTGCAGCCGTGGGTTGTGGTGTGCATAGTGGTTAGGGCAACGCGATAGGCGTAGCCCATGACTGTTGTTGGTGGCAAAGACCGCCGGCGGAACCGGTTGGTTGTGGTAGACATTTCGGAGGTTCGCGTTGGTGAATGATACGGCGACGCCGTTTGCGCGGTCGGGGGGAGGGGGAGAGAAACGAGAAGGACCTGATAAACATTGCAAAATAATCCAAATAGATATGTTCTAGACAACATACCGGATAGCCTCGTGCTGATAACATGTTAGAGTAGTGGTCGCGTTGCCGACGAACGATTACAAGAAGTAATGCCGACAGCCTCTCTCTTTATTGATGGGTGGATACGAGATCTGCATATGTGTACAATGAGCAACTCCGGCCGTTCCTTATGTGGGCTTTAATGAGTCTTGATCTCCCAATAGAATAAACAATATGAAACTAAACTAGACAGCCATGCCTCATGGACCTTAATGGGTCTTAAGCACTAATGAGCCTCATTAAGGCAAAGCGTCCACATGATCGGGCATAATAGTCCGATATTACAACAAAATTATAATTTATTTGCCAAATAGAGTGCAAGATTTTTCACAGAAGCTGTTTTTACAGTAGCTTTTGAAAATAAAAACAACTAGGAGATCACCCAGGCGATGGCACAACCGGTCAGTTGGGCCGACGTGGGCCGCAGAAGGTCGAAGCGTTGGAACCAAGCGGGTGCGAGGCAGCCGAGCTGAACGCGATCTGGAGCGGTCAGCGGAGATCCGACGGGTGAGCTCCTCCGAGCGACGTGGAGCTCGCGCGGCCGCGCCTTCCCAGCAACCGTAGCACCTTAGATCGAACGGGGCAGAGGTGAGGGCGGCAAGATCCGACGACAAATGGCTTGCTATCCACGTAGAGGGCTTTGGAGGAGCCCCTTTCTCCCAGCTTTATACTTGGAGCGGTCAGCGAAGATCTGACGGGCGAGCTCCTCCGAGCGACGTGGAGCTCGCGCGCGCGCCAACCGCAGCGCGTCAGATCGAACGGGCCAGAGGTGAGGATGGTAAGATCCGATGGCAGACGGCTTGGTGTCCATGTAGAGGGCTCATGAGGAGGAGCCCCTTTCTCCCGGCTTTAAAGTATAGTACTTGTTAGGAAACCATGGGCCTGACCCTGCAGTCGGCCCATTAGTGGGCGCCCCATCCCAAACCCTAGCAGGGTCGTAGCCTATAAATAGGGGGTGCTATTCATTGTAAAAGATTGATCGATGGATGAAGGAATAAAGAGAAGCAAGACGTCCCCCTACATCTCTGTGTTCTATCTCTTGTTTATGTTCTTGTGTTCATGCATTGTTCTTACGATTCTGAGTTTGTCTACGAGGTTATCGCTCGGACTGGACTCGCCAGCGACGGTTCCTCAACACGTTATCAGCACGATCGACTCTCCTCGCATCGAAAAGGTAACCGTCGATGAACGACACTCGTAGATTGAATCGTTTTCTAGATCGCTTTCAATTTTGCAATTGTTGCTTTCTAGATTGGTTTCCTACGGTGCAAATCCGCTCTAATCTACCGCCAACCGACTTGAAGTTGCCGGCCAAGCCGATCGGTGGATTGCATGAAAGAGTAGATGATGATTGTACCGTAGGTTGTATATGCAATCGCATGAACGACACCATGTGCACGGCACCGCCTGCAAGCGACTGTCACTACCTCCGCGATACGTTACCGGTCGGCATAGTCCGCCATCACGCATCGCTACGGAGACAACGACAGAGCCACGCCGCTAGCACGCGGTAGGCATGCACATGACGGCATGAAGCCGCGCCTCCGTAGCAATCTTGTACTAGATTAATTTGCATCTCATGAACAGTACATTGCATCGCATGAGTAGTAATGAAATTTCTGGCGGCCCTGTACGGCCTGCCGGCGCCCTTGCACGGGCTTTCCCCCCACACTATCGTTGGTTTGAAGCCGGGATACCGCCGGCCTACAGCCACGACGGCCACCCGCATGTGACGGCACCGCCACTAACGCCGGCCATGAAGCGCGACGGCGGCGTTGAAAGAAAAAAAACGCCGCGCCGGTGTCATGTCCGCATCAACGCGCCACCGTCTCGAAGAACGCGCCGGCCGCATGCGGCGCCCTCGGAAGCAAGCCTCGCCGCCGCGCCCCGTATGGCGCGCCACCGTCCGTCGCGCCGCATGAAGTCGCCGCCGAGCTAAAGCCGCCGCGGCGCGCGCCGCAGCCATGCCGCCGTGCAAGCGCGCTCCGCCGGCATCGGCAAATGCACGCGCGCTGTAGCGCCGCCCTTGGTGGCGCGCGCGCCGCGCGCAACGCGCCGCGCTGATCCCGTGCCTCTGGCGCCTCTCCGTTCGGCCGCGCGCCGCGCCGCTGCCGTTGTGCCCGCCGGCAGTGCGTCATGCCACCATGCTCCGAGCAGCCGGTGTGAAGCTGTCGTCGCAAGGTCTCCCGGGTGCACCACGCGGCCGCGGCCCTCTTCGTGCACACCTGCATGCACCTTGATCGGCGCCTGCATGCGCCACAAGCACTGCGCCGCCAGCTTGTGGAAATGAGTTGGGAATCCCTGATCCCACATCCTTTCTTGCCTTCCCGTGAAAAGCAAAGGCCACTTGGGCCAAAATGTGTGAAACGGGCCCAAAAGGAAAAAGGCTCATACGGGAGAAAAGAAGAAAAAAAGGAAAAAAAATTTGCGATTTTGCAAAAAGGCCCTCATACTTCTCTGAAATTACGTAAAAATTTTCTCAGAACTGAAAAATTGCAAATAAACCCTCAAAATTCTGAAAATTACGAGGATTTTTCTGGGATAAAGAAATTCTTGCAGAATAACCCCTCAGAAAATGAAAAATTACGCGTAATTTCTCTCAGAACTGAGTTTTTCGCGTTTTAGCCCCTAAAACATGCAGTTTTCGTCGAAAAGTTACTTTTCCAACAGAAAAGGGCCTCGGGAATCCAAATTTTTGCATAATTTTGAACTTTGAAGCATGTTTTTTCTTGTTATTGTTATTTCTATGCAATTTATGTATTGCATTTACTGTTTTGATTATCTGTGATTGTTTATATTGCTTTTAATCACTGGAAATAGCAGTAAATCATGAAAAATGCATAGAAAAATGAAGAACACTGAACACAGAGTTCAAGAGCATTGTGAGAATTTTGCAACCATTTTATGCAGATTACAAAGATAATCATTTGAACTTTTTGCATGAATATGAAGATGACTGGCATCACGAATCAGGAATTCGGAGAACTGACCCAGTATGGTCAGAATTTGTACAGAATTTATAACAGTCTTCAATTTTGTGGTAATGTAATCACGGATGAGCAGAAGATTGAGAAGACTCTCTACCTTTCACCTGAACGCGGTGCAATCCGCAAGCAACTATCGTCAAGACGGCTACATGAAGTATGCCGAATTAATTGACATCATGCAAGTTGCAGAAACTCAAGATGATATTCTAAGAAAGAACTTCATCTCGCAACCACCTAGTAGCAATGTTGGCCATGAAGCCACTGCTAGCAGCTACAAGGTGATGAAGCCTCTCACGAATGAGAGGAACAAGAAGGGTAAGGTCGTGCGTCGCACATTATTGATGTTTTCCAGTCTAAGAAGAAGGGCAAATGATAACATGAGGCATACCTCGCCATTGTAAGCCAGAGATTCACATCCATTAGCTGCACTTATGAATGTGAACAGCCCAAGATGCACCCCATCATCCCTCTTTTGGACATCGCGCCGCCACGGTAAGTGGTGTCCAAGAGGAGAAGATCGCGCATGGGCCGATTTGGCGAAGTTCTGAATACTTTGCCTATTAGATCCGAGGCACGCATTGCACTCGGACCTTTATAGAAACTTGCGGTTTGTAATTGAAGTAGAATTTTGAATTATTGAATAATGGTTGCAAGCTCTAGGAGAGCAAAGCATTAAATTCTTATTATGAGTCTGCAAGACTTATTTTCCGTCTTTATAATAGCAAGTTACGTTCGATATCTCAAGTATTTTATTTATGTGTTGCTTGCTTTCACTACATATTAATAAAGTACATTATATTAGAACACGTGTGGCGCCCTATGGAGGAAGTGTGCTTAGCATGTAGCGGACAACGAATACCATCTGAGAGAAAGCAGAAATTTTTCCAATCGATCGGCAAGAATACTAGTAGTCTTACGACAATGTGACGCAGGCAGCGATACTTGTATAATAGGCTTAGGAAGGGCCACAATTATACTCCCAATGGGCACAACTTTGGTCATTGAAGAAGACTTGTTGTACCCAGAATCGACTAGAACTCTTAAGGATATTTGCGCTAATAGTTTCCGTGTAGAGACTGAAGAAGAGTATGGTACAGAATACCTGCTCATTACAAAGCGTGAAGAAAGTAAAAAATAGCATTAAAATATCTTCCTTCATATGAAACTGGGCTATACTACACTAATATTAAGGCACCTGCAGCCTATACTGCCTTGAAAACCGTATTTAGAAGCTCTGAACTTATCTATCTCTGGCATGATAGATTATGCCGCCTAGGTCTTAGGATAATGAGAGATATAATTAACAATTCACAAGAACATAATATGAAAATAAAGAATTTCCCGAATCTGGAAGAATTTGTGTGCCGTGTATGTGCACGGAAATTAATTACTAGACCTTTGCTCAAAGCGAAGGATAAAGTCCTGCATTCTGGACCGAATCCAGGAGACATTTGCGGTCCTATATAGCCTGTCGGGTTATTTTAGGTATTTTATAGTGCTCATCAATACTTCACAGGAATGGTCGCATGTATGTTTATTGTCTACGAGAAACCATGCTTTGCAAAGCCAATTTCATGCAGATAATTAAATTAGAAATATTTTCCCGATCATCGTATGAAGTCCTTTGAATGGACAACGTAGGAGAATGTACTTGAAAGCATTTGATGATTATTGCACGAAAATGGGAATTAAAGTTGAGCATTGCATCGCATATCCACACCTAGAATGGACTAGCGAACTTTGAAGAATTGTAATTTACCAACTACATGTTGGGGACACGCATGATCTGCTCAGCGACTCTCATCAATTTTAGGCCGTTTACTATAACATCCATCCACCTATGCAACTAGCGCAAGGGTCAACACCAAAACTACTCATCTTCGCAGGTTTGGTTGCAATGGTTATATACCTATACCACCACCGCAATGAAATACATTGGGTTTTCTCAGAAAGTCCGGAATATCGTTGGTTATGAGACAAAGCATCCATAATCAAGTATTTGGACTCTATATTGGAGATTTGCATAATGCCCGATTCGATAGTACAATAGATGAGATTAGTTTCCGTCATTAGGGGAGAAATCAACCCTTGATAATAATGTCGGAAATAATTGAAGTCTAGAAGACATTTGAAGTCCGAAGATAATTGAAATCTATGCATATGACCGAGCACTAGTGAAGCAAATAGAGAAGTCGGAAGATAATTGCAATCCGTAAGATAATTGAATTGAAGTCTAGAAGACAATTGAAGTCCGAAGATAATTGATTTGCATGTATTAGCGAATCAACCGCCAAACTACTTTAGTGATTTGAAGAGCGTGAATAAGTAGCATTTGCACGCAAGCAATGCAGGAGAGGTTGAAATACCATTGAAGGTATCCTAATCCCGCCCCGAGGCCTCGAGAATAAAAGGGCGAGAACTCCGGTCCCTCGAATCCGAAGTAGCAGGGGCGCTGGTGAAAAAGGATAAGAAGGACTTGACACAGCCGATCACCGAAGTGCCCCGAACTAGAAGGGTAGTCAGTTGAGACCTTGTATCGGTATGGAACCTTCAGAAAAGGCATACCAGAATTGAACATCCCCATGAAGGAGACATCGGCATGGATGTGTGCGCACACATCGATTTGAAAAACTAAAGGACTTGCCCCGCAATGAAGCGCGGTGAGCAAGTAGAAGTATTAAAAAATCGCCCCTTGAAGAAATAGCTATAAACTTTATGACCTCGGAGAACCTTTGAATATTACAACGACCAATGTCGACACTTACTTTGCAAAGAAACTTGCCACAATCATCAATCTTGATTGAGCACGCATCGCTCATTGAATGAAAGAAAATATCAGATTGAGAAGATTGGGAGAAGGCAATAGAAACTGAATTATTCCCTCCGAATAAAAGAAAGACGTTGGGGCCTATAAGCCGTACGCCTCCGCTTGTGCACCCCGTAGGGTATAAGTGGGTATTTGTTCGAAAGAGAGATGAAAATAAGCAAGACTCGTTGTACAAGTTTTCACTGGACATCCAGAAGATGATTATGAAGAAACCTATTCCCCGGTCATGGGCGGAATTCCCTTTTAAAAATTTATCTCAATGGCAGTGAACTTGAAGTTAGAAGTGAAATTGATGGATGGGGTACCAGCATACCTTTATGAAATATTGGATTCGGACATTTATATGAAGATACATGAATGTATCAACGTCCAACCAAAAGCAGAGCAAATAGAAATATGTACAGTGTGAAACTCAAAAAGTCATTGTACGAACATAAGCAATCAGGCAGAATGTGGTATAATCGCTTGAAGCGACTTTCTATGCAAGAAAGGCTACACGAACAATGAGAATAATCTCTGTGTATTTATACGACGATCCCAGAATGGATTTAGTATGATCTCAGTGTATGAAGATGATCTGAATATCATCTAACCCTGAAGGATATTAAGAAAGCAAGCTCTTACACAGGTCGAGCAGAAATGAAAGGTTTGGGTAAAACCAAATATTGCTTAGGCTTGCAGCTTGAGCATGCCCCTAAGGGATATTAGTGCATCAGTCAGCCTACACTCAGAAGGTGTTAGAAATGTTCGACTTTGCGAAGGCATACCCTTTGAAAGTGCCAATGGTGGAGATCTTTGCGGCAAGACAAAGACCCGTATAGACCTAAAGAAGAGGGGAGGAAGTCTGGGACCGAATTCCACACGAAGTGCAATAGAAGCACTAATGTATTTTGCAAAGCTGTACTAGAACGGACATTGTATTTGCCGTGATCCTACTAGCAAGGTATAGTCGAGAACCTACCAAAGGCATTGGCGGGGAATAAAGGACATCTTTCGATACCTCCAAAGAAGCAAAGAATTTAGTACATTCTCTGAAAGAACCAAGACCTAACTATGAATGGCATACGGATGACTGAATTTTTGTAGGACCAGCGTATAGCCAAATCGCAAATGCACTATGAACTCCTATGTGGTGGGCGCAATTCCATGGAAATCGTCGAGCGAGTCTTGTATCGACTTGACGAACCACTTGGAGATCATAGCATTGTACAAGGCCTTACAAGAATATGTTTGGCTTCAGTGGATGATTCACCACATCTAGGAGTCATGTGAATTGAATACCGCGCAAACCCCTACTTTTGTATGAAGATAATGCAACTTGTGTTGCACAAGTACAGATGGGTTATGTGAAGAGTCCTCTCACAAAGCATATCAACCCCAAGTTCTTCTATGCTCATGAATTGCAAAAGATGAACATAATCAAAGTACTGCATACTGAGCCATGTGAGAATCTTGCAGATTTATTCACTAAGTTACTTCCAGCGTCTAACTTTGAAAGATGCATACGTGAATTGGAATGATGAGACTTAGAAGTGCAGAATTAAGGGGGAGAACCTTCACGAACTCATGATTAAAGCTTGATCATGAAGATCGAGTACCCAAAGAATAAATCTAGGAGATTAAATGAAATTGGGTGGATTGTACTCTATTTCCCTTGACGAGTTTTCCTGAAGTTTCTCGGCTAAGGTTTTTAATGAGGCAATTCGTGCATCACAGCAGAACGTGTATCATGTACTCTTTCTCCAAATTTTTCCCACTGGGTTTTTATGGAGTTTTGACGAGACATGGACATGAAGGATGGGTGCCCAAGGGGGAGTGTTAGGAAACCATGGGCCTGACCCTGCAGTCGGCCCATTAGTAGGCGCCCCATCCCAAACCCTAACATGGTCGTAGCCTATAAATAGGGGGTGCTATTCATTGTAAAAGATCGATCGATGGATGAAGGAATAAAGAGAAGCAAGACGTCCCCCTATATCTCTGTGTTCTATCTCTTGTTTCTGTTCTTATGTTCATGCATTGTTCTTACGATTCTGAGTTTGTCTACGAGGTTATCGCTCGGACTAGACTCGTCAGCGACGGTTCCTCGATAGTACTTACATGAGCGGAAAGTAGTTAATTTGCAGAGATGAGTTAAAAAAAAAAAAGGAAACGTTGTCGCAACTTGCAACCCTTCCTTACCGGGTCCGAGTCGATTCTCTGACCGATTCCACCTCTCACCGTCGCTCCGCCTCCAGCGGTCCAGCCACTCTCACCGGCCATAATCTTCTCCTGTGCACTGCCTCCCGTCGCGCGCCGTGCCCCGTCTCTGGTGACCGGACTTCCACCCCCGACGATCCTTCTGGTCAGATCTGAACCCTCCCCTCTCGAACTTCCGAACGCATCTAGTAGTTACGTCACATCACAGCGTTTTTTCTTCCTCCAGGGGCCAAGATTCCGAGTCGGTGAGTAGGTCCGTATCGCGGCCGCAGGAGGGGAGAGGAGCATGGATCATCACCACCCGCAGCAGCAGCAGTACGGCGACCCTTACCGGGCACTGGTGCCGTCCCCGCAGCCCGACCATCTCCACGCCCTCCAGTACCACCACCAGCCACAGCAGCCGCAAGCAACGCCGCCACAGCCGCAACATCAACACGCCTCGCTCGCCTCCCACTTCCACCTCCTCCATGTAAGCCACTATCCTGATCTTTTAAAAATTGAGTTTACTATGTAAAATGGAAGGGATGGATGATGTGACAAATTTTGACTAAACGCTGAAAAAGAACAAGGGAATACAACACGTTCTGCTGTTTTAACTTTGGTATATAACTGGCGCAGAATGATTGTTGCTTGCTCCTAGCCCTTTGAAATGTCAATTTTAAGTGCAGTTTTGAACACTATATCATATTGTGCAAATGCGTTTTATGTGAAACGTACCAGAGGCAATTGTTTTCTTGACATGCTACTCCCTTTGGTTCGCAAAAACAAGTCATTTTGGACATCGATACGTCCCCAAATACAACTTTGACCACTAATTACTATTATAATATATTTATAAAACCCAAAAAATATATAATAGAATTATAATAGTATGAAAGTACTTTTCTAGATGGATCTATACATGATTTTTATGTATCTAATCTAAATATTTAAAAAGATATTGATAAAGAAAGTCTCCAAAGTTTGACTACACATTCCAAAATGACTTGTTTTTTTGAATTGGAGGGAGTATTAATTAATTAGTATGATAACTCCAGTACTAATTGTCTTCTGCATCTTCTCTCTTGAAGAAAAAAGATCGCTACAAGTTATGCATCATATTTATTGTGTGCTGTTTTTTTAAAGTTAACCACTGTTTTAAATTGTCTGTTTAAGCAACTTATGTGTCCACATGAGCATTAGTAGTAGGTCTACCACTCTTGTATGTTACTTGGTCGCTTATATGTAGTTCTGTTGGGCATATAGCTCTTACATTTTCAGGAATGCGCTACGCACAAACACAAGTTCAATTGCCCATTTTTGTTAGGAAAAAGTTCACTTTTCAACCTTCAACTATGGCCCGAGTCCATTTTTCAACCCACAACTCCAAAACCATCTAAGTTGGAACCCTCATCTAACAAAACCATGTCACATTGAAAAGTAGACTTTTTTTTCCCTTTTTGGCTTTTTGTTACCAAGTGCTAATCCATGCATAGGAGTGTTAGAGGGTTCGTTGTGTTGTTCCTGTGCTAAACATATAGCATACATCCTTGTTTCTGGTTAAATTTGTTATCAAGTGTTAGTGTTCTTACTACCAGTTTCATTTTTTACCCTAGCATTTAACCGGGGTAGGCATGCAAGGTCACATACAAGTGGAGTAATAGACTGTTCGCTTACCGCTTACTACTATTCAGTATTGGCATTGACTAACAATAAAGCCATATAGATTGAGCCAGGCCATCTTAAGTACTATGAGCATAAATTTTCTAGGTACGTTTCTTTGGGGGAAAATTGGCTGTATGCCATTACAAATATGTAATGCCACTGCGAACAGGCCTCTTTGCTACTGCAACTGTTGGTTCGTTTGTAAAATGCACCAAGACTTTTTTACCATTGACTTGTTATTGAGGCTGACACTTGGCTCTGTCAGCCACTGCAATCCTTCAGGCTACCTCCATCTCCCTCAGTGTTCTCGACCAACTTCATTCTGGCTCCAGGGCACAAGTCCTAGTTGCATGTGGTGTATTAGTTCATACTAGGCCACCTGGTACATGCAGCAAGGCAGCAGCAGGGTATGTGACCCTTATGCGAGGCCATTTCTTGCAACAAGTTTGTGGCAGTCTTCTTGGTCACAGAGCTTTAGATGTGTACTGGAGCTTATGGGGCTTTTGGAGCTTTTAATTTACGAAACTACCTCATGCATCAATTGACCAAACAGAACCGTTAGTGTAGAGGAAAAACTGGTTTGATTGCCATTGCACACAGCCCATTTCCAACTTATGAAGCATCTAGCTTGGAATTGTTTTGCTTATATGATTATAGTTGATATCTTGTTTCAATGGAAGGTCTGGATGCTGCCAATAGGATGAAGAGGCAGAGTTGTAATTGGGCGACCATGGGCAGTGGCAATGACTGGGGTGGGGGTGATGGAATAGAGAAAAGTGTTGACGTTAATCAGGATCAGGGCAATAAAATTTTGAAAAGAATATTTGCTAAAATGAAAATATGTGATGCTATTTAACTTTATAAAATTTTCATAAGCTGGTGGTGCCATTTTGCAACCTATCACATGTTTGTAGTGCCATCTAGCAATGGGGTTTGTTTGCAATGGCATTTTACAACCAGCACATCTTTGCAATGTCATGTATCCAACTCTCCTTTTTCTTTTTCGAGAAAGTGTTAGCAATATAACTTGATGGTTCTTTATTTATTTGTTTGTTTTGCTATCAGTTGGTGACAAGATTAGCTGATGCAATTGGAACAGGCACAAGGGATCAAAGTTTTGATGCACTCGTAAGAATTTCATACAGTTTGTTATTTCTCATTTGTTGAATAAAATTGATGTGATTCCACTTCATGGTGTGTGATATTTGTCAAAAGGAGTGTAAGTAGCTTCTCTGTAGAAAGTGTAGAAACTAGAAAATACCCTGAAAGCTTATTTTGGTGTAGAAATTTCTTTTAATTGAGTTTGGCTTTGTATTACTTGTGATGAATTATGAAATCACTTCCCTGTGGACTATGGAGGCTTACTGTCGGATGTATGGAGTATGCTAGATGACTTGAGTCTGGCTTCAGAAACTCTTGTACTGACATCGATGAATCTGAAAGAGCAATACACTGAGATCATATTTTTAAACTCCAGAAATTCGAAGATTCTGGGTTCACTGTGGACTGGGCGTAGCTACTTCGGCCCATCTGCTTCCATGTACTTTCTATAGAAAGATTTGAGTCCTATGCTTCAGCTTATAGCCTCTCTTTCTGTTTTGTCTCGTTTTTTGTCTCATGTTTACCTGTGCCAAGCTATATAAAAAAGTTAATGAACCAAACTACTATCTTTGTATTGCTTTGTGCTTTTGCAGAATCTTTAATCCTGATATGTTATTTCTCATAGCATAGTAATCAATGTAAGTAATGAGAAGTTCTTTCTATTTGTTTATGTAGGTTGAAGAATTGACCAGTCAATTTGCCAGGTGCCAACAATTATTGAACTCCATATCAGGAACACTAAGCTCAAAATCTATTGTAAGTTTTTTTAACTTCTATATGTGACTCTGTATGTAGTAGTTTTTCTCAAGTCACCTGAGTTATTACTTATTACCAACTAGTAAGTAGTATGGCATAAAGTGGACTATTCTGACTAGTGACTAATACAGAGCTTACTGTTGGTTTTCTGTTGTATTATATACATAATATTTTTATATATTTATTTTCGTGAAAAATATTATCACTTTTGAGAAAGGTAAATTACATAATGCTCCATGGAGCCTAGGCACCCACACAATGTACCGTCCGATAACACGTGTATGATCGATGTGGAATTCGGAGTTTCGGTATGAAATGTTTCATACCTTTGATATATTTATGGTAAGTGAGTTTTGAACTCAGTACTCATTTAATCTACTTTTGTAATAAATGCCATGACAGTGCTTATTTATGATGAAACTAATTCAAAATAGTTCAATTCAAAATATACTTAATATATTTTTGAGTTTGATATCTCAAATACACACACCTATACCAAACGTAACAAATCTTGATGTACATCAATGGGTATTGATTTGGGTGTCTAGACTCCATGGTGCATGAAAAACTTGTCCTTTTGACAAATCATTGCTTATAATAATAATGTCAATTTAGTCTGGTGATAGCATATTGTTCCAAGTTTCAACTAGGTGGCATGTTACTGTTGTCCCTAGTAGTCAACTAGTCATGCTTGCCTGTAGGGATCACATTAGGCATTCTGATCATGAGATATTGATTGGCTCTGGGCAAAAACCTATCATGCTCCCTATGTTAGTGACAGGTAGGTTTTGAGTTTTCGATGCAAATATTATACATGATATATGAATCTTCTAGGCTCATTTGCAGCTGTGCTGCTGTAAGCTTTTATAGCTAGAATCCTCACAAGTTCTAGAAGCATTGAGCTTTGTGGTTTGAAACACTAATGGATTGGAAGCAGCGTAGTCATACTCTGCTATTTTCTCTTTTTCCCTATCAAACCACCTGGAACCTCATAGTTTAACCGGATAACCCTATATTCATCATAGAAAATGCAGCAGTTTATCAAGTTCTCTATTCCCTCTGATTCCAAATATAAGTTGTTTTGGACATTGACACGGTCTCCAAAGTGACACTTTGAGCACCAATTTCTATGAAAAATATGTTGTTTCAAATAAAACTAATTATACATTATGAAAGTATATTTCATGATAGAAGATGGATCTAGTAATACCAATTTTATATTGTCAATCTAGGTCATTTTTTTATACATTGATGGTCAAACCTAAAAGTATTTGACCAGCATGGATTCTAGGATGACTTATATTTGTAATCGGAGGTAGTAATGTTTTATTTGCATTTATATGAAAATACCTCACACTCTACAAGATGCACACTAGCCGAACATTCCTGTTGTAATAATAGGACATGGCGACATGCATCTGTGCCATAGTCTACTAATATATTTTTTTATGGAAACATATCCTACTAATATTAAATTATTATTAGTTGGTGGATATGCATTAATTATGAAGTATTCAGATTTGTAATAACCGGCTTTCATTTGCAAAGTGCAAGTAGTGTTCCAAAATATGTTCAAATTCTGAAAAATTGATAGGTTGCCAGTATAAATTTGGGTATTTTCTCAGTAGTTCTTTGCCTAGTTAGAGATTTAGACCCAATTCTTAATATGACTTGGCTGGTTTTGGCTTAGTTTCTGGTGATAACCAGGAGAAACAGTTTGTTAACAACATTTTGACCATAATTATTCTAATATTAGTGTGGGTAAAACCAAGATGCATTTTTATGTAAGCAATTTGAAAGAGGACGGGGGGATTCTCATGAATCTCACCGTGAATCTTGACCTGTCACTTAATTCTAGGCTTCTCTCAGAGAACCAAGAACCAGTGGTGACCAGCTAGTACTGCTGATTGTTCCTACCCTGAGCCTCGATACTCATGGAAAATGTCGTTTCTTTTTGTTACCAATAGACGGTTGAAGGACAAAGGCAAAGTTTGGAAGAAACACGGCAGCTGCTTGATCAAAGGAAGTAAGAACTCCATTTCTCAACAAAACCTGTCTCACTTTCTGTTTCAGTAGACTTTTGTGCTGACCAGTATTTTGTCTGTCAGGGATTTGATCACAAAGTACAGAAGCTCCGTTGAAGACCTCCTTAAGGGGGACACAAGATAGAAACATTGGATATCTGAACTGGGGCTGGAGTCGTGGAATTGGAAGCGCGGCTATTTGGATTCCATCATAATTTTAAGCTGGAGCTCATTGCCCCCACTGCAATCTATTCCTAATTGACGTGTTATTTTGTAACTGAGCAATAAGTTAGTCGGGAGTAGGGCTTTGGAATTGTGAAATGGTGGTTGCGGCGCTGCACTTCTGTGTTTTTTTAGAGTAAATTTCATCACAGAACCGCACTACCGATGTCAAAACTATCATAAAACCATACCGCACAGGTCAATTTGCAACATGATTTGCCAAAAGGACACTTTTCAACAATCCCGTGAGATGTAACGGTGGTCCAGGCCCACCCGTCAATCTCACTTGTCTAACCCATTCCTGTTTGCTGACGGGCAGGTACTTGACACGTTAGATGCCCACGTGTTGCCGCTTGCTGCGACATGCCGTCGTGACGCGCCCGCGTCTGTTCCCCGACGTCGCTCCACCCTCGTGGGGTGCTCATGCTCCAGCTCTCGCCTCGATGCCGCCGTTGCGATGCGCTCCGTGATGTCCACGCTGCGCTCATTCGCCTTCAGTGTATCTGGCACTATTGGTGCGCTCATTCGCCTTCAGTGTATCTAGTACTATTGGTGTGTAAATTAACAAAAATAGCATTTTTTTGAATCAATTGCAAAAAAATGGTACTACGGATAAGCGAGAACATGATGTCTGTGCCCTGAGACCGGACTTGCCTCTACCGTGTCCCTAGTGGCCGGACATGCCTCCACGGTGCCCTTGAGGCGTTGAAATACCTCGTCCGTCCCTCAGAGGCATGGAATTACCCTCGTCTGACCCTAGGGATGCAGATTCTTTCTCTTCTAGAAAACTATTGTTGTTAGACTTTCTAAATATAGCAAATGAGCTACACAAATTATAACATTTTTTGTGGAGGCTCTTGACACAATGTACTTGCTTGTGTAATTTTTTCATAATTTCATATATTATGAATTTCTCTCAAAAATTCATTTAAGTCTACTGTTTATAGGAATTTATAAATATAGAAAATGAGCTCAAAAAATTATGAATTTTTTTAAGGCTCTTTACACAGTTTACTTGCTTGTGTCATTTTTCTAGAATTCTATATGTTTTGAAATTGTCTCGACAATTAGGGTTTTAGGTCTTGAAAATTAGGGCTTTAAGGAATTTAGGGTTTTAGGTTTCGAAAATTAGGGTTTCATGATTTCATGTGAACGGTTATCAGGTGTTTTAGGGTTTTGTGAATTAGGGTCTAAGTACAACAAGGGCTACGCGTTTGTCAACATGACAACGGCGGCATGTCGGCTCCACGCCTTCCTCCAAGGCCACCGCTGGGAGGCTACGAGATCTAGGAAGATGTGCGATGTCATGCAAGCGCGCATTGGGGTTCATATGCTGCCACCATCTTTGCAACCCCCGCAGCTCGGGGTCGCAGATCTTTTAATTAGCGTTCACTGCTTCGAATTTGTAGGGGCTTGACACCTTCGTGGAGCACTTCTTTGGGTCGCAGTCCCCTGCGACACCAAGGAGTTCCTGCCGGTGCGCTTTGAGCACGTGGTCGACTGTCTAGCCGGCTCCTACAGATTAGATTAAACTTTTGTTGTCACATACCAGCCAAATGTCTATCTATCTTGCATTCTATCTGTCTTGCTATGGATGGATAGAACGAGAGATAGATTTAGGTTGGCTTGATTCGCAATCATTTGTGTGTTTTCCTTGTTCAAGCATGCGTCATTGAAGCTTGATTTTCCCTTTATGTTGTATAATATATGTGGGGATGTATTAGCTGAGTTGTTGAGTGATCTAGTTTGAATCTTTGTTGTGCTTTGTACGTGTTGTAAACTTCAGCTTGTAATTCTTGTGCCGCATGGTATTAAGCCTACTTAAATTACTGATAAACTTTATCTTCCGGTTGTGCCGCTTGGTATTAAGCTTACTTTAATTATTCTTTGCGTGCGTGCACGACATCGCACATCTTCCTAGATCCCACAGCCTCCCAGTAGTGGCCCTGGAGGAAGGCGTGGAGCCGACGTGACGCTGTTGCCATCGTCATGTTTACAAATGTGTAGCCCTTGTTGCACTTTGACCCTAATTCACAAAACCCTAAAACACTTGATAACCATTCACATGAAGAAATCATGAAACCCTAATTTTTGAAACATGGAACCCTAATTTTCAAGAAAATTTCAAGACATACAAAATTCTGAAAAAAATACACAAGCAAGTACACTGTGTAAGGAGCCTTCAAAAAAATCATAAATTTTTAGAGCCCATTTTCTATATTTAGAAATTCCTATAAATAGTAGCCTGAAATGAATTTTCTAGAAAAATGCAGAGAACATAAAATTATAGAAAAATTACAAAAGCAAGTACACTGTATCAGGAGCCTCCACAAAAAAATGTATAATTTTTGGAGCTCATGTTCTATATTTAGAAATTCCTACAAATAGTAGTTTTCTGGAGGAGAGAGAATCCACACCCTTAGGGACCGGACGAGAGTAATTCTGTACCCTTGGAGGTTGGAGGAGGGTATTTCCATGCCCCAGGGGCGCAGTGGAGGCATGTCTGGCCCCGGGGGGTATGGTAGGGGCAAGTTCGGTCTCTAGGGGCACGCATAAGCCACGTGTCGCACCCCACTTGTCCATGGTGCCATTTTTGCAATTGATTCGAAGAGGGGGTGATTTTTGTTAATTCACGTGCCAACATTGCCGGTGTCGGCCCAAGCTCTTGCCAAGACCGTCAATCTTGATCTCCATGTTAGGTGAGTCCATCGCCAATCTAATGGTGTCACATCATGTTCCTCACCCTCCTTCAATCCCTCACATTAATTTGTTTGGTTCGGGCCGTACCATTCCTCCTTCTCCATCGGCTTCGATAGATTTCACCGTCGTGTGGTGAGACTCCATCAGATTGCTTTGTACCCTAGCATCCCCTCATCACAGTTCTACATTTTGACACACTAGTTTTGGTTACCAACCTCTGTGGCGCCGTCACCATCTTCACCCAAACCTCCATCTTCGTCATGCCCAGCGCCGACATGTCTGCGACACACCACTACTCAAACCACCACCACCATTGAGTTCATATCGTTGCGCTCATTCTGTTTTTTCATGTCCCAAGACCTCGGAGCCATTCTCCCGTCGTCGCCCAGTATAGCCTGATGCCTCCCCTACTTCCCCTCTCTACACTAAGGAAGAAGACCACCTCCATCTCCCTTTCGTCTCTACCTATCATGCATGGGGTCCAACATAAAGATGGTCACTTCATGGGCCACGTTTTGTATGACTGGCACGTACAATCCATGTCAGCAAATGAAATATGCTGATGTGACACCAAGTAGCATGATTACTTTGAGTAGTGTTTCAGCATTGCAAACTGAAGCTACTTCACAAAGTAGTGCTGTTTTGTGCAATATAAAAGAGAAGCTATGTGTGGTCGAGAGGGATATTCGGGTAGAAGGTCTATGACTAGACTCACAAGGGCTACGACAGTTCTTGGATGTCTACCACCAGGTCCTCAAGGTCCACGACCAGTTCCTGAGGGTCCACGACCAGATCCACAAGGTCTACGACTAGTTTTGGAGGATCTACAACCACTTCCGCAAGGTTCACGACCACTCATAGAGGGGCTACGACCACTTCCACAAGTTCTACGACCAGTACTCGGTGAAAGGAGCACTCGTTGGGAACAGTACTCGATGGAGAACAGTACTCGGCGGGAGTAGTACTCGTTGGGAATAGTACTCGACAGGAGGCATACTCGGTGGGAACAGTATTAAGTGAGAACAGTGCTCGGTGGAAACAGTCTACAACCACAACCAGGTGGCCTACGACCACGTTCAGGAGGCCTATGACCCTGTCCAGATGGTCTACGACCATGTTCAGGAGGCCTACGACCATGACCAGATGAGGTCACGACTACGATCAGGTATGCACCCACGTCTTCAACCATGTCAGTGACCAAGTCCCCGACCAAGTGGTCGTACCAGAAAGCGAGCAAGAGAACCAGACTTTGGTTGGTTTGGATTGCATACGACAAGATCAACCTTAGAAGGAAAGAATATATGTTCGGATATTTTTGGAGATGGAGTCCAAGTGATTCACGAGTTCAATGGAGAGAAGAAGATATCATACTAGAAGGCAAGAAATCAAGATTTGCTAGGCGTGGGATTACAAGATCGACGTGTGCATTCTGATCTCTCCTCGCAAGTTCCTTTCTCTACGTGCAGCAGGGTGGGGTCCACCTGGCAGTCCGAGTTTACAAGGAGAGATGGCGCACCTTTTCTGTTTAAGCCTACATGATTTCCTTTCTCTTTGTGCATACGGGTGGGGTCCACCAAAAGCCGTGATAACTAACAAACTATCATGTTCTATTTTAGTTTTGCATTAGTAGTTTGAATCGTGTGCGTTTAGGAGGTTAAGTTAGTTCCAGATTTTGTGCTTGCGTGGAAGGCTATTTAAACCTCCCATGGCCGCAACTTTGAGTGGAGTTTTTTTAGTTATGAATTAAAACACATGTGCGTGTTGGTCTTCGGCCGTTAGGATTCATCCTTGTTTATCGTGTATTCTTGTGAATTCCAATCTTGGATTTCATCTTGGCGTGGTGGTTTCTAGCTGTGGTGCTAGGAGTTACTCGTTGGATCTTTGATCCCTATATCTCTTTCGTGTACTGTGGTGTGCACGGGTGCGAGATTTATCTATCCTAGTGCGAATTGTATCTTGTAATTCGTGCCTCACATATTTGATTGGGAGTTTCCACCGTGAAAGATCGGGTAACCTAAGGATTCAATCTTGTCTAGAGGTTGATTCGCATTAGGTGGTATCAGAGCGCCAGTTTGTTCACAATGCTGAAATTGTTTTGTTGATCTACATCTGGTGGTATTAGCAATGGCTACTCATGGTGGTGGAGATGTTGCTGCTATGGCGTCTTCGGAGGAGAGCTTCAGGAAGTTGAGTTGTTGCGTCCTGTATGAAGAGGATGGCTACGACACGGATTGTACTTTCCACTCTCGCTGCAAAAGTGAGGGAGATAGTTTGTGCCATGTGGATTGACTACGGGAGTTCGATTAATGCTGCTAGTATCGAACTAGTTGAGAAGTTGTAGTTGTCGATGACACTACATCCGTAACCCTATGTCCTGAAGTGGTATTCCGGCGTGCTCAAGATCACGAACCAAGTCAAGTACTATTTTCATTGGGCAAATACTCTTGCAAGGTTTTGTGTGATGTTATACCAGTCGCTATGGTTTCATGTCATCTAATGTTGGGAGGCGAGCAACAAGGTGCGGTTACACATAATTGGAGCACCCAGGGTTGTACCTTTACATATAAGGGTACACCGATCCATTTGCTTCCCATGGACATCCAGTTGATTCAAGGTGATTACAAGAAGAAGCTGTTAGAAAGGAAGTCACGGGAAGAAGCGAAGAAGGAGGCTGAAGCTGCTGAAATTTATTCGGCTTCCGTTCAATCTGTCCATGCGACCAAATCTGCTGATTTGTTTTTGGCCAAGTCCGCAAGAAATTTTTCTATCCCTATTCAAGCTGCAGACGAAGACTTGGAGATGAACTCAAAACCGAGGACGGTTTCGCTTGAAGGGGGGAGGGGATGATGCAGCACAAAGTAGCATGATTACTTTGAGTAGTGTTTCAACATTGCAAACTGAAATTACCTCACAGAGTAGTGTTGTTTTGTGCAATATAAAAGAGAAGCTATGTGTGGTCGAGAGAGATATTCGGGAAGAAGGTCTACGACCAGACTCACAAGGGCTACGACTAGTTCCTGGATGTCTACGACCAAGTCTCCAAGGTCCACGACCAGTTGAAGGATCTAGACCTGCCATTATGTGGTAATGGAGTTTTGGTGATTAATAACAAATCTAATTGTGAGACTAACACTTCTATTTGTTATATCATGTTTATTCTCAGCTTGGATATAAAAGTAAAAATCCAAAAAGGTATGTATTCATTAATGACAAATCTATTTGTGAGACTAACAATTCTATTGATTATCTATTACTTAGTCTCGTTTGGATATAAAGATGAAAATACAAGAGGTATGATTCTACTTTTTATTATATCTTATTGCATTCCTCGGATCCAAAATATAGGTTAAACTCCACCAAAAAGGTTAACTTAGATATGTGCATATGTTTCCATTACACATTTGTGTATGCACACATTTAAGGGGAGTTCATTCTATATTTTGTGGTTTCATTAGTATTGATCTATATTCTCTTTCCACATATATTAAGGATCTTTACTTTGAAATATATCATTGAATATATTTAACTCGTGTAGTTAATATATTCATATAAGTATATGAGAGCATATGAGACTTGTGTAGTTCATAAATGCTCATATATCTTTGAATATATTTAACTTGTGCAGTTAATATATTCATATGAGTATATACAACTTTTGTAGTTCGTATACACTCATATTTAGTATATACAACTTGTAGTTCGTATATACTCATGGTATATATAACTTGTGTAGTTTATATATACTCATGTTTATCTATATTCAATTATTTGAGATTGTGTTGTGGGACTAACATGTGTGCTAAGATGTTTAAAGGCTTAGTCCTAGTTTATGGATGGCAACATGGTAATGGAATGCATGACAATAGAGGGATCATGACTAATAGCTTGATAGCATATTCTTGTGCTATATGGATCGATTTAGGATCATGCATGCATTTGAATTTGAGTTTTGGAAGCTATAAGTGCTTCTGTCAGAAATCGGTAGTACCGGAGGCTAACCGGCGGTAGTACCGCATCAAGCGGTATGACCGCGCATTACTTGGTGGTATTACCAGGTTTTGATCATCACAGCCAACTGAGCGCTAATACAGTACAACCGGCTCTTGCAGCGGTACTACCGCATTGCAGTCATTCCGATTTCTAGTTGGCGGTTGGATAAAACCAGAACCGATGCATTTTGGCTCAGAGCTCTCTCAGAAAATCGGTCGTACCGAAATTGGAGAACGGTCGTACCGATCTGCGGTTGTACCGATGTTTCTAAGGCGGTGCATTTTTTTACAGAGAGCATGTCTTTTTGGCAAAATTGGAAACCCTGCAATCGGTAGTACCGCTCCTTCGTGCAGTACGACCGGACCAAGCGGTGAACCGCAACTTGGTTGGCGGTAGTACCGGTCCAAGATTTTCAATGGCTTGTTTAGAAGCATTTATGCAGGTATATCTTGTTAATTAATGTTAATGACATTGTGGGACTAACATTTTCCATGAGTTGGATAAATAGGTTATGTTCTAGGGTGATGAAGATTTTGGATGTCATCATGAGTTGATCGTTATCAAATCAAGGTTCAAGAAGATGATGCATCATGTGTTGATGCATATCAAGATCTCGAAGAAGAGATGATCATGAGTTGATCATGAAGTCAAGAGAAGACCCATCATGTGTTGATTGAGGTCAAGTAAAGGATGCATCATGGGTTGATGCATGTCAAGACGATGACCCGGACTTGAAGTGAAGATGTGCGCCATCAACCTTCAAGAAGATGCTCAAGGCAAAGGTATGACTAGCTAGGGCTAAGGATGTGTTCCTAGTCTTTTACCGGTCTTGGTGTTTGGTTGAAAGACCGGATTGCTAGTATAGGTTGTCGTACTATTAAGAGGAGTCTTGTCTAGTAGCTTGAGTCTCATCATGTGTTGATAACTCAATCTCACTTGCTTCTAGCTCTCCGTGGCATGATGCTATTATTTGCGAATGTGTTTTGCAAATAGTCGAGGCTCATGCATTTAATCCTTATAGCATGTGACTATACTTTGCAAATGTGTTTTGAAAACGATTGAAGTCCAGGTACCTACTTCTTGTGGCATGATCTAAGTTTGCAAATGTGTTTTGCAAATTGTTGGGATTCATGTATTTTCCCTTGGCATGGTTTAAGATTGCTTGTTGCTATTACTTTGGACTTAGACCATGGTAGTGACTCTTTGAAGTTGTGCTTTTTGATTTGATAAAATGTGTTTGAGATCAAATCAAATAGGTAGGTTGTGTAGCCCTCTGAATAAACTCTCAATAGAGTCCAAGATCACTCAATTCGACATCGGAGTCAAAAGTTATGACCTTTTTACCGAGTGTCATCTCTGCTGATTTTGAGCTGCGGTACGACCGCCATGTAAAGAGTGGTACGACCGCCCAGAATGGTTGTACCGGCCCTTGTGAGTGCGGTACGACCGCAAAAGTCTGTAACGGCTAGTTTTTTTACTGTTTCGTCTCCAAACGGCTAGTTTTTTGTGTAGGGGTTATAAATACCCCCTTGGCCGGTTGAGAGGCAACCTTTGGCATCTCATTTCACTCTCTTGAGCTAGTGTGAGCTTCTCCTCTCAATTGTACATGTGTTGCACCTTGTGAGCAAGGAGAGAGGTCTCAGTTGCATGTGTTGTATCTAGAGGTGAATTTCGTATCCACTTGAGCTTGTGCATTCGTTGCATGTGGTGAGAGTCAAGCAAGGGGCTTGGCTTATTACTTTTGGTGTTTGCCGACACCTAGACGGCGTGGAGGCGTCGTGATCCGGTGATCTTCTCAAGTGAAGCTTGTGAGAAGGCCCCGGTGTTTGTGAGTGGCTTGGTGCTCGCCATCTCCGGAGTGAAGTAAGAGTAACCCTAGTGGAGCAAGGTGTTGATACCTCGGAGGAAGGCTTAATTCGTGGAGCCAGCCCAATTGGTTTGGGTTTCCCTCAACGTGGATTAGGGGAGACCGGCAAGTCTCCGATCACCACGGTAAAATATCGTCGTGTCTTTTGTGGTTTGCATTCTATTGCTTTACATTGTGTAATTTATATTTCTTGTATTAAATTGCTTATTCAATGTGTATAAATACTTGCCATGCTTTGTGCTATTTACATTGCTAGAATTGAATAGATTACAAGTCTTTGCTTAATTGCAATATTCATCAATTGACTTGTATTGTTGGTGCACCTAGTTGAACCTAGTTGATTTAGGCTTTAATTGTGCAAAACCGTATTGTTATAAGCTTCCGCATTAGAAATCGGTTTTAGCACACAGAAGTTTTTAAAAATGCCTATTCACCCTGTAACACCCAACTCTCAATGAGCCTGGAATGCTACTGGAATTAAACTAATCTAGCACAAATTATAAAATTTTGGCAGAGTCTCCTTTGTTTAATAAGCTCTACCGAGGTTTCAACAATAAATCATGGCATTTATCAATAATAACTTCATAATCAAATTCAATCAAACTTGCATGATAATCGAATGAATATAACCAAGACTAGCAAATCTCATTATTACAAATAATCAGATACTTAAACCAAAATAAACATCTACTCCAACAGTTTAATTATTTGTGAGATGAAGCTAAGTGGCAAACGCCTTAAGATTGTGAGGTAGTGAGTGCATCCAACATCTACTCCCTCCCATGCATGTCGTTCCTGCCATCTGTACCTAAAACAGATTAAAGCAAGAGTGAGCCCAAAGACTCAGCAAGTATCAACAAGGCCATATACAAGAACTCAATCATAGCATCGATAATCCGCAATAACATTACACTAAACATAGCCTTTAAACTTAAGAAATGCAACCAATGCAATGCTCCTTTTGAACTTTATCTCTTTTCGCATTTTACCGGTAATGTGGGGTATTCATCCGTCAATGAATACCCTTGCTTGTGCCCTCTGGCACAGGGACCAAGAGCTTATACACCACATGTATAGGGACCTTTGCCCATCATCTTAATGATGAGAACCTCTTTACTCATAGACCACATTCCACGAATGTGGGGACCTCAAGCCCGTCATTGCATGACGG
Source organism: Ampelocalamus luodianensis (assembly GCA_036346255.1). Taxonomy (NCBI): domain Eukaryota; kingdom Viridiplantae; phylum Streptophyta; class Magnoliopsida; order Poales; family Poaceae; genus Ampelocalamus; species Ampelocalamus luodianensis. The sequence goes on along the minus strand of CM070617.1, from coordinate 58,282,537 downwards.
GGACCTCAACTATATAAACTTGGTTACTACATAATCAAGACTCAACATGCTCAAAACATGCATATGCACCATGACAACATCTTTCACATGTAAGAATTCAACGTGTTCACATAAACATGTAAGCATTAATAACATGCGAAAGAATTCTTTAACCATAACTAGCAGTCATCAAGATAAATGGTAACTCATCTCATTAACAGGTATGCATGGCTAATACCAACAAGACACATCACAAATTTCATCATGCAAACATAAAGGTGCAATAGCCCGAATACTTGCTTCAACCGTGCGAGAATGGTGGACGCGAAGAGGGTGCTGCCCCTGGGTTCACGCTCCCACCTGAACATAAGATAACCCCAATCTAAGACCAACATACTGAGCCAATAACATAAGAACAATACAATTAAACTCGCTAATCTCCCAAGTGTTTCCCAACTTCTAATTTCTAGCGATCGATTTGGTGCCTGCTGTGGACAGTCAACTTCTAAAATACATAAATTCCTGATCAGGAGTCCAAATAAGATGTTCTTAGACTTTATGAAAAGGTAATTAAATTACCTAAATAAACTTAGTTGGGGAACCCTTTTGATTCTACCAAATACTGCCTCTACCAAGCCAAACTACAGAACATCAATTATCACGTCGGTCTCTCTAGACAGTACACTAAAACCTCCATAACTTTTGCTATGAATGTCCACATCTTGCGTTCTTTATCTCTATGAAAAGGTATAGAAATTACCCACATTTTCGTTATACTGAGATCCCCTGATTCTCCATTTAAATAGCAGTTTTATCCAGTTTTCTACAGACTGTCCAAAAACTGACAGTCGATAGGATAGCGATACTAGAAAATTCATAACTCCCTGACCGTTAATCGGATTTGGGCGTTCTTGGCGGCCATGGAAAGCTAAGGACATAACCTACAAAACTCTTGGAGATCAAAACTCCTAATTCGGCCTCTAACCATATGAAATTGACCGCGCAATCTGCTGGACCAATCTGCAACAATAGCGGACAGATAGCAACCTAGCCAAAAACTACCCGATTCCTCTTCTATGACTAATTACCCAACAACAAGCGACGAGTTACCCTTGTTGCAGCTGAAGGTCGCGAACTCCGGATGGCGATCCTGCTTCCTTCTCTTCTCCCTTCTTCCTTCCCTCTTTTCTTCCTCCTTGGCCGGCTGCATTGGGGGATCCTCTTCTTCCCTTGGCCGGTAGCAATGGGGAGCCTTGGAGGGGAGCTTGGGAGGGGCGCAAGGGGGGAGGAAGCCAGGGAGGAAAGGCGTGGGAGGGGGGAAAGTGGCGGCCACAAGGGGGGAGAGGGGTGGGGCGTGGGAGAGGGGGGAGGGGGAAGTACGGCTAGGGTTTGGGGGGGAAGTGGCGCCCCCTTTTGGCCGGCCACCCCTTAGCCTACATGGGCCAAGACCAAGCCCAAGTTGTGATAGATCAGCGATTAACCCCCTCTCTAAAAGTTGAACTGAGAAATTTCCTGTTGGTCCCTCCCGAAAATCTATTGAATTCTCTCCCGAATATTTAATCTCCCCCGGTTAATTGCTCAACACACTTTCGGGGTATTACAGTCTACCCCCTTTAACAGGATTCGACCCCGAATCTAAACGCCAAACCTCAAAAAGATAAACTGAGACTGGTAACTTAACAACAAAGGATATGTACCTGTTGTGAATAAGTCTGGATATAGCTCGCGCATGCGAGACTCCAGTTCCCAAGTGGCCTCTCTTTCAGTCTGCTGCGACCAAAGCACTTTGGCATACTTCAAAGTTTTGTTCCTCAACTCTTTTTCGGATCTTTCCAGAATTCGCACCGGTTTGGACTCAAAGGTCAGGTCCTGCTCAATGTTTAGAGGTTCTAACGAAACATGATGCTTCGGGTCACGCAGGAACTTCCTCAACATAGATACGTGAAAAACGTTATGCACTCCACGCATAGCCTCTGGTAGGTCCAAGCGGTATGCCAACTTCCCGATCCGAGCTGAGATCGTGAATGGCCCAACGTACCTTGGGCTAAGCTTCCCTCTGGTACCGAACCTCACAACACCTTTAGTGGGGGATACTTTCAAGAGCACCTGATCCCCCACTTCAAATTCCAAGTCTCTTCTCACATCTGCATAACTTTTCTGTCTGCTCTGAGCTGCTAATAAGTTTTGTCTCACCAAGGCCACTCGTTCAACCGTCTTTTGTACTCAATCTGGACCCAAAACTGCCTTCTCACCCACGGCTTCCCAGCAAAGGGGTGACCTACACTTACGCCCATACAAAACCTCAAACGGAGCGGCTTTTATGCTTGTATGATAGCTGTTATTGTACGTAAATTCTGCCAATGGCAACTGATCCTCCTAACTACCCTTCCAGGATAGGACACAGGTCCACAACATGTCCTCCAGAGTCTGAATAGTGCGCTCTGACTGCCCATCTGTCTGAGGATGGAAAGTTGTACTCAGACGGAGTTGTGTGCCCAATGCACTCTGCAAACTCTCCCAAAACTTGGATACAAACTTGGCGTCCCTGTCATAAATGATGGTCTTTGGCACTCCATGCAATCTCACAATTTCCCGCACATAGATAGGGGCCAAGTCACTAGCTGAATTGGTCGTGCGGATGAGAATAAAATATGCGGATTTGCTAAATCGATCCACTATAACCCAAACTGCATCCTTACCTCGCGGTGAACGAGGCAACGCAACAACGAAGTCCATAGAGATATCATCCCATGGCCATTGGGGAACCTCTAATGGCTGCAATTGTTGAAGTATAAGTGAATTGTCCACCTTTCCTCATCAGCTTAAGCTTTTGGGTGAATTGGTTGGTGCATGTAACTCAATATGGTATCAGAGCCAAGAGGTCTTGAGTTCAAGACCCGGCTAGCGCAATTAAGAAAATAATTGCAGCTCATTTCTAATCCACCTCTTAGGTCTGAGGGAGCCTACACGTGAGGGGGAGTGTTGAAGTATAAGTGAATTGTCCACCTTTCCTCATCAGCTTAAGCTTTTGGGTGAATTGGTTGGTGCATGCAACTCAATAGCAATAACCCTGCCGGACGCTTATGTTCTACCTTCACTTGCTGACAAACGTCACACGAGGCTACATAATTAGCAATATCCACTTTCATTCTTTTCCACCAGAAGTTCTGCTTCAGATCACGGTACATCTTTGTCTCACCCGGATGAACAGTATACGGAGTGCGATGTGCCTCCCTTAAGATGTCATCCTTAACTCCTGCCTTCTGTGGCACACATAAACGACCTTTAAATCGCAAAGTTCCAGACCCATCCAAACTAAAATCTCCTTCCTTGCCCAAATCCAGACGTTTCTTGACCCTCTGCAATAACGGGTCACTCTACTGTGCTTCCCGCACGCGCTCTGGAATGGCTGACTCTAAAATCAACTGGGTCTCGGCATGAGCCGTACCTGCATAGCAATAAGATATCCCCATGCGGTCAAAATCCGCAATTAGACAATCCAGTGCAGCAGGCGTCGCCTTGCGACTAAGAGCATCAGCCACCACGTTGGCTTTGCCTGGATGATACTGAATCGTGAGATCATAATCCTTGATCAGCTCTAACCATCTCATACGCCTTAGATTTAGGTCCTCTCGTAAAAATGTACTTAAGGCTTTTGTGATCAGTAAAGACATCACAAGACTCACCATAAAGATAATGCCTCCAAAGCTTCAAGGCGAACACTACCGCAGCCAACTCTAAATCATGTGTTGGGTAGTTTTGCTCATGTTTCTTCAGTTGTCTAGACGCGTAAGCCAGAACCTTACCATCTTGCATGAGCACACAGCCCAAACCAACTCGAGAAGCATCGGAGTAAACTGTGAATCGCTTCCCGAGCTCAAGAATAGTAAGGATAGGAGCAGTCACCAACCTCTCCTGCAAAGTCTGAAAACTGCGTTCACAATCATCATCCCACCGAAACTTCACATCCTTCTATGTGAGCCTGGATAACGGCTTCGCAATGATGGAGAAATCCTGCACAAAACGCCGATAATAGCCTGTCATACCAAGGAAACTTCTCACTTCTTTGACGTTGGTCGGCATTCCCCATTCTACCACTGTGGAAATTTTACTTGGATCCACTGATATTCCCTTATCATTGATAATATGCCCCAAGAACCCCACTTCAGACATCCAGACCTCACACTTTTTAAGCTTGGCATAGAACCTATTTTCTCTTAGCGTTTCCAACACCAGCCTTAGATGACGCTCATGTTCAGCTTCAGTCTTTGAATAGATCAGAATATCATCAATAAAGACGACAACAAAATCATCCAGATACTCATGTAGCATCCTGTTCATAGTCTCCATGAAAGCAGCAGGGGCATTCGTTAGTCCAAAAGACATAACTTTAAATTCAAAGTGCCCATACCTTGTAGAGAACGCCATTTTCTCAATATCCTCCTCTCGGACAGGAATCTGATTATAACCTGACTGAAGGTCTATCTTTGAAAATACCTTTGCCCCTCTCAGCTGATCAAATAAATCTTCAATGCGAGGTAACAGATATTTATTCTTGATGGTCAGCTGGTTGAGAGCACGGTAATCGATACACATGCGTCAACTACCATCCTTCTTTTTGGTAAACAGAACTGGAGCTCTCCACGGAAATACGCTAGGTCGAATAAGATCCTTTGCCCTTAGATCATCCAACTGCTTCTTTAGTTCCTCCTAGAAGGGACGTGCCAGTCGATATGGGGTCATAGAAACCGGTCGAGCACCCGGTACTAAATCAATTCGGAATTCCACTGGGCGTGGTGGGGGCATCTTTGGCAGCTCCGCTAGAAAAACATCTAAGTACTCCCAAACCATCGGAATTAATTCTGTAGTCAAAGAGGAACTCGGCTTTCCCACTAGAGACAAAAGAAATCTACTCTTCGCGACTCGACTACCAGGATAGACTAGCCAGCACGCAAAGGGAGTAAGAGGGGGCACTTCCCTGAAAAACTACCTCATGCCCAGAAGGTGCCTGCAGGGTTACTGTCTTCCAGAAGCATGATATAACCGCTCGATAGCTATGCAACCAGTCCATACCCAAAATAACATCAAACGGCTCCATCTTCATGACCATCAGATTAGCAATAAAATCTTTCCCATCCAAGGAAATCACACAACCAGGGCAGACTGTGGAGCTAGAAAGGATTCCCCCAGGAGAATTGACTAGAACCGACTGAGCTATAGAGTGCATACTCAAATTGGCCCGACTAGCAAACTCTAACGATACAAAAGAGAAAGTAGCTCCTGAATTAAAAAGAACAAAAGCCTCCACTGAGTCCACTAAGAGCGTACCTGTCACCACATCGGGACGACCTGCCGACTCTGCCGTCGGCATGGCATAAGAACCTGCTACTGGGGTGGTAGGAACTCCGACACCCTGGTATGGGTGCGCAATTGCCTTGGGAGTCTTGAAGGCGCCATAGAATCGAAATGGTGCTGCAGGAACCGGTGGCCAAAAGTACCCCAGCGGTGGAATCCCTCCAGGAAACGGAAGGTAAGGCTACGGCTGACCCCAAGACTGAGTAGGAGTGGCCGCTAACATCTGCACAGAACCCCGAGACGGCCGCTTGCTCGTGTGCGACGCGATTCTGGCTCCCACTTAATTATACTGGCGGGATTCCGCCGGCAAACCAACGCCTTGTGGCCCTCCGACCACGGTGGCGACAAGATCGCACCAAGAACACCCGGCACGATGATCATTGCCACACTTGAAACACTTCATACCTTGCCCTGGGACCGGACGCATTCTGGGAATACTCACTACAGGTCGAGAAGTGGAGGATGACTGTGGCCTTGAAAACTTGGACTTGAAAGAATTCTGCGGGCCCCTGAACTTCTTAGGAACTGGCTTTAGAGATGACCTAGTCCCTCCTCCTAAGTTCTTCTTCTGACTGCCACCTGCACTCTCCAGAACCATGGTACCTCCTGTACCTGGTAACTCTTCCCCAAGCTGCATCTCAAGTTCCATGCCCCTGGCTTGCTCTACGAGAGAGCTAAAGTCACGCAGTTCCAGTGCCCCCAATACCTGGCGAAACTCCTGTCTGAGCCCTCTGCGAAACCTCTTGGCCTTCTCCGCCTCATCTGTAGCCACCACCAGAACAAAGCGGATCAAGTTGTTAAAACCCGCCTCATATTCCGACACTGACATCTTGCCTTGCCTGTAACTCTGCAACGAGACCTCCATTCTCTCCACAAAAGATGCTGGGTAGAACCTCCTCTGAAATTGCTCCACGAACAACTCCCAAGTGACTGGGCCATGGGCAGCGGTCCTAGCTGTCAGGACTCCCTCCCACCAGATGTCCGCTTGCCCCTTAAGCTGGAAGGCCACAAACTGTGCTCTCATCTCTGACATCATTCCCAGTGCTCTGAAGTGCCTCTCCATGTGACGCAGCTAGTTGGCAGCGTCCACTGGCGTGCCCAATCCGTCGAAAGTATCAAGGCGCAGGGTGTTCCACTGATGCAATCCCATAGTAACTGCCGTGGGTACCATCGCGGGGCCACCAATGGAGCGACAACAAGTACAGCCGGTGGAGCCTGATTCTCTTGCACTGCTGAAGCGACCTCTTCCTCTGACCCCCGTAAGACTAGCTTCCCCAGCTACGGAGTTTTGAGCTTCTGGCGGGGGCGTTGCCTGGCCTTGTCCGGCACCCTGCCACCACGACCACGACCTCTGCCTCTTGCCATCTCTAAACATCACAACAAGAACAATCAAACATTCAGCACATAGAATAACTAAAGTCACAAGAACAAGTTATATAGTAACTACAACACAAGAGTAGTCAAAGATTCAACAGTAGCGTAGCGCAATGCAAAAAGAAACCCAACCCCACCTATTGTGCTTAGTGTGTCAAATTTAACATTTCCTCATCCACAGACCTACAGCCCGCTCTGATACCAACTGGAACACCCCAACTCTCAATGAGCCTGGAATGCTACTGGAATTAAACTAATCTAGCACAAATTACAAAATTTCGGCAGAGTCTCCTTTGTTTAATCAGATCTACCGAGGTTTCAACAATAAATCATGGCATTTATCAATAATAACTTCATAATCAAATTCAATCAAACTTGCATGATAATCGAATGAATATAACCAAGACTGGCAAATCTCATTATTACAAATAATCATATACTCAAACCAAAATAAACATCTACTCCAATAGTTTAATTATTTGTGAGATGAAGCTAAGTGGCAAACGCCTTAAGATTGTGAGGTAGTGAGTGCATCCAACATCTACTCCCTCCCATGCATATCGTTCCTGCCATTTGTACCTAAAACAGATTAAAGGAAGAGTGAGCCCAAAGACTCAGCAAGTATCAACAAGGCCATATACAAGAACTCAATCATAGCATCGATAATCCGCAATAACATTACACTAAACATAGCCTTTAAACTTAAGAAATGCAACCAATGCAATGCTCCTTTTGAACTTTATCTCTTTTCGCATTTTACCGGTAATGCGGGGTATTCATCCGTCAATGAATACCCTTATCTGTGCCCTCTGGCACAGGGACCAAGAGCCTATACACCACATGTATAGGGACCTTTGCCCATCATCTTAATGATGGGGACCTCTTTGCTCATAGCCCACATTCCACGAATGTGGGGACCTCAAGCCCGTCATTGCATGACGGGGACCTCAACTATATAAACTTGGTTACCACATAACCAAGACTCAACATGCTCAAAACATGCATATGCACCATGACAACATCTTTCACATGTAAGAATTCAACGTGTTCACATAAACATGTAGGCATTAATAACATGCGAAAGAATTCTTTAACCATAACTAGCAGTCATCAAGATAAATGATAACTCATCTCATTAACAGGTATGCATGGCTAATACCAACAAGACACATCACAAATTTCATCATGCAAACATAAAGGTGCAATAGCCCGAATACTTGCCTCAACTGCGTGCGAACGGTGGGCGCGAAGAGGGTCTTTGCCCACAGGTTCACGCTCCCACCTGAACATAAGATAACCCCAATCTAAGACCAACATACTGAACCAATAACATAAGAACAACTCAATTGAACTCGCTAAAGTGTTTCCCAACTTCTAATCTCTAGCGATCGATTTGGTGCCCGCTGTGGACAGTCAACTTCTAAAATACATAAATTTCTGCTCAGGAGTCCAAATAAGATGTTCTTAGACTTTCTGAAAAGTTAATTAAATTACCTAAATAAACTTAGTTGGGGAGCCCTTTTGATTCTGCCAAATACTGCCTCTACCAAGCCAAACTACAGAACATCAATTATCACGTCGGTCTCTCTGGACAGTACACTAAAACCTCCATAACTTTTGATAAGAACGTCCAACTCTTGCGTTCTTTATCTCTATAAAAAGGTATAGAAATTACCCACATTTTTCGTTATACTGAGATCCCCTTATTCTCCCTTTAAATAGCAGTTTTATCCAGTTTGCTACAGACTGTCCAAAAACTGACAGATCGATAGGACAGCGATACTAGAAAATTTATAACTCCCTGACCGTTAGTCGGATTTGGGTGTTCTTGGCGGCCATTGAAAGATAAGGACATAACCTACAAAACTCTAGGAGATCAAAACTCCTAATTTGACCTCTAACCACATGAAATTGACCGCGCAATCTACTGGACAATCTGCAACAACAACGAACAAATAGCAACCTAGCCAAAAACTACCCGATTCCTCTTCTACGACTAATTACCCAACAACAAGCGACGAGTTACCCTTGTTGCAGCTGAAGGTCGCGAACTCCGGATGGTGATCCCACTTCCTTCTCTTCTCCCTTCTTCCTTCCCTCTTTTCTTCCTCCTTGGCCGGCTGCAATGGGGGATCCTCTTCTTCCCTTGGCCGGCAGCAATGGAGAGCCTTGGAGGGGAGCTTGGGAGGGGCGCAAGGGAGGAGGCAGCCAGGGAGGAGAGGCGTGGGAGGGGGGAAAGTGGCGGCCACCAAGGGGGGAGAGGGGTGGGGCGTGGGAGAGGGGGGAGGGGGAAGGAGGAAGTGCAGCTAGGGTTTGGGGGGGAAGTGGCGGCCCCCGCTTTTGGCCAGCCACCCCCTAGCCTACATGGGCCAAGCCCAAGCCCAAGTTGTGATAGATCAGCGATTAACCCCCTCTCTAAAATTTGAACTGATAAATTTCCTGTTGGTCCCTCTCGAAAATCTATTGAATTCTCTCCCGAATATTTAATCTCCCCCGATTAATTGCTCAACACACTTTCGGGGTATTACACACCCCCTCTCTAGTCGGCCTCCTCGATCTTACACCAGTTCCTGAGGGTCCACGACCAGATCCACAAGGTCTACGACCAGTTTTGGAGGATCTACGATCACTTCCGCAAGGTTCACGACCACTTCCACAAGTTCTATGACCAGTACTCGGCGAAAGGAGCACTCGTCGGGAACATTACTTGACGGTAGGGGTGAAAACGGATCGAATATGGACGGATAATGGCTCTGCCATATTTGTTTTCATATTTTTTACCGGATCCAGATACGAATACGAATACCCCGGATACGAATACAAATACAGAGCGAATACGAATCGAAACGAATACGGTCGCGGATATTTTTGAAACACGAAAACCCCTTAAATTGTATGCCAAAAATTAATAAAAACATATAACTAATTTATTTGATACAAACATTCATGAATTGTTCATATTTTCAGCAACCACACGTAACATTGGCACTAGCAAGCTGCATTAACTAATTCATCACAAATATAACACTTAATTTACCATATTTAGCTCATAATTCATAACTCATAAAGTCACAAGTTATCACGCATTCACACTTAGTTTATTACATACATAAAACTTAGTTCACACTAACATCAATTAGGCTAGATAGTTAGTATATACGCAAATGACTATAACATCCCAAAGTATATTACCAAAAATAAAATTAATAAAGTTATTATTTTATTAGATTTTCTGAGATTTAAAAGAGTTTTCCTCGTTAAAAAGGAAAAAAAATAAGAAAACAAAGTCAATTATTTAATTTCCTAGTTTTTAATGTCAAAAATGAAATTTATTGAGTTTTTGGGATTTTATTGGATTTAAAGTGAAAAATAACATTTTAATTAATTTATTGAATTTTCTAGATTTTAAAAAGGTTTTCCCTATTTTTTAGAAATTAAAAATAATTTATATAGAAAAATAAAAACCAACTTTAAGTTGGAATTAATTTTATTAAGTTAAAAATAGTTCAAGAGATTTCTGTGATTTTTCTAGAATTTTTGAACTCTATTTGCTATTTTCTAAAAGACTATTTGATTTATTGCATCTTCTGAAATTCAGAAATGAATTAAAATCTCTTTTTCTCTTTTGGGCTGAAATCTGGATATCCGGGCATCATCTTATCCGGATAATTCGTATTTGTATCCGTATCCGTCGGATAGCATGCCTACTGTATTCGTTTCCGTTTCTGGCAGGGAAATCAAATTTGTTTCCGATCGAAAACTATTCGAGGAAAATCCGATCCGAGACAATCGAATCCGTTTCCATCCGGATCGGTCGGAAACTATTCGATTTGTTTTCACCCCTACTTGACGGGGAACAGTACTCGACGGGAGGCATACTCGGTGAGAACAGTACTCGATGGAAACAATCTACAACCACGACCAGGTGGCCTACGACCACTATCAGGTGGCCTACGATCACGTCCAGGTGGTCTAGGACCACGTCCAGATGGTCTACGACTACGTTCAGGAGGCCTACGACCCCGTCTAGATAGTCTACGACCACGTTCAGGAGGCCTGCGATGACGACTAGATGTGTCACGACTACGATCAGGTCTGCACCCACGTCTTCGACCAGGTCCCCGACCAGGTGGTCGTACCAGGAAGCGAGCAAGAGAACAAAACTTTGGTTGGTTTGGATTGCATGCGACAAGATCAACTCTAGAAGGAAAGAATATATGTTCGAATATTTTTGGAGATTGAGTCCAGGTGATTCACGAGTTTAATGGAGAGAAGGAAATAAGACATCGGACTAGAAGGCAAGAAATCAGGATTTGCTACGCGTGGGATTACAAGATCAGCGCATGCATTCTGTTCTCTCCTCGCGAGTTCCTTTCTCTACGTGCAGCAGGGTCCACCTGGCAGTTCGAGTTTACAAGGAGAGATGGTGCACCTTTTCTGTTTAAACCTGTGTGATTTCCTTTCTCTTTGTGCACGCGGGTGGGGTCCACCAAAAGCTATGATAACTAACAAGCTATTCGGTTCTATTTTAGTTTTGCATTAGTAGTTTGAATCGTGTGTGTTTAGGAGGTTAAGTTAGCTTCAGATTTTGTGCTTTCATGGAAGGCTATTTAAACCTCCCATGGCTGCACCTTTGAGGGGAGTTTTTTTTTTGAGTTATGAATTAAAACACATGTGCGTTGTGTGTTCTTGTTTATTGTGTGTTCTTGTGAATTCCAATCTCGGATTTCATCTTGGTGTGGTGGTTTCTAGTTGTGGTGCTAGGAGTTACTCGTTGGATCTTTGATCCCTATATCTCGTTCGTGTACTATGGTGTGCGCGGATGTGAGATTTATCTATCCTAGTGCAAATTGCATCTTGTAATTCGTGCCCCACATATTTGATTGGGAGTTTCCACCGTGAAAGATCTGGCAACCCAAGGATTTAATCTCGTCTAGAGGTTGATCCGCATCATATGCCCATCTTGTGACATGCTGGGTGGGTCTAGGATGTCAAGATAGTAGCGGGTTTCAGATAAGTTTTGCAACAAAAAGTGTGGTTCTACGAAATAGTTTCTAAAAGTGTGGTTTTGTCAATGGTAATGTTGTTTTGTAAAATTTACTTAATTTTATATAGAGTTTTTGGGCATGGACCAGTTTCATTTCATTATAAAATGGACCAAGCCTTCAATATTTTGGTACTACCGATAGTATGATACTACAACAGGGGACAGAGATGACTCCCATAGAGACATCAGGACACAATAACTTGGCAACAGGGGGCCAACAGTGATCAACATTGAACAAAAACAATCTGCACTACTTTTCTAATATAAGCCTCCTAATGAGCTTGATTGTCTTGCAGTTCACGAATTCTTCAGCCTGGGCACTCCGTCTATGTTACCTCTTCCTGGAAAGGTGATTGTACCTATAGTATAAAAAAACAAGAAAAAATCGAAAGGAAAGAAGAGAAAGAACTAGGAGTTGGTGCCTACATAATAGGTAGCTTACTTACCAACCATCCTGACAAGCTCCTACAGTTCTCTTATTATTCTTGACTTGACTTATTAATAAGAAAACTACTCACTACCAAAATGAAAGAAGATCTAGAATCTACCCAAGAAGATAAGAGAGTCCCACATACGAGAAAAGGTCACAAATGGAGTTGAACAAAGTAACATTACAAATGCATAGTGATAGTAGGGTCAGGATATCCCCGTCCTCCGAATCGGACGTGAGGGTCTCCCCTCATCCGGCTCTCTATAGGGGAATCTCCACTCATTGCTTCCCCTAATATCCTCCCTTTACCGCATCATTGGGGTTTACAGGAGATCCTAGAGACTCACTCAAAAAGGCTGCTATACCAAACATTATTACTTAGCTACAAAGAAAGAAAAGACTATAGTAGTCACTAGACCGCCTATAGTGGTCCGTTTGGTTGTTCTTGCTTAAATCATTACTCTTCATTCTCCCGTGCTCTAGCAATTGTGCTCCCTAGACCACTACCATTTAGTTAGGTAGGGACAATCAATACATAGTTACGGGAATAACAAAATGCATGGGGATCTAAAAATAAAAAAATTGAAGATTTTCTATGAAATCCTTTCTTTCCATAGATGTATCTGGTCTGAGACGTTACAATACTCTACAAGAGGAATGCAATGGGATGGATGGTAGAGGGCTGCCTGCGCCCAAAAGCTATGATTCACTTGTCCCCTTGTCTATATGTACCTTGTGGCATACAACTGTACCTTGTGGCATACAACCGCCATGACTCCTGCGTTATAGCTCCCCCTCCCCTTTATCAATTTCTTTTGGCAGGTTCAGCTGGAAGCATAGGGCTACATTGACTAGTGTTTTGGCACATTAGACTAACCTAAGACAACTCTTGGCTACATTCAATCCTATTGAGATACAAGCTATTACCAGCTTGATACAATGCAAGTCACAAGCTTGACACAACGAGAATGGCCGCAACTGACAACTCCTACATCTGAGATTGACAACTCTAGTAACAAAGAATGACAACTTCTGCAACAGATCTTGACAGAACATGGTACTCTCAACTGAGCTCAATCCAGCTGTGAACAATAAACAACACTGAAAGTAAACAACGCAGTTATCACAAAACTTGGATTCCAGATTACAACACTATATGTAATGAACTACCACTAACGGCCCATAACGTTACCTAATAGCCGCTGACCGTGGAGTACTTGTTGTTCCATCAGTGAGGACAATATCATTTAGCGAGCTAGCATCCTTAAGGAATATGTATGTGAGAGTTCAACTTATATCCCTCAACACCAGGCGGGACGAGCAGCCCTATACCATGTGTAGCCGCACTCGTTTGTCCTTTTCTATTTAGTTGGACTTCTATCTTCAGAAAATCATATAAAAATCAAGCAAGAAAACAAATGTGCTAAAGTGCAACGGGCAAGAAAACGGATGTGTGTGCTAACACGCAATGGCTTTCACGCTAGTGTGCTCAATTTGTTGATTGTTCTTTCATGCTAGTTGCTCAATCCGTTGCTTGCTTCTCTTTTGTCTTGGAAAAGTCCATCTCTTGCTTTCCCAAGCCAAATAACCATAGACAATGAAAGAAGAATCAACCCTTGGGGCACGAGGGGGCACCTTGTGTGGAGGTCTGTCCCAATTCTTTTGAGTATAATAAGGAAGAAAGCTCTTTCCCGCAACAGATCGTAGAATGATTAATGAAACTTAAACAACTCATCATTCATTTCTCGATCGATAAATAGTGGATTCAACAGGAACTAAAACAACTCATTATTCATTTCTCGATCAATTTGAAACCTTAAAGAGTCAAAAAGTCCTTCCATGAATCTAGGGAAGGAAAACCACCTCTGACTTCACCAACTCCCCCTTTCTTTGGTCGAAGGCTTCAGGTCAAGACCCCTTTTTCCTATATATTAAAGACGCAAAGAGAGATGCTTCTTCCTCTTCAAGTTGGAAGTGCAAGAAGAAATGTAGTAATTAGGAGTTCCATCTACCATGCACTCGTCCCACACTCATTTTATGATTAAGAAGACTTTCCTTGGATTCTGAGAAAACAAGAAAGAACATAATGAGAACTAAGAGTTCTTTCAGTCGAGCAGTTAAGGGAATGAGTAAGATTCGTTTATTAGTCTACTATTCTTTCAGGGAGGAATTGAACCTCAATCATCACACACAAAGAAAGGAATCCTTTCAGAGCGAGAACATTCAGAGTTAGTAGTTCAGTAAGTATAGATTCACTCCGATTCTGAGCTTTTCATTGCAGAGATTTGATACATTGTTGTTGGTCATGTTGGTGAATTAGATGAGGTATGGAATTACCATGTTTGACTGTGAAGTCATCCATCCAGACATAGTCATTAGGTGAAATTGCCAAACATCTGAGTGAGTTAGTCTACCAATGCCTTGTGTAATACTCCGGAAGTGTGAAAAGTCAAGAATCGGATTAATTAAAATCAATCGGTAGAGAATAATTTAATCGGGGAAGTTTTATTTTCAGTTTTCGTCAAACCCAGCTTAGAGAGGGGCTTTTCTATCGTTTTCGCTTCATTTTGGGGCTGGGCCTTGGCCCATTTTCTTGTGGTGGCCGGCCAAAGGGAGGGCACCTCCCAAACCCTAGCCGCCCCCTCCCTTTCCCCTTTTCTCCTCCCACTTGGCGGCCGCCTCCTTCCTCCTCTTGGTCGACTCCCTTCCTCCCCTTGCACCTCCCCACTCCCAAGGTGCTGCCCCTGCACCTCCCTATCCCAAGGTGCTGCTCTTGCAAGGAAGAAGTTAGAGAGGGAGAAAAGAAGGAGAAGAAGGAGAAGAAGGAGAAGAAGAAGAAGAAGAAGAAGGAGAGTTGGTGTGGGGTTTGGTTCAGCGATTTCTAGTGGTTCTACAAGGGTAACGAGATGCCTCCCGCTGTTTAATCCTTATTAGATGCAAAACCGATTAGAATTGATGGTTAATTGTTGGGCTGCAGTAGATGCAATTCTGTCCAGAACCTTGCGTGGGTTTTTCGTATGTTTAGAGGCTGAATTTTAAGTTTCCATCTCCTAGAGATATGTGGGTTATGTCGTTATCTTTCAGTAGCCGCGAAGATCACTCGATTCCGAGGTCTGAGTCAAAAGTTATGATCGATTTAGTATCTGCTGCCAGAAATCTGACGAGAATAATCTGTCTGGTTTTTTCCTAAAATTTGAAAGGGAATTTGGTAGAATCTGAAAGTTCACCCAACTAGGTTATTGTAGGTAATTCGATAACCTTTTCAGATTGATAAAGAACGATCAATTCGGAGTTACCAATTAAAAGTTATGGTCATTTTAGTTTTGCTGTTCGTTTGTGTAGACAGATTCTGTTCTGAAAGTTCAAACAATGGTTAGCATAATATTTTGGCCGAATTGGAGTATCGTGTCAACTAGAGTATTGTAGATTAGTCAGTTAAGAATCTACAGAAATTGGGTTTACCTCTTTTTGACTTCCAGATCATGAGTTATGTCATTTACCGTGCTGCTGTCCAGAATCAGATTATGGCAGCAAACGTTGTTGTTCGTGTTCAACTTTGTAAACTCGTTCTGAGTAGTCTAGTAAGCATTGTAGAATGCCGATTAGTAGCGCTGGGTATTTTATGACCTTATTGAAGTTATTTCACTTGTTTAGGAGGTGAAGCCTCAGGTTTAGGAGTATCACCTTGGCCGCTATGCGTCACATCGTGGAAGGCAAGTAATTGTAGCGATGTTACTACGGTTAATTGGTTGTTCTTACTACTTGCAATCCCTATGAGTTTCAGTATTTTGAGGTGTTATGCCATGGTTGGTTGACTTACATATGAGATGATGACAGTAATTATTATTTAATGATTTACATTGGATATCTTGTGTGTAGCCATGAAATGGTTGCTTTATGTGCCGAATGTGGATCATGGATGTATTTTTCCATAATGATTATGTGGTAGTTGTACAAGTTAATCTTGTTGGTGCCATTATGAGATGTCACATATGTGGTTTATGATTATCATATCACTCATAACATATCATTACATTGCATTGTGGATGTCGCCGCTTATGGTCACGATCAGTCGGTGACAAAGATCGTACATTGTCAGAGTCGATGCACACTCTTACCTTGATGGGTAAGAGTGCAATGGAGCATGGCATGCATTTGCATTAAGCATTGTGGATGGAGAACCCGCATTCTTTTGTCAATGGTTGAATTCTTATGAGGTAGGACTCATGCTAGTCCATGTGGTTTATTGAATGAGATAGTGGATCGTGGTTGTGGTCATGCAATATTATAACTTTGTGTTGTAGCTTGCTTGTCAATTGATTAACTTTGTTATGCAACTTACTTGCTGAGATTTTATCTCATTCTTGTTGTTTCTTTCCCCTTTCAGTGATTCTTAAGCATTCACGGGATGGGTAGAGCGACACTACAATAATGCACTCAATTCATAGTTTCATGTCAGAATAAAGTTGAGAGGAATTTAGCCTATTGACTAGCTATTCACGAGTGATCCGTTGAATTATTTATTGATGCATTTGTGGACTACACTTGGATTGAACTGCTAGAGGTTGTTTAATTATTGAACTTGTTATGTTATCTTTATTCCCATAGTGTTTTATGCTTCCGCTTATTGATTCTTGCCTAGAGTTGTCTGCCTAAATTTTATATTCTTATGAAATTATTGGCTAGTCAGAGAGTGGTTAAGTAATATCCTGTGGTAATGTTGGTCCCGGGTGTTCTGATTGGTATCGAGCCTAGGCTTTAGGTTCTAGGAGAAGTAAGAAATTGACACACTTGCACATGTAGGATGGGGAAGGGTTTGCATATCTTGCATATACCTTGTTGAATTCTTTAATTTATTGCTTGTGCTTCACTTATGCGAGATTATTGTTTGTTTGTTTGTGGGTTGCGTGGCTGCAGAATGCCACCTAAGGGTAGTGGCCGTGTTCGTCTCCCTACTGGCGGCAGTGCCGGCGATTGAGGAGGCCGAGGATGCTCGGCCCGGTGGGTGGTACCCAAGAGGAGCTGTTGGCTGTGGTCGGGCCATGCAGCAAGAGTTGAGGGCTTTGAAGCAGGGGCAGGTGGCCCCTGGTGCTGATGCCGCTCCGGTGCCTGAGGTTGCGGCAGCTGGGGCAGTTAGCGGCATCTCACTTCGTGAGTGGGTAGGGTTGAGGCTGGACAGCTTCGACGCGGCGGCCACTCCTGTCCAGGCTGCTGACTGGCTGTCCCACGTGGAGGACAAGATGGAGGCTTTTGAGGTAGTGGCTTCCGATCGCGTGCGCTATGTGGCGCAACTGCTGAAGGGAGAGGCCCAGATCTGGTGGAAAGGAGTGCAGTCTGCTCGCACGGCTGCCCATGGACTCCCATCGTGGGCGGAGTTTGTCCGGCAGTTTGAGAGGCGGTTCTATCCAGAGACCTTTCTGGACAAGATGAAAATTGACTTGGGCAAATACACTCAAGATAAGCGATGCAATGGCGAGTATGAGGTGGGCTTCAATCAGATAGTCCGCTTCGTCCCACATGTGGCTCGGGATGATGCGGAGAAGGCCAGGCAGTTTCGTCAGGGGCTTAGGCCTTCGATCCGCCACCTGCTGGGTGCCTTTCCGATCACAGATTTTGCACCACGTGGAGCAGGCCTTGGGGATCGAGATGCGGCATGCGTACACGGAGGACACTGCAAGGCCTCGGAGGAGATCACCGAGGTCATAGCGAGAGGAGGGGCCATTCAGGGGCCCTATGTTTAAGAAGGCAAAGGGTCGTCGTCATCGGCCCCTACTGTAGTAGCGCAGGCTCAGCTCTCTGGAGGGAGCTCTCTGCAGTACCGTGCCACCTCGAAGCCCGGAATGGGCTTAGTGTGTTTTCGTTGTGGGGATCCGCACAGGCGGAGTGACTGCTCTTGGAGGGGGCAGTGTGCTATCTGTGGTCAAAACCACAAGGATGTGGTGTGCGAGAGAACCCCAAGGGAAACTACATGGGAGTTGGCGCCTACACCTTCTGGCGGGATTCTCTCGCCCCGATGGCACCGTTCGGATGATGGGCGTGGCTCCTACCTCAGATCCCTACCGCGGTCCTCGCACGCGTTACTGCCGCGCCTCCAACACCTTCATCGATGTCTTGGCGCCCCACCGGAGGATACCGGGTCGCAGCCTTACCCATCGACCCCGGTACCTCAGTGGACACCTGCGCCGACCTACCAGAGTGTGGGAGATCCTTCTTCTTCAGCTGTCCCTGCGGCATTCTCCATGCCGACATCGGATGGCAGGGATCGTGGAGATGTTGTGACAGGTACCTTATCAGTTGACTCTTTTGATGCCTGCGTACTTTTTGATTAGGAGATTTCTCTCTTTGTCTCGGAGAATTTTGTTGAGCGGGCAGGGCTTTCGGTGCAGTTAATTGGGAGGGCAGTGGTCGTTAGTTCTCCTAGTGGGCTTATATCCAGTTCCCGTGTTTGCCCTGGTTGTGTGGTGGTTCTAGCAGATGAGGAGTTCGTGGCGAATTTGGTGGTTATATCCCTGGAGCCCTTCGATGTGATCCTTGGCATGGATTGGCTCACGCGTATCAAGTGTCATCTCTTGTTTCGAAGACGGTCACCTTGCGTTCTCATGCAGGCGTGAAGTTGTTTTCAAGGGAGTGCTCCGCAGATACTCTCTCGTTGTTGTGCCGATTGTTTCCTAATCGGCGGATCACGAAGTCGGGTGTTGTGGGCTTTGGTGGAGGGTCACGAGGTCGCCTTGAGGTTAGAGAATATACCGTGAGTCCGCAAGTACCCGGATGTTTTCCCAGTGAGCTCCCGACCGCCACCGAGCGGGAGTCGATCTTCGTATGAGCTTGTTCGGTGCACGCGGCCTATTTATAAGTCCCGTCACTGGATGGCACCGATTGAGCGATTGAATTAAAGAAGCATTGGATGAACTCTTAGCTAAGGGGTTCATTAGACCGAGCACGTCACCTTGGGCTGCTCCGGTTTTGTTTGTGGGAAAGAAGGATGGCACCAAGAGGCTTTGTGTGGATTATCGAGCACTCAACCAAGTGACAATCAAGAACAAGTATCCCCTGCCTCGTATTGAAGATCTCTTCGATCAGTTGAGAGGTGCCAAAATATTTTCCAAGATTGATTTGCGATACCGTTATCATCAGCTGCGAATCGGGGGAGGAGGATATAGAGAAGACACTTTTAGCACAAGGTATGGGCATTACGAATATGTCGTTATGTCTTTTGGGTGACTAATGCTCCTTGTCTTTATGGAAGCTATGAGCAGGATGCTCCATGAGTACTGGATTCTTTTGTGGTGGTCTTCATCGGCGACATCCTGGTTTATTCCAAAACGGAGGAGGACCACGAATCGCACCTCAACACGGTCCTCGATACTTTCTAAGAATAAATACTATGCGAAGCTAAAGAAGTGTGCTACAGTTATCCGTAGGATTTTGGGTCATACCATCATCGTACGGTATTACGGTGGATCCAGAAGAATGTGGCGGCGGTGGTTGATGGCGGAGGCCAACCAATGTGTCGAGATCCGGAGTTTCTTGGTCTTGCTGGAGTATTACCGGCGTTTTGTGCAGATTTTTCTAGCATTGCTAAACCAATGACCGACTCACGCAAAGGGGTTCCTTTGTGTGACCGGACGCTTGTGAGGTCGGGTTCCGACTTTGAAGGACAAGCTGGTGAATGCACCTATTCTATCCTTGCCCGAGAGTGGCAAGCGCTTCACTGTGTACACGGATGCTTCTGATTGGACTCGGATGTGTGCCGATGCAAGAGGGCCGAGTAATCGCCTATGCTTCTAGACAGCTGAAGACTCATGAGCAATTATCCCACTCATGATCTCGAGTTGGCGCAGTGGTGTTTGCTCAAGTCTTGGAGGCATTACTTGTATGGGGAACAGCATGATATCTTCACCGATCACAAGAGCCTTAAGTATATATTCACACACGCGAGAGCTAAATTTGAGGCGCGGAGGTGGTTGGAGTTAATCAAGGATTATGACCGACTATCCAATATCACCCCGTAAGGCTAATGTGGTGGTGATGCCCTAAGCGGGACGGGGTACCTCGTAGCGTTGTCCTTGGTCTCGAGTTTGAGAAGATGGGTATATCTTCTGCCTTCTTCGGTTCAAGGCAGCCGAGACACAAATGATCATCCGATCGCCATCCCCGAGCGCGTTCTTGAAGCTCAACAAAGACGATCGGCTCCTTTCAGAGTGCGGAAGAGGATCTCTGAGGCGTTCCCGAGATTTTAGTGTGGATGAACACGGTGCGGTTCGATTCAAAGGCGGTCAGTGTACCTTTAAATCACCGGTGAAGGATGATATTCTTCGTGAGGCTCACCGGACCCCATATTCGGTACATCGGGAGAGACCAAGATGTATCGTGATCTGAAACAAATCTTTGGTGGAAGCGGATGAGGTGGATATTGCTAAACATGTCGCCGCGTGTGGCGTTTGTCAACAGTAAAGGTCGAGCACAAACGCCCCGCGGTTTGTTGCACCCTTGGAGGTACACGAGTGGAAGTGGGAGCATATCACTATGGACTTTGTGGTTGGGTTGCGCGTTCGCCGAGGACGAGATGCAATTTGGGTCGTGGTGGGACAGCTACCAAGTCCGCACACTTCATACCGATAAAAACGACCAACACAAACGCAGACCTAGCCCCGTTGTACATCGAGAGGTGGTGAGACGCACGGTGTACCCAAGTCCATTGTTTCACCGAGATGCCAAGTTCGTCTCTAAGTTCGCAGAGTCTTCAGTGCGTTGGGCACGCATTTCCTCAAGTCTGACTTTTCACCTCGAGACGGATGGTCAGTCAGAGCGGACCATTCAAACCCTGGAGGACATGCTTCGTGCTTGCGTGCTATCTTGGAAGGGTAGTTGGGAGGATTATCTGGCTTTGGCCGAGTTCGCTTATAACAATAGTTATCAGGCGAGTATCAAGATGCCTCCTTCGAGGCTTTGTATGGTCGGAGTGTGTTTCCCTCTTTGTTGGGATGCAGATGGGTGAGAGGTCGTTGCTTGGTCCGGATCTTGTTCGTGGGCCGTGGAGAAAGTGCGGGAGGTTCGCCGAACTTGTTGGCCGCTCGAGCCGACAAAGAGCTATGCGGATGTTCGGCGCCGAGAGTTGGAGTTTGCGGTGGGTAGCCTTGTGCTCCTTCGGGTGTCTCCAACCAAGGGTATTGTTCGTTTTGGTACCACCGGGAAGCTTAGCCCGCGGTACATCGGTCCTTTTCCAGTGGTTGCCCGGGTGGGTAGTTTGGCTTATCGCTTGGAGTTGCCAAACTCATTGAGTGGTGTGCACAATGTCTTCCATGTGTCTATTTGAGAAATACTTGCGGGATCCAGAACACAAGATTGACCTGGAGCAGTCACAGTGGAGCAGGATCTCACTGTGGAGAGTCGTCCAGTTCGTATCTTGGATACATCGGAGCGGGTCTTGAGGAATAAGACCATCAAGTATGTGAAGGTCCTTTGGACGAATCAGTCTGAGAGAGAGGCTACGTGGGAGCTGGAGGATCATTTGCGGAAAAAGTACCCCGAGCTCTTCGAGACCGGTGAGTACTCCTAGTCCAGGTTCTTCGCTTGCTTGTTGTTCTGCTCCTTGTGGTTCAGAGATTTGGATTCGAGGCTAATCCTTTTAAGGTGGGAAGATTGTAATACTCCTAAGTGTGAAAAGTCAAGAATCGGATTAATTAAAATCAATCGGTAGAGAATAATTTAATCGGGAAGTTTTTTATTTTCGCCACAAACCCACTTAGAGGGGCTTTTCTATCGTTTCGCTTCATTTTGGGGCTGGGCCTTGGCCCATTTTCTTGTGGTGGCCGGCCAAAGGGGAGGGCCACCTCCCAAACCCTAGCCGCCCCCTCCCTTTCCCCTTTCCCCTCCCACTTGGCGGCCGCCTCCTTCCTCCTCTTGGCGACTCCCCTTCCTCCCCTTGCACCTCCCCACTCCCAAGGTGCTGCCCCTGCACCTCCCTATCCCAAGGTGCTGCCTCATGCAAGGAAGAAGTTAGAGAGGGAGAAAAGAAGGAGAAGAAGGAGAAGAAGGAGAAGAAGAAGAAGAAGAAGAAGGAGAGTTGGTGTGGGGTTTGGTTCAGCGATTTCTAGTGGTTCTACAAGGGTAACGAGATGCCTCCCGCTGTTTAATCCTTATTAGATGCAAAACCGATTAGAATTGATGGTTAATTGTTGGGCTGCAGTAGATGCAATTCTGTCCAGAACCTTGCGTGGGTTTTTCGTATGTTTAGAGGCTGAATTTTAAGTTTCCATCTCCTAGAGATATGTGGGTTATGTCGTTATCTTTCAGTAGCCGCGAAGATCACTCGATTCCGAGGTCTGAGTCAAAAGTTATGATCGATTTAGTATCTGCTGCCAGAAATCTGACGAGAATAATCTGTCTGGTTTTTTCCTAAAATTTGAAAGGGAATTTGGTAGAATCTGAAAGTTCACCCAACTAGGTTATTGTAGGTAATTCGATAACCTTTTCAGATTGATAAAGAACGATCAATTCGGAGTTACCAATTAAAAGTTATGGTCATTTTAGTTTTGCTGTTCGTTTGTGTAGACAGATTCTGTTCTGAAAGTTCAAACAATGGTTAGCATAATATTTTGGCCGAATTGGAGTATCGTGTCAACTAGAGTATTGTAGATTAGTCAGTTAAGAATCTACAGAAATTGGGTTTACCTCTTTTGACTTCCAGATCATGAGTTATGTCATTTACCGTGCTGCTGTCCAGAATCAGATTATGGCAGCAAACGTTGTTGTTCGTGTTCAACTTTGTAAACTCGCTCGAGTAGTCTAGTAAGCATTGTAGAATGCCGATTAGTAGCGCTGGGTATTTTATGACCTTATTGAAGTTATTTCACTTGTTTAGGAGGTGAAGCCTCAGGTTTAGGAGTATCACCTTGGCCGCTAACGCGTCACATCGTGGAAGGCAAGTAATTGTAGCGTTGTTACTACCGTTAATTGGTTGTTCTTACTACTTGCAATCCCTATGAGTTTCGTATTTTGAGGTGTTATGCCATGGTTGGTTGACTTACATATGAGATGATGACAGTAATTATTATTTAATGATTTACATTGGATATCTTGTGTGTAGCCATGAAATGGTTGCTTTATGTGCCGAATGTGGATCATGGATGTATTTTTCCATAATGATTATGTGGTAGTTGTACAAGTTAATCTTGTTGGTGCCATTATGAGATGTCACATGTGGTTTATGATTATCATATCACTCATAACATATCATTACATTGCATTGTGGATGTCGCCGCTTATGGCCGCGATCAGACAGACAAAGATCGCATTGCCGTCAGAGTGACGATGCACACTCTACCTTGATGGGTAAGAGTGCAGTGGAGCATGGCATGCATTTGCATTAAGCATTGTGGATGGAGAACCTGCATTCTTTTGTCAATGGTTGAATTCTTATGAGGTAGGACTCATGCTAGTCCATGTGGTTTATTGAATGAGATAGTGGATCGTGGTTGTGGTCATGCAATATTATAACTGTGTTGTAGCTTGCTTGTCAATTGATTAACTCGTTATGCAACTTACTTGCTGAGATTTTATCTCATTCTTGTTGTTTCTTTCCCCTTTCAGTGATTCTTAAGCATTCTGGGATGGGTAGAGCGGCACTACAATAATGCACTCAATTCATAGTTTCATGTCAGAATAAAGTTGAGAGGAATTTAGCCTATTGACTAGCTATTCACGAGTGATCTGTTGAATTATTTATTGATGCATTTGTGGACTACACTTGGATTGAACTGCTAGAGGTTGTTTAATTATTGAACTTGTTTCTTGTTATCTTTATTCCCATAGTGTTTTATGCTTCCGCTTATTGATTCTTGCCTAGAGTTGTCGCGAAATTTTATATTCTTATGAAATTATTGGCTAGCTGTAGAGTGGTTAAGTAATATCCCAGGGTAATGTTGGTCCTGGGGTGTTACACCTTGTCACTCATGACAGTAGTCCACCAGATCCCTAGTTGTAGTTTTTGTCCTTTTGGATACCACCAATTTTCATATTGAAAATATTCCAGTACCTTCACCACAAACACAAGGCCCGCTCCTCCCTAAGTTGTAAAGTCACCCGTTTGTTTTTTCGAATACCTAGAGGACTTGTGTTTCTAGTAACCCTCCTAATAACTCTGAAACCCTTCAACCCTCAGAGTTCTTTGACATTGGCTGGTTCTAGTCAAGCTGTCATGCCCTCTACCTTGTTTGTATCGGTAGATAGCCCCAATTTCATAAATAATGTATTTCCTTTATGAAATTTTGCTCACCCAATTTTTTTCTGCTAGAAAACTTTCTCCAGCAACTTTAGATGCTCCACCATGGTAGAATTGTACACTATAATGTCATCGAAAAGACCAATACACCTTTCCAACACATCTCTTTACAAAACTATTCAAGAGTTGTTAAAAGGTTGCCGGGGCATCACCTTGATTCAGCAAGCTGGTCCTTCAGGCTGTTTTGTAGATATCCTCTTTCTTTCATTTTTATTTGGTGATAACGAGCCCTCAAATCTATCTTAGTCCACACCTCATCCGAAAGTGTCGGTCTTCTATGATAGGAATGGGGTATTTGGAATACATAGTTGCTAAATATTGAGTTTTCGATAGTCGAAACACATTCTCTAGGTTCCATCTCTCTTCAACACCAGAGCAGCTTTGGGGCTTGTACTAGGCCTGATTATAACATTTGGCAACAACTCCTCTACTATCCTTTCAATCTCTGTTTTTTGGGTGATAGCATTTCGTCAGAATACAAATGGTGGCCCACATTTAGAAAAGATTTTAAGGTAATATTATTTCAACATAATAGATAAAACTTTTTAGATATTCTATTTCATCTATATAAACTAAACGGCCCACTCAACTTTCTTAATTCATCCAGGAAGTTCTTCTAGGTTTTGGAGGTTACACGGTTTAAGGCCCGAATTACATAGTTTACTTGATCACGCCTTTTCCCATATAAAATAAGATATGCTGCTCGGGAGATGTCGTCATCATCATCCAGGCAAATTCCCTCGTCTGTCTCATGTAGCTCCCTCTCTTTTGATTTATAAATATATGGAAAAAGTCTACTTTTCAACCTTGAACTTTTCGAAAAGTCTAGAAATCAACCTCCAACTCTAAAACCGGACATCCTACACCCTTAACTATCAAAACCGTTCATTTTGCTCCCTCAACCCAAATTGTGGTAGTTTTTGCTGACGTGGGGCCCACACGTCAGTCCTACTTTTCCTTTCTTCCTCTTTTTCTCTCTTCCTCTCCGTGCCTCACAGCGCCGCCCCTCCCTCCCTGTCTCCCTCTCCACCGCATCGCCCCCCGCCGCCTCCTCCTCCCTCCCTCCCCATGCCTCCCCCGAGCCGCCTACTCCGCCCCCCTCTCCATGCCGCCTGTGCATCACATCGGCAGTGTGTCCGTCGCCGTCGCCAAGCACCGCCCCATTCTCGCCTCCACCATGCCACCCCGATCAGACGTCGCCTCGAGCCTCCAATGGCTCCATCCTCCCTCCCAGGCTATAAGAGCCCTAGCAGCTTCGCTCTTGCCACTCCCCACCTCATCTTCCTCTCCCTGAGCGCCGAACCGAAGAAGCCTGAGCTCCCTTTGTTTTGTCGCCGCGCCACCCTCGCCGATCCGTCGCTCCAGAGAGCCCCTCACCGTGCCAACCCTGTCACTGCGTGTTCGAGAACACAAGGAGCATCTCCCTCAATTTAATTTGTTTTTGGTCCACTAGAGTTGCCGAAATCCCATTCTTCCCCATTGCCGGCCGAAAATCCTCCACCACTCGATCTTCTTCTCCGGCTAGGGTTTAGCCGAGGTAGGCGTGTCATATCGTATTCCCAAGGTTCTCCCACATTTCCCCTGCCTCCTCTTGGCCAATCGCTCGCCGTGGAGTCCCGCCGCCGCCAACTCGTCCTCCTTCCCGTCGGCGGCCGTGGAACCCCCTCCCTAGAGCCTCCCCGAGCTTCCCGAACCACCCATTCCCTTCCCCACCTCCGGTGCAACCCATGCTCGCATCGGCTTCCTCCTTGCACCACCCCATCGTCGGCGTCGCCTGCGACCTGTGTGTCGCCGGCGTCGGGACCAAGCCTGAGTGGAAAGAAAGGAATGAGAGGATGACATGTGAGCCCACGTAAATAGATTTTTTGTTTTATTTGCTAAGTGGCTGCCATGTCATCGAAAATAATCTTACATGTCAAAACCATTGACATGTCAGCGCCATATCACCCAAAACCACCTCTGTACAACAAGGTAGCAGATGAGTGGCTCAATGGCTTGATGGTGTGCTACACTGAGAGGGACATATTTAGATCCATTGATAATGATAGAATCAAAAGATGCTTCCAAGGCATGAAACCTCGTAGAATGAATTTGTCTCGTGAAAGTCGTGATTCAAACTAGCGTCTTAGTGATATGGTTCATTTATTTTGAATGTTCATGATCATTTAATTACAATTTACTATTGTATAACTAACTTTGCTAATTTTGATGTACAGGTTGCTACCCACTGGAATCATATTTATATGTTTTGGAGATGCACTTTCTATTAGCGAAGTACCTTTATTGTATTTCCTTTTTTTTTTTGCTTTGCTTTTATTCATATATGAATTTGATTGCACAAATATACAAGACTATGTTTGTTTCAAATTAGTTTAGTCATTCGAGGCTTTGAGCCCACCCTCTATTTTCATCCCGGCTTCGCCACTGGGACCAGTGATGGGTGAGGTTGCTGGAGGGCAGCGACGACCGAAGTAGTTAGGAGGCCGGTGGGGGGGGGGCTCATTGGAGAGGAGGAAGAAGGGAGGTGGTGGGATTGGGAGGTAGGGCGGAAGGAGCTTGTCGGTGGGCATCACCGCCACCCGAGGCGGCGACGGCGAGGTGGTGGGAGGCAGCACAGGGGTGGGGCTGTGGGCAGCTGGATGTGTAGTGAGCTAGGGTTAGGGTGTAGGGTTAGGTATACAGGTGAGAGAGGGAGAGATGTGAGCCACAGGATCTTGATCCAACGGTAAAAAAAAGTGACAGTGATTCTCTAAATTTTCAGACGTTTGTGAAATAGACGCCCCCTCGAGTTAAGGCCTTGTCCAATGCAGGAATATATTGGGTGCTTGGGCCAAAAGAACTGCCTCACCTTTGCCACGGTGGACAACATCGCATGCAGTTGCGTTGGAGTCACATCTTGAAGAGGTGGCCGACGCTTGGGGCGAGCGGTTGTTCATGGGAATCTAGAGACCGGTTCTGCATGCTTTTACATGTAACTAACTAATTCGTTGGTGATTAGTTGAGCCGGTAGCGCCATTGGGAAGCTAGCTTGCTTGTGTTCTATATATACCACATAGTAGTGCACGAACAGGGTCGCAATCTTTTGCAATAGCATTCCAAATGGATCCTCTGTCAAATGGTTCCGTAAATTGGTCAAGTTCCCTCAATTCCCCATACGAAAATCAGATTTTTCCACATTCACAATATCCAATGAACTTATCTCAGCCCCATATGTCCCAAGCTCATCAATTATCACATAATTTCTATTCTACTGGTCACACTTCACACTGTGGGAGTCCATCAAATCCCATGTGCTACTAGTTCTACATCCAAAACTCCTTACGTCATGGCGATGAGCAAGGAGACGATGACGATGACGACGATTGCGTGGAGTTTCGGATGTAGAACCCGTAATGTAGATTTTTGTTTCTTGGAATGGGCGTGGAGTTTTGGATGTAGAACCTGTAGCACATGTAGGTTTTTGTTTCTTGGAATGGACTTGGGATTTGATTGACTCTCACAGTGTGGGGTGTGACCAGTAGCATAGAAATTCTGTGATAATTGATGGGCTTGGGACCTATGGGCCTGAGATAAGTTCATTGGATATTGCCCCAATCGCCGTTTCTCCTGAAGAATTTTTCTGCACGAGCGACCTGTGTTGGAATGATCTTGTTTCGGCTAACCATCACCGTTTTTCCCGGGGTGGCAACGCCCCACTTCGCGCCCTGATCGGGGGCGCTACCAACTGTGCGTGGTTTTTGGTCCCGTTCACTGGCGCAAGATAAAAAGAATTAAGGGGGTTCGGCAGCCAGACGACAGAGTCGTTGTTCTTGGCTAATCACCCCAAACAAACCCGATCTGTTAAGAGCGCCCAAGTGAGCGAAGACCGAAGACCGGAGATCGCCGGCCTCGTTCACGCCGTCGCTGCGACCTCACCGACCTCGTCCTCGACCTTCTCTACGGCCACCGACAGCATCTACGAACCCTAATGGCATCATCATCTTCGGGTAAACTCTAATCATGCTTCCGCTCTAAGTTTTGATCTAGGTGTTCATGTATAAGCTAGGGTTAATCATGTTTAGCCTAAGTTTTATGCCATCATTTGGTATCAGAGCCAGGTTAGCTCGTTTTTGAACCCAAATTAGTCAAAACCGAACATGATTTTGCTAGATCTAATGATCAAAAGTTTAAAACTAAGGAATAGAGACTCGGATCAATTTTTTAATGGCCAGATCTAATGTTTTGCGGTTTAGTTTAGCACTTAGAAGGAGGGGAATCAAGAACCCTAACGATTGATCAAGAACCCTAACAAAATCCCCTCCATCCGAACCCAAAATCGAAACCCTAAGGACCCAAATTGATGCGCGAAGCTTACCTTTAGGAGATCCGGTGTCCCTCCTGGCGCCGGCGCCACCACAGCTCCACTCGACGGCCGCGCGCGCAACCTCGGTTGCACGCACACGCCGGCGAGGAGGGCTGAGGAGGCGCCACCTCCCGACGCTGTCGCTCACGCTCCCTCCCGGCGCTGTTGCTCACGCTCCCTGCGCCCTCACGTTGCCGCCGCGACGCTCTTCCCCCGCGCGCGCCGCCGACGCCGCGGCGCGCGGCGCCGCTGCAGCTCTCGCGTTTTAAGAGAAAGTGGAAATGACGCTAGGTTAGGGTTTTCGGATTCTTATCTCGCTCGGGGAGGTCGTCAGCCGTCCGATGAGATCCAACGGACACCACGTTTTGGGCCGGCGAAATGAAGAACGGGCCAACCTTTTTTCGACCGCCAGATTAAATCCGACGGCACTCGTGAATCCCGCCACGAGGGGCGATTTTGGGCAGCATGCGCATGTGGGCGCCGAGTGAGTTTTGGGCCGGCCATGAGTTTCGGGCCGAATAGTGCTTTTTCTATTTTTGGTTTAATTTCAGTGCTTTTTTCTTATGATTAATCCCTTTTGAGCACTGATTTAATTATTGTTTTGATGCACAATTATGATATATCATGAATGATATTATATTGCCCAATAATAAAGTATTATTACCCAATTCTTGTGTATTATCTCTGATTAAAATTGAACCAACGAGATATTTTAGTTGGAGATTTAATAGTTTATTTTGGCATTATGTATGCATGTGATTATATTCTGACCAACGTTGATTATAATCATGTGTTGCCATATTAATTAATTAGTTCTTTTTCATTATCTGCCCAACGGTGATGTGAATTAGAACTATAGTTTTTGTGTGTTATTAATCAGACCAACGTAGGATTAATTGCATACAACATATTCTTATGTTAATTCTAATTTATGCCCTGTATTTTGGTGTTCAGCAATAAATGCATCAAATGTCGCTGCCACAATCGACAACATTGAACAACTTACGGGGAGTAATTTTCCCTCCTAGAAGGAGAGGATCCATGTTGTCCTTGGGGTATTAGATCTCGATTATGCTTTAAGGGTGCCAGCTCCCATTCCCCCCTCCGAGGGTGAAGAAAATTATGATGACAAAAAGAAAGTTTATGAAACTAATGCTGAGAAATGGGAGCGGTCCAACCGTCTATCACTTATGATAATGAAGACCTCCATTTCAGTTGGGATCAGGGGAGCAATCCCCGATTCTGAAAAAGCTACAGAGTATCCGCATCGATTGAAGAAAATTTAAGGGCTCCACAAAAGTTTATGCCAAGACTCGATTCAGAGGCTCTTGACAACTAAGTATGATGGTTCAACAAGATTAGAGAACACATAATGATGATGACCGATATGGTAGGAAAACTTAAGGGGATGGACATGGAGATTTGATGGTTTCTAGTCCATTTCATTATGACCTCTCTCCTTCTCGAGTATACACTTTCAAGATCAACTATAATACTCGAGAAGAAAAGTGGAACATGAGCGATTTAATCGCCATGTGTGTTCGTGGAGGAGGAAAGAATTAGGACGGAAAAGAGGATCTTGCACTTCAAGTTGGTGGCTCCAATAAAAGGAAGTTCCAAGGGACTTCAAGTCTAAGAAGAAGTTGGCGTTCTCCCAATGTCGATAAGTCGGGGCCTAAAGTGCACACCGCACCTAAGCCTAATATGGCTCACTGAGCACCTAAAGGGGTGAATGTCATTTCAGAAGCGATCGTGGCACTTCGGAAGGACCGTGTCGGATTCCTAAAGTGGCTCGCAAAGAAGGGTAATGATACAATAACTTATGTTGATGAAACTCTTTATGCTAATTTTTCCATTAATTCTGGTGGATTGACTCAGTGCAATCGCACGCGTTACTAATTCTTTCTGATTCCTTACGCGAGAACCCTAAGAAAGGGGCGAAGCCTTAGAGTCGCGGATGGAAAGGAAGCCAAGTCGAATCAATAGGATCAATTACATTAGTCTTAGACAACGGCTTCTCGCCGTCTCAATAATGTAGTTTATGTTCCTTCTATTAGGAGGAATTTGATTTGATTTCTTTGTTGGACGATGAAGGTTTTAAGTGTATTTTGGTGATAATAAATGTATTATTACGTTTGATTCTAATGATATTGGTCTTGCTTTTAGACGAGACAAACTCTATATGCTTTCCCTTAATGAATCTCTGTATCTTTGAATGTGTGTGATGCTAAGGGTAAAAGAATAATGAGACTTCTTGAAATTGTGGCACCGCGTTTAGGCCATATTTGAGGGGAGAATGGAGCGTCTCATTAAAGAAGAGATTCTCCATCCATTAGATTTCTCGACTGCACCAACGCATTGATTGCATTAAAGGAAAATATGTGAAACAAATAAAAAGGGAGCTACTCGCAAAGACAGGACTCTTAGAATTAATTCATACCGATATTTGTGGTCCTTTTCCGTGACATCGGTGGATGGTTTTGATTCTTTTATAACATTCACGATGATTTCTCCGTTATGGTTATATCTTTCCCATTAAAGACCGATCTGAGTCACTTGATAAATTTAAGATATTTAAGGTGAAGTTGAAAATCAAGACAACTTAAGAATTAAAGTGGTAAGATCGGACCATGGGGAGAATATTATGGAAGACATGCCTCTTATGGACAAATTCTGCCCTTTCGCTAAGTTTCTTCAAGAAAATGGCATTGTTGCTCAAGATTCTATGCCGTGAACTCGAGAATGGAGTAGTGAGAGACGCAACCGTACACTTATGGATATGGTACAGAGCATGCTCACTACTCTAGTTTACCCATTAGTTTGTGGATGGAAGCACTCAGACCACTGCATTGATTGCATTAAAGGAAAATATATGAAACAAATAAAGAAGGGAGCTACTCGTAGCACAGGACTCTTAGAATTAATTCATACCGATATTTGTGGTCCTTTTCCTGTGACATCGGTGGATGGTTTTGATTCTTTTATAACATTCACTGATGATTTCTCCCGTTATGGTTATATCTTTCCCATTAAAGACCGATCTGAGTCACTTGATAAATTTAAGATATTTAAGGTCAAGTTGAAAATCAGACAACTTAAGAATTAAAGTGGTAAGATCGGACCATGGGGGAGAATATTATGGAAGACATGCCTCTTATGGACAAATTCCTAGCCCTTTCGCTAAGTTTCTTCAAGAAAATGGCATTGTTGCCCAGTATTCTATGCCAGGTGAACCTCAGCAGAATGGAGTAGCTGAGAGACGCAACCGTACACTTATGGATATGGTACGGAGCATGCTCAGCTACTCTAGTTTACCCATTAGTTTGTGGATGGAAGCACTAAAGACAGCTGCACATATTCTTAATCGAGTTCCCAGTAAATCAGTACCTAAGACACCTTATGAATTATGGACTGGGAGAAAACCGAGTATGAAATATTTACGAGTGTGGGGTTGTTGTGCTGAAGCTAAGTTATTTAATCCACATATTGGGAAATTAGACCCTAAAACAATAAGTTGTCTTTTTATTGGATATCCTGATAGATCAAAATGGTATCGTTTTTACTGTCCTGATAGGACAACTAAGTTTGTAGAAACAAGGCACGCTGTGTTCTTAGAAAATAATGAGGAGCTGGAGCCCAGGAAAATAGATCTTGAGGAGAAGCGGGTTTACGTTCCTTCAACGCTCATCCCAGAGACCTTTATTCCTGTGCCTCAGGTGGCTGCACCTCCAGTAGAAAATACTATTGTTGCACCCACTGTTGAGGTCTCTGAAATTCCTAATGTTGTACCTAATGACGAGCCTCAGCAGTCTCCTGTCATAGCTAATGAACCTATTAGAAGGTCACAGCGGGAGAGAAGATCTGTCATCCCAAATGATTATGTTGTATATATGAATGAGGATATTAATGATATAGGGAAGGTAGATGATCCCACCTCTTATAAGGAGGCCGTGATGAGTGAACATTCTCCTAAGTGGCTTGATGCCATGAAGGATGAACTGAAGTCTATGAGCACTAATGATGTATGAGACTTAGTAGAAATTCCTGACGGAGTCAAAACAGTAGGCTGTAAATGGGTCTACAAAACCAAGCATGACTGTAAGGGAAATATCGAAAGGTTCAAAGCAAGACTTGTAGCAAAAGGCTTCTCACAAAGAGAGGTGATTGACTATAATGACACCTTTTCTCCTGTCTCAACTAAAGATTCATTCGAATAGTTATGGCACTTGTAGCTCATTATGATTTAGAGTGCATCGATGGATGTTAAACGGCATTTCTTAATGGCGACTTGCAAGAAAATGTTTACATGGCTCAACCGGAAGGTTTTGTCGTGGAAAGCAAGGAGCATATGGGATGTCGACTTAAGAAATCAATTTATGGCTTGAAACAAGCGTCGAGGCAGTGGTACCTCAAATTCGACAAGATAATAAGGAATTTTGGTTTTAAGGAAAATGAAGTTGATAACTGCATATATGTTAAGTTCAAGGGGAGTAAATTCACCATCTTAGTGCTTTATGTGGATGACATCTTATTGGCCAGCAGCGATAAGGATATGCTATTTGAGACCAAAAGATTTCTTTCATCTAATTTTGATATGAAGGATCTTGGTGATGCCTCTTACGTTCTTGGCATTGAGATTCACCGAGATAGGTCCAAATGAATATTAGGTTTATCTCGTAAGGCATACATTGACGTAGTAATCAAGAAATACAATATGCATAAGTGCTCGCTCGCTCGCTCCTATTGTTAAGGGCGATAAGTTTGGGACATTTCAATGTCCAAGGAACCAATATGAAACCGATCGATGAAGTCGGTTCCTTATGCTTCACTGTCGGAAGCATTATGTATGCTCAAGTATGCACGCATACCGATTTAGCTTTTGTAACCGGATGCTTGGCGATATCAGTCAAATCGGGGACCGGACCACTGGAAGGCCGTTAAGAAAGTCTTGCGCTATATGCAAAGCTACTAAGAATTTCATGCTCACATATAAGATATCGATAACCTTGAAGTTGTTGGTTATTGATTCAGATTTTTGGGATGTGTTGATACTAAGAAATCCACGTCAAAGTTATATCTTCACACTCATTGGAGGAGCTATCTCGTGGAAAAGCTCCAAACAAACCCTTACGGCATCTTCAACGATGCAAACCGAGTTTGTGGCATGTTATGAAGCCACCGGCAGTTTGTATGGCTTAAGAACTTTATCCGGGACTTAGAGTGGTAGACAAGATTTCGAACCACTCACCTTATATCTGCGATAATGAACCCGCATCTTTTATGCAAGTAACAACAAGTCAAGTGGTCTTGCCAAACACATTGACATTAAGTATCATGTTGTGAAAGATAGAATCCAGGATCAAACCATTAGTATCAAGCATATTAGTACTAAGTCAATGCTTGCGGATCCGCTTACTAAAGGCTTACCACCCAATATTTTTCGTGATCATGTTGCCGGCATGGGTTTATTGGAAAGCCTATGATTCTGGATAAAAGGACCTTAAAGAAACCAACTCCCATTAAGTATAATGAATATCCATTTCAAGATGAGATAGTACACTATAGGTACTGAGGTTGTATGGCGCTTCATTGGTCATGCGACGCATTACCTTGGTATGCTGTTTTATTGAGAATGAGCTTATGATGTTAGCCTTACGATCAAAGGGGAGAATGTTGGAATGATCTTGTTTCGGCTTACCATCTCCATTTTTCCCGGGGGTGGCAACGCCCCACTTCGCGCCCTGATCGGGGGCGCTACCAACTGTGCGTGGTTTTTGGTCCCGTTCACTGGCGCAAGATAAAAAGAATTAAGGGGTTCGCGACGGACGACGAGTCGTTGTTCTTGGCTAATCACCGAACAAACCCGACCGTTAAGAGCGCCAGTGAAGCGAAGACCGGAGATCGCCGGCCTCGTTCACGCCGTCGCTGCGACCTCACCGACCTCGTCCTCGACCTTCTCTACGGCCACCGACAGCATCTACGAACCCTAATGGCATCATCATCTTCGGGTAAACTCTAATCATGCTTCCGCTCTAAGTTTTGATCTAGGTGTTCATGTATAAGCTAGGGTTAATCATGTTTAGCCTAAGTTTTATGCCATCAACCTGCTCCAAGCGTTGGCCTCCTCAAGCTGCAACTTCGACGCTGAGGCTGCTTTTTTGGCCTAAGCACCCAATGTATCCCTGCATTGGGCATGGCCTAAGGGATAAGACCACTTATGCCCCCAGATTGTGACTAGTTTGTGAGAAAGAGCAATATATGGTCTTCAGGTCATATATAGCAATGCGTGATGGCCGGGACCTGAGAGGGTAGTTACCCTCGATGTAATATACTAAATCTGCGATCAATACGGTTGGAACCTCAAGAGACAGAATATATATTCTCTGTTTTCTCAAATGAAAAGGAAATAGTAATTATATATAGCATCTAAATTTTTACCCTCTCCTGGACTTTGGAGGACAGTTCATCGAGCTAAAGACACTACATCCTTATTCCTACGCCATTCGGTCATAAATCCGTGTAACATGAGCACCTCTCTCAAAAAATTACGTATGGTGCAGGAAAATTTTGAAGATGGAATCGAGCATAACTTAGTCAACTCAATTAGACTGCCTGTGTTGGAAGCCTTTCCTCAAATACTCTCTCCCTAGCCGTGTCAGCCTGCAAATAAACAGCCCAAGCATGACTTATATAAATATCAGAAAAATGGAGAAAAAAAAATTGGGCCGTACTATGAACAATAAAATTTCTTATATAAATCAGAAGTATGACTTCAAGAGGACTTTTGTTTGGAAACTGAAATGTATTTAAAATAATTGTGAATCACTGCTTATTCATAAATCAGCATCAGACCAACAACGAGGAAGATCAGAACATTGGTTTAACCCTTTCTACCTCTGTTGGATCTGTAAGATTTGGAGAAGCCGATTGGTCCCAAACAGCAATTAATACATAAATAAACACCTATGGGCCGGTTTGTGGTGGTTGTGAGATACTTTTAACAAATTGTTATGTTAGTGCTTTTGAAAAATCACCGCAATGCCAAATGGTGCCTACATTACCAGAAATCCAAAGCGGACTCTAACCAACCATGCTTTTGGGAATGTGGGGATTTTTCCTGTTTCCTATGGGAATTGAATTAATTCTTGCGAAATTCCTATGTAATTCCTGTGAAATTCGTGAGTTCTAGATGTGGCCTAAAGCCTGGATCCTCTCACTGAAATACTTAATGTGAGGTCGAATGTGTATGGCCAGCGGGCACAGGCGCAGCGTACTAACGAGAATGGCAGTGACGTGTTCCCATCTTAGAGATAAGTTGCATTAGCTGAGATAAGTCATTCACTTGTACTGTTTTGTGAGGGCCTATACCTACTTAGAGGGAAGGTGTCGATTGGACTCTAGGTTGGCAAGAACAAGCAAGCAATACTAAGAAAGTAAATGGATGAATACGAATGACAAGAAATAACCAAGGACGTGCTGTTTTTTCCCGAAGGCTCACTATCTCCTCAGTCCAATAGGGTTGTCCTCTTAAGGTGAGCACCAACATCTCGCGAGGACAAACGATCACCTCTAACAAGCTCCACCAATGGAGAGATCACCAGAACGCCACCAAGCTGTCTAGTGGCAGCAAAATAACCAAAAGTAATAATCCCAGGAGGCAAGGACTCTCACTTGACCTAATCTAGGACATGAAGCTCAAGATGATGCAAATACTAGACTTAAACTCTCAAATCTCACTCAACGATGTGAAGGATTGGCGTGATACTAGTGTGTGTGAAGCAAACTAGTCCGTAGGATATGCAATAGAAAATCCAATAGTACTCACTAGATAGCCCCCTTGAATAGTCGTCGCCAAGCGCTCCCTCTAAAAATCTGCCTGTCAGGCCCACTTGATCGTTCGCATCCACTATGCAATGGTCACTTCCAAACAAAGAAGCTACCATTACTGTTCATTATATTTGACTAGCCAGGCGTTGTTCGTTATAATTGTGCCAAAGTCATACTTTTTCATACTTACTCAAAACGCGATTTTACCAAAGAATTTTTTAAACCACATGTTCACCCCCGGTTTGGAGAAGAAGCATATATCGGATATAAAAATGGAAAAAGAACTTACCATCTTGCTCCAGTTTGTCATTGCAGTGATGATAGATAGGAGGGTGACCTGTGTGGCTCCACCAGCTATCATGCCCATCCAAAACCCCATTCCTCTTAGATGCATTGCAAAACCAAAAATAAGAGCAACAGGAACTCCAACGAGATAGAATGCACCCAGGTTAACATAGGCGCCTAAATGCTGCCATCCACAGCCCCTAGAAACACCTGGCAAAAATGTAGCATTAAGGCATCGGCATTGCAAAATACAAAGAAGCTCAATAGTGCTCAAGTTTCCAAAATACAAAGAAGCTCAATAGTGCTCAAGTTTCAATAGGATACAAAATTCCAACCAAGTATGTTGTTCTGGACTTTTGGATCATCTTAAATGATAGCTTCTTTTTACATCTCTGGAAGCAAGGTAAAAGCATTGCTATCAAATGCTTTTGAGTTATCAGGTTATGATTGTTCTGTCAATTTGTACACCTTGACATCACAAAGTTGTAATTTTTTGAGTTAATGGTAGCGCAGGCTGAGATTACTCCTAATAATTTCGATTAATCATATTGCATTAGTGATGTCTAACAGAAACACTGCCTTATACAGTACTCATTAGTACACGTTTTTTATTACACAACAAACACAAAATTTCGAACCAAGCTCATCATCTAGTTTACTTCTTTATATGAAATACTAAAATTTTTCCTGTAGAAGACAAATACGGATACCTGAAAGGACTCCCTGGAGGCTGTCTGTAATAACTGAAATGGAAAGCACGGGTACCATTCTGGTGACATAATTTATAACCTCCTCCTCATTGCTGAAAGCAATTCCCACGAAGTGGCGCAATGCTAGAAGGGTTGTGCTCACCAGGACTGCTGAACAAATTATAATAGATAAAGCAACGCCTACTACCAAGCGGGCACCTTCTGGGTTCCCTGCACCTAGCTCATTTGAGATACGCACACTGGCACATGGATATAACAAGAATTAGACTAAATATGTCGGCAGAAAGAGAGATAACTTGAGGATAATTTAACAAATGCACTGTCCCACCTTGCAGCTGTTCCAATACCGTATGGGAGATTGTACAACAATACTACTGTAGATATGCTGTTCAAAAGGACATTAATTTGGTAAGCATTGTAGCACACGATGCAAGAATTTCTTATTTATAGTCCTGCTAATGCATACCATATAGAAAGCACAGAAGTTTCAAGTGCTGGATTTGGTAAGATCCCAGAAAGCAGAACGAGCAGCTCGTAGGACCACCACTCAAGGCTGTTGTCAAGGCAAGTTACATTAATTTCTGGGGTGAAAAAGGTACAAAATTGGAAGCTTAACCGAGGTAAAGATTACATTTCGGATTAACTTAACATAATATACGTATAAGCTTATCTTCTTCATTATAAGAGAAGAGGAAACATATGTCAAGTGGTATTGAGAATAAGCTGCACTACTATTTAAATGTATGAAGCATGAATGTATGCCACTCAGGGATTGAAAACCCGGCCAGTAACCGCTTACTGGAGGGCCGGATTCTCGGGTTTTTCAAATTCAAATTCTAAATTTTGAATTTTGGATGGTTTTTAAGTAAAATCGAGGGAATTTCATCCGGGGAGAACCCAGTTTGACTGGTAACCGGCCGGTTACCGGTACCGGCCAGCCAGCGGGATTGTGACCGGAAACGGTTATGTGATCCTTGATGCCACCTCATTTTTTGTACACAATTTGTTCTTGATTGTCCGATGGACCATATCCAATGGCCAAAGTATTTCCTGCCTTCATATTAAATATACTTTCATGCTTTGGTGAGACACATATAATGCAAAATAGATTTGTTAAACTTAAAGCTTTAATTTAAAGTAGAGAGAAATCTGAAGAAACAAAACTGCATTCTTTAAAGGACTAATATATGCATACAAAAATAAATGTGTGAATAATAGTGTTAATTTTTTCTCATGACAATTACTCCGCCTACACTATTACAAGTTCTCAAGAAAAGGAACCAGGCCTGTTTGTGTAAAACTCAACATGCAAATATTACAAATCCATGCTTTGCATCGGAAGCAAATGTAAATCTACCTTGTATGATAAATAAATTTGAAATAGTTGATATGAACTCATGGTGGCCAATTGGTTAACTAGTGTCTCCAAAATCAGATAATTCCTAATTGGATTAAGGATCATACTTGTATTCAGATTAGTGGGCTACAAAAAAAAATCGAGCTAGTATATTCCTCTTCTCTGAAGCACGGACACTTCGGTTTATTGCCGTATCCGTGTCGGACACCGTATCCGACACGGACACGTTGCGGATACGTGTTGGCAGTGTGTCGGCCAATTAAAAAGCGAATTTTAATTTTTAGAATTCCCGACACGTGCAGCCACGTATCCGACATGGCCCAACGTCCGACACGCCCAGCCAGCCCACCCGTGGGCATAACCCTAGCTTCCTCTCCTCTCGATCCCAGCCCCCCCCCCCCAACGCTGTTGCTCGCACACCGCCTCCCCCAATCGCCTTCCACGCGCCCCATCAGCCTCGCCACGCCGCCGGCTCACTGCACCTCCTCCGCGTAGCCCCTCCCTCGCCACGCCGCCGGCTCCCGCACCTCCTCTCGCGCAGCCCCTCCCTTGTGCAGCCCCTCCCTCGCGCGCCCTCCTTCTCCGGCAAGCTTGCTCCCTCGCGCGCCCTCCATCTCCGGTAGACCACATCCACCGTGCGACCTCCCTCTCCGACAGGCCACCTCCCTCGCGCCTCCTCCCTCTCCCAGTAAGTGATGCTCATGCTCTTCAGTCTTCACTGATTCCCTAAATGAATGTCATTCACTGATTCACATAGTGATGCACTGATGCTCTTCACCATGAGTCAATTAGATGTTTGCAATCGTAAATTCGTGATTGCTTGTTCTTATGTTCTTGATTGCTTGTTTTTCATCATTCTAGAAAAATGGAAACCGGTATTTAAAGTGCTAGAGAGGGGCAAAACACCAACAATAGGTTCAAGCCTCATTGTGGAATCATGTTAATGTTCTAGGCAAGGGTGGTCAAGATGGAGGAAATGTGAAATCGAGATGCAAGTATTATCACAAGCATGAAGGAACATAAAAAATAATACATATGTGTAATTTATTCTTATTATTTAAATATATATAGTTGTGTCGCCGTATCGGCATTTTTGGGAAAATGGTGAATCCTAGTGTCGGTGTCGTGTCGACGTATCCGTGTCCATGCATCATAGTTCCTCTTCCACTTGGAGTAGGACTAGGTTAATCTATAAAAACCAAAGGGGTTTGGCCTCAGGGGTCATCCAAAGCAACACAGCCCAATCATATTGTGTATTATTCTTTCCTCTATTTTTAAATGCGTGTTCTACTAATTTCCTGATTTTTGTTTCTAATTAAATACATGCCACTATTTTAGGTACATTTATAATATTTTTCCCTGCATACCCCTCCATGAATAATTGAAATTTACTTTTTGAAGAGAAAAGAAGTAACTACTCCCTCCATCTCTTGCACTTGTCATCCTAGAATGTTTGCATGACACCTTTAAATACTTTTACCACTAATACACATAAAACTATTTAGATTTGTCACATGAAGATGGTATTAGTATATTTTTCATCAAAAATATTTCACTATCATTATGTTTTTAATAATTTTTACGAACATATAATTAGAAAACAGTAATAGTCAAAGGTGTATATTGGATACCATGTCAATGTCCAAAACCACAAGTAAAAGACAATGGAGGGTGCATAAGCACAGAGGAGTATTGAACAATATTTGGGTGTCCAAAATATAGGAACATTAAGTGAACTAATCAGGCCTCCCGCATACCTTATTTCCTGTGCTAGAGGCTAAAACAAACATCTGTTTGAAAATAGGGGGTGTAACATTTACTTACCAAATCATAAGAGCAGACGGTACAGCCAACCGCATGAAACTGCCAAGCCCACTAAAAGCTTCCCACGAGAGTGGAGCACGAGTTTTCTCACAAGATGGTGAGAACTTAATGTAAAGACCAAGAACAGTCACTTCAACCCAATCACAG
The DNA here is from genome assembly GCA_036346255.1 of Ampelocalamus luodianensis. NCBI lineage: Eukaryota > Viridiplantae > Streptophyta > Magnoliopsida > Poales > Poaceae > Ampelocalamus > Ampelocalamus luodianensis. Next base: position 58,241,577 of record CM070617.1, on the reverse strand, counting down.
ATGCTGACTGATAAAGCAGCTCCAGTATTACCCATGCCAACTTTATAAACCATGAACCAGCACAAAGGAATGAAGACAGTGAGTGTTATCAAGGAGCTCAGAACCATAGGAAAGATTAGGCTTTGAGATTGGAGGAACTTTGAAAAGCATTGAGCAACAGAGAAGGCGAATAAACCAGGGATAAGCCACAATGCATATTTCCCAGCTTCACTTGCTATTTGTGGTTCCTGACCCATGAGAGGAAGTACCTCCGGGATGAAAACCCACAGAATGGCGATGGGCACACTCACAATAAGAAGTACAATTATGGACCTGTAGGTATATAAGGATAGCTTATGATACAGTTGTGCTCCATAGGCCTGTCCACAAATAGTTTCCAATCCTGATGCCAGTCCAATCTAAAAGGAAAACTGCATCAGCAATGAGCTAATGAAACATATACATATTGTAAGGGAAGAAATGAAACTCAAATTATCATGATGAAGCACAGAGACAGTGCTCAAAGACTATCTAGAATAATGATGATGCTAAATATGCAAGTTTACTGGTAGATCCTCCATGCACCACAAGGCATTTGCAATACAGGCAAAGATTCGTTGTAAAAGAATATGAATTGTTATATATAAGGATTCCAGGGTCTACATGGTTTAGATTAACACCTAGGACGATCAAGATTTTTCTAACTTCAATTTCAGGCCTTGTGTTCACAAGAGCAACCGGATTAGGATAGATGAAACAGATGTACAAATTTGGTGCCAAATATCACAACATTTAATGTGAGCTTCATGTTACCTGGTTAACTTGGGTCTACTAAGGGCACTGGTGGTGTACGCATAACGGTATCAAGCAAATCATTTAATAAGAGCTGCACTGGCACCTTGAATTAGCAGTCTTGAACATTCTATTAGCCTCCTTAACACGTTGACAGAATGATAGCTGTTTGATGAATTTAACAAGCCTCACAGGAGACAGGACTACTCACTGCCTATCTGCCATAGTGCAATCATATGAGCAATCTATGTCATGACATCATACTCGCAAAACTAAAATGAACATTTTTTATTTGGTGTGAAGAACGATCAAGTCAGTATGATATACATAGGTTTAATTCAATTTATCATGTTCCTAGTTTTGTCGAGTATGTCTGTGTACTAAGAATAATGTTTGTCTGCCAACAAAGTCCCCGTCCTGTATTTTGTTTTCCAAGTAAGTCGTTTCAATTATTCAGTAAGGAAATGCTGGTCCATCACATACAACCATATGAAGCTGATAAGGGGACTAGAGGACTAGACTGATGGAGTTTCTGTAGATAATTTTTTTTTGATAGTTTAGGTGCAAAAAAGAGAATAGAACAAGGGGATGGCTACGGTACATACGACGCTCAGTTAAAAAGGTTACAAAGTTTAGGCCCCGTTTGCGCGTCTTTTGAGTTAGGGCCTTTCTCATGTCATTGATTAGTACGAATTTTACTTGTGGTCATCAACCAGCCGGTGTACGACGGCACGGCGGAGCATTCCCACAAGCACAGCGTGGGCGCCCTCGCGAGACGCTAAGAACCACAAGACACAACCAGCATCCAGAACATGCTCCAATCAAAAGTCAAAACAAGTGACTACTCCTAAACGGCGGTATCTCTCATGACGACGCAGCCAAACAGCTAACCACAGCAACGCACCAATCCGATCCCGAGCCTTACGCAAAAAGTAAACAAAAGAAAAGGTAGTATAGGGCTGTTAGGCTAGCTCACGAGGACGCTGAAGCCGGAGACGTTGGTGAGGGAGTTGGCGATGGCAGCGCCGGCGAGCGCGACCTCGCCGAGGTGCCCCACCATGACGGTCGAGATGAGCTGCATCGTCAGCTGCAGCAGCGCCACGGCGATCATCGGCGCCGCCAGTGCCGCCAGCCGCCTGGCCTCCTCCGTCGCCTCCCTCCACCATCCCTCACCACGGCAGCAGCATAACCGCCGCCACCACCGCTTACCCCCCGCCTCCACCTCCTCGTACTCCTCCTCTTTGTTGCTCCCCCTCGTGAGCAGCAGCGGCGCCTCGGAGGAAGAGTCCATGAATCCCCGCGCCCGGACTCACGGACAAGGGAAACAGCCGAGGCTTTGATGGGGACGAAGGGAGGCTGGGAGGGTGTGGAAATGAATCGGAAACTGTGAGGAATGCGGGAGACAGGACAAGGGCTGGTAGCGTATGGTATGGGTTGCTCCATCGTTTATAATATTTTCTCCTGCCATCTCCCAACGACTGGAGAGTTTTTAATGAAGTGTAGAACTTGCCTACTTCGTTCGCTTCGTAGGGCGCCTAAAAAAAATTACGTTGCTGAACATGTGCGCTCAAACTATTACAGACTTGTTCAAATAAATCGGTAGCCAAATAGTTGTGTTTTGATACCGTATCAGCGTCTGAAATCTCACTTTTCTATACCTAGATGCAATAGTAAGTATTCCCTCCATCCAAAATATAGGGTGTATTTTGTCTTGCACATAAAAATGAATCATTGAAAATGACTAGACTACCCTTAATTATTATCTCTTAAGTACTATATTTAATGTATGCATATAGGGAATACAAAGTAAAATTAGATATTTATTATGGACTAGTCATGTGCTTGTGCGTTGCAACGAAAATTTATACTTTGCACCAATAATGTTTAAACAATGTGCTTAACACACCTATAATTTCTGAGCAATCAGTTCCGGTAGGGATGGAGCATATTTGAACAACGTAGCACCTAAAATACAAATATTTTATGAGAAAACAGATGCAAATGTTACAAGCACAAAACTGATGAATTGCTCTTGAACTATTCAGTTCTTAGCTTTTACCAGACTATCAGATGGCCAACCAAAACCACAATTTAGATATCAACAATTTCTCAGTATCAATTCAGCTAACAAGTATCTTTGGATACAATTTCAACTGAAACTAGAGTACATTACTTATTTAACCCTAGCTTGGTGAATAATTTGCACCAAACGAAGTAATACTAGTTACCGAAGTATCTATTTCATCAGACAACTCATGTACACGTCTTATTGTACGGGATCAAGTGTCAAATAAGGCTTTAGAGCATTAGAAGAGAGCAATATCACAGAGAGCTATTTTCACCTTCAAAAAAAGAAACTTTTATTGCATTGATATGTATCACCGTGTCACCATCAAAGGTGATAGTGCACAACGAACAGAACCAGTGACAATAATCATACATCAGAATATGCAAATATACAAGAAACAATTGATATGTATGTGTGGCGTGCAGGACTTAAGCTTACATTATCATAGAGAAAAGTCTAATTGGTATACATAAGATTTTGTTGCATTCCATAGCCTTTACGCAAACATATACTTAAAAGTTGAAATCAAGATGGTTGATAAAACATATTTAATGTTCACACAATTTGAGATCATATTATCAAATTTAGATCATATGCCACAATAAATGGTAATTGATTGATGTAGCAACAAAAAATATATTCATATTTCATGACTGATAACCAAAATTAAACTCATCATAAATTCTAGTTGGCAAATAGGCATTGCCTTGGTTCAAACATCTAAGACTGGAGAAGAAAGAAAACAAATCATGAGTAAGCTTGGAAGAGACATGGTTAGTGCTAAATGTTAGGAATTAAGGATCTAGAGGCCTTCTAAAAAATGATCTAGAGTTCATTATATCTAAAGGCATTGGCATCAAGTGCACATATTTTACCCGAATTGTACCTCTCATACTAAAGTGTTGCCCGTGTAAAGAAAAACTATAAGAAACATATTGGCAGTAGCACAAAGTATTCATGCTCAATGACCTGTTGCTATAGCAAATTAGCAGTTACGAGAGTCATCTAAGTCGACAGCAAGGCACACTCTTGCTATGTTTATTTGCAAATTTAATAAGAAGCAAAAGTGTGTGTAAAAGAGATTTATCAATGAATACCATCTAGTTCTACAGCCAAGGAGCATATCAAAACCCTAGAAGAGAATGTGTATCCTCCAATTAGATTGCATCCATGTAAGATCGAGGAGGCCTACTAGAGGGGGGTGAATAGTCGTTTCTAAAAAAAACTCTACGGCTAAAACTGATTTCTAAAGCGGAAGCTAAATATCTATTCGATTTAGCCTAAATCAACTAGGTTCACTAAGTGCACCAACAGTACAAGTCAATTGATAATAATCAATCAAGCATGGACTTGTAAGCAATTCAATTTAAGCAATGAATATGGCACAAAACATGGTAAGCATTCATACACAATGAATAAGCAATTTAACACAAGGTATACAAATTACGATAAGTAAAGCTCAAGAATGCAAATCACAAGATGACACAGCGATGTTTTACCGTGGTGTTCGAAGACTTGCCGGTCTCTCCTAATCCACGTTGAGGCAAGCCCAAACCAATTGGACCGGCTCCACAAATTGAGCACCCGCCTCCGAGGTAATCAATACCTCGCTCCACTAGGGTTGCTCTTACTCCACTCCGGAGATGGCGAACACTAAGCCACTCACAAACACCGGGCCTTCTCACAAGCTTCACTTGATAAGATCATCGGGTCAGGACGCCTCCACGCCATCTAGGTATCGGCAAACACCAAGAGTAATAAGCCAAGCCCCTTGCTTGACTCTCACCACGTGCAACGAATGCACAAGCTCAAATGGATACAAAATCCAACTCTAGATGCAACACATGCAACTAGAGATCTCTCTCCTTGCTCATAAGGTGCAACACATGCACAATAGAGAGGAGAAGCTCATACTAGCTCAAAAGAGTGAAATGAAGTGTCAAAGATTGTCTCTCAACTGGCCAAGGGGGTATTTATAGCCCCCACAACAAAAACTAGCCTTTTGGAGCCGTTACAGCCCAAAAACTAGTCGTTACAGCCCAAAAACTAGCCGTTACAGACTTGGTGCGGTACTACCGCAGTTGTACGGGTGGTACTACCTTTCTGCGGTACTACCGCAGCCCATTTTTCAGCACAGACGACACTCGGTAAAAAGTTCATAACTTTTGATTCCGATGTTGGAATTGAGTGATCTTGGGCTCTATTGAAAGCTTATTCAGAGGGCTACACAACTCACCTATTTGATTTTATCTCAAATACATTTTATAAAATCAAAAAGCACAAGGACTTCAGAGAGACACAACCATGGTCTAAGTCTAAAGTATTAGCGACAAGCAATCTTAGACCATACCAAGGGAAAATACATGAATCCCAACAATTTGCAAACTTAGATCATGCCACAAGGAGTAGGTACATGGACTTCAACTATTTGCAAAACACATTTGCAACGTATAGTCACATACTACAAGGATTAGATGCACGAGCCTCAACTATTTGTGAAACACATTCGCAAATAATAGCATCATGCCACGGTGAGTTAGAGCAAGTGAGATTGAGCTATCAACACATGATGAGACTCAAGCTACTAGACAAGACCCCTCTTAATAGTACGGTAACCTATACTAGCAATCCGGTCTTCCAACCAAACACCAAGACCGGTAAAAGACTAGGAACACATCCTTAGCCCTAGCTAGTCATACATTTGCCTTGACCATCATCCACTTGAAGCTTGATGACGCACATCCTCGCTTCAACTTCGGGTTGTTGACTTGAAAGCTCATCAACACATGATGACTTTCTTTGCTTCAGGATCTTGACTTGATGCCCATCAACACATAATGATATCCTTCATCCCGAGTCTTGATATGCATCAACACATGATGCAATATTGACCTCCATCAATACATAATGGATCTTCTCTTGACTTGATGATCAACTCATGATCATGTCTTCTTCGAGATCTTGATATGTATCAACACATAATACATCCTCTTCTTAAACATTGACTTGATGACGATCAACTCATGATGCCATCCAAAGTCTTTATCACCCTGGAACAAAACCTATTCATCCAACTCATAGAGAATGTTAGTCCCACAATGTCATTAACATTAATTAACAAGATATACCTGTATAAATACTTCTAAACAAGCCATTACTTTCAGGTGCAGTACTACCGCCATTGATCATGCGGTAGTTCCGCTCTCCGGTAGTTCAGCACAACACATTGCGGTACTACCGCAATACCAAGAGAGCAACACATGCTCAAAAACGCGGCTAAGGACCAAAAAGCTTACGCTCTGGATTTTACGTACCGCCACCATAAGAACGGTAGTTCCGTGAGCCGGTCATACCGCGCACAAAGCGCCGGTACTACCACGCCACCTCATAGCAAACTAAGTCCAAAAAGCAATGCTACTAGAATTTCCATACCGCACAGAAATCGGTACATCCGAGGTGCGGTACTACCGCTCATATAACGCCGGTACTACCATGCTTCCAAGAGAGCAACAAATGCCTCTCTGAAAAACACGTACCGCACAGAGACCTCCGGTACTACCGTATTTCCAGAAGAGCAAACACACACAAAATGTGTCTCTCTGGAAAACTCATACCGCTACAAAGGCCAGTACAACCGAGGATGCGGTAGTTCCTCTTAAAAGAACACCGGTGCTACCAATACTATTGAGAAAACAGAACACCAAAAACAAGCTCTCTGGAATAAACATACCGCCATGTAAAACCCGGTACTACCGCACATCGATAGTGCCGCTTACCAAATGCGGTCATACCGATTTTCACTGAAGTTCTTCCAGAAGCTTTTCGAAATGCAATGCATGACTCCTTTGTCTTGAGCCATGTTGATCTCTTGTCACCTTTGCATTTCCTTTTCATGTCATCATTTAAACTCTGGAACTAAGTCTTACAAACATCTTAGCACACATGTTAGTCCCACAACCCAATTGTAAATAATTGAATATAAAGCAATATGAGTATATATGAACTACACAAGTTATATATACCATGAGTATATACGAACTACAAGTTGTATATACTAAATATGAGTGTATACGAACCTCACAAGTTGTATATACTCATATGAATATATTAACTACACAAGTTAAATATATTCAAGGATATATGAGCATCTATGAACTACACAAGTCTCATATGCTCTCATATGAATATATTAACTACACAAGTTAAATATATTCAAGGATATGTTTCAAAGTAAAGATCATTAATATATGTGGAAAGAGAATATGGATCAATACTAACGAAACCATAAAATATAGAATGAACTCCCCCTAAATGTGTGCATACACAAATGTGTAATGGAAACATATGCGCATATCCAAGTTAACCTTTTTGGTAGAGTTTAACCTATATTTTGGATCTGAGGAATGCAACAAGATATAATAAGAAGAAGTAGAATACATACCTCTTGTATTTTCATCTTTATATCCAAACAAAACTAAGCAATAGATAATCAATACAATTGTTAGTCTCACAAATAGATTTGTCATTAATGAATACATACCTGTTTGGATTTTTGCTTTTATATCCAAGTTGAGACTAAACATGATATAACAATAAGAGTGTTAGTCTCACAAGTGTATTTATCACTAATCACCAAAATACTCCATTAACATATAATGGCGGGTTTAGATTCTTCACTCCACACTTCTCCCCAACGTGGTACAACATATCCACACGCGAACACACTGCATGCACATATGCGACGCCAATACCAAGTGCCCTATGTGAACGCATTGCATAACAAGAGATCCATCACGGAATATGAAATTGATATACATGTGAAAAGGAGTAGTTGCTCATTGGTATGAAAGCAAATCCTTGCCCAATCACAGAGGACTGATCCTATCACCAACTACAAAATATCCATATTGCCACAAAAAAGTGTGAGAGTGCAACGAAGTTGTGGATGATTGCTCTTAAAAAAAGAGTGTGTTATTATATATCCAAAAAGTTAAATTCTACATTGTATTGTATGGGTGGGAATGATCCAATCACTAATTTTGCATATGATTCTATATATAAGCAATTCAGAATAGTTACATGGCTACAAAACAGAATGAAAGTTAGCACCAAAAGGACTTACCTAACTGCAATTGAACAGGTCCTCACGGTAGTGCTTGTTCCTCCGCGAAATAATCTACCTACTATGTAGACTGGCCTGCAACCATATGACCCATCCAAGGAATCACATCAGAGTAACACAAGCCCAAGAAATATAGAGACGATAACCCATCAGAAACCTACCAAAATTTTCATGCAAAACACAACACGGTGACTCACCCAGATGGATGCCCCCTCACCCGCTGCAACCCTAATGACATGTCGTTCCAATCCTTGGTCAACCCGAATGCTTGAACACCAGTCAATTTGCAAAGGGCGCAAGAAATAGGAGGTCGTTAGTACAGTTGCATGGCATGGTGCAGAGATGGAGGATACAGGAGACAGAGAAGAAGAAAAAGAAGGACAAGGAGAAGAATAAATAGGCAAACAAGCTTAACGCAATGCAACCGCCACTCAGCACGTCATTGCTGCAAATTGCAACTGCTAAGTTTGCAAGCACTCTACTTCAAGCATGACGGTTGGCTAGCAGCTGCTCCCCAACCATGGGTTGTTCTACATCATGAAAGCCAACGACAGCACGAGCACGGAGCAACATCGTCATCGCTGTTATGCATCCCTCTGTAGGTGCGGTAGCACAGGCGCACCGGTGTCAATAACCTTGAAGGCCTAGAGGCGTATTCAACAACCATCAGTGGCCAGTGATGGTTTGGTTCATCCCGAGCACACCGGCAAGGGAGAAGGCACAGAATGATGTCGTCGTTCCTCCAATGTTTCGCATTTTGGGCTGCAGCGGTAGCGCCCTCCGGATGCAGACGTGAAGGGTCGTGGCGGAGGTGTGTGATGTTGTGGGAGCGGACGACAAGGTCGCGAGAGACCGAGGGAGGGGACAGTGGTGGTGCGTGATTTCGAGGAAGGTGGTGACGGGGACGGTAGTGCGGTAGAGGGGCATAACAATAACGCGAGAGGCTGGGGAAGGGGAAGGGGATGGTGACGATGAAAGATTTGGATAGGGAGCGGGCGACGATTTTAGGGTAGAGGTGAGAGTTAGGGCGGGCGCTGCCGATGGCTATGGAAGGAGATCACACGTGGTTGTGGGGGCCTACTTGACAGCTCGCCTATTTTCTAAGACCGAGGAGTGGGGAGAATGGACGTACCAGAAGAGGGGGGGTGCTACCGCGGCTGTGAAGAGGGGGCACCGCAGGGAGGGCGCCGTTGACTGTGGGTGGTAGCCGACGGGGGCGGGTTGTGTTGGTGAAGTTGTTCGGGAGGAGATCCGATAGAGGGGGAGCTATAACACCCCAGTCCAGCACTGAGCCTAGAATACTACCTAAACTATTCTAGCTACCAATTTAAAACCTAATTAACAATAATTCTAGTAAGCATGCATGGAATAAAAACCCACCCACAAGAGAATAAATTAAAGCAAGATAAATGCATAAGGATTAACTTTCACAGCTTGGTCAGACGTGCCAAGAATGCTCGAAATACATGCTCTCAAGAAACGCTTGGGATACCCGCACTCAAGGAATGTCGGGACCAAGTGATGAGGACATCCCTACCATGGATACAACTGCGCCTCACACACAACTCATCCACAACAAGTGTCACAAGGAAACTCGAGCTCGTGCTCGCCAACTTCTATGTTGGTAGAAGCAACGTCCAATTCCCCTCAAGAGTTGGTTGTGCCAAACAACTTGGAAGACCAAGCGTATAATGCTAGCAGATGCAAATATTAATCTAAAATTATCAATAAACATGGTCTAAGTTACATGAACGTGGTACAATGGCTTATATAGCCCTCCTAAGCCATCTACCATAGACTTGTACTCCAATACAAACAAAAAGAGACCACAAACTTTGCAACCATCAATTTGTTTCTATTATTGCAGTACATACATGTTGAATATGATGTTGAAACTTCATCTATCACGTAGGCCTCGAAACAAGCTTTCTAACAAGTTTTCACACATCCAAAGCGGACTCCGTTTGTCAAAGTTATGGACTTTTTAATGCGGCCACTTGCTGAGTGTGACGAACTAAATCCGAATTGAATCCAACCCTTATTATCTTAAATTTCCTTATTTGAAAGGATTTGAATCAATGACAGACATGTAGAAGTAAGATCTTTAAAGCTTTGTAAAGTTTTAGGATAGTAGGACATCACCCATAGGTGCCCCACAAGCCACGGGCTCCCCTCATTTAGCAATCCTCCCCGATGCCCTGACAGCTTGCCCCGCCTCCAATCAACTTACCATAACATTGTATAGAAAGCTCCAAATCACATGCTATTTGATCTGTTGGATCCTTCCGAGTTGCTACATATATCATTGTGAACTTCTTGGACAATATTGCAACATGTAGTGTTCCTCTCATGTGCCCCTACCTCCCACGCCTCCCACGGGTTGTATGCTATGTTTGTGAGATCAAAAGACACCAAGAAGCATCACATCTTGATCTTCCCAGAACCATCTCCTTCAAACCTAACAACAATCAATGACCCACTATTAGGTAGTATAAAACTCTCATTAACATTAAAAGGAAATTAATTAAGGAGCCAATTCACCTGCTCATTAATTTTCTCTTACTCTTCGGCTCTTTTAGTTATAGCTCATGCTATTCTGAGATACTTGATGGACTGAAAACACTATATGGAACAACATAGCTAAGGATGTTTACATAACAATATCATGAGTCCATCAATTTTTTAGAGTTGCTTCTGAATCTACATTATGGAAAATATCAAATCTTGACCTGACAAAGCAAAATGAGGCACATCTTCATAAGTTTTATAATTCTCATGACCTACCATGGATGCACTTGGTTTGGAATGCTTACTATGCTGGCCGAGAAGTTCCTCATGCAACAAAGGAGAGGGGGTGTTTTTGTGGAAAGATATGATGCGCTTAAGTGATTACTACAGAGGAATTGGAACATGTAAGGTAGGAAATAACAATTATGTGTTATTCTGGAATGATCTGTGGCATGGCTCGGTTTTGGCATAGCATTACCCTTGGCTATACTCTTTTGCCAGAGACAAGCAATGCTCAGTTGCTACTTTTCTCAATGATCCTAGCATTCAGATGCAATTCTTTATACCTTTGACATCTCAGGCTTTTGAAGAACACTTAGCTTTATGCCAAACTTTATAGAATGTGGAATTACTTCCCTTACAACATGATTCCTGGTCATACTTAGGGGCAATGGATCATATTCTTTAGGCAAATTCTATAGATTCCTTTCCTAGGGTTACAATGTGCCACCAACTTTCAAATGGATTTTGAAATCTAAGTGTGTGATGAAACACAAAGTCTTTATTTGGCTTCTGCTTATTGATCAGTTGAATACAAGGAGTATGCTCAAGAGGCGCTTTATTTATAATGGTACTGATATCCAATGTGTTCTGTGCAACCAAAATACTAAGGAAACCGCTATCCATCTGTTCTTTGAATTCCCATTTAGTCGAATTTGTTGGACCTTCCTCCAAATCAATTGGCAACCCTCTCAGGACTTTCATCACAAGATTGAGCAGGCCAGACAACAATTTGCACAACCTTTCTTCATGGAAAATTTTATCACTGCCACCTGGCATATATGGAAGCAGTGAAATGGCTTTATTTTTAACAAACATCCGCCCTGGCTTTAATTATTGGTAAGCTCTGTTCAAAAAAGAAGTAACTCTACTTAACTGTAGAGTGAAAGAAGATCTCAAGGAATCTATTTCACAATGGGTACTCTCTCTTGTTTAACTTAACCCTCTGTGAGGGTTTGTACATCCTTTTTAAATATTTTTAATTTCCATTTTCTGGTATTTAAAAAGGCTTTCTAGTATTTAAAAAGGTTTTTCCTATTTTTCAGAAATTAAAAATAATTAAACACTGTTTGTAATTATTCTCCTATTTATAATTAATTACACTGTCGGGGCTTCCCCTACAGTTTCCTGCCCAAAAAAAGATGAATATCAACAAAAGATTAATTCTAAAAGATGACAAAAGGCGTTAGATGTCTTACGTTCATAGGTTGTCCAGGTGACTTATGTATCCCTATCCAGTGGCTAGGGGGAATTAGAATTACACACTCATCATTGGAATAATAAACATCGTGAAATGAAATGAACAGCGCATGGTCAACACAGCAGCTAACATAGCTACTACCGCTTAGGCCATCTCCAATAGTGTATTTATTGTCGTCTCTTAGCTATGCCACGTCAACAAAATCCTATGTGGAGGAGAGAGGGGGAGGAGAGAGAGCACAGATCGTCTCTGTCGGACCCAGGAGTAACACCCCAAAATCTTTTGTGTATTTCTGAACTAGTCCCATGATCAGTAGCTAGTTCACACAGTAAACGATATGGTAACATCCATAATTCGCATAACTTTATTAATAATAAGAATTTATTACAAGAAAGGCTTACGTGCCAACAATAAAGAACACAGCGGAAGATGAAGAAAACATAGTAGAGTCCTGCTAATCTGCCACAGGCAATTGACTGGGGTAGCGGCCTAGTCATCAAGATCCACACCGATAACGAAGTCCTTCTCCTCTGAAATTTATTTGCATTAAGTAAGGATGAGCATAACTTCCGTGCTCGCAAGTTACACCCAATAACAGAGTTAATGCATGATGAATATTATCAAAGGAAGGCTTATAGGGTTATTTGTGCAAAAGCAATATTTGACATTTCAAATACAGTACTAAGTTCAAAAACTCAAGTTTTACAATATCTAAAATCAAATTTTATTTTTATTCCTCGATTCTTGAGTGCAGGATAAACCTCCATACACAAATGGTGAAGGATTACACCAGGCTTTCTGCCCAAATTTCCTACATGGAATAAACATCCATGAAAGCATTTCTGTAAAACCATTTTAAAACAAAACCAAAGTCTAATCCACGAAAGGCTTTGCTCAGCATGTCCCTGACCGTGGACATGGCTATTCGAATAGATTTACACTCTGTAGAGGTTGTACAACTTTACCCATAAGAGATAATCAACTTGTAATGTCCGTCTGGCACACTTCCGAAGGTGTGCGACTAAGTGATTATCACAAGGCCTTTACAATGCAATATTCCAACGTAGTCCCACCCGCTAAGGTTTCGCTTCCTTTGGATGAAACTATCCACCGGACTTAAGCCCCCTATTGTGCCATGTGGGATTACATAAAAAGTAGGTCATTCTGACACCCACATAACCGGATGGCACGACCACATTGGAACGTTGCAAATTAGTTATCCAGATCCATCCCATACTAGACTTGTGGTAGTACGGAAGGGCTTTGCAATTCGCAGCTCGCAAACCGGTCCTTAATTGACTGGGCGACTTCCAAAACAATTCCTAGACCTCAAACATTTGCTAAATTGAGCCCGTGTATAAACTTGTACCAACCAACTATCCATTTTGCCCAAGTCTAAACCAGTCTTTTATTTTATTTATTTTTCCAACATCATTTGTAAACTTCCATGATACACCAATGCCATAGATACAATTTAAACCACATTTTTTTGGTTGAAATTCTCAAAATCAAATTCTTTTTGGTCTAAGCATGGCTAAGCATAAATTTTTTCAAAGTGTTCCAGTCCATACTATTGCATAAACTAGATTTTCATCTAAGGTGTCAAGGTATGTCTGATAATGTCAAAATTGCCAGTACAAAGGGAATATCTATAAAGCATGAAACAGGAATTTAAATTATTTGAATATAAATACGCATGCAGTAATAATTTAAAATAGGATTTAAATAATATAAAATAATATGATCAAATATGATCAAAGATGTAACTTGCCTTGCCCAATTAGTTGTTCTCAAATGGTGTCGAAATCGAACTCTCCGAAGTCGTCGAAATCTATACGCAAAAAATAAGCTAAATTCAAACAAAATTCAAATGAACTCCAAATTAAGAAATTTTGGTTTAGTTAGCTAGATCTTGAATTTAGATGAATTTAGAAATTTGAATCATCGAAATCAGAGTTTGTATGAAGAAATACGAGCTCTTGGAAGTTTAAAACCTAAAGAAAACCCTAAAAAGGATTTTATAGAATTATCTGATTTATTTTTGTAAAGGAAATTAGGTTTAATGCGGAGGCTGACGTCAGCAGGCATTTTTGGTTTTTCGGCCGAATTGTTTTTGTAAAAGAAATTAGTTTGTCTCACTGACATGTGGGCCCGGGTCCATGGACTGGGTGCACAAAAATGCAACTTGGTCCACGGTGGACCAGGGCCACAAACCGTGGCTTTGCCACGTCAGCGACACACGACGCGCCACGTAGGTGGAGGTGCTGAGGTGGGTGGCTAGGTGGCGCGTGCGTGGTCGTGATGTGGTAGTGCCACGTCGGTAAAATCCGGCTACGGCTCGGCGTTGAGCTCACCGGCGCTGCGCGCCACGACGAGCTCTGACGAGGGGCTCAAAAGCTAGAGGGGGAGGTAGGGAACACGACGCTCACCACGGCGGCGGAAGGGCGCGAAGAGGTGGCCGGGGACGAGGAGTTTGGCGGTGGTGTCGTTCGGGCTTGCGGCGGCGATGCTTTCCGGCGAGGCTTCGTCGTCGAGGAGGCGCACATCGGGTAGAGCCCGGTGGTGGTGACGAGGGCGACAGAGATCAACTGGAGGCGGCGCTAAATGCGGCGGAGAGGAGCTCGGCCGACGATGAGGAAACGCCGATTCCAGCGAGGCGGGAGTGAGGGAGGAGGGGTGAGATGAGGGAACGGGATGAGGAGGGGGAGAGGCGCATGAGGCTCCATTTTATAGTGCCAGAGGAGTGGTTGAGGATGAGATCGAGCTCGCTAGGTACGCGGCTGCGGTTGCGGGTTTGGCGGCGTTGCGGTGCAACTGAGCGCGAGAGGGAGGGGATAAGGGAGAGAATGGGTGCGATGGCCGTTGAGGAAGATAAGGCGCACACGAGCGCGAAGAAAAGAGAAGAAACACGGCTATTGCAGAGCTCGCGAGCAGCAACAATGGCGGCGCACGGGCGAGGAAGAAAAGAAGGAAGAGGATGGAACTGACGTGTGGGTCCCACACGTTACTGAGGAGGAGAGAGAGGAGAGGGTTAGGTGGGTGGGCTGAGCGGGTGGGCCAAGAAGAAAAAGGAGGATGGGCCGGAAATGGAGATTTCGGCCCGAGAGCAAAAAGGGAATTTAAATTCATTTTCGATTTTCAGAAATACAAACAAATCGAAATAGCTTTTAGAAAATAACAAAATGAATTCGAAAATTCTAGAAAAAATTCACAGAAATTCCTTGAATTATTTTTAACTTAATAAAATTATTTGCAACTTAAAGTTGGCTTTTATTTTCGTACATAAATTATTTTTAATTTTTGGAAAATAGGAAAAGCCTTTTTAAATACCAGAAAATTCCAGAAATTAATTAAATTTTCCTTTTCATTTTCAATCCAATAAAGACTCAGAAAACTCCATTAATTTTTATTTTATTTTATTTTTACTTTTAAAATCTAGAAAAATCAAGAAAAGTAATAAAACTCTTTTGAATTTCAGAAAATCCAATAAAATAATAATTTTATTAATTTTATTTTTGGTAACATAACTTGGGATGTTACAGTCTCTTCCTAAAGAGACTGTCGTGCATGCGCAATAAGGCATGATACATTAATCTACTCTAGTTGACATATAGGCCCGTTTCAAAGAAAAAATATAAAATATAAATGGTAGAGAGTGTGCTAGAGACTATCTATTGGAGATGTTGTCTCTAAAGATGATGTAGCATATGTTACAGACAAGGTTATCTCTAACTTAGGGCATCTCCAATAGTGTATTTATTGTTGTCTCTTAACTATGTCATATCAACAAAATCCTATGTGGAGGAGAGAGAGAGAGTGTCGTGTCTTCCTAAAGAGACTGTCATGCACGCGAAATAAGACATGATGCATTAATCTACTCTAGTTGACATGTAGACCCGTTTCAAAGAAAAATTATAAAATATAAATATTGGAGAGTGTGCTAGAGACTATCTAAAAGAAAATTATAAAATATAAATATTGGAGGGTGTGCTAGAGACTATCTATTGAAGATACTGTCTTTAAAGATGATGTAGCATATATTAGAGACAATGTTATCTCTAACTATTGAAGATGCCCTTAGAGCATCTATAATAGATTGTTTCTTAGTTTATTACTAAGAGGAGAGAGATTACTCAATCTAATAAAAAAGAAATAAGTTTTGCAATTGATTATTTTTTGAGCTTGTATCTAATACTTTAATTGCTATAAATGTACATGGTTTTTGATGATCAATAATGAAGTACAACTTTATGGCCTACATATTTTAGCTCATTTATCGTATCAATAATAAAGTCGAACTATACAAATGATTGGGTAGATATTTTGCTTTAAGATAGTGGGACCCATAAAGCGCGTTTTTAGGTAACAAGTAAGTCTCCAATAGAGTATTTGGTTGTTTCTTGTGTCTTGGTATTAACAATATGATAGTTTCTTTATCTAGAAACCACTTTACCTTTTCTCTTCACCTTCTCTCCTCCACATCACCTAAATGCTGATGTGGCAACTCCTTAGTAACAGCTGACGTGTACTGTTGTAGATGCTCTTATTACCCCCACCCTCGACCTTGCCATGCACTTCGTCCCTGTGATCCTCACTCGAGCGCAGCAACGGCGCCTCGGAAGAAGAGTCCATCAATTCCACCCTCGACAAGACGTAGGCACGACCGTGGCCCGTAGGCAAGCGAAGCAGCCAAGCTTGTGTGCAAGTAATGGAATGGACACTGAGGGACACGGGATCCAAGACGAGGCAAGTAGGGCAAAGGGCTACTGCAGTGTCTGAATATCTTTTCTTTCCTGTCCCATGCGCAGGCTACAACGTTTTTCTAATGGACTGACTTGATTCTGTTTGCACAATCCCTATTTTAGTAGAGCATCTACAATAGTCCACGTCACTTGTTGCTAAGGGGTTATCATATCAGCATTTAGGTGATGTGGAGGAGAGAAGGTGAGATTGTTTCTAGATGAAGAAACCAACAAATTGTTAATACCAAAACACAAGAAACAACCAAATATTATATTAAAAACTTACTTTTACTTAAAAACACGTTTTGTGGGTCTCACTGTCTCCAAGTAAAATATTCATCGGATCACTTGTACAGTCCAACTTCATTATTGATATGATAAATAGGCTAAAACATGTAGGCCACAAAGTTGTACTTCATTATTGATCATCAAGAATCATACACACTAGTAGTAATTAAAGTCTTAGACACAAGCTCAAGAAACAATCCATTGAAAGACTTGCTTTTTTTTTATTAGATTGAGTACTCTCTCCTCTTAGTAACAAGCTAAGAAATAAACTATCGTAGATGCTCGTATTCAAAATTCCTAATGGAACCCTTGCTCCAGCTGTCTATATAGACGTACAGTGCAGGTGTGATATGAGATTGTGAGTGAACAAAGTAGAAGCTATACCGTTAATACTAAATACCGTTGTAAACTAGAAATAAATAGTATGCGCAGATTCACCCATCCGTGTGACGGACAGAGTTACAATTAATCTAAGGGCTTGTCTGGATGTACCCGGATCGGAAGGGATCCCTGGCCAATCCATGTTGAAGTAAGCCTGCACAAATATTCGTCCCAGAGGCAGTGGGCCGTTTGGATCCACTCATAGGAGATAAAATTCCTAGCCACCCCTTACCATTCCATGGGGATAAAAAAAAGACCTCAACGGGCGATAAAATGAGACCATCTCCACCCGTTGTCGTTGTTTCCGCCATGAACTCTCCTACAATTCGCGAATCGCCACTTCGCCGGGCTCGCTTTCGCTCTCACCTCCTCCCGAGCCGACCTAATTGGCGACCAAATCCTTGCATGCAAACGTCGGTATGGGGTCTTGCAGCGAGTGGAGTTAGGCGTCTCGTCGGCCGTCCCCAAGTCGAGTAGTGTCACACTCTATATTTTAAATATGAAATATCCTGTGTTCACAGCACTAGATCATAAATCAGTAACTAGTATCTACAGTTACATCATTGAATATCAACCGTGTCAACACCAAGAACAGAAATATGCGACTCGTTCTCCATTAGAACGGAGGAAACCCCCAGCTGCCTGATAAAAAGAAAATAAAGAGATATCAAAACATACGTGAACATTAGCTTCAGTATCAACCCACCAATCAGTGGATTGACATGCTGAAAATACAACATGTGAATTACCATATTCTCCTGTTGAGGCCTTACCTATGATCACGTTAACAGCCTTTTTCTTTGGCTGTACACCATTCTTGCTCTTGCGGAAATGACAGTCTTTCACCATATGACTGTTTTTCCCACACACAAAACAGGTGATGTTCCTCATATCATTCTTCTCAGTTTTCTTCTTGAAGCCAGATGTCTTGTTTAGTTTAAAGCCTTTGTTATTCGTGACATATCTCTTCTCTATAACATTTGCATTAATCTGATTGTTTTGACTGGAAGTGTTTGGTGCATCTTTTGCTTTTGCCTTTTCTTCCACATTAAGAGCAGTAATTAGATCCTCAATAGATATCTCTTCCCTTTTGTGCTTTAAGCCAGTAGCGAAATTCCACCATGAAACAGAAAGTTTGGCAACAATGCCTGCAGCCACAAACTTAGGAGGCAATACACAGCCCAGGTGCGCAATCTCACCAACTAATTGCTGGACATCATGAGCTTGTCCAACTATTGACTTAGCCTCATCCATGCTAAAGTTGAAGAATTACTCACACATGTAGAGCCAGCGACCTGCCTATGCATATTTGTGCTCTAGTGCATCCCACAACTCTGTGACGGACTTATAATCTATATACACATCGTAGAGCTGATCTGCCAGAATGGTTAGAATGCAGCCAAGAGCAATGTTGTTCGCATTATCAAACTGCATATACTGGTCAATCGTAAATGAATACTATGGATTGATCACCCACCACAGCCCCATAGACATGAGTCAGAACATAGCTCTAGTCTGCCATCTACGAAATTCTGACCAGAAAACCTCTTAGGTTTCATAGCATCAGAAGCATCAACCATTGCTGAATCACAAAAAGGTCCACAATAAAGTTTCTGAATTTTTGGGAATGTGGACAACATTTTAATTCCATATTTTAATATGAGGCAAAGATCACATATAACTAGAGATGCATAAGACGATATCAACAGCAGACAACTCATTGCACTTCTAAACATACTCAATAACATGATTATAATAGAATATACTGATCGTACAAACAACTTACTGTAAAGGTCAATGAAGAACAGGAAACAGTGCATACTTGATGCAGTGCAGTAAGTGATCGCGTAGATGAGCTACCCGAAACCTTATTGCCGCCTCGTGCAAGTGAACTCTGTGACAATGGTTCGGAGATACCGCTCACCTTTCTTCCCAGTGCACGCCGAGAAGAAGGGACGGCTTGGTTCAAATAGCACAACCCTCCAGCACAAGAGAACAGAGATGAAGAAAAAGAAAATTGGAATGGAATGGATCATTCTTGGTCTCGACGTCTCTAGATCATTTTAAGGGTTGAGTCAATTACTCTCTAGTAACTGCTCAATAAAGCACACATTAGAACATAATTCAAAACCAATTAATAGTAATTAAGCAGTATTTATCAGATCCTGATTACACGGTTTTCAGCTTTGACTACGTTATTTGGATCACTCTGGTATAACCATTTTATTTTGACCACAGTGTTCCGACCACACTCTCTTGGAGTGGTCCAAAAAAATTTCCAAGAGAGGTCCAAAAAGATCTCCCGAGAGGTCCAAGAGAAATCTCCAAATGAGGTCCAAGAGGATCTCCGGTACAAGGGTGGTGTCATGAACAAAGCAAGTCTATTCTATTTGAGGCCGAAAAATTGCTTCGATTCAACAAGAAGTTCATAAATCAGAGGTACATTGGGGGAAGAACACAGAAGCACAGAAGATAAACAGAGAAGAAAGGGGAACAGGGATAACAGAAAAGATTCATTTCTCCGATGCCCTAATAGGTTACACAGCCTTGTATTTATATGCTGTTACAAGTCCAGGATCAACTAAGCCTTCCGGCCCATTCGGCCCACACTGTTGCTTGTCTGATCGTCCCACTCATTCTTGGCTCCGAGCGCATCCACCTCCTCTGTCCGATTGCCCTGCCCGATCGTCCCACTCGTTCCCGGCCGTCGATCATCATCCAAGCGCCTCCACCTCCTTTGTCCGATTGCCCTGCCCGATCGTCCCACTCGTTCCCGGCCGTCTGATCGTCATCCGATCGCCCCTGCCTCCTCTGTCCGATCGCTCCTGCCTCTTCTGTCCGATTGCTGCCAACAGAGTCGTGACATTGTCGCGCCCTTGAGGTTCAGCTTGTCCCCAAGCTGATGCCAATGGAAACCACTCATGCACGACATCGTAGTCCTCCCAGGTGGCTAAAGACGCTGGTAAGGACGACCATTTGATCAGCACCTGCAAATGGACAACATTTCCTTTCTTTACCAATCGGCGATCCAGGATTTTCTCCGGAACACATCATCAGCAGATAGCTCCATTGGAGTTGGCAACGAAGCAAACACAGGAGAGTGGTCAGGAACATGTTGCTTCAATTGTGATACATGAAAAATCGGATGCACCAAGCTGTTGGCCGGCAGTTGCAATTTATACGCCGCAGGACCAATCTTTTGAAGAATCTGATATGGTCCAAAATATTTGAAAACTAACTTTGGGTATGGCCGATTAACCACCGACGACTGGAGATAAGGCTGCAGTTTAAGATATACTTGTTCCCCCACCGAAAACTCTCTAGGTGATCTTCCTTTGTCAGCTATGTGCTTTATGCGCAATTGAGCCTTAGTAAGATGTTGTTTCAAATATTCAGTAAACTGTTGTCGTTCGAGCAAGAGTTGTGCCGCTGAACTTACTTCTGAGGTCGTCAAGGAAGGCAGCTGTCCATAATTTGGTTCCGTGCCATATAAAGCTTTATAGGGAGAACAACCCAATGATGTATGGTAGTTCGTGTTGTACCAAAATTCTGCTAGGGCCAGCCAATGAAACCACTTAGTGGGTGTCTCCTGAACTGCACAACGAAGGTACATCTCAAGGCATTAGTTTACCCTTTCACTTTGCCCGTCCGTTTGGGGGTGATACGCTGTGGACATTTGCAATTTGGTATCCCACAACTTGAACAACTCCTTCCAAAATGCACTGGTAAAGATTTTGTCGCGGTCCGAAACAATAGAGCGAGGTACCCCATGCAACTTCACAATATGTTGGAGGAAAGCCTTAGCCACTACACTGGCCGTGAAAGGATGGCGCAGTGGAATGAAATGAGAATACTTCGTGAGTCTGTCAACAACCACGAAAATTACATTGTAACCTTCAGATTTTGGCAACCCTTCAATGAAATCCATTGTGATATCTTGCCAAGCACTATTGGGGACAGGAAGTGGATTCAGCAATCCCGGCAGCTTGCATTGCTCGTGTTTAGCCTGTTGGCAGATTGCACATTGTTTTACAAAGTTCTGAACATCTTGCTTGAGACCTCTCCAATGAAATAGCCTTTGCACTCGTTGGTATGTAGCATGAATTCCAGAGTGACCTACAATAGGAGTGGCATGAAATGCTTGGATAATTTTAGTCTAGAGACCTGTGTTTGCTCCTATCCAAACTTTGCCTTTATACCGAATGAGGCCATCATACAAAGTATATCCTTCCTCATCCGGCTGCGCCACAGCCAAGCTAGTGAGTAGTTGTTGAGCCTTACTGTCAACAGTATAGGAGTTGAAAACCTCCTGAAGCCACATCGGTTGCCCCATAGAAATTGCTTGCAGAGAGAACACATGCCCAACCCGGGATAAGGCATCAGCTGGTTTGTTATCTATACCTTTTTTATACTAAAATTTGAACTGTAGCCCCACTAATTTGGTCATTGCCTTCTTCTGTAACTCCGAGGTAAGCACTTGATCCTCTAAGTGACATAAGGCCTTATGATCCGTTCTGATAATAAAAGGTCCCCTCAAAAGATATTGTCTCTATTTCTCCACAACTAACATAACTGCTAGGAATTCTTTTTCATAAATGGATAATTTCCTATTGTTAACTCCCAAAGCCTTGCTGAGGTATGCCACTGGATGCCCTGCCTGAAGTAGCACAGCTCCTATACCTGTATCACAAGCATCCGTTTCAATAGAAAATGGTTGATTAAAATCGGGTAACACCAAAACTGGGGTGCTGCTCATGGCTTTCTTCAGAGCTTCAAAGGCGAGTTGTGCTTCAGTGCCCCAATGGAACATCTTCTTTTGTAGCAACACAGTCAAAGGTTTAGCTATAATCCCATATCCTTGTACAAACTTCCTGTAGTACCCGGTTAGTCCTAGGAATCCCCTCAATTCCGTGACAGAAGTAGGAGTAGGCCACTGTAACATTGCTTTGGTCTTTTCTGGATCTGTTGCAACCCCTTTTTCGAAAATAATATGGCCCAAGTATTCCAATTGACTCTGAGTAAAAAAACACTTACTTCTTTTCACATATAGTTGGTGTTGTCTCAAGATTTGGAATACCACTGTCAAATGTTGCACATGATCGGCCAAGCTTTTACTATAGATTAGAATATCATTCATGAAAACTAAGACATACTTCCTTGTATACGCTTCAAATATTGAATTCATTAAACATTGAAAAGTGGCTAGTGCATTGGTTAATCCAAATGGCATGACCCGAAATTGAAATTGTCCATGATGTGTCGTGAATGCAGTTTTATATTCATCTTGCTCCACCATTCGTATTTGATGGTAGCCCGCCTTTAAATCCAACTTGGTAAAGACTGTTGTTCCAGCTAACTCATCCAGCAATTCGTCTACTACGGGTATTGGAAACTTATTCTTGACAGTACAAGCATTTAACTTCCTATAATCCACACAAAAACGCCAACTACCATCTTTTTTCGGACTAATAGCACAGGTGATGCAAAAGGGCTCATGCTTGGCGTTACCAGTCCAGCCTTAATCATGTCTGACACCTGCTGTTCAATCTCATTTTTTTGCAAAGGCGAATACCTGTAGGGCCTGCTATTGACCGGAATAGTCTCAGGTTGCAGAGGGATAGTATGGTCAAAGACTCGATGAGGAGGCAAGTGAGTTGGATCCTTGAAGACCTCACTATACTATTGTATCACTGCTTGTACTGCTGATGGTATGACTTCAGAAGAGGAGTCAGCTACTGGTTCCAGTAGTGCTGCAGCCCAAACCTCGTTGCCCTTGTACCATTTTGCCTATGTATCTCCAGACATTTCCTGTAATTCAGAATAGGGTATGTCCCTCACACCTAACTGGATGACTGAGCCTTGATACTGAAACTTCACCCATTTTTGAGCCCAATGGCATATCATTTCGCCCCATCCTTCTAACCAATCCATGCCCAATATGACACCATAACCCCCAAGGTCCAATACCTTCATATCCTGTTGAAATGTATATCCTTGGATCCACCATGTAAAACTGGACACTTGACTTCCACACTGAAGGAGATCTCCATTAGCCACCTTGACTTGCAAGGGAGTAGGAAACATTTCTTGCTTACTGCCCAGTCTCTGTACTAAGGCAGCACTCACAAAACTATGTGAGCTCCCGGAATCTAATAACATGAGCATTGTTTGATTTCCCACCAAGGCTTTCAGCCTGACTGTTTTTGGGTGAGATTCCCCAATTAGTGCATTTAAGGAAATATGTATGTCTCCATCATCCGGACCTTCAGTAGTCACCAAGAAGTCTAAAACCTCATCTGTCAACACTTCATTATGGTTCTCCACCTCCATTGCTTGCAGCTGTGCAGGTCGTTTCTTGGGGCAATCATGTTGGGGGGTGAACTTCTCCCCACATCCATAACATAGCCCATGTGTTCTTCTGTACTCCTTCAACTGCCTGGCTTTCCATAATTCTCCCGAAGCAAATTGTCCCTTCCCTTCTGTTCTGCCTCCAGCTCCATGATTATCTCTCCATGGCCCTCCTCTTTGAGCCCCTCTTTTGGTTCTCTCCAGCACTCCTTCTTGTACCATGGCATAAATAGCTGCTTGACTTACTGTCGTGGGAATCTGAATTTCGACTGCAGCTTTCAGCTCTTCCTTCGATCCTAGGATGAACTATGTAACCAACATAGTGTCACTAATGGCGTTGTCAAACAACCGGAGGTGATACACCAATTGGTCAAAATTCTTCTTGTAGTCCTCTACTGTTCCTTTTTTGTCGTAACTGTAATATTTCCCTCATCTTGTTGCTGTGTGTGTTCACTTCAAATTCAGACAACACGGCCTGTTGGAACTGCTCCCAATTATGCCATACATTTGCTGACTTATATGCTTGGTACCAATGTGCTGCACTATTCTCCAAATACATAGTTGCAGTTGCTACTCGAAAACCATCAGGAATTTGATATATCAAAAAAGTTTGACACTTATCAATCTAGATCCTAGCACCAGTTCCATCAAACCTTGGGAAATCCATTTTTGGGATCCAATTCCTTCTTCCTCCTGTTTCACTTGATCTGTTGGCTTCGCTCACCTCAGACACTATGGGTGTGGGAGGGGGAAAGGAGACATAAGGCAATGTCTGAGTGGGTGGTATTACCTGAACCACATCTGGTTTTGCTCCCATAATTCGGGTCCATCCTTGGCTGGAATCAAAAGTGGAGGAAGTGTCGGACCTTTCATCACCTTTGCCACATGAACTTGTTCTTGTTGAATCTTACCGATGGAATCCAGAGACAAGTTCACCTTCATCTGCACCTGGTCCAGTCGTTCACCTTGCTGTTCAAGCCTTCGGTCTACCGCCGCCAGTTGCTCTGCCGTTGCTTTCTTCACTTCATCCACCAGATCCATTTTCATTTGCACGAGCATCTCTGTCAATCTTCTCTCCATAGCCTCCATCGCTTCTACCACTTGTACAACTTGAATGCCACGCTTTGTCGGTGCCGTTGTGATTTCTCCTCCAAGCCAATCCAACCAGGAGTAGGTCTTACACCGATCAAGCCCAGAGGCGATCGGTACCCTCCTCCTGGAATTTTACAGATCAAAGCCAAGAGAGTGAGAGAAATCAACGAGGGATCGACAAAGCTCTGATACCATATGTCATGAACAAAGCAAGTCTATTCCATTTGAGGCCGAAAAATTGCTTCGATTCAACAAGAAGTTCAGAAATCAGAGGTACATTGGGGGAAGAACACAGAAGCACAGAAGATAAGCGGAGAAGAAAGGGGAACAGGGATAACAGAAAAGATTCTTTTCTCCGATGCCCTATTAGGTTACACAGCCTTGTATTTATATGCTGTTACAAGTCCAGGATCAACTAAGCCTTCCGCCCATTCGGCCCACACTGTTGCTTGTCTGATCGTCCCACTCATTCTTGGTCGTCCGATCATCATCCGAGCGCCTCCGCCTCCTCTGTCCGATTGCCCTGCCCGATCGTCCCACTTGTTCCCGGCCGTCCGATCATCATCGAGCGCCTCCGCCTCCTCTGTCCGATTGCCCTGCCCGATCGTCCCACTCGTTCCCGGCCGTCTGATCGTCATCCGATCGCCCCTGCCTCCTCTGTCCGATCGCTCCTGCCTCCCCAACAGAGCCGTGACATTGCCGCGCCCTTGAGGTTCAGCTTGTCCCCAAGCTGATGCCAATGGAAACCGCTCATGCACGACATCATAGTCCTCCCAGGTGGCTAAAGAGTGAAGACGCCGTAAGGACGACCATTTGATCAGCACCGCAAATGGACAACATTTCCTTTCTTTACCAATCGGCGATCCAGGATTTTCTCCGGAAACACATCATCAGCAGATAGCTCCATTGGAGTTGGCAACGAAGCAAACACAGGAGAGTGGTCAGGAACATGTTGCTTCAATTGTGATACATGAAAAACCGGATGCACCAAGCTATTGGCCGGTAGTTGCAATTTATACACCGCAGGACCAATGTTTTGAAGAATCTAATATGGTCCAAAATATTTGAAAGCTAACTTTGGGTATGGCCGATTAACCACCGACGACTAGAGGTAAGGCTGCAGTTTAAGATATACTTGTTCCCCCACCGAAAACTCTCTAGGTGATCTTCCTTTGTTAGCTATGTGCTTTATGCACAATTGAGCCTTAGTAAGATGTTGTTTCAAATATTCAGTAAACTGTTGTCATTCGAGCAAGAGTTGTGCCGCTGAACTTACTTCTGAGGTCGTCAAGGAAGGCAACTGTCCATAATTTGGTTCCGTGCCATATAAAGCTTTATAGGGAGAACAAGCCAATGATGTATGGTAGTTCGTGTTGTACCAAAATTCTGCTAGGGCCAGCCAATGAAACCACTTAGTGGGTGTCTCCTGAACTGCACAACGAAGGTACATCTCAAGGCATTGGTTTACCCTTTCGTTTTGCCCGTCGGTTTGGGGGTGATACGCTGTGGACATTTGCAATTTGGTATCCCACAACTTGAACAACTCCTTTCAAAATGCACTGGTAAAGATTTTGTCGCGGTCCGAATTCGGGAGACATTACAGGTCCAGAGTATTTGACATAATAAAACATGAGACAAATAAATCGCACCAGTGCATAACATTACAATTCCACTGGCCTAATTGACATTATCGTTCCACATTACAATAAAGTCTACATTGATGGCAAAATAAGAGATTGCAAGTCCATAACACTCTACAAGTTCGCATCCATAGCAAAATAATCATGAAGAATAGAAAACACAGATCAAGTCTCAAAATAATCACCAAGAGTAGAAAACACAGATCAAGTCTCATGTGATAGAGTCAATCAATTAGCAACTTGGCAAGGACTAACGTTTGATTATTTTACTTTTGAGAGCAAGGTTCAATGGCTAGTCGTTTGGTTCCAACACCATAAAAACTGACTTCGACGGCAAAGATTCTGCAGCTGGCCATTTGGTTTCAAAGAATGCAATCACATCTGTCAGTTGTTCCAGCGAGAGGCCACTAGATGGGAGGTATTGAAGCAAATCTTGGAAGCTGGTGTTAAAGTCAGAAAACGTTTTTCTAACTAAATATCTAACTGCACCACCTAGGTGGTTGCTAAAGGTTAGAGTAAAAGTAGCTAGCAATGTAGCTAACAATGTTCACCTTAGCACCTACTTTATATGTAACTACTTTTACTTCAACCCTTAGCGTCACCCTGTAGATGCTAAAGTCAGATATTTAGCTAAAAAAATGTTTAACTTTTCTGACCTTAGCACCAACTGCCAAAGTTTGCTTTGGTGCCATGCAATCCAGGCTTAACACCCACTTCTCCATCTGTTGGCATCGGTGCTAAGAAAATTCTCTCACCTCTCGCATTAGCTTAGCAACTAGAGATGCACATGCTCTAACAGCATCTCAAACTTTACCGGACCAACTTCGATTCGTAACCGATTCAGGCTAGGCAGTTACATACTGATATTCGGTCGAATACAAGTTTTATGAACCCTCGTTGGACTTCACACAGGACGTGGTCTTTTGTTGATCGAGTCCGATGCAAAGCCACCAACATCAGGCACTAATTAGTTTGCGCAGTCCACGCTTCTTATTTACACAAGTGTAGTAACAATCCCAAACTTGTGCAAATTAACACCGCAATTCATAATACAATTTACTCCAAAAATGACAGTGATAAAAAATAGAAACATCAAGAAAGACGACTCACGTTAGAAATGTGCCATTTGTCATCAGCTGACGATTTTGTCTTGACAATGGGTCTTTCTCATGAGGGATATCCAGCACAGAGAAACAACCATAGTAGGTCACAGTCTCTTCTTTTCTTCATGAAGATCCCAAAGGGTGATAGATAAATGAATAATGTGAAGTATGAATTGCATAGGAGGTCCACTTTAAAGATGGACAATGCAACAGACTGTTGAACCCCTCATCATGCAATCAATCTTGATAATTTTGATTTTTGCAACTCCATATTCAGGGAAGAGGAGATGCTATTCTAGAGGCACCCCCATATACCTTTCTTCTAATGTTGGCTACTAACCTATCTGCGACCTCAACATCAGTTTCTTCATCCTTTTTGAGCTTGTGCAACTCCTTCGGGTCTTTACATTCCTTCAAAACATCTGAAACGGCCTGGGCTTTCTGCAATATCGTTTTCCTCTTTTCTATAGCATCATCCCCTTCCTTATCCCTGTAGCTGCCTGGTAACTTCGTAGAATGTGGTACTGAGCGCATTAGAACTGTCAACTTCTGGACCAGTTCAACCAAACTGAGCCGCTTGAGCTCTTTCATAAGCATTCGGTAAGTGATATACTGGGGCACAATTCCTCTCTTAAACATGTCCTCAAACTCCGCACATGCCTCCTCAAACCGATGGCGTCGGCAAAGCAAATGTATCAGCATGGTGCTTGTTGCCAGATCGGGCTCAAACCCGCTATTTCTCATCTCCTGTATCATTTGCACCACTAATTCAAGCCGGTTCGCCTCGCACAACATCTTGATCAAGAGGTTGTAAGTGAGCTGGTCCGGCGCATAGCCGTTGTTGATCATCTTGCTATAAAGATTCATTCCCAACTCAACATTTCCATTCTTGGCAAAGAACACGAAGAAGTAGTTGTATGTTTTTGCGGTTGGAAAAATGCCCCGCCCCATCATCGTCTTGAGCACACTGCTAGCCCCGGCAAGGTCCCCATGCTTGCAATAGCCCAACACGAGCGAGTTGAATGTGGAGATATTAGGCGCGACACCGTAGAGAGGAAATTTCTCGAGCACCTTGTGGGCGTCCCCAAATCGGCCAGCCTGCGCGAGCGCGTACACGATGGGGTTGCAGGTAAGCAGATTCGCCTGGATCCCCTCCTCTCGCATCTCGTCGAGGAGCCCCGTCGCCTGGTCCGGCCGACGCATCACGCAGAGCGCCTCGATTAGAGTCCCGTACGAGACAACCGACGGCCGCACGCCCGCGAGGCGCATCTCGGCCCAGAGCTTCCCCACCTTGTCAAGCCGGCGCGCGCGGGACCAGCCGTGCAGAAGGATGTTGTAAGTCCGCTCGTCGGGCGCCGACCGGTGCTCCTCGCGCCGCCACCGCTCGACGAGCTCAGCGGCCGCGCGCGGGTGGCCCTCCTTGCAGAGCGCGTCGACGGCCATGTTTAACAGGGAGGTCGCGGCAGGGGAGTCACCATCGACCGTGTACCGGTCGGGGTGGCGGCGGAGGAAGTCGAAGGCGCGGAGGGCGGTGGGGGCTCGGCCGAGGCGGGCGTAGCGGCGGATGATCGGCGCGAAGGCGGCGAGGGGAGGGGGCGGGGAGGAAGGAGAGAGGAGGAGGCGCCAGGCGGCGGCAAAGAGACCGCCGGAGGCGAGTAGGGAGACGGCGGCGGAGGCGCCGGCCCAGCGGGCGAGCGCGGGGAACGCGGACTCGGGGAGGGTAGGGAGCAACGGGCGGAGGTGCTGGAACAGGGCGGGGGTTGGGTCGATGCCGGCCGCAGGGAGGCGGTCGGGGTCCGGGACGCGGAGGATGGAGAGGACGGTGGCTGCGGCTGCGGCGGCGGCGTAATCGTTGGGAAGGGCGGAAGCGGGGAGCCGCCCCGGCCTGGCCAGCATTTCGAGTTCGAGTTCGGATTGCTACTTAAACGATG
The DNA here is from genome assembly GCA_036346255.1 of Ampelocalamus luodianensis. NCBI lineage: Eukaryota > Viridiplantae > Streptophyta > Magnoliopsida > Poales > Poaceae > Ampelocalamus > Ampelocalamus luodianensis. The sequence goes on along the minus strand of CM070617.1, from coordinate 58,212,103 downwards.
GTATGTGACTGGGGCAGGGGCCAGGGGCTTTATGGGTGCGGAGTGCGGACGCCGCCACGCCCGTGCTGCACCGTCACGACGCACGTGTCGTCTGATTGGAAAACGGACGGTTAGGATCAAACGTTTGCGTGGTTGGGGTCAACTTACTTAGACATGCTTAAAACTTCCTCACAAAACTTAGAATAAAAAACAAATAAACATTAAATAACTACTTCTCTCTGACGGTGAACAGGAAGTATAGGAGGAGAGAGAGATTAGAGAAGAACACAAAGTACAATCCGAACATAAGAAAAAAAATCTTGTAACATCACCATGAACAATATGCAAAAAATTTTGTCCATTTGTAACATTTTTTCAACGGATCGCAACATCTCAAAGAATAGTATGCAACATTTTTTTCAACAGATCACAACATCATAACAATTCACCAGTTTACAACAGACGATCGAGTGTTGCAACAATTTTCCCGCAACAAATTCATTTTGTTGTGTGCATATCAACATCCAAAGTCAACATTTGCAACAAAATTGGACCACTTAAACTAAGAAATCACAACATTTCCCAAAAACTACTTGCAATATCTCGAATAGCTATTGCAACATCTACAACTAACTTATGAAAGCTCCTTACTAGAACAATGGATGCACCTTCACGAGCATGAGAGCGTTGAGCACCTCATACGCCATCGGCATCCTGCGCTGCTACGCCACACGGCTTGGACGACGGCGTGGACACAACGGAAGAAAGAGGGAGACATATAAAGGCATAGAGGAGCATGGTGTAGGCGGTGGCCTCCTGGAGCCGTGCTCCGGCCACCAGCGAGTCACCAGAGAAGGGGGAGGGCACGGGGTGTGAGCTCACGTGGTCGGGACCGGGGATTGGGGAAGAACCGAATGAGGCCCTCTCTATACACTGGGGATTGGCGTGAGCTCACTTATCTGGATAGTGGGTGTACTACTTGGAGTAAATGGGGAACAATACTACACAGCTGATGAGAGTGGATAGAGAATGGGAAGAATGAGTGGTTCGAAGCGTTTTGGCTCAGTGGCTCAATGGATAAGATCATCCAACGCTCCGTACGTATGTGTAGTATTGTTTCCCACCCTGTATACACCCCAGACATGCTCGATCAATTGATCCAGGGCAACCAGCCTGGCCTTGCTAGCCTAAGGTCTAGTTGTTTGGTTAGGCTGACCTGACCCAATAGAGATGGTGTTTGGTTACTGTATGAAAATGGTTATGGTAACCGACTAACCGTGCACTAGAGTAAGGTAAACTTACCATTGCCCCAATCACGCCACTCTGACTTTACATCACAAAGATCTCAATACAACAGCATCAACCAAAGCAATCAACTAATAAATAGTAGTACCACTTGAAGAACATCGCAAAAACACCACATTACCGATTCAACTCAGTCTAGATCTTGACCAATCAATTGATTGAAAAGAAAAAAAAACTCATTCGATCCAACCCATAGAAGAAAAGGGATCAATCATGAATAAATGGAGAAATTGTACACGAGCTAATGAGGACATCCCATCGACTTACAGTGTCCAACGGAAGGTGAAAGCGGAAGGCACCATAAGAGAGGAAGACATGCATTTGCACTACATTCGGCCAAGAGGAGAAAATAAATAAGCCTTTCGGCTAACAAAGAAGGAGGAAAGCCCAAACCGAAGGAGAAGCCAAGAGAAGGGGGTGCATGGGCCAAGGGCTGCTGCATGGACATGGGTCAAGAAGCCTTCGGCCAAGCCAAGAGGAAGAGTTCTACTCCCACATGCCAAAGCAAAACAAGAACCAACCGCATGGGCCAAGCCAAGGAAGGATAAGGAAGTGAATGGGCCCAAGGAGGGAGACACACGACCCAAGGTGGGCTTTGGTGAGGCCTAGGTGTGATGGAGGGTCATAGGACTCCAACACAAACTCAAAATCTAAATTGGAGAACGCTCCTAATTTCAGCCCAAAGTCAATTCTGAATTTGAAGCGGATTGTAATCTGAATTGGGCCTTATGAGTTAGGGAATTATGTGGGCTTGCATGCTAAGTATTTAGGATGAATTATACTCATAATTTCGGTCATGTATCTTTTATTTTCGTTTAAAACACTAGAGTTCGCGTCGTTTGCGTTTAGGAGTTGTTTTGGGGTTCTAGTCACCGAATTGGAGTTGGGCTTGGCCCAAGCCTTGTTCAGTCGAACTAGGAGAGAGGATATCTCCCTATTTAAGGTGTGTAGTCGGCCCTAGGAGAGGCACCACGAATTTTGATTCTTTTGGATACATCCAATCTATTGTTTAGTTGCTAGTTTTCAGAACCAAGTGTTCTTACCTCCATTGTTCTTGCGGATTCTTCGAGTTTGCTTGGGCTAATCGGTCATGGTCAACCTCTCTGTACAATTGCCTACGTGCTGATTGTGTGGATTGGATCATTGTGAGAGTTGTGGTGCGATTGCTTCTATCATGGTCGTGTGCTTGATACAAGGCTACCCTCAAGTTATCTTCGTTCTTCGTATGTTCAACGTCATCACAAGATCGGCAACCACGTATCATCTTGGTATCAAAGCTTCAATTGTGTGGTGACAATATCTATCCTTTAGATTAGATTGATTTATCATCCTACCAGAAATAGCCTACAAAAAATATTTTTTGTTTTAGCCTTTTGTTTAAATCTAAAATTTTAGTGTGTTAGGTCAAGTCTAGTACATTAGATTCTTTTGTTCTAACTTGCTGATCAAATTCCTTTGCGTAGCTTTAATCTTTGATTTCAATCTATTTCATCGGTTCGAATTCCTGTTCGAGCTGAATTAGGGTTCAGGTACTGTTCACACGCGTGGGTACTGTTCACCAAGAGCAAACCCTAGCCAAATCACTTGCTTGCTATTGCTTGCACATATTGCTCTTTGCTTGCTCTGCAAACCCTAGCGCATGCTCTGCAATCCTGCTGCTTTGAACCAACCGAAGCATCTAATTAGGGTTTCATCTTGTTGAGAGCATTGCATGTGTGATCTTTGAACATAACCGAATATCATCTTGTATCCTTGGTGTTTTTGCACCCAAAACCTAAAAAGAATACATCATTTATATTTTGTTTTGTGCAATTTTGATAGCCTTTCATCCTTTGTGAATACTTTGCACCTATTTGAGACTAGCTACAATTGTTGCTTAGGGCTGCACTTATATCTTGTATACGTGACAATTGTTGCAAAAACTAAAAGTTGGGAAGAAGTATAAACTCATTTGATTGCTATCATCTTGATATCTTTTGATTCAGCCAATAAGCAAAAAAAAAAAAGAGAGAAAGAAAAAGTGAAAAGAATAGCTTTGGCTGAAATACATACTTGAGCAAATACCCCATTACATGTTGGTGCAATTGTGAGCATATACATCTTTTGTGCAATCTTGTGCCTTATTGTTCATTATTGCAACTAGCTAAGTGTCTTTCTAATACTTGTTACAATACAAGCTAATTCAATTTTCAGATTGATCTCAACTAGCTAATTCCTTTGATTGCATCAAGTTTCATATATCTTTGCGTGCTTATATCTGTTGATCAGCAACTAGGCAATTGAATTCTAGTATGAATAATTACTTATCTTGATAATAGTCTAGAATTTATATTGCATTCCTTTGATTAGCCTACAAAGCTCCACATATTACTTGTGTTATCACATTGATTTCAACATTGGTAATCGCTCTATATATCTCTCACTATCAATACCATGCATCAATTCCATTCATACATGAACCATGACCACCCTTTCCACCACCACGGTTAGCACACTTCCTTTGGTATGCGAGGCATGGCTAAGTCTAACAAGACGTTTTCCAATGGGCGGTGCTAATTAAGAGCGCAACCCACGGAGAAGGACACATTAGGCAGCCTAACCTAGGCTGCTAATGCTCCCCTCCAAACACACACACACAGAACACACCCACCGACCAGCTCATAATTAACACCTCCCAAAGTACTTAGTCAAGAGAGGTTCCATATCCCCTCGTGTGGTTAGCACGCAATAAGCGCTTGGCTTAGTGACACAAGTAACTCGGTCCTTGGGACTTAGGCACCATTCAAACACACCCAACAGATCACATCAACATACCATTGTGCTCAAGTCAAGATATAGTTTTGTTTTTAGTTTTTGATTTGTAAATCAATAAAACACAAGGGTTGGACATAATGGAGTAGTATAAGTAGTTGTGTGATCAAGATCACCGACTAAGTCGATGATCGCCCAATACTCCGATAACTAGGCATGGCTAAGCAATATTCATTCGTAATCTACTAAGTGATAAGAGTTCATCCATCGAACTCTAACCACGACAAATAACCTAGGCTCGGTAGTAGAGGATAACCATTTACCTACAGTTATGCAACTAGAGGTCTAACTAATCAATTTAACAACAAAATAGCAATGCATACATAGAAGTTAAACAAAATATTAGACTTTAAAAGTAATGGGATCAATGGGAAATGATCAAGCTGCTTGCACCTTGCTTTGTTGCTCAAATTGTTGGAGGAGTCGTTCTCAGGGTTCATGCAAATGTCGAAACCTAAGCGAAAGAGCGAAAACAACCAATAAGACGAGCAACACTTAAACAAAAGAGCAAGCAAAAAATATCCAAATCGTGAAATTTATACACAAGGTAAAATACTAATATACCTAGTCATAGAAACTGGAAAAACTTAATTTGGATTTGTGGTGCAAAAGATATTCCCTAAAACTTATTTTCTACCATAATTAGGTACTGTAGCAAAAATATTTTCTAGAAAGATTTTGAAGCTGAAATTTTATGGTGGCTACCTACTGATGTAGTGATGCTCCATATAAAATTTTAGGTCATTTGAAGTTATAATGAATTAGTTATGATTTTTGAGTTCTAAAACAGGACATCATTCCTATCGATAGCAAAGACCACTAGCAAACGGTCCTTCACTAAAGTTCATCTCAAAGGAAATTAACAAAATTTAGTTCGCTCTATTTGGACTTACAGGAATAAGTTATGGATTTTACGAGTTTTATAATATTTTTGGAATATCTAATAAATTTGGAAAATGCTAAAATCGATTCACAACATTTACGGTTCTTAACGGGGCTGGAAATATTTCTAGGTTAATCTCTAGCCTAAGCGAAAATTAATACTAGAAATCACCCAAAAAGGATCTATAATGAAAAGGTATGAATTTCTAAAGCTTTAACAACATTTTGGTGGAAAGATAAAACTACAGAGAATTTTATATCCTCAACCGAAAAGAAAGGCGTGGCTCAGCGTGGGCCGCGATTAAAGATCCGACGGCTACGCAGCGCGCGGCGATTCAACATGCGCCGCGCAGCGCATCTTATTGATTTGATTCCAACGATCCGGATCATTGTGACCTTGGACCGCGAATGCTCGGACAAACTGGACCGTTGATCAAGCGATGAAGAGGCGGGATTGAGGAGCCTTGGACGATCCAAATGCTCCCACGATCCGGCCACGGATCCAAGATCGAATGGCGAGGTTGATTGGGCGTTTACGATTTGAGCGAGGACTCACGACAATAAGGACCCATTTGTCGGCGACTCTAAGTCACATGGGTTTCGCGCCGCGTGCACAGGGGTTTGAAGATGGCGGGCCTGGTCGATGGCCAGTGGGCCGCGCCACGTGGGTTAGCGCGCGGGGTGATTAAAGCGTGCGGGCCCACATGCAAGTGGCGAGGAGGTGGGTTTAGGACAGCTAATGATTACTAACCCATGATTAACAATGATTAGCATTAATGAGCGTCATTACGTGTCCGAAGCGAAATTACGACACACGCCATTTTCGTCAGACAACAAAACCGAGGCACCCTCGACTTCCGCGCGGCGACCAAATGCGGCGGGGCCTAAGTGCCAAAATGGAACGCAATAGCATTACGCACCTCGGGACCACCCACACCGTCGTCGGTATCCCGAGCGGCTAGCCGAAGCGATGGCGGCGACCAAAGCGGCGAAATGCATAATGACCAAAGCTCCGCGCGAACCATTTCGGCGGTGCCAAAGCTCCTAGGGGCTACGAAGGATACGAGGGTAGGGAGGTCGAGGATGGGCGGAGTTGCTCGGCGGCGAAGAAGGTGGCGGACTTGGAGAAGACAACTCGGAGAAGGTGCTGCGAGCAAAGATAACACGACCGCGTCATCGGGTTAGCTCAACCAAGCTCAAAGAAGCCCCGAGTAAAGAATTGAAGAATAGAGCTTCTTCTGGTGATGAGGAAGAAGGGGTGCTCACGGTGAAAGAACAATTCCCAAAATTGAGTGCTGCTCTGTGAAAAGCAACTACAATTAAGTTAGGAGTTTTGTTCCGGGAGGTGAGAGGCACACCTGAAGCGAAAGAGAGGAAGAAACGCCACTGGAGCACGGTTGCACCAGGAGCTCCCAACTCAACAATGGCGGTTTAGGTGCTTTTGGTGTTTGAGCTCACAAAGCACCAAAGATGCTCGGCAAGACCACTGGGTTTTGAAAGGGAACCGAGGGAGAGCTAGGGAGCTACTTATAGCTCAAGGAGCTCAAGCTAGGGTTGAGCCCAAGCTCTCGGGTGGGTGGGTTCATGCCCACGCCATGGGCATCGTGAGTGACGGGAGCGGTAGGAGAGCGACTTTGGGGAGGAGGAGCTGGTGTGCATTTAATGCATGGCAACATTTAGCCGTTTAAAGGGCCCAAGGAGGTGACAAGTCACCTTCTCTCTCTGCCATGGCGCACTGGCGGGCATGCGCGCGGTGGGAGGAGGAAGATGACGGCCCGGCATGGCGCGGGCCACCATCGTGGCTTTCGCGGCTCGAGCCCAAAAGCGTTTTAGTGGGTTGAGCCCAACCTCAATAGATCTTTGGCGCGGATAAGATTTGAGCGGCCACGATCGATCGCTAATTGGAAAAGCCGAAGCGAACGATGCGGTCCGTGGAGTTGGATCGAAATCAACGGTGAGAATCGGATAACGCGGAGTCGTCGACGCTTACGAATGAGAGCCGTTCGATGGAGATCCAACGGTGATAAGCGTCGTGCGGTTGAGCTGGAGGCGAGCGCGGTTAGTTGGATCGGTCGAGTCAAGTGACTCGAGCGAGCGACTCGAGTCAATGAGCAGTACAAACCGATTAGGGTTTGATTTTTAAACCTGAAACTTTGGGGATTTAATCGAGGTATCAAATCAACTCCAAAATTCATGAAATTTTAACTGGAGCTTCTGACCTTGGGTTAACCTCCCATAAAATTTACAGAGGTTTTTGTGCACTGTAATTTTCTCAAGAAATCCCAGAAGTGGCATGCACATGCAACTTGAGAATAAGTAAGAACTTTGGAAGGTGAGGGTGAGTTGTGAGTGAGCACCATATTATTCATATCATTGTTTATTTTATATTTACTTGTTGTCATTAACATTGGCAGATAGCGGAGCAGACAGGTATATGGAGCATGGAGATCCTAATGAAGTGATGAATCATTTTCACTTCAATGGCTTACAGGATACACTGCGATGTGAATTTTGTGAGTCTATTGACCCACCCCATGATAGAGTTGAGGTGTTGTACTCAAACATGGGAGACATCAAAACATGCGTTGCTAACCTACAAGCGCAAATGGTGCAACTTCTCCACAACATGGATAACACCAGTGCTAGTACATCGCAACCCGTGTTCAATGATCAAAGTGCCTTGCGCACCGACAATCACCATGTGGGGGATGATCTTTTGGGCGTGCATGGTGGTGGAGGAGAAACACCACGCACTTTGTAGTGACGACTTGAAGCTGAACATGCTCAACGGGAGCGATTGGTTGTCCCCAACAACCAATTTGTTCCCAATGGGCAGCGGCCACCGTTTCTTCCCCAACAAGCTGCACACGGTGGTCAAGGAAGCTGAGGTTGTTTTGAAGGCCATGGTGGAGGTGCACACCACACTGCTCACCTCCAAGACAATGACTACTACGCCGAGCATGATGGCAATCATTCTTTTGCACACCATCATCACGGTGACCAGCAAGGAGATGCAATGGGCAAACTCAAATTGTCCATACCATCTTTCGTGGGGAGTTCAGATCTGGATGAGTATCTTGATTAGGATATTAAGGTGGAACGCTACTTCTGTGTGTACCACTACATCGAGCTACAAAAGATTGAGGTAGCCTCTCTTGAATTCACTGATTATGCATTAATTTGGTGAGATTAATTGTGAACAAATAGGCAAAGGAGAGGGCTATATCACATTGCTAGTTGAAATGAGATGAATGTGTGTTTTGTTCTTAAGCATTACAAGAGGGAGCAATTCAACAAAATTCAGTGCTTAAATCAAGGAGATAGGATCGTTGAGGACTGTTACATGGATATGAAGAAATCCATGATTCGTGTTAGATTATATGAAATGGGAGAAGCTATAATGGCAAGGTACCTTAAAGGATTGCACTGTCCATTCAACGCATCATCAAATTTCAGCCATTGTCAGGATCCGAATTTACACATCTGAAACCCTGTGTGTATTCTGAATTAGTCACACATAATTAGTAGCTAGCTCACACAGTTAAAAACCTCAATGAAATACCATCCATTCAATGAATTAACTAAAAATGTAGCAAAATATTAACAAATAATATTAACTGGACCTTATGGTCAATGTTTACTTAACTTGCCACGCAGAGCTTAAGAACAAATGAAACTCTTGCAGTGGAAAAGATAACTTGTGGTGGCCATTCGACATGCCCATAGGCAATCGAGTGGGGAGCTCATCCTAGTTCGCAAAGTCTTCAAAGAGATCCTCCTCATAGAACTCTTTAGTAGCTTGACCTTCTTCAACTAAGCAGCAATGTTTAAAGCTGTGAGCACATAAAGTACTCAGCAAGTCATAGAAAACAGTATGCAATTAATATTCATACAATGCTTGATCAAAGGAATGACCATATGGTTCTTTTGCAAAAAGCATGTATTGACAATAAATACAGTAAGTAGATTGCAAGACATAATTGAAAAGATAATAAATAAATAATTAATTACTTTGAAATAACCAGTGAATCTCCCATTCACTTCCTAACCAAACCATCAAGTGAATATCCCATCCACTAAGCGAACATCACATTCACCAAGTGAACATCCCATTCACCTTTCAACCATTTTTGTAAAAACTCTACATCTTGTGTGAAATCCCCAGACATTGTCCATAATCGGGGACACGGCTGTTTAAATAGTTTTAATTCTGCAAAGGTTTTACAACTTTACCTAGAGATAAATCAACTTGTAATGTCCATCCACACACTTCCATAGGTGCGCGACTAAATGATTATCACAAGTCCTTTACAAAACTCCTTCTTAACCCTATTTTGCCCACTAAAGTTTCAACAATGAATGTTATCACGACCAGACATGGCCCCCTCTTGGGCCATGTGAGTATACATCCATCCGGAACTCACATCCACCAAAAACAGAACTAAAATCTAGGCATTGCGAATTAAATAGCTAGGTTCATCACATACTAGATATGTGGTTGTATAATAAGGTCCAGTTCAATTGTGTATAAGATTAAGTCCTTGACAAGTACTTAGGCGAGACTACCTCATCCCAATGTGCAAACAACACCATCTTTGCTGCACGATCACTTGCTCGAGCGAAAACCATTTTTTAACCAAACCAATGACAATCTCTGCCATGACACACAATTTTATAATAGCGGCATCGCACCATAACTTGTACAATAGTAGTATCTCACCACAGTTATACGACAGTGGCATCGCACCATAATTCCTTATATCATTAAGTCAAATTATCATTATTGAACATGTGATATGAGCCCATCATAACTAAGCATGACTAAGCATATCTACAATAACCCATGTTGGTGATACAAATATGTCCAACTAGTAATGCCATCATCAAAGGATTATGATTTACCATGGTTTTGCTTATTTACCACACTTTGGTCTTCAAATCCTGCTCCTGCTCCTTGAAAATCGTTGTGTACACAAGAGAGAAAGAACGAACGAAGCATAAATAAACCCAAAAGAAATAAAATAAAATACAAAAAAACTCTAACATAAATAGCTCAATTTTATATGAATTAGGAACTTGAACGGGATGAATTTGAGTTCAGACGAAGGAGAATGGGCTCTTGGAAGATTGGACGGGAGAGCAAATATGGAAAAAGAAAGAGGAGAGAGAGTGCTACGGCTGACATGTGGGCCCTACGGATTTTCTGAATTTTGAAATAAAATAAAATCCAGAAAAGACTGAAAGACTAACAAGTGGGTCCATGATCTATAGACCAGGTCCACGGGATTGGCTATAACAGCCCAAATCTGGGTTTGTGTTTCAAATGTAAGAAAATAAGTAGAAATTAAAAACTTTTCTTGCATCTTGAAGTTTTTGAGCTTTTCTGTAATTCTTGTAAAGGAATTATGGGAAATCAAAAACTCAAACCTCCAAATTGACTAAAGTCATGACCCTTCTTTTCCAACCCTTATCAAATCTAGTGATCATCCCTGGAAATGCCTTTCCTTGGTTGTGTGACCCCTGTGAAAGGTTTAACAATTTTTAGAAATTGTTTGAAAATTTTAAGAGGCAGTCAGACCATTTTTACTCTTGGTCAAACCCTAGATTAAACCTCGCTGGATTTCTAGAGAAAAATGCTTTGCATAAAAACCTCCGAAAATTTTACATAAGGTCAATCTTAAAGTCAGAAAGCTCCTGTAAAAATTTCAGAAATTTTAGAGTTAGTTTGCTACCTCTAAAAATTCCTCAAAGTTTCCAGCCCAATATCTAACCCTAAGTCAACTCTTGGTTTGGGTTCGAGTCAGACTCGAGTTCTGGGTTGAACCCAACCTCTTAGAGCACCTAGGCTCTGTCTGTTGGATCTCCTGCCTACAGCTGAGATCTTCGGGAGCTCCGAGACCTCCCCGAAGACCACCCTCTCAGACCACCTCGGGTGATTTTGCAAAGAACACTCCATTGGTCTTTTGCAAAGACAACCCTCTGGACCACCTCCCAGACCACCCTTGGCGACCACCTCGTTAGCGCCTAGGAGGTCGTGGGCCATCCATCTTCAGATCTGTGCCTCAGATCCCCTTGAACGTTAGAACCTCCGAACCTCACTTAAAATCAGGGCCCTTCGTTTCATATCCAACCGTCAAGACCTCCCCGACTCGATTCCAACAGTTAACCAACCGTTATGTTCTTTGACCAGTCCATTTTGGATCTCCCACTGACTGGTGGGACCTCCTCGAGCCTGGTCATCATCACCTTCCTCGCGCACACGCCATGACAAGGAGGAGCAGAGCATTGTCATTCTTTGTCCTTGTCAACGGCTATTTACCGCCAAACATTAAATGCGATCAGAACCTTTGCCCCAAAGTCTCCCTCCTACCTACCCCCATCTTTTCGAGTGCGCTCATGGCAGTGGCTTTTGATCCAGTGCACCATGGAGCACTGCCGTTGCTTGGCATTGCTCTCTTGGCTATAAAGGACCCCCTGGGCTCCCCCTTAGCTTCTTTTAGACACCACCGTGCCACTCTAGCCCTCCTCTCTGTTGCTTAAGCTCAAACACCTAAGAACTCCTTTTCGCCATTGCCGGACCTTGGAGCTCCTCGGTGACCTCAGAGCTCCAGTGGTTCAATTGCAACTCTTGGCGTGCCATTTTGTTCTTTTGACCACCTAGAGCATTTCCCTTAACTTATTTTGTTTGACTTCACAGAGGTTGTCAAATTGGGAACTTGCTCTTTGTGGCTGAATTTGCCTTGTTCCTCAACATCGGCCAGCACCTTCGTCGCCGGAGCTTCTTCGACCGCCTCTGGACTCCTCCGTCCTCAGGTAATCCATTCATTAGTGCCTTAGTATTTGATCTCCTGCTCTGTTGCACCACTTTAGTTTTTAAGTTTTGCCTTTTTGTCTCCGGTGGTCATCTCCGACTAGCTGCCGGTAGGAGGTGTTCTAGCTTTGGTGTTTGGCACCTTTAGCTTCACCTCGCTATTTAGAACCCATCCCTGTCCTTGGTTCCCACCGCCATGACCGGAGTCGCCGGCGGTGAGCTCAAACTCAAACTCGGAATTTTTGTCGTGCCTTACTCGGACAAGTACTGTAGCTTGATGATTAGCATTTAATTTGTCCTAGCCTAACCATTAGCTTTAACTGCAGTTCTTGTCAGTAGAACGCGTGTGGCGTTAAGTTTGGGACCTCCAATTTATGACAAGTGGGCCCCGTCACTTAAGCGTCTCCGAGCACCTTTGCACTTAGCTTTAGGTTTGGTCGCTGTCGTGTGGGCCTTGTTCTCCTGATGTCATATGCCAAAACCTCCCTTAGGACCTCCTCTAGTTTTAATCTTGGCCATTAAGATCTCCCCGGTGAGATCCTAGCCGTGAGGACCTCCCTCTCACGACCTCTCATTTTTGTTTTTGAAAAGACCACCTCATGGCCTTTTTGCAAAAATAACCCCAAGACCTTCCTCGGGGTCCTCTTTGCAAAAGACCACCCCTCGGTCTTTTGTAAAGAAAACCTCCAGGACCTCCTCTTGTAAATCGTTACCGTTGAAACCACCCCTTGGAGATCTGAGCCGCTAAGACCTCTCCTGAGTAAATCTTAGCCGTCCAAGACCTCCTCACCATTATAGCTTATCGCCCAAGACCTCCCTCGGTGGAATTTTAGCCGTTCAGGACCTCCCCCTTGAGATCTTGACCGTCTAGGACCTCCTCTGGTAGATCTAACCTTTAGGACCCCCGTAGCTCTGGACCGTCAGATCTAAATCTAACGGGCTAGACCTCCTCGGCGCGTTTAGAGTTCTAAACATTCTAGTCCCTGTGGACCGTCCAATTCTTGATCTACGTCTCAGATCTTGGGTGCATTCGAACTTCTGGTTGTAGCGCTGATCTGGGTCGTCCATCTTTAGATCCATGGCCCAGATTGGTTCGGGTAATCGGGACGTCCGAATGTCACTTCCGTTGGGAGCCGTTAGATCAAATCCAACCGCTAAGGTCTTAGGGCCGTTCGCGCGACCGTTCTCCAGCGTGCTTGGGCCGTTGGATTCAAAATCAACGGCCTAGGTTTTTTCACTTTGGTTTGGTGATCAGTAAATCCCGAAACCTTTTATTTGTAAACTGAAAATTGTATTAAACTTTGAAATTTCATAACTAATTCGTTTTAATTCCTTTTTAGATGATTCCAACTGTGTTAAATTTCTATTTAACCAAAGATTAATCCAAAAATGTAAGAAGACACTGTTTTGTACTAGAAAATGGTTCAAATGGTATTAACTTGGTTTAGCAATTATTGATATTCCAGAAATTCAATTAAAACTTGTAAAATGCATAACTTTTTCTGTATAACCCCAATTTGGGCAAACTCAAGTTTGTTAAATTCCTCTTATAATGTACTTTAATGTGGAATAGGTTTTCACTATGCCTTTGCTCCTAAAAAATGATATGCTCTAGTTTCATAACTTAGAAAAATCATAAGTAATTCATTTCAACTCCAAATGAAGTAAACTCAATTTTGCTAACCTTAGAATGTCAGTATCTACCTACCATAAAAATTTTAGGTTCTAGATATTTCTAGAAAATTGTGCCATAAACAGTACCCGAAATTAATTTAATTTGAATTTCCAGGCTGAAAGAAATTGTTTAGGCCATAACTTTTGCATGGTTAGTCCAAATGAAATGATTCTTATTGCTAAATTTGTCTAAAATCATGTTCTTCTTGCTGTATAAATTTCATGGATTTTGGAGCACTTTGGATTTTGAATCTTTTTCGGTGTTTATCGTTTTTATTGAATTTTTGTTCTCGCGATAGGTTCCGAAGAGATTGTCGAGTGTGAGAGTGATCCTCTGCAGCAAGACAACAATCCCCAGCAAGGCAAGCAAATGTAGCATCATTTGATCATACTGATCCTATTATTTTTAAAGTTTAATATCTTGTTTGTAAAAACAAAGTATGCATGCTTCTTTGTGTCAAGATTAATTTTGTCGATTAGAGGTAGCTAATCCTATTGCATTGTTGCATTGAAATTGTTCACCCCTGCCACGAACCTAGGTTAATATCCTTACTAGTGAATTAGAGCCCGGTGAATGATTTATGCTCTTTTATTTGTCTTTACGATATCATGCTTAGCCATGCTTAGTTACCGGTAGAATTAGGCGGTTATCGACTTGGTCGATGACCTTGATCACACAAAATTTGTTATTACTTATGATCAATACCTTGTGCTTTGTTTATTTGTGCAAACCAAAACTAAAAATAAAATATTTTAGACTTGGGCACAATGGTATGATGGTGTGATCTTATGGTGTGATTGGAATGGTGCTCGGGTCATCAAGGACCGAGTTACTTGTGTCACTAAGCCAAGTGATATTTGTGTGCTAACCACACTAGAGACATATGGGACCTCTCTTGACTTAGTACTTTGGGAGGTATTAATTGATGAGTCGCTGGTGGTAGTTGTTAGTGTTTGTTTTGGGATGAGAGGGATGGGGTTCCGGTTAGGTTCTCCATACCCAGGACACCCGCAGTTGCTTCGGCTGGGCCGGTGTTCCGACTCAACGTATGGGTCCTTGTGATCTTTGTCGCCGGCAGGTCACTAAGGGTCAACCCCCATACGTGCGACTATTGATTAATACAATCCATTGGAAATATCCCGTAGAACTTAGCCGTGCCACCATACCAAAGGAAGTGTACTTCATCTAGTGGCAAAAAGGCGGTCCGAAGTGTGGGTACATTGGTACACCCCTGCATGGTTCAAACTATTCGAATAGCCTTGTCCTAGGTTATGGACATGCTTGGTAAGGTTGTGCAAGAACTAGACTACAACCTTTCTAATAAAAACTTGATGTGGGTGGTACGAATGGGTAATTCGTGCTATTGTTGTGGTGACTATTGGGTTAGTCACTTTCCAGCATGCCTTTATGTTACTACTTACTGTCTCGCTGTTATTTGAACAAATTAAAATCAGATTGTTGAAACTGCATTCAATCTATTATCTATTGCAAATAAAATTTGCCTTATGCTGAAAATTAACCTCGAGCCTTCTCCTTTGATTAAAGCCTTCATGTAGTAGTATCTAGGTTTGTTACTCGTAATTCTTGCGAGTACATTGTTGTACTCATTTGCATTGCTTATTTGATGCAGAGGAGGTTGATCCCCAAGGGATCGACTTTTGTGAGTTTTGCTGTGGTGTGGACGATTAGCTTGGCGGTCCGGTCGGATTGCCTTGTGGGTGTGAGGCAAACCGGTTGGCTCTTGTTTATAGCCATCTTATGGTATTTGCTTTCGCTGTTCTTTGCCAGTTGGCCTCTCTTTTGTAATAACTGTTATGTATGTCTTTTGCTTGTAAAGCTTTAGCTTCAGTTCTGTGTGTTGTATGGAATTGATGCAATGTTTTGTAAAAGGGTGTGTATACTGCAATTCTGGAAAGTATACATTTTCCTAAGGCACGGTATATTTTGTTTGTGATGCTAGAGTCAATGGAAGGCTAAGCATTACAAGCTAAATAAAGCGGGGTCTCACATTGGCCCACGGTGCACCAGATCTAGGAAACATGACTAACACGTGGGGTCCACACGACAATGGCATGGTCCACGATGGGCCAAGTCCACAAGGCCATGGCATGGGGCTAGCTCGGGTTTTGACCATGTTAGCAACCACGTGGTACTGACAGGGACGGACACATGCGTGTGAAGCTGATGTGGCGGCTGATGTGAGCGACACAACGACGGTCAAGGATCTAGACCCGCTATTATGTGTTAATGGAGTATTTTGGTGATTAATGATAAATGCACTTATGAGACTAACACTCTTATTGTTATATCATGTTTAGTCTCAGCTTGGATATAAAAGCAAAAATCCAAACAGGTGTGTATTCATCAATGACTAATCTATTTGTGAGAATAACAATTCTATCGATTATCTGTTGCTTAGTCTCTATTGGATATAAAGATAAAAATACAAAAGGTATGCATTCTACTTCTTCTTATTATATCTTGTTGCATTCATCGGATCCAAAATATAGGTTAAACTCTACCAAAAAGGTTAACTTGGATATGTGCATATGTTTCTATTGCACATTTCTGTATGCACACATTTAGGGGGAGTTCATTCTATATTTTATGGTTTCATTAGTATTGATCCATATTCTCTTTTTCACATATATTAAGGTGTAATACTCCAGAGTGGAAAACGGGAGAAAACCAGTTATTCAAAGGAAAAAGGGTTAATTAGAAATTGATCCAGAAGAAGGATCTAATAGAAAATAGTTAATTAGTCAGTTAAAAAAAGGGGTTAGCAGCAATTTTTGGGCAGCGTGGGCTGAGGCCTCAGGCCCATGAGCTTTCGGCCCATAGGTGGAGGAGAGTCCGGCTTTAAAGGGGCCAAACCCTAGGCCGCCCCTCTCCTCCCCTATGGCCGCCACCCCCTCCCCCTTGCGCCTCCCTCATGGCTGCCTTCACCCTTCCCCTCCCCTCCAAGCTGCCCCATCTTCCATTGGTGCCTCCTCCTTGCTACCGGTGTTCCTGCTGCCAACCAAGCGAAGAAAGGACCGTGAGGACTGCATCCTTTTGAGAGGAAGGAAGGGAAAGAGGAGAGGATCTTCTTCATAGGGGTGGGTCGTCATCTTCCTACGATTCTTCAAGGGTAACGACGAGTGTTCTTCGCTGTTTGATTAGTATATTATGCGTTTACGGTTTCGTTTAGTAGATCGATTACTTTTGCTGCTAGATCGCGTTCTGTCCAGATTAGTGCGTGGAAGTTTTGGCATCCTTAGAAGCGGAATCTGGGAATCTTGTCTGCTAGAGATAGTTGGGTTTTGTTCTTAGCTTTAATTGGCCGCCAAGAACACCCAATTCCGATTTACGGTTTAGACGTTACGTTGATTTAATTGCTGCTGTCCCAAAATCCTGACGAGAATCTGCAGTCGTTTTGATTAGTAATTAAGAAGCTGTTAGAGGCCGAATTGGAGGTCTCCATCACCTAGAGAGTTGTAGGTTATCTCGTTATCTTTCATTGCCGATAAGAATCACGTCATTTGGACCTCTGTAGCAAACGTTATGATTTTTCTTAGGGAGTCTGTGCTGTGGAATGATGGCTGGTCTGACAGGTTTTAGTGTTTCGACTTAAGCGTATACTTAGAGGAAAAATCAGAGGGGCTCACCATAACTAAAAATGTAGATAATCCTTCCAGCTTTCAGGAAAACTAAAGATCATGAAATTCGGACGAACGTAGAGAAAGTTATGATAGTTTCTTTGTTGCTGTCCAGAGACCCGACGTGAGAATTGATACTCTGTTGTATGTCTTGGTAGGGCTAGTAAAGGGACGAATCAGAGAACCTCACCAACTAGGTTTAGAAGGGGAATTCAATAACCTTTTCAGAATGTCCAAGATCTCTTTATTTGGATTTCTGTACAATTAGTTATGTTTTTTCGAAGGTGACTGTCCACTGGTAGGACAGACCGGTAGTTGGTAATAGAATTGGGGACCGCGTTTTAGTGGCGTTATGCTCAGTTGTATCTATAGTTTTGCTTTTGAATCTATATGGTAGCCTTAGCGTGTCTCATATGTTATCCAGTGTGGGTTTGATTCCGGAGCAGCACCGTATCCCCAACCTCCTCGTTCGCACGGTTGAGGCAAGTGCATTGTTGTTAAATGGGTGTGATTGATTGGCTATGTTTGTGTGCTATTTGATATATGGTTGCATAGCAAGATGGCTTACTTGATGAATGTTTAAGTATGGTGATGGCTCAAATTATTCTTATGCTCTCTGTGGTTCAATGTTGTTGTCTTTTGGTAAGATTGATGATGAATGAGAGATGAGCATTTGCATATTGAGAGCATATTGAGGCTTGGTCACGCGGTGACCAAGCATGTTTCTTGAGATCCCGTCATGAATGTGACGGGCCGAGATCCTCACTCGTGGAGCGTGGGCTTGAGGTCCCGTTACTTGCGAGTGCGGGCAATTGGTCCCCGTGCGTGCGCGCACGTGCATGGGTATCGGCGGCGGTTGCATACTCTGCATTACAGTGTAATGCACACGAAAGTTAAAGATAAAGGTTCCTTGAGCATTGCATTTGCATATGAGATGTTCTATTGTTGATCTCCTTTACATGTATGTTGATGTTATAGTTTTTATGTACTTGTTGAGTCTGTGGACTCACTCTTGCTTTATTGTTGTTTTAGGTACCTAAGCCAAGAACGACATGCATGGGGAAGTAGTCGCTAGTCACACACATGCCACATGAACTAAATAAAGTTGAATGATCTTGGATCGTAATTGTTTTTAGTAATTGGGCAAGATACTCAAAGGTTCATTATGTCTTGTCTCTTGCGGGGTTTAAGTATAATAATGATGAGTAGTGGAACTTTATACTTCATTGGATTGCTAGATACTTAGCATGTCTTTGATTATCTTTTGATGTGTCCGGATGATAGTTTAGTTAATTTATGAATTATCTGTATGTTGGAACCTCCATGTAATTAATTTCTGAGGAGGTTCTCACTGAAATTTACTAAAGTTGCCTTGATTAGAATTATTAGGGTTTTGTTTAGTAGCATTCCAGGCTCATGTCGAGTGAGGTGTTCTGATTGGTATCAGAGCGGACTTTAGGTCCGTGGTAGTTGAAATATTAAATTGACACACTGTGCACAGTAGGTGGGTTGGGTTTTTGCATTGCATTTACGCTTCCGTATGTTGTATTGAAGAATCCTGTTGTGAGTTGAACTAATATATCTATAATATAATACTATTGTTATCTTGTGTGGGGTTAACCCACGTTTGAGAGGTTGAGGTCGTGGTTGTGACCTTGGGCTTTACCAGGCTACACCACCATTCACGGTGTGAGAATAGGGAAGTGGTTTTCTCGAATATCTTAGTATAGGTGATAATTTGAGTATCTTTGGAGAGATTGTTCTCTTCCTAAAAAAAAATAAATAAATAAAATAATTGATTTGGTCTACTCGAGTTAAGGTGTGCTTGATGAATTGCTCTTAGATTTGAAGTTTCTTCCAGTTGAGGTGTTTCCATTGATTTAATTTGATCCTTTAAAGCAAATATTGTTTTTCCAACCTGTTGAGCGCCCACGGTTGATGAACCTTCTTTGGTTAGTGGTTACAATGCAGTTGATGGGTTTCAATTGGTTTGTATTTGTTTTATAGAGCAAATGTTGTCTTTTCTGACTCTTGAGCTATTCTTGCTACTTGTGATCGTCGTCTTTGATAGTATTGTTCCTTGTTATGGAGGTTCTACTTTCTTGATGGAAATCTTGACCCATTTATTAAGCTTGATAATTTGGGTCATGAGCGTTTCCTATTGAAATACCTTTAGTACGTGGAGGATTTGACTTTATGTATTTCTTTTGGGTATGATGAGTGTTGAAGTTTAATGGTTCCATTCTATGAAACAAGATGTTCAACCCTTTAGCGATGTTTTGTTATGGATAAGTGAGAGGTTATAACCAAAGCAATTAACTAGTATGGTTTGAGTTATCAAGTTGGATATGTAGTGTGGAACATAAATGGTTTTAACCGGTTCCTTGGAATTAACGTTGATTAAGTCGAGGTTGTCTTCTAGTAGTTCTGATGAAAACTATGAGTAAGGGTATGTTTATACCTACTAGTGAACCGAGATTTATTAAGAAGTGTGAGATATTGATGACTTGTTTTGATCATTAAGATGATGGAAATTCGTGATTTGTTGGATAAATCGGTGCAAAGTATCTCAATGGATTTGTCTACCCATTAGTGATGAATATGTTAAGGATATGATTGAGCGATGACCTAGAGGATATTAATCCAGTAATTTTCATAAAGCGGCTACTTGATGGTCATACATAATTGCTAGATCGAAAACATGTATATCGGACTAGATGGATGTAGAGGTAGTACCTTGTGACACCTGTTTTACAAGGGATGTTGATATTAAATCTCTAGTTATAAATTGCCCTAAACTAAGAGCTTAAAATAGAGTGTTGACTCTACGTTTATAGATGGATATGTGACTACAAGTAGAAGTAGAGCCCTTTTGATATTTGGAGTGGGTGTGAGTAACAACGATGGTGGTGTGGATGAATGAATAAGTGATATCTGAAAGCGTGCTTGGCGAAGTTGTTATTTGATAAGTATGATTTTGTTAAAAGAGGTTTGTTTCAACCTTGTGGTGGTGTTTCTTTTGGAGAGATTTAGGATGGGATGAGAGGCGACGAGGATTCTCGCCAGGAGTATATTATTTTAGTGTTAGTAAGATTGCTAGTGAGGGATTATGATGACAATATGGAATGTATGGTATAAAGGGATTGGATCGCTTGCCTGATATGGATTAAGTGAAAATATTTCTAGCATTGCGTCTGTGAACTTCGGACCTCTTGTCGATGTGGTAGCTGAATTTGTTTTTGCGCTTAATGACGTGTTGAGAGGTTTTATTAGCTTCTTAGTGATTTTTGTATTGAGGTTTATGAATCTCTTATTGTTGGAGTTGGCAAAGTGATGTTGTAACCAACGAAAGTCTTTTTCTTTGTTAAAGGTAAGAGTGAAGTAGAAGTATTTGAGATGAAGTCAAGTTTGGTAACTTACAGTTTCAATTTTGCTTAAACTTTCTATTTTGCCCATCGAGTTTCTTGAATTCCAAAGGTAATGTTTTATTCCGTTTGAGGACGTGTGCCTCACCTTTGATCCTATCTTTTATTTTCCAAGAACATCATTATCCGATTGTTTCTCGTGATTTTGAACTCTGTAAGTGGTAACATTTTCCTTCATTGAAATTTATTTCTATTGCCTCTTCTTCTAAGAAAGGGTTAACGAACTATATTACAAAGTCTCTTGGATGTGAATTGGCAGAGAGATAGGGGTGGTCTAGTGGATGATTTGTGAACCTTTGGGAGAGGCATCGAATAATTAATCAATTTATTAGAATAATCCTTGAAAAGGATTTGAGTTAAAAAGAATATTAGTCTTTGGAGTTGACAGATTTCGTAGTCGCAACTAGTAGGACCTATAGCGAGATGTGGTCCAAGATTTCGTGTTTATTTTAACAGAACATTAGAAGTAGCAAGTATCGAAATCTTGATCAGAATTTTAGAGTATCGCATTTGGGTACTCAATAAGATTGTGTAGAAGAAGCATGATGGTGTAGTTTCATGACGGTAATAGTGTGGAGAAAATTAATCGTTGCGTTAATTAACGGGATAGTAGGAATAATTGAGTTATTGTCAAGTATGACTCGGCCCCAATGAGTAACCCCATAGGAGTTAGATTATCTCGATGGATGACTTGGTCAAGAATATATTTATCTTTTGACATTAAATGATTGAGTATGTTTGAATCTTGGTCAATCGGTTAGGGTATTGCTAAGAGGTATATTACGGTTGTGTAGTTGGATTGGATTGGTGTGGATTAGAGAAGGTCTAAGGTTGGTGAAATAAAGTACCTTGGGCGGTTATCGATTAGTTAGGAATATTGATATTAATGACTAAGATTATTGTCGAGTGTGTGAAATTTTAGTAAGCGAATGTGAGGATTTCCTATCAACTAAACCAAAATTCACGATAGGAGACTTGAAGGTTAAATTTGGGGGCCCTGTATGTTATGCTAGGACCTGAAAGACCTAGTAATATGTGCAGAGGTGGAAGAATAGAACTGAATTTTAAATAGTGTGTTGACCTTTGATAGAATTCTTTGGGTAAAGTAAATGAGTGGGAATGTGGTGAATATCAAGTTGATTATCTATAAAAGATTCAGGTGATGTGATTGTGGATGAAATTTATATTGAGGAGTGTTGGGAACTATTTGTCAAGATAATTCTTTTGGTAGAGAAGTTGATCAGAGTATGCTATTGTGGATTGGAAGAGTCTCTCTTCATAGGTGTGGATTTTGTGTTCAGTTTGAGCATAGCTTTGATATTGCCAAATAAAAAAATGAATAAATTAGAGTGTTATGCGATGATTGGGAATCTCAAGGTTTAAGATAAAGATGAAAACCCTACAAGAAAGTTTGAGGAAAAGGTTGTATTCTTGGATAATGAAATGTTCTCTTGGCTTTTATTTGAGATTTGTCTTGTGATGGATGCCAAACATTTATTAAGTTGGTTCTTCTCGGTATGCGAGATTCTTTCAGTTAAGACAAATAAAGGAAATGGTTGTTTTGAGCATTTGAGTGATTTTGCCTTTGGCTTATGTGGTGTTCATTGGTAGCTGTCTAATTCGAAAGTGGAAGAGTTTCATGATGAATCTTTTGGTTTTGAATTTAACTCTTTTGGTGGGAGTTGGTGATGCGTGTTCGCGTTGAGAATTCTTTATTCTCGGTTGGGTTTTGTTTTTTTAGAGCTTGTTTAAAATGAGTTACGTAGTGCGTCCACAGATTAAAGAAGGTGCCCTTTGTAAAATTGAAAAGATCGAATGATACAAGGAACACGAGTTTATGTGCTATGTGCAGGTTGTGTGATTTGGTACTAAAGAAAATGTTGACCTTTGGTACTTTAGCTGTTTCGAAATAGGCGAAGATTCGGGAGATAGCGCATTACTAGGACCGTCTCGAGTCCTAGCGTGCCTAGAGCGTGAAGCTCGTTAGGGCCAGTGGCCCACGAGTAAGACCATGTCAGCGAGACGTGACCGTTGAGTAACTCGTGAAAGGTTGGGGCGTGAAGTAAGGCGTAACATTTCAATTATGTCAGGGTATGGTGGTCCCATAATTCCGAGAGGAAAAAAACTTGGGAATGGGAGTCTCGCATGTGCGAGCTTTGTCCGGAGTTATTCATAGCGGGGCGTGGCAATGTTAGTAATCCTTAATCGTGATTATTCTTTGGCTTTAAGCGTGTTGAATTCGGTCGAATCGGTCTAAGAGGGTAGAATGTAATACTCAGTGGAAAGCGGAGAAAACCGATTATTCAAAGGAAAAATGGTTAATTAGAAATTGATCCGAAGAAGGATCTAATAGAAAATAGTTAATTAGTCGTTAAAAAGGGGTTAGCAGCAGTTTTGGGCAGCGTGGTGAGGCCTCGGGCCCATGAGCTTTTGGCCCATAGGTGGAGGAGGAGTCCGGCTTTAAAGGGGCCATACCTAGGCCGCCCCTCTCCTCCCCTATGGCCGCCACCCCACTCCCCTTGCGCCTCCCTCATGGCTGCCTCCACCCCTTCCCTCCCCTCTCCAAGCTGCCCCATCTTCCATTGGTGCCTCCTCCTTGCTACCGGTGTTCCTGCGCCAACCAAGCGAAGAAAGGACCGTAGGACTGCATCCTTTTGAGAGGAAGGAAGGGAAAGAGGGAGAGGATCTTCTTCATAGGGGTGGGTCATCATCTTCCTGCGATTCTTCAAGGGTAACGACGAGTGTTCTTCGCTGTTTGATTAGTATATTATGCGTTTACGGTTTCGTTTAGTAGATCGATTACTTTTGCTGCTAGATCGCGTTCTGTCCAGATTAGTGCGTGGAAGTTTTGGCATCCATAGAAGTGGAATCTGGGAATCTTGTCTCCTAGAGATAGTTGGGTTTTGTTCTTAGCTTTAATTGACCGCCAAGAACACCCAATTCCGATTTACGGTTTAGACGTTACGTTGATTTAATTGCTGCTGTCCCAAAATCCTGACGAGAATCTGCAGTCGTTTTGATTAATAATTAAGAAGCTGTTAGAGGCCGAATTGGAGGTCTCCATCACCTAGAGAGTTGTAGGTTATCTCGTTATCTTTCATTGCCGACAAGAATCACGTCATTTGGACCTCTGTAGCAAACGTTATGATTTTTCTTAGGGAGTCTGTGCTGTGGAATGATGGCTGGTCTGACAGGTTTTAGTGTTTCGACTTAAGCGTATACTTAGAGGAAAAATCAGAGGGGCTCACCATAACTAAAAATGTAGATAATCCTTCCAGCTTTCAGGAAAACTAAAGATCATGAAATTCGGACGAACGTAGAAAGTTATGATAGTTTCTTTGTTGCTGTCCAGAGACCCGACGCGACAATTGATACTCTGTTGTATGGCTTGGTAGGGCTAGTAAAGGGACGAATCAGAGAACCTCACCAACTAGGTTTAGAAGGGAATTCAATAACCTTTTCAGAATGTCCAAGATCTCTTTATTTGGATTTCTGTACAATTAGTTATGTTTTTTCAAGGTGACTGTCCACTGGTAAGACAGATGGTAGTTGGTAATAGAATTGGGGACCGCGTTTTAGTGGCGTTATGCTCGATTGTATCTATAGTTTTGCTTTTGAATCTATATGGTAGCCTTAGCGTGTCTCATATGTTATCCAGTGTGGGTTTGATTCGGGAGCAGCACCGTATCCCCAACCTCCTCGTTCGCACGGTTGAGGCAAGTGCATTGTTGTTAAATGAGTGTGATTGATTGGCTATGTTTGTGTGCTATTTGATATATGGTTGCATAGCAAGATGGCTTACTTGATGAATGTTTAAGTATGGTGATGGCTCAAATTATGCTTATGCTCTCTGTGGTTCAATGTTGTTGTCTTTGGGTAAGATTGATGATGAATGAGAGATGAGCATTTGCATATTGAGAGCATATTGAGGCTTGGTCACGCGGTGACCAAGCATGTTTCTTTGAGATCCCGTCATGAATGTGACGGGCCCGAGATCCTCACTCGTGGAGCGTGGGCTTGAGGTCCCGTTACTTGCGGATGTAACGGGCAATTGGTCCCTGTGCGTGCGCGCCGCGAGCATGGGTATGCGGCGGCGGTTGCATACTCTGCATTACGGTGTAATGCACAGAAAGTTAAAGATAAAGGTTCCTTGAGCATTGCATTTGCATATGAGATGTTCTATTGTTGATCTCCTTTACATGTATGTTGATGTTATAGTTTTTTTATGTACTTGTTGAGTCAGTGGACTCACTCTTGCTTTATTGTTGTTTTAGGTACACAGGCCAAGAACGACATGCATGGGGAAGTAGTCGCTAGTCACACATGCCACATGAACTAAATAAAGTTGAATGATCTTGGATCGTAATTGTTTTTAGTAATTGGGCAAGATACTCAAAGGTTCATTATGTCTTGTCTCTTGCAGGGGTTTAAGTATAATAATGATGAGTAGTGGAACTTTATACTTCATTGGATTGCTAGATACTTAGCATGTCTTTGATTATCTTTTGATGTGTCTGGATGATAGTTTAGTTAATTTATGAATTATCTGTATGTTGGAACCTCCATGTAATTAATTTTACAGGGGAGGTTCTGCCGAAATTTACTAAAGTTGCCTTGATTAGAATTATTAGGGTTTTGTTTAGTAGCATTCCAGGCTCATGTCGGGCTGGGGTGTTACATAAGGATCTTTACTTTGAAACATATTCTTGAATATATTTAACTTATGTAGTTAATATATTCATATGGGCATATGAGAGCATATGTGACTTGTGTAATCCATAGATGCTCATATATCTGTGAATATGTTTAACTTGTATAGTTAATATATTCATGTGAATATATACAACTTTTAGTTCGTATATACTCATGTTAGATATAACTTGCGTAGTTTGTATATACTCATGTTTATCTCTATTCAACTTCTTGCTATTGAAGTGGTTATCATCAATTACCAAAGAGGGAAAGATTGTGGTATCTTGTCCCAACCATTATAAGTTAATGGTATGTTATGGTAATTAATGATAATCATATTGTGGAACTAACGTTTCTTTTATGAGATGGTGAAATAGGTTAGGTTCCATGTGGTTGAGGACTACGGATGACATCATGTGTTGATTGTAATCATATCAAGATTCGGGATGAAGGAAATCATCATATGTTGATAAGGTTCAAGACAAGATCCTGAAGTAATCAAGATCATCATGTGTTGATGATATTGAAGATAAAGAGCTTGGAGTAGAGGATGCATTATGTATTGATGCACATTAAGCTCAGGAAAAGGAGATGATCATGAGTTGATCATCAAGTCAATGAAGGATGTCATCATATGTTGATGGGTATCAAGTCAAGATCTCGAAGCAAAGAAAATCATCATGTGTTGTTTGTCAAGTCAAGAACCCAGACTTGAAGTGAGGATGCACATCATCAAGCTTCAAGTGTTGTGCAAGGCAAAGGTATGACTAGCTAGGGCTAAGGATGTGTTCCTAGTCTTTTACCGATCTCGGTGTTTGGTTGGGAGACCGGATTGCTAGTATAGGTTGTCGTACTATTAAGAGGGGTCTTTGACTAGTAGCTTGAGTTTTTCATGTATTGATAGCTCATTTCAACATGTTGCCTATATCTGCGAATGTGTTTTGCAAATGATCGAGGCTCATGGTTAATCCCTATAGCATGTGACTTTAGTTTGCAAATATGTTTTGCAAATGGTTTAAGTCCATGCACCTTATCCTTGTGGCATGATAATATTTGTTTGCAAATGTGTTTTACAAATAAGTAAGGCTCATGTTTGTTTCTTGTAAGCATGGGACTTTAGTTTGCAAATATGTTTTGCAAATATCTTAAATTCATGTACCTTTTAGTTGTGGCTTTAATTCTAAAAGTTGGCAAATGTGTTTTGCAACTTGTTGAGAATCTTGCCTTCATGCCCTGTGTGCATCTAGCATCAATTGGCAAATGTGTTTTGCAATTGAGTTATTCTGTTGAAAGCCAGTGTGTGCTTGTCTCAGGTATGTCGGTAATACCGACATGTGTTGCGCGGAACTACCGCTGTGCGGTATGATC
Organism: Ampelocalamus luodianensis; assembly: GCA_036346255.1. Taxonomy (NCBI): domain Eukaryota; kingdom Viridiplantae; phylum Streptophyta; class Magnoliopsida; order Poales; family Poaceae; genus Ampelocalamus; species Ampelocalamus luodianensis. The sequence goes on along the minus strand of CM070617.1, from coordinate 58,185,517 downwards.
GGTGGTTCCTTGGCGGAACTACCGCACCTATTGAGCATGAGTTGCTCTGAGGTGGTGTGGTAGTACCAACGTTGATTTGGGCGGAACTACCGGTTGTGCGGTAGTACCGCAGTTCCTTGGCGGAACTACCGGAGTTCATTCAGGACTTGTTTGATTCTTTGGTTCGATCGGACTTTGTGTTTGGTCGCTCTTGTGCTTACGGTAATACTGGTGCATTTGTGGCGGTATATGTTTTCCAGAGAGGCATTTGTTGCTCTCTTGGAAGCATGGTAATACCGGCGCATTGTGTGTGGTATGACCGGCTCGCGGAACTACCGTTCATATGCTAGCGGTACGTAAATTCCAGAACGTGTGCATTTTGGCCCTTAGCCGCGATTTTGAGCATGTGTTGCTCTCTCGGTATTGTGGTAGTACTGCAATGTGTTGTGCGGAACTACCGCGTATTAGTTGGCGGTGGTACCGTACCTCTCTCCAACGGCTAGTTTTATAGCTGTTACTGTGTTGATCCTTGCTTCCAACGGCCAGTTTGTGTATAGACTTTATATATACCCACCTTGGCCGTATAAGGAAAGCTTGCTGGTTCCCCTACACATTCCATTGAGCAAAGAGCAAGCCCTCTACTCCCATTTGTGCATGTGTTGCACTTAGTGAGGTTTGAGAGGCAAATCCTATTACATGTGTTGCATTAGGTAGTGGACTGTGTATCCACTTGAGCTTAGACACTTGATTGGTTCAAGTGAAAGTTGTAGACTTGTTACTCTTGGTGTTTGCCGACACCTAGACGGCGTCGTGGCGTCGTGGTCCGGTGATCTTCTCAAGTGAAGCTTGTGAGAAGGCCCGGTGTTTGTGAGTGGCTTGATGCTCGCCATCTTCGGAGTGGAGTAAGACAACCCTAGTGGAGCGAGGTATTGGTTACCTCTAAGGAAGGTTTAATTTGTGGAGCTGGTCCAATTGGTTTGGACTTCCCTCAACGTGGATTAGGGGAGACCGGCAAGTCTCCGATCACCACGGTAAAACATCACCGTGTCTTTTGTGGTTTGCATTCTATTGTTTTACATTGTGCAATTTATATTTCTTGTATTAAATTGTGTATTCATTGTGTATGAATGTTTGCCATGCTTTGTGCTATTTACATTGCTTAATTTGAATAGATTACAAGTCTTTGCTTAATTGCAATTTTCATCATTTGACTTGTATTGTTGGTGCACTTAGTTGAACCTAGTTGATTTAGACTTTAACTGTGCAAAACCGTATTTGTATTAGCTTCCACATTAGAAATCGGTTTTAGCCTAAAGAAGTTTTTAGAAACGCCTATTCAACCACCTTCTATTCGGCCTCCTCGATCTTACAAGTGGTATCAGAGCTTAGTCTCTCATTTATTAGACTTAACCATCTAGAGAGTAAAGGATGGCGACTAGTGAAATAGTGCACCTAGATGAAGCACCTCTATTTGATGGCACATTGTATGCTCATTGAAAAATCCGCATGTCATGTTATTTTAAGGCCATGGGCCAAAATATAGGGATTGTAGATGTTGGCTTTTCTCCTCTATTGGATCCTCTTGCTCCAACAAATGAGGAAGAGAAATGCTTACATCTCGACGCTCAAGCTACTAATGCTCTATTTAGTGCTTTGAGTATGAAGGTGTTCGATGAAGTATGCGATCTTAAGAACGCTCATAAGATGTGGATACAACTTCAAAATCATTGTGAAATGTCCACCTCCACAAATGAAGATTGTATACAAAAGTGGACGTCAGGAGAAGAATGCTCAATCTCAAACTCCGACGACGATAAGTCCACATGCACCTCCATATCAACTTCTAGCTCCAACAACGAAGAATCCTCAACTCCATCCACATCACCTCATTGCTTTATGGCTAAAGGTAAAAATGAGGTAAATGAAAATTATAAACCTTCATATGATGAATTGATGGATATGCTAGAAGAGCTTAATGAGTATTTAGGAAAGGAGAAATCAAAATTCAATGTTTTGAAGAAAAAGTATGTCTCACTTCAAAATAATTATGATATATTAAAAGATGCTCATGAAAATCTCCTTCTCAAAGAACTCACTAGCTCCAAAGTGGATATAGGCACTTCATGTGATTTATTAAATGATATGTCATGTGTGGTTGCTAACCCTTGCATTGCATCTAAGGTTAGCATATCCACTTCTTGTGATAACTTGCTAGATATGCCTTGTAGCTCTAGTAAAGATATTTCTATTCCCTCTATGTCTTGTGAAACTAACTTTGTAGAGGAAAACAAAAAGCTCAAGGCCCAAGTCACAAATTTGAAAAATGACTTGGATAGAAGCTATAAAGGGAAGGCCACTCTCGACGAAATATTGAGTAAGCAAATATGCTTACAAGATAAGAGTGGAATCGGCTTCACTCCCATGAAGAAAAAGGAAAATAGCAAGACAAGGCACAATCAAAGACATACAAAGATCAAAAGGTGCTTTGGTTGCAATATGAAGGGTCACCTTGTCTCCATGTGCCCTAACAAGAAAATTGACAAGGGAGAAATTAGTTTCACCGCCAGGAAGAAGGTGAAGAACATCCCAAAGCAAAATAGAAAACAATCCAAGAAGGTCAAGTGCTTTGGATGCAACAAGAATGGACATATTGCCTCGGTATGTTCAAACAAGCTAAATGACAAGCAATTGTCATTAAAGAAGGGCAAGCCGGCAAAGAGCAAGATAAGAAGACAAAGGATGGAAGAAAACATCCAACTTGCTACAATTGCCGGGAGAAGGGACACTTTAGTAAGGATTGTCTTAAAGGTATCACTCCTAAACCCATTATCTATAATGATCATTATATGCTTAGGAAGGATAGAAATGGCAATGTGTTTGCTAGGAATGTTAGTTTACATAAAACAAATGCTAGGGCCATTTGGATGCCCAAATCCATTGTGACTAACATTCATGGACCCAACCAAGCTTTAGGTACCAAATGCGCTTAAATTCTTAATAGATACTTGGAGATGCATTGGAGGTTTGGCTAACTCATGAAGAGGTGGATCCCACCATGTGCGAAATTAGAGTCAAGCTTAAGGATAATCAAGTCATATCATAAGCCAATGTCATTTCGGTACCAAGTACTTACATTGAAGTATCTAGACCTTTTACCTTGTGTAGGTTGTGTTTCATGAAAATCTTATAAAAGGGGTTGTTCTTACTCTTGTGCTAAATCTTCTTACTGAAACTTTGAGAAAGATGGTCGTGGCACATTAAGGGAGAGTGCTAAGTCATGTTCATGTATACCACATCCCTAAGTGTGCTCAAATTGACGAAGTGCTAGTAATGTTTTTTGAAATTGAACCTTTTAGCCAAAAGTCAAAAATTTAAAATTATTAGTATATCCTTTGAAAAACTAGTTGCAAAATGTATATAAATGCATTTCAAAGGTTTACCAATGGTTTTGGTTCAATAAAAATATATTTTAAATGAAAATAAGTTACTGCCCAAAATTCTAGACGGAGTTGGACTCGGAGATGGCGGCGGCGAAATGAAGTCCGGAACGAACACGATGGGAACGAAGAACAGTACCGCTAACATGTGGGACCCACCGGTCAACAACAACGGGAGCGGGCGTGATGTGTGGCAGCGGCGGAGCTGGGCTAGCGAAGCAAGCCGGGCCATGCACGAGAAAAGTAGGCTGCAAACGCGGGGAAAAGAATGGGCCGGGAAGAAGATTGGGCCCAAAGGAAGAAGATTTGGCTTAAGAGAATTTCTGGAAAATAAACGATTTGTGAATATTAGAAATTGGATTAAATAAAACTAAGCTCAAAGAAATAGCAAATAAACTCCAAAAATTTTAAGAAATTTCCAGAAAATACTCTAGAACTCAAGGAACCCAAATAAAATAGCTTTGAATTTAATTAAAGTTTGGTTTATGCACATGAAATGATTTTAATTTCTGAAAATTCAAATTAAGCTTTGAATTAACTAAGAAAATTCAAATAGTTATTTTTGTTTTTAAAGGCCTCAAAAGAAGTCAAAATTTGGGATGTTACACCATACAACACAATTTTTTAGCTCGTGCATCAAGCTACTAAAGCTGAACACACGAGTTACTAAAATTGAACACCAATTGGAGGAAGATGGTAAGCTTGTTCGTTCAACGAACACTACATGGTGTTCCAATCAGCGAGGTACAACAAGTGATGCCCCTAAGTTGATATTCATCCCCACCAAGTCGACTACCACTCCTACGACATCAAAGGCAGTGCCAAAAGTTGAGGTAAAACATGTTGTTTCTACTAACACTTCTATGGCTTCTACAAGGAGAACTAGTACTATTACTTATTTCAAGTGTCATGGTAAAGGGCATAAGATAAGAGAGTGTCCAAATAAGATGATGAGGGCATCCCTAACACTTATACATCTTTCCCTATTGGTGGTCATACACATACTGAGGTGGACGCCATACGTGACGCTACAAATAATTCAAGTACAGAAGTGCATATTGTTCCAGCGACGAGCAAGAGCTAAACTTCTAAATCAACAGTGCTTTTGTTTCTTAATGAATCTTCTATTGTCATTGATGAGAATTGGGTATTACCTCATGCAAATGTTTTGTGCATTCTCGGGTTTGAACATTGTGAAGCCTTTGGAACCAAGAGGAGGCGAGTCAAAGCAATGGAGGAGAAGCTCACGTGGGTCAACCAAGGAGAAAAGCCCAAGAATTCAAGCCCAATTCGGATCTTCCACAAGTGCAACCGAAATTCATCTCGGAATCAACTCAGAATTCAATTCGGATTCGGTTCAGGACAGCCCAACAGGGCTGTAATAAAAGGTCATAACTTTTGCATACGGAGTCCGATTGGGGTGTTCTTGGACTTGTTTGAAAGCTTATTCAAGGCCCACACAATGGTTTTGGCCCCAGCTTCAGAAGACTTACGGTCGTGCCGCTATGGCCGAAACAATGTGACGGACTTAAGTTAGGTTTTCCTTTTTGTGTGTTTTTAGGTCTTAGCCGAGTTAGAGTTTGATTCGGCATGTGTGGCGGCCCTAGGCGTGCGTGAGTCATGGAGGCGCCTTAAATACCCTTGCCCTCCCTTGTATCCATTAGACCAGTTTATTTATAAGATTGAAACATAGCTATTGCTTGCTCTTTCGACCCCAGAGTTCATGCGAGGACTTTGAGAGAGGACTAGGCGATCCAATTGTTCGTTCTGCAATTCAAGGTCAAGCCGTCGTTCCATTGGGAATCGGGGACTTGGCGTTAAATCGTTCGTGGTCTCGCGACGAACAACTACCCGGTGTGTTGTGGGCGTATTCCGAAGAGTTGAGGGTTCGTGCATTGGCGCGAGTGTTCAGCTAGCGACATCGTCTACTTCGCATCAACTATCCACGGTTTCTCACTGAGAAGATCGGGCCTCCCCCGTATCATAAGCATACCATGATAGTTGATGAAGCGAAAAAGTACCATTCTGAAAGTGAGAAAGAAAAAGATAACCAATCCGATCAAGAGCCAAGCAAGCCTACATATTGTGATTTTGAGCATGGCGAATCACTTTCAGTTAGAAAGGTACACAAGGAAGGCGATGAGTGCATTGGCACAAGTTAAAGAAACAACATCTTCCATACACAAGGTAAAGTCAAGAGCTAGGTATGTACTTTAATTATTGATGGTGGTAGTAGTCAAAACCTTACTAGTCTTGACATGATTAAGAGCTTAGGATTATCTACATTTAAGAAACCTAAAGCTTATCAAATTGAATAGTTAAATGAATGTGGAATTCTTAAAGTAACATGTGTTGTTTGGGTGCCATTTTCTATTGGGAATTACAAAGATGAGGTTATTTATGATGTGGTACCAATGAAGGCTTGTCATATACTTTTGGGGAGACCGTGGCAATAGGATCGTGGTTATATGCATGATGGTAAGAAAAATCAGTACGCATGCACACTTAGGGGAAAGAGTTATATTTTACTTCCTATGTCTCCTAAAGATGTACTTGATGCTAGTAGTAAGAAAAGAACCATCAAATGAAGAGAACAAACACCACAGGTAAATCTATTTTACTAGCTAACTTGCATGAATTGAGAGACGTAGATGCTAGGTGTGAGGAAATTAAAATTTCACCATCTATTTTCTAGTATTCTTTGTGATGATATGTAGGTTACACAACAAGAGGAGACATGGCAAATTTATCTATACAAGTCGTGTGTGCTATAAGTTCAAGAGAAGCTCAAACTCAAGGTTTGCAATTAACCAAAGCTGAGGACGGCTTTTCTTGAAGGGAGGGTGATGAGGACATCCCTAATACTTATACATCTTTCCCTATTGGTGGTCATGCACATACTGAGATGGACGCCATAAATGAAGCTACAAATAATACAAGTGCAGAAGTGCATGTTGGTCCACTAACTAGAGCAAGAGCTAAACTTCTAAATCAATATGTGTTTTTATTTCTTAATGAATCTTCCATTGTTATTGATGAGAATTGGATACTACCTCATGCAAATATTTTATGCATTCTCAGGTTTGAACATTGTGAAGCGTTTGGAACCGAGAGGGAGGCTGGAGCCAAAGCAATGGAAGAGAAGCTCACGTGGGTCAAGCAAGAGGAGAAAGACCCAAGAATTCAAGCCCAATTCGGATCTTCCACAAGCCAAACCGAAATTCATCTCGGAATCAACTCAGAATTCAATTCGGATTTGGTTCGGGACAGCCCAACAGGCCTGTAATAAAAAGGTCATAACTTTTACATACGGAGTCCGATTGGGGTGTTCTTGGACTTGTTTGAAAGCTTATTCCAAGGCCCACACAATGGGTATGGCCCCAGCCTCAGAAGACGTACGGTCGCGCCGCTATGGCCGAAACAATGTGACGGATTTAAGTTAGGTTTTCCTTTTTGTGTGTTTTTGAGTCTTAGCCGAATTGGAGTTTGATTCGGCATGTGTAGCCGGCCCTAGGTCGTGCGTGAGTCATGGAGGGCGCCTTAAGTACCCTTGCTCCTCCTTTGTATCCATTAGACCGGTTTATGCATAAGAATTGAAACACAGCTATTGCATGTTCTTTCTAAAACCAGAGTTCATGCGAGGACTTTGAGGGAGGACTAGGCGATTCGTTGGTTCGTTCTGCAATTCAAGGTCAAGCCGTCGTTCCACTGGGAATCGGGAACTTGGCGTTAAATGCGTTAGTGGTCTCGCGACGAACAAATATCCGTGTGTTTGGCGTATTCCAAAGAGTTGAGGGTTCGTGCATTGGCGCGAGTGTTCAGCTAGCGACATCGTCTACTTCGCATCAACTATCCACGGTTCCTCACTAAGAAGATCGGGCCTCCCCCATATCATGTGGTATCAGATTCTAGGTTTACTCAGTGAGAACTTCTTTCCCCGTAGTTAGATTCGTTTTCTTTCCTATCGTGCAATAAACCGAAAATTGCAATACCAAAACCGTAGTTTAATCTGTTATTTCTTGTGCGTTTAGTTAAGTTTTCATCCATTGGAGTTTTGTTTTAGTGCTGATCCTTGTGTTTCCATTGCATAGCTTAATCTTTGTCGAAAATTGCTGATTGAACTCCCTCAATTAGCACCCAAAAACTGTAATCCGAAACGATGTTGTTTCCTTATCCGAACTCCTTGGTGGGACTAGCGTCCGAATCAACCTCTAGCTCAAACACAATCCGAATCCAATTGTTCCATCTTGTGTTTCAGCCACTACATCATAGCCGGCCGAACCACATTTGGTATCTTTTTTATATCCTTTCATCTTGAGACTAGCTATTGATATTGCTTTGGGCTGCTCATTGAACTTTGTTTACACTTTGCTGAATTGTAGACATTAGACAAACATGAGAGTAGCACAAAATACATTCGGCCATTGAAAGAAGAGAGAAAAGAAGAGCAAAAGGCAGCCGCATATAGAAAGAGCCGCGGCATTAAAAAAAAACAGTGTGCGAAAAGCTAACTTTTGCATACGACCTCCGATTGGAGCGTTTCTTGATCCGTTGGAAAGGAAACGGGAAAATAGAGTCTGGGAAAACTAGGGAGTTTATCTACACGTACGCCCCCGGGCACACGTGCGGAAAACTTCGACCCCAAAAAACGTCGTTTAGGGCCTCAAAATGGGCCCGCAAACCGAGAAAATTCAAGTTTCTCCGAATTCGCTCAAAATTGACAAAGCCCCTCTACAAGTGATTCTAAGGTACCCCGTGAAGGCGACATCCTTTTTCGAGTTGATCTGCGCATAATTTTAGCTGCTACAGTACCGTGTCATATTTTGAGCTTGTGTTTTTCCATTTTCTTTGAGAAATCGTGTGCCCTACTTTATTCCATTGCAATTGGCTAGCGTCTATCCTGGTACTTGGTGCAAAACGAGCTGTTTTCATCTCTTGCTCATTCCTTTGTTTGCATTAAGTCCCATTTATCTTTGTGTGTGCGTTCATACACTTCGTTTAAACCTATTGGATCAACACATAGGCAAAATCCTCTAGCTTGGAATCATTAGCTTTACAATACCTTGAATATCAGATTGCGTAGGATATACACATACCTGTCCAAGCTCCACCTACACCCGTTTGTGTACTCCCTTGCTCTTGGTTACGCTCATACATTACCGGGTTAAGATCGTTCATTTGTCTGGCTGTCGATTTGCCGTCCTTGATTCACTTTGGAACGGTAAGCTTGTCTCGTTTTCACGACAGTGAGTTGCGAGCGTAGTAGAGAGAGTTTTTGTTTTACTAACCCAGATATAATCTCGTTTCTTGTTTGTGAGTTGTTGCCATGTCAGGTCACGAGGAGGATCCACCTAATCCGGGCGCGGTTCACGTGGGCGAGTACACTCGGTTGCGAGATCTTTGCAAAAATAACTTCATGATGGTGACAATGGCGTGCACGATGAGCTTGGGGAAGTTCAGACGGACTGAACACCCTCGGGGAGGAGGTCACACAATTACGTACGGCCATCAATAATAACTTCACGAGCTACGTGCAATGTTCGCACAACACAATCGTGAAGTGCGCAGGTGATGACACAGTGTGCGGCCCTCGGCCGTTTTGCACAATGAGGCCGAGGAAGAGCGTGCTATTCGTGTGGATGAGGAGCGGCAGCGGCGCTGGCGCGTCGCATGGCGTGCCGCCAAATGTCGGGATAGCGGCCGCGACACGCCCTCGAGCCCGGCGTGGCGAGGCAACGCGGCGGCGGTGGGCGCACCACGAGGTGCCCACGGAGGTGTGCATCGTGCACCACATAGCGGTGATGAGGTCGAGCAATGGGATGGCGATTTCCCGTCGGCGACCACGATGACCGGCAGCGCCACCACCGCAACAACGTGCGGCGTCCTCGACACGGCGGCGCCAAGGATTTTATCGCTAAGCCTAAATTTAACCTTCCTATATTTTCAGGTGGTACAGATGTGGAGCAATACCTCACTTGGGAGTGAAAGTTGATAAGTTGTTTCGGATGAACAACTATTCCAATGAGAAGAAGGCGTTGCTTGCGTCCAATGGCTTGGATGATTATGCCACATATTGGTGGGAAGCGGTTCATCCGTAGCGCATGGAGCGCCATGAGTTGCCGATTATCACCGGGAGCGGATGAAGCACCATTTGCGGGCACGCTTTGTACCTCGCCACTACAAGCGCTCACTATTTGAGAAGTTGCGACAGTGCGACAAGGTATAAGATTAATTGATGAATATCATAAGGAAATGTAGACTATCATGATACATGCGGATGTCGCGAGAATGAAGAAACAGACCATGGCGAGATTTCATTGGCATGAATCATCTTTATCAAGCGCATTGTCAATCACCATCCCTATAATGATATGATTGAGTTGCTGCACCAAGCGCGGCCGGCGACAAGTGATTGAAGCGCACGATTCGCTGCCGTTCACGTTCTTGACCGGTCGGGACAGCCATATAACAACGACTAGCCAAGCAGAGCACTCCGCCCGAAGCAATTCGGCAATGCGCGGTTCCACAAGTAAGAAAGTGGAGTACACCACCACGGTGCGTCGACCTGCGGCGCTGCGCTAGTGCGACCTCGTCTATGGGGTCGACAGGCCGTTCACGTGATATTATTTGCCACAAGTGCAAGGGCGTTGGCTATTTTCAGAGGGACTACCCCAATGTTAGAACTATGCTTATCACAGAGGATGGCGGTTATGTTTCAGCTAGTGATGATGAGTCGCCTGATGCACAACCCGTCTTGCACATTGATGACATAGAGCAATGTGAGTGCGATCCTGAGTTCCCTAACACTGAGCAGTATTCTATTGTTTGCACACCCAAGGTGCTTAGTGTGATACCATCACCGTCACTCGAACAGCGGTGCAATTTATTTCAGACTTGGGCAAAACTTGATAAGGGTAAGGTGTGCAAAGTGATTATTGATGGTGGGAGTTGTCATAATTTGGCGACAGGATATGTGTCATAAGTTGGGTTTGAAGTACTTGCGCATCCACGTCCTTATCTTGTGCAATGGTTGAGCGACAAAGAGGAAGTGAAGTGAACTATATGGTGCGTGTGGCGTTTTCTATTGGGAAGTACACCGACAACTGTGGACTACGATGTTGTGCCTATATGTTGTGTCACTTGCTCTTGGGGCGACCATGGCAATATGGTATTCTGCTTTGTTCACGATGGGCGTACAAATCGCTACACATTTCGATGGAACAATATGGATATCATCTTAAAACCTCTTACATAGCAGTTGTGAATTCTTCAATGCGAGAAAATTGAGATGCGTTGAGAGCGCCAAAGAGCGAGAGAAGAATTTAGTGATGTTAGCCACCAAATCAAAGATGAGAATTCGTGAAGATCCCAATTTGGTGAACTTTGTCTTCTTTGTACAAAGGCGCTTTGCTTTCGACTAACGACTTATCTTCTCTTCCTAGTGGTGTTGCTTGTGTTTTGCGGGACATCGATGTCTTTCGAGACAGTACCAGGTGGGCTACCACCAATTCGTGGATAGAACATAAGATCGACTTGATTCCAAGCTGCGTCATTGCGCGAACCGACCACCGTACCGCACCAATCCTAAGGAAACAAAGGAAATTCAGAAACAAGTACAAGAGCTTCTCTCCAAAGGGTATGTACGTGAAAGCTTAAGCCCTTGTGTTGTTCCTGTTATTTTAGTTCCTAAGAAAGATGGTTCATGGCGTATGTGCGTAGATTATCGGCGATTAATAATATCACAATTCGATATCGTCATCCTATACATCGCTTAGATGATATGCTAGACGAATTGAGTGGTCTTTGTTATTTTCTCTAAGATAGATTTGCCTGATGGTTACCATCAAATTAGGATGCATGAAGGGGATGAGTGGAAAACAGCATTTAAAACAAAATTTGGGTTGTATGAGTGGTTAGTCATGCCTTTTGGTTTAACTAATGCACCTAGTACATTCATGCGCTTAATGAATCATGTTTTAAGGCATTTGATTGGTAAATTTGTGGTTGTGTACTTTGATGATATTCGATTCTGATTGCTGAATCTGAACACATAGACCATCTTAGATAAGTTCTATAAGTTTTGCGTGAGGCTAGGTTATTTGGTAACTTAGAGAAGTGCACTTTTTGCAAAGATTGTGTCATCTTTTGGGGCTATGTTGTTTCTGCACGGGGAGTTGAAGTAGATGAGCCTAAAATTGAAGCGATTAAAAATTGACCAACTCTGTGAGCGTAAGTCGATTAGAAGCTTTCATGGTCTCTTTGGTTTTATCGGGCGCTTTGTGAAGGACTTTAGCACCGCTGCCCTTTGAATGAACTTACTAAAAGGGTATTGAATTTGTGTGGGGTAGCGAGGACCAAGCTTTCTTGAACTTAAGCGCTTGTTGAAGCTGCAGTTGCTTGTTTTACGATTTCACTAAAAGATTGAAATTGAGTGTGATGCTAGTGGATTGGGTATTGGCGGTGTTTTAATGCAAGAGGGTAGACCGGTAGCTTATTTTAGTGAGAAACTGAATGGTGCTCAATTGAATTATCCGGTCTATGACAAAGAGCTTTATGTGTTAGTGCGTGCGTTAAAAACTTGGTAACACTATTTATGGCCTAAAGAGTTTATTATTCATTCTGATCATGAGGCATTGAAGTATTTAAAGGGCCAAGCAAACTTGAACCGTCGACATGCAAAATGGGTCGAATTCATTGAGTCGTTTCCTTACATTGTGAAATATAAGAAGGGAAAGGAAAATGTGGTAGCTGATGCTCTTTCTAGGAAAAGTGTGCTTTTAACTCAATTAGGAGTGCAAGTTCCTGGTTTAGAAAGTTTGCGTGATTTATATGCCCATGATCATGATTTTTCCGTTCCTTACGCACATTGCAAAGAGGGAAAAGGATGGGATAAATTTCACATCAATGATAGGTTTTTGTTTCGCACTAACAAATTATACGTTCCAGAATCCTCCGTGCGTTTATTATTACTGCAGGAATCACATGCAAGTGGATTGATGGGACATTTTGGACGTGAGAAGACATTGTCTATTCTGAGCGATTACTTTTATTGGCCTAAGATGAGGCGAGATGTGGAGAGGTATGTGCAGCGATGCATTACTTGCCACAAAGCGAAATCGAAGTTGAATCCACACGGTTTGTATACCCCTCTACCTGTTCCCAATGCACCATGGAGGGATATTAGTATGGATTTTTGTAACAGCCCCAACTTTATGAACAGTAATAAAATATTTTCTGAACAGTAATGAGGTGTTGTTCATAGCATCACTGTTCATTTTTACAGCTTGGGCATTATGTTGCAAATGAAAACTTTCCTTTTCTAGCCAAAATCCAAAACCTATTCGAAGTTTCAAAGGAAATACAAGTTAGAGCTTGTATTATTACTGGGATGTATTTTTATCGAAGCTTAGATAAATTATCTTGCCCAGAAATAATTTTGTTGAAATGTTTAGAAATTATTTTGTCTTGGAGAAAAATATTTGACTTTAAATACACCTATTCGGGTTATGAAAATTATTTATGAAGTTTTAAAAAGTGAAACAGTGGTTTTGAAATTTAATTGAGAAATATATCATCAGTAGCCTCTGGCAAAATTTTATGATTTTACAAATTTATTTACTATTTCTAAAGCCCGTTCAAACTTTTAAACTTTGAATTTAGAGTTTGGTCAACTCTTCCGGTCTAAACCCAAGCCCTAGCATTGTAGCGACTCTAACCCAATGAGGTTGGGTCCAACGGTGCAATTTGTCGGCTCGATCCACGCTCGAGCGCGAGCCAATCGCCGCGAGGCGCGAGCGTTGATCTCAATCGAGCAGGCGGGGTTGCGGCGCGGCGTGGGCTGTCACGTATGCAAAGCAATCTCCACCCTTGGATATTGATCGGCGGCCCGAGAGCGCGATAACATTCGGACCACTCGGATCCCTCTTGATCTTCACCGTCGATTTTAGATCCAACCGCGCGCCTTTTTGTTTTGAACTTAAAGCGCGCACTCATCTTTGGCGTCAGTTCAAATCCTCGGTGCGCCTTTTGACGCGTGCATTTGGGGCTTAGTTTTGATGGACCGTTGTGATACGGGAGGCCCGATCTTCTCGGTGAGAAACCGTGGATAGTTGATGCGAAGTAGATGATGTCGCTAGCTGAACACTCGCGCCAATGCACGAACCCTCAACTCTTGAATCGCCCACAACACACGGGTAGTTGTTCGTCGCGAGACCACGAGCAGCGAGCGCCAAGTCCCCGATTCCCAATGGAGCAGCGGCTTGACCTTGAATTGCAGAGCGAACAATTGGATCGCCTAGTCCTCTCTCAAAGTCCTCGCATGAACTGCAGGGTCGAAAGAACAAGCAATAGCTATGTTTCAATCTTATGAATAAACTGGTCTAATGGATACAATGGAGGGCAAGGGTATTTAAGGCACCCTCCACGACTCACGCACGGCCTAGGGTCGGCCACACATGCGAATCAAACTCTAACTCGGCTAAGACCTAAAAACACACAAAAAGGAAAACCTAACTTAAGTCCGTCACATTGTTTGACCATAGCGGTGCGACCGTAAGTCTTCTGAAGCTGGGGCCAAAACCATTGTGTGGGCCTTGGATTAAGCTTTCAAACAAGTCCAAGAACACCCCAATCGGACTCCGTATGCAAAAGTTATGACCTTTTATTACAGCCCTGTTGGGCTGTCCCGAACGAATCGAATTGAATTCGAGTTGATTCCGAGATGAATTTCAGTTGCACTTGTGGAAGATCCGAATTGGGCTTGAATTCTTGGGCTTTCTCCCTTGGTTGACCACGTGAGCTTCTCCTCCATTGCTTTGACTCGGCCTCCCTCTTGGTTCCAAAGGCTTCACAATGTTGAAACACGAGAATGCACAAAACATTTGCATGAGTAATACCCAATTTTCATCAATGACAATAGAAGATTCATTAAGAAACAAAAGCACTGTTGATTTAGAAGTTTAGCTCTTGCTCGTCGGTGGACCAATATGCATACGTACTTGAATTATTTGTAGCGTCACGTGTGGCGTCCACCTCGTATGTGTATGACCACCAATAGGAAAGATGTATAAGTGTTAGGGATGCCCTCATCATCCTCCCCTCTTGAAAAGGCGTCGTCTCGGCCTTTGGATCATCACCACCAAAGAAAGGTGATAAATCTGCGACATTGAAAGTAGAACTCACGCCATAGTCATCGCGGAAAGCTCTATCTTGTAGGCATTGTCGTTGATCTTCGCAAGCACCTTGAAAGGTCCATCACCTCGTGGCAGCAATTTAGACTTGCGGCGTTACGGAAAGCGATCCTTGCGGTAGTGCACTCAAACCAAATCACTGGTTGAAAAATCATCTTCTTCCGTTTCTTATTCGCCTTCTCGGCATAGGACTTGACCTTGCGTTCTATCTCCTCTTTTGTTTTGAGATGCAATTTCTTCACATACTCGGCTCGCTTGGATGCCTCCATATGAACACGGTGTTGACTTGAAGTGGCGGCAAATCAAGCGGCGTAAAGGGTTTGAAACCATACACCACCTCAAAGGACACAAGCTGCGTAGTGGAGTGCGGCCCGATTATAAGCGAATTCCACGTCGCGGCAAACAATCCTCCCACTCGCATGATTCTTCTTGATCATGGTCGAAGTAGCATCGAAAGTGTGCGGTTCACCACCTCCGTTTGACCATCGGTTTGGGGATGACAAGTCGTCTTTGAATAACAACCGTCCCAGTTTACCCCAAAGTGTCTTCCAAAAGTAGCTCATGAACTTCCGTCACGATCGACACAATAGTGCGTGGCGCCATGTAGCCTCACGATCTCACTGAAAAACAAGTTAGCAATATGCGACGCATCGTCGCTCTTGTGGCGGAATAAAGTGTGCCATCTTTGAAAAAGCGATCCTAGCGACAAAAGCAGAATCACTCCCCTCTTAGTTCTAGGCAATCCTAAAACAAAATCCATACTAATATCCTCCCATGGTGCATTGGGAACAGGTAGAGGGTATACAAACGTGTGGATTCAATTTTGATTTCGCTTTGTGGCAAGTAATGCATCGTTGCACATACCTCTCTACATCTCGCCTCATCTTAGGCCAATAAAAGTGATCGCTCGGCATAGATAACGTCTTCTCACGTCCAAAATGTCCCATCAACCCACTGCATGTGATTCTGCGGTAATAGCAAGCGCACGGAGGAGTGAGGCGCATAATTTGTTAGTGCGAAACAAAAACCCATCATGGATGTGAAATTTATCCCACCTTTTCCCTCTTTGCAATGTGCATAAGGCGGAAAAATCATGGTCATGAGCATATAAATCACGCAAACTCTCTAAACCAGGAACTTGCACTCCTATTTGAGTTAAAGCACACTTTTCCTAGAGAGCATCGCTACCACATTTTCCTTTCCTTCTTATATTTTACAATGTAAGAAACGACTCAATGAATTCGACCCATTTGGCATGTCTACGGTTCAGGTTTGCTTGGCCCTTTAAATACTTTAATGCCTCATGATCGAATGAATAATAAACTCTTTAGGCCATAAATAGTGTTGCCAAGTTTCTAGCATACGCACTAAAGCATAAAGCTCTTTGTCATAGACCGGATAATTCAATTGAGCACCATTGAGTTTCTCACTAAAATAAGCTACCGGTCTACCCTCTTGCATTAAAACACCGCCAATACCCAATCCACTAGCATCACACTCAATTTCAAAATTTTTAGTGAAATCAGGTAAAACAAGCAGCGGTGCTTGATCAGCGTTTCTTAAGTTCAACAAAAGCATTGTCTTGCGCTACCCCACACAAATTCAACACCCTTTTAGTAAGTTCATTCAAAGGCGGCTATGGTGCTAAAATCCTTCACAAAGCGCCGATAAAAACCAGTGAGACCATGAAGCTCCTAATCGTGACATTCCACGAGAGTTGGCCAATTTTTAATAGCTTCAATTTTAGACTCATCTACTTCAACTCCACAATGCGAAACAACATAGCCCAAAAGATGACACGATCTTTGC
Source organism: Ampelocalamus luodianensis (assembly GCA_036346255.1). Lineage (NCBI taxonomy): Eukaryota > Viridiplantae > Streptophyta > Magnoliopsida > Poales > Poaceae > Ampelocalamus > Ampelocalamus luodianensis. The sequence continues at coordinate 58,169,103 of CM070617.1, read as the reverse complement.
AAAGGTACACTTCTCTAAGTTACCGAATAACCTAGCCTCACATAAAACTTGTAGAACTTGTCTAAGATGGTCTATGTGTTCAGATTCGATCATTTGTAAATCGAATATCATCAAAGTACACAACCACAAATTTACCAATCAAATGCCTTAAAACATGATTCATTAAGCGCATGAATGTACTAGGTGCATTAGTTAAACCAAAAGGCATGACTAACCACTCATACAACCCAAATTTTGTTTTAAATGCTGTTTTCCACTCATCCCCTTCATGCATCCTAATTTGATGGTAACCAACTGCGCAAATCTATCTTAGAAAATATGACACCACTCAATTCGTCTAGCATATCATCTAAGCGAGGTATAGGATGGCGATATCGAATTGTGATATTATTAATCGCTCGACAATCTACGCTTTGTCGCCATGAACCATCTTTCTTAGGAACTAAAATAACGAGAACAGCACAAGGGCTTAAGCTTTCACGTACATACCCTTTGGAAAGCTCTTGTACTTGTTTCGAATTTCCTTTGTTTCCTCGGGATTGGTGCGATGCGGTGGTCGGTTCGGCGTGACGCTCCGGAATCAAGTCGATCTTATGTTCTATCCCACGAATTGGTGGTAGCCAGTGGTACCTCGTTTGGAAAGACGTCATTGAAGTCTGCAAAACACAAGCAACACCACTAGGAAGAGAAGACAAGTCGTTAGTCGAAAGCAAGGCGTCTTTGTACAATAGTACAAAGTGCACCAAATTGGGATCTTCGCTGAATTCTCTCATTTCGATTTGGTGGCTAACATCACTAAATTCTTCTCTCGCTCTTTGGCGGTCTCAACGTGCATCTCAATTTTACGCATTGAAGAATTCACAATGCATTTGCGGTGTAAGGGCTTCAAGATGATATCCATATTATTCCATCCGAATGTGTAGCGATTTGTCGCCCATCGTGAGCAATGACGGTCATATTGCCATGGCGTCCCAAGAGCAAGTGACACACCGTCATAGGCACAACATCGCGATCCACAGTGTCGGTGTACTTCCCAATAGAAAAGCGTCACTCGCACCATATAGTTCACCTTCACTTCCTCTTTGTCGCTCAACCATTGCACATGATAAGGGCGTGGATGCGGCAAGTACTTCAAACCCAACTTATGACACATATCCTTGCTAGCAGATTATGACAACTCCACCATCAATTATCACTTTGCACACCTTACCCTTATCAAGTTTTGCCCAAGTCGAAATAAATTGCACATTGCTCTAGTGACGGTGACGGCATTACACTAAGCACCTTGGGTGTGCAAACAATAGAATCTTTGCTCGGTGTTAGGAACTCGGGATCACACTCACATTGCTCTATGTCATCGATTGTGCAAGTTTGTGCATCAGGCGACTCATCATCACTAGTGAAACATAACCGCCATCCTCTGTGATAAGCATAGTTACGACATTGGGCGATCCTCGAAAATGGCCAACACCCTTGCACTTGTGGCAAATAATGTCACGAGGCGGCTGTTGACCCCATAGGCAGTCGCACTAGCGGCAGCGCCGCAGTCGACGCCGGTGGTGGTGTACTCTCAACTTCTTACTTGCGAAGCTGCGCATTGCGAATTGTTTCCGGCGGAGTGGTCTGTTTGGTGGTGTTGTTATATGGCTGTCTGGGTGGTGAAGAACGTGAGCGGGCAGCAAATCGTGCGTCTTCAATCACTTGTCGCTCGGCCGGCGTGCTTGATGCAACAACTCAATCATATCATTATAGGGATGGTGATTGACAATGCGCTTAACGACATGATTCATGCCGCTAGAAATCTCGCCATAGTGCATTCTTCATTCGCGGACATCCGCATGTATCATGATAGTCTCCATTTCCTTATGATATTCATCAATTGATCTTATACCTTATCGCAACCCTCGCCGACTTCTCAAAAGTGAAGCGCTTGTAGTGGCGAGTACAAAGCGTGCCCGCAAATCTTTGCTTCATCGCTCCCGGTTATAATCGGCAAGTCATGGCGCTCCATGCGCTTACGGATGAACTGCTCCCACCAATGTGTGGCATAATCATCAAGCCATTGGGCGCAAGCAGCGACTTCTTCTCATTGGAATAGTTGTTCATCGAAACAACTTATCAACTTTCAGCTCCCAAGTGAGGTATTGTTCGACATCTGTACCACACGAAAATATAGGGAGAGTAAATTTGGGCTTAGCGACAAAATCTCGGCGTCATCGTGTCGATGACGCTGCGCGTTGTTGCGGTGGTGGCGCTGTCGGTCATCGTCATCGGCGGAAATCGTCATCCCATTGCCGACCTCATCAACCGACTACGAGGTGCACGATGCACACCTCCTCCGTGGACACCACGTGGTGCGCCTCACCACGGCGCCGTTGCCTCGGCCACGCCCATGTGCGATGGCGTGCTGCCGTGCCACCGACGTTGGCGGCACCGCCATGCGACGCGCTGCCGTTATCGTCGCTCCTCATCCACACGAATAGCACGCTCCTCGTCGGTCTCATTGTGCAAAAGCGGCGGAGGGCGTGCACACTGTGTTATCAGCTGCGCACCCCCGTAGATTGTGTTGGCGAACATGGCGCGAGCTCGAGAGTTATTGTTGATGGCGTGCGCGGTGTGTGACCTCCTCCCCGAGAGTGTTCAGTCCAGTCTGAACTTCCCCGAGCTCGTCGCGCACGCCATTATCACCATCATGAAGTTGTTTTTGTAGCATCTCGCGCAACCGAGTGTACTCTGTCCACGTAACCGGCGCCTCCGGATTAGGTGGATCCTCCTCGTGACCTGACATGGCAACAACTCACAAACAAGAAACGAGGTTATATCTGGGTTAGTAAAACAAAAGCTCTCTCTATTACGCTCACAACTCAACATCCACGAAAACAAGACAAGCTTACCGTTCCAAAGTGAATCAAGGACGGCAAAACGACAGTTGTGACAGCGAACGACCTCAACCCGGTAATGTATGAGCGTAACCAAGAGCAAGGGGGTACAAACGGGTGTAGGTGGAGCTTGGACAGGTATGTGTATATCCTATGCAATCTGATATTCAAGGTATTGTAAAGCTAAGTAATGATCCAAGCTAGAGTATTTTGCCTATGTCTTTGATCCAACGAGTTTAAGCAAAGTGTATGAGCACACGCAAAGATAAATGAGACTTAATGCAAACAAAGGGTGAGCTAGCGGCGAGAAAAGAGATGAAACCAGCTCGTTTTGCACCAAGTCTGAGGATAGACGCTAGCCAATTGCAAAGGAATATATTAGGGCACAAGATTGCTCAATCAAATTGAAAAACACAAGCTAAAAGATGACCCGTGCATGTAGTAGCTAAAAGTATCGCGGACCAACTCGAAAAGGGATGCCGTCTTCACGGGGTACCTTAGAATCACTGCGAGAGGGCTCTATCAATTTTGGCGAAATCGAGCGGAATTTTTCTCGGTTTGCGGGCCCGTTTTGAGGCCCTAACGACCTTTTTGGGGTGAAGTTTTCCGCTGCGTGTGCTGGTGGCTTCTGCGGATGTAAAACCCCCATTTCCGGACTTCTTCTTTTTGGCTCTATTATCCCGTTTCCTTTCCAACGGATCAAGAAGCGCTCAATCGGAGTCGTATGCAAAAGTTAGCGTTTTTTTTTTTTTTTTTGCGCGGCTCTTTCTATATCGCGTTGCCTTTTCCTTCTTTTCCCTACCTTTGCTCCCGTGGGCTGCGCAACCCTCACAAAAGCGACAACGTGTAATCAACTTGAATGAGCACCCTAGGTGCAATATCAATAGCTAGTCTCAAGATGAAAGGATATAAAGGACACCAAAAGTGGTTGGACGGCTATGATGTAGTGGCGAAACTCAAGATGGAGCAATTGGACTCGGATTGTGTTTGAGCTAGAGGTTGATTAGGACTCTAGACCCACCAAGGAGTTCGGATAAGGAAACAACACCGTCTCGGATTGTCTTTGGCAAGGCAGCGCATGGGCGAGATCGGATGATGGTTTTGGGTGCTAATTGAGGAGTTCAATCAGCAATTTTTTTGATAAAGATTAAGCTACATAATGGAAACACAAGGATCAGCACTAAAACAAAACTCTAATGGATGAAAACTTAACTAAGCGCACAAGAAATAACAGTTAAACTACGGTTTTGATACTGCAATTTTGGTTTGTTATGCGATAGGAAAGAAAGCGAATCTAACTACGGGTGAAGAAGTTCTCACCGAGTAAACCTAGAATCGATACCACATGATACGGGGAGGCCCGATCTTCTCGATGAGAAACCGTGGATAGTTGATCTGAAGTAGATGATGTCGCTAGTGAACACTCGCGCCAATGCACGAACCCTCAACTCTTGGAATCGCCACAACACACGGGTAGTTGTTAGTCGCGAGACCACGAGCAGCCGACGCCAAGTCCCGATTCCCAATGGAGCAGCGGCTTGACCTTGAATTGCGAGCGAACAATTGGATCGCCTAGTCCTCTCTCAAAGTCCTCGCATGAACTGCGGGGTCGAAAGAACAAGCAATAGCTATGTTTCAATCTTATGAATAAACTGGTCTAATGGATACAATGGAGGGCAAAGGGTATTTAAGGCACCCTCCACGACTCACGCACGACCTAGGGTCGGCCACACATGCGAATCAAACTCTAACTCGGCTAAGACCTAAAAACACACAAAAAGAAAACCTAACTTAAGTCCGTCACATTGTTTGGCCATGGCGGTGCGACCGTAAGTCTTCTGAAGCTGGGGCCAAAACCATTGTGTGGGCCTTGGATTAAAGCTTTCAAACAAGTCCAGAACACCCCAATCGGACTCCGTATGCAAAAGTTATGACCTTTTATTACAACCCTGTTGGGCTGTCCCGAACCGAATCCAATTGAATTCGAGTTGATTCGAGATGAATTTCAGTTGCACTTGTGGAAGATCCGAATTGGGCTTGAATTCTTGGGCTTTTCTCCTTGGTTGACCACGTGAGCTTCTCCTCCATTGCTTTGACTCGGCCTCCCTCTTGGTTCCAAGGCTTCACAATGTTGAAACACGAGAATGCACAAAACATTTGCATGAGAGTAATACCCAATTTTCATCAATGACAATAGAAGATTCATTAAGAAACAAAAGCACTGTTGATTTAGAAGTTTAGCTCTTGCTCTCGTCGGTGGACCAATATGCATACTGTACTTGAATTATTTGTAGCGTCACGTATGGCGTCCACCTCAGTATGTGTATGACCACCAATAGGGAAAGATGTATAAGTGTTAGGGATGCCCTCATCACGTTGGATTTCAATCGTAGATAACATTCGGACCACTCCGGTTCTCTTTCAATCTTGACCGTAGAAAACCCATATGACGGTATCACGTCATTTCATTTAAAGTGACGTGTATCCTTTTTGATCGACCGTTGGATTCTAATCCAACGCTCCTTTTTGAATAATACCTCCGAAACTCCCGTAGAGCTTCTTTAAATCTCAATCGTCCAATTGAGATCACACGGCCCATATTAAACGATATCGATTAAATTCCTTTAACCCCTCTATTCATCGCAGTCGCCCACTTTTAATCGGACGGTCGATGTTCTTTCGCGTTTTAGGAGGCGCGCGCGACTGCGACTGCCAGCGGGGCCCGCATGTCAGGGAATCATCTCTTTTCCTTCTTGCCTCTGTGCATCGTCGTCGGCTCTGTGACCGGAGTAGAGGCGTTGTCAAAGAATTGTGCAACTATTATCTGGATATTTAGCCCTAATTGGACACCTCATCAGCTCTAGACACTTCTCCTTTGCCCTATAGCTCAATCTCCATATATATATACTCTAGCTTTTTGGCTTCTGCCATTGTTGACCAAAGGAGCTTATCATCTTCCATTGTTGTTCCAGTGGAGTTTCTTGCTCCTACCCTTTTTGCTTATCCATCCTAGATGCTTGTTTCACTTTGTGATATGAGCTTAGCATCTTTTGTAGGTTGAAACCGAAGGTTTTTCTCTCTGTTGATCAGAGCCGGTTTTCAGAACCTTCGGTGTTTCTCATATCCTGGTAAACTAAGGCCCTAGTTCTTGTCATCTTAAGTACACTAAGGACCTCTGTAGCTTACATGAATCTTTCATTTGTACATAAGCAGCTACAATCTTCTTTAAACTGAAAAGTTGTTTTTATAACTTTTCGGTCTTTCATATCGTTTTCAAGTTCTAGGGTTTCTCCTGTCAACTTATCATCCTGGTTAGCTCTGAGTTGAACCCTAGTAGCATAAGCAGTGGTCCTTTTGATTCTTGTTGTCATTTATTTAGCTTTGTGTCAAAGCGCTACCTCTGTTATCTATTGTCGGCTAAACCGACATCCTTTGAAATTTTGTCAGTTTCTGTAACTTGACTGATTAGGGTTAGATTAAGGTTAGCCTGGGGTATTATTTACCCTAAAGATCAGACTAAGTTTCAATTTAGGATCTTTTACTTAGTCTATTTTCTGTTAACCCAAAATCTGCAGTCTGCCCTGTTTTCATTTCTTTTCAAAATCTGAAAACTGTAACTTTGACCTAAACTCTAGTTTCTGTCATTTAAAGGCAGTAGATGGTAATATGGGTTATTATCTTTATTGGGGTAGGTATAACTTAATCATGCTGTTAATCATGCACTTCCATATTGATCATACATTTTTCTTTCATCCTGTACTTGTTGTCAACTCTGGTATTTATTGGATTTTATTGTCTCTTTTAGAATTTGGTTCTTCTGAGGTGTTTGAATCTATTTCTGAGCAACCAGAGCCTGCACAAGAAGTATATTATTATCAAGGCAAGCATCCTCTTTGCACCATGTTGATCCTAAAGTTTTATACAATAGAATTTCCAAATACAGTGACACCTGTTGCATGCTAATTCTCTGAAAATACAAGTGTGGTCTGTTAGTAGGTAGTTATGACCTATCATTGTGGTTTACCTTAAATGAGAGTATACACTCAAAACCTAGGGTAGGGCTGTATACTACGATATTTAATTTCAGAATTCTTGCTTAGCCATGAAGTCCATAGACGTTAGAGTTTGACAAGACTATCTTGTCAAACATGGGGACAACAAATAAATTTCAGTCACTTTAACTCTCTGTCCAGTTTCTTTAAATCAGATTTGAATTTTGAATTTCAATTGATCTGGACAAGAGGATGCTAGTGATGGTGCCTTCGTGCACGAGATTGGGAAATGGGGTGGACTTGTCTGGACCAATTAAGGACTGAACTCTGATTATTCAATTCAAGTCCCTACGTACTTCCACACGCGGTGTATGGGCGTTGTTTGGTTAAGTAAAGGGTTAATGCTATTGAGTTGGAGACAAGGGAGTAAGGATATGTGTATTGATCTTGTATAGCATAGATGCTTTGGTCTTCGGGCTGCGTTTTATGCCATGTGAGTTTTATATCAATATCATATGTTCTTAGAAGGGTGAGGGCGTATTTGTGTTCCATCGCAGGTACGTACCTTAAAGATGTCGATTGCAATCTAGTATGGGTAGCGAACCCAGCTCGTATTTCTCTTTGTTTGGGTCGGCATTCCTCACGCAACATGTGTGCCCCGGTTAAGCAGATGCTATCAGTCGTTGTTTAAGCGAGATCAGTTCACACATGGGTATCCAACTCAATAGTGTCGGTTTGTTGAAAAATACCAAATCTTAGTTTACCCGGCCGTCATACCAAAGGTTGTGTGCTATTATTCCGGAGGCTTACGGGCTAACTAAGTCGTGTGGGTAAAGATGTACACCCCTGCAGGGTATCAAACTATTCGAATAGCCGTGTCCACGGTCATGGACGATAACTTGAGTTGATGTCACCTGTATAGAATTTTGTTTTCAAATACCGTTTGGGAGTTTTTATTTCAGCATTAGGGAATTCATGCATTGTACTGTCTACATTATGTTCAATTACTTACTGTTTTACCCAAAGTTGGATTTATTAAATTGCTTTAGCAAAACCTAGCAATTGTAGGTTAAGATGTATTGCTTTATGTAAAATTGAACCATTATGCCTTCCTGTTGTAACCATATGCATGTACAAATCTAAATCCTTTGAATAGGTTCTAACAAACACTTTCTTTTATTAGTTTGTGTAAGTCTTGCTGAGTACCTTCCGTACTCAAGGTGCTATAACCTATTGTTGCAGGTGAGGATGGTTACTTATATGAAGTGCCCGTTAGCGCCGATCAGGGTGACGCTAACAAGTAAAGCTATTTCTTTCCTCCACGCAATCGCCTGCGGGTGGATGGGGCCATTGGTGGTTTTGTCGTTTTATTTTGCTTCCGCTGTCAGTTCTTTGTAGTGACCAAGTCACTTGATAATGTAGTACTAAACCGAAAATTGTAAGCTTATGTTTGATTATGTAAATGTATGACTTGTATGTGTATGATGCAATGTTGTTTAAGGATATATGTGCAATGGTCACTGATCCTGGGAACCATTGTAAGACATATATCCGGGAATCCGGAATATTGGATTTGTTACTTATTAAATTTATGCTTCTAGCATGATCTTTAATAAAGGAGCAGCACTGTTCCTTAATTAAGAATTGTGCTACAGTATAACTTTAATTAAGTACATTTCCAACATTCTGGGGTCCTCACAGCGTTGGTATCAGAGCATACGTTGCCTGTAGGTTAGGAATAGCATGGCCGTGGTTATTCGAGAGTCTTCTGAGAAAATTATTTTCAAGTTAGTAATATAATTTTGAAAGTTTAAGTATGACATCTTTTATTTGTTATCCTCCCTAGTATCAACTCTTGTCCCAACTTTCTGTTGGTTTTTCAAGAGTAACTTGTTTTCTTACCTTGTCTTTTTGTCTATAGATGAGCGGGTGGTACTTGGTCAAGGAAACCCGAGCTGAGGATGTGGATGGATTTTCGGCTTTGCTGCGGGACATGATGTGGCGAGCTAACTTCACCTACCAGTCGGAGTACGCCATCTATCGACGAGATCGAGGACCAGGGATGGAGGAGTACCGCGCCATCATCAATGTTATTGCCAGGCAGGTGGCGGGTAGTGTCCCATACTGTGTCCAAGCACTTGCCACTTCTGAGTCTATGGCTGTTCAGGAAGCTGCTAGTAGGATGATGAGCCTCCTTCGTCATGATTTGACGGAGTTGTCTCAACCACCCTATGATCACTTTCCGAAGCAAGATCCTAGTGCAGAAGTGAGCATGTTCGATGAGATATAGTTTGGGGAAGACCCTCAGGTGCGACAGTTGGCGAGGATGGTCCGCATCATGGACCAAATCCATCGCTGCCTTGTGAGGGAGTTGTGGGAAACTCGGCATCGTCTTAACGAGGCCCAGGAGTACCTTAGACTTGGAGTCAACATGAATCGCGTTCCGCGCAATGTGCTTTATGGTGATAACGAGATCTCCCCCGCTGCTGCTGCACCATCAGTTTACCGACTTCCAGAAGTAGCCGGGTGCGTGCCTGTTTATGGACAAGTTCGTCAAGCCCGGATGACTGCAGATTTTCCTCGCACTCTGCGGACTGCACCTCCTGGAGGTCATCAGCCACTACTAGGTTCTCCGAGGCGTCTCATTAGCCCTTTGGATCCTATTAAGGTTCCCCGGGGCTCCTCTTCTGAATGAGTTTCCGGTGAACTTTAACCGTGATCTTTATGCTAGCACCTCGACGATGAACCCTCGTGGATAGGTGTTTTATCGTTTAGTAGTTGCCTTAAATAAATATAATAGAGCATTGGTACCTTGTAAAGAATATGTAAGTTAGACTTTTGGTTTGTATTATGACCTTGATGGCTAATTATTATATGAGGCTGGAACCGAACTTCTTTTGTTGTATGTATGAAGTTTATGGTTTTGGTGTTGATTTGAATGCATGACATAACATAATGCATTACATGTGTAGTGTTTGTTTCTTTTCTATTTTTAACCTTGTTTGTGTTTGCCCGAGTATATCCTTGTTATGTTGTTAACCATTGTGTGGTAACAGGATGACAGGACCCACTACTCGGGCGCAGACACAACAAGGGAAGGGCATATCAAACCCAATGCCCCACTTCCAAGGGAGCAGACTGAACCCTCTGGTTCTCATGGTCCACAAGGTGGTCACCAGGAAGAGGAGCTTCCTCCACCACCCACTATGGCTGATGTGCTCATGCAAATTGAGCGCAATCGAATGGACCAAACGCACATTTTGGAGCAAATTGCGCGCAACACTTCTTCCACTGCTACCCCGGTTGTTAGAGCAGGAGGCCCTCATGTGCAGGGGAGTCTTGCTGAATTTCAGCGGACTAACCCGCCAGTGTTCTCCAGCTCTCAAGATCCAATGGAAGCTGAGGACTGACTTCGGACTATTGAGAAGAAGTTATTGATTGCCCAATGTTCCGAGAGGGAGAAAGTTCTTTTTGCCAGTTACCAATTGGACGGAGCGGCTAGCATTTGGTGGGATAATCTTCTTGCCATTCAACCTGCTGGACACATCCCTACTTGGGATGAGTTCATGGAGGCATTTCGTGAAGCCCATATTCCTGAGGGAGTCATGGTGATCAAGCAACAAGAGTTTCTCGCCCTTAAGCAGGGCGAAAGGCGTGGTCGAGTATCTGCATGAATTCAACTTCCTTGCCAGATATATGCTCCTGATGATGTTTCGACTGACCTTCGTCGCCGGAACCGATTCTTGAATGGGCTGTCTGAAGAATTGCAGATGGTTGTAGCTTTGCATGACTTCAGAAATTTTTCACATCTTGTCAACAAAGCCATTGTTGCTGAAAGCAAGAGCAAGGCTTTGGAGGAGTCACGCAAGCGACAGAGAACTTCTCAGTTTGTTCCAAGTGGCAGCTCGCCAAGGCCTCGCATGTGGTTGCCCCGACCTCCGCGAGCACCAGCTCTATTTTCACAGAGGCCGGCAGTGTTTGCACCTCGTCCATCTCCTCCCACTACTCAGCCGAGGCCTAGTGGAAATCGACCACCTGCGGTTGTTAATGTCAGGCCGGGAGTGATTTGTTATCACTGTGGACGCCCAGGGCATTTTGCTAATCAATGTTATGCCAAGGCACGTGGGATACCACCTATTCAACCTTCTCCAGCTGTTGTGCGTCTTGCACCATCATCCCCGACCGTGGTCAAGCCTGACCCCGTTCCAGTCCGAGGCCACGTGAATCAGATTACTGCTGAGGAAGCAGTTGACACTCCTGAAGTCGTCCTTGGTATGCTCCTAGTTCATTTCAGCACTACTACCGTTTTATTTGATTCTAGAGCATCACATTCTTTTGTTAGTAGGCAGTTTGCTGCTCAACATCAGTTAGTTGTGCATCATCTTTGTCCACCCCATATCATCCACTCGCCTGGATCAATCTTTATGACTGATCAAGTCTGCCGTAATGTCAATATAAATATTGAAGGGGTAGACTTTTGGGCGGATTTGATTGTGATAGATTCTAAAGGGTCGGATGTTATCCTAGGAATGGATTGGTTGTCCAAAAACCTTGGGCAAATTAATTGTGCCCAAAGATCCATTTCTTTAACTAATGGAAGCGGCACTTCAGTCGTTTTTCAATCCAGGACAACAAATTCTCACCTTTGTGCTCACCAAGTTGATGCTACTCCTTCCTTGGAGTCAGTACCAATTGTTTGTGAGTACATTGATGTCTTTCCTGAAGACCTTCCCGGGGTGCCACCAGATCGAGAAGTGGAGTTCATTATTGACCTAGTTCTGGGCTGCTCCTATATCGTAAGTCCTTATCGAATGCCTCTCAATGAACTGTTGAATTAAAGAAACAGCTTGGAGAATTGCTTGACAAATGATTTATTTGACCAAGTTCCTCACCTTGGGGATGCCCGACAATATTTGTCAAAAAGAAAGACAATACTTTACAGATGTGTGTGGACTACCGTCCGTTAAATGAGGTCACCATCAAAAATAAGTATCCTTTACCTCGAATTGATGATCTTTTTTATCAGTTAGTTGGTGCCCGGGTCTTTTCAAAAATTGATTTGAGATCGGGCTATCATCAAATCAAGGTTAGAAGCGAGGACATTCCTAAGACAACTTTCTCTACTCGATGCACGGTTGTGCGAGTATCTTGTCATGTCCTTTGGTCTAACCAATGCTCGACTTATTTCATGAATCTTATGAATTCGGTGTTCATGGATTTCTTGGATAACTTTGTTGTCGTTTTCATTGATGACATTCTTATCTATTCCAAGTCTGACGAAGACCATGAGCAACATTTAAGGCTTGTGTTGGAAACCCTTTGCCAGCATCGACTGTATGCTAAGTTTAGCAAGTGTGCTTTCTGGCTCAAGAAGGTTGCATTTTTGGGACATGTGTTATCGAGGGGGTATCATTTGTTGATACAAGCAAGGTGCAGGATGTCTTGGATTGGAAACTTGACCCAAGAATATTCTTGATATCCAAGTTTTCTTGGACTTGCGGGTTATTACCGTAGGTTCATTGAAAATTTCTCCAAAATCGCCGGACCTCGACCCGACTTTTGAAGAAGGAGACTAAGTTCGAGTGGTCAATTAAGTGTGAGGAGAGTTTTCGACTTTTGAGAAAACTCCTCACCGAAGCTCCCGTTCTCACCCTTCCGGACGTTCATAAGAGCTTCGATATTTATTGTGATGCATCTCGCCATGGACTTGGTTGTGTGCTTATGCAAGAAGGCCGAGTTGTGGCATATGCATCCCGGCAGTTGCGACCTCATGAAGTCAATTATCCTACTCATGATTTGGAATTGGCCGCCGTAGTCCATGCATTGAAGATTTGGCGATATTACCTTCTCGGTAATCGTTGTGAGATCTATACTGATCATAAAAGTCTAAAGTACATATTCACTCAAGCTGATTTGAATATGAGACAGAGACGATGGCTTGAATTGATTAAGGACTATGACATGAGTATTCATTATCATCCAGGCAAGGCCAATGTTGTGGCTGATGCTTTGAGCAGAAAGTCACAGTGCAACTGCCTATCATCTGTACCTATGGCTAAGAGCTTGTGTGTTGATTTTCAGCGCCTAAGTCTTGAAATGGTGGGAGAAGGTTTTCTCGCTGCATTAAAAGTGGAGCCCACGTTAGAAACCCTGATTCTGGAGGCCTAGAAAACTGATGCCGAGGTAGTTGAGATCAAGGAAAATTTGAAGGCAGGTAAAGCCAACGAGTTTTCTGAAGATGACCGCGGTGTTCTTCGGTATCGCAATTGTTTGGTGGTACCTGCAGATCCTCAACTAAAGGGTCTAATTCTTAAAGAGGCTCATAATTCCAAATTTTCTTTACATTCTGGGAGTACCAAGATGTATCAGGATTTGAAGAAGACATTTTGGTGGAGTCAAATGAAAAGGCAGATTGCTCAGTATGTTGCTGAATGTGATATTTGCCAAAGGGTTAAAGCTGAGCATCTAAAGCCAGCCGGTACCCTTCAACCTTTACCTATTCCACAATGGAAGTGGGAAGAGATCGGTATGGATTTTGTTACCGGTCTTCCGAAGACTCCGAATGGATCCAATGCCATTTGGGTAATCATTGACCGTTTAACGAAGGTGGCTCATTTTATTCCTGTCAAAACCATCTTCGGTGGTAAGCAACTAGCAGAGCTTTATATTGCTAAGATTGTTTGCCTTCACGGTGTTCCCAAGGTCATTGTTTCTGACCATGGCCCTCAGTTTACTTCCCATTTTTGGAATTGTCTTCATCAGGCTATGGGGACTGAACTCTCTTTCAGTACTGCTTATCATCCTCAAACTAGTGGTCAAACTGAGAGGGTGAATCAAGTAATGGACGATCTTCTTCGAGCCTATGTGCTATCCTATGGCAAAGACTGGGAGAAATCTTTGCCATATGTGGAGTTTTCCTATAATAATAGCTACCAAGCAAGTATTCAAATGTCACCTTTTGAAGCTTTGTATGGGAGAGCTTGTAGGACTCCATTGAATTGGTCAGAATCGGGTGAAAGGTCATTCTATGGTCCAGACTTGGTGATAGAAGCAGAAGAGCAAGTTCGCTTGATTCGAGATCGTTTGAAAACTGCACAGTCTCGTCAGAAGAGCTATGCTGACCATCGTCGTCGTGAATTAAGCTTTGAGGTAGATGATCATGTCTATCTTAAAGTATCACCGATGAAGGGCACTCATCGTTTTCAGGTGAAAGGAAAGCTAGCACCTCGTTATATCGGACCCTTCCGAATTATTCCAAAACGAGGAGCTGTAGCTTATCAATTGGAACTACCAGAATCCCTCTCAGCAGTGCATGATACTTTTCATGTGTCTCAATTGAAGAAATGTCTTCGTGTTCCTATTGAGGCAACTGCTTATGAGCATCTTAATCTTCAACCTAACCTTTCTTATCAAGAGCAACCAGTGCGTATCCTTGACGAAATGGAACGCAGGACAAGAAATCGCACTCTCAAGTTCTTGAAAATTCAATGGGCTAATCATTCTGAGGATGAAGCCACTTGGGAGCGCGAAGATCTGATGCAGATTGAGCATCCCCACCTCTTTGTTGTTTAAAGCTTGCCTTTAAGTCAGGAAAGGCAAGGTTAAGCAAAACAAGGTAAAAGAAGATGTAAAAATAACACTATGTTATTATGTAAAATCTTTCTTTGCTACCTTTGAAGGAAATAAAAACACCAGATGCTGGATTTCCATTAAAATCATTTCAATCTCACTCTGTCCCAACTTCCATCTTTTCTGAAATCTCGGGGACGAGATTTTCTTAAGGGGGGGTAGGTTTGTAACAACCCCAACTTTATGAACAGTAATAAAATGTTTTCTGAACAGTAATGAGGTGCGGTTCATAGCATCACTGTTCATTTTTACAGCTTGGGCATTATGTTGCAAATGAAAACTTTCCTTTTCTAGCCAAAATCCAAAACCTATTCGAAGTTTCAAAGGAAATACAAGTTAGAGCTTGTATTATTACTGGGATGTATTTTTATCGAAGTTTAGATAAATTATCTTGCCCAGAAATAATTTTGTTGAAATTTTTAGAAATTATTTTGTCTTGGAGAAAAATATTTGACTTTAAATACACCTATTCGGGTTATGGAAATTATTTATGAAGTTTTAAAAGTGAAACAGTGGTTTTCGAAATTTAATTGAGAAATATATCATCCCAGTAGCCTCCTGGCAAAATTTTATGATTTTACAAATTTATTTACTATTTCTAAAGCCCGTTCAAACTTTTAAACTTTGAATTTAGAGTTTGGTCAACTCTTCCGGTCTAAACCCAAGCCCTAGCATTGTAGCGACTCTAACCCAATGAGGTTGGGTCCAACCGGTGCAATTTGGTCCGGCTCAGTCACGCTCGGGCGCGAGCCCAATCCTTCGCGAGACGCGAGCCGTTGATCTCCAATCGAACGGGCGGGGTTGCGACGCCGCGTGGGCTGTCCACGTATGCAAAGCAATCTCCACCCTTGGATCTTGATCGAGCGACCGAGAGGCGCGATAACATTCGGACCACTCCGGATCCCCTCTTGATCTTCACCGTCGATTTTAGATCCAACCGCGCCGCCCTTTTTGTTTTGAACTTAAAGGCGCGCACTCATCTTTGGCCGTCGGATTCAAATCCTACGGTGCGCCTTTTTGACCGCGTGCATTTGGGGCTTAGTTTTGATGGACCGTTGGATTTCAATTGTAGGGTCCCTATTGAGATAACATTCGGACCACTCCGGTTCTCTTTCAATCTTGACCGTAGAAAACCCATCTGACGGTATCACGTCATTTCATTTAAAGTGACGTGTATCCTTTTTGATCGACCGTTGGATTCTAATCCAAAGCTCCTTTTTGAATAATACCTCCGAAACTCCCGTAGAGCTTCTTTAAATCTCAATCGTCCAATTGAGATCGCACGGCCTATATTAAACGATATCGATTAAATTCTTTTAACCCCTCTATTCATCGCAGCCGCCCACTTTTAATCGGACGGTCGATGTTATTTCGCGTTTTAGGAGGCGCGCGCGACTGCGGCTGCCAGCGGGGCCCGCATGTCAGGGAATCATCTCTCTTCCTTCTTGCCTCTGTGCGTCGTCGCCGGCTTTGTGACCGGAGTAGAGGCGTTATCAAAGAATTGTGCAACTATTATCTGGATATTTAGCCCTAATTGGACACCTCATCAGCTCTAGACACTTCTCCTTTGCCCTGTAGCTCAATCTCCATATATATATACCCTAGCTTTTTGGCTTCTGCCATTGTTGACCAAAGGAGCTTATCATCTTCCATTGTTGTTCCAGTGGAGTTTCTTGCTCCTACCCTTTTTGCTTATCCATCTTAGATGCTTGTTTCACTTTGTGATATGAGTTTAGCATCTTTTGTAGGTTGAAACCGAAGGTTTTTCTCTCTGTTGATCAGAGCCGGTTTTCAGAACCTTCGGTGTTTCTCATATCCTGATAAGCTAAGGCCCTAGTTCTTGTCATCTTAAGTACACTAAGGACCTCTGTAGCTTACATGAATCTTTCATTTGTACATAAGCAGCTCCAATCTTCTTTAAACTGAAAAGTTGTTTTTATCACTTTTCGGTCTTTCATATCGTTTTCAAGTTCTAGGGTTTCTCCTGTCAACTTATCATCCTGGTTAGGTCTGAGTTGAACCCTAGTAGCATAAGCAGTGGTCCTTTTGATTCTTGTTGTCATTTATTTAGTTTTGTGTCAAAGCGCTACCTCTGTTATCTATTGTCAGCTAAACCGACATCCTTTGAAATTCTGTCAGTTTCTGTAACTTGACTGATTAGGGTTAGATTAAGGTTAGCCTGGGGTATTATTTACCCTAAAGATCATACTAAGTTTCAATTTAGGATCTTTTACTTAGTCTATTTTCAGTTAACCCGAAATCTGCAGTCTGCCCTGTTTTCATTTCTTTTCAAAATCTGAAAACTGTAACTTTGACCTAAACTCTAGTTTATGTCATTTAAAGGCAGTATATGGTAATATGGGTTATTATCTTTATTGGGGTAGGTATAACTTAATCATGCTGTTAATCATGCACTTCCATATTGATCATACATTTTTCTTTCATCCTGTACTTGTTGTCAACTCTGGTATTTATTGGATTTTATTGTCTCTTTTAGAATCTGGTTCTTCGGAGGTGTTTGAATCTATTTCTGAGCAACCAGAGCCTGCACAAGAAGTATATTATTATCAAGGCAAGCATCCTCTTTGCACCATGTTGATCCTAAAGTTTTATACAATAGAATTTCCAAATACAGTGACACTTGTTGCATGCTAATTCTCTGAAAATACAAGTGTGGTCTGTTAGTAGGTAGTTATGACCTATCATTGTGGTTTACCTTAAATCAGAGTATACACTCAAAACCTAGGGTAGGGCTGTATACTATGATATTTAATTTCAGAATTCTTGCTTAGCCATGAAGTCCATAGACGTTAGAGTTTGACAAGACTATCTTGTCAAACATGGGGACAACAAATAAATTTCAGTCACTTTAACTCTCTGTCCAGTTTCTTTAAATCATATTTGAATTTTGAATTTCAATTGATCTCGACAAGAGGATGCTAGTGATGGTGCCTTCGTGCACGAGATTGGGAAATGTGGTGGACTTGTCAGGACCAATTAAGGACTGAACTCTGATTATTCAATTCAAATCCCTACGTACTTCCACACGCGGTGTATGGGCGCTGTTTGGTTAAGTAAAGGGCTAATGCTATTGAGTTGGAGACAGGGGAGTAAGGATATGTGTATTGATCTTGTATGACATAGATGCTTTGGTCTTTGGGCTGCGTTTTATGCCATGTGAGTTTTATATCAATATCAGATGTTCCTAGAAGGGTGAGGGCGTATTTGTGTTCCATCGCAGGTACGTACCTTAAAGATGTCGATTACAATCTAGTATGGGTAGCGAACCCAGCTCGTATTTCTCTTTGTTTGGGTCGGCATTCCTGACGCAGCATGTGTGCCCCGGTTAAGCAGATTGTGAGGACCCCAATTTATTTGGTTTGTAATGCTTAACCAACCACCTGGTCCTAGCATCACAAATCAAATAAACTGATCCTCGAGATATGTATACTTCCGAGCGATATACACACCCGGTACAAAATTAGACATCAACTTCATTCCACACATAGAGTCCAAACACAACACTACCAAACGAAAGATAAACAAATAGTAGAGTTATTACGCACAAAGGCCGATAGGCCAAGATACACAAATAACAAAAGAAGACAAAGGAAGCAAAGTGACATAAGATGGCTATAAACAAAGCCAATCGGTGTGCCTTCACCACAAGGCATCCGACAGGACCGCCAAGTCTAGTCGTCAAGAAGCGGCAACACAAACTCACGTAGTGAGGACCCCGAGGCTCACCTTCTTCCTCTGCAACAAAAACATTAAGCAAAGCACCGAGTACAAAGATTGTCTTTGTACCCGCAAGACCGACGTGTGAACTAGCGCACTGTTCATATGCTACATGCAAAGCTTATTTGGTGGAGGCCATATGTTTCATTTGCATAAAGCCAACTTTCGCTTGCAATAATATAAATGATTTAAAGGCAAGTTTGCAATTCATTTTAAGGTTGAAATAGCAGTATGGATATTAATAACAAAAGCGAAAGATAAAACAACCTAGAAGTGACTATCCCAATAGTCACCATTAACAATAGCACGAATCCCGATTCGCATCACCCATCAAGTTTTAATTTAAATGTTGTAGTCTAACTCTTGAAAAGCTTACCCAAGCGTGTCCATCACCTAGGACGAGGCTATTCGAATAGTTTTAACCTGCGCAGGGTGTACCATCGCATCCACACCTCGAGATCGCCTTTAAGCCAAAGCACACTTCCAAGGTATGCGCACAGCCTAAGTCCTACGAGACTGTTTCCAATATTGTGTATCAACCTCGAGCCGCTCGTATGGATAGAAACCCATACGCTACATGGTAAAGCCGAAAAGACAACTACCCACTCAGATAAAGCTTTTCTGGACAACTACCATGCTCCCACCTCCGTCCCTCCCCGCGACCTCCGCGACCGGGACCAATACACGCCAAAGTACTAGGTCAAGAGAGGTCCCATATACTCTAGTGTGGTTAGCACGAAATGCTCGGATAAAAATTCACTCACAAGATGTTCGGTCCTTAATTGACCGGGCACCTTTCCAAATACACCCAAAAGATCACACCAATCTTACCATTGTGCCGCGTCCAAATCATTTTTGTTTTCATTTTTTTAGTTTTGCAATTAAACATAGCAAAATGTGAAACATAAAGTTGTAGTAAATTTTGTGTGATCAAGGTTACCGACTAAAGTCGATAACCCTTGCTTCTACCGATAGCTAAGCATGTCTAAGCAAGTTGACCGGATCTACTAAGTGACAAGAGATCATCCAATGATCTCTAATCACAAAGAAATAACCTAAGCTCGGTAGTAGAGATCAATATTTTGTCTACGGGATATGCGACTACTGATTTAACTAATCAATTTAACACAAATTAAGCAATGCATACATACAATTGAAACAAAATATTAGACTTTAAAATACCGATAAATATGATCAAGCGCTTGCTCGCTGCCGTTGCTCAAGTTGTTATGAGGATCGTCCTCGGGGTTGCCGCAAATATCGAAGCCTAACGATCGAACATAACAGCAAATAAGGGCGAATAACACCGGCAAAACTCAAACATACAACAACATCAAAACAAGCCAAAACTCACACAGCAGCCTAAGCATGAAATAACAAAATTTTAGAAACAGAGAACATATCATTTTAAGTTATTATCAATTTTCTATGAATTTTCTAAGCTAAAAACACAACAAGTCACTAGTTAATTATCCAACAAATTTTCATGAACAAACATAGTATCTAAAACCTATCCTAAGAATTAGTATATTAAAAATGAAATTTTACAGAATTGGATTCGCTGGATTTGGACAATTATTGAGAAAGATATGAATTTTCTAATTTTGGAAAATGCATAAAGCATCAATTAATCATTTAACAGATTTTCGATACAGAGACGAGGTTGAAACTAATTTTAATAAATAGAACATTTAAAATGAAAATTAACAGCACTGGTTTTATGCAATTTGGATAAAAATTGAATTAGTTACGCATTTTACAAGTTTAATCGATTTAACGAGGCAATGTAAAAGCATTTGTAAATACTAAAGCTCTTAATACTTCTTCTACCGACGCACGGCTAGCCCGACCAGCGACAGAGGGGGCCGCGAAAATGTCGACGAGCGATCGCTCGCATAAGGTGACGTCGGCGTATTCAAAGAATACGTCTTCGGCTTAATGTAACGTAATCCTAACACATATGCCCGGCAAAAATACGCTTCATGAAAGAGCGCGATTAACAAAACTACACAATCCCCAACCGACATTCCGCCCACATATGAGACTCGAGAATTAAAGCGATTAGATTTGAATCCTAAAGCAGGCTTAACACGAGAGGGCCCACAAGTCGATGACCTAACAGAACCGAGTTTAGCGATAACTAAGCCGCGGCGGCTCGTTCACGACGCGACGGGACGGCGGCGCGCGCGCAGTGATCTAGCAAACCGTTGAGTTTCAAGACGAGTGAGTGGTACCTTAAGGTTCGCAAAGACCTCACGAACCGGTGACGGTGACGCGGAGCCCAATGGTCGCCGGAGATGGGCTCACGACGGCGGAGGCGAGAAGAAGCTACGCTCTTGCGCAGAAGGCGCATGCACTTCGAGCAGCTTCGAGAAGGTGCGCCACGGGATCGCGGAGACACCAGGAATGATAAGCACAAGATAACGCCGATGAAGAGGGACCGAGGCGGCCGGAATTGCTACGGCGGCGAAACCGAAGCTCGGGGAAGAAGGGTCGCGACACCTCACCGATGCACCAAAGACGAAAATGAAGCCATCATTAACCGGTGCACCAATGCGATCCGAAGGGACCAAGTGTCGAAGCTCGAAACTCACCAGAGCACTAGCAAGCTTGTAGGGCTGAGACCACCGGAGTTGGGGACGAAGAAGTGGCTCCGGACGATTCACTGGATGCCACGAGCTCGGGATGGGAAAAAATGGATGCGCACCGAGTGTGGTTCACGATGGTGAGGTTGCGGGCTCAAGGGCTTCTCCACGCGGCAGGTGCTACTTCGCTTCCTTCTCCACGAAACAAGAAATCAAAGGAGATAACACGAACGCAAAGGAGAAGAAGTGGGTGAGCTCGGGGCTTTTATGAAGTCACGGCGATGCCTCCCACCTTAGGACACGAGGGCATAAAGGTGGCGGCGACGAGTGCGTGGCAAACATGCACGCACGCCGCGAGCTCGGTGAGGTGCGGAGAAGACGAGGTTGATCTTGTGGTGGGACCCATATGTCGGCGACAGACGAGCGGTCGCGAACCGGTGGTTTGATTTGATCGAACACACCGACCGTTGGATCCGAAATGGACGGTGGGATTGGTGTATGCATTCGGACAGTCGGTTGCATACGCAATGCGGATCGTTCGATTTGCATCGGACGGCCGACGACCATCGGGCTGTGCTGCGTGCAGCAAAGCGGTGCGACTGAGTCAAGTGTGCGTAGTCGGACTCGAGCCCGAGGTTGGGTCGGGCCCGAGGAACAGAAGATTTTTAGAATTTGGTTTAAAAGACAGAGAAGGTTTGGGAATTTTAGAGGTACTCCTGAGCTCCAAAAATTTCAGAAATTTTTATGGTAGCTACTAGAGACAGAGGACAACCTTGTATAATTTTTCCAGAACTTTTATGCACTGCATGGTTCTAGAAAAATTCACAAGCTGCTGTCCAGGAGTTTGACCAGATTTCAAACAGAGTTGACTTGGCCATTTGAAATAGCAAACAAAATCTAAAAATTGTGAAATAATTCAGGAGGTAGATAGGATGACCAAGATGGTAGGAAAAATAATTTCAGAGGATGATCACAAGTTTGAAAGCTAAGAATCTGCTGACAACAATCTCCATTCACAAGAATTTAATTCTAGAAAATGGAAATTGCTAGGGAAAAATGTAGAAACTTTCAAATGATTTGAAGAGACAACAAAAGTTTTTATTTCTCCTCAAAATTTTACATTTGAAATACAAACCCTAAGTTAGGGCTGTTACAAATCTCCCCCCCTTACAAGAATCTCGCCCCGAGATTCTGATCACTGGGAGAAGAAGGATGGGTAATCTGCTCGGAGACGATCTTCCCGCTCCCAAGTGGCTTCATCCTCGGAGTGGTTCGACCACTGAACTTTAAGGAACTTGATCACACGGTTCCTTGTTCTACGTTCAGCTTCTTCGAGGATACGAACGGGGCGTTCACGATAAGACAGATCTTCCTGCACATCGATATTTTCCAATGGTGTTTCCTCAACAGGAACACGAAGGCACTTCTTTAATTGTGACACATGGAAAACATCATGCACCCCTTCAAGTGTAGCCGGCAACTCCAACTTGTATGCAACAGCTCCCACTTTCTTGATGATGCGATACGGCCCGACATATCGAGGAGCCAGTTTGCCCTTGACACCGAAACGACGATGTCCCTTCAGAGGTGAGACTTTGAGATACACAAAGTCATTGGGCTGGAAACTCAACTCACGGCGATGCCGACCGCATAGCTCTTCCGCTCGGTGAGCTCACGCGCAAGTGCTCACGAATCAAGCGCACTTGACTTTCACTTCATTGATGGAATGGGCCAAAGAAGCGCCTTTCACCGGTTCGACCGGTTCAGCGGTGTTCTGCAGCGCCGTCCATACAAAGCCTCAAGCGGTGCCATACCAAGACTAGCACGAAAGCCGTTGTTGTAGGAGAACTTCGGCAAGCGGTAGGCACTTCTCCCAATTCTTTCCATAGGAGAGAACACAAGCACGAGCATATCTTCAAGAACTTGGTTGACGCTCCGTCGACCATCGACCGAGGATGATAGGTCGAGTGAACGAAAGACGGGTCCCCATGGCTTTCGTAAAGCGTGCCATAGCCGAGAAGTGAAAAGAGAGCCACGATCGACACAATCGTTCGTGGCACACCATGCAAACTCACAATGCGGGATATGTAGAGATCGCCAATCGACCGACACCGAGAGTGGTGTCTTGGCAGGAAGTGCGCTACCTTCGTCAATCGATCGATAACAACCTGGATAGCATCCTTCCCGAAGAAGTGCAGGCGGACCGGTGATAAAATCCATGCCTACAGAATCCCACTTCCATTCTGGTATAGGCAAGGGCTGAAGAAGACCTGCTGGACGCTGATGCTCGGCCTTGACACGACAACATACGTCGCATCTGGCAACGAACACCGCAATCGCGCTTCATGCGAGTCCACCAGAATCTCTGACGCAGATCTTGGTACATTTTAGTGGCCCCGGGATGGATGGACAAAGGCGAATCATGGGCCTCCTGAAGAATCAAATCCCGCAACTCTGGGACCTTTGGGACCACAAGACGCTGCCCAAACCATACAACACCGTGCTCATCCTCTGTGAAACACTTGGCTAAACCATCCCTGATGTTCTGCTTGATTTTACCCACGCCATCATCTGATTGCTGTGCTGCCTTGATCTGATCCACCAAGGTTGGTTGCACAACCAAGGCAGCAAGGGAACCATGCTCAACCAAACCCAAGTTGAGACGTTGAAATTCTGCAAGAAGTGCAGGTTGCTGCTCTTGGATCATCAGAGTATTGCAATACACCTTTCGGCTAAGTGCATCAGCAACCACATTGGCCTTGCCTGGATGATACTGAATACTCATGTCATAATCTTTGATCAATTCTAGCCATCTCCTCTGCCTGAGGTTCAGATCTGGCTGAGTGAACAAGTATTTCAAACTCTTGTGATCGGAATACACCTCACAATGATACCGATCGATAATGCCGCCAAATCTTGAGGGCATGAACTCATCGCAGCAAGCTCTAAATCATGGGTGGGATAGTTGAGCTCATGAGGCCTCAATTGCACGGATGCATAGGCAACTGCCTTGCCTTCCTGCATAAGAACACATCCGAGTCCCCGACGAGAGGCATCGCAATAAATATCGAAGCTCTTGTGGATATCAGGAAGAGTAAGGACTGGAGCTGAAGTCAATCGCTGTTTGAGCTCCTGAAAGCTCTCATCACAAGCAGAGGACCATACAAACTTCTTGTCCTTCTTAAGCAATTCAGTCATCGGCTTTGCGATCTTGGAGAAGTTCTCGATAAAGCGGCGATAGTAGCCGCTAAACCAAGAAAACTCCGTACATCGATGGATCGACTTGGTGGCCCCAAGATAGAACATCGCCGACTTTCTTTGGGATCCACACTATGCCTCCAGCTGAAAGAACATGGCCCAAAAATGCCACTTCCTTCAACCAGAACTCACATTTGCTTGAACTTCGCATACAGTTGTTGCTCCGCAACTTGCCCAAAACAATCTTCAGATGCTCAGCATGCTCTGCTTCAGTCTTGGAATAGATAAGAATGTCATCAATAAAAACCACCACAAATTTGTCCAAAAACTCCATGAATACCGAATTCATCAAGTTCATGAACAAAGTGGAGCATTGGTTAATCCAAAGACATGACGGTGTACTCGCACAGCCATAACGAGTAGTGAAAGCCGTCTTGAATATCCTCACCGATCCGGACTTGATGATAGCCCGATCTCGAGATCAATCTTGGAGAACACCTGAGCTCCAGACAACTGGTCAAAAGATCATCAATGCGGGCGAGGATATTTGTTCTTCACCGTCACTTCATTGAGAGGACGGTAGTCAACACACATACGCAAAGTCTTGTCCTTCTTCTTCACAAAGATCACCGGACAACCCCAAGGAGATGAACGGGACGGATGAAACCCTTTGCTTGGAGCTCACCAAGCCGCTTCTTCAATTCTTCTAGCTCATTGGGAGGCATCCGATACTGGCGCCAAATCGGAGCGATGCAGGGCAACAACTCGATGGCAAACTCGGATCTCGAACCGAGGCATCCTGTGCAAATCTTCAGAAAAACATCCCCAAAGTCGATACTATGGGAACATCTTGAATTTGCGGTGGCTTTGCTTCTAATGCACATAGACGGGCCCCGGCCGTGGCGAAAACCCGACTTGCTCACCCGAAGGGTGGTAAGATAGACAATCTTCCCGGCACAATCGATTTGCCCCAAGTGTTGGGACAACCAATCCATGCCAAGAATCACATCCGGACTCATTGAACCGAAAGAGTAATGAGATTTGCCACAAATCCCACTCCTTCAACTATGATAGGAACATCCCGACATCAGAATCGCTCTCATTTCC
This sequence comes from Ampelocalamus luodianensis, assembly GCA_036346255.1. Lineage (NCBI taxonomy): Eukaryota > Viridiplantae > Streptophyta > Magnoliopsida > Poales > Poaceae > Ampelocalamus > Ampelocalamus luodianensis. The sequence goes on along the minus strand of CM070617.1, from coordinate 58,143,975 downwards.
GACCGAGAGCGGATGAGCAAAGGAACTTCCAAAGGAACACGGTGAAGACCACTAGCGCAGCAAATGATCTTGAAATAAAAGAATGCGATGCTTCGAATCAAATAATCTGCAGCGGGACGAGAATTGACAAGAAGTGTACCAATCACGACATCCGCGCCTCCGAGCCTCCTCGGTGAAAGGTGGTTGACTCGACCGCTACTCGCACCTCGGGTCTTGAATAATCTTTTGGTCGCGGGTGATCGCCGCTCCCGCCGCGTCCTCCATTAGGGACGAGGGATCGCCGCAACACTCGAGGGCGAGCATTCGCATAATGGCCCTTGTTGTGGCAAATAAAACAAGTCACCTCGCCGCCGGATTGCGGAGGCCGCTCTGCTGGCTGGATCGCAGCGCACGTGGTGAAACACGGCCTGCGGTGGGCGAGGGGCTGGTGCGAGATGGTCTCGGCGCCGGTGGAGCAAAAGAACGGCCATCGTGCCGCCCACCGAGGACGAACGAGTGGTGTGAGTAGACCGATGCGCTCCCATTTGCGCTGCGAGACTCGCCCCGCTTTGCCTTATGCTCGCAACAATGGCCTTATCTACTAAGGCACGAAAGTCCGAGAAGTCCACAATAGATAGCTTGTCCTGCAGCTCCTCGGACAAGCCATCCATAAACTTCTCTGCTAGCCTCATCCGAGGCCACCTCACCCGAGCATAACGAGCCAAGTGATTAAACTCGTATAGATACTCCGTCACGATTTGCGCCTTGCTTGAGCGCGAGGAACTCCTTCTTCTTGACTTCATCAGCCGTTAGGGATGTGGGCCCGACAAAGTCGACTGAACTCCTCCCACGCGACCACATGGCGCGCGCCGCATGGCGAGATAGTTCTCCCACCATGAGAGTGCTGCGCCCTCGAGCCGGTGGGACGCGAAAGTGCCTTATCCTGCGCGCGACATCAGCTATGTTGAGCTTTCGCCAACCATGCGTAGCCAATCATCCGCATCAGTGGGTCCTCGTGGCGGGAGAAAGTCGGCGCGTGTGCGGAGGAACTCGCAAGGCCCCCGCGAGTTTGGTGGCCGCCACCATCGGCAGGAGTGGAGGTATTCCTAGCAATAACCTCCAAGATGCGCTGTCGGTCCATGCGGTTTCGCTCGATCGGCGAGAACCTCACCATGGTCGGAGGAGGGGAAGCTCCTCATCATGACCGATCACGACCGCCACGCTGTTCTCCGGCCATCCTGCTTTACTAAGACAAGTTAGCAACAAATTTAAGAGCAAGAAAGCCCAAAATTCATGAAAGCAACCGAAACAAACACAAGGCGGGATAAAGTTCGACCAAGAAAAATCGGACACATAACTACTCCCTTTACATCTTACCCTATTATCCCCACAAGTTTTAGTTGGATTAAACTTCATGGTTCTCCCCAAACTAATTCCACGGTAGTAACTATCTTTTGAAAGGTGAAGAGAGAAACCAAGTTTCAAAACTTAAATTAGAGTAAGATGAGAGTAGAAAGCTAAGATAGGTAAGGAATAAAATCGAGAATCGCCTAGGTTTGCATAAACCTTTTATGATTTGAAAATAAGACTTTCAAAATATCCTAAAGACGACTATGCTTGGGTTACTACGGTCGAATGGCTCGATACCAACTTTGTGAGGACCCCAATTTATTTGGTTTGTAATGCTTAACCAACCACCGGTCCTAGCATCACAAATCAAATAAATCGATCTCGAGATATGTATACTTCCTAAAGCGAGATACACACCCGGTACAAAATTAGACATCAACTTCATTCCACACATAGAGTCCAAACACAACACTACCAAACGAAAGATAAACAAATAGTAGAGTTATTACAGACAAAGGCCGATAGGCCAAGATACACAAATAACAAAAGAAGACAGCGGAAGCAAAAGTGACATAAGATGGCTATAAACAAAGCCAATCAGTGTGCCTTCACCCACAAGGCATCCGACCGACCGCCAAGTCTAGTCGCCCAAGAAGCGGCAACCACACTCACGTAAGTGAGGACCCCGAGGCTCACCTTCTTCCTCTCGCAACAAAAACATTAAGCAAAGCACACGAGTACAAAGATTGTCTTTGTACCCGCAAGACGACGTGTGAACTAGCGGACTGCTCATATGCTACATGCAGCTTATTTGGTGGAGGCCATATGTTTCATTTGCATAAAGCCAACTTTCGCTTGCAATAATATAATACGCTTTAAAGGCAAGTTTGCAATTCATTTTTAAGGTTGAAATAGCAGATGGATATTAATAACAAAGCGAAAGATAAAACAACCTAGAAGTGACTATCCCAATAGTCACCACAACAATAGCACGAATCCCGCATTCGTACTCACCCATCAAGTTTTAATTTAAATGTTGTAGTCTAACTCTTGAAAAGCTTACCCAAGCGTGTCCATCACCTAGGACGAGGCTATTCAATAGTTTTAACCTGCAGGGTGTACCACTGCACCCACACCTCAGGCATCGCCTTTAAGCCAAAGCACACTTAGAAGGTATGCCAGCACTGACTAAGTCCTACGAGATCAAGCTTCCAATATTGTGTATCAACCCAGCCGCTCGTATGGATAGAAACCCATACGCTTACATGGTAAAGCCAAAAGACAACTACCCACTCGGGATAAAGCTTTTGGACAACTACCATGCTCCCACCTCCGTCCCTCCTGCGACCTCCTGCGACCGGGACCAATACACGCCAAAGTACTAGGTCAAGAGAGGTCCCATATACTCTAGTGTGGTTAGCACGCCAAATGCACGGATAAAAATTCACTCACAAGATGTTCGGTCCTTAATTGACCGGGCACCTTTCGATCACACCCAAAAGATCACACCAATCTTACCATTGTGCCGCGTCCAAATCATTTTTGTTTTCATTTTTTTAGTTTTGCAATTAAACATAGCAGAAATGTCTGAAACATAAAGTTGTAGTAAATTTTGTGTGATCAAGGTTACCGACTAAAGTCGATAACCGCCGATTCTACCGATAGCTAAGCATGTCTAAGCAAGTTGACCGGATCTACTAAGTGACAAGAGATCATCCAATGATCTCTAATCACAAAGAAATAACCTAAGCTCGGTAGTAGAGATCAATATTTTGTCTACAGGATATGCAACTACGGATTTAACTAATCAATTTAACACAAATTAAGCAATGCATACATACAAATTGAAACAAAATATTAGACTTTAAAATACTGGGATAAATATGATCAAACTGCTTGCTTCTTTGTTGCTCAAGTTGTTATGAGGATCGTCCTCGTGGTTGCCGCAAATATCGAAGCCTAACGATCGAACATAACAAAGCAAATAAGGCGAATAACACCGCAAAACTCAAACATACAACAACATCAAAACAAGCCAAAACTCACACAGCAGCCTAAGCATGAAATAACAAAATTTTAGAAACAGAGAACAAATCATTTTAAGTTATTAGCAATTTTCTATGAATTTTCTAAGCTAAAAACACAACAAGTCACTAGTTAATTATCCAACAAATTTTCATGAACAAACATAGTATCTAAAACCTATCCTAAGAATTAGTATATTAAAAATGAAATTTTACAGAATTGGATTCGCTGGATTTGGACAATTATTGAGAAAGATATGAATTTTCTAATTTTGGAAAATGCATAAAGCATCAATTAATCATTTAACAGATTTTCGATACAGAGACGAGGTTGAAACTAATTTTAATAAATAGAACATTTAAAATAAAAATTAACAACCTTTGGTTTTATGCAATTTGGATAAAAATTGAATTAGTTACGCATTTTACAAGTTTAATCGATTTAACGAAGGCAATGTAAAAGCATTTCGAAATACTAAAGCTCTTAATACTTCTTCTACCGACGCACGGCTAGCCCGACCAGCATCGACAGCGGGCCCGCGAAAATGTCGACGAGCGGATCGCCCGCATAAGGTGACGTCGGCGTATTCAAAGAATACGCCTTCGCTAATGTAACGTAATCCTAACACATATGCCCGGCAAAAATACGCTTCATGAAAGAGAAAACGCATTAACAAAACTACACAATCCCAACCGACATTCCGCCCACATAACGTAGACTCGGAGAATTAAAACGATTAGATTTGAATCCTAAAACAAAGCTTAACACGAGAGGGCCCACAAGTCGCTGACCTAATGAACCGTGTTTAGCGATAACTAAGCTTCACGGCTGCTCGCTTCAAGACGCGACGGCGGCGCGCGCGCGCAGTGATCTAGCAAACCGGTGAGTTTCAAGACGAGTGAGTGGTACCTTAAGGTTCGCAAAGACCTCACGAACCCGGTGGACGGTGACGCGAGCCCAATGGTCGCCGGGAGATGGGCTCACGACGGCGGAGGCGAGAAGAAGCTACGGCTCTTGCAGAAGGCGTTACGGACTTCGAGAAGCCGAGAAGGTGCGCCACGGATCGCGAGACACCAGGAATGATAAGCACAAGATAACGCCGATGAAGAGGGACCGAGGCGGCGGAATTGCTACGGCGCGAAAAACCGAGCTCGGGAAGAAGGGGTCGCGATACCTCACCGATGCACCAAAGACGAAAATGAAGCCATCATTAACTTCGATGCACCAATGCGATCCGGCGACCAAGTGTCGGCCGAAACTCACCGAGCACTAGCAAGCTTGTAGGGTCGAGACCACCGGAGTTGGGGACGAAGAAGTGGCTCGGACGATTCACCGGATGCCACGAGCTCGGGATGGGAAAAAATGGATGCGCACCGGTGTGGTTCACGATGGTGAGGTTGCGGGCTCAAGGGCTTCTCCAACGCGGCGTTGCTACTCTTCGTTTCCTTCTCCGGCGAAACAAGAAATCAGCGGAGATAACACGAGAACGCAAAGGAGAAGAAGTGGGTGAGCTCGGGGCTTTTATGAAGTCACGCGATGCCTCCCACCGACACGAGGGCATAAAGGTGGCGGCGACGAGGTACGTGGCAAACATGCACGCGACGCCGCGAGCTCCGGTGAGGTGCGGAGAAGACGAGGTTGATGCCGACAGTGGGACCCATATGTCGGCCGATGACAGGCGGTGCGAACCGGTGGTTTGATTTGATCAAGAACACACCGACCGTTGGATCGAAATGGACGGTGGGATTGGTGTATGCATTCGACAGTCGGTTGCATACGCAACGCGGATCGTTCGATTTGCATCGGACGGCCGACACCATCGGGCTCACGCTGTGCAGCCAGGCGGTGCGACCGAGTCAAGTGTGTAGTCGGACTCGAGCTCGAGGTTGGGTTGGGCCGAGGAACAAGACTTTTAGAATTTGGTTTAAAAGACAGAGAAGGTTTGGGGAATTTTTAGAGGTAGCTCCTGAGCTCCAAAAATTTCAGAAATTTTATGGTAGCTACTAGAGACAGAGGACAACCTTGTATAATTTTTCCAGAACTTTTATGCACTGCATGGTTCTAGAAAAATTCACAAGCTGCTGTCCAGGAGTTTGACCAGATTTCAAACAGAGTTGACTTGGCCATTTGAAATAGCAAACAAAATCTAAAAATTGTGAAATAATTCAGGGAGGTAGATAGGATGACCAAGATGGTAGGAAAAATAATTTCAGAGAATGATCACAAGTTTGAAAGCTAAGAATCTGCTGACAACAATCTCCATTCACAAGAATTTAATTCTAGAAAATGGAAATTGCTAGGGAAAAATGTAGAAACTTTCAAATGATTTGAAGAGACAACAAAAGTTTTTATTTCTCCTCAAAATTTTACATTTGAAATACAAACCCTAAGTTAGGGCTGTTACACAGATGCGATCAGTCGTTGTTTAAGCGAGATCAGTTCACACATGGGTATGCAACTCAATAGTGTCGGCTTGTTGAAAAATACCAAATCTTAGTTTACCCGGCCGGCATACCAAAGGTTGTGTGCTATTATTCCGGAGGCTTACGGGCTAACTAAGTCGTGTGGGTAAAGATGTACACCCCTGCAGGGTATCAAACTATTCGAATAGCCGTGTCCACGGTCATGGACGATAACTTGAGTTGATGTCACCTGTATAGAATTTTGTTTTCAAATACCGTTTGGGAGTTTTTATTTCAGCATGAGGGAATTCATGCATTGTACTGTCTACATTATGTTCAATTACTTACTGTTTTACCCAAAGTTGGATTTATTAAATTGCTTTAGCAAAACCTAGCAATTGTAGGTTAAGATGTATTGCTTTATGCAAAATTGAACCATTATGCCTTCCTGTTGTAACCATATGCATGTACAAATCTAAATCCTTTGAAAAGGTTCTAACAAACACCTTCTTTTATTAGTTTGTGTAAGTCTTGCTGAGTACCTTCCGTACTCAAGGTGCTATAACCTATTGTTGCAGGTGAGGACGGTTACTTATATGAAGTGCCCGTTAGCGCCGATCAGGGTGACGCTAACGAGTAAAGCTATTTCTTTCCTCCACGCAATCGCTCATGTGGATGGGGCCATTGGTGGTTTTGTCGTTTTATTTTGCTTCCGCTGTCAGTTCTTTGTAGTGGCCAAGTCACTTGATAATGCAGTACTAAACCGAAAATTGTAAGCTTATGTTTGATTATGTAAATATATGACTTGTATGTGTATGATGCAATGTTGTTTAAGGATATATGTGCAATGGTCACTGATCCTGGGAACCATTGTAAGACATATATCCGGGAATCCGGAATATTGGATTTGTTACTTATTAAATTTATGCTTCTAGCATGATCTTTAATAAAGGAGCAGCACTGTTCCTTAATTAAGAATTGTGCTACAGTATAACTTTAATTAAGTACATTTCCAACATTCTGGGGCGTTCACAATTTTGTTTTAGGACTGCCTAGAACTAAGAGGGGGAGCGATTCTGTTTTTGCCGTTGTGGATTGTTTTTCGAAGATGGCACACTTTATTCCGTGCCACAAAAGCGACGATGCGTCGCATATTTCTAACTTGTTTTTCAGGGAGATCATGAGGCTACATGGCATGCCACGCACTATTGTGTCAGATCGCGACGTGAAGTTCATGAGCTACTTCTGGAAGACGCTTTGGGGTAAACGGGACGGTTGTTATTCAAAGACAACTTGTCATCCCCAAACTGATGGTCAAACAGAGGTGGTCAACCGCACACTTTCGATGCTACTCCGGACCATGATCAAGAAGAACCTGCGCGAGTGGGAGGATTGTTTGCCGCACGTGGAATTCGCTTATAATCGGGCCGTGCACTCCACTACACAGTTGTGTCCTTTTGAGGTGGTGTATGGCTTCAAACCCTTTACGCCGCTTGATTTGCTGCCACTTCCAAGTCAACACCATGTTCATATGGAGGCGTCCAAGCGAGCTGAATATGTGAAGAAATTGCATCTAAAAACAAAAGAAGAGATAGAGCGCAAGGTCAATTCCTATGCTGAGAATGCGAACAAGAAAAGGAAGAAGATGATTTTTCAACCAGGTGATTTGGTTTGGGTACACTACCGCAAGGATCATTTCTCAGAACGCCGCAAGTCTAAATTGCTGCCGCGAGGTGATGGGCCTTTCAAGGTGCTTGCGAAGATCAACGACAATGCCTACAAGATAGAGCTTTTGGCGATGACTATAGCGTGAACTCTACGTTCAATGTCGCTGATTTATCACCTTTCTTTCGTGGTGACGATCCAACGTCGAGGACGACGCCTTTTCAAGAGGGGGAGGATGATGAGGACATCCCTAACACTTATACATCTTTCCCTATTGGTGGTCATGTACATACTGAGATGGATGCCATAAATGAAGCTACAAATAATACAAGTGCAGAAGTGCATGTTGGTCCACTAACTAGAGCAAGAGCTAAACTTCTAAATCAACAGGTGCTTTTGTTTCTTAATGAATCTTCTATTGTTATTGATGAGAATAGGATACTACCTCATGCAAATATTTTATGCATTCTCAGGTTTGAACATTGTGAAGCGTTTGGAACCGAGAGGGAGGAGAGGGAGGCTGGAGCCAAAGCAATGGAAGAGAAGCTCACGTGGGTCAAGCAAGAGGAGAAAGGCCCAAGAATTCAAGCCCAATTCGGATCTTCCACAAGCCAAACCGAAATTCATCTCAGAATCAACTCAGAATTCAATTTGATTTGGTTCGGGACAGCCCAACAGGCCTGTAATAAAAAGGCCATAACTTTTACATACGGAGTCCGATTGGGGTGTTCTTGGACTTGTTTGAAAGCTTATTCCAAGGCCCACACAATGGGTATGGCCCCAGCCTCAGAAGACGTACGGTCGCGCCGCTATGGCCGAAACAATGTGACGGATTTAAGTTAGATTTTCCTTTTTGTGTGTTTTTGAGTCTTAGCCGAATTGGAGTTTGATTCGGCATGTGTAGCCGGCCCTAGGCCGTGCGTGAGTCATGGAGGGCGCCTTAAGTACCCTTGCCCCTCCTTTGTATCCATTAGACCGGTTTATGCATAAGAATTGAAACACAGCTATTGCTTGTTCTTTCTAAAACCAGAGTTCATGCAAGGACTTTGAGGGAGGACTAGGTGATCCGTTGGTTCGTTCTGCAATTCAAGGTCAAGCCATCGTTCCACTGGGAATCGGGGACTTGGCGTTCGTCGTTCGTGGTCTCGCGACGAACAAATATCCGGTGTGTTTGGGCGTATTCCAAAGAGTTGAGGGTTCGTGCATTGGCGCGAGTGTTCAGCTAGCGACGTCGTCTACTTCGCATCAACTATCCACGGTTCCTCACTGAGAAGATCGGGCCTCCCCTGTATCAGAGGGGATATGATGAGGACATCCTATCAACTTACGGGGTCCAGCCGGAGGTGCGGGATGAAGGCACCACAAGTGAGGAAGACATACATACATTTGCATTACATTCAACCAAGAGGAGAAAAGAAACAAGCCTTTCGGCCAATAAAGAAGGAGAGAAGCCCAAACCTGAGGAGAATCCAAGAGAAGGGGGCACGTGGGCCAAGGGCTGCCGCTTGGCCATGGATCAAGAAGCCTTGGCCAAGCCAAGAGGAAGAGTTCTACTCCCACACACCAAAGCAAACAAGAACCAAGCTGTATGAGCCAAGCCAAGGAAGGGCCAAGGAAGCGCTTGGGCCCAACGAGGGAGGCACATGGCCCAAGGTGGGCTTTAGCTAGGCCTGGGCGTGATGGAGATCATCGAACTCCAACACAAACTCAAAATCCGAATTGGAGCACACTCTCAATTTCAACCCAAAGTCAATTCCGAATTTGAAACAAATTTCGATACAAATTGCACCTTATGATTTAGGGAATTGTGTGGTCTTGAATGCCAAGTATTTAGGCCAAATTATACTTATAATTTCGTCCATGTATCTTGTGTTTTCGTTCATAGCACTAGAGTTCATGTTATTTGCGTTTAGGAGTTGTTTTCGGGTTCTAGCGGTCGAATTGGAGTTGGGCTTAGCCCAAACCTTTTTCAGACGAACTAGGAGGGAGGATAGCTCCCTATTTAAGGTGTGTAGCCGAGCCTAGGAGAGGCACCACGAATTTTGATGCTTTTGGATAGATCCAATCTATTGTTTAGTTGCTAGTTTTCATAACCAAGTGTTCTTGCCTCTATTGTTCTTGCGGATTCTTTGAGTTTGCTTGGATTGATTAGTCGTGGTCAGTCTCTCTGTGCAATTGCTTACGTTCTGGTTGTGTGGATTGGATCATTGTGAGAGTTGTGGTGCGATTGCTTCTATCGTGGTCGTATGCTTGACGCAAGGCTATCCTAATTTCGTATCGTGTTGCTACCCTTGAGTTATCTTTGTTCTTCGTATGTTCATGGTCATCGCAGGATCGGGCAACCCGTATCATGAGCTAGTAAGCATTGAGAGATCGAATAAATACTGCCTCAAATTGATCCATTAGACGGCACAAAGACAAGCCCAAGAAATGCCTTGTCAAATTGATCCAATAAAATTGTCTTGCGCCGACAACTTGGCACCCCCCTGCGCTGGCGTTCTCCATCATTGCCGACGCTGATGCCAACATCTTACTGCTGACAGTAGTCCAGTCCATTAATTTCCACATCCACGCTTCACCTTTTCAGCTCCATGAAAAAAAAACTAAAAAGGAAAAAAGAAAAGCACTGCTCCTAAATCTGACCATGTCGGCACCACCGTCGGGGGGTGGAGGGCTCATCAATGAGGTGCTCACGATGACGAGCTTTGCGCGGTGCTCATACGACTGGGGCCCGAAGCAGAACGCATTCGGCTCATGTGTCACCTCGTTGCGCGCTTCCCTGACGTTCTTGAGCTTGACCTCTTCCAGTCGCTGCCCCGCTTCTTCTACCACGGCGTCATCGCCGGGGACCTCCACGACGGCGTATTTGGCACGGAGGTTGAGGTGGAGCCGATGGCGTGAGGGCATGACGAATCTGGGCAATGGCTGGCCGAATAGAGCCGACGAAGCGAGTGGCGCCAGCGTGGGAAGCAGGGGAGAGAGCGAGAAAGAGAGTGATTTGGGGACGAGGAGGTGAGCAGAACAAACTTATTAATACCGTTCTGGTACTGATCAGTATAGCCAATATGTACTATATCGTCACTTAAACCGCTATGAAACAGTCATGTGTTTCGTACCATTTTAGATACCAGCCAATACCGGCTATACCGGTTCGATACTGGTCAATACCGGGCATATCGACTTCGATACAGGCCAATACCGGGCATATCGACTTCGACACCGGTTAATGTGGGCTATATCAGACAATACCGATCATACCAACGGAATTGATAATACCGTCATTTGTACTTATTGAATTATAAGTTATATTTAGTCCTACTATTATGTATTTGGAATAAAATTAGAAGTAAAATTTGGTGTGCATATAATTAAACATATATGTACTTATAAATATATGTTATTATATTAAACTCCAGAATGGTACACCGTAATGACCGGTACCAAAATATCTCATTCCAAGAGCTAAACCGGTATAGCCGTATAAGTATAGAGCAGAAGCACTTAGAATTCTTTTTTGATTTGGCCCTGTAGCGCCACGTAATTGCAAAAATGACCTCCCTTTCACCGTATTTGCACAATTAGCCCCCATACGAGCGCAGAATCACTGGGGGGGCGACGCGTGTCCCCTTTCGCGCTCGGCGAGCGCGGAAGGTAGCCTGGGCACGGCACCAGCGTAGCGGGCGCGGGACTGAGGTGAAAAGCCACCTTCCGCGGTGGAGGAGCGCGGAAGGGGCGGCGACTTCTTGCGGTGGCCGAGCGCGGAAGGTTCGGCCGCTTACCTCGGTGGCCGACCGCGGAAAGAAGCTGGCACAGGGCGGTGCAGGAGCACAAAGCCGGGCGCGTGGCAGGCGCCGCGCGGCAAGGGGGGCCGCCTCATCCCACGCTCGGCGACCGCGGAATATCGCCGGGCCCGCCAAACGTTTGCTTTCGCGCTGGCGTGGTTTGCCGTGATGGCTGATTGCTTTCCGCGCTCGCCGAGCGCTGAAGGGGACACGCGTCCCCCCGGCGATTCCGCGCTCGTATGGGGGCTAATCGTGCAAATAAGGTGGAAGAGGGGTCATTTTTGCAATTACGTGGCGCTACAGGGCCAAATCAAAAAAGAATTCAAGCACTTATGGGCTCACGTGACCTCACGTGCGCCACGTCGCCCGCTAGGCTCCAAAAAACGTAAGTGAAATTCGTTTCTTGCGTCGATGGACAGGCTTTAAGAGCATGTACAATGCAGGTGTTTAGAGAGATGTTTAGGCAAGAAAAACTGATTTTTCTTGCCACGTAAGATAGATGAGATGCTTATTTTGTAGCATCGATGCTTGATTAGGCATCGGTGCTTAAGAGGTGTTTATGTATATAACTATATATAATTAATAGATAATACAATCATCTAAGCACCTACAAAATAAATACTTACATCGGAGGAAACAACTTTTATATAGGTACTTGATGACGTGGCTACATTCTCTTTCCTTAAACACTCGTATATAAGCATCTTACATTGTACATGCCCTAATAGGAGTGCAGGAATCCAAACAACCCCCGTTGCATGGTGTGACCTGGCCCAAGCCCTTTTCCAGGCTACCAAACGAGCGTTGATGAAAATTCTCTCTTTTTAGGGCAGTTGGATCCATGCGGCCATGCCATGCTGAGCCATGGCATGTACAGTGTATTGCCATTTTTGTTCATATATCAAAGGGAGCCACTCTCGCCGTTAGCGCCGTTCAATTTGGCGCGACAAAGAAGGTTGCCTCTGCTCGAACGGCCCACTGCTGACTTGCCGTAGCTTGTCGGAGGAGGCTGTAGCAGACCGCCTCCCTCGAGCACGAGCTGTGGCAACCTCGGACCAGCGGCTGGCATTGGAGGGACTGGGTAGAGTGCCGCTCGAAAACACGATTCAATCGATGAATGTCAGCCCGATTTTTTAGGCAATTTTGCCCTTCCTCTTGGGAGGCCAACGTCGTGTCTTCGGCACTCACCCACCGTCGCCGCGACGCCGCCAGGCAACAGAAACCATCACGATTTAGAGCAGAAGCACAAGTTCTGGACATTATTGGCCTCTATGTACATTATAATTCCAAATTTGACCTCCTCACCTTTGAAATTCCCCTTTTAGCCCCTTCCCCCACCTGTTGCGCCACCCAGCCGCAGAAGCAAATGAACCGACGAACAAAAACTGAAGCGTGGCCACTTCCTGCGGCCAGGCAGCGCAGCAAGGGCCTGCTGCGGCCGGGCGGCGCAACATCTTTGCTGCTGCAGCTAGGTGGCGCAGCAGATGGGAGAAGGGGGCCAAAAGCGAAATTTCAAAGGTGAGGAGGTCAAATTTGAAATTATGATACATAGGAGGGCCAATAGTGTCCAGGACTCCAGAAGCACCAGGCACGCTTGGCAGTTGGCACCAACGACAACGAGGCAACGATGCCAGTCAGGATCGGCGTCTTGCCTTCGTCAATTTCAAATGTAACTGCTTGCTGGAAGCACGAATGTAGGCGTTCATCTAAATTCATTTTTTCAAGTGGCAGTGTGGCACCCTCCAAAGTGCCATCTTTTAAATCAACATGAATCCGAAAAATGGTCAATCTAATGAAAAGGGGATAAAAACTTGTGTATCTATTGAACTGAACTGATAATGATATATTTCCATATTAAGTTGTAGAACTTTAATTTTAATATCATATTTGCGGTTCATTTTATACATTAATTGGGTGTCTGGTACTGAAAGCAGCAGCATACAGATTTTTTTTTTTGCCATAATTAAAATCGAAGTAAAAGAAGGAAAACGAAAAGCAGAGAACATTCCTTTTCAACTTCATCTCTGGTAGTTTCAACAAACCGTCACCAACTAACCTTGGATCGAAATGGAAGGCAAAAACAGGCAGTTAAGAACTTCGAAAACATTAATGATCTCACTACTAAAAGTTACAAACATGTAGCAGTTGAGGTTGCAACCAGCTAAAAAACTGGTATGGGAGCAACATTTCTGAGGCATCCACTTCATTTTTCAGTCTTGCGCCTTTTCTTATCAGAATTTTTTGTCTGTTGTTTCTTCTCAAGATGATTCTGAGGCCTCTGTAAGAAACAAAACAGTGCAAAGAATATCAGGATACTATGTGCTGAAGCTTCCAGCAGCTTCAAGGACTACGATGCAATACCACACAAATACTGGTTGGATTATTGTTAAAGTGTGTTCATCATCCTAGTATGACCTCCATGGTGGCGTGCTCCTGGAGATCATTTGATGTAGAGACGATAATAATATGATATTGCACAAGCTTTGAGCTCAATAGGCCCTTCAATATGATGCCTAAAAAGCCTTCGATATGTGCTGTACGCTAATGCAAATCAAAAGGATGTGATTTCATACCTTTTTCCTCCTCCGATTTTGTCGCTGCCTGCCTGAATCCTTCTTTGGCTTTTGTACTTGCTGAAACATTTAGCAGGTATGAACAAAATTGAGCACAATACCGAATTGCAATTCAATTTAAGAAAATACTTTGGTCAGGTGAAATTAGAAACTTTTTAAAAAATAGTGGAAACACCTGAGCGAGAGCTACAGTCCGAGCATGTCGTTCAGCATGTGTCTCTTGCTCTTCCTCCAGGTCACCATCACTGTTAAGCATCAGCTTAAGCCTCCCTTCTTCTAATAGTTTCTTCGATCGAGCATGTCTCTACAATCGACAAACCAAAAGGAAGACATGTGACAAAGGTAGCATTCACAGCTGACAACTCTAATCAATTTTCTTCTGATTGTTTCTTTTTATGTGGTATGGGAGTCTTCTCCTTTAATGTTAAATAGGAGGGAAATAGTAGCTTTCTTCTGAATTACTAACCTTTGATTTTAGATGTACCCTGACCATCTCCTCATTTAAGCACATGATTCTAGGACAAAGCTTGCACTTATACACAGATTTGCACTTCAGAATGCAGTTAGTGAAATCATCGTCAACAGCATCATCCTTGTTAGCAGCACCTTTGGCAGAATCAGCATTACCACTTGAAGCTTTCTTAACAGGCAAATTTATCTCACAATCTTCTTCATACCTTGGGCTGCTGTTCTCATCATCATTGTCTGAAAGAAAACCTATCCTCAGTAAAATTACTTGCAGAGACTTGGATCTTGCCACAATATTTTAAAATTATTCAATACATAGAACTATGCTCATATTGAAGCGTTTCCATAGGATGACTCGGTAAAGATGCTTCGCACTGAACTACTGAAGTGATTAATGAGCTGCTAAAGAGGAACAGGATATGAATTATAGCTACTACTCATACTCCAGTCAAAGATTGAAATTGGTCCGATAAACAGGAATTAGCAATACCAAAAAGTTCAACATGTACTAGCTCAGAGCCTTAATTATTACCAAGTAATACATTTTATAAAACGTATTCAAATGGAAACATTAAAATATAGAGTTTACAGTCATATATTTCTACAGATCTCAAATCGAACAAATTAGCCTAAAAAGCCTAAGCCTAAACCTAAGCGCAAGAAAGGGTGGAGACAGGTAATGAAAAGGCTCAGAAGCAAACATTTGTCAAAATGCCACACCCTGAGGTCATTGACCAAACCAAGATCCCTGAGGTAGCAGCCTGCCACGTCTGCATTAGGTAGCACTCTTGTCCCTAATGGCCATTGATCATTGGAAACAACAAGGTGAATGCAGCATAGGAAGACTGGAAGACAAATGCAGTGGTGGTGCATGGAGATAGTTTAATCAGATGAAATTACAAGGCTTGCGCTATTGTAAGTCAAAAAGTCCAGACAAAAGTCTCTCAAGTCTCAATGACACTAAATATGCTGGTGAAACAAAGCCTTGTACAAACATACTTCTACAACCCCATAGGGATAAGGCAAAAAAAAAAAGATGATGTTACAGACTCCCTACTTAATTACCAAAATTTTGTACGACACCATACAAACACAAAAGGCAGAAGTATCCTGGCATGTCATCATACATAGTATAGCTACTTTACCATAAAAACTAACAAGAAAACTAACTTAGCCTAAACCATAACTTAAATTCTTAGAAACCTCCTCCACATCTCCAAAAAAAAATCCAGATCTCTAATAATCCAAATTGAAGGGGGGAACAGGTTGAAATACTATTTAGTCCACATAAAAGCAAGAACAAACAATACCTACAGAAGGTACATCAACATCATTCCCAGAGCTGTCCTCACTTTGGTATCCTGAACCTGATAGATAGGAGCAACCAAAGAAGAAAAAGTTGATTAAAAAAATTTGCATATAATGGGTCTAAGCTATTGCATCCTAGAGAAGCTTTTCTAGTGAAGCCATAAAATACAACAAAAATGTAGAAGATATAGGTTACCCTAACAAACAGTTACATTTATAAGAAAATAAGAATAATAGAATAAGACAGGCGTTTGGCCATTATATATGGGCAGAGCAGATTAATAAATGATGGTATACTACAATGGTTTTTATATGGTATTGGAAAATTGGAGTTGATCAATCATCCTCTGAGAGTTTCATACTCAATACATTAAATAATATTATTCAAATATACCCAATATAAGATATAATCATATAACATCATTATCAGCTCAAAAACAGTACATGTCTAGATTTTGTCCACGCACTCAAAATCAACAACTCCATTAATCCAAAAGGCTCGGCTACACTATCAAGAGTCAATGGAAAAACTGGTCGCCACATTAGACAACTATTTGAGTGTGTTGACGCATTTACACCCTGAAAGCAAGTATCACAGTACATCGGATAACTTGTCCTCAAGAGACCCCATAACACAATGGGTAAACTAAACTACCCGTGTAACCACTTAAGGATTCCAAATTGCACAAATACGAGACAATGTAAACTAGAAGAAACTTACTCTCTTCTTCGAATTGTTGCTCTGATTCTTCTTCCTGTTCTTCTCCCGACGCCTCCTCGGCCACTTCCTGTTCTTCTTCTTCTTGCTCCTCCTCTACTTCCTCACCGGCGACCGCTTCTTCCGCGGGGTCGCGGTCCGAGTCCGAGCCCGATGAGGAGGAAGAGGACGACGAGGAGGCGCTCTTGTCCCCGTGGTCTTGCCTGAAGTAGCGCCTCTTGATCATCTCGGCGGCCGCCGCCGCCGCCGCCGCCGCCACGTGTTCTTGGTGAGGTGAGGTTTTTGGGGAGGCTCCTAGCTGAGGTTTCTTCTTTTAAAGAAGCGCAGGCCGTTCGATATAGGTCATACGCCGGGCCGGTTGAGACTTGATGAGGGCAGGTGCCAACATCCCCAGCCAGGATCAGTCCGTTTGAGTTAGGTCTCAGGCTCAAAAACGTGTAAACGCCTGGGCTCGAGCTCGAAACACACGAACAGAGGAGAGGATAAACCACAAAATTCATGCATCGAAGTTCACCAAAACTGAAAACAATTTGGCCAAGAAATTGTGAAGGAAAACTTTCAAGACAACAAAATCTGGAGTTCAAAACTACGAACTATAGATCCAAACCAACAGTGAAAAGAGAATCTCGACGGGCCAGCACTTGTTGTTTTTCCTCTCCTTGTAGTCGGAGGCAGCACAAGCGTAAGTGTTCGGATCTGTGAGAGTTAGGAATTTAGGATGCAAGATGCATGAAACCATCGGAGAAATTGAGGATTCAAGCTAAACATTGAAAAGAGAGCATAGTGCCTGGGGAATAGACTAATAGTGGAATACGAAAAGGTATGGTTGGTGGTTCAGTGGTTGAAACTTGAAATAGCTGTAACTCTATGCCCATTTGTAAAGACTTCCGGTTTCAAGGGAAGGAGATAGAGGTAACCTTGCTAGTAGTTGCCACTCAAACGGACGGAGCAGACTGGCTGGGGATGTTGGCACCTGCCCTCATCAAGTCTCAACCGCCCGACGTATGACCTAGATCGAACGGCATGTGCTTCTCCACGCCCACACAACCCCCTCTAAAAGAAGAAACCCCAGCTAGAAGCCTCCCCAAAAACCTCACCTCACCAAGAACATGCGGCGGCGGTGCGAACAGGGTGGGAGACAGGAATGGACACTGGATCGATCGGTAATGGGATGATTTGGGGGCACAGCGCTCTCTAGGGTTTTCTCCTAGCTTGGCTGGGTGGCTGGGCTAGCCTCAATGCCGTGGGGCTTTGTGGGCAACCAGACCATGAGCCGAGCGAGCGGTGCGCGAACAACTTGAGCTCGGCTTGAAAATGCTGAGAATTTTGCGAGCTCGGGCAATCGGCTCGGCTCGGCTTGAAAGCGCCACGAGTTGAGCCTAGCTAGCTCGTGAGTCTCGAACTATTTTTCCAATTATATATGTGAGTATCGTAGCTGTGTATACGAGACTTACTGAGCTGCTCAAGCTTGGCTCAAATTTGGGTTCGAGCTTAGGTGTAGGCTCAATTTCCGCTCATTTTAAGCTCGAGCCAAGCTTGAATGGCTGGTCAAACTCGAGCTTTTTCAGCTTGCTTAGCTAGAACTAGCGCTGTAAAGAAATGGCGAAATGCATACGTGGTGCAGGGAATTAATTGGAGAAGCTAGGAATTAATTGGAGAAGCTAATGCGTACTGGATCGACATTGCGTGCGTACAAATTTGCAAATTCTATTATATATATCCCCGCGCTTCCCATGAGCTCGAGGATGCATTTGGATACGGGGATTTGACAAAGAAATTTTGATCAATTCCCAAAGGGGCGTGGGAAAATCCCCAGGCTGCAAATGGGGCCTTGGTGCCTTACATTCCAAACATGACACATAACCCATATCAGTATTCTATGTCATCCTGCTAGCAGGATCCATGCACTACATCAACATTTTTTTGAAGAGTAGAGGCAAGAGCTCTGCGCTTGCATTAAAGAAGAGGTAACAGTTACAAAGTTTTGGAGGTTACAGGTTGCGCAATTACACATCAACCAGAGACAGCAGGCGAAAACCTAACCGACAAAGAGAGCCGAGCTGTAGCAAAAAACAAGACTGCGTCAACTTTTCACAGGGACTAAATATAGTTAGGGCCCAGATTATACGAGAGCATAAACTCCGAACTCCGAAGAAGGGAATTTGGTAGAACTCCAGAGCCATAGTAAAATGTCTAAACACCTTACGCACAATGTCGTGAAATCTTGTTGCCTGGTCTAACCAGCCCTAAGTAGCACAACATAGCTAATACCAATAATCTGCCGATCTAAATTCAAATATAGTTCTACAAAGACTAAATTCAAGTTTGAAGACTTGAGTAGAATGACAAAAATGTTCAGCTACTTTTTATTCAAACAGGTGTACAAACTTATCCACGCATCCATGTCATGAGTGAATTAATAACCACTCCCACAGATGTTTACTATACTGCATTCATGTTTACATGTACACGAACAATACATTACAGAATGGACAACATGAACTCTATCACATGCCATTGAGGAAGGAAGACTATCCAGAAGGGCTTCCTTGTTTCAAGTACAGGGAGAAATAAGTTTATATCTAGTTCCTTGAGTGTCCATTTAAATTTCATCAGGCCAGATAAGTTTAAAGAGCATCTTTCATCAGTATACAGAACAAAGAAGCGACCATCCAAAAGAATTGGATGAAGGATGTTGCTTATTAACTCACACCAGCATCGTGCTAATCAAACACCCTCAGTTCTTATGCTGCATTCTACCACTCTCTGCACCGGCATAAGGATCAATGATAACATTAATCACTGCTGGCTTCCTGGCACGAAATGATTCAGAAAGGGCGGATTTTAGCTCGTCTGGTGTCTCAACAATATAACCTTTTCCTCCAAAAGCTTCCATCATTTTATGGTAACCTGCAGCTGGAACGAAAGAAGTTGGGGCAGGGTCATCTTTGTAGGGTCCGGTCATCTCATCAGGACTTCTTCGGTCACCACCATAGACACCATTGTTGTTAAAAACAATTACAACAACAGGCAGCTGGTACCTTACTAATGTCTGCAAAGTGAACAGCACAGTATAAATAAATTAGGACATCCACATTTGGTACACCATAGTGAAAACAAAAGATAGCTATGTTTATTCAAAGTGCGACTAGTTAGCAGGTGGAGAGAAAAAAAGCAAAGGGCAACATGAAGGTCACCTAAACCAAGCGGGTAGAGAAACAATTGAAGGTCACCTAAATGAAGCTGGTATTAAAACAAAAAACAAGACTAACTGATGAAGTTCACCAAAACAAAGCTGAAGTTTGATGCTGTCTAAGTGTCTAGTCAACCATATATAGGCTCTACACAACTAACAGGTTACACTGCTCAAATGCTAAATTTCGACCACAACGATACACCAAATTTGGATTAATTATATGGCTAGTTATGACCCTACTAACCCTTCTCTGGGGTCCACATAAACATTTACTCTGTTGAACACGACTATGAGCATGGACTAAGTCCATGTCAGGACATATTAAGCACACACAATCACATGTTTTGCTTTGCACGCTTCCATGAAGTTGTTTGACCCGGGCATCTGCCAATGTTAATATCCAACTATTTGACAAGTAGTATCAAACCACACAAATTCTCAAACTGTTATGAATACACCTAGCACATAATTGAGAACAACAGCAATAGCCAACGATTTAGAAGTGCTTCACCAATAATTCATCAAATGGATATAATTAATTAATTATAAATATATGCAAAGTCCGCTTCATCTTTTAAATGTATCATTAAGCAAACTGTACAACTAGTACATCAAGGATATCACAGAACAAAATTAAAAGAAATGCCTCAGAGCTTGGGAAACTAACAGCTGGGTTTCAATTAAATAAGGAAAAAGTCTATTTGACCCCCTAAACTATTGGGGTGTGTCTACTTAATCCCCAAGACTACAAAACCGTCTACTTCACCCCCTCATGTTACAAAACCGGAGCAAATAACCCCTCAAGGTGGTTTTGTAGGTGGTTTTGACTTATGCCACCCTGGACAATGACATGGACAACACCGTGGTGATTAGTCAGTAAATCAAATATACAAATTGCTACACCAGGGCCCGCATGTCAGTTATCGTACCCCTTCTTATTCCCCCTCTCCCTCCTCCACTCAAGCCGTATTGGCATGCTAGTTGTCGCTATCGCCGTCGACCAGCTTGGCCTACCAAGCTGCCCTGCACCTGGCCACGCTTGCCCCCACGTGCGTGCGCGACTGCAACTCCTCTTTTTTTCCTTCTCCATTTCTTTTTCTTGTTTCGCTGTTGCATGCATACACTTAATCCTCTCTGCTCCAGCACCAGAGGAGGAATCCGAAGGCAGGCCAAGCACGCATAGCAAAAAGGGGAAAACATTTGGAACAAACATGTTGCAGCTTTGGTAGGAGTAGATCGGGAGTAGTAGAGATAGAGAAAGGAAAAAGGAAAAGAAAAGGTGGGGGAGAGAGGAATGTTTTTAATTTATTTTATTTGCTGACTTAGCCTGCAAAGTCCATGTCATCGCCTAATCCTATATTGCAAAAACCAGTCCATATCATCATCCACGGTGACCAAACCGCCCTCCGAAACCACTTTAGGGGGTTATTTGCTCTGGTTTAGCAAGATAAGGAGGGTAAGTAGACGGTTTTGTAGTCTAGGGGGTTAAGTAGACGCACCCCAATAGTTCAGGGTGTCAAATAGACTTTTTCCTAAATAAATTCAAGCATCATATGATGTCATGTTTACAACAAATTTCTATAATGTGTGCATTAATTGAAGAAAACCACAAGGGTACCCTACAAGCAAAATTATGTTTGTTGGCTTGGCAATATAGACATATTAGCATCACGTAAAATGCTGAAATTTTAACCTCCCTATAAAATGTATAATTTAGGACTAATTGTCGGTGATATGCCCTAGAGGCAATTATAGAGATGATTGTATCACGTCTATGTTTATGAGTTATAGAATAAATGTTATCACGTTCTTTGAATGAATTATCATTTATAAAGATTAACAAGTATGTAACTTGTTGGTGAAGCTTTTAACTTATATGATGTCATTCTAAATGTATCTCTAGTCGGATGTCACTAGTTGGAACACTAGTGACTTATCGACCGGTACATGCATTGATTGATGACAATATTTCACCGATCATGGATATGGGGGTATCGAATCAATAATGTGAACACATATTAGAGAACATGGTGTTAGATTGACCTACCTTGAAACACTATTGAGATTGTTATGATTTTATGTATCATCAGTTGGTCTCAAGCGATAATGATGTATAATCCTTAGACCCGAGATCAGCATGGTTTCCTACATGTGTAATAGTACACTTATAGGTTACCAAACGCTATTCTGTAACTGGATAGTTATAAAGGTAGCTTTTAGGTATGCTATGAAACATGCAGAGGGATGTGACTAGTCGGATATGGGATTTGCACCTCCTAACATAACAAGAGAGATATCTCTGGGCCCTTCGATGTGGTCGGATAAAGAAAGTGTATGGTCGTGCCACAAGTGATCGAAGAGTCGACCACATGAAGTTCTCCATCACTTGATCGAGAAAATATTGAACAGTCTATGGATGACAAATTAACTCATCTGGAGTTCAACCAGATATCGTGAGGCAATGGGAGAATACGCAAGCAGGTCGTTCAGTCCAACCAGATACGAATTGGTCATATGGAGATACAAATTGGTCGTATACTGGTCGAACATGACCACTAACTGGTCGTAAGAAGTTACGTACTTATCGTGACTAAATATGAACTGGTCGTATAGAGATACGAGCTGGTTGTAAGTGATAAGGACTTGGTCGCAGATCATATTGTATAGGGTCCGTCTGGTATAATGTTTATGTGTTCGGGAATCGTTGTGTCCTGCTAGGAACCACTAACGACTTGCGACCGGAAAAGAGTTTCTGAATTGCAACCGATTACTCATGAACCTACAGGGTCACACATTTAACGGGTTGAAACAAACAAGTTCAGATAGGATCCGTTATGGGCTCTTTATTAGGGAATGCATGGGGCTGGTGGTACGTGAGAGTTGCTCCACCGAAACCTTAGCCGCCATCTTCTTAAAGGTATTGCTGTGCGCGTTGGTGCTAGCACACCGGTATACGATGTTCCACCTCTGGACATGTGGATACCGTAGAGGCGCTGCTGCGGTTGCTGCTGCGCTGATCGAGAACAATTCACAACCTACGCAAGGAACGTGATAGGTTGCTGGAGAAGACGGTCGGTGCTAAGGACGTTGGACGATCGACTACGACCACTACATCGACGCGCTTGACGTTGGATCAAACCGCTCCAACTCTTCTTCCGCTGTACTGCGTGTCTAGTGGTAACGATCTATGATCTCTTGCTTAGTTGCTTGCATGACCATAGTTATTAAGGCGGTAAGGCTGGGCGAGGCGAGGCGACCCACCCCCCTCACACCTTTTAAGCGCTAAGGCGCAAGGCGAGGCGACGCCTTACATCATCCTAAGGCGGAGGAAGATCCGGAGCAACCGAGGAAGAAGAGCCGAAGAAAATGAGGAAAAAAAGGGGGAAGAGAAAGCAAAAAAGGAAAGGACTCACCTGGCTGTCAACAGCCCATCAGACCCAACCGACCGAGCCCGTGACCATGAGTCATCAGTCAACAGCCCATCTCAACCCCATGGTTATTAAGTTGTGCCCGTGACCTCCTCGCCTCCTCTCTTTCTTGCCGCCGCCTCCTCTCTTTCCGCCGCCTCAACCCTGCCTCCTCTCCCGTCCGAAGCTTCGCTACCTTCGCGCCCTCTCCCGTCCTCTTCCCTTTCCCCTTCCCTACCCTCGCCCTCTCCTGTCCTCTTCCCCTTCCCTACCTGGCGGCGCAGATCCGGAGCAACCGAGTGAGCTCCGGGCGGAGGAAGGCACCCACGGGCGGCAGAGTACCTGGCGGCGCAGATCCGGCGCGGCTCCTGGCGGTGGAGGATCCACAGCCGGTGCAGATCGTGCGAGGAGGCACCTTGTCGACGAACTCCAAGATCCAGGTGAGCTCCCGGCCTCTCTTCTCTCCTTCTACCTTCCTCTCCACCGGAGGCTCCGAGCAGAGGACGCAAGGCGAGGGCGACGCAAGGCGGGGCGACGCCTTGACACCCCAGGACCGCCTTACCGTTAAGCGTCGCCTAAGCGACGCCTTAATAACCATGTGCATGACTTCCTAGTTTACGTGGTAGAATTTTTTAAATTGCTAGCTACTATAGCCTACTCGTATCCCTTCACTAATGATATCCTGATTTTGTGGTTCCATACAAAGCTGTATATTCATGTAGTGCCAAGACCGAGATTACAGAGGTACAAATGATATCAAAATATAAATGGATATGGTTAAACTGTATGGAGCTGGAAAATGTAGAATGTGGAAGTTTTATTGTATATTGTAGAATGTAGACTACCTGGAATAGAATAATATTGGCTTGATCAGGATGAATCACTACAAGGATTTCCCTAAACAGCCACAAAACAGGGGATAATGTTTTTTAGGGACCAAAAGAACAATGTGATAAAAAGGATTTTCTACCTTCAAGGCTTGTATTTACAGTAGGAACAAGCACAACTGTAATCCTTGGGCGCATTATTTTAATGACATGTGATCTTTGCATGTCCATTAGAGCTTTTTTTTTGCATGATGTCATAGTGGCATACTAATACTTGGGAGTGTTGTTATAGTTGGTAATATAGGATGATGGTGTCTAGCTTTTTTCTGATCATTATTGACAATAACATAAAGTGCCCAATCAACTACCCTTCCTTGTCCTGAACCCAAATAATGTTAGTTTCGGCTCACAACAGCATGGTAATAGCAAAAGTAAAAAAATAAGTAGAAAACAACAAAGGGTGCTAATAATACTTCTATGCAACGTTTATGCAAATTAAACCAAACAAGTTGTGAATTGCAGCTATTTGATTTTTGAAGCGGGACTGAATGTCATTATTCATACCTCAACCTCCATTGCACTGAATCCAAATCCAGAATCACCCTCCACAGCAACCACAA
Organism: Ampelocalamus luodianensis; assembly: GCA_036346255.1. Lineage (NCBI taxonomy): Eukaryota > Viridiplantae > Streptophyta > Magnoliopsida > Poales > Poaceae > Ampelocalamus > Ampelocalamus luodianensis. Next base: position 58,119,655 of record CM070617.1, on the reverse strand, counting down.
GTCGTTCAGGTTCAGCCACTGCACCTGCAACACAGTACCCCAATCCAACCCCCATCGTCCCCCATGTCCCAGCATCCAGTCTTGTCCTTGGCTCATTCTGCACAAGCACAGCCCTGCCAACATCCATGGTGTTTGCCCCTTCTGAGACTACTACTGGAGCAGGGCTCCCCTCTGCAAGGATTGCATCCCGGATAATCCGCATAGGTGTCAGGAAATTGAACGGCACAACATCCTTCACGAGCTGCACCTCCATCTTAAGCACATTGTCCTTTGCCTTCTTGGCAATTGCCTCAACCCATGGGTGTGACCGTGCCAAGCAGAATGGCTGGTCCTTGATCTCCCTATTGATCAGTTCAGTGACTTCCTTTGCATCTCCAATGAGCCCAAGGTGCGGTTTCCGGAGCTCAATCTCATCCTCACAGACGTCCACAAGTATGAACTTTACATCCTTGGACCACTTGGGCGGTTCGCCAAAGTGAAGCAACCAATTAAGCCTTGCACCAACGACCAGCGCCACATCGCACTGCCCGATGGCAAGCGAGCGCGCCGCGGTGGCGGACAGCGGGTGTGCGTCGGGCACAACCCCCTTCCCCATCGGCGTCGGCAGGAAGGGGATGCCCGTGGTGTCCACCAGCTTCCGGATCGCCTCCTCAGCGCGCGCGTATGCCGCGCCCTTCCCAACCACAATCAGAGGCCGCTCGGCACGCCGGAGCAGCTCCACCGCCTTCTCGATGCCCTTGTCTAGGGTCTTGTGCTTCGGTGGGGAAGAATCGGACGCGGCGGAATCGGCCGCGGCCGCAGCTATGAGGGCGGCTGCCTCGGATTCGGTGAGGATTTGGTGCAGAACGTCGGACGGGAGGTCGAGGTAGCAGCCGCCGGGGCGGCCGGAGACGGCGGCGGCGAGGGCCTGGAAGACGAGGCGAGGGATGTCGGCGATGGTGGTGGCCTTGACGGCGAGCTTGGCGAAGGGCTTGGTGGCAGCGATCTGGTCGAGCTCCTGGAAGTCGCCCTTGCCGGCGTCGGACTGGGAGCAGGAGCCGGAGACCATGAGGAGCGGCCAGGCGTTGGCGGTGGCGTGGGAGAGGCCCGCGAGGCCGTGGACGCAGCCGGGGCCGGATACAGTGAGGAGGAGGCCGGGGGAGCCGGTGAGGAATCCGTAGGCGGCGGCGGCGTAGCCCGCGGACTGCTCGTTGCGGAAGGCGAGGAAGCGGACCCCGGCGGCGGCGGCGCGCGAGGCGAGGGAGGTGACCGGGATGCCCACCACCCCGAACATGTGCTGCGCGCCGGCCGCGGCCAGCGCACGCCCAGCGAGGGCGCTGCCGTCGAGCGTCGCCGCGGTTGAATCAGACGCCATTCTTGGTCCGGGTTGGGATCTCGGCTTGTTCGGGTGTTCGTTTGCTTCTTGGCTTGTTGTTTGGGAGGTAGTGAACACGGGTAGTGCGGAAGTCTATAAACGGGCCGGGGGCGGGGCGGGGCCGGGTAAGATGGCGCCTGTGCGGCGGTGTACCTGGTGTAACGCCCCCGAAAAGAAAAGACGGAAATATCTTTTTTTTTTCTTTCCAGTGGGACGCAGCACGGTGGTCGACTGGTCGGTGGTGCATCATTTTCTCTACTCGTGCTCAATGGTTGTCTTTGTCCAAGCATCACGACGGATGGAGTACCCCAAATTTCAGATACTAACCGATTGTTTCGTACGTTATAACAGATTTTAAATAAACATAATGTAAGTTTGGTAATACAAAATATCTATATCGGTAATTTCTTGAAAATGGTCATTTTATAGTTTTCGTAATTTTTTGTAGGCTGAAGCTATCAAGACGCATAAATAAAAATATCAGCAAAATTGCTATGAAACCGATGGGGTCAATAACTCTAGCCGCTAGCCATTTTTTCCCTAAGTCCAGTTTCTATGTCTTCTTGCCCCTCTTCTCTCCTCGATTTTTTTATTTAATTCTTTTTAATAATATTTTAAAGTTAACCTCTCGTTAAGTTTATTTCTAATTCTGACTCCTTTGGTCACGCCATGATGCGCGGCGTAACCAAACCACTTTGTCATGCCATCATCCTCGACGTGGCCAAACCTGCCACGCAAACCCTTGTTCACGCGTCGTGCCAGCATGGAAGGCTTGCGTAGCCGTTATCGCGCGTGCACCCATGGCGTGACAAGTATATCTTGTCACGCCAACTATAGTGGCATGACAGTGCCTGCTTTTATTTAAAAGTGTTCTCAGATGAAGAAATCTCAGACTTATCACGCCAACTATAGTGGCGTGACAGTGCCTATCTTTATTTAAAAGTGTTCTCAGATAAAGAAATCTTACGTGTGTTGCCTAAGATATGTAGATCATTTGTCACAAATAGTGAAATTGTAATGCACAAGTTCACTCTCATGTACCTCGTTCTTAGCATTTGATTTTCTACGGACGTCTGTTCTAATTTTTTGAATCCTGATTTGAGATTGCAAGAATTGAACGGTGCTAAGTGAACACACAATCCTAGGAATGATAGTAAGAATTGAACAGATGGATGATTAGGCCCGCACATCCCATCCTATTGCAATGACAGGTGATACTCATCATCACTTAGGGGTCGAAGACCATTTAGTGCCTACTTGCAGAACACGCCTTATGGACCTTTTTTTTATGTTGTTCCCTGCCTTCGTACATCAAGAATCGAATACAAAAAGAGAACGAGATTTGAAATTGGCTTAACCACGCAATTGCGAATTGAAATAGACTTTATAATAAAGTTGCAAATTACACGGCGCGCAGGGTTTGGTTATATGCATAAGCAACAATATCATGCATGATGCAACAAACCGAAATACACCTACGATACATATGCGCCTTTTTAGAATGAAAATAAAGTCGATTGGAACAAAGATCATTAGTTTTAGCAGCCTATCGCTCCCTTCCCCTTGTCTCCTTGCTACCTGCGGCGACGGCGGCCAGTTTCGAAGTCATCCATATCCTACGAGATGAGCCAAACGGTTGAATGATATTAGGATAATACAACATCGAGTAAAATTAATAATTATGATGCATACTGAACATAACTTACCTCTTCGATCCGGAGTACGCCGGGGCGACGGGGAGCGGTGGTACGGCCATAGTCTCACTTGCTCCTTGTTCCCTTGTTGCACGCGATGGTGCCGGCTAGTCTCGAAGTCATCCACATCCTACAAGACGAGTTGGACGATTGAATGATGTTAGAATAACGCAATGTCGGGCTAAATCAATAATTATGATGCATACTGATCATAACTTACCTCTTGGATCTGGAGTACGCCAGGCTGATGGGAAGTAATAGTACGGCCCACGGTCTCACTTGCAGGAGCCTTCCTCTTGTCCGCCACCCGCTTGGCCTTGTTGTACCCATATGCTTTGTTGGGCTCGTCCAATGTCTTTTCAGTTGGGTCGAGCTCGGGTACATAAGGTGTCCAACGCTCGAATGTCTCTGATGGCCATGGAAAGTTGGACATGTACTCTTGCTGGATGAACACCCTATCGTACATCTTTGGGTTGTCGATCCATTGGAAGAAGTTGCATTGCATCTCCGACTGTCATTATGCGCCTGTGTAATCAGGGATTTGTGGAATGGAATGTATGATGTGGAAAATCTTTGTGTGTGCAAGATACACTTACGAGGTGGTGACCGCACATGTAGTACACTCGAGCGGACGTTGTCGGGTGTGTGGACTGGATCATATGTACCGGTTCTTCGCATACACATTGGGGGCATGGGAACTCCGGTGGTACCGACGCATCGGCCCATCCTTCATAGACTTATCCGGGTAGGGTTTATGCTTCTCGACCAGCCACTTGCGCTTCTGCAGTATCCTCTTGTAGAAGCTCGTCGAGTCCTCCATCTCCTACCTCCTAGTTGTGTGAAGCAAGCTCTGGTGTAGCGTTGAGTTTGGTTGTGTAGTATTCTCTTGTAGATCTCTTCCACCTATTTTTATAAGCATAGGGTGTAATGAACCTGGTGGAGTGAGACCACACAAGAAATCGATGTTTGTGGTGCGTTCAATTATGAAAAAGGTTGAGTCCAAGTGTGTAGTCTTTTTGTTCTGAAAAGCTGATGAGGCAGAGTGTTGTCACGTCCGTCTGAAAAGTTTGTGTGGTAGAATTTGGTCTTTTCGATTTGAAAAGCTGGTGTGCCAGAGTGTTGTTATGTCCCTCTGAAAAGTTTGCGTAGCAGAGTCCCATCTTTTCGGTTTGAAAAGCTGAGGAGGTAAAGTATTGTCATGTCGATTTAAAAAGTTGGCGTTATAGTGTGCCTAAATGCATGTGAGTAGCCTACGCGGCAGAGCATGGTATTATCATTCTGATAAGCTGGAGAGAGAGAGTAACAGAGAGAGATAGAGAGAACAGATGAATGATTAGACAAGCACATCCCATCCTATTACAATGATAGGTGGTGCTCGTCATCACTTTGAGGTCGAAGACCATTTAGTGCCTACTTCCAAAGCACACATTTTGGACCTTTATTTTTATGTTATTCCTTGTCTTGCTATGCGAAGAATTGAATGCGAAAAGATAACGAGATTTGAAGTCGGCTTTACAACGCAGTCGTGAATTGGAATAGACTTTATAATAAAGTTGCAAATTACACAGCGCACAGGGTTTGGTTACGTGCATAAACAACGACAACATGCACGATACAATAAACCAAAATACACCTACGATACATATGCACCTTGATTGGGTTTGATTGTGTAGTGTTCTCTCCCAAATCTTGTCCACCTCTTTCTATAAGGCCATGGGGTGTAATGGTCATAGTGGAGTGAGAACACACAAGGAATCGATGTGTGTAGTGTGTTCAATTCTGAAAAAGCTTAGTCCAAGTATGTTGTCTTTTCAGTCTGAAAGGCTAGCGAGGTAGAGTGTTGTCACATCCCTCTGAAAAGTTTGCGCAACAGAGTCTGGTCTTTTCGGTCTAAAAAGCTGACGAGGCAGAGTGTTGTCACGTCTCTCTGAAAAGTTTGCACTGCAGAGTCTGTTCTTTTCAGTTTGAAAAGCTGGCGAGGCAAAGTGTTGTCATGTCGATCTGAAAAGGGCAGCATAGTGTGGTTAAATTCATGTGAGTAGTCTGCGCGTCAAAGTATTGTCTTGTCTTTCTAAAAAGCTGGCGAGCGGTGTTTTGGTCTATTCTTTCTTGAAAGCAAAATCAATCAGAACGAAATAGTTGTTTACTTCTCAGTTGAGCTGTCACCTCCTGGCGTGACAGTACCAATGTGTCACGCAAGGTCAATGGCGTGACCGGACCGGACCGTGCTGCCACGCCAATGAGTTGGCAACTCTAGAGGAGTTGCAAGCTAGCACCCCGCTTCTGGGGCTAAGTCCTGTCACGCTAGAATTCCTGGCGTGATAGTACCAATCTGTCACACCAGGGTCACTAGCGTGATAGGACCGTGCTGCCACGCCAATGCGTAGGCAACTCTAGAGGAGTTGCAAGCCAGCACCCCGCTTCTAGGACTAAGTCCTATCACACTAGGATTCCTGGTGTGATAGTACCTCTGTAAACAGAAAACAACAACATATATGCATGTACCATTCAATCATTTCATTCAAACATCGACATGTATGCATATATGAATTCAGAAAATTCATTTCATGCAATCGTTTCATTCAACAAGAATCATCCATCAATCATGTCATTCAAACATCGGCATGTATGCATATATCAATTCAGAAAATTCATTTCATACAATCGTTTCATTCAACAAGAATCATCCATCAATCATCTCAATCAAACATCGACATGTATGCATATATCAATTCAGAAAATTCATTTCATGCAATCATTTCATTCAACAAGAATCATCCATCAATCATCCCATTTCATTCAACATGAATCTTATGTACATGCATATACCCATTCATTACATCGCTTGCACTTTCGGTGCGCACCCATTCCCGGTGTGAACCTAGATACTGGATGCTCACCTCGTGTGCCCTCGACGATGTTTGTCGAACTAATGTCCGCACAATCACAGCACTTACGGCGCAGAGGCGTGGCCTGAGTTAGCTACATGGGGGTCGGTGCACCAACAAGGTCCGAGAAGACCATCTCGTCGAGTAGCTTGGCATCCACGTCCTCGTGGTGCTCGTCCTCATCGTCCTCCTCCTCGTCATCCTCTTCCTCTTGTCATGTAGACGAAGTAGATGTCATTGCTCGTGATGATGTTGCATGTGATGAGCCACTCCGAGCTGGGCCGGTTGAACAACATCTCCCACCACCGTGGTGCAGTTCATTCTAGTCGCCATTCGCCAGCATCGGTGGCGAACCATCTACAAGTGAAAAAAATAGATTATATCTCATTTTGCAATGAAAAAAGTTCATTAGTTAGCTCCAGCATGGGGCACATACATATAATTCACAGAGCAGACATATGACCAGAATTCCGATCAGAAAAGAGCATTTGCATGCTAGTTACATAAACAAACATCAGTACTACGAAGTGCATGAGCTCAAGCATGACTCATGAGGCACACTAAACTATGTAATTCATGGAGCACATATGAAACCATCCAACTGATGCAACTTCCCATCAGAAAAGAGCAACCCGTGTTGACTTCTCAGTTCTCACACAACAAAGATTACACTAACATAACTGTAACAAACAATTTAGAAATTGCCAACATGACCTCCAGTTTAAGTGTATGAAAAACAAGTCATTTAAGCAAACATCAACAGTACAAAGATATTTCAATTTGAGGTAACATTTTCTAAACTTCATTACAAAATAGAATGACAACACACTTCATGCTAGCTAGTTTGTGAAGTCAATTTGTGATATATCTCTTACCTACATTCCTCAATGCATAAAACTACAATGGGTGTTATCGAGTGCTATGGAATACTTTTAACACATATTATGTAACAAGAATGCTTACTTATTCTGTTATTCAAAAGAATGTGTTACATGAATACTTGGTTCTGAGTTTGATCTCCCTAAGCCAGTCACTTGAGCAGTAAGTAGTTAAATTCGATATGTATGAGGGGTAAAAATGTGAAACGAAATAAGAAAGAAAAGACGCATTTGCTCCTTTGGAAATGTATGAGGGGTAAATACAAATGGTGTTTTACTTCAACAAAGTGCCTCATACATTGGAAGCTCCCCTCGGACCCTTCAGTAGCATGAGGACCTCACCAGCCTCACTGCTTATACGTGCGAGCTGCCTTCCCTGTGAACGGGTCCACAAAGTAAATTAGGTTGCGTACCGTGACATTACAAAATAGTAGTGCGATAAAACGTACTCACGTAGTATGCGTTGATGGGGCCCTCTCCGGCTGTGTGCTTGTACATGTGAACTCGTCGTACTCATCCACGATATCCTTCTCGGATGAGTCACCCTCCCCTATGTCCGCCTGGGTCATGGCTGGTCGAAGTTGGAGGCGCGCGATACCGTGGAAGCCACTAGAGGTAGCTAACGAAGCGAGGCCTCCAATGGATTTGCGGCACATCCCTGGACCGATTGGACCGGTCGGCCCACTTCAACACATAGGCACGATGATAATGGGCCTAGTCGGTGTGTCGGTACCTCCGCCTTCGGTTAAACCTGCCACGACACAATCTAACTGTTAGCATGGAAACCGCTACCAAAGCTGTACAGGAACGGCGACAAGTACCCTTACCCATGAAGGTTCTGCTCTATCGAGAACTCCATTGGTGGACAGTCCTAAAGATTACCGAACTATCTCATCACCCGATGGGGCAAGTGGTACTCCACCGCATGGAAGTAGATCAGCGGTGAGAGCGTCATCCACAAGCCGTCGTCCCACTCGCACATCGGGTTTAGCTCCATTTTGATGACCTCATCGCAGGTGTGTGGCAGCCACGTGACCTGCAATAGATGTATAAGACAATAGTGATTAAATCATAGTTGAACTCAAGTGAATACAGCAAGCAATCTAACTTATCAAACTGTACCTGGTCCTGAGTGATGACGTTGAGCTCGTTTGTATACCCGAGGTACCACAACCTCAGATGCCCGGTTAGTGGCACAATGGAGCTCCAGAGGTAGGCTACCATCGGTAGCGACACAGGGTCATCAAGGGGCCATGCCTACATGGAGATAGATTTCAGTCGCATTTTTTGTGGAACAAGACATATATGATAAATGAAAAAAATTCGTACCTACAAGATAACACGAGTGGGTTGACCCATGAGCAAACGCTCCCACATCCAGACCCGCAAGAGGTATGCGCAACCACCCAAGTTATCGTCGGCACTCCGTGGTCGGCACGCATCGCACAAGTGCTGGTACAGACAAGCCAGTGTGGTAGAACCCCAACTGTAAGTCCGTGTCGCTCCGAAATCAGCCAACATGGGCAAGTAAATCCAGGAGACAGCATTGCCGGTATCTTCTGGGAAAAGGAAGGGGCCGAGCAGATGCCAAACCAACCCATGTTCGTGTGAAGCATTGCACTGTGACCACATCTGCGCCCAGTGGGCACACGTTGAAGTTTGCAAGCAGCCAGGACACAAGCACCACGGATGGTCGATTGTCCCTCGAGTTCGCAGTAGGGTCCTCCGGTCGCACTCCTAGCCACTCTCCTACCCGGTCTCGCCAACCCACGCTGTTGATATCCTCAATCACTGGAAGTCCGTCTATGGGGAGGCCCAGAATCGTACCAACATCCTGAAGCGTGATGTTCATCTCGCCTGACGGTAAGTGGAACGTGTGGGTCTTCGGGCACCATTGGTCTACCAGTGCGGTGAGTGCAGCATCGTCCATACGGGGAATCCCGCTGATGAAAATCCGCACCAAGGCAAGCAGATCGACATCGCCGACGTATGGCACGTACTGCTCATCCCAATCTAGAGGGGTGTGGGTCTGAGGGCGAAGTGGTTGGAGTACCTGCTAGAGAGACGCGTACAAATTACAAATTAGTGAAACAGCCGCATGGTCAATAAGTAGGGAGCATGATCGAATACTAGATTAGCAAATCTCTCCATGCCCTTGTCAACTATGTGGTGTGCCCGGTGGTCGTCATCGTACTCTAAGAGGAGCAACGCGTACTGCGGGTGCTGCGGCATCCTGCATTTAAGAAAAGAAATTATTTAGTAAACATGAGTTACAAAGCAATGAAGAAAATGTAATGGAGTTAACGCAATAAATAAACAACAATAATTTTAGCACAACAGTGGTTACCTCAAGGGGGCAGAACACGTGAGCGGCACCGCCTGACCCTACGTGGCTGGCATTCCTTACTCACATGCTTTGCCCTGGTGTGTCCGTGCTCGTGACACTCCGAGCACCTGTTGGTTATGGTGGCATCGTTGAAGTCCCGAAGACTATACATGTCCTTACTGGCTTGCTGTGAGCGGTCCATATCATTACGAACCATTTTTCTCTTCCTCCGGCCCGTCACTTGTTCACCATTTCTTGGTTGGGAATGTATTCCTCCCCCCACGTAGGGTGGCCAATGAGAGGGAGCAAGGTAAGGCTCGAATCTCTTCTCCCAAGTCCTCATCGTGGCTAGCTTTGATAATTCCTCTACAATGAAGGTGTTAGAAAGGTGACTTAAACCGCGTACGTGACTAGCGGTCACGATGTGAGAGCATGGAACATGTAGCAAAGTCAGCACCATGCAAGTACAATCTCCTGCAGTCAGGTTCACTCTATTGTTTCGGCCACCATAGCGCTCGCCCCCCATCGATGTGCCCCCAGCTGCCCTGACGGCGTAGATATGCAAAGTCGGATCATATTCCTCCACCTCCTGATTGCAAGACTCTTCCTCCACCATAGAAAGGTGTTTGGTAGCAGCCGCACCCCACCTCTCACTGGCATTGTATGCATCCCTTGCACAGGTCTACTGATCCACAAAGTATGAGTTGGTCTTCCTAAATGAGTACTCTAAGATAGCTGATGCTGGCATAGCACGAATGCCCTTAAGAACATTGTTGAATACCTCTAAGATGTTCATTGTCATCATACCATACCTACAGCCACCTTTGTCGTATGCTTGTGCCTACTTCATCTTCTACTGCAAGACTTCGTCCAACCACTTATTCCCTCTTTCGTTGGTCAATGCCCTTAGCTCCATCAACTTTCTCCAAAACATCTGCACAACAGCTTGGACTTTCTTGTGAGATCTTCCCTACTACATTGCTCAAAGAATTTTGCCACTATACAGCACATCCAGGTGTCCGTCAAGCTTGCTCTTCACATCGTTCAGAATGTCGCGGTGCCTATCTGAGAAAATGCAAATAACTCGTCCAGACCCAGCGAGGTGTAGATGGACTATATTCATGAACCATTGCTAGCTTACATTGCTCTCACCCTCTGTCAAAGCGAATGCTAATAGAATCAGCTGGTCCTCCACATCAATACCCACGGCGAGCATTAAGGTACCATAGTACTTATTGGTTAGGAATGTGGCGTCAACTGATAAGACAGGCCTGCAATGCTTGAAGGCCTCTTTGTATTGTCCAAAGGACCAGTACACCCGCCATCTCTGGGTAGTTGTGGTAATGCTTTGAGGGCCTGGTCAGTGCTTGTAGTGGCTTTTTTCGCTATCTCCCTTCTATGCGTCTGGATCCGCTCATCCAGAATCTTCTAGAGTGTGTCAAACTTTTGTTGCTGGTTCTGGTTGTACAGCCGCTTACTTCAATAGGTTTATCAAGTCCTTGTTGCAGAACTGCTTGTAGAAGTTTGCATTTAAGTGCCTCATACACCACCTGCTTTGCAGATCCACCCATGGAAGTGACCCGTTCTGTTCTTGTTGTACCTGACTTATTGCACTCAGCAGGCTCGCATGCTGATCATGTATGACACATACATTAAGACGACCCTATACAACAGAAATCATCAAATTCTTTAGGAGCCATAACTAGCTGTCTGTGTTCTCACTCTCAACGAATACGAATGCCACATGAAGAACTTGATTTTTCCCGTCCATTACTACTGTAGTCAATATCTAGCCCTTATACTTTTCAATCAGGAATGTGTCATCCACCCACAAGATTGGATGACAGTGCTAGAATGCATTAATATATGGACCAAAGGCGAAGAATGCTCACTTCAGTATCCTCTTATTGGGCCACTTCGGGTGCATGGAATCTTGAATGTCAACATGAGTGCCATAATTCCTATATCTTGTATGACTCGGTGTTAGCCTGGGAGATTGTGGTAGGAGTCCTTGAACGTACCAAATCTTAATTCCAATGCCTTTTGTTTTGCCATCCACGCCTTGGTATAGCTAATTTTGTACTAGAACCTTGCCTTAATCACCCGAATGATGGATCATGGCTCAAAATCTAGATTATCCATAATCTCACCATACATGATGTTCGCGATGAAGTCTGATGACAGGTTCTTGTGAGACTACACTAACTCAGTGACAATACATGTGTTAGGGACCACTATAGAGCATTTTTAGTATGTGTCCCACTTAAGCTGAAATGTGTGCAATCGCCAAGGGCATCCCTCTATGTCGCACTTCACGTCGTAGCATCTTGGGTTAGACTTGATGACTTTGAATATACGCCGCACCGACAAGGCCCAGAATTTGACCGCTTCCTGCATGGCCTCCTTGCATTTCTACATAGCTCCTTGCCTGACTTCGCTCTGGTCGTACTCCCATAGCACACGGGAGCCTTCATTAACGATGAGGTTGTCGAACTAGTATGTGTTCCACTCGGATGGAACTGCCTGCTATTCTGTAGTGTCCTCATCGTCGGAACCTTCATCTTTTGATAATGTAATGTAGTTCTGGTCTTCGAGATCCATCCTTTGGACTAGAGCTTCCAGCTCCTCACCCTCGTCAGCAAGCCTACTAGTTTGCCTAGCTGAATGAGCTCTTTCCATAGGGTCTTCATCGATAACATCAGTAACTCCGGACCTTTGGCCATTGTGTAATATCCCGTTTAAACATACAACAAATAAATGATTAATACTGAAATTAAATATAATTAGAAAGGAAAATTCAGAATTTGGGAGGAGTATTAAAACTTGGGCCTTCGGCCCATAGCTCTTTGGCCCAAGTGGGGAAGGGGCTTAAGAGGTACAAACCCTAGCAGCTTTTTTCTTCAGAGCACGCCTTTGTAGCGCCGCCGATCAGTAGCACCGCGAGGCAGCGTGAGCACGATGAGTATCGAGCACTGCCTCTCCACTCTGCCGGCCAGAAGAGGAAGATCAACCAGAGGAAGGAAGAAGGAAAGAAGAGAAGAGGAGGATAAGAGGAGAGATGGTCTTCGTGGGGTTTCTTCATCGTCTTCCTGGGTGCTTGAAGGGTAACGGGTGTCGATCTTTGTTGTTTGATTAGTAGTAGATGTGAATTCGCTTAGAATTGATTGGTTCGATTTGCTACGGTTAGAGATTCAATTCTGTCCAGAAGGTTGTGCGACTGTTTTCGGGTTTTTAGAGGCCGAATTAGATGTTTTCATCTCCTAGAGATATTTAGATAATGTTCTTATATTTCAGTGGCCGCTAAGATCACTTAATTCCGACGTACAGATCAAAAGTTATGATAGTTTTCATCTCTGCTGTCCAGAATCCTGACGAGAATGAACTGACAAGTTGTCTTTTAAAATATGATTGTGTTAATGGAAGATTCAGGGTTTTCACCCAACTAGGTTATTGTAGGCCTTGGTCTTAGATTTCGATATTGATAAAGAACGCTAAGTTTGGTTTAGCCAATTAGAAGTTATGGTTGTTTTCGTGCTGCTGCCCAGTTTTGTCGAATAGTTCTGACAGACGGTGTTCATCTATCTTTTGGAGTTAGATGTATATAGAATTCGGGATTTCCACCAACTAGATTGTTGTAGATAATTTCATTACATTTCAAACAAGCCCGAGTTTGCATTTTTATGAATTTCAGCGCAAAAGTTATGTTACTTTTACTACTGCTGTCCTTTATAGCTTCCTGCTAGATTCTAGTTCAATTCGAGTAAAGAATGTAATTTAAACGTTGGGTTTTTGGGGTATGTCTTTGCAGTAGTGTCTTGATGTCGTGGTTCTTATTGAGTAATCTAATGGTGTAGGAGGTGAGGCTTCGAGGTTAGCGACATCGTCTTTGCCTCCTAACGCATCGCAACACTAAAGGCAAGTACATGGTAGAATGGTGAACAATAGATTGTTCGCCATTGTCATTGATATTACTTATCATGCTATTTATTATACTTTTGTTAAGCTTATTCTTATACATGGTATTGTGACATGGATTGAATGAGATTATGATATTGCGTTAATGAGAATGAGATATTGAGTTAATGAGATGGATTATGTTGATGAATAATTAAAGATGTTGCATCATTTACATTCATCATGACAAGAATTGCACGAGCAGTCGGTGGGAAAGTCATGTAACTAGTCCGGTGAGGTCGGTGAGAAATACATGACTAGTCCGAGTGCTCTAGATAAAATCCTACTTGGTGGGGACTTCACGGGAGTGAAGGATAGAGTGGTTCATCGACGGTGAACACTCCGCTATACCTGGTATCGGTGATGAGATGCATATGGGCATGAGCATGATGGTTCATTCGCATATATGAGTAAAATGTTAAATTGTGCGACTTTACCTATACGAAATATGGCTTGTTCATTTGAATATGAGAATGGCATTCAATAGATAGATGATGATGATGATAGCCTTGATTATAGTTGACAAACTGTTGTTTATGGTTTTATTATGTATTTACTGAGTCCTGGATTCATTCTTGCTCTATCGTTGTTTTTAGGTGACCGTTGGTGACGTTCCACTCGGGAAGGGCTAGCACACTTGGAATCACAAACTACACCCAATTACTTGATTCATTGGACATGAGATATTTTTGTTTTAGCATGATGACTTATATTTAGGACATGATGGTGTTGAATAACCTTAGATGATAAGTTAGAGTTGATTATTCATCCAATAGACTTAATTGATTGGTTTGCGTTAATCTTGGTTTATTACCTTGTTATGTGTCTAGGAGTAAATTATCTTTGGTTGTCATATCATTATGCTTATATTATTGTGACCCGTGGACGGGTTTTATTGTGATACGCTTGCTGTAATTTATTATAAAATGATGTTAAAATTGATAGTTAGTGTAGTTAGTGGCATTCCGAGCTTAGGGTTGGGCCGGGGTGTTACACATTGTGTGCAATGCATTGTGGCTGGAGTCCCCGACTTCTTCTTTAGCATCCCCACCCCCTTCTTGTTCAGCCGTCGGTGCAGGAGTGGACATGGCAGGTGCCTAAACTAGAAGGACCAAATCACACTGTTCCTCCCTCATCGTGTATATATATGACTGCCATGATCCAATGCACAAGCTCTAAAGGAAATAAAGAAACATGAGTAGATGAGTTATACAATAGCTGATGGATTTTTGCTTATTGACAAGCATCACAAATAGCAAAACCTTTATTTGGTGTACAACTCAATTTATTGGACTGAGCTACTGCCTGAACAACTGAAGAAGCTAGATGGCCAAGTCTGCAATGCCATTTCTCAGAAGAAATAGCTAACGCAGCAAAGGGTCGACACGGTTGAGATTGACAAGACTGATGAACTGGAGAAATTGGATATAAGACACCTTTAGATTGGCGTTGAAGCAAAATGGTCTTCGTGACCCGATCCTTGACACCAAAATAGTTAAGATGAAATTCAAAGAAAGCATCATTGTCTAGAGCAAATTTCTGAACGGAAAGGAGATGTTTGTGTATATAGGGAACTTGCAGTATGTTCTTAAGATGCAATGGGCGACAATGACCATGAATAGTAGAATGACCAATGTATGAGATCGACAAACCTTGTCGATTGGCGACTTGTACTTGATCTCCTTCCTTGTAGCGATCACGAACAGTCAGTCTCTCAAGATCACTGGTGAGATGATCAGTGGCCCCTGTGTTAGCATACCAATTTGTATCAATATGATAGTTGGCTGTCGATGTTGATGCTCCAATGCCTTGCTCTTTCGAGGACTAGTATGATTGATGAAATCGATACCAACACCGAAGAGCTTCATGCCCATTCTTGTTGCAAACATGGCAAGTCACACAGGGAGAGTTGTTATTGAATCTTCCTCCATGTCCTCTTGGTGCACGTCCACCTCCTCCGTTGTTGCGGCCACAACCTCTACCGTGCCGACCATAGTGACCATTGTTGTTCTTGACAACATTGTTGGGCGATGCAGTGATCTGAACCTCTGTGGCATGCTGCTCCTTGTGTAGCTCGTAGCTCAGAAGATGTGCGTACATATCGATCAACAAAACCGAATCTATACGTGTGGTCATGGGCGTGACGAATGAATCGTATTCTTCACCAAGTCCTGCAAGAATATAGGACACCATTTCTTCTTCTTGGAGAGGGTGACCTATGGAAGCCATCGTGTCTGTTTGTGTTTTCATTTTCTAAACATAGTCTGACACCGACAGCTCCTCCTCCTTCAGATTAGCAAGCAGAAACCTGATTTGTATAACATGCACGCGTGAACGCGAAGCAAACATGTGTTCTAATGTTGCCCAGACCTCAGCTGAGGTTGTGAGATAAAGAACATGGCCAAGAATGTCCTCTGTTAGAGAGGAGAGAAGAGCACTTATCATGAATTGGTCCTAGTGGAACCATGTGGTGTAAGCTAGACTTGGAACTTGGCATGCTCCACCTTCTGTTTCTTGTGTGATGAATGGTACTGGTTGTAACAGCCCTAAGTTAGGGTTTGTATTTCAAATGTAAAATTATGAGGAGAAATAAAAACTTTTGATGCCTCATGAAATCATTTGGAAGTTTTCCAAATTTTCCTAAACAATTTTCGTTTTCTAGAACTTGTTCTTGTGAATGGGAGTTGTTGCCAACAAATTCTTAGCCTTAAAACTTGTGATCTTCCTCTAAAAATATTTTTCCTATCATCTTGACCATCCTAGCTACCTCTCTGAAAAATTTCACAATTTTTAGATTTTGGTTGCTATTTCAAATGGCCAAGTCAAACCAGTTTAGAAATCTGGTCAAACCTCTGGACAGCAGCTTGTGAATTTTCTTGGGGGAAATCTAATGCATGAAAATTCCTAGAAAAATTACCAAAGATTTTCCTCTGTCCCTGTAAGCTTCCATAAAAATTTCGGAATTTTTAGAGTTCAGGAGCTACCTCTAAAAATTCCCCAAACCTGCTCAGCCTTTTTAAAATTCAAACCTGGAAACACTGTTCCTCTGGCTCAAACCTAACTCGGGCTTGAGTCCGACTGCGCCTCTTGTCTCGGTCGCACCGCTTAGCTGCTGCTGCGCGCGCCGATCGTTATAACCGTCCGATGCAGATCGAACGGTCCACATTGCTTGTCTCGTCGACCTGTCCGAATGTTTACACTGATCTCGATCGTCCGTTTTAAATCCAACGGTCAGTATTCTCTTGATCGAGTCAGACCAGCTATTCGCGCCGCACTTGACTCTGGCTCGTGCCGCTTCGCTCCTATCACTGACGTGCGGGCCCCACCTGTCAGGTTCTTCCTCGCCTTCTCCGCGTCTCACCGGAGCTCGCGGCCGCGCGCGCATGCTCGCCACGTACCTCGTCGCTGCCACCTATTGCCCGCGTGTCCACCTCCAAAGCATCGCCGGGGTCTCATCTACCCACCGAGCTCATCCATTTCTCCTCTACCCCATTCTCGTGCCTTCTCCGCCCATTTCTTGGTTTCGGCCGGAGAAGAACCCGAGAGCAGCGCCACCGTGTTAGCACCGCTCTCAAGCCCGTGACCCCGCCGTTGCATTCCACTCACCACGCCGCGTCCATTTTGCCCATCCCAAAACCTCGGCGTCCAGTGTATCGCCAGAAGCGAGTTCATCGTCTCCGCCTCCGGTGATCTCGACTCCGCGAGCTCATTTGCGCTCTGGTGAGTCTCTGGCCTCGACACTTAGTCCCTTAGAATCGCATCGCTTCACTGAGTCTAATCGTGACCTTATTTTGCTCTGTGGTGCATCACCGAGGCTGGGCGACCGTTTCTTCCCCACATTCGGTGAATCGCCGCCGCAACGATTCCAGCCGCCTCGGTGCTCCATCGTCGTCGTGGTCGTGGGCTTATCTTTCCTGGCATCAAGGCGAATCTGGTGCGCGCTTTCCCGAAGCCTCTCGTCGCCTGTAGCGCCTCCTCCGCGAGCACCGCACCTTCTTCTCCGCCTCCGGCCGTCGTGAGTTCATCTCCGTCGACCATCGGGCTCCGCGTCACCGTCACCGGGTTCGCGAGATCGTTGCGAACCTTAAGGTACCACTCACTCGCCTTGAAACCTACTGGTTCGTGAGATCCACTGCGCGGCCGCGCCGCCATCCCCGTGCGCGCCGGTGAACCGCCGGTGGCGTTTATCTTAAGCGCTAATCCCTGTTAGTTGAGTCGCTGCCATGTGGGCCCTCTCTGAGCTAATCGTGCTTAGAATCTTAATTCAGCCGTTAGTTATTCTCTGAGTCTCTGTCTTGTGGGCCCATGTTGTCAGTTAGTGTTTGTGTAATCTTGTTTAATACGTTTTCTCGGTTGGAAAGCGTATTTCTCTATATTTGTAAGATAGGAGTACGTCTGAGTAAGCCGAAGGCGTAATCAGAAATTACGCCTTCGACGTCACCTTCGGCGCGGGCGAGGTCAAGTCGACACAGTCGCTCCCTCGTGAGCGCACTCTGTCGATGGTGAGGCTAGCTCGCTGTCGGTAGGAAAAGTATTAAATGTTTAAGTATTTCTGAAATGGTTTTCTGTTACTCTGTTAATTCTTTTAAAACTAGAAAATGCATAACTAATTCAATTTTTCTCCAAATCGCATGAAACCAGTGCTGTTAAATTTCATTTTAAATGTACTATTTACTAAAATTAGTTTCAACCATGTCTCTTTTAGCAAAAATCTGGTAATTGGTTAATTGGTGTATTATGTGTTTTCCAAATTAGAAAATTCATATCTCTTTTAATAATTGTCCAAATCCAGTAAAACTAACTCTGTAAATTTTCATTTTTAGTGTACTAATTATCAGGATAGGTTTTAGATACTGTTTCTGTTCATGAAATTTTGTTAAGTAATTAACTAATGATTTCATGTGTATTGTTAGCTTAGAAAATTCCTTGAGAATTCATAACAACTTAAAATAAATTGTTCTCTGTTTCTAAAATTTTGTTAAAACATGCTTAGGCTGCTGTGTAAAATTTTGATTTATTTCGTTGTGTTGATTAATTGAGTTTTGTCGGTGTTATTTGTTCTTATTCGCTGTTTTTGCTCGATCGATAGTTTGCGACGATTCTGGTATTCTCGAGAGTGATCCTCGCAGCGGTGGAGCATTACGAGCAACGGCGACCTGTGAACAAGCAGTTTGATCATGTTAATCCCAATATTTTAAAGTCTAATATTTTGTTTCAACTGTATGTATGCATCGCTTATTTTGTGTTAAATTGGTTAGTTAATCCTCTTAGTTGCACAATCTGTAGGCAAAGGATATTCCTCTACTACCTGAGCCTAGGTTTTGCTGTGATTAGAGATCGCTGGATGATCTCTTGTCACTTAGTAGATCCGGGTCAATTTTCTTAGACATGCTTAGTTATCGGTAGAACTGGGCGGTTGTCGACTTAGTCGGTAACCTTGATCACACAAAATTTACTATAACATTATGTTTCAGCATTCTTGCTATGTTTAATTGCAAAACTAAAACTAAAAATAAAAAAATGATTTAGACTTGGGCACAATGGTAAGTTTTGGTGTGATCTGTTGGGTGTGACTGGAAAGGTGCCCGAGTCAACAAGGACCGAACATCTTGTTACACTAAACCAAGCATTTTAGCGTGCTAACCACACTAGAGTATATGGGACCTCTCTTGACCTAGTACTTTGGCGTGTATTGGCTCCGGTCGCAGGAGGTCGCGGGAGGGATGGTGTTGGGAGCATGGTAGTTGTCCAAAAGCTTTACCCATAAAGGTAGTTGTCTTTTCGGCTTTACCATGTAAGCGTATGGATTTTTATCCATACGAGCGGCTCGTAGTTGATACATAATATTGGAAAAAGTCTCGTAGGACTTAGCTGTGTCGGCATACCTTCTAAGTGTGCTTTGGCTTAAAGGCGATGCGAAGTGTGGGTGCAGTGGTACACCTGCAGGTTAAAACTATTCGAATAGCCTCGCCCTAGGTTATGGACACGCTTGCGAGGTCTTCCAAGAGTTAGACTACAACATTTTAAATTAAAACTTGTTGGATGGTAGTGCGAATCGGGATTCGTGCTATTGTTGGGGTGACTATTGGGATAGTCGCTTCTAGGTTGTTTACCTTTACTCTTTTGTTATTATTATCCTTACTGTTATTTCAACATTAAAAATGAATTGCAAACTTGCCTTCAAACTGTATTACATTATTGCAAATAAAATTGGCTTTGTGCAAATGAAACTTATGGCTTCCACCAAATAAGCTTTGCATGTAGCATATGAGCAGTGCGCTAGTTCACACGTCGGTCTTGCAGTACAAAGACAATCTTTGTACTCATTGGCTTTGCTTAATGTTTTTTGTTGCAGAGGAAGAAGGTGAGCCCCAAGGGCCTCACTACGTGAGTTCTGCATTGCCGCCGTGTTCGACGACTAGGCTTGGCGGTCGGTCGGATGCCTTGTGGGTTGAAGGCACACCGATTGGCTTTGTTTATAGCCATCTTATGGCACTTTGCTTCCATTTATGCCTGTCCCTGTATTTGTGTATCTTTTGGCCGGTCGGCCTTTGTCTGTAATAACTCTACTGTTGTTTACCTTCTGTTTGTAGTGTAATGTTTGGACTCTATGTTTGGAATGGAGTTGATGCATAATTTTGTGGCAAGGTGTGTATACTGCATTCTGGGAAGTATACATATCTCGAGGCTCGGTTTATTTGATTTGTGATGCTAGGGCCAGGTGGTTGGTTAAGCATTACAAGCCAAATAAATTGGGGTCCTCACACTGGTGTTCTCACCGACCGATCAACGTAGTCGAGAAGATTCTAGCTGCGAAGATAGGGAAGAAGTTGTGCCTTCCACAGTAGGAAGTTGTCCATGGTCAGCTTCACAATCATGAATAGATTGAAGAACAGTGTCACCATGACCCCTCAAGATGTCTGTGATCCAGCCATAGCCGAGACCACAGTTGAAGATGAAGAAGCGAAAGTCATCGTGGCTGGGGTTGGCGATCAAATCGTGGTTAGAGCCGAAGAGATCAAAGACGGCTCTGATACCATGTGAAAGTTTGGATTTGTTTGCTGTAATGAACTCATATGAGTTCGATTGTATTTATACTCAGCAATATACATGTGTTACAATCGATTACAGAATAGAGAGTCCTGATATCACAATCTTCAAAAATCATAACGTTCAGAGATTACAATCTTTAGATACTATAGCGACAACAACAACAGACAAGCTATAGTTGTCACTAACTAACTGAATTCAGATATCAACCTTGGAGATAGAATCTGATCTCTAACTTCCAGATTATCACCAAGCTTTTGGTTTTGTTTAACCTGATGCCAGAGCAGGTCACTGCCCATCTGAAATTCTGAATCTCACAATCTCGAGATCCTTTTCTTCTATAATTTGTTGCTACTTTGCCTTTAGATAATCAGATTTACTGGTTGCTACGATATTTGATTGATTGCTAATGCACTACTACAAAAAGGCCAATATTGGATGCCTCATCACAGACGGTTGACCAAAACCGTCTGTATTACATGCAATCACAGACAGTTTTGGTTTAGAGACCGTCTGTGTTACTGGTTGCACTAAAAACCATTTGTGAAGAGGTAATATCATAGATGGTTCATATTTAAAACTGTCTGTGAAGTATCACAGACGGTTGTTGTGATAATTGTATATTTCATAGATGGTTCTAAACACAAACTATCTGTGTAGACTTCACAGACGATTTTTAACTATAACCGTCTATGGTAATATCGCTTCAGCTCCCCGGCCGATGAGTACATTTCTTCGTTCGTCGTCATTGCCAATTGATGCGTCTCTTCGCTCACATCAATGTCACTTCAACTCCCCGATGTGTCTCTTCGTCTCATGCGCAGAATTTATTCCTTGTTTTATAAAAAGGATCATCCGCCATCGAAAATAATCAACATCGATCCCCACATATAATGTTTCTAGTACTCTTGTAAAGCAGAATGGCTCCCTCTTCTGTTTCCTTGTCGCCCGCATTGATGGCCTACCTAGCCATATTGTACGAGAACCTCTCCGGCCGTACGTTGGCGGATGCAGCGAAAGGACACTGTTTCAACAGTGTCCTCACTCCTCTGTCTGAGGATTTGCCAGAGCAGGTGGTGGCCACCTTTCTCCATCTTGACATCCTCCTCTGCTGTTGGACCACAAATTTGCAACTTTGGAACTCAACTTCCGGCCAAGGCATGGTCGTCGACTTGTCGTAGACCTAGTCGAGGACCCGGTCAAAGACCCGATCGTCGTGAGCCTCCAAATCTGCAAACTTGGGACCTACTATGTCGATCTGTGCCATTCTCTGGATCAGTAAATAGCACACACATAGGTACATTCTTGGATCATTCATATACATCGCATACAACAGTTTGGTAGATTACCCGACCGGCTGTTGGACCCACCTACTTTACAAAAAGGGCACTAAGACCATAACATTACATAGTTCAGAGTACATAGTAGAGAAAAAATGCGGAAGCAAAAGACGTAGTAGTGGATCCATTCACTTCGCCCACAGGCAAGCGATTGGAGGTCCCGACCAAAGCGACTCATACTGCCCTGACACCTGGTCGAAAGGTGCGACTAGGTAGTCGTAGAAGGCTTCGATTTCGTGGTCGAACAAAGATATTCAACCACGACTGGTCAAAGGCTTGCGACCACACCTGGTCGTAAGTTTCGACTAGGTGATCGTAGAGGGCTTTCGACTTCGAGGGGGTGATGAGGACATCCCTAACTTGGATATAACCGTGCCTACACACACAACTAATCCACAACCAGTGTTACAAGGACCACTTACTCGAGCTCGTGCTCGCCAACTTAAACACCAGGTGAATTCGTTCATAGGTTTATATATTACTGAGAATAGATCGCTACCTAATGCAAGTGATTTAATTGTGCTTAGGAACATGGGAAAGGACCAAGAAGAGATATGTGGAGTCATGGACAAGCATAGAAGGCATAATAGAGGTCATCACATTACTTTGGGTCTGAGCCAAGCAAGAGTTCGAGTTGGGCTCGTTCTGGATTCGAGTTCGGACTGCTGCGACAACACTAAGTTCAAATGGTCGTAACTTCTTCATACGGACTCCGTTTGGGACGTTCTTGGACTTCATTGAAATCTTATCAAGTTACTTTCCAATGGATCTAACCTCCTCTTGGGCCCATGGGCCTTGTAACCCCAGGGGCGTGTGTCCACTTCCCTGGCCGCCACCCCTGGTCATCTTCCCATATAGGAGCCGCCTCCTCCCTAGATAGAACTCGGATTTCGTTGAGTTTAGGTTTAGCCATTGTGCAAACTTCTGTTCTTCAGTTGTGTCGGACAGATGGTTCTAAACACAAACTGTCTGTATACACTTCACAGACGATTTTTAACTATAACCGTCTGTCGTAATATCACTTTAGCTCCCCAGCCGATGAGTACATTTCTTTGTTCGTCGTCATCGCCGATTGATGCGTCTATTCGCTCGCATCAATGTCACTTCAGCTCCCCGATGTGTCTCTTCGTCTCATGTGCCGAATTTATTCCTAGTAGTTGCTAGGGACTTTTGAACCACCACATCCTAGTAGTTGCTAGGGACATATACTTGTGTTTTGCTAATAATGGCAAGTTCTACGGAGCATTTGGATGAGGATACATCTCATACTCCTCGTACAAGGGAATTCATACAACATTTCCGGCACATCATGAACTTTTGTACGGAGGGTCTTGAGGAAGATGTCAGGGTTACGAATGAGCGACTTGCTCAACTTGAGGGCGCCCAGATTGAGACAAATGCCACGCTCGCCGCGATGGAGAGAGCGCAAGGCGTCACTAACACTTCTTTGGCAGGTATTATGGCGTGCCTTGACGAGATTGCCCAGGCATCCACTGTTGTTCCCTCTGCTGCCCTGGTGGTAGAAGGGCAAGATGAATTCAACTACATGACTGATACCGAGGCCAATGACATGGGTAACCTCAACAACGATCGAGCTCATCGACAGTTGCGTTTTAATCGACAAGGTATACGACGAGAACCCACCCCCACGACATGAGCTACGTGACCACGATGATTCTTTTGCTAAGGTTAAATTCACTATGCCTTCTTTTAATGATAAATATGATCCTGATAGTTATCTTAATTGGGAACTAGCTGTGGATCAAAATTTTGCTTGTCATGAATTTCCTGAGATTAGACGAGTTAGGGCTGCTACTAGTGAATTTACCGACTTTGCTTCTGTTTGGTGGAAAGAACATTGCCGTCAACATCCCAATAACATACCTAACAGTTGGGAGGCTTTAAAATTGCTAATGCGACATCGATTTGTTCCATCATATTATGCTCATGATTTGTTAAATAAATTACAACGCTTACGACAAGGTACAAAGTCTGTGGAAAACTACTATCAAGAATTGCAAATTAGTATGTTGCGTTGTAGTTTAGATGTGAATAAGGAGGCATCAATGGCTAGGTTTTTCGGAGGATTGAATAGAGAAATTCAAGATATCCTTGATTATAAATATTACAACTCCATTACTAGATTGTTTCATCTTGCTTGCAAAACTGAACGTGAAGTGCAGGGACGCCAGACGAGGACACGATCTAACTCTTCTGCAGGTCGCACAAATCATGGACACCACGCACCTCTCGCCCGACCACGGTGCACCCCACCCCACCCTTCAATAACAAGCGCACCTCGCTACTTCAAATCCGGACCACGAGTTTACGGCGGCCAAATCGGCTACAAGCACGCAAAAACCTCATCTTGGTTTTTCGACAGGACAAACTAAGGATATTCAATGCCATCGGTGCAAAGGCCACACATAATGCGGGACTGTCCAAACAAGCGTGTACTGATTATACGCGACGATGGTGGGTATTCATCTGCTAGTGATTTTGATGATGAAATATATGCTATGCTTGCAACTGACCCTGCAGGACTTGATGATGAATCTGATCATGAGGAGGAACATGTTGGCGCCGAAAATGCTGACAAGTATTTGAGCATTATAGTGTAACACGTACTAAGTGCTCAAGTTTCTCGTGCCGAGCAAAATCAGCGCCATAATTTGTCTCAAATCAAGTGCGTTGTCAAGGAACGCTCGATTTGCATAATTATTGATGGTGGGAGTTGCAACAATTTGGCGAGTATGGGTATGGTGGAGAAGCTTGCTTTGCCGACCAACCCTCATCCCCACCCATACCATATTCAATGGTTCAACAACAGTGGTAAGTTGAAGGTAACACGAATGGTGAGAGTATATTTTTCTATGGGTTCATACTATGATTATGTTGATTGCGACGTTGTTCTTATGCAAGCTTATTCTTTGTTATTAAGAAGACCTTGGCAATACGATACTAATTGTGGACATCATGGTAGAAATAATCAATACTCTCTCATGTTTAAAAGAAAGAAAATTATGCTGCATCTTATGACTCCTGAACAAATTGTTAAAGATGAACTTACTAAAGCTAGTAGAGACTCCCCTTCTTGCATTTGAGTCGTCCTCGACTCAAGCACATCATCTGCTCCCAAGTATAGCTTCAAATCTGCAATGTTAAATGTGAGACTAACCCCAAAATCTGCAGGCAGGTCAAATTTGTATGCATTATCATTAACCTTTTCTAACACTTTGAAAGGACCATCAGCTCGAGGCATCAATTTTGACTTTCTCAATTCAGGGAACCTATCTTTTCTCAAGTGCAACCAAACAAGATCTCTTGTTCAAAAGTTAAATATTTTTGCCCCTGACTACCAGTAAGTTTATATTTAGTATTCATGCGCTCTATATTCTCCTTAGTTGTCTCATGCATTTTTAAAATCAAATCAGCACGTTGTTTAGCATCAAAGTTCAATTTATCTGAAGATGGAATAGGCATTAAATCAATAGGAGCACGAGGCACAAAACCATAAACAACTTCAAAAGGGCACATCTTTGTAGTAGAATGCAATGAACGATTATAAGCAAACTCAATATGAGGCAAGCATTCTTCCCTCATTTTTAAATTCTTTTTCAACATAGCTCTAAGCATTGTAGATAAAGTTCTATTCACAACTTCAGTTTGTCCATCGGTTTGGGGATGACAAGTAGTAGAAAATAGCAGCTTAGTCCCCAATTTAGCCCATAAATTTCTCCAAAAATGGCTAAGGAATTTAGCATCACGATCTGAAACTATAGTATTAGGCACACCATGCAATCGAACAACTTCACGAAAAAATAAATCAGCAATATTGGCAGCATCATTGCTCTTATGACATGGTATAAGGTGAGCCATCTTAGAAAATCTATCAACAACCATGAATATACTATCGCTCCCCTTCTTTGTTCTAGGCAATCCTAAAACAAAGTCCATCGAAATATCTTCCCACGGAACGCTGGAAACTGGTAGAGGCATGTATAAACCTTGAGGATTAAGTCGTGACTTAGCTCTTTGACATGTAGTGCAGCGAGCAACGTAGCGCTCGACGTCCCGTCTCATCTTTGGCCAAAAGAAATGATCATCAAGTATATCCTCCATTTTCTTCACGCCAAAGTGTCCCATCAGCCCTCCGCCATGCACTTCCTGTAACAACAACAAACGAACGGAGCTAGCTGGAATGCATAGCTTGTCAGCTCTAAACACAAACCCATCATTAATGACAAATTTGTTCCACGTTTTCCCTTCTTTACAATTCAACAATATATATATAAAATCAGCATCATGCACATATTGCTCTTTAATAATCTTCAATCCAAAAATTTTGAAGTCAAATAGTAAAAGCATGGTATATCTCTTAGACAAAACATCAGCTATAACATTCTCATTTCCCTTCTTGTGTTTTATGACATAAGGAAAAGACTTAATAAATTCAACCCATTTTACATGTCTACGGTTTAATTTACTTTGACTTCGAATATGCTTTAAAGATTCGTGATCAGAATGTATAACAAATTCTTTGGGCCATAAATAATGTTGCCAAGTTTCTAAAGTTCAAAATAGTGCATATAATTCCTTATTATAAGTAGAATAGTTCAAACTAGGCCCATTCAATTTCTCACTACAGTATGCTATAGGTTTACCTTTTGTAGCAATACACCACCTAAACCAATTCCGCTCGCATCACATTCTAGTTCAAAAGTCTTATTAAAGTCAGAGAGTTGGAGTAGTGGTGCATGTGTTAACTTATCTTTCAATGTGGTAAAGGCGTTCTCCTGTACGACGCTCCAAACAAATGACACGTCCTTCTTGGTGAGCTCATTCAATGGTGCAACAATGGTGCTGAAATCCTTCACGAAGCGGCGGTAGAATCCAGCAAGTCCTAAAAGCCGTACTGTGGACCGTGTTAGGAGTCGGCCAACTCTGTATTGCTTCAATCTTGGCTTGATCAATTTCAATTCCCTGTGGAGTAACAATATAGCCAAGAAACGCGACTCGATCGGTGCAAAAGGTGCACTTCTCAAGATTACCAAATAAACGTGCATCACGTAAAGCATTAAAAACAACACGCAAATGGTCAAGATGTTCTTCTAAGGATTTGTTGTATATCAATATGTCATCAAAATAAACCACCATAAATCTACCTATGAATGCACGTAAAACCTCGTTCATTAGTCTCATGAAGGTGCTAGGTGTATTAGTTAATCCAAAAGGCATTACTAACCACTTATATAACCCGAACTTAGTTTTAAATGCGGTTTTCCATTCATCGCCTAATTTCATACGAATTTGATTATATCTACTACGCAAATCAACCTTAGAGAAAACAACAGAGCCACTCAATTCATCAAGCATATCATCTAACCTAGGAATAGGATGATGATACCTAATGGTGATATTATTAATTGCTCTACAATCTACACACATGCGCCATGATCCATCTTTCTTAGGCACTAAAATGACCGGAAGAGCACAAGAACTAAGAGATTCACACACATACCCTTTAGTAAGCAATTCTTGAACTTGGCACTGAATTTATTTAGTTTCTTCTGAATTGGTCCTATATGGTGCGCGGTTGGGCAGTGATGCGTTGGAAATTAAATCAATTTGATACTCAATCCCTCGAAGTGGTGGCAACCCCGGCATTATGTCCTTCAGAAAGACATCATTGTACTCTTGCAAAATGTTAGTGACAGCAGGAGACAAAGAAGAAGATGTATCCTCAAATGAAAACAAAGCTTCTTTTGCAAACTAATGCATAGAAAACAGAATTACTAGCATCCAGTTCAGTCATATCAGATTTGGTAGCAAGAAAACTAGCACCTTTCAATTAATTTCTTTATTATTCACATGAGTAGATTTAGGTTCTTTCTTTTTATGTTGCTCAAGTTCTTTTGCTACAATCTGATTTTCGCTCTTAGCATTCTCCTGATTCTTCTCTCTACTAGCTTTAGCAAGTTCATCCTTAACAATTTGTTCAGGAGTCATAGGATGCATCACAATTTTCTTTCCCTTGAACATGAGAGTATTGATTATTCCTACCATGATGCACACAATCAGTATCGTATTACCAAGGTCGTCCTAATAACAATGAACAAGCTTGCATAGGAACAACATCACAATCAACATAATCATGGTATAAATCTATAGAAAAGTTTACTCTCACCATTCGTGTTACCTTCAACTTACCATTGTTGTCGAACCATTGAATATGGTATGGGTGGGGATGAGAGTTGGTCGGCAAAGCAAGCTTCTCCACCATATCCATACTTGCCAAATTGTTGCAACTCCCACCATCAATAATTATGTGAATCGAGCGTTCGTTGACAACGCCCTTGATTTGAAACAAATTATAGCATTGATTTTGTTCGGCACGAGAAACTTGAGCACTTAGTACGCGTTGCACTAGAATGCTCAAATACTTGTCGACATCTTCGGCGCCAACATGTTCCTCCTCATGATCAGATTCATCATCAAGTCCTGCAGGGTCAGTTGCAAGCATAGCATATGTTTCATCATCAAAATCACTAGCAGAGGAATATCCACCATCATCGTGTATGATCAGTACGCGCATGTTTGGAAAATACCACATCATGTGTCCATAGCCTTTGCACCGATGGCATTAAATATCCTTAGTTCGTCCTGTCGAAGCAACTGAAGAGGAGGTTTTTGCAGATGCTTGTGGTGCTGATTTGGTTGCTTCGGAAACTCGTGGTGCTGGATTTGAAGTAGCGGGGAGCGGCTGGTTGTTGAAGGGTGACGGTGGGGGTGCACTGATGGCCGGGGCAGTAGAGGTGCGTGGTGTCCCTGAGTTTGTGCGACCTGCAGAAGAATTAGATCGTGTCCTCGTCTGGCGTCCCTACACTTCACGTTCAGCTTTGCAAGCAAGATAAAACAATCTAGTAATGGAGTTGTAATCTTTATAATCAAGGATGTCTTGAATTTCTCGATTCAACCCTCCCAAAAACCTAGCCATTGATGCCTCCTCATTCTCATCTAAACCACAACGCAACATACCAATTTGTAATTCCACAGACTTTGTACCTTATTTTAAGCGTTGTAATTTATTTAACAAATCACGAGCATAATATGAGGGAACAAATGGATGCCCCATAAGCAATTTTAAAGCCTCCCAAGTGTTAGATTTTTATTGGGATGTTGAGGGCAATGTTCTTTCCACCAAATAGAAGCAAAATCGGTAAATTCACTAGTAGCAGCCCTAACTCGTCTAATCTCAGGAACTTCATGGCAAGCAAATTTTTGATCAACAGCTAGTTCCCAATTAAGATAACCATCAGGATCATATTTACCATTAAAAGAGGGCATAGTGAATTTAACCTTAGCAAAAGAATCATCGTGGTCACGTACCTCATGTCTTGGGGGGTCTCGTCGCATACCTTGTCGGTTGAAACGCAACTGTCGATGAGCTCGATCGTTGTTATTATTACCCATATCATTGGTCTCGGTATCAGTCACATAGTCGAATTCATCTTGTCCCTCTACCACCGGGCGGGGGAAACGGCGGTGGATGCATGGGCCATCTCGTCAAGGTGCGCCATAATACCTGCCAAAGAAGTGTTAGTGACGCCTTGCGCTCTCTCCATCGCGGCGAGCGTGGCGTTTGCCTCAATTTGGGTGCCCTCAAGTTGAGTAAGTAGCTCATTCGTAACCCTGACATCTTCCTCAAGACCCTCCGTACGAAGGTTCATGAGGCACCGGAAATGTTATGCGATTCCCTTCATGCGAGGAGTATGAGATGTATCCTCATCCGAATGCTCCATGAGAACCCGCCATTGTTAGCAAATCACAAGTATATGTCCCTAGCAACTACTAGGATGTGGTGGTTCAAAAGTCGCTCACACTCAAGCCTTCTATCGAATTCTTACCAATTCTTACCAAGCAAACAGGGGTTATCGGCAACCAGCGGTGTCAATGTTTCTCCGAAGTTTGGATGGAGCGATTGCCAGGTGAAGTGCAGCCTGTACGGTTGTAGAAAAGGTGTAGCTGGGAAGGCTCAGGTATGGTAGCAATGGATTAGCAACTATCAAATCAGATAATGCAAGCTGAAAAATCGTTCAACGCCGGTTAGTGTTGGTCCTAGGCTAGACCGTACTAGAGACGCGAGCCTAGAACACAAACGAAAGCACGATGCGACAGAAGCTCAAAAAAGGATGCTGTCTTCACGGGGAACCTTATAATCACTTACAAAAGGACTTTGTCAATTTTGAGCAAATTCTAAAAAACTTTTTTTTTGTCGCTCTTTTTTTTGCTCCTATTTTTCTCTTTTTTTTTTTGAAAATGTGCACCTCACTCAAAACTCTTCAAAGTCCTCTTCTAGGCCTAGGGAGGTATATGGGTCATAAACTTTTTCTAAAAAGTAGGGGTAAAAAGGTAATTAAAAGATACTCTCTCTCTCTCTAAACTTTGATTTTTTTTATCACGTTGCCGAAGTGAGATGAATCTTATGTTTCCTTCTGGCAGCACGAAAACAACCTCTTTTTTCTTTTCTTTTTTTTTTCTTTTTCTCTCTCTTTTTCTTTTCTTTTTCTTCTCTGTCACAAACCGAAACAAACTTTTATTCTTGGTTAGGGTTTCCCTTGGTGTGGCGGTGGCAGGAGGATGGTGGCTTGCCGCGGCAGGAGCATGGTGGCCACGGTACGACGCGACAAGGGATGGTGGCAGCGCTGGTGGTCGTGGCAACGGCTCTGGTGGTCGTGGCAGCGCGAAGGCAAAGACAGCAGCGGCTCTGCCGGGCGCGACAAGGACTGGCAACGATGGAGGTAAGCGGCAGATTGAACCCAAACGCAACGGTGCTACCAAACGTGAGTAGAACTCGAAACTCTAAAGGAACTAGACACTAAGACCAGCAAAAGATATGATGATGCAATCGAAAGTTCAACAATGCAATGCACTGAAAAGAAAGATGCAATGGCGCAATTGGTCTTAGAAAGATAGGTGATCTAATCCTATAATTTTTTTGGCTTTTTCGGACTTTGAATTAAGCAACCTAACTATGAAAAAGCGATGAAATTCTCACCGAGCAACCTTGAGCTCGATACCACTTGATGGACGCGGGGTGCCGATCTTTTGATGAGATTGATAACTATCGATTTGGTAGAGGTGACTCTCGCGATCCGACTACAACCGTAAGACGACGATTGCGCCTTAGCAATCATTGAACCAACTCGAGATGTTATTGACCGTGCTAGAAACACGATCAACATGAACACGAGGTTCAATTCTGCGAGCAATCGAAGAACCGATAAAATATAGGCAATCTGATATTGCGAATAAGAATGTAGCGTAGATGATATTGAAAATCAAAGGTGGGATCTCAAAGGCTGTCTTGACAGGTGGTCGTCTGACACAACTGAAGAACAGAAGTTTGCACAATGGCTAAACCTAAACTCAACTAAATCTGAGTTCTAGCCGAGGAACAGCGGCTCCTATGTGGGAAGACGACCAGGGGTGGTGGCCAGGGAAGTGGACGCACGCCCCTAGGGTTACAAGGCCCATGGGCCCAAGAGGAGGTGGCGCAACACCCTTTTTGACTCGAAAAAAGAATATATGTGGCTTATTTTGTTTATTGTGGCTGGCTCGGTTGGAATTTGGAGCTAAGCTTGGATCCATTAGAAAGTAAACTTGATAAGCTTTCAATGAAGTCCAAGAACGTCCCAAACGGAGTCCGTATGAAGAAGTTACGTCCGTTTGAACTTAGTTTTGTTGCAGCAGTCCGAACTCGAATCCAGAACGAGCCCAACTCAAATTCTTGCTTGGCTCGGACCCAAAGTGACGTGATGACCTCCATTATGCCTCCTATGCTTGTTCATGACTCCACACACCTCTCCTTGGTCCTTTCCCATGTTCCTAAGCACAATTAAATCACTTGCATTAGGTAACGATCTATTCTCAATAATATATAAACCTATGAACGAATTCACCTGGTGATTAAGTTGGCGAGCACGAGCTCGAGTAATTGGTCCTTGTAACATTTGTTGTGGATCAGCTATGTGTGTAGGCGCGGTTGTATCCAAGTTAGGGATGTCCTCATCAGAACCGAAGAAAGAATAGAGAAAGAACAGGGTAGCTCGAACAAAGAGAATCTGGGCCACGAGGACCTCAGAGTGCGGAGCTACGGGACGAGCTAGTCGGGCTGGGTGGCGGCAGTGGACCGCGAGAAGAGAAGAGAGTAGTCTTTAATCCTCCGAACGGCTTCAAAAGGGGAGTAAGCATATGGCTCCACGGAGATGACTTGGGGTGCACCTCCCCAGCGAGGTCAACTTGACTCCTTGGGCCAATCTGGTCGGAGGAGAGGAAGAACAATGTCAACGGCGATTCCGACGGGTGTTAACGGCGACGGCGGCGTTGCGGTGGCGCTCAGCCAAAGCGAGCGCTTGAGCCTTACATGGAGCTCCAGCTCTCTTTAGGGAGGAAGAAGTTGGGACAAGCACTGATGTGGCGGAGAAGGCGGTAAGGGGGCTCGGAGCTCCTATGTATAGGCGATTTGGCACAGCCGACAAAGCGAAGTGGTGGCGATCTAATAGGGTTGGCAGCATAGTGCAGACGGTGTGATGGGTTGAGCGATGGCTATTATGGCTGAGTGACTGCATGTGCCAATGCATCTGCCTGGTCCTACATGGCACCGGCGAGGCAGGGAGACACGGTATCATCGGCCACGACATTGGAGTTATTTTGTTGACGTGGATTATTATTTTGTTCTATATATGTTGAAATATATATATCTATATATATATCATAGAACGATTTAATCTTTGGAACAAATATCCGTCGTGATATATATGTATCATATAGTTAAAGCAAATTTTCAGCAGTATTTAAATGACAAAATTAACATATAAACATGTAATTTCTTCATGTCATATGTAAATGTATACATAACAATATATGCTCAAAACATAGAACTTTGAACAAGCTTATCACAGATGGTTCCATAATAGAACCGTCGGTGATATGGTCTCATATCACTGACGATTCTATTATGGTCCATCTGTGATATGAGACCATATCATAAACGGCTCCACAATAGAACCGTCTATGATATGAGATGTGAGACGTCGAGGTATTTAGCACGTAATGCTTAACCATACACTTGACTCTAGCATCACAAACCAAATATCCCGCACCTCGGTGAACATGTACTTTCCAGAATTGCAGTACACATACACCTTCACAAAATATAGTATCCATTCCATACACAAGACATTACATTACCGAATACAACAAGGTACAATATCCAAAAGACATACACATAAAAGAGTTATTACAAAAGGGGCCGACCAACCAAAAGACAAATTAAATAACTAAAGTAGAAGCGGAAGCAAAGGCCATAAGATGGTGATAAAACAAAAGCCAACCGGTTTGCCCATACCCACAAGGCAACCGATCGGGCCGCCAAGCTAGTCGTCCTACACGAAGTCGAACTCACAATAGTCGATCCCTTGGGGATCAACCTCCTCTGCAACAATTAAGCAATGCAACTGAGTATAAAAATATACTCGCAAGACTTACGAGTAACAAGCCTATACATTGCTACATGCAAGCTAAATCAAAGGAAAAGGCTATAGGGTTCATTTGACGCATAAAGCAATTTTTCCTTTGCAATAAAGTAATACATTGAAGACAATTTAACAAATCTATTTTTATTTGTTTAAATAATAGCGAGACAACAATTATAAGCATAAATAACATCCTGGAGGTGACTTCCCAATAGCCACCACAACATAGCACGAATTACCCATTCGTACCACCCGAATTCAAGTTTTAATGAAAAAGTTATAGTCTAATTCTTGCAGGAAATAACCAAGCGTGTCCATAACCTAGGACGAGGCTATTCGAATAGTTTATACCCTGCAGGGGTGTACAAGCTGTACCCACATGTCAGACCGCTCCTTTTGCCACTAGATGTAGCACACTTCCAAAGGTATGCCGGCAGAGCTAAGTCCTACGAGATGGCTTCCAATATTGTGTATTAACTACGAGTCGCCTGTATGGATAGAAACTCATACGTTGCATCGGAGTCATTGTAAACCGGAGTCAACTACCCATATAGGGTAAAGCAACCGGACAACTACAATACCCCTCGGTGTGGAGAACCTAGAAAGGATTCCACTCCCATGCACCCAACACATAAACACATTTTATTTTTCACACAACACACACACACATATCCTCCTGCGACTCGGAGTTAACACACGCCAAAGTACTAAGTCAAAAGGGGTTCCCAATACTCTCATGTGGAATGCATTCAATAGTGCTTGGATCAATGGCGCAAGTAATTCGGTCCTTGTTGACTCAGGCACCAACCATTCACACCCAAAACACACCATTTTACCCATGTGCCCAAGTCTAAAATATTTTATTTTCAGTTTTAGTTTCTCAAAGTAACACAGCACAAGGTGCTGGACATAAAGTCATAATAAGATTTTTGTGATCAAGGTTATCAACTAAGTCGACAACCGCCCAATTCTACCATCAGCTAAGCATGACTAAGCATCACACCGCATAAACATAAAAGACCATAAATCAACCACCGGGCTTTAATTCACCAGCGAGATTATTAACTTAGGCTAGTGGCAGGGGATGAATAATTTAGGGAAATCATGCAATAGGATTAGCTACCTCTAACCGACAAATTAACTTTGACAAAGAAGTATGCATACATACACTTTGCAAACAAGATATTAGACTTTGAAAGTAATGGGCTCAATATGATCAAATAAAATTGAACATCTGCTTGCCTTTGCTTGCTGATTCTCTGGACATTCTCAAGATCATTTCGGTTGCACTCCGAATCACCGTCATCTAAGGAAAAGAATCGACAAAGCAAAAGCATCGAATAAACACCAAAAATTTCAAAACTCTCCAAAAGTTTATGACATCAATACAGAGAAATATATTGATTTTAGACGAATTTAGAGACAGAAATTATTTGATTTAGAGTTGAATTGAATCAGCTATGAACTTACAAAATTGAGACTATAGCAAGGTCTACTGTTGTTTAACTCACCAAACCCCAAATTTTGACTTATGACTAAATTTACTCTTTTTAGCTTAGATGTGAAAGGCTAGATAAAAAGAGGTTTACTTAATCTGATTCTTTGACTTGGGTATTAACTAATGAATTTCTTTAAGTGTAAGCTGATAAAAGTTGGTACCTAATTACTATACTTATTGGACCAACCTCCTCAATTACCTAGATCCTATACTTTTGATATGATCTGCAGAGAGTTAAGGAGATTACAAAAGCTAACTACTGGAAGAACTATGCTTATTCTAGTTCATTATATCCTTAGATGGAAGCTTATTGAAATTCTAAGTTGTACTCTCAATACCTTCTCCACTTAACAATGTAAAAAAATAGGATTTGGTTGTTTCTCTACCGATTTCTGAACTTTCAGATTTGGGTGCTATTGAACTTCCTCTACTTTGAATTTGCTAACTCCTTGTTGGTTTCTAAAAGTTCACATCCGAAATGGTTTTTCACATATGGAAGTTGCTGCTAGATGATAACCAAATGACTAAATGAATCAAATTCTAACTACTAGAGTTGATCAAGTTATCAACTTACTGACAAACATTTTGTCATACAATATTTTCTCTGTTTATCAATTTATCCAAAATACTTTACTGTTTTGTTAACCAACCTTCTCTTCTCTGACCATCCATTTGATCAAAAGACTATACTGCTTTGACAAAAAGGGTTGCTCTCTGAAGGCTCAAAATATTCATCTCCATACTTGATTTTCAGATGACTACTACTAGAAGATCAATGTTCAACTGGCTAATTGTTTCACTAACCTCCTTTTCAACTACTGTATCAACCAAACCATTAGCCTATTGACACAACTAACTTCAAATTACTATACAAATATCTACACAGCAAGACTTTCTGAATTGCAAAAGCTATTAGCTAGCCTTCTTTGCTCAATTGCTTATAACATGACATCCACCTTAACTGAAAAGCTAAAAACTGATTTCCTACTAATTCACATTCACAATTTGTTAAACCCCTAGAGTGACCTAATTTACATACACCTCATTAGTTAGCGTAAAAGAGTTGAGCTTGCATAAGATTTCCTCCTGATAAATCAGATTTTCTCCTACCATCTTCTTGTCTCTGTTGGTTTCTGATTACTCACCTCCCTATTGGTTTTCAGTTTAGGTTACTACTGCTAGATAGTTGTCCAAAGACTAAGAGCATTAAGAAAGACTTTAACCACTAGAATTGGTCATGCTATTAACTTTCAAATAATTCTGATCTTTTTCAGAGTACAGTCTATACAACAAACAACAGCAGACTTCTGAAATTTAGGTTTTGTCAAACACATTTCCTTCCTAAAATCACTTATCCAATTGTTAATTTGGTTTGAGTAATGGTATCAGTAATTCTAGTAGTTAGTCAAAAGACCTAATAGTAATTGCATTAGGTTTCCTACTTAACACAGGTGAAGACTCAAGCACAAAAGGCAGAAAGGCAGAAACAAGATAAAGCTCGGGCGGCTTGGGCGTGGTTCGTCACCGGCGAGGGAGTGGCGGTGAGGCAGAGACGATCCCAAAAATGGGTTGCCCGAGGGCTACTGAAGCTAGAGGAGGCAGCGGCGCGGCGTGAGCTGCCCTATGGCGGCGCAGCGAGCTCATGCGGTGGCCGACCGAGGAGGTGACATGGTGATGCGACGCTCGGGTGGAGTAGGGAGGGAGTTAGGGGAAGCATAGGCACCGTCGGGTTACCTGGAGCACGATAGGGTGGTCGACGGAGGTGGAGGGTGGCCGAGGTGTGCTGTCCATGGCGACGATGGTCGGTGCGGCCGGTTCATCGTGGCGGGGTCGCTGTGGAGGAATAGAGCACACATGAGTGACTGGGGAAGATAGAGGGGGTCTACGAGATTCTTAGGGAGGAAGGAATCGAGCTCGGGCTCGCTGGAGAAGACGCGGCGAATTTGGCGGACCAAGAAGATGGCATGCGCGCGGCTCCTCGATGGGATTCTTCAATTGATGGAGGGCTTGGGTTCTGGTGAGGTAAGGCACGCCGTGATGAGGTCTTCGCGACTAGAGTTTCTTTGGAGCGGATCAAGAGCTTGGAGGCACAACGGTCCAACATTCGGAGCTCGATTCAATTGGCGCTCGGGGAGAGGAGGAAATGGCTCGGGGAGTTGGGAGAACTGGAGATGGCGAGGAACGGGA
The DNA here is from genome assembly GCA_036346255.1 of Ampelocalamus luodianensis. Taxonomy (NCBI): domain Eukaryota; kingdom Viridiplantae; phylum Streptophyta; class Magnoliopsida; order Poales; family Poaceae; genus Ampelocalamus; species Ampelocalamus luodianensis. The sequence continues at coordinate 58,082,949 of CM070617.1, read as the reverse complement.
GAGCGCAAGCCCATGCCCGCCCTTAAATGGCGACTTGAGCTGGTGGGATGTTGTGTTTTGTCTTCACGGCCGCGATGGTTCTCGCACGAGAACCCGACGCTGGACGGGAGAGCTCTCGACGGCGTTGGTGAGGTGGGGCTTTGGTTGGGTGTCTTCGGCGGTGGTGTGACGGCGCTGACGGAGGAAGATGGGGGGAGGCCGGGTAGCGTGGCGCGCATGCGCTCTCGCTCGGCAGAGAAGAAGGGGGCGTGTGGTGAGCGCGCTCTGCGCGAGTCCGTGCGAGGAGGAAGAAGAGCCTGACCAGTGGGGCCCGCTGGTCAGCAGCACAAAACGGCATGAGCCGGAGTCTAGTGCATCGGTGCAGCTAGGTGGTCGAGTCAAGTCGCTTGGTTTGGGTTTTGTTTGGACCATTTGATCTTGATCGGACGGCTCAGGTGTGGGGCTCGCTCGAACAGTCCGAACGGGCGGCCCGTGTGGATCGCTCGATCTAGATCGGATGGTCCTGATCACGTGAGTGCGTTTAGTTGGTTCAGTCGAATCAAGTGGCTCGGGTCGGACTCGAGTCTGAGTTTGATCTGAGCCCGAGTAATAGTGTCGGTTTGACTGGTTTTGAAATATGCTAATTCTATTTTGACTAGGGTCTTAAAAACAGGAATAAATTTCCTAAAAATCTGAAATAAATCAGAGGTATTCCTCGGATGATCTTATTGAACCTCACTATCCAAGATATATTTTGTATAATTTAATTTCAAACTTAGGGTAGGTCATTACATTGAGTTTGAATTTTCTGAGGGTTGAAATAAGTTCCAAAAATTTGGAAAAAATTATATTTATTCAAGATAAATATTTTAGTATTTGAATAAATTATTTCTAGAAGATAATCATAAGATTTTGTTACTAATTTCTTTTGGAGTTTTGATTTGAGGTGTATGTTTTCTTGGATTTCAACGATTTTAAATGCAACAAATTATGAAATGCTCCCAAGAAAAACCAATGCATGTTCAAAAGTTTTAAATTCTCCTCATTTTTATACATTTGAAATATAAACCCAAGTTTGGGATGTTAAATGAGACCATATCACTGATGGTTATATTATGGAACCGTTTGTGATCAGTATCACTGGTGGTTCCATAATAGAACCATCTGTGATATCTCTTTATAAGTAGGAGCCCACTAGGGTTTGCTCCCTAACTCGTCACTCCCCAGCGCCATTACTCTCGCTCGTTTCCTCCCACCTCGACGCCGTCGCCCGAAGCCTCCTCCCGACGGCCGCACCTTCTCCCCGACCCCGTCGTCGACGCCGCCCTTGTTCCCATCGCCGCCGGTGTCGTCATCCTATCCCCAGCGCATGCGACCTTATCGTTCCTCCCCCATCCGACTGCGCAAGCGCGTCCTCCCTCTCCACCGACCTCGGCCTTGACTACCTCACCACCGACACGGGCGACCTCGAGGTAAGATAGATCTATCACCTATTGGTTTGGGATGTTGGTATTCATGCCGGGCTGCAATGTGGACACCCTTGGCCTTGTTGTCTTGTACTCTGTGTAGGGATGGCAATCTTACCCGATTACCCGTGTACCCGCGGGTAAAAACCCTAATAGAGGTGGATATGGTCTTCATTTATTGCCCATGGGTATGTTCATGGGGAGCAAACTCTGCCCAGCGGGTAAACAGGCATGGGCACGGGGGAGCTACACCCGTGCCCGTTCCACCCGATTACCCGCCATCTCCTCCTGATAGGTGGGCCACATTTACACAGGTTAGAAGTAGCGTGCAAAGAATTTCTGGATAATAAACCCTAGTACCCAATCTCCCATTCTGGAAACCTGGCGAGCCCAAATGCCCCCACCCCTCCTACCATCACCCACCGTCGCCGCCCTCGTCTACCACTACACCCACCTCCTCTTCGTCAGCGCCTCCTCCCTCCTCACACTCCTTCCCATCCACGCCCGCGCTGTCCTCTTTGGCATCTCCACCAAACCCGCCTTCGCCACCAGCCTCCTGGCAGCAGCGGCCTCGGCCTCCCTCGCCTACGCCCGCAGGGTGTTCGACGTCGTGCCTCACTAGGGTGCCTACATGTGGAACGCCCTCCTTCGCGCTCACACCCACTCACACTCCCACCCCACGCTGTCGTGGACATGCTCCCCCTCTACAAGCAGATGCGCATCGCGGGGGTCGCGTCGGACCACTACACCTACCCTATCGTGCTCCCGGCCTACACGGCTGCGCGATCCCCTCGGCTCGGATGGGCAATGCACGGAGACGCAGTGCAGACTCGCAGGGGACGACTTGTGCACAACGCACTCTGGACCTGAAGAGTCTCAGTTAGAGGTACTTGTTTTTTTCTGGTCCAAACTCTTAGTCTTGTACGAATAGTGCCAAGGCTATAAAGACTATTCATGTGTTGATTGAGGTAGGAATTAAGTTTTTTTCACTATCAACTGATTCCAGTTATTGGTTTGAAATTGGGCCGGGTATTGGTTTTCAAATCCCTGTGCTATGATAAATTTTAATGTGTGTCGACTACCATGATTTTGAGGGAGATGGAAGAAGGCTGACACTTTATGCTATTACGAAGTTTATGTTATTTGTTGTCTTGAACTCATGATATGGTGCTCTATATGTGATGCATTGTTCACGGGTAAATGGGCATGCCCGCGGGCGACGGGTACCCGTGGACGACGGGTATGGGCGAGGTTCTTCGCCCGTTGTCCTTTGTGGGCATGCCTGTGGGGGGAAATCGGGGTCATGGGCGTATGGGCGAGCATTATCCGTGCCCGCTGCACCCGATTGCCATCCCTACCTCTGTGACTGATGGCTGGCTGGCTGGATGGATGGATCTGGAGGTGGGGAATGTGGATGTGTTCGAGTGACTGCTGGTGCTGCTAGTTGCGGATAGATTCTATTAGGTTGCTTAATGTGTTAATCTGGCACAATCACTGATGTTTGTATGCTCTGTGTGATTTGTCTGTACCTAACACTAGGAGGTATTGCAAATTTGTATGCTCTGTTGAACTGCTCAATGATGTTAATAGTCTTATACTGAAGTTGAATTGATAATTAGTTTATATTTGAGCTCTAATGAATTGCTAACTGTTGTCACTTTGATCTTCAGTTTATCAGTGTGTACGTATAAAAATTTATACATTCTGATATACAATTAAATTGCTAACTGATGTTACAAATGTAATTGGATGTTATATTGTGTATAGATTGTGTGTCTTTTAAATGGCCTGAAGGATTCACATGTTTATTTGTCAATTATGCCTTTTAAAACTGCTATTCCATTCTAAAACAAGATCAAATGAGTTAAAAACTACTACAACACCTCTTCAAATGTCTCTCGCCATTCATTTCACCTTTGTTTGTGTAACCGTGTTTATGCTGGTCAAGTTCTCCTCCCTCGCGTCCCAGGTACGTCCTACCATTCCATTCTTGATCTGTTCTCTATAAGTGTCCAAGCAGTGGTTGCTTGTGCCTTTAAAATCGGCTTCATATATATATATATATATATATATATATATATATATATATATATATATATATATATATATATATATATATATATATATATATATATATTGTTAATAGTCCCTCGGCCACTTTCGGGGGGTCATCCAAGCAGCATGAGGAGGATTAGACAACAACCACACGCAACTTCATCGAGCCCGCAAGTTCAAGAAGCATGGTCGCCGGAGAGCGCGTAGACATCCAATTCGAGCTAAAATATGAACTAATTATCAATTCAATTTCATATTACGGATGTCCACGCTCTCTCGGTAGCCATGCTTCTTGAACCGGCAGGCTCGATGAAGTTGCTCGTGATTGCTTGTCAATCCTCCTCATCGCTTGATGACTTCTAAAGTGGTTGAGGGACTACAACAATATATATATATATATATATATGTATATATATATATATGTATATATATATATGTGTGTGTGTAATATATGAAGCCGGTTTTAAAGGCACAAGTAACCACTGATTGGACACTTATAGGAAAAAGTCATCACAGACGATTTCAGCTACAAACCATCTGTGATACATCATATATCATAGATGGTTTCAGCTACAAATCGTCTGTGATAGAAAACTAACATAGACAGTTCTGAGTTAATAACCGTCTGTGATAGTCTGCATCACAGACGATTTGACCTCATGTCATTACTGACCCATAAACTCATACGGCTCACAAAACCGTATGTGATGACGTTTTTGAACTGTCTGTGAAGACCATTTTCTGCACTAGTGATGGATGCCTCTGCTTTTTTCTGCCTTTCCAGCACCACTTCTATTGCTTAATGGCATGCCTACCTAGTACTGTTTGTAAAAATGATAAACCTCGTAAACTAGGATGTGTGTACTGTGTATTACTAATGCCTCTTTTCTTGAACGTGGCTTTATATCAATCATAGCTACTGCAGCCGTCAAGCACTAATACTGCATGGGCACGCATCATGTTCTGCCTTGTTTCTCAGTGCTATAGATGCAGTCCTCATGCCTCCTTGCCTCGTACATGTATTCGCATACAAATTCTGCACTGTTGTGCTTGTGTGTGCCACTTCTCATTTTTGTTGGCATCTAGCTCTGATTAGTAGGTTAAATGTGTTATTCTGCACATTGAAGTATTTTAGCAAATGTATCAAATTTTAAAAAAATTGAATTAAAATCTAAGCCTTCGTTAACTTCATAATCCAGTCTTGATATTGATGTTATGAAGCAACTTTTACCCTGCAATTTTTTCTTGTTGGAGGGAAGGTAAAGCTAATTTAGTTTTTTTAGGTGCAATTGACAATAACTTTGTGGTCAATTTATCTGTTGTTTTGTAACATATCAAATGATCTTGGGACTAATCTTCATAATGGCTCATTACATCTCGCATGTTTTCTTGTAACATCCTAAATTTTGGTCTTTGTAAAAAAATTAATTCAAATTTATTAATTCAAAGTGGTGGATTTTATTTGGCGTTCTTGCTAAATCAATCTAAATTCTGAGTCTCAAATAAAATCTAAATCCCCAAATATCAAATTCAAATCTCTCTTCCAAAACCAAATCAATTCTCGCCTGATTGTGAATTCAAATTTTGGTTTGAATTCTTCTCTTGATCAAACCTAAATTCAAATCCAATTCCAATTCTCAATTCAACTTCGAACCAATTTCCTTCTTCAATCGCAATTTGAAATCCAAATCGAATCAATTTATGAAATCCAAACTCATTGTCCATCTCCAAGCGCAATTCAAATTCCAAATTGAGTCAATTCAAGTTGCATTTTCAAATCAAATTCTTTTGTCATTCCATTCATATTCTCCCTCTCCCTCTCTTGCTTCCCTTGCCCGAGCCGCCCGCGTCGTGTCCCCCGTTGTCGCCATCACCACACAAATCTATGGTGTTGCCGTTTCCATCCAGCGCATCGCAATCAAACCAAAGCCAAAACCATCGCACAATGCCAGTCGTGGCCACACCTATTCCCTTGCCGTCTCGCCCTACAAATAGGACATCTATGACCGCCTTCTCCCCCTTCACACCCCTTCAACTCCCATCACCCAAGGAGATCTGTCGCGCCATGAGTTTCGTCTTCCCAAGCGCCGGCCGCACCCCACGTCTCGACATCCCGTCGCTTTGGTGAGTTTTGGAACTCCTAACCGCGTCACGTCGTGTTCCCGAGGCCAATGATCATTTCCCCTAAATCAATTTCACGTTTTTCGTAGCACATCGCCGAAATTCATCGTCTTTCCCGTCGCCGGCCGAATCACCTCCGTCACCCGATCTCCTTCTCTAGTGAGTTCTGAGCCGAGTGGACTGTGTCATCATGTGTTCTCGATCTTTCTCTATCTATTTCCTTCCTTGATTTGGTTTCTATACCATCATGGAGCGCCTCCACCATTACCGTCATCTTCCTAGATGCAGGCGTCATTGCCCCATCGCCTCAACCACCCACTGGTCACCCCGTACAACACGACGACTTCCCCGTGCCGCCGCCGTGGCCATGCGCAATACGCCTCCCTCAGGGCACCGCCGAGCCGTTGGCGTTCCATTTTGGCCATATCGGACCCGAGGGTAACACCCTAGATCCTCTGTGTATTCTACGCTAGTCACTGAAACAGTAGCTAGTGTACATAGTAAACAAATATAATAACATCTATAATCCACACAACCTTCATAATAAATATAAAAAATTATTACAAGAAAGGCTTACTAGCCAACAATAAAGAACACAACGAAAGACGAAGAAGAAGTAGTAGAGCCCAACTAATCTGCCACAGACAATCGATTGGGGTAGCGGCCTAGTCGTCGAGATCCTCATCAGTTGCGAAGTCATCCTCCTCTAAAGAATATTTTATTAAGTAAGGGTGAGTACAAAAATATACTCCGCAAGTTACACCCATAACAGAGTTAATGCATGTATAGATATTATCAAAGGAATGCTTATAGGGTTGTTTGTGCAAAAGAAACATTTGATATTTTAAATACAATAGCTAAGTTAAAAAGCTCAAGTTTTACAATATCTAAAATTGAGTTTTAACTGAATTAATAAAGCTAGTGTAGGCATCAACCTAACACTAACTTAAACACGGACACAAACCCGGGGCTTCAACCCACCATTTTTCTCATGGAAACTCATCCATATCATAAGTTATTTTATAAAATATTTTAAAAATAAAAAACAAAGTCTAATCCATGAAAGGTTTTGCTCAGCATGTCTATGACCACATACACTACTATTTAAATAGATTTACACTCTACAAAGGTTGTACAACTTTACCCACGAGATAATTGACTTATAATGTCCGCTTCACACACTTCCGTAGGTGTGCAACTAAGTGATTATCACAATGAATTTACAATGCGTCATCCCAAATTAGTCATGCCCGCTAAAGTTCCACTTCCTTTGGACTAAACCATTCGTCGGAAGCACCTCTTGCACCATGTGGAAATACATAAAAAGTAGGTAATTCTGACACCCCACACATCAACATGGTACAACTAACAATGGAACATTGCAAATTAATTAGCCCTTGTATGTCCCATACTGGACTTGTGGTAATAATGAAATGGCTTAACAATCCGCAACTCGTGAGACCGATCCTTAATTGACTGGGCGACTTCCAAAAACAACCCCTAGGCCTCAACCATTCACTAAATTGAGCCCGTGTATAAACCTGCACCCATCGGTTATCCATTTCACACAAGTCCAAACCAGTTTTAAAATTTATTTCATTTTTTCAAATCATTTGCAAACTTCTAGGGCACACCAAGGATACAATTTAAACTATATTTGATTTTTGGCTGTAAATTCTCACATCAAATATTCCAGATCTAAGCATGGCCAAGCTTAATTTTTTTTTCCAAAATGTTCTAGTTCAAACTATTGCATCAACTAGATTTTATCTAAGGTGACAAGGTATGGATATTTCAATATCAAGATTTGGCCATACAAATATTTGGGATTAACTACAATTTCAAAACAGGTATTTAAATTATATTGAATAGAAATAAGCATGCAATAGTAATTCAAAACATAGTTTACATATTGGGATCAAACATGATCAAAGATGTAACTCGCCTTGCTCAATTAATTGTTGTTCTGAAATGACGTCGAAATCTGGGAGATAGATATTGAATTTAAATGAATTTAGAAATTGGAATAACTTGAATCGGAGCTCGAACAAAGGAGAACGGACTCTTGGAAGATTCAAATTCAAATGAAATGATAGAATTGGAAATTTTGAATTTATGGAATTATTTTTCTAAAGAAAAAACAATTTATTGTGTCATCATGACGTCAGTAAGAGGATTTTGATTTTTAGCCAAATTATTTTTTCAGCAAGAGGATTTTGATTTTTAGCCAACTTATTTTTGTTAAGGAAAAGGGGATGGAGTCACTGACATGTGGGCCCTGGTCCACAGATCGGGTCCACAGGATTTGTGCCAGTCCATGGTGGACCGGGTGCGTGGGTGACGGGGCACATCCCACGTCAGCATGACACGTGGGCACCCACGCAAACAGTGGCGGTAAGGTGGTGCACACATGGCCCTACGTGATGGCCACGTGGCTTGGCCGGTGGTGGTGCGCACGGGAACCTAAGGTTTCGGCAAACTGTGGCGCGATTCGATCGACGACGACGCGATGGTTCCGGCAATCCTCTAGCGAAGGTGACGCGTGCACGGTGTAGAATGCGGAGCGGGGAAGCCGGGGTGGTGACAAAGGCGGCGGAGCTCCACAGAAGGTGACGCTAATGGTGGCGGCGGCGCTTGCGGCCGACGGTGAAGAAATGACCTTTGCGGTGAGGAAAGGAGAGGAGAGGAGAGGAGAGGAGAGGAGAGGGGTTGAGCTTAGGGGTGAAGGATGAGGAGGAGGAGGGGCACCCAGTACTCCCTTTTATAGGGGCGGAGGGGCATGGCGGAGATCACGGCGATGGTTGCGCAATCCCAGTAAAAATGTGCGAGAATGGGGGAAAATTCGGCCGGAATGGAAGCGACGAGTTTAGGGGCATCCAATGCTCGTGATGACCCGAGAAAAGGGGGAGAAGAATGTGGGGTTGAGGAGATTTGACCGGGCGCTAATGGCGGTTGGAGGTAGGCGGTGTGAGGAAGAAGAAAGGAGGAAGAAGGGGACGACTAAAGGGAGGGGTCTGGCGGCAGTGAGAGGGGGGGGGAAGGAGGCCGCGCCGACCATGGGGAGGAAGTGTGTCATGGCCCAGGTGGAAAAGAAAGAAGGGAAATTTTGATATATACCATGGAAGTGTCTAGATCAGAGAAGTGCCACTACATAATGACGGCTCCTAAAAATGCCATTGTAGACATAACTTGCTCAAAAAAATGCCACTCATATACGTATTCTATCAGTATTGGACCAAATTGTTCTACCTTCTCCGTCCTCACTCTTCACACCTGTCTCCTTTATCAAATTTCCCCCATTGTTTCTTCCCCAACTCACTCTTCCTCTCCACTTCCTCCCTGGCTTCTCCTTCCGAAGCTTGCTCCGGCCGCACCTCCCCATGGTGCCTTCTCCCTCGGGTGCCGCTTCCAGCTCTGGCCGCTTCTCCTTCTGGTGTCGCCTCTCTCTCAATCGGTCGGCTCTCTCTCTCCCCTCTCTCCATGGCGCCTCCTACCCGGCCTCAGTGCTGCACCATTGCCAGCCCATCGGCTCGTCGCTACTCGCCTATCAGTCGGTCCACCGCCACCACTGGCGCCGCTCGCTTGCGTCTCCTACGGCCGCTGCTGGCGCTTGTCCTGCCCCCATGGCACCTCCCTGTGGCACCTTCTCCCTCGGGTGCCGCCGCTGGCTCTGGCCGCTTCTCCTTCCGGCGCCGCCTCTCTCTCTCACTCGGCTGGCTCTCTCTCTCCCCCTCTCTCCATGGTGCCTCCTACCCAGCCTCAATGTTGCGCCGTCGCTAACCTGCTGGCCCGTCGCCGCTCGCCTCCCGGTCAGCCCGCTGCGGCTCGCCTACGTCTCCTACGGCTGCCGCCAGCGCTTGGCCTGCCCCCATGGCATCGCCCCGTCGCTCCCTCTCCCCCTGGGTCTCCCCACGGCGCTGCCCACCCCAGCTCATCCAGGTTGGGCGACCGTGCGCCGCTGACTAGGCCTGGTAGCCTGGCCTGACCTGGATGTTGTGCGTGTGGCCCGCCCGTATGCTATTTCCCCCAGATCCGGTTTCTTCTACTTCTTATGATGCTAGACTCCATACTTTGAGCTTGATTTGTGTTAAGCTTTGTGAAGTTATGTTGTTTTTTCTCCGCATGGCCGATGTCATGGACCTGACGTGAGCTCGCCGCGTACGACGCCGTCTTCCTGGCAGCACCCGTCGGCTTGGAGGCGGAGGAGAAGATACGGGTGATAGTGCCGCCATGGATGAGCTTGAGACATGGGAATGTGAAGAAGACGGGGGCAATAACGTCCAATCGTTGTGAAATATGTAGATCAGTGGCATTTCTGTGAGCCAGAGATGTTTGCAATGACATTTTTAGGAGCTGTCACTTTGTAGTGGCACTTCTCTAATCTAGACACTTTGCAATGGTATATATCAAATTTCCCCAAGAAAGAAAAGGAGGAGGAAAAATAAAAATGGGCCAGCCAAAAAAAAGAGGGAAATGGGCCAGAGAAAGAAGGATTCAGCCCAAGATTGCAATCTGTATTTTTGAGGATTTACGATTTTTAGAAATTACAAGAAATCAAAAAGGCTTTTACAAAATAGCAAATAGAGTTCAAAAATTATAGTAAAATTCATCTAAATTCCATAAATTATTTTGAACTTAATAAAATTATTTCCAACTCAAAGTTGGCTTTTATTTTTGCACATAAATTATTTTTAATTTTTTGAAAATAGGAAAAACCTTTTTAAAATCCAGAAAATTCAAGGAAATTAATAAATTTTTGTTTTGACTTTTAAAAACTAGGAAATTACATAATTCATTTTAATTTAGTTTTTTTACTTTAAATCCAAGAAAACTCTTTTAAAACTCAAAAAATCCAATAAAATATTAATTTTATTAATTTTGTTTTTGGTAACAGAACTTTGGGATGTTACAGGCCCCTGTCGGCCGCCACTCGCTACCGGCGCCATACGCTAGTGTCGCCTCCCGCTCCCCTGTTTCCTTCTTTGTTTTTCTCCTTCTTGCTTTCTTCTTCTCTCACTGATAGTGGTCCCCACCTGTCATCCTCTCCCTCTCCATCTCTCTCTCAATGGCAATGGGACCCACATGTCAGCTCCTTTTGATTTAATCATTTAATGTCGAAAGGAATATTCCACCGAATATTCTTTCCTCTCTCTCTCATTTCTCAATAATTTCCATTTTTGACAAACTTCGGATGCTCATTCTCTTTCATATGAATTCCGAATCAGTTGATTCTTCTTCCTAAATTCATCTAAATTCACATTCTCTCTATTAGTACTAATTTTATAATTTTATTTGTTTTTTGTTATTTATTTGTCTCGTTTCGAGTGTGTAGAGTACGTCGCCGCCGAAGTCAATTTGGACCAACCGGACGTAGTAACCCTAACCTTCGACGAAGGCAAGTCTCCTTTGATCATTTTGTACCCATGTTTTCCATATCATGTTTTAAGTTTCAAAATTATATCGCATTGCTATTTACCTAAAATGATAAGTTCAAATCCTAGGATGTTAGTTAATTCTAACTTTGTTAATGTCTTCATTTGATGTTGTTACCCTTAAACCTTTGTCACCTGAGTATAGCAAATCCATGATATTGATTACAATATTGTTGGATTAGTTAAAATGGTAGAATTGCTTAGATATGCTTTATCGGTCTTGATCACCCATCGGGAGAAAACTATTATTAACTTTTATGCAAATCATTTGGAGAAATGTATGGCAGTAGGTATTACTGTTGATTTATATGATACAATAAAATGGAGAAAATTTGTTTAGCCTTGGGCAGATGGTAAGTTCAGGTGGGTGCAGCTAGAGCAGAATAACTTGTATGTGTTAAGTTCCGCCTAAGTCATATTAAGGAGCGACGCTTGTGACTATCGAAACTGAGTACTACCGTACAACCACATGTCCAGAATGGGGAGAACCTAGCCAACTAATTTACTGAGTCCAAGCATTAAGCCCGTAGGCTAGAGTGGATAGGTGTTCTCTTGATTATGATAAATGTACTTCCATATCTTGAGATATGCAGAATATGGTAAATGTACTTCCATATTTTGGGTCATGCAGACAATGGTAAATGACATCCATGTTGTTGGTGATATGTCCTAGAAGCAATCGTAGAGATGATTATATCACGTCTATATTTATGAGTTATAGAGTAAATGTTATTATGTTCTTTGGATGAATTATCATTTATAAAGATTAACAAGTATTTGACTTGTTGATGAAGCTCTATAAGTTATATGATGTCATTCTAAATGTATCCTTGGTCAGATGTCACTGATCGGAATACTAGTGACTTATCGACCAACACATGCATTGATTAATGACCATGTTTCACTGTTCATTGATACAGGGATATCGAATCAATAATATGAACATATATTAGAGAACATGATGTTGGATTGACCCACCTTGAGACACTATTGAGATTGTTATAATTTTATGTGTGATCAGTTGGTCTTAAGCAATGATGATGTATAATCCTTAGACCTGAAGTCAGTATGGTTTTCAACATGTGTAATAGTACACTTAGGGATTGTTAAACGCTACTTCGTAATTGGGTACTTATAAAGGTAGCTTTCGGGTATGCTATAAACATGCACAGGGATGTGACTGGTCGGATATGGGATTTGCCCCTCCTAACATAACATGAAAAATATCTCTGAGCCCCTCAATGTGATCGGATAAAAAAGTGCATGGTCATGACACTAGTGGTCGAAGAGTTGACCATATGAAATTATCCATCATGAGATCAAGAAAATATTGAACAGTTCATGGATGACAAAAGATCCCACCTGGAGTTCAACCAGATATCGTGAGGCAAAAGGAGAATACGCAAGCAGGTCGTTCAGCCCGACCAGATACGAACTGGTCGTATGGAGATACGCACTGGTAGAACATGATCTCTAACTGGTCAACGAATTGGTCGTAAGGAGTTACAAACTGGTCGTGAGTAAATATGAATTGGTCGTATAGAGATACGAGCTGGTCGTAACTGATAAGGATGCGATCACACATCATATTGCATAAGATTCGTCTGATATAATATTTATGTGCGTTAGAGAATCGTTATGTCCTGCTAGGAACCGCTAACAACTCATGGTCAGAAAGGAGTTTCCGAGTCACAATCGATTACATATGAACCTACAGGGTCACACACTTAACAGGTTCGAATAAACGAGTTCGGATAGGATCCGTTATGGGCTCTTTTTATAAGGGGGTGCATGGGGCCGTTGAGACGTAAGAGTTTCTCCACCGAAACCCTAGCTGCCATCTTCTCGAAGGTCCTACTATGCGCGTTGGTGATACACACCGATGTACATCACTCCACCCTGGATATGTGGATACCGTAGAAGCGCTGCTGCGGTTGCTGCTGTGCTGATCGAGAATAATCCACGACCTATGCAAGGAATGTCATAGTTTGCTGGAGGAGACAATCGCTGCCGAGGACATTAGACGATCAACTACGACCATTACATCGATGCGCTCGACGTTAGATCAAGCTGCTCCAACTCTTCTTTCGTTGCACTGCGTGTCTAGTAGTAACGATCTATGATCTCTTGCTTGTATGGCTTCCTAGTTTACATTGTTGAATCTTCGAATTGCCCGCTAGTGTAGCCTACCCGTTTCCCTTCACATGTTTGTCAGGGCTTACGCCAAGCAATGGTGATTGACATCTATGTTTGGGCAAGTTATCCCCCACAACGGTGAGCTCTGGATCGATGGTAAATGACGTTCATGACTTGGAGTTAAGCTTGCTGGGCGGGCTGATGTAAGAATAAGGTATTGTAAAGGCCTTGTGATAATCACTTAGTCGCACATCTTTGGATGTGTGTGAAGCGGACAATATAAGCTGACAGTTGGTGGCGACGGAACCCTAACGACAGGGGCATTTCCAAGAGTTTTGGACGTTGGTGATGGCATTCTTCAGTCCGTGAGGTTTGGGTCTTAGTGATGGCATTTTACTATTCATGAACAATTAAGTTGGTACTGAACGAGTTTACTCTATTAAAAATACACAAGAGAGCCAAAGAGCCAAAGAAGCTCTGGCCATATCATAGAAAGAGTGTGAGCCATTAGATGATGATCGAACATCGGATAGCCTATAGGGGTGCAAAACCCTAGACCTACCTAACAGAAGCCAGCAAGCCACAACCGACAAACATGGGACCCAGATTTTCGGGACGGGTGTCTGAGTTACAAAAATATTGATCAGTACAGTATAGAACATAAAGATCCACAATAGTAATAATGGAAGTACTAATTGTTTGTACTGGAGATAACCGGATATTAAATGTCATATCACAAACTAAAACAAAACAAAATTTTGACTTACAGGCTGGCTAGCAATTACCTATCAAACATTCTTAATGGCATACAAAAGGGGGGTGTGTGCTAGCATGGTCCAAAAATCGATAACTATGAAACACAAACATCTATGAAAACACTACATACAATTAAATATTTACTAAAAATGAGTAATACTAACTCAGCAACAATATACTCTGCAGATAGTTAACAGCATTAGGTCCAACAACAATGTACTCTATAAAAATAAATACAATACTCTAGTTCTCTCAGTCTCATCTAATAAATTATAGAATGATCCAAAAAAAATCATTTGAATGTATCCAAGAAACCCAGATCACATGCTAACCACTGATATTAGTTCATTACTTGATATATATAAAGCCAGTAAAATATCTGTAGTGTTGTGACAGAACTAATCTATTATCACAGAGGTCTTATCAATACTAATCTATTATCACAGAGTGTATGAAGATGGTTTCTTCTGTCTCTTTCCGGCTCTCTCCCACAAAGATTTTAAATTGACAGACTTCTTCTCCATTTTCAAAGCTCTAATATCTACAATTCACATACATACAAGATTGAAGATTTAGGACCACAATATAACAATAACACAATTCACTTTAATGAATGGATATCTAGATTCAGGACTACTGATATGTAGCAGGGGCCTTATAGATGGGTAGCTAGATCAGATCAGCTAAGAGTCTAACTGGCACTGCCTAAGAGTATATACATAGCTAAGCCAACAGCCCCTTTCTTGCATTTCACAAATCACAACTCACAAGTTCACAAGTTCACTTCACATTTCACAAATCACAACACTACATCAGTGACTCAGTGTACAGTGAAGAGTACCTGCAAGCCACCGCCGACTACCGAGCAAGCCGCCGTTGGCCTGCCGCGCAGCGCCGCAAGCCGCAGCGCCCCTCCGCCTCCACCCACCGGTCAGCCCGGTCCTCGCCTTCTCCGGTTCTCCCGGACTTCGTCTCGAGTCGCGCCGCGACGCGCCGACGCCGCTTGGCGCGACCGCCGACCAACGCCGTGACGGCCACACCCGCCGCTAGCCCGCCACCACGCCTCGCGCGCTCGCCTCCGCCTCGGTCTCGCTTTCCCTTCTTTGGTTCTCTCGCCTGGAGTCCGCGACGCCGCGACGACACGTGAGCCCACCGACCAGAACACCGCACGGCCGCACCCGCCGCCACGCTCACCCGCCGCCGCCACCGCGCTCAGTGTGGAGCCGCTGAGTGCCTGAGCTGCAAGTATGGAGCCATTTAGGGTTGGGCATTTGGGCGTCGGTGGGATACTGGGATTGATAGGGGATTTGGGCATTTGGGCGTCCGTGGGACTGTGGGAGTTAATGGTGCTGTCGGCTGGGTTGCGATGTTGTGGGCTGGGCTACGATGCAAGGCGCGAGGCAAGCATGGTGTGGTGTCGTGCAAGGCTGTGTCGCTGTGAGTGCGAGAATGAAGATGATATTTGTTGATTCATCTTCACTTCTGATATATATATATATATATATATATATATATATATATATATGTATTATACCTTAAATATACAAATTTTTTGCTTAAAAAATTTGGGTGTTCAGCTGAACACTCATGAACTTAAGAGGGTCCGCCCCCGCTGATAGCCCTACCTGCTACCTCTACCCCCACACGACCCTCTCGTTGCACCCATCGTCTCTTGAGTTTTTAGCCATATTGTCGCTTTTGCGCTGCATATTAGCAAGAATGGTCGTCAATGTGCGTTTTTTTTGGCAAAAATGGCAACCTGTCGCACGGCCACCGTGTGGCCAGCCCTCCCCTCCCGACATGTGCCACCTCCCGCACGGCCACCGTGCAGTGGCCCCTCCCACATGGCCATCGTGCGGTGCCGCCCACCACGTCCCCGCCTCCCGCACGGGCACTATGCGATGCCCACCAGCATCGAGTTCAACGCGCCTCCCCCTCCCGCACGCACGGCCCTCCCTCCCGCCAGCCCTCCCCTCCCACCACGTACCCTCCAGCCAAAAAAGATCCAAAAAATGGTCTGGTTCTCCGGAGAAGCAAAAATCTGTCAGTTTTCAGTACATGTGTCGTTCGCACAAGGCTTGGAAGCCGGGCCCCTCCCCTTCGATCCACCATCAAGCCTCTCCCTGTCACTTTCATACGGTCCACATCGCTGCCACTTTATTCCCCATCCCATCGTTGTCTCATCGCTATCGACAGGTGGAGGCCCGATACATACACCTTCCACTTTCGGCGGGGTGAGATGACGATCACTCTGCAGGACATCTCATTCTTAACCGATCTCCCGATCTGGGGTGAGGCACTTGTTCCAGGCCCTCTGCCGGCGGATTGGAAGGCCAGGCTGGAGCATCAGTTTTCCCTACCTATCCCAGAGCGTGCATGTGGTGTCCCCCAGACTTGGCTGAGACACTTCAGTCAATGGCCGCGGGGTGCACCTGATGAGGTTGTTAGGACACACCTCGTTGCTTACCTTCTTCAGCTCTTTGGTTGGGTTCTGTTTCCAACCACACATGGTGATTTGTGCTACCCCATCTTCATCCGCATCGCTGAGTCGTTGGTTGACGCGGAGGCTGGGCCAATGCCTCAGTATAGTTAGGGATCAACCGTCCTTTGTACTACATACCGAGGGTTGTGTGATGCTTCGCGGCGCAGCACCGCTGCTACCCCCAACCTGACCATCTGCTACATGGTCCTACATCTGTAGAGTTGAGAGCACTTACCTATTGAGTGGTCGGCCTTCGAGAGAGCGGTGCACTCGTACATCGAGTTGGATGACCCGACAGACGGGCTCACTATGGGCTTACAGTGGACTACTGCCTGTCTATGTTGGGTCAAGGACAGACCGACGAGGTGCTACTCGTTGTTCCACATCGAGTTCGAGTCATTGCATGACAATGACATCATCTGGGCTCCATGGACTCCAGATTTCGTGCAGATGATAGCACCACACGGACTGTTCGTGCAATGCACCCAGGACGCCGAGTTATGGGCGATGACCTGCCATCTGGTGTTCGCACATATGGTGGAGCCTTAAGCACCACAACGCGTAATGCGATAGTTTGGTTTGTACCAGGTTGTGCCCCCTCTAGACGGTAGGGTCCTGCAGTGAGTCGTACACCTGTGAGTCAAACTTCATCCGAGTAATATTTACACTTCTTATATCTTCTTTTCTAACATCAATCCTTCCAAAAATACAAGCAATCGAGGGCGGGTCGGCATACTCAGGATTGGCCACTAGTCCAACACGAGTGGATTACGACATAGACAGAGAGGGTGCACTTGGAGGTCTTGTAGGAGCAGCATCCGTACGACGTTCGGACGTACGACGAGTATCTGGAGTGATACGTACCACGGTCGTGCACAAGACTCACCCTTCCTCCAATGGAGCACCCGGAGTAGGTGACGCACCACGTGAGCCTCCGCCACTCGTTCGATCATCACAATGCTTCGCGGCGTGACGACACCGTAAGACACTTACAACCTCTGATCGTTTCATTGATGATATTTGTACTCTTCATTAATAAACCTATTTTGTATGTCACTATAGTTGGAGCAGGCGCAACACATCACAAGTGCATCGAAGACCACCATCCGTAGCCTAAACACAACACCGGGGCTACTGACAACTTTGAAGTACATCTTCACGGAGTCAAAGAACATAATAAAGAACTTGAGCTGTAGTCGTTCGACGGATGACGTCCTGCGCATCGGGCACCAAGTGAGGGGACCGTGTTCACCCACTAGGTCATCACGACCTATCAAGTCCGGTCGGCGTCATAGCACTTCTCGTCAGTCATCTGCGGACCAGATCGGTGGGGAGGTAAGTTATGTACAAATCTACGTTCTGTTTTTTTGTTATACCTTACGTTCCGATAACATGATGTCGTTCTCCTGCCGCAGGTCCGACGGGATGCATCACTTGTACCGTCCGTGTCCGATACATAGACTAGCGTTTCCCCTCGGTCATCCACACTGCACATCCGGGAGGTACGAGATTCTCAGTTCACGTCTAGAGTGTTTATTTTGACTAACATCATTCCGTCTTGTAGCCTTCAGTTGACCGTAGGAGTGACGACCAGTTCACGTCCACTGATGATGAGGATACGCCTCCCAGCCTCCTACTAGGGAACAATACACGGTGTGAGGTGTAGACCATGGCGGCTAGGGTTTGGAGCGACGCATGGCGTAACTCCTCGGGTTCACCGCCCCACCGTGACGCTCAAGGTCAGAGCTCCTCCGGGTTGGCTGGCACACCGTACGTCCAAGGCCAAAGCTCATTCACACGACCGGAGTTGCAGACATCGTACCTTGGGGGTGGATAATTCGAGAGTGGATTTATACAGTCCGTTGTTCATGAATTCATTGCAGGTAGCCCCGAGTTCGGCATGCCTCCGCAGGATGATATGTACGCTTACCAGACTCAGCTAATGGTGCACCTCCGCCTACTCAACATACTCGACGATCTCCGCATTCTTCGATCCGACACGTGCTCTCCGGACTGGTTGACATATCTCACGAGACATGCTTGACGTAAAACATCCAAGCACACGCGGAGGCAGACATAGCAAGCAAAGAGTAGTGGCTTAGACGAGTAAGCTATATTATATCCCGTGTTATGCGATTATGTTTTGGTATATTTGTATTCATATTTTATTTTACTATATTTGTACGCTTGTTTTGGTTGTTATATGTCTACTGCTGCGCCGTATTGTATATCAACATTTTCAATAGAGTTGCAATGTAGCCTTTTTTTCCCATACATTCCAAGTCACATAAAATCATAAAATCATAATTTTCGAAACCTAAAATCTAAATTTTCGAGACCTAAACCCTTAATTTTTGAGATAATTTCAGAACACATAAAATTATAGAAATATTACACAATCAAGTCCACTGTGTAAGGAGCCTTCAAAACAAATTTCATAATTTGTAGAGCCCATTTTCTATATTTATAAAGTCCTACGAACAATACACTTAAATGAAAATGCGGGAAAAATCCAGAACGAATAAAATTATAAAAAAAATTACACAAGCAAATACACTGTTTCGGAAAGCTCTACAAATTTTTTTATAATTATTTAAGCTTATTTACTATATTTTAAAATTTCTACAACATCACACGGCCGCAAAAAACCAAATTCTGGAGGAGAAAGAATCCGCATGGCAGTGGATACGGGTCGGCTCGAGCGCCGCGGTGGCCGTGCGACAGGTTTTCATTTTTGCAAAAAGAAACGCACACCAACGACATTCTTGCTAATACGCGGCGCTAAGCGCCAATTCGGCTAAAAACTCTCGTCTCCTGGGTCTCCGCTCTCCTCTTCCCGTCGATCCTCCTCGCCACCTCCTGCGCCGGCTCCCGGCGCCGCCACCTCCTGCCCTCTCGCACCTCTCTCACTCTCCCCACGAGTCCCCGCTCGCCCTCCTTCTCACGGCGCCCTCCCCATCCCTAGCACCACCGCCGCCGCCGCCGCCGCCGCCTCCTCCCCATACCGCCACCTCCTCCCTACGCCGCCCATGCGCCGCCGCCTCCTGTTGTCATAAAGTATAAACCCGACTAAAACCCAGCAGAACTAAATAACCCAACTCAACCACATCGGCGGCGGCGGTGATGAGCATATCAGGAAAAACCCAGTGAGGTCTCCGACGAGGAGGTGTACATCGACGAGGAGGACATCATCCAGGAGATACCCATCGAAGAGGAAGGCAGGTCTCCAGCCCCTGTACCCTCCTCCCAATCTCCTGCTTTCTTGGTTCTTACTATGTTCTGGCACTGGTTTGTGCAGATCTTCCTGACCGTGACGACGAGGACGATGATGGCGATGACGATGAAATGGGTATGTATCTTTGGTTGGTTGTTTGACATGGTAATCTGCAATGATTGGGCTTCGTGTTGTGAATTGCGGCCTAGTATTTTAAGGAATCCGGCGCTGATTATGTTTTTGTGTGGTACGGTGGTAGCTGATACGAATTTTTGGAGGACGTTGGTTTTGGTAGTGATGGATGGAGTATCGGATTTCAGTGAACTCTGATTTTTGGGATAATTTGGACTGAAAATGAGTTTGTGGTCTAGTAGTCTGATTATGGTGAAATTGGGTTTGGTGCTATGATTAGGTTTAGTGCATCCTCGCACTATGTGGAGTAGAAAGCTGGCGCCAAGAATGCACTATGTGTGGGTGTGGCACATAAAGGAATATCCTACATGAGTACTATCGAATAATCTGGGGCCTTTGAGAACTGAGGAAAGAATCTCAAGCTGAAGCAGTCAGCTAATTGTAAAAGAAAAATTTGGAAGACATCACCTGCTTTGTGTTTGCAACATGGCTATCGGTGAGGGTAGAAATTTTCTAATGTGGTTGTGGGCTAGTGACTTCAAGATATGTATTTACTCTTGCTGTTCTTTTGATGTGTCGATCTACTTATCGGTGGATTGATACGGCCATACGGGTGCTAATATTGCTGTATGTGTTGATAGCCTACCAGCGATTCCTTTGTCCTACTGGGGCATGATATTGGTGCTGATGTTTGTGGGGGTGGAACCGTGGAAGAGCTGACTGAAAGCTCTAAAAAAAAGCGTGCAGCCAGTACTATCAAGAAAAATGACTTGATTAGTTGCTCTCTATTTGTTAAGATAGGATTAGATTGGTGTTTATATCCAATAAAGTTGTAATTTACAATTGAATTGTTTATTGGTAATGGTTACTATTGTTGCATTTTTTTCATAGATGTAAAATGGAAAGGCAATATATACCTCCACACTCATATCCTTTGCCAATAAATAATCCAAATTTGGAAATTATGACATTATTGTACTCAAAACACCAATCTAAACCCATTTCTACATTGTAGATAGTAGTTGATCATGTCCCTATTTATTGATTTTACGTGTTACACTTTCTTGAAAGAAAGGACCTTCCGTGTAGTGAGCTTTAGTTTGACCCTTCCAACACCATGAATAGTAGCACCAAATCCGTTCCCACTGGGATGGAAGATTGCCTGTAGCTTGGTAAGGACACAGCTGTATAATAACACATACATGTTTGTTAGGATACTTATCAATCCACTATTAACATGTCATAAGAATGCGGGGAGTAAATACATATCATGAAGACATTGGCTCACAACCATATTTGGAAGATCTCTACCCTTGCTGGTCAATCTTTGGCTTGGTCAACCACCAATTGGCCATTGACCATCCGGTAATGATATTG
Organism: Ampelocalamus luodianensis; assembly: GCA_036346255.1. Lineage (NCBI taxonomy): Eukaryota > Viridiplantae > Streptophyta > Magnoliopsida > Poales > Poaceae > Ampelocalamus > Ampelocalamus luodianensis. The sequence goes on along the minus strand of CM070617.1, from coordinate 58,061,799 downwards.
CTCACATGTAAATACGGTGTCTGGTGTCAGAACCAGCGTATTTGTGGTCTATGGCTCCCACAATTCCGAGGTATTTGTGTAACTGATGTACATGTCATATAGTTTGTTAGACAGAAGAGACAGCAGGTTGCCAACCATGGTGGTATTCACCAGCTCAAAGTCATGCTATTGTTTAGTAGTCAAAGGCCTCGTTTGGGGAGTAATTACCACTAGAGGTATTGAAATTTGAGACCTGAGCGAATGCCTTATTGTTGACTGCCATCACTTAATATTCTCTCTGCCAAATTTCCCAGGTTTCATCATCTTGTTAGCGTTAACCATAATAAAATGCCCAATAGTTTTCTATAACACTAGAAGTAGGAAAGCAATTTAATTCCACTATGCAATGGCAATTTAAATATCCTAATTACCTTCTAAATAATATTGCAAATGACTACAGGCATGAGATTGATTAATTCCACAGAAGTACTATCTCAAGGATAAAAAATGCTGCCTGTCTACTAGTTCCAAAGTAACAGCACATTACCATGCTAACCAAGAGGTAAACAAGAGCACAACCTAATACATTAGCCATGCAGATGAATTTGAAAAGTTACATGCAAAAGCTTTCAATCACCAGGAGTATATATGCACTCATGTAGGACAAAATATATTATGCAATGCTGCAATCAGATGAGAGCATACTCACGCAGTCAGCTAGTCACAGCTAGCTTGTTGCAGCATAAAGACAATGTGCTGGGGTCTGCAGTGATGATCGGGAAGCAGTCTGAGAAGGAGCAGTACCACAAACAATGCCTAGTCAAGGAAGACTGTATGTGGTCACCACATGTGTTTGCAGCTGAGGAGGAAGTCAACAAAGACGCCGAACGGGTTGCCCACATCGGTGCTGCCCAGAAACTTGCTGACCGCCTCCATGTGCAGTCACACATGAGCACAGCATAGAGATAGTCGACTTGGATTGCAAGGTTGCACAACATTATGACAAACCCAAGGGAATATAGGAATAAGATGATGTAGGGACCATTGGTACCATCTTTCCTGGACATTTTCCTTACTCTATATACTCGATCAGAAATTCTTAACTACAGCCCAAGGAAAAACTCCTTAGGCCTGTTACCTAGGTTGCTCGATTTTTTAATTGGTTCCACGAAAGATCATGACGAGTCCACATTTATGTTCTGCTACAGAAGGATAAGGTCAGTATAGACCGTGTTTTAAGTTTGGACAAGATACAAATAACTTGTAGGGGGTCGCAAGATATATGAGATTCTGAACTATCCAACAGTTTAGAATTCTTATTGGCCCATGCACATGTTCCTCCATGGCCAGTTCTGTAAAAGACTGTTGGCTTTTCTAAATATTTTCGTAAATGAAGTTCGGCATTGCTCTTGTTCTATAGAAAGCTGGTTCTTTTTGTAGTTATGAAAAATATAATACTTCACTTCTTATGAACTGCTTTATGTTATGGGATATTAATTCATTTTCCTTTTGTCTGCAGTTGTTCCGGAGGAGGTTGATGATGCCAAATACACATTTCATGGCCATACAGGCAAGTGTCATGATAAAAATGAAAACACAAGCTCTCATACAACCAACCAATTTAGTAATTTTCTAATTTCGAAATGACATTCTGTATTGAAAAGTTGGATGAACTAGACATCCCTGAACTGTAGTTGATTGTTTTTCTATCTTATACACGATAGTGCTTTTAAACTTGTGAATAACTATGTTTGTTACATGTGGTATTTTACTTTATACTCTTGTTTTTTGGGTACAGATGAGGTCTATGCTGTTGCCGTCAGTTCTAGAGATGCGTCACTTGTGGCCTCTGGTGGTAAAGATGATAGAGGATTCTTGTGGAAGATTGGATCGGCGGATGGAATGATGGAGCTATCTGGTACAGTTTGTTTTATTGTCTTTGTGATAAATTGCAAGTTCCAGCCCAACCGGTCCAGAGTGAGTAAATTTGCTCTGTACCATCGCAATCGTGCCGATGCTGTGAAATACCATCACAAGAGGCTCGGCTGGCAAATGCCATACTGAACGTGAAAAACTCTGCAAAATACTATTGTCGTTAGTATTGCCGTCAATTTAGTTCGTCAACGTCCATGGTAGACAAAAAAAATGAAATGACCAAGTTGCCCATCTTTCCCCTTCCTCATATCTCTAAGGTTCAAGCTCCAAACCATGGCAGTCATCACTACTTGAGTCCGCTCAAGTGCCTTGATGCCGCCAAAGCGGTTAGCCTACCCTTGCGTAGCGCCGCAGCCACTTTCGCTCCTTTGTCCTCGCACCGCTTGCTCCCACCCATGGCCAGCCCATGCCACCGACGCACCACCACCATCTATGCCTCCCAACTCCTCGCCATCACAGCCGCCACCTCCATGGAGCTCCTAGCCTCCCACTCTAGCTCTCAGATACAAGCACAAAATTTTACTAATTAAATAATAAAAGATGGGGGCATTACACAAACAACATATAGGACATTGCAGCACAAATTTTGGACCACAACACATTATTCAGACGTTGTTCCTCTTAATTCAAGAAAAAAAAATAGAAAACCCGCTAGCAAATCCAAAAAACAAAAACAAGGCAATTGTCGCCATTAAGAGCGCGCCAATCAACCTCGCCAACGCCTAAGCTCGTGTGCGCGCGCACGTGGATTTACAGACGTCGAGCCTGGCCCCAGGTCGCCTCGTCCGCAACTCCCTGGAGCTATAGCATGGAGGACTTGGGTGACGCTTAACCGGTACTCACCGAGCTAGGTAGCGAGACCATAGTTATTAAAACCGGACCAGACCGGCGCTTCAACCAGAATAAACCGGAACTAGAGTCCAGTTCGGTCCGGTTTAGCTATTGGATCTCTTATGCAATCGAGCTAGAGAATATGCGGTCGAACCGGTGGTTCAACAGAAAACCGAACCGAGCCCGCCGATCGGTTTAGCTATTGGATCTCTTATGCAATTAAGCTCGAGAATATGCGGTTGGACCGACGGTTTTTCATAGAACCGTATTAAAAACGGACACGGTTGGACCGGTGAGTCACGTGTGAAGGGAATAATTGCAGAGGGGTGGAATAAAAAGGGTGAGGAGGAGGGGGTTCGAACCCTGGTCTTGAGGAATGAAGTGCATGCACTGACCACTCCACCAAGTTGGTTGGTGTGCTTAGTCTAGAAATTATATTACTCAAGTACTTTCTAAACCGGTGGTTCCAATGAACTGCGAACCGAGAGCCTCACTGGTTCGTCGACCGATCCGGTTTCAATAACTATGAATGAGACCTGACGATAGCAAGGTCTGCGCTGCCACGCCCTGCCTTGCCACGTCGCTCTAACCTAGCCTTGCCGAAGCTCATGTGGAGGCACCTGATTTGGTGGGTCGAGTAAAGTCCGCAGGGTTCCCTAAATTCCCCTTGAATCAAGTGGGGCCGGGAGATCGTTGTTCATTCCGTGGTTGGCCTAACTCTAATAAGTACCTACCAAGAATTGGGCCAGTTAGTTCAAGCGGTACCGAATCACAAAGAACAGTTGAGTTTTCTAATTCATCAATTAGTATAGGTTTTTTTTTTTTCATTTATAGAATAGCGCTGGAGCCGGGACACACCTTTCTGCCCGAGTTCCAACAGCAAACCAAATATGTTATCATGGAAAATGCTATGAAAGAGATATATGGAGGAGCATGGGGGAAGAAGCAATGGAGGTTAGAGGAAGCTACCATCTATAGAGAGATAACAAAGCAATAGAATCACAAGTGGGACCAACTCTAATAAAAAGGAAAAAGAAAGAAGAAAAAAGGAGGGCATAATGACCATTCCACATCCTTTTAACGGAAAAATGATTGGCGATGTCATTTTGCAGAATGCTGATCCTTTGCACTTGCTTTAGAATGCTGACATCCTTTGTAATGTTATTTTCCAACTCTGCGACGTTTGCAATGGCACGGAGCAAATTTACTCTTTTCCAAATATCAATATTTGTAATACTAAAAAAAAGCCAAAATAAACTGGACTGTTTTCCCCAAAAGACTAAATGGTTTCCAGAAGCGCCAAGTTATTCTTTTTTTTAACTGAAAACGGCTTTGCGAAAGTCTTGTAGGGAGCAATGTTCTCCAAGGCGTTAGGCGCTAGTCAGGCGGCAAACCCCCGCCTAGGTGGCCGACTAGTGAGCATCGTGTAGCAACGAGATAGAAAGAAGCAACAGCCACAACAAGCATACTAGAGGAAGAAAATGGTTACCTAGAGCAAGCATCCTGGAAGCAGAGAGCAGTAGCCAGTAGCACAGAGCAGATCTGATCTAATAATGAGAATCAACGTCAGGGGAGGTTGAGTCGGGGGAGCATGATTCAGCCAGCGGCGAGGTGGATCTCGTGAGCATCCTTCTCGCTCGCCGACGACGTCGCCCCTGTAGGGTGAAAACGGATCGAATACGATTCAAATAGTTGCCATACCACATTTGTGTTAGTATTTTTTTAAACAAATACGAAAGCAAATATGAATACAAAATGAATGTTGTAGCGATCGGTCTACTACATCACAGTATGCTCTACGTGATCATTTTTCTATTCAGGCACCAGAGAGATGGGGTTTTTCTCGTGCAGGTGCAGTAGCTAAGCCGAGTACCTATCAGGAGGCTGCCAATATACCTCAGTGGCAGTTGGATATGACAGAGGAACTCACAACATTAGTGTATATACACTTGGGATCTTATTCTGCTACCATCTAGAGCTATTCCTATAACTTGCATGTGGGTGTACAAAGTAAAGAACAAGTCAAATGGTTCAGCAGAGCGATACAAGGCTCGTCTTGTTGCAAGAGGTTTTCAGCAGGCTTATGGTCGAGATTATGATGAGACTTTTGCTCTAGTTGCTCATATGACCACAGCCCGTACTTTTATTGCTGTTGTAGTGGTATGCACATAGACTATATCTCAGATGGATGTCAAGAATGCTTTTCTTCATCGTGATCTACATGAGGAGGTCTATATGCAGCCACCCCTAGGTGTTGAGACTCCTACTGGTTATGTTTGTCGCCTTAGGCGTGCTCTATATGGTCTCAAGCAGACTCCTTATGTTTGGTTTGAGCGTTTCAGTTCTGTGATTCGAGCTGTCGGTTTCACTCCAAGTGAGCATGGCCTTGCCTCGTTTATCCACACTTCCCAATGGGGTCATACTTTGCTTCTGCTCTAGGTAGATGATATGTTGATCGCAGGAGACGACATGGATTTTGTGGCTTTTGTGAAGAGGAAATTGAGTGAACAATTTATGATATTCGATTTGGGACAATTGAGCTATTTTCTGGGGATTGAGGTTCATTTTGATAGTGATAGCTACTATCTATCTTAGGCGCGACGGCTCCAGGCGAGGCTGGGTGGATCCAAGGCGGCGCTGCCTCCTCGTCGCACCTCCTTCCCTCCCCGTCGCGCCTCCTCTTGTCATCGTCTTGTCCCCTTGCCTCCGCTCGTTGTCTGCCTTTGCCAAATCCGACGAGGAGTTGGAGGAGGAAGGAGCTAGAGACTTGAAGTAGGTGAGTCTGAATGTCGAGTCGAAGGAAGGAGCCGAGGCTTGAAGTAAGAGTGGGAGGAGGAAGACGAAGAGGAGTGGTGTAGTGTGTACCATCTCTACCATTGCTTATCAATGCCATTTGCTTTTTACTTTTCTTTCTACTGTTTTCTTTGCTTTTTTTTGTCGTAGGACAAGAGGAGGCTCGCAGCTCGAGACTTGAAGCTAAGAGTCCGCTTTTCACCGCCCATCACGCCATCCGAGTCTACTTTTGCTGTCCAACACCCCAGCCTTTGCCCTTTTTCGCTTGTCGCCTCCGGCTTTGTTGCCCTTTAGTATTGCCACCGCCTTCTCGGTTTTGCTGCTATTTTTCTTTCTCTGGGTCTATTTCGTACTGCATGTCTACTATTTTATTGCTACCTGCCTGGGACATGACCTATCTCTGGGCTAGGCGCTAGACGACCACCCTCCGCCCGCCTTCCGCCTAGCGCCTAGGTGATTTCTGAGCTGCATCTACAACTTCGACCTACAGACGGTGTACCGCTGACAAATCCTTCTTGCTATCATCAGCTCGTTGGGAGCCTTGTTTATCTCACTGTCACTAGGTCAGACATTGCTCAAGCTGTTCATGTGCTCAGCCAGTTTGTCAGTGCTCCCACCTCAGTCCACTGTTGTTATGTTCTTCGTGTGCTGAGATACTTGAGGGGGACTGCGTCCAGATGTCTGTTCTATGCCAGTTCGAGTTAGCTTAAGCTCTACGCTTACTTTGACTCTACTTGGGCGAGTGATCCTGCTGATCGCCGATCTATCACTGGCTACTGTATCTCTCTTGGTACTTTGCTCATTGCCTGGAAGTCCAAGAAGTAGATTGCGGCGTCACGCTTTAGTTCAGAGGTTGAGCTTTGAGCTCTTGCCACTACCACCCCAGAGATCATTTGACTTCGATGGCTCTTGATTGACCTCGGTGTCCATTGTGACAATCCTACACCTCTCTTTTGTGACAATGCAAGTGCCATTCAGATTGCTAGTGATCCAATCAAGCGCATGAGTTGACAAAGCATATTGGTGTTGATGCATCTTTCATATGATCTCATTGTCAGCAGTCGATCATCGCTCTCAAGTATGTTATCTCAGAGCTTCAAGTTGCAGATTTCTTCACTAAAGCTCAGACTTGAGAACAATATCGGCTTCATCTACTCAAATTCAGCGCATCAGATTCTCCTGATCCACCTTGAGTTTGAAGGGGGTGTTAAGAGTATTGTTCATTCTCTACATTCTCTCTCTCTCTTTTGGCCCATGCAGCCCATGAGGCCCATATAACAATGTCTATATATACCCTCTCAATTAATGAATAAGCTGCACAGTTGTGAATAGCAAAATCACTCTCCCATTATTCTAACAAATGAATACGAATGCGAATCGAATATTTACTCAATCTTATTAATTCCAATGTCGTAAAATATAATGAAGTGTTACACAAGAAGTTCAAACTCCAAACTTCTACATATAGAGTTCCAATATATGGAATTACATGTCAAACCACCACAAGCAACATGGTAACACAACACACGCAAAAATGTTAGTGGGCAAGATGATAAGGGAAACAAAACTGTCATATCCGGGATGTTATCCGTATTATTTGATCACATTTTCTCATACCACATTCATATTTGGATACTATCCGGATTCGTATTCGTTTTACAATACGAATGTTATTCTCCTTACCTCATTTGCTGCCATCCGGATATGGATGCAGGATAAAACGGACTATCCGGATTCGTTTTGCACCCCTAGTCCTCGCCATCGGTAGCCTAGCTGCAGCGGCTCATCGCCGTCGGCGGGCCGTTGTTGCTCTCTTGCTCCCTCAGCCTTCTCTTCTGTCGGCTACGTGAGATGTGAATTGAAACCCTAAACAACCCCTTCCCCCCCTTTTGAGAGTGCTATATGGGCTGGATGGGCCCAAGCAAGGCCGGCCCAATTGCTCGCCCGACTTGCCTGCAATGAAGCTCCCATGGCCGCTATAGTTTAGGGTTTTTCCGTCGTTGATGCCCCATCCCTGACTGTCGATGCCGCCCTAGCCACTCCTAGGTATCTCTCTCCCTTCCCTGCTCTCTCCCGCCTCCCCCTCACCTTCCCCCTCCCCTTCTTCCCCATGGCTCTAGCCCCAATGCCCAGCCCGCCGAGTCTCGCATGAATCGGCCACCACGCCGCCTAGTTCGCCGCCCGACCCGTCATGTCTGGCTCCACCCAGCCACCTTTGACTGCCGGCGACCGCCTAGCTCATCAACTATATCAAAAGCACGGCGGGAGGTCTCTGCCAAGCTCCTAGGCACTGCCTAATGCCGATTTTTGGAAAACTGGTAGGGAGTATCCAGTGGAAACTAAAGCTCTATTTTGGGCTACGATCCTGTTGATCCATTTTAAGGCCAAAAAGTTTTGTTGGTGTTGTTGTGGTGATCTTTGACTCCTGGTTAAATGGAGTCTTTATTTCTTTTTTGTGTCACTCCCTGGTGGGTTCCAGCCATCCAGGTCCCACATTTAGTGACACTTTGTGTCACAATATTAATTAGTTCTTCAGATTGATTGAAATGGGACCAAAATAGCTATAAAAGAATTGGTCCTAAAATGGTGTGCGTCCTTGTATTTCCTCCTTTTCCTCCTCTCAGAAGTCAGAACCCTGGCTCTTACTTCCTGATTGCATCACTCTTATGAAGCAGAACATAGAATGAGTAAGTTTTTCAACCAGCTTCTGCTGCGAAGGTTGTAGGGGTGATTCACGGAGGACGAGGCGCCGAGTCCGCAAGTCGGCGCCGTTGCCGGCAATAGAAAGGTAGCGGGGCTAGATGAGAGAAATTAGAGGGGCATGGAATAGCAATTGGAAGAGAAGAGATTTAGGGGCTGTTTGGTTTGCTATCCTTGCAAACCAAACCAAATATTGGTAACCGCAACGGAAATTGGTTTTGTTTGGTTTGCTAAAATTTGGTAACGCCTACGAAAATTTGGTAACACTAATGAAATCGAATGTCACATGTGGGCAATCCGAGGGTGAAAAAATCGCTCACCAAAATTTTGTTAACGCCAAAATTTTGCTTGGCCACGATCCAAACAACGTTATTTTTGCCAATATTTGGTTTTGCCCAGGTTTTGGCTATACCAAAATTTTGGCTTGGCTCATTTTTGGCTAAACAGCCCCGTATTTCTTGCTTGACGTGAAAAGTTACATGGTCTGACACTTATATAGGACTTCCTAGCTTGACCCCTAAGTATTATACTATAACTAGGACACCTAACACATGAATACGACTCTTGTCCTTTCCTAACCTTCCTGGACTCTTTCCTAATTCTATTCTTTCCTGACGTAACTAGTAACTAGTATGTAACAAATATATCTCCTAACAAAACAGGACTTCTCAATACAACCAACTCGTCCTGGACTCTTTTCTGAACTATGCGTCATTGCTGCTTTCCTAATAGGAAGTTCACAACACGTATAGTGGCAACCGGCAAGTTACACATGTTTTTCTATTCCATTCGTTCTTTACTCAATGCTCCATGCAAAATGACTCATTCGTTGCCAGTGTCAGCACATGGCTGGATATTCTTCCGGATGCTCTATATTACACAATTTTTTTGAACTTTTATTGACTCACTTGTTATTGCATAATTACATATTTTTCCTCTTTTCTATATGTATGTACTATGTAGTAAGAGTATGCTATGTATTATTTGCTAATGCAAATTGTTGATGCATACTTGGAATTTTAATGAGAGCTTCTGTAATACCTTTACTATGTATTCTTTGCTAATGCAAATGTTGATGCATACTTGGAATTTTGTTGAGAGAGCTTCTGTAATACCTTTTACCACTATAGGCCACAGAGATACTGTCTGCACAGTAGATTTCAGTTCAGATGGGATTTTGGTAGCATCAGGAGGTCTTGATGGACAGATCAATGTCTGGAACACAGCTACACGAACTTTTCAGGGAACCCTTGATGGTTCTGGAGCTGGCTTTGAGGTGAGACCATATCTTGTTAATCTCATTCATTTTAATGAACTTATTGCCTATGCTATACCTTTGTTTTCATAACTATTGTCATCACTTCTGTGGTATAACTAGATGTGATTAATTTTTGCAGTGGCTTAAATGGCATCCACGAGGTCACTTGATAATTGCAGGATCAGAAGATTGTAATGTATGGATGTGGAATGCTGACCACAATGCCATCCTGAACACCTTTGCCGGCCACAGTAGCACTGTGACTTGTGGTGACTTCACCCCTGATGGTACCAATATACTTCTTTGTGTACTTCGTTTATTCACGTAAAATTGTTGAAGTGGTTTATGTATATGGGATCAATTATATTCGCTCCGCCTGAACTTTGTTGCCTCCACTAGTTGCTTGAAATGCTTCAGCATATAAAAGGCTTGCCTGTTTGTGATCATCACTGGTTAGTAGTTGCATGGAACATGGAGTTCTTCCTATCGGTATCAGGTTTCAAAGAAAATGTGGTGAAATTTTTTTCAATGGTGCCATGTTCTCCAAACTTCACTGATATTGCTATAAGATCAATTTTCATGAACATGGAAAGCATGGGCATAGCATATTCCTTCCTAGGCTAATACACATGTTTCCTTTTGAAGGCAAACTGATATGTACTGGATCAGACGATTCATCATTAAGGATATGGGACCCAAGAACTGCACAAAGCAAGCATGTTGTCAGAGGTAAATTACCATCTCTGATATAACAATCACGGTATTCATATTTTGTTTATGCTTTGACAATCAGGGATTCCTAGATTTAATTATTTTCTCCACGTTCTAGGCCATGGCTATCATGCTGATGGATTGACATGCTTATCAATTACCAGATTCCCAAACAGTTGTTAGTGGTTCAAAGGATAACTCTGTGCATGTTGTGAATATAAATTCTGGCCAGGTTGGCTGTCTTTCCATTATATGTATGCTTCAAGATTGTTTTCCTCTTTTGTCTTTAGTCACCTCTATAGATGATCTTGGTTTGGTTGACAAAGAATTTGCATTTAATATACTTGATGACCTTTGTTTACGTTGTCATACAGTTTAAGTATCCAACAATCTCTAACAACCTACATGCTCTGACAACATCTCCAACTGTCGGATATATGCTATGATAACATCTCCAAAAATCTGAACCATATCCGAGTTATTAACATAATAGAATGTCTCGTAGTGTGTGTTGGATATATGCATTCTGTTTGAATAGGTTTTGGTGTTGGTGGCACATTATTCGGATACTTTGGTCACATTGGCCAGCTGTCATGTTTCAGAGAAATGTTACTAGAATGGAAACTCTGTGTAACAAGTACCGACTATTTTTTTTGCAGGTTGTTGGCTCATTAGTAGGTCACACCAGTTCTATTGAGTGCATTGGCATTTCTTCAAGGTACAGTTATGTGAATGTTGTTGCCCCTGCTAGTGCGTTCATGCATATTACAAGCTTGTTATATCTGAGTGCATGTCCTGAAAAACAAAATGTTGGATGTGTGATCTCTGTCGGAAAATGGCTGTATGTTTGGATAGTGTGAGTTTATACGATCTAGAATTTAGAGTTTTGCGAAAATGAAAGATTATAAGTACCATGAGCATCATTAGTGTGAATTTACACAATACCTTGGCCCAGTAGCTTTCTTGTTGACCTTAGCTGTGCTTTTCTGCAGTTACAACTGGGTGGCCACAGGGGGCATGGATCAAAAGCTCATTATCTGGGACCTTGCTCATCAATCAAGTCGATGCACTTGCGAGCATGATGTGAGTCCAGAGTTCTAATTCACTTTTCACCTCTATAGTTATCTTACACTTTTGATGATATCATGAGCTTATTCTGGGTGGTTGTGATAAACAGGAGGGTGTGACATCCGTTGCATGGTTGGGTTCATCGAGATATGTAGCATCAGGATGCATCGATGGCAAGGTTCGCATCTGGGACAGCTTATCTGGGGACTGTGCTAGGACTTACAGTGGCCATGCCGATGTTGTGCAGTCTCTAGCCATCTCCGCCGACGGGAGCTCTCTCGTCTCGGTCTCAACAGATGGTTCTGCTCGTGTCTTCGACATTTCCGTGTTCAAGTGAAGTGTTTTACAGTGTGTGTAATTTCTTCAGCATATATGGCCTCTAGCACTGTAAAATCATGTCTTGTTAATATTGGAAATGGCTTGAAGTTCTCTGCTCTCGAGTCTTGATACAAACAAACTGGAAGGTGACTGTAAGATTATGTTGTAGTGAGCTTGTGTTGGTACGTTGGAAGGAAAGCGAGTGTGGCGCGGGCCTATCGTGTTACTTAAAACACATGTAGGTTTGAGGAACACATGTAGGTTTGAGGTTATAAACGCAACTATTTGATATTGCAGTCATTACTCATTAGCTCTGTTATCAGCTCTGTTATCAAAAGCAAAAGGCAAGATTGGCTCTGGATACTGTTCGTTTGTGGCATTTGCCAAAACACATTGCAAAATCGATATTTGATTTGTTAGAACACACTTTGCCAATGAAAATAGTATTTTTGCTAGTTAAGGATGATGGGATGTTGAATGTGCACTCTCCTCTTCTCTTTACTTTCTCTCAATATTCTCTCAAGTCTGAAGAGGCGAAGAGATGGGAGAGCCAAGGTATTGGCTCGTCGGCGAGACGGGGAGGAAGGCGATATGCATCTGTGCTCGTGCCAGCCGTGTCGTCCTACTATGCCAGGGTTGCCGTCGTCCTACTGTTCCCGACGACGCGCGGCGACCTGGCCACGTGCGTGACCTGTGGCATGCCGTGCACTCACGTGACACGCCTGTGCGCCGCACCTACCCCCGTGCTTGGCAGCGTCGCCATGTCGTGCACGCGCCGCCCGCGTGACCCGCGCCACCAACCCCGACTTCGACCGAGCACCGCCAAGCCTGATCGCCATCGCCAGTGAGCCAATCCAAAACCGCTTGCGTCGAAACCTGTGTTGCACCTCCCACTCATCCTTTCCTCCAAATTAATTTGATTTATTTATAAGCAGCAAGGCGGAATTGATCTTCTTCTCTTCATCCGGCCAACTTCGGCGCCGTCTTTCGCCGCCGTGGACGAGACTCCATGCAGTTCCTTTGCGCCTGTGATACGACCCAACCTACTGAGTTAGGTTCGGTTTGTGTTCTTGTGTCAGTTCCTCAATCCAGTCACAAACCAAAGCTATATGTGATTTGCTTGAAGAAAGAAAGGAGGCTGTCAGGGAGGATGGGGAGTCTGGCCAAAAGCCCGAATAGAAAGTCTTTTCCGAAATTGCATGTTTCCTTTTTTAATTAAATAGACCGAATAGGAGTTTTGGATTGAGTTGGAGTCATTAAATCCGAAATATCTCCTTACTGTTTTTATCTCTTAGATTCCGAAATGGAGAGTCCTAGTTGCATGCGTTGGAGTCGGATTCGGCCATTAAAACTGAATTGACTTGTGTGCTGAGTTGGAGTCGGCTTCGGCCAAGTTGTGTGCATGTGTGAGGCTATAAATGTTGGATATATACGTACTTTTGTGATTGTTATAATTCCAAAAATAATAATTGAATTGACAACAGCATATATTCTAGGTATATTTAAAACTATAAACAATAACATGATCATCAACTCGAATATATATCTCATATATATGCACTAACAAGGTAAATCCTAAAACAAGTATGCTACTAACAGTAGTAGGCATTAACATCATTATATAACAAATTTCTAGGAAATAAAGCCTAGTCAAATAAAATATTATCACCGCAACTTACAGATGATCACTCCGACGAAGGTTGTGGTAGAGTCTGATCCGAAGAAGACAACGTGCAGAGAAGGAAACAGTGAGCAATCGCGCGAACGCTTCCCAAAAACCTGATTTGCCCCAACCCGTGTAGGATCGCAAGGTACATCGGCTTCGGAGACACTGCTCTCCCCATATCGGTGCACACCGAGGAAGGGATGAAGTAGCCAAGTAGCATAGCAACAAGGAGTTGGGCAACAATGCAAAACTGAGTCCGACTATTCTGAGAACTTAACTCTATTTTTCATTCTGTATTGCATGATCTGAGAGGAGATGACTCCCCCTAGACTAGCAAAATGGTACTAAACTTCCACCATGTATGAGTGGGCCTGTGGGATTTTGGTGTATGGGCCAAGCCCAAACTTCTAACAATAAAGCCTAGGACCGATGGCCATGTAAGGGAGGACAAATTTCAGATTGAATAAAAATACAGAAAGCCATGTTTGAAGAATTCATCTAGGGTTGTGCTTGGCGCAAGGATTGGAAGGGTGGCTGCCCATCTAATTCACGTGATTCCTTGTGGATCAAATTCGTCGTTCTTTATTCTCAAAGTGGCCGGCGAGTTCTTGCTTCGTGTGTTGCATCAATTCAGCTGAATTGTGTAACACTGAACACTACCATCCACCTTGTTGTTACTTCGGCCAAAGAACAAGAAGGAGGGTTGGCTAGTAGTTGCTTCAGTCAAGGAAGGGGAAAGTATTGTTGTTTGGCTTGTGATTTGCTTCAGCCGAACAAGGAGAAGGTGGGAGAGCTAGCTGTTGCGTCGGCCAAAGAACAAGGCGGCTAGCTGACCAGCTTGGATGATGAATTGCACAAGGCTAAGCAAGGAGAAACTAAAGTGTTGCTGTTGTACCATGAAACATGAAAGATCAGGCCACTCGCATATCAACCATACGTTGATCCATATCATCCTGGTATCAGATCTTAGTTGCTTGGTACGTGAGATTTTTTTCTTTGCTGATTTTAGGGTGTTCGTCATGTCGGGAAGGTGAAGACATGGAGGTGCCCATCTATGGCTCAACTCTACTGTCGGATGTGCGTGCTCAATTCAACACTACTACCGTCTACTTCCATTGTCGAGAGGACGTGTTGCGTGTTGATCTCGACAAGGGCATTGAAGACTTGAATGCACAAATTTAGGAGGTGCAAAACGCGTTGGACGCTCGACTCAATGAGGGTCTCAAAAATCTGAATTTGTCCATCCGTCGTTTGGAGGAAAGACTACCACCGCCAGGAGGAGCTGGAGTTCGGGGCTAGCATGGGCCAAACCTTGGTCGGCGTCTTATGTCCCATGATGGTGACCACTACTACGATGTTGATTTTGATGACAACATGTCTGATGGTCGTGGAGGCGTATTGCAATGTCTGAGGCATGATTTATTTGACCGCCAAGGTGCGAACATGGAGGATATCGTGGAGGAGGTCTTTGAGCGTGAAGATGATAGTATTGGTAGAATCAAAATCACCATACTGGAGTTCAAGGGCAGGGTTGATCTGGAGGCTCATTTGGAGTGGGATATACGTGTCAAATCAGATTTTTGACAACCACCACTACTCTGAGGAGAAGAAGGTTCTTGTGGCTTCGATTGAGTTCATCGAATACACTATTATTTGGTGGGACCAATTGAATCATGGAGCGGAGCATTTGTAAGGTCAAGGAGGCCAACTAGAGGGGGCTGAATAGGTGATATTAAAATTATTTTGGTGGCGAGTTTAACGCAAAATTGTAAATCAATTCGGTTTTGCACAATTAAAACCTAAATCAACTAATCTCGACTAAGTGCACCAGCTACCTAAGTCTAAGACAAGGTTTGCAATCCTAAGGTGACAAGTAAGCAATTCAATTATACGAATGTAAATGGCAAGAATATAAAGCACAAGAGACCAAATCACAATGACACACGATCTTTTTCCTGTGGTGATAAGAGACTTGCTGGTCTCCCCTAGTCCATATTGAGGTAAGCCCAAGCGAATTGGACTGGCTCCATGAATTAAGCCAACACCTCGATTCCACTAGGGTTGCTCTTCCTCCACTCCGGAGATGACAAGCACCAAACCACTCACAGCGCCCGAGTCTTCCCACGACCTTCTTTGACAAGATCACCAGCACAACTCCTCTAGGCATCGAAGTGTAGGAAAATACCAAGAGTAACAAGTCTGAGATGCCCACTTGAATGAATCAAGTGCCTAAGCTCGATGGATACACAATCTAACACATAATGCAACACATGCACTAGGATTTTCCTCTCTAAGCTCACTAAGTGCAACACATACACAAAAGAGAAGGGGAGGGGGCTTGCTCTTAGCTCAAGGGGGAAGAAAATAGCACCAGCAATCTCTGACAACCGGCCACAAGAGGTGTATATATACCCGCACAAAGAAACTAGCCGTTGGGGCAAAATATGTTGAAAATAGGGAATTTTGGTCAAACCGCCAATCAATGGTTGGTCATACTGGCCTCACTCCAACGGCTATAAAAACTAGTCATTGGGCCCTCAACCGGACTGACTGCCCACACAAGGGCTGGTCAGACCGCACCAACCGATCAAACCGCCAAGAGGGCGGTTAGACCGCTCCACATTGGAGCCAAGGCCAAACCAGAGGAAAACCTCTTCTGGAAAATGTTGACCGTGGCGGTCTGATCAAGGGCCCGTCAGATCAGCCAATGCATGGTGGTTAGACCGAAACCCAACCGGTGAGGCCACTCAACACCGCCGATCAGACCGACACAAAGCCAGGTCAGACCGCTCAAGGGCCAGTCTGATCGCCCAAAGGCTTGCGGTCAGACTGCCCACCGACAACAATAGTGAACATATTACATGCACTTCAACACAGTTGCAAAACATATTAGCCAATTGTTGTGCGATGCAAACAAGGAATGAAAGCAAGATTCTTAACAAGTTATAAAACACATTTGCTGACTTTTGGAATCATGCCACAAGGATTAGGTACATAGACTCTACCTGTTTGCAAAACACATTCCAAACTAAAGTCGCATTCTACAAGGATCACGAATGAGCCTCAACTATTTGTAAAACACATTCACAAATATCGACAACATGGCACAGAGAGCTAGAGCAAACAAAATGAGCTACCAGCATATGACACACTCAAGTTACTAGTCAAGACCCCTCTTAATAGTATAAAAACCTACACTAGCAATCCCGTCTTCACACCAAACACCGTAAAATGACTAAAAAACATATTCTTAGCCTATGCTAGATATACCTTTGCCTTGCGCATCCGCTTGGAACTTTTGGACGATAACTCACATCTTCTCTCCAAGATCGGGTTCTTGCCTTGAGTATCAACACATGGCACCGATCACTTGACGACTTTAGCCATCCAAAGTCTTCATCATAATGTGATTTAACCTGTTTCACCAATTTATGGAAAATATTAGTCCACATGACGATTGTCATTAATTACTAAAATACTCCATTAACATATAATGACGGGTCTAAATTCTTCAGCATCCTAGTCACACATGGGAGGAGATGAAGTGACTTATGCGGGGAAGGTTCATGCCAGGATACTACACAAGAATGTTGCATACAAAATTACGATGGCTTTATCAAGGTTCCCAATCGGTGAGTAGATACTATCAAGATATGCAAGTGCTCATGATCTGTAAAGGTGTGCGTGAGTTAGCGGAAGCGACCATGACACATTTGTTTGAGGGGTTGGACAGTGATGTGAGGAACCGGGTTGATTTGATGTAATATAACACCGTGCAAGAACTACTTCATCAAGCGGAGCGTGCTGAACTGTGGGTAAGGAACACACACAATAGAGGTGGTCGAACCGGTTCTAGCAATTGGAGACGCACCAATTCGCATAAGGGAGAAGTGGGATCAAGTCCCAAACATGTTGCATCCACTACACCAATTCGAAGTGCATTCAAGGAAGCATCAAAGGTTATGAGTAAATCAAGCAAAGATGCATTGTGTGTTGATTCTAGCGCTTTTTCTATAGTGAGAACTAGTAACATTGAGTGCTTCAAGTGCATCACATCCTCACACACTTGGAGACATCTAAAACCTTACTACGTTCAATGACTCAACAACGTCGGCAAGGTGAAGATCACACATATGGTGAGAGTGCCCTTTACTATTGATGGATATGTCGACAAGGTGGAATGCGATGTGGTACCCATGCATGCTGGTCATCTTTTGTTGTGGCATCTATAGCAATTTGATTTGAATGCTACACATCAAGGATGGTCCAACATGTACACTTTTATGCACAAGGAGAGTTCCATGCTTTGCTATCCAAGACTGGTGAAGAAATCAAGTGTGAGTTGGTGGTGTTAAACAAGAAGAAGGCTATGAAGATTACCCCAAAACTGAAGACAATTTTGCTTCATGGGGGGGGGGGAGGAGGATGATACGGCCCAATGTAACATCCTCATTTTCAACTTGTGTTTCAATGTAAGAAAATGAGTAGAAATTAAAACTTTTTCTTTCACCCTTCTGTTGATGAACTTTTCTGAAATTCTTGCAAAGGAATTTTGGGAAATTCAAAATCAAAATCCTCATTTCTCTCCAGTCAAAACCTCCTTGGTGAAATCCTGTGGCAAACCCTTGGAAATAATTTTCTTTGGTTCTAGGTTTGCTTGGTGACACCTCTGATTATCTCATGATTCTCAAAAATTATTTGGTGATTTTGGAGGCAGGTCAAACCAGTCAAAAGCTTGGTCAAACCCTAGAATCAACCTTCTGGAATTTCTTGAGAAAATTCAATTGCACCAAAGTCACTGGAAATTTTATGGGAGATTACTCCTAAAATCAGGAAGCTCCAGTTAAAATTTCATCAATTTTGGAGTTGATTTGATACCTTAATTAATTTCCCAAAGTCCAGCTCCCAATTTTAAACCCTGGTCTGAGTCAGACTTGGACTCAGACCCGAGTCCGACCTCCAGGTCTTGGTCGCACCGAGCCGCCTAACCGCGTCGGGCTCGGGCAGTTGGGCGCGTGGGTATCGGCCCGTAGATCTCAATCCCACCGCCCAGGTGCTTGGGTCCGTGACTTAGGGTCCGACTCAGCCCTCTCGTGCACTTTCGGCTCGAGCCGTTTTCTATCGCTGACTGGTGGTCCCGCCCACCTCCTGGTCATCTTCCTCCTCCCGTCGCGCACCTGTGTCTGGGCCGGAGCAAAGTCAGCAAGGAGGGCAGTGCCTTGTCACCTCAGTGAAGCCTTTAAACGGCTCCCTCTGTGCCGCATTTATTGCTCACCTTGCGACCGCCCCCGAAGTCCATTTTCCACTGCTCCGTCACTCGGCGACCGCGACGCTGCGTGGACTGAGCTCGCCATGAGCATGCGCCGTTGCTCCTTTTCCCTTTACGCTACTTAGCACCCAGCTCTCCTTCTTTGTCCTCCTTTCACCCTTCCACAGCCCCAGTTTACACCCACCTTGCTTGCTTGAGCTCGAATCACTCAAATCACTTGACCGCCATTGCCGCATCTCGAGCTCCTTGGTGCAACCCACCCTCCAGTGGCTCTCCTGTTCAACTTCTTGCACCAGCTGCTCCCTCGCACCTCGCTGAACATTAACCCTCGTTTAATTTGGTTTGTCCCCTCAGGTGGCGGTTGAATTTGGAGGTTCCCCATTTTCGGCCGAAATCCCCGCTTGTCGTCTCCAAGTCCGGTGAGTGCTCCATTTCCTATCTACTTGCTCCTAGGCCCTCTAGGAGCTATTTTGGAGCTAACCCCACCATCCTTTAGTGCCCACCTTACTCAGGGTGCCATCTCCGCACTTTCTTCTCTGCGGCCGGCAAGCTCCTCCGCCGCTTGGACCTTCCTAGCTCCCCTCGGACCTCGTCGGTGCCTCGGTGAGTTCATTTTAGCCCCCTGAGCACAAGCCCCAATTGATTTGGGTCGCGGCGGCTTTTCGATATTTTCAGTTTTCCCGTACCTTCGCCTCCGCCTTGTTCCAACTCGCCGGCGATTTAGGTCATCACCGGCGACAAAACTACCCTCCAAATGTTCGCAATAGTATTGCAAACGTTTTGCCCCCGTTCACCCGCGCCGCCGTGGCCGTGGCCACCGGCGACGAGCCGGTGACCAAAGCCGGTGTCCTGGACTGTTGTCGCGTTTTTGTCAAGTCTTTGGACCTCCTCGGGTTCATCGTGACCGTCCAAGACCACCCTGGTGTTAGATCCTGTCCGTAGGATCTGTGCGAAAACTCAAGCCCAGGACCTCTTCAGTTTAATCCTAGCCCTTATTGATCTCTTCGTGATTAGATCTAACCGTTGATCCCTTTTTCTGTTTAAACCTAAGTCCTAGAACCTCCTTGTTGTGGTCGTAGCCGTTCTTGAGCTCTTCAAATTGATCTTGACCGTTAGATCTCCTTATATAAGTCTCTAGCTGCCAGGACCTCCCCGCTGAAATCCTGGCCGTTAAGGACCTCCGTAAGTTAAATCCTAGCCGTTAGGATCACCCTCCGCCTTGGGGTCCTCTTTGCAAAAAGACCTCCTTGGGGTCCTCTTTGCAAAAAGACCTCCCTTGGTCGCTTTCTAAAACCACCCGGAGCCACCCCCGAGGTCCTCTTTGCAAAAGACCACCTCTGGTCCTTGTAAAGTAGCCACAGGACCTCCCCGGCTTAGATCTGGACCGTTAGGACCTCCCCGGTGAGATCCTAGCCGTCCCGACCTCCCTCCACTCAGATCTGGGCCGTTCAGGACCTCCCCATGGAGATCTGAATCGTCCGGACTCTCTCTCCTTAACACTGTCGCGTAGGACCTCCCCGCGAAGATCATGGCCATCCATGACCTCCTCGGTGAGATCCCAGCCATCCACATGTCTCTCTGCTAACTAGCCGTCCCGACCTCCCTCGCTTTCATCTTAGCCGTTCACGACCTCCCCCTGGAAATCGTGACCGTCTAGGACCTCCTTTAGCTCAGTAGCTTTAGGACCTCCTCCTCTGGTCTAAACCGTTAGATCTAGATCTAACGGCTAAGACCTCCCTCCGTAGATTTAACCCTAGGACCTCCTAAGGAGGTCAGGACCGTCAGATCTTGATCTAACGATCCCGACCACCTTTAGGCGCGAGGACCTCCTCGGTGTGCTTGTTGGCGTGCAGACCGTCGTAGCCGTTGGGTTCAAGATCTACGGCTTAGACCTCCTCGCTAGATCTTGCCGTCTAGGACCTCCTCGTTAGATCCGCACCGTCGAGTCTAGATCTAACGGCAAGACCTCCCTAAGCGCGATGAGGTCTTTGCGCCAGTGCTCGTGTGGGTTTTGGCATCCGAGCTCGTGAGCCGTGCGGTCTTTGATCAACGACCTCGACCTCCCTAGTTTTCGTTGGTTTTGATTTAGTTCGAGAGCTTTTATTTGCACTTATTAATTGTTTTAAACTTCAAAAATGCATATCTTTTCTCTGTAGTTCCAAATTTACAAACTAAAGTTCTATAATTGCATCTGTTAAAGTACTTTAGCATAATATAGGTTTCTGATAGTCTTTAATCCCGAAATTAAACATGCCTTAGATTTATAACTTAGAAAATCATAACTAAATCATTTTAACTCCAATTAAGATAAAACCACTTGTGTTAGCCTTAAAATGTCAGTAGCTACCTACCATAAAATTTCAGCTACACCACCCTTCTAGAAATTTTCACCAAACAATTTAATTATGTGAACAGAACAAATCGCAATTTTTTAATAGGACCAAATTGTTTTGATCATATCTTTTGCATTAAAAGTCCAAATCAATTGGTTCTTGTTTCTAAATTCTTTTAAATCATGCTCTTGCTGCTGTAGAATTTTAGAGCATTTGGAGTATTTTGGTTTTAGAGTCTTTTTCATTTTCTTTGTTCTTATCGGTTCTTTTTCGCTCTTTCGGTAGGTTCCGACGATTGTGCCATTCCTGAGAGTGATCCTCTACAGCATAGTGAGCAACAGCAGCCAGGCAAGCAGTTTGATCATTTCCCACTTGATCCCATTACTTTCAAAGTCTAATATTTTGTTTAACTTGTATGTATGCATGCTTTTGTGTCAATGATTAATTTTGCCGAATAGAGGTAGCTAATCCTATTGCATTGTTTCCTTAAATTGTTCACCCTGCCCTTTGCCTTAGGAATATTATCCTCACCGTGAATTAGAGCCCGGTGAATGATTTAGGCCTTTTATTTGTTTTTACGATATGATGCTTAGCAATGCTTAGTTGTTTCGGTAGTATTGGGCGATCATCGACTTAGTCGGTGATCTTGATCACACAAATGTTATTATTATTCCATTATGTCCAACCTTGTGTTTTACCAATTTACAAATCAAAACTCAAAACAAAAATTATATCTTGATTTGGGCACAATGGTATGTTGGTGTGATCTTAGGTGTGATTGAATGGTGCCTAAGTCCCTAAGGACCGAGTTACTTGTGCCATTGATCCAAGCAATTGTTGCGTGCTAACCACACGAGGGGATATGGGACCTCTCTTGACTAAGTACTTTGGGAGGTGTTAATTATGAGCTGGTCGGTGGTGTGTGCGTGTGTGTGTTTGTGGTGTGCGAGGAGCATTAGCGGTCCGGTTAGGCTGTCTAATGTATCCTTCTCCCGTGGGTTGCGGCTCTTAATTAGCATCGTCCATTGGAAAGCGTCTTGTAGACTTAGCCGTGCTCGCATACCAAAGGAAGTATGCTAACCGTGGGTCGTGGAAAGGCGGTCTATCGTGTGGGTACATTGGTACACCCCGCAGGTTTAAACTATTCGAATAGCCTCGTCCTAGGTTATGGACACGCTTGGTTATTTCCCACAAGAACTAGACTACAACCTTTTAAAAACTTAAACTTGACATGGGTGGTATGAAGGGTACTTCATGCTATTGTTGTGGTGACTATGGGTTAGTCACTTCTAGGTTGGTGTTGTCTCTATCTATGTTATTATTGTCTCTCTTTATTTGAACAATAAAAGTTAATTGCAAACTTGCTTTGAATCTATTACCTTATTGTAAATGAAAACTTGCTTTATCTGAAAATAAGTCCAAAGCCTCATCCACTTAAATAAAGCTTGCATGTAGTTAATTATAGTTCTGTTATCTCACACGTCGGTCTTGCAGTACAAAAACAAGTTTTGTACTCATCGCTTGCTTAATATTAATTGTTGCAGAGGAAGAAGGTGAGCCCCAAGGGCCTCACTTTTGTGAGTCGTGTTCGGCGCTGTTTGGGACGATTAGCTTGGCGGTCCGGTTGGTTGCCTTGTGGGTAAAGGCACACCGATTGGCTTTTGTTTATCGCCATCTTATGGCCATTTTGCTTCACTGTATTTACTTATCTTTATGAATTTTGGCGGTCGGCCTCTCTTTGTAATAACTCTCTTTATATTATCTATGTCTTTCATTGTTGCTTTGCTTGGCTCTATGTGTATGAATGGAATTGATGCATGATTTTGTAGCGGGGTGTGTATCTGCATTTAGGGAAGTATACATATCTCGAGGCTTAGTTTATTTGATTTGTCTTGTTAGGACCTAGTGGATGGTTAAACAGTACAATGAATAAACCGGGTCCTCACAAAGTTGGTATCGAGCCATTCCACCGTAGTAACCCAAGCTTGATCGTCTTTAGGATATTTTGGAAAACTTAATTTCAAAGTATCAAATGATTTATGAAAGCTTAAGTAAGTTCTCAGATTTTATTCCTTATCCATCTTAGCTTTCTATCTCATCTTGCTCTAATTGAGTTTTAAAAATTGTTTTCCTCTCATCCTCTTCTAAAAAGATAGTGTTATCATTTAAATTGGGTTTTGGGAACCAATGAGTTTGGCAAATTGAAATGTTAGCCGCCCTCTACAAGATTTTGAAGCTTCCGAAGTTGAAGTTTTTGGCTAGGAGGCTTGGATGCAAAATCTGGACAGCGATCATTCAGTTTCCGGACAGCAAGCTCAAAGGTTTCTAAATAGGGTAGAAAATGAGAGGATAATCAACTAAAACTTGTGGGAATAAAAGGGTAAGATGTGATATTAGTTGGCTAAGTATCTAACACCCCTTATTAGTGATTTTACCCTGTTATTTAGTTATGATAAGACTTAAGTGGTGTGCTGAAATTTGCATTCCTAAACCGATTGCTCGTTCTTTCCATACGAGTTAGTCGTACCGGGAAGTTGCTCTTGTGATTGAAACTTTGTGCTGATTTTGTGGTTGTTTTTGGGCCTTTAGAGTTCATCTCCTAATGAGTTATTGTTTCTTTGCCTTGAGCTTTCGGGTTTAATCCTTGTCCGTCTTAGGATCTATCCCCACTCCAACTTTCTGCGAACTCCTAGTCCTTGGCTTTTCTTTCGCACCTTCGACTTCTAGTTTCGGGTTGCGTTGCTAACCCATCCCTTCAGAGCAGGATGTTGGGACGGACCAAGAAGTGGCGGATTTTGGTCACGTTGCCCGAGGAACGGCGGTTACCTCCCTTTTGTTTAGGCTGTGGTGATGAGAGCCACGTTGAAGGTTGCAACTGGGAAGGTCAAGGTGCGCCAACGTGGTGAGGAAGGACACTACGAGAACGAGTGTACTGACCGCCCAAAGCGTGACGAAGACCACTTGCCGGAAATTGTCCGACCGCCTGAATCACTTGTTTCCTCTGCGAGAAAGCAATCACTATCCCAAAGAGTGTAGTTTGAACAAGGTAATCTCAAGTCGTTAGAACTTCAACGATCGCTTCTTGATCGTCAGTAAGCACAAGAACCGCCAATGCCTCCAAACCGCGAAGTTCTGGATGATTTGTCACGGAGTGCGGGACAAATTACCGTCTATACCTTCCTAACTTTCGATTGTGGTCGAAGATCCCGTTGTTGCTAGGGCGAAAGAGAAAGCTAAAGGATCGCCGCAAGCGTCAAGAAATAGTGATGTCACTTGTTTCTTTTGCAACAACAAGGGTCACTATGCGCTTAATTATCCTAAAGAGAGTGCAGCCACCCTTGTCCTCCGAAGTTGTGTCTCGATCTTGTGCACTGCGAGTCGTGAGCGGCCTCGTAACCTAGCGAAGTCACTTGTTTCCGCTGCAAACTCCGGGGTCATCATGCTTTTAATTGTCCTAAGGAGCTTGCAGCAACCTCTCGATTCTTTCGCGCACGTGATTCGATCGCATGCACTGCGAAACATCGTGGATCGGAGGGTCGTCCGTGCTCAAGTCAATCCTATCTCTGTTGGGAAAGCTCGGGAGGTACCGACGTCGTGTAAGGTACACTTCGTAGCCCTTACCCTAATACTATTGTATTCAATTCGGAGCATTTCATTCCCTTGTATTCCCATCTTTTCTTTGCTTTTGTGGCATTTGTTTCGCTCTTTTATCTAGTGCTCTGTACCTCCTGGTTTGAAAGGTCTTGCTAATCTATCTCAAACCCCAATATACCTTAGGGATGTCGTCATTTGTTTGACTAAGCGGTAATCTTCCTTCCCTTTATATCCTAGGGCATCGCATGCCGTTTTGCCTCAAATCCTGCGACCCCAAAGGGCGCGGCTCCTCTAATCAACTAGCTCCGGAGGATGACTCGTATAGCTAGTTAACCGACCGTGGTCTTGTTCGTTAGTGAAGTAACGGACAATTTGCTTCACCAACTAAGGATGACCATAGTCACTCTAAGATAGCTAGTGCGGAGGATGACTCGTATAGCTAGTTAGCGGTGAGATTCCGTTGTTAGTGGAATTAACGGACAAATCGCTCCACCACTAACAACGGCCTGCACCACCACCCTTAGAATCAGAGAGATCTCTCAATGTCAATCCTTGTTATATCGGACTGTAAGTTTCCTCGTTAATCGACTAAAGTGGCACGTTTCCTACCGATCCGAACCAAGGTTCATACGGTCACCTAGCGGAGCTCTATATCGCCAGGATCACGAGCTTGCATGGGGTGCGAAGACGATCATCTCGATCGTGGTTCCATCTTCACTTCCCGATTCGCATAGCTTGCAAGAAGCTACATGGGAGCAGAAGATCGTCTCCGTCTGAACTACCCCTCTTTCTTTTCGAGTAAAACAAATCTCGGACGAGATTTTGTAAGGGGGAGGTTTGTAACATCCTCATTTTCAACTTGTGTTTCAATGTAAGAAAATGAGTAGAAATTAAAACTTTTTCTTTCACCCTTCTGTTGATGAACTTTTCTGAAATTCTTGCAAAGGAATTTTGGGAAATTCAAAATCAAAATCCTCATTTCTCTCCAGTCAAAACCTCCTTGGTGAAATCCTGTGGCAAACCCTTGGAAATAATTTTCTTTGGTTCTAGGTTTGCTTGGTGACACCTCTGATTATCTCATGATTCTCAAAAATTATTTGGTGATTTTGGAGGCAGGTCAAACCAGTCAAAAGCTTGGTCAAACCCTAGAATCAACCTTCTGGAATTTCTTGAGAAAATTCAATTGCACCAAAGTCACTGGAAATTTTATGGGAGATTAATCCTAAAATCAGGAAGCTCCAGTTAAAATTTCATCAATTTTGGAGTTGATTTGATACCTTAATTATTTTCCCAAAGTCCAGCTCCCAATTTTAAACCCTGGTCTGAGTCAGACTTGGACTCAGACCCGAGTCCGACCTCCAGGTCTTGGTCGCACCGAGCCGCCTAACCGCGTCGGGCTCGGGCAGCGCGTGGTATCGCCCGTAGATCTCAATCCCACCGCCCAGGTGCTTGGGTCCGTGACTTAGGGTCCGACTCAGCCCTCTCGTGCACTTTCGGCTCGAGCCGTTTTCTATCGCTGACTGGTGGTCCCGCCCACCTCCTGGTCATCTTCCTCCTCCCGTCGCGCACCTGTGTCTGGGCCGGAGCAAAGTCAGCAAGGAGGGCAGTGCCTTGTCACCTCAGTGAAGCCTTTAAGCGGCTCCTCAGGCGCATTTATTGCTCACCTTGCGACCGCCCCCGAAGTCCATTTTCCACCTGCTCCCGTCACTCCGAGCGACCGCACGCTGCTGTGGACCTGAGCTCGCCCATGAGCATGCGCCCGTTGCTCCTTTTTCCCTTTCTGCTACTTAGCACCCAGCTCTCCTTCTTTGTCCTCCTTTCACCCTTCCACAGCCCGTTACACCCACCTTGCTTGCTTGAGCTCGAATCACTCAAATCACTTGACCGCCATTGCCGCATCTCGAGCTCCTTGGTGCAACCCACCCTCCAGTGGCTCTCCTGTTCAACTTCTTGCACCAGCTGCTCCCTCGCACCTCGCTGAACATTAACCCTCGTTTAATTTGGTTTGTCCCCTCAGGTGGCGGTTGAATTTGGAGGTTCCCCATTTTCGGCCGAAATCCCCGCTTGTCGTCTCCAAGTCCGGTGAGTGCTCCATTTCCTATCTACTTGCTCCTAGGCCCTCTAGGAGCTATTTTGAAACTAACCCCACCATCCTTTAGTGCCCACCTTACTCAGGGTGCCATCTCCGCACTTTCTTCTCTGCGGCCGGCAAGCTCCTCCGCCGCTTGGACCTTCCTAGCTCCCCTCGGACCTCGTCGGTGCCTCGGTGAGTTCATTTTAGCCCCCTGAGCACAAGCCCCAATTGATTTGGGTCGCGGCGAAGCTTTTCGATATTTTCAGTTTTCCCGTACCTTCGCCTCCGCCTTGTTCCAACTCGCCGGCGATTTAGGTCATCACCGGCGACAAAACTACCCTCCAAATGTTCGCAATAGTATTGCAAACGTTTTGCCCCCGTTCACCCGCGCCGCCGTGGCCGTGGCCACCGGCGACGAGCCGGTGACCAAAGCCGGTGTCCTGGACTGTTGTCGCGTTTTTGTCAAGTCTTTGGACCTCCTCGGGTTCATCGTGACCGTCCAAGACCACCCTGGTGTTAGATCCTGTCCGTAGGATCTGGTCTGCGAAAACTCAAGCCCAGGACCTCTTCAGTTTAATCCTAGCCCTTATTGATCTCTTCGTGATTAGATCTAACCGTTGATCCCTTTTTCTGTTTAAACCTAAGTCCTAGAACCTCCTTGTTGTGGTCGTAGCCGTTCTTGAGCTCTTCAAATTGATCTTGACCGTTAGATCTCCTTATATAAGTCTCTAGCTGCCAGGACCTCCCCACAAATCTCGCGTTAATGACCTCCGTAAGTTAAATCCTAGCCGTTAGGATCACCCTCCGCCTTGGGTCCTCTTTGCAAAAGACCTCCTTGGGGTCCTCTTTGCAAAAGACCTCCTTGGTCGTTTTCTAAAACCACCCGGAGCCACCCCGAGGTCCTCTTTGCAAAGACCACCTCTCGGTCCTTGTAAAGTAGCCACAGGACTCTCCGCTTAGATCTGGACCGTTAGGACCTCCCGGTGAGATCCTAGCCGTCCCGACCTCCTCCACTCGGATCGGGCCGTTCGGGACCTCCCCATGGAGATCCGAATCGCCTGCACCTCTCTCTCAACACTGTCGCGTAGGACCTCCCCGCGAAGATCATGGCCATCCATGACCTCCTCGGTGAGATCCCAGCCATCCACATGTCTCTCTGCTAACTAGCCGTCCCGACCTCCCTCGCTTTCATCTTAGCCGTTCACGACCTCCCCCTGGAAATCGTGACCGTCTAGGACCTCCTTTAGCTCTGTAGCTTTAGGACCTCCTCCTCTGGTCTAAACCGTTAGATCTAGATCTAACGGCTAAGACCTCCCTCCGTAGATTTAACCCTAGGACCTCCTAAGGAGGTCAGGACCGTCAGATCTTGATCTAACGATCCCGACCACCTTTAGGCGCGAGGACCTCCTCCGTGTGCGCTGTGCGTGCACTGGTCGTAGCCGTTGGGTTCAAGATCTACGGCTTAGACCTCCTCGCTAGATCTTGCCGTCTAGGACCTCCTCGTTAGATCCAGACCGTCGAGTCTAGATCTAACGGCTAAGACCTCCCTAAGCGCGATGAGGTCTTTGCGCCTAGGTGCTCGTGTGGGTTTTGGCATCCGAGCTCGTGGTAGTGCGGTCTTTGATCAACGACCTACGACCTCCCCAGTTTTCGTTGGTTTTTCAGATTTAGTTCCCGAGAGCTTTTATTTGCACTTATTAATTGTTTTAAACTTCAAAAATGCATATCTTTTTCTCTGTAGTTCCAAATTTAACAAACTAAAGTTCTATAATTGCTTCATTAAAGTACTTTAGCATAATATAGGTTTCTGATAGTCTTTAATCCCGAAATTAAACATGCCTTAGATTTATAACTTAGAAAAATCATAACTAAATCATTTTAACTCCAATTAAGATAAAACCACTTGTGTTAGCCTTAAAATGTCAGTAGCTACCTACCATAAAAATTTCAGCTACACCACCCTTCTAGAAATTTTCACCAAATAATTTAATTATGTGAACAGTAACAAATTGCAATTTTTTTTTCAGCCGGACCAAATTGTTTTGATCATATCTTTTGCATTAAAAGTCCAAATCAATTGGTTCTTGTTTCTAAATTCTTTTTAAATCATGCTCTTGCTGCTGTAGAATTTTCAGAGCATTTGGAGTATTTTGGTTTTAGAGTCTTTTTCATTTTCTTTGTTCTTATCGGTTCTTTTTCGCTCTTTCGGTAGGTTCCGACGATTGTGCCATTCCTGAGAGTGATCCTCTACAGCATAGTGAGCAACAGCAGCCAGGCAAGCAGTTTGATCATTTCCCACTTGATCCCATTACTTTCAAAGTCTAATATTTTGTTTAACTTGTATGTATGCATGCTTTTGTGTCAATGATTAATTTTGCCGAATAGAGGTAGCTAATCCTATTGCATTGTTTCCCTTAAATTGTTCACCCCTGCCACTGCCTTAGGAATATTATCCTCACCGGTGAATTAGAGCCCGGTGAATGATTTAGGGCCTTTTGTCTTTACGATATGATGCTTAGCAATGCTTAGTTGTCGGTAGTATTGGGCGATCATCGACTTAGTCGGTGATCTTGATCACACAAATGTTATTATTATTCCATTATGTCCAACCTTGTGTTTTACCAATTTACAAATCAAAAACTCAAAACAAAAATTATATCTTGATTTGGGCACAATGGTATGTTGGTGTGATCTTCTGGGTGTGATTGGAATGGTGCCTAAGTCCCTAAGGACCGAGTTACTTGTGCCATTGATCCAAGCAATTGTTGCGTGCTAACCACACGAGGGGGGATATGGGACCTCTCTTGACTAAGTACTTTGGGAGGTGTTAATTATGAGCTGGTCGGTGGGTGTGTGCGTGTGTGTGTTTGTGGTGTGCGAGGAGCATTAGCGATCGGTTAGGGTGTCTAATGTATCCTTCTCCGTGGTTGCGGCTCTTAATTAGCATCGTCCATTGGAAAGCGTCTTGTAGACTTAGCGTGCCGCATACCAAAGGAAGTATGCTAACCGTGGTCGGTGGAAAGGCGGTCTATCGTGTGGGTACATTGGTACACCCTGCAGGGTTTAAACTATTCGAATAGCCTCGCCCTAGGTTATGGACACGCTTGGTTATTTCCACAAGAACTAGACTACAACCTTTTAAAAACTTAAACTTGACATGGGTGGTATGAAGGGGTACTTCATGCTATTGTTGTGGTGACTATGGGTTAGTCACTTCTAGGTTGGTGTTGTCTCTATCTATGTTATTATTGTCTCTCTTTATTTGAACAATAAAAGTTAATTGCAAACTTGCTTTGAATCTATTACCTTATTGTAAATGAAAACTTGCTTTATGTGAAAATAAGTCCAAAGCCTCATCCACTTAAATAAAGCTTGCATGTAGTTAATTATAGTTCTGTTATCTCACACGTCAGTCTTGCAGTACAAAAACAAGTTTTGTACTCATCCGCTGCTTAATATTAATTGTTGCAGAGGAAGAAGGTGAGCCCCAAGGGCCTCACTTTTGTGGTGTGTTCTTGTTTATTTGGGACGATTAGCTTGGCGGTCCGGTTGGTTGCCTTGTGGGTAAAGGCACACCGATTGGCTTTTGTTTATCGCCATCTTATGGCCATTTGCTTCATTGTGTATTTACTTATCTTTATGAATTTTGGCAGTCGGCCTCTCTTTGTAATAACTCTCTTTATATTATCTATGTCTTTCGATTGTTGCTTTTGCTTGGCTCTATGTGTATGAATGGAATTGATGCATGATTTTGTAGCGGGGTGTGTATACTGCATTTCTGGGAAGTATACATATCTCGAGGCTTGGTTTATTTGATTTGTACTGTTAGGACCTAGTGGATGGTTAAACAGTACAAGCCGAATAAACCGGGGTCCTCACGCCCAACCTACTAAGTTAGGTTTAGTTTGTGTTCTTGAGTCGGTTCCTCAATCACGTTCACAAACCAAAGCTATATGTGATTTGCTTGAAGAAAGAAATTGGGACGAGAGGGAGGATGGGGAGGCTCACCGAAAGAAGGATGGAGCTATGGTGCCGAATACAAGCAATCAACCTGTGCAAGAATCCAAGCAATCAACTCATGGTAGTTCTTCTCCTCTCCGGATAGGTGGACTCCAAACCTTCACGACCCTCTCGATGCCTTCCACAAGCTCTTCTTTGGAAGGTCACTAAGAGCATACCTCCAACTATCTAGGAATCATCGAATTCCAAGAGTAATAAGCCCAAAAAGGTCACTTGAACCCAATAAGGTCAAGCAACTAGGAGTTATGCACACAACTAGGCCTAATCTACTCTCTTACACTTAAAATATCAACTTGATGCTCATGAATGTCCTTGAACTCCCAATTGCAAACCACTGTTTGGAGTCACAAGAGTGGTAACTTAAATGCCCATGGTCCACTCATATAGCCTTTCCATTGAGAACAAGCCATTTGATACATTTTCTGAAATGTGTATACAGACTCAGATCATCCATCTCGGTGCAAAAATCCTCAGGTCCAATGGTTAAAGAACTACTCATTATGCTAGCTCGGATAATACACCTCGGGCCAGATCATCGGCCTTTGACAAGACGTGCCTTGGAACCCTTCTAGAATGATGGTACGGGTCAATGGTATGCCTTGATCTGGATCATCTGCCTTGGACCCTATCACCCGCTTCAACTCTAAATGCAACAAGAAAACCTTCTAGGCTGATGATACACCTCACCTGGATCATCTGCCTCTCACTTCTTGAAAACCTAAAACTCTTTGTACCAATGATACGCCTCAATGGTACAGGTCAACCCAGATCATCCACCTCCAACACTTCAACTTTTGGAAACCTTCTAATCCAATGTTACGCCTTGATGGTATAGGCGACCCTCATAATCGATTTTCTTGACTTAGCTGAATTTTGAACCAAACTCCGAGATAGTCGCAACCAACCCTTGATCCTTTGCACTCTCTAACTAGAACTGAGCTAGAAAGACCTAGCATGCATCACAACTAAATACCCAACCTAACCAAACTCAAGCTACTAGCTTTGAACCTCCCTTAATACTACGATCAAAGCAAAAAGCAAAAACCTATCAACTCAAATGATCCATACTCAACTCATTGGATCATTTCTAGCCAAAAGGTACTTGATCTTCATGAAAACCATTATTTTCCATAATTGTCACAAATAGGGATTCTCATAAGCCAAATAATCACATATTGCCATCATCGAGACCTAACTTTCAATAACAAAGTTTGACATATAAGTGTAATACTCCGATTTATTCTAGGAAAGAAAGCGTTCAAAAGAGAAATTAGACATAAGAAAAAGGGGATTTCTGCAGTTCTTCGGCAACCTGGGCCTCGGGCCTTGGCCCTGGAGGCCCATGAGGGGCCGACCACCAATAAAAGGAGGGGGAAACCCTAGGGTTGGTACTGTAGCATGCCGTGCTACAGTAGCACTGCCACTGCTATAGTGCCTCTGTGAACAGTAGCCGCCCACCTCCTTTGGGTGCTGTCGGCCAAGAAGAATAAAGGAGGGAGAAGGCCGTGGGTGTGCCTGCCAAAGGTGAAAAGAAGGGGATGGGGAATAAGGAGTTCTTCATAAGGGGACTTCAGTGATCTCATACGCGTCTTCTAGGGTAATAATTCATCTCCTCGTTGTTTAAGTTCAATTAGATCTTTGGTAGTTGTCGTTTATCGAATCGTCGCTACTGCTGTGATTGGAATCAGAATTCTGTTTCCTGTTGTACGTCAGTTTTTGCATAGTTCAAGACTAAATTGGAGGTTAGGATCTCCTAGAGATTTGTGGGGATTATCTTTACCTTTCTAGAGGTTCTGAGATCACCTAATTCGGAGTTGTGGTTTGGGAGATACGTCAGTTTCTTTACTGCTATCTAGAAATCCTGACAAATTACAACAGTCATATTAACTAATAGATAATAATTTATTAATGGCCGAATCAGGGTTGTCTCCCAACACGACTTTTGTAGGAAATTTCGTAAGCTTCCCAGATTGTTAAAGATCATGAATTTTGGTTTAGCCATTTGAAAGATATGAATTTTATTGCACTGCTGTTTATTCAGTCTGTCAGATTATAACTTTAGATTTTCAACTGAATATTAGACTCAGATGTTGGCAGAATTAGAGGATCTCGCCAACTAGGTTATTGTATATAATTTTGTTATATTTCTAGAGAATCTGAGAATGCATTTTTATGATTTACAGAGCGCAAGTTATGTAATTTATAAGGCCACTGTCCAGTGTAGTTTCCTGATATTTTGTTGTCTGATTTGAGTAGATCAAATAGATAAATCTTGGGTTTTGGGAAGGCATTGTAGAGCGTTGCGAGTAGCGTCATGTTACCATGTCATTCGTATTTTGAGTAACTTAATTGTGTAGGCGAAGATGCTTCGAGATTAGTGGCGTCTTCCTTGCCTCCTAACGCGTCGCAACGCGAAAGGCAAGTACAATTGAATTGTCTTGATTGTTATTTGTTCAAATTGATTGATGATTATGCAATGGTTAGACTCCATGAATTGTGATTAATTCTAGTATTACTTATTTCCCTTCATAATTATTATACCATGATTCTTCGAGAGTATGTTTTACATTTCAATATATTCATTCATGATTCACCCACGAGAGTAGGTAGTGAAGTCACATCATTTCAATATGAGCAAGTAAGACCCACCATTCCAATGTGGGCAAATTGGATCCCCGTTAGTTGGGCCGAGGCAAAGTCATCGAGGCCGAGTTGTGTCACGTCGAGGCAAGGTTGTCAAATGTGGCGATGTCATTAACCGGAGGAGAGACCAATGCAAGCCCAGATTCATGCCCCCGGGGGTGCCTGCCCGGAATAGGTCCTAGGTAGGTAGAGATCGAGGTGAGACTGAACCCGGTCCGGGATGGGATGACACCGAGGTGAATCGCGAACTCGTAGCTTCTCAGTATGGTCCCCACGGATGGCGCCAACTGTCTTCGATACGAGATGAGAAAATAAGCTTGTGGCACCCCCGGTCGGACGCATCGATCGCCGATGGTGCGAATGGGACCTCAACGAGAATCAGACACCACAATCCCCTACATACTACCCTACATACTTTAGTCTGACTAATGCCCTTTAGTCTGACTAATGCCCCTACATACTTCATGAACATGATGAATAAAGTATTCATGGAATATTTGGACAAGTTCGTAGTTGTGTTCATTGATGATATTTTGGTTTACTCCAAGACAGAGGAAGAACACGCCGAACATTTAAGGATAGTCTTGGAAAAACTCAGAGAGCATCAGTTGTATGCCAAGTTCAATAAGTGTTATTTTTGGAAGAAGGAAGTTGATTTCCTTGGTCATGTGATGACGGTGAGGAGTAGCGATTGACCCAGTAAAGTTAAAGCGATGTTATATTGGGAGCACCCAAGATCGCAACTCAGATTCGATTTCTTGGGAATGATGATTATTATCGCCGTTTCATCGAAGGATTCTCATCGATTGCTAAGCCTCTTACGCA
The DNA here is from genome assembly GCA_036346255.1 of Ampelocalamus luodianensis. NCBI lineage: Eukaryota > Viridiplantae > Streptophyta > Magnoliopsida > Poales > Poaceae > Ampelocalamus > Ampelocalamus luodianensis. Next base: position 58,027,782 of record CM070617.1, on the reverse strand, counting down.
ATTGTTGAAGAAGGAGAAGAAATTCACTTGGACCCCCGCCTGTGAAGAAAGTTTTCAAGAGTTGAAGAAGCGTTTGACGTTAGCCCCAGTGTTGATTTTGCCAGATATTCGCAAGGATTTTGATATCTACTGTGATGCTTCGCGTCAAGGACTAAGATGCGTCCTGATGCAAGAAGGAAGAGCTGCCGCTTATGCGTCAAGGCAATTAAGACCTCACGAGGAGAATTATCCTATCCATGATCTGGAATTAGCTGCCATAGTGTATGCTTTAAAGATTTGGCGTCATTACCTCATCGGTAATCGTTGTGAAGTTTACACAGATCATAAGTGCCTGTAGTATATCTTCACTCAGTCAGATTTAAACATGAGATAGAGGAGATGGTTAGAATTGATCAAGGATTATAATATTGGAATCCACTACCACCCCTGTCGGGACCCAAAATTTTGGTTCTGGAACCCTCTGTGTATAATGCACTAGTCCAGGATCACGCTAGTGCACACAGTGTCAACATAGGTGAATATCCATCCATACATGCGATAAATAAAGTAAACGATTAGTTTGAATAACAAATAAGGGTTTTGACCTTATGGTCGTGTTTACACTTATTACGCCATGCAGGGCTAACAGAGAATAAAATAGCAGCGGAACATAAATAACTTCAGCGTAGATCCCATCAATTCACCACAGACAACCGACTGGGATCCAGACCTTAACGATCAGCAACCTTCAGCGAAATCCTCCTCAAAAGCAGGCGTAGACTCCTCCTCTTCTGTAGGTTTGGGCGCAATTTTTACAACAAGCGTGAGTACACAACCGTACTCGCAAATCATACCACAGAATACAATTTATAGATGCAGGCTTATTCCAAAAGAAAAAGCTTCTGTGGTTCTTTTGCATAAAAGCAACATTTGCAATTGAATACAATAATAGATTGAAAACATAATTCAAAACAACTAGACAATAGTAATTTAACAATTGTTTCCACAAAGACACAAAACTAAACAGATTATTTCACATAGCCACATGACTTAGATCACATAGCTCCCATCCCAACATTTTATGAAAACTACCCCTTGTGTGAAATCCCCGAGCATGTCCATGACCGCGGACGCGGCTATTCGAATAGGTTGTTTAACACTCTGCAGAGGTTGTACACTTTACCCACACGATACAACTAGTGTAGCAAGCACTAATCGTAACAAAACAGTTCAGAAACTTCATCTTAACATTGACACTCCTGATGTGCTTACAAATCGCTATGCCAACCCTAACGAAGCGCTTTGGCATAACACACATAGCTGGACAGGGACATGGCGAACCGCCCCGTGATGCGACTACCTTGTAGTACACACCTCCACCCATAGCCTAACCTACCACCTGAGTAATCAATGCCAAGAATCCATAACCTACTAAGTTAGGCCCATCCCATACCAGGCATGTGGTCGTACAGTAAGACTCAGATCAATGGCGCACAAAGTTAAGTCCTTAATTGACCAAGGCAAGACTTTCATTTTCTAACTAGATCACAAAGACTATCATTCCCATTCACAAAGTCCACCATATCACAAAGTATCCACCACTTGCCTCAGTCTAAATCCTTTCCCACCTTGTTGGTTTTCGTGCAACACATGCTATCATGAATTAATAACACATAGCACACAGTTTTACACAAAGTTCCATAGTCACTTAGTCACATTTAATATTTGCAACTTACATGAGATGTGAGACTCGTAGCATGGCTAAGCAATTGTACTCGCATCTAACCCACCCACGTTGGTGCTACAATATTACCAACTAATAAACCAATCTAGGGTGACAAGGTATTATGACATACAAGGCCAAGGTGATGATAACAAGTTGGATGATAACTATGCCCAAAAGTATTTAAATAAATAATTAAAGTAGAATGCAATACTTTGGAACAAAGTAATTTGAAAACTGGGTTCAAGATGATCAAATGTATGACTTGCAAATATTTCCAGAGCATGATCACAAAATTTGACAAGATTGTTTTTGAAATATCAAAGTTTGGATCAAATAGACTTGTGACAATGTATTTCCAAAACTTCTTACAACAGATGTTCAAAGCCTAAAGGAAATACATGATGTAAGAAAAAGTTTTAATTTCTACTGATTTTCTTACATTTGAAACACAAGTCCAAAGATGGGATGTTACACATTGTCCACATGGAGGCATCCTAAACCATAATACATCCAATGGCTTAACAACGTCGACAAAGTCCAGATCACACACAGTGTGAGATTACCTCTTACTGTTGATGGCTATGTCAACAAAGTGGAGTTGTGGTACCTATGCATGTTGGTTATATTCTATTGGGACATCCATGGAAATTTGATTTGAATGCTACACATCAATGACGGTTCAACCGATACACTTTCATGCATAGTGAAGAATTCCATGCCTTGCTGTCCAAGACCGATGAAAAAAATCAAAAGTGATTTGGTAGTGGTTAGCAAGAAGAAGGCCATGAAGACTACACTAAAACTGAGGATGATTTTGCTTCAAGAAAGGAAGGATGATGAGGGCCTAGGTGCATCTACTATGGTGGTACATATCCCTAAGTTACAAATTAGTGCTAAACCACAACTTGAGCTTGTTTGGCAACAAAGCGGAAAGAAACAAGATAGAGCTTCAGCCAAGAGGGGGGAGGGAAGTAGGTCGAGGAGGAGGGAGATCAAGCCATGGAGAGTTGCATTTCATCCAAATCAAAGAAGAAAGAAACCAAGGAGATGACAAATTCGAATTGCATTCGGGTTGAGCAAAATTAGGGCAAACCTCATTGGATTCGAATTGGATTGATTCTAATTTGAATTTTCATTTTTTAAGTTTATTTATTTTAAAAAATTATGTTAGTTTAATTTTTGAATTAAAGTAGCTTTTATTTTTGAATTTAGAAATAAGGGAGGGAGGGAATTCAGCTACATGCCCGAAACCAAGTGGAATTTGCACCCCCTCCCCAAATCCGAGTGGAATACGTGTAGGACCTAAGGTTGGCACCTTATGTATGACGTGGGTCTCAGAATAAGCTTTCGAACGAGTACTCTTGCATCAAAAACGAACTCCGTATGTGGAAGTTGTGGGCTTTTCAACTCCGTGTCCTACTATTGATTCCGAATTGGAAAGAGTTTCTTCCCCCAATCCGAATTGGGAAGGGAGTAGGACCCTTATTCCGAAATCAAGGGGGGGAAAACCACCCCCTTGGCCAGCTATGGGGAGGAGAGGAAGCCCTATATATTCGGGGTAGATCGCCTATTGTAAGCAAGTTTGAGTTTAAGAAAATATAGAAAAGTCATATGTTTATGTGGCGCATAATAAGTACATGTGTTTCGAAAATTCCCATCTAGGGATTTGTGATTGTGTGAATATTGGACGGTGTCTATTCTTCCAAGATTTGTAGTTCCTTATGGATCATCTCACCAATTCGTGGCTGACGATGTCTGTCACCGGCAATTCACTCGAGTGAGTAGGTGAGCGGCATGTCGACGTTCAAGTGAGCCCTGGAAGGAGAATTGTTGTGTTGGGCACAAGGCCTCGGCGGCGGTGTGCGGCGGTGAGGTGGCTTGAGCGAAGCGATGGGTGGGGCACAACAGCCATGGTTGACTAGCAAGCATGGTGGCGGGTGAAGCAAACACGACAATGAACAAAGTGACAAGCGGCCTGTGGGCTCTACCGTAAATCGCATCGACAAATTGCGAGAGGGTAAGCGGCGAGTGGTGGGGCGGCCTCGGCGGCGCATGGTGAACAACGATGGGATGGTTCTCGCTTCATGATTGGTCGCAAGCACACGGGAGGCCACGATGCGGGCGCAACGGGGCACGCGGCGAGCAAACTCGGCCGAGCGGCTCAAGTGGGAGAGGCAGCGGAGGCGAGCTCGGTGGCGTGTGGGAATGAGTGTCGGCCCGATGAGTGCAGAATTGGGGCGAGCTTGGTGGCGGCGGGTGGCGTCTTGGTGGGCGTGGAGCTGCCGCGACGCGTGCGGTTCTTGCGCCGTAGGTGAGCGAGCATGTTGAGATTTTGCTCTTGTTTGATTTTTTTGCTGAAAATTGCTAAAACTTCTTGAATCTTTTGGTTGAAATTGTTGAATCTACTTGATACTTTTGTTGAAACCTATTGAATTTTTTTGTTAAAACTTGTTGAAATTCTCTAGATAAAACTTGTTGAAACTTTTCATGTTACTTTTTGAAACTTCATGAAACTCAGTGTAACTTTGGTTTTGAAACTTACTTGAAATCTTCTGGAAACTTCTAAACACGAGCGAAAGTCACTAAAACCTAAAAAAATTCAAATGCTTTCATGGAACTTCTTAAAAACTTCATTAAACCTACTGTTGCAACGCTACGCCGTTACCTAGTCGCCTCCTATTAAACAAGCAGGGACTAAGTCATGTCCTCGGCGAGCACCAAAACGGTCAATTTGGAGCGTGCCTACTGGAAACGAATGGTCCACATTTACCTGTTAAAAATGAGCTTCTGTAGAATTACATTTAGATCCCCTTAGGAACACAAGGATTTCCTTAGGCACGTTGGAAGAAGTCTGATTCTTGCAAAAAAAAAATTATACGAAACTTTCGGCGAAATTCCCAAGTCACAAACATGGTCTTAATAGTGAAATGAAAAAAAAATTCACTCTACAAGACAATTCCTCATGGAAACTATGTATATCAATTTCGCGAGGGCACTCCAAAAATTAAACCACTCGAATTCGTTGTGGTAATCCACACCATACCATAGCCTGTGGATTTGCTAAAACAACTGAAACATGACTCCCATGAGATTGGTAAGGTAAAACGACTAAAGAACCACCGGTTGGTCGAGGCGTCGAGCAACTCAAGAACAACTCAACTAGGTTTTCCCCATTCCGTCACCATTCCTCGATAGCCGTTCCATTGCGAGCAAACGTTTCCGATTACCCTCCAGGGAGATGAAACGATTATAGCTTATGCGGAAAATATGAAAGATCAATTTCACTGCACAGCAACCGACCCAAAGCTTTCATCTCCCGGTCGGAGTGTAGCAATGTATCCTCCTCAGTCCTCGTCACTCCAGCGAAAAAGAACGAGTATACGAGTAAATGAACCAACTGATCCTAGCTTGGCTGGAGGTAAACAGTCACATACTGTGTTATAGCCGCTCGAGTGCAATGTTTGCTTAAGAAGGTGCTTAGAAGAGGAAAAGTATGCGTTGAAGAAAAGGAGAAAAGTATTCCACATCAGCCGTCGTTAAATCAAGTGTCTAAGGACATATTTGGAATGTAGGAGTTAAGAATTTGGCGAGATCCTCTAAAAAAAGAAAAAAAAGAAAGAATTTGGCGAGAGAAAGATCAATTTTTGAATTGCTAAAGGAAGGAATTATATGGAGAGTAGGTGATGGTCCTGTGTTCTGATTGGCTACTTAGTCCACGGAGAAGAGAAGGTCCATAGACGGCATCCTGTTATTTCATTAATACTATTTTGTACTTCCCAGTTCTTTCTTATTTAACGTTTTTCACTTTTACGGTATCCGACGCGTTACTTCGGCCATTACTTCACAGAGTTTTCATATAGGCAATCTAATAACATATTATGAAAGTAGTTTTAACGAATCTAATAATATAGTTTTTGTATAGCCAACTTGGATAATTTTAAATATATTGGTGGTCACAGCACATTGTAGGACGTCAAATAAAAAAGATTGGAGGAGTAAAATATTAGAGAAAATATACTATTAACTTGGATAATTTTAAATGTACTGGTGGTCACAGCACATTGTAGGACATCAAATAAAAAAGATTGAAGGAGTAAAATATTAGAGAAAATATACTATTTACCATCAAATAACTCACTCTTCTACGATTTGCCACCGAATAAGTCGTTATCCATTCTATGCCATTGGTTTTCAAATTTCTTCTCAATATGTCATCATCATCATCTAGATGTGGCCAAATAGGTCATGCCAGTCGGGCCGGCCCAAAGCACACCACTGTTGGACTGGCCTAGGCATTGCACGGCCCATGCCAGCATGACCCGACGCACCGTGTCGTGTTTGGGTCGCAATCTCGGCCCAACGGGCTGGCCCGACACAGCACACAAGGTATCGTGCTTGGCACGGCACGGTCCAAGCACGATATGGCATGGCCCGACCTGTTTAGGCACATCCGTCAAGCCACTGTCTTGAGGAGGAGGGGGATGGTGTGGGGTGGCGGAGAGGTGCCGGCCGCTATGGCGTGAGGAGGGGGATGGTGTGAGGGGTGGTGAGGAGCAGGCGCTGCGGTGGGAAGAGGGATCACGAGTCGAGATGGGCTAAACGGGCCAACCTGGCTCATCGAGCTAACCATACCTGGGCCAGCACGACACGACCACGACCTGTGAGCTCAGTGTATTGTGCCTGAGTTCACGGCTCAACTCACAAGCTGGCACGACACGACCCGACCTGTTTAACTTGTCAGGCCAATCAAACGGTGTCTAAACAAGCCTGTGTCAGGCGTGTCATGCCGCCCATTTGGATAGGTCTGCTATCGCCCATCCATCAAGCATGTGAGATTTTTCGGAAATGTCCTAAATGCCCAGGCACTCATAGAGACACCGCCAACGATGGCCCACATGGCAGACGCAGCCCACATCCATCTTATTAGTGGCTCAAAGTTCAAACCAACTTGAAGGTGCCTCAATGGCCCTTGTCCCAGTTGTGGAGGCTACCATACCTGCCAATGGGAAGGGGACATGCAAGAGGAAACCCATAGTTGCACCAACCCATCCATGGGGACTAGAAGCAAGACGAGACCACCATCAGACAACCCATCCATCGGACTAGAAGCAATAAGTTGCTAATTGATTGACTCCATCATATCAGAATATGAGATATGACCTGTGTTTTCTACTCTTGGTGATTATTTTGCTATCGATGTGGACTTAGTAGAGTGTTATGAACTTGCAATATCTTATTTTGCTGTCAACGTGGATTTTATTGTAATGTGAAATGGTAATGTCAATTAGGCCAGAGGAATTGTAATGTCATGCACTTGTGCGACTTATTTATCTCATGTTTTATTATGTCAAAGATTATGGACTTGTAATGTCTCCCTACTCTTATATGGCCTATAAAGGTTTATGTTCTCTCGTGGCAAATTATGGATTTCTAATATTATGAACTTATATGCCATAGAATACTTGTTGCGCATCTCTCTGAAGGCAAAAAATCTTGCTATTGTACTAGTACACGTTGTTCATAATCTTGTATGCCTTAGATATGCATGGCTAGGAGGGCAAAATAATAGAACAAGGAAACGTGACATCCGACGCCGATGACATATTGTAGAAGAAATTTAGAAACCGATGGCATAAAATGTACAAAGACCTACTCAGTGGCGAATCGTAGAAGAGTGTTATTCATGGTAAATGGTAAATTTTCTCGGAAGGGGTATGCTATATTATTAAGAACGCACAATCATCCGATAAATTCCAATTAATTAGTCATATCGCGGTTAATCGCTTAGCCATACCTATTCGTCCGATGGGTGTAGCATTTTTTATGACACTAATCTATACTTAAAACCAAAAACGTTTGATAACTAATAACAGGCCCTAGGCCAGTAGGCTAGGTTCCTATTTTTCGAACGCTAGCCTAGTTCAAACCACCCCACCCTCCCCATTTTAATCCCATCTTCCATTAAAATATACTGTTGCTTCAAGGATATGTCCCAAACTTCAAATCTCGAGAAGACAGTTCCAAAGTACAGCCCAAAATATTAGCCAGTTCTTTGCTTGGAAATCAGCTTTACACCCAAACCGCCTAAGTCAGGTTTTGAAAACACTGGACATGATAGAGCTTCATATGATTTACATTGTACAAAAAACGAGGGCACATTTAATGTGAGATTTAAATGAAATTACACACATAAGTCTCCAAAATTAATAGATATCTCACCAAGCTAAAAAAAAAGAGTCAAACATTCACTGTACGTCCCAATAAACACTACCGGAAAATATTGGCTACAAGTTAGAACTAAAAAACTAGCAAATTGTACTAAAATAGTATTGTGAGCATTTCATCCTTTTGTTTCTTTCTCTCTCATTGCGATGGGATATCTTAACACTAGTTGCACGCCAAACATGTCCAATACAACAAATAGGTAACAAGAATAAATTCTTTGCCAACAGTCACGGTTTATTGTGTGCATGAATTGAAACCCGTACAACATGATGAGGAGCTGGAGATTTCTCATTGATAAGAATTTGCTCTGGAAAGTCCACACGAATTGATTTAAACTGATAGTGCTGTTTGACATCAAAGAAGAAAACATGTAAGCTTGTGCAAAGCGTGGCAAGGTTAATAAAGCTCTGACATCATCACCACAAATAAACATTCTACAGTACAACTAACAAATAACTACTTGTGCCAGCTCGTTTGCATAAAAAATTGCCAATACACAAAATCAAGAGAATTTGTACAAGAATACAAGGGAAAGACTGGTCAATCCGGGTTTTTTTTTAAGAACCAGTTCAGGGCCTAATTGTCATCCTCTAGTTCTCGTCTTTGGCAGATAGATGTATTTCTACTTCTTAGACATGATTCAAATATCAAATATTGATAAACTTAATTTTGAAATTTTGAAAAAAGTCAGGTAGCGGTTAAAAAAAAGGTTTTTTTGAAGGTCTGAATGACAAACCACGAAAGGGGGTGGAGGAAGAACATGATGGTATCAAAGGTGTACCTGTTCTTTCCATGGTATATCCAGGATTCTGTAGTATGGTTCCAACAGTGCTACTCGATCACCTTCTTTAATCTATGGCACAGAGGGTTTACATTAGTATGGTATAGGAGGCATTACAGAAAAAATATTACTATGTCATGAGTTGCAGACAACAAAAACTTGCTACATGAAGAAATGACAACAATTATGTCAACAGTAAACAGTTTTCAATGTTTTCTAAGAAACCCAGTGATATCTTAAAACCTTGGAAAATTAGCCTGAACTACCCTTGTTGATTAAAATTTTGTTAGTTCCACATGCAAAGTATCATATGGTAAAGTACTACTTCATACTATGGAAATTAGGGGTGGAATCAGCTAAAGCCCAAACGAGCCGAGGAATACTCAGGAAGCCTAGCTGGCTTGGATTGTTATCACATAAGCTAAAAAAATCGCTCAGCTACAAGCAGGGGACTTGTTGGCAGAACAATGACCAAATCTAGCACAAAAATCCAATTGAACCTTACTAGAAATAAATTCTACCACAAATCGTCTCCAACCAAACCAAGTCAACCTTTGCAACCTTTTACCAACGACCATGAAGAAAATGAACACTATGCAGTAGAATACAGCAACAACAGTACAGCACAATCATTCCTTCCAAATCAAGGTTGCAAGAACCATCAACATCCAATCTTTGCAAGAACCATCAACATACATGCTGGGATCCCAAGCTGCACAAGACATCGTTGAAAACTTGCTTCTATCAACTACTAGACAAAAGGTTCCACTCCCAGTATTAGGTTGCACAAATAGGAGATTCAGTGGCACACCAGCATGGAAAAGGCGATTCACAAAGTCTTTCTTTTGGGATAAAAGTTCAAGCAGCCGCAGCTTGGGTAGGGTTATTTGGGGATGTGGTGTTGTGGTTGACCGGTTGCTTAATGGGCTTGTCGATATTGATTTATACAAAGTTCTCACAAGCTTGGGCTTGGCTTGTTTATTTGACAAGCTGGCGGTTCGGCTTGTTAATTCAACGACCCGAGCCTGAGTTGCCTGCAACTCACAAGCATTTGTTCCAGCCCTAAATCCCAGGCTTTGTTTGGATAGGGAGAGATTAGACCCAATCCCTTCGGATTAAAAGGGATTTTAGCTCAAATTCCTTGTCCATCCGAATGGATTGAGAGTGTGTTCTTTGGGTGAGAAGTACAGCAACCTGCTGTGTCCCTGTTATAGGCCGCCCTAAAAACGTCAATCTAAATATAATGATTAAGCTAAACTAGATATAACTACCCTAAATAATTATGTCTCTCCTCCTAACAGCCGAAACCTTGAAGCTGCCGCACCCGCACATGCTACAGTATTTATGCACACCTGCTGCCACTCACGGTCATGCCAATGAAACAATGTTCCAAAAAGCTGTTCATAGCAGCCAATAATATCGAGCCCAAAATAATATGGTACATGGTTTCACAGCCTAATTGGTGTTTTGGAACAAGTTCAACAATATATCGGGTATATCACCCGGTATATGATACAGTAAGAAGTCACCGGTTTGTTCCTTTTGGTTAGGTTGCATCATATACCTACAAAGTGACTTGACTCAACTAACTTGCTCTTATCATAGAAAGCAAAATTGGCTACAAGACACTGAACTTTGTGGCATTTGCTCCGGAACACTGAAAATTTATGCCTTTGTTGAAACACACTAAATTTTTGTGGAGCCATTATAATAATATATATGCCACATTTGGAGAGAAACAATTCAAAATGACCCCAGATGCCCTTATCTTCTTCCTCACTCTCCCTTTGCCCTCACCTTGCTTCTCTCTCCTATCTTATCTAGCTCTGGCCACCGTTAGCGCCGCCTCCCATTCCCTCCACTACTCCACCCCAAGGATCCACTGCTCTAGATCCACTGCGGTCGCCACTCCGGTCATCCCCACCATGTCTTCCTGAGGACCATGGTCGTTAGGGAGAGCAGGTCTTGTGCTCATGGACGGAGGTAGGGGGCCCTCCAGGCGTGCGGCAAGGAGGTGGAGCTCGAGCCATTGGGTGTCGTCCGCGCCGTCGAGGTCGATGACGTGCACGATCCTCTAGGAGTCCACGGCCTCGAAGATGGACTAGTTGGCGGTGACACCAGCGAGGCGAAGGAAAGGCGAGGTCGAGGAAGTGCCGCCGCATAGTGGTGACCTCCGCGGCGTGGGCGCGCGACGAGGCGAGTGGTGCGACACAGCCCAGCTATGCAAGAAAGCGCCTGCGTGAGCGGCGCAGCGGCGCGCGATGTGCTTGAGCACATCTCCTGCGGCATCTAGGGTGGCATCTTGGAGGCCATGGCGCGCCAGTGGAGCGGCATGTTGGATAAGTTCTGCAGCGTAGCTCCCACAACATCAAGGTGGCATTTGGGAGGCCATAGCGGCGGCTGGGTGGAGCGGCATGTTGGAGAAGTTCTGCAGCAGGGATGATGTCACCGACAACAAGGAGCCTTCTGAATCATCAAGTTTGCTAGCACCGCTTGTTGATATACTAAAGCAAGCTTCTTTTTTCTCTCATGGATGATTTATACGGCCGAAATGGTATGGCATAGGCAGAGACCAAGAGGGGATCGCCAGTGCGTGGTGGCCCAAGGTGGACAAGGCAAAGAGATTGAAGAAGGGAGGAAGAATGGTAGAAGGAGCATTTTAAAAAAAGAGAGAAGAAAGAAGCATAGAGGGCAAATCGACATTTTGCACATTTTCTCCCCTACTAGCTAGGATAATACTATTATAATGGGTCAGGTGTCCTCTGAGAAAGAGCCACAAAAGTTGAGTGTTTCAACAAATGTACAAATTTTGGTGTCCTTGAGTAAATGCCACAAAAGTTTAGTGTCTGTGAGCGAATTTTGCCATCACAAAAGTATAGAAGAATGGATCATATGTTTTAGGAACCGTTTGGATCGAGAGATAAACAAAGGAAAAGTGGATGTTTTGAGTTCGTAAGGAAAGGAATACTATTCATGCGTTTGGAACATAGGATTGAGTTCAAAACATGTATTTTTTTACAGGAATCAAAATATGAGGTCTGAGCTAAAGGAAATTTTCCTACAAGTGAAGGAACTCAATTGTCATGTTGTGCTGCTGCCAAACGAAGCAAGGAGGGGGGGAATAAAAGATTTGATATGAAATGAAGCAATCAGTCAAAGAAAAGAATGAAGAAAACGAATCACTTGGGAACGAAGATGTTGATGGTAGATGAGGATCTCGCAGGGTTTCCCACTGACAACCAATCCTGTTGCTTGGGCATGTTGCTGGTGCCGAAGGGCCCGCTGCCAATGCTGTAGCAAGCCCGCCACCAGATCCACGTAACTAGGGTGACGAGTGCTGCTCTTCACCGTAGCCACAGATTCAGAAAGAGAGAGAGAGAACCAGAGTGAGATCGGATCCATGGATCCATCTAGGGCTGAGAGCAATGGGGAAGGGATATAAGATCTAGGGTGTAATTTGGCTAGCCAAAATTTTGGCGAGGTTTTGGCTGCCTGCAATTTGGCCAAGGATTAGTAAGAAATGTATGGGATATGATTATAGAGCCATAGGCTTGCCAAAATTTTGCCAACCATCCAAACAAGGGCCAAATTTTGGCAAGGTTGGTTTGGGCACAAACAAAACACACCCCTAGTACCCATACCTTCAATGACGTGTGGGGCCTGCTGATTAGTAAGCTGTCTGTTAGGAGCTTACAAATGAAAATTTATTGCTAAGTTGGTCTAATAAACTGATATTACTATTCACTCATAAAATTCATAAGCTCTTCATATTCCTGTGTTCCAAACACTTCTTCTAAAATTCCTATGTTTTCCAATTCTCTTTTTTGCACATGCATTCCTTTCCTATTCCTATGTTTTTTTCCCATTCCTACATTTTCAATTCATGCATTCCAAACAGACCCTTAATTTGGCTCTTAACTATCCCGATTTGGGATGGCAACGAGATGTTCCCAGTGGCTAGTGGGAGAATGTCTCCAAAGTCGACATATTGTTTCTCCTCGATACTCGGCTTAGGAGCCTTTCTCCTGGGCCCATTTCCGACAACGAGTAACAACATAAAGTATAGAGCAAGTGGTAATCAACCGCGGATAATGACCAAATCAGCAAATTTGAGGGGAAAAATGACAACTATGGAAGGCAATATATCAATCGAACACATGAACCCTCCAACGCAAGTAACTTACCTTTAGTTCTATTTATCATATTTCAGCCAACTACAGTTTTTCTAAAGGGTAATTTTGATATATGCCACAGTAAAGTGTTGGAATTGAACATGTTACAAGTGTAGGTAAATATTCCCATGTAAATTTAGCCCTTGTTTGGATGCCAAGTGTCAGTATGCTCCAAAGTAGCAATCTCCTCAGACATTGCAAGCTGCCACTCAGGATGAATAGCAGCCACGCGGTAGGTGGTAGGATCAGAAAGAGCAGCGGCTATGTGATGGATAAGTCTCTGTGTTGGCTTTTGCCGCCCTTCAAGGACAGCATCCTTGACTGGCGGTTAGCATCTCTTTTGGACAGAGCATCTTGGACTAGCTTTAGGACTAGCTTTAGAGGACAGAGCATCTAGGACACAGCATCTAGGACAGAGCATCTAGGACAGAGCATCTTAGGACAACATCTTAGACTAGCATCTTAGCATATGCTTGGCTGGTTGACAGCCTATAAATATGTATCCCCAACCCCTCAGGTTGGTATGGCATTGTGAAGAGAAATATACAAGAAAAATTGCCCCATCTCCAAGTGTCATCCTCTCCATGAGAGTAAGGATCTTGCTATCACCTCAAGCAAGAGTCCAGCGACTAACAAGTGGTATCAGAGCTTGTGTATCCCGTAGCTGAGCATCTCTGCTCATCTCCTTCTCCACCTCGCGGCGGCCCGGCCGTGCAGCAGCTCCGGCCGCCCACGCCACTCCTCCGGAGACGGCGGCGGCTCGTCGAAGCGACCTCTCTCCACGCAACACCCCGATGGCGCGCCATGTCCGCAGAGCGATCTCGGCGTTCGGTCGCCTCGAGCACGCGGCGTCGGCCACGACGGCGAAGCTCTTCGCGCAAAGCGGCAGCAGCGGCGGCGAGAGACGCTGCGGCGCAGCCGGCGTCGAGCGCGCGAGCGGTGGCGGGCTGGCAGCGGCGGCGGAGCGGAAGAAGCGGCGGCGGCAGATGCAGCGCGTGCGGCCGCAGCAGAGGTCAAGGTCTGCAGCGGCAGCAGCAGCAGCTCCATCTCTGCGATAGCAGCGGCGACGCGACCTTGAGCGGCCGGAGAGGAGGCGGCGAGGCGGCAGCGCGATGGCGGCGACGCCACGAGCAGCGGCGCCCGACAGCGCGGCGCGCGATGGCGCTCTGGAGGCGCGCCGCGGCGGTGGCGCTCGAGGAGGCGCGACGGCGGTGGTGCTCTGAGGAGGCGCGCTCGGCGGTGGCGCTCTGGAGGAGGCGCGCTCGGTGGTGGCGCTCACGAAGAGCGCGCGACGACAACGGCGGCAGACGGGTCGATAGAGAGCGCGGCCTTCGCGCGCGTGGTTCTCTCCCGGACCGGCATCGTGGTTACCACGGGTTCAGTCGTTGTCGGGACGCGGCCCGGCGGTGGGTGGCCTACCCTCACCGAGGCCAACCACGTCGAGTGGGCGCGGTGATGAAGGTGAGCTCGTGCGGCACATGTGGGAAGCGATCCGACGGCGGCGTCGACTACGACCGAGATCGACGGCGCCGGATGCCTCATCGCCGCAGCCCCGCCCGAGATGCGATTCGCTCTCCAACAAGCAGATCGCCAGGAGGCTTGGGACGCCATCGCGCGCACGATCGGCGGATCGCGCGCAAGTCCACACCGCAGCGCCGCGCGGAGTGGGAGACCACGGCCTTCAAGCGGTGAGGCGTTGATGACTTTGCTCTCCGTCTCAACACTCTGCTGCGAAGTTGGTCGGTTCGGCGACGACACCTACGGCGAGAGAGAGAGCGTCGAGAAGCTCTTCGCTGCGTCCCGAGAAGTACAAGCGAGATGGCTCGATCGATCCGGTCTCTGCTGGACCCTCCACGATGTCGTCGAGGAGGCGATAGGTCGCCTCAAGGTCGTCAACGATGATGAGCCACGATCTCTCGGGACCCGTCACCATTGGCGGAAGCTCCTCCTCGCTCGGGAGAGTGGGGTGCCGCCAAGGTGACGAGAAGAAAGGGAGCCTTCTTCCACGACAGCGGCGGCGTATGCGTGATAAGCGCGGCAAGCGCGCAAAGACGCCGAGCATGGGCGCGAGGACGTCTTGAGGTGATGACCGTGGGCGCCAGGCGGCGCGGGCGGCAAGCAAGAGCGACGACGAGACGACTCTTGCTACAAGCTGCGGCAAGTCCGGTCATTGGGCCAAGGATTGTCGGCGACCACGACGCGGCGAGCCCACGTCGCACAAAGCGAGGAGGAGCACCGGCTGTTCATTGCTCAGCGAGCATCGAACTACCTCGTGGCACCGCCGCAACGGCTCTCCTCCACCTTGCGAGCCAAAAGCACACGCCCGCCGGCGAAAGTTAAGACGCGGCAAGACCGACGGGTGGTGCCTCGACACCGCGACACCAACCACATGGCCGGGCGGCGGAGTTCTTCTCGGCGTGACTCGAGCGTTCGAGGCTCGTCAAGTTTGGGGACGCCTCCGGCGTCTAAATCAAGGACGACGCTACGCTCTAGGATCGGGATGGCTCAGATTCCTCCAGGAGACACACAAGACTTAGGGAGATTGATGGATAAGTCTCTGTGTTGGCTTTGCCGCCTTCAAGGACAAGCATCCTTGATGGCGGTTAGCATCTCTTTGGACAGAGTATCTTGGACTAGCTTTAGGACTAGCTTTAGAGGACAGAGCATCTAGGACACAGCATCTAGGACAGAGCATCTAGGACAGAGCATCTTAGGACAGCATCTTAGACTAGCATCTTAGCATCTTGACTAGCATCTAGGATAGCATCTTAGACTAGCATCTTAGCATATGCTTGGTGGTTGTGACCTATAAATATGTATCCCCAACCCCTCAGGTTGGTATGGCATTGTGAAGAGAAATATACAAGAAAAATTGCCCCATCTCCAAGTGTCATCCTCTCCATGAGAGTAAGGATCTTGCTATCACCTCAAGCAAGAGTCCAGCAACTAACACTATGAAGCTGTAGCGCTCATCAAGCCTGACAATGCGACGATCACGAAGATCATATCTGGGCGGAGAAGTTGGAGCCAACAAGGACAGAGAAGAGCTGGGAATAGGACCCATCAAAGACGGAGGCTTAACTGGAGGAGTAGGCCAAGGACGACAAGGGTCGTCTGAGAGAAAGGAGGAATCTCAACAAAAGAGTGGAAGAAACCTCATGAGGAGAGCTGAGGACAGGTTCCAGCAAAGACGGAGGCTTAACTGGAGAAAGAGTAGGCCAATGACGGCGAGAATAGTGCAGGGGAAAGAGGAAAATCTCAACAAAAGAGCTAGAAGGAAACTCCGAACGAAAGGGAACAGAAGGTGGAAACGGAAGTGGAACAGAAGTGGAAAGCTGAGAGTCAGGAAAAGTCAGAAAAGAGATCGGCTCAATAAGAGAATCTAAGCTGACAGTAGGGGGGACGAGGGTAGTAAGGTCGGGACTCATCGAAGGTGACATCCCGAGAGATCCTCATCCAGCGAACAACAGAGTCTTAGCAGAGATAACCCTT
The DNA here is from genome assembly GCA_036346255.1 of Ampelocalamus luodianensis. Taxonomy (NCBI): domain Eukaryota; kingdom Viridiplantae; phylum Streptophyta; class Magnoliopsida; order Poales; family Poaceae; genus Ampelocalamus; species Ampelocalamus luodianensis. Next base: position 58,011,407 of record CM070617.1, on the reverse strand, counting down.
ATGCTCTACACCGTAGCCAAGAAAAACACTCAACTGACCGAGCAATCAACTTGGTGCGCTCACGACGTGGAAGAAGGACAAAGCAGGCACAACCGAAACAGCGAAGGTGATTGTACTCTGGAGCTCGACCATAGAGACGCTCGATAGGAGAACCCTGAAGAGCAGTCGAAAGCTATATATTGATGAGGAAAGCGGCAGTGAAAACAGCCTCAGTCTAGAAGTGGGGTGGAACAGAAGAGGCAAGCATGAAAGTGCGAGCTGTCTCAAGCAAGTGATGATGCTTACGCTCAGAGACATCGTTCTGGGTGTAAGCACTAGGACAAGAGTATTGGGGAAGAGTACCTTGCTCAGTGAGAAAGCGACGCAAAGCAGCAGTAGGTACTAACCAGCAGAGTCAATGCGAAACACACGAATGGCTGAATCAAATCGAGTACAAACCATGGTGGCGAACATCTGGTAAATAGAGAGAACCTGACTGCGAAAGGACATGAAGTAGATCTAAGTATGACGAGAATAATCATCAATAAAGATCACATAGTATCGATGACCTCCTTTCGAAACGAAGAGAGCCGGACCCCAAACGTCAGAGTGAACAAGACAAAAAGGACGAGCAGAAACAAAATCACTAAAGGGATAAGAGAGCTGCAGCTGCTTACCAAGCTTGCTACCCATACAAGGTAAAGAGGTGTCACCAAAAACAGACACAAGAAGACCACGACCCACTAGAGACGACAGTCGCAATCCACAGCGATGACCCAAACGATGGTGCCACTGAGCAAAGGATGTAGTAGAGGATGCAGCAAAAACAAAGGCAGGTAGAGTGACAGACTGGCTGGTGGAGACAGCGGAAGGAAGGTGCAGCCAATTGAGCTCCCAAATACGCTGCAAATCACAACAGCGAGGGCCAACACCAAGCAGTCCCCGTGCGACGGTTCTGGACACAACAAGAGTCGGACTCAAGAATAACGACAATCGTGCTCAATGATCTGACCGGCCGACATAAGCTGGATAGTAAGCTTGGGAATATGAGAGACAGCAGGAACATGAAAGGAAGAAGTGGAAAGGATGCCTCGACATGCAACAAGAAGAAAGGTATCATCTGCAGTCTGAACAGTGGAAGGAAGTGTTGTAGGACTCGTAGAAGTGAGGCGAGTAGAAACTGGTGTCATGTGAAAAGAAGAAGCAGAGTCTAAGATCTACGAAGACAATACCGGACGTGTGAGTTGACAGAGGCAAGGAGTGCTGAGAAGCAAGAGCCCGACGAGTCTGAGGACGAGCCGACAACTAGGCGTTGGAGTAGGGAGAGGAGCTGCTGCATGGCGTCGAGAGAGGCGAGGCGGAGCTCGGTCGAGGCGCGGTGGCGAGAGAGGCGGCAGCAGAGGCTAGCCAGAACAAGCGGCGACAACCCAGAGCTAAGGGGCGGAGCTTGGTAGCCAAGCGGAGGAGGTGGCGTTGAGAGCCCGAGGCAGAGGCGGTGGCGGCCCGAGGGGGTGGCGGTGGCGGTGGCGTCGGGACGCCACGAGCTTGAGGCAGCGCGACAACCCAGAGCAGAGGAGCGGAGCCGAGCAGCCGGGCAGAGGCGCGCGCAAAGTGAGCAGAGGTGTCGGCGGCGAGGCGGTACAGCGGCGATAGGGCGGCGGCGAGAGCCGGCCGGATCCGCGGCGGCGGTGGAGCTCGAGCGCGCGACGCGGATCCAGCGGCAGAGGTGGAACTTGGGCAGCACGTGCACCTGAAGCCAAAAGCAGGTGGCTCGGATCCGGACACGGCGAAGCGAGGCGGCAAGGAGCCAGCGGATCCGAGCTGCGGGAGCTTCGGGAGCGGCTTCGAGAGTGCGCGGGATCCGTGGCGCCGCCAGTTAGTGGGTTGGGTTAGGGTTTCCATGGCTCTAATACCATGTTGGAATTGAACCCTTGATCTATTCCCATGGGCCAAAGGCTAAAATATAAATGTCACAAGTGTAGGTAAATATGCAAAGAACACCCTATACAAGTGACATATCTAACACATCTAACATAAAATACCTGATTCAGAGAATTGCAACAAAATGCCATTGCGAAGTTCATTCTCACAAAAATACAACTACAGTGTCAGGTTGCTCAAAAAAATGCCACTCGTGTACATGTTTATGAACACGGTGATGTACACGAGTGGCATAAGGGGGAGTATATGCACGAGTGGCATTTTTATGAATAATAAGGTGAATCTGCAGTGGCTTTTTGTGAGAAGGAACTTTGCAATGACATTTCTTTGAACCGGTCACTTTGGAGTGGCATACATCAAAATTTCCCTTTTCTAAAATGACATGATTTACCTTAAGTTGTCCAATGGGAAGTGGACAAATAGAATAGTTTCGTTGTTGCCAGTTGTTGGACATATTAAATAGCTTTGAGTTTCATTATTGTTCAGTTGTTGGAACGGGTCAGTACCAGTTCCTACCAGAACTAGAAAACCAGGTGATTTGCTAATTTAAATATAAAGACGTAATAGTTCCATGCGGGTTACTGCCCGTTACCGGTGGGATTCAAAGGTATATTGAATCTTAAATGTATTATTTAAATTTTGATTTGAACAAAAACAAGGTGGCTATTCTGTCATGAGGATTTGTGATAACCACTTGTAACCAGGGGAAAAAATCCGACCGGTTACCGACGGTAACCGGAATTACCGGTGGGAACCGGGATTCCAAATACCGTCGAAAAACTTCAAATTTAAATTCAAATTCAAAATTCCGGCGATTACATCCCAAATTCAAATATTTTCAGACAAATTTCAAGCGAATTTTTCCCGGGTCTTCCGGTTACCGGCCGCCTGGCGGGATTTTACCCGGTAGCGGTATTTTGATCCTTGCTTGTAACCGTATGGTTACTGGCAAGATTCCAGACCCTCTCAATGCAATTTTCTTAGCTAAGCCCAAAACAGCAAACATGCTTCAATCATACATTAATACCACCTTCCATTTCCCTGCCACACATGCTCGCACAGCTGCCACCACCACCACCATGATAAAACAGACCCAAAAAAAATATGAACAAGCAACGAACACATAATGCAATATCTCCATTTTTCAGAACATAAAGATTCACCAGTGTTACGGATCTTACTGCTTCATTTCGTAGCCCATAAACTGATAGTATAAAATAAGACTGATCCAAGTCGCATGCTAAATAATACCTGAAAGACCGTAAAAAAGTTATCCCATTGAAGTGTATAATATAACTTACAAAGCATAAGATATAACAGGACGAACAAACAAGATGAAACGGTGTTTTTTAGTATGCACTCTATAAAGGAAGAAAGATGTATATATTCATCTACATGATTATATCATGTTTCAAACAAACCAGGCTGCCAAATCTTTTAGCAATAAGGTTGGTTATACACAAATATTACAAGATCCCCAATTACCCATTGGAAATTTTCCTAGCTTTGGCAGTTCAACAATGAGGCTAATAATTATTCACTTATTCTATTCACAAATACTATTTCGGCGTATGTTCAATTGACCATACTATATGGACTATTATAATGAAATATAATCAGGGTTAAAGATTCCAGTCAAAACCGCTGGTACCCAAAAATCTTGGACTTGGACCAGGAAAGTTAATAGTGACCAAAATTTTGCAAATTCAAATTTAATTTTTTTCAGAAAATGAAGTATGTTCGGATTATGAGTATTTGTGTATGGTCACAAAATTAACTCGACTAATTTACAAAGAATCCTGTTAATTGCAGTGCATTGACGGTATTCATTTATGCTAGTGCAAATCTTGCTGCTTATCTTAATGTTTAGTACAGCCAGACTGCTAGAGGTTTTCATTTGTGTTGTACAAAGAGCCTAAAATCCTTAAAAATACTTTATGTATCATAAAGAATTCTGGAAGAAGTCCACATTACCCACCCTCTGTCGTAGCATTGAAGACTAGACAGTGACTAACGAGTACTCTTTTGTCATGGGAAGACCGAGTGAGAGGAGTCAGAAGCACGAGAACTGTGCAAGTGTTGTATTATGAATGAGAATGGGGACCCCCCTCCTTACATGCCCTTGGCCCCTCCTTACAGGCAGAATATGGCTAACGCCGCCAAGCCAATCTCAACATTTATCGTTGGCTCCATGGCCATTACTATACTTTCTTTCATGGTTATTAAGGCGGTAAGGCGAGACGAGGCGACCCACCCCCCCTCACAACTTTTAAGCGATAAGGCGCGAGGCGAGGCGACGCCTTAATAACATCCTAAGGCGCTAAGTTAGCAAATAAAATGAGCATTTTATGGAGGCCAGTGAGGTATTCAAGGGTCAAGGGCGTCAATTTTTCCTTGGCTTTGATCTCCACCATTGGATCTTCAACGTGCGGCCATCAGATCAAGTAATGGATGGTTAGATCTCCACCATTGGATCTTGATCGTATGCCAGCAATGGATGGTTAGGATCTCCACCATTGGATCTTGATCGTACGCCAGCAATGGATGGTTAGGATCTCCACCATTAGATCTTTGATCGTACGCCCTCAGTGCATGCAGCCTTGCCTTCGTAAAAGGCTAAAGGCAGAGAGCCAGAGATACGCATCGATTAGGGATTCCCTCCCCACGTCTCCTCTATTGGCGGCGCACGAAGCCGGCGGCGCGAGGGTGTGCAGGCTTCAGGCCGGTGGCACGGCGCAGCGGGGCGGCGCGACGGTTGCGAAAGCGCGGCGGGCTCGTCGTGGAGACGCAGCGCGGCGACACGGATCCAGAACAACGGCGGGAGATCCGGAGGCGGCGGCTTTGCACGGTGGAGGGGGCCGTCGTCGACGAACTCAATGATCTAGGTGAGCTCCCGGCTCCTCTCTTCTCTCCTTCTACCTCCCTCTCCACCGAAGGCTCCGAGCAAAGGACGGCTCTGAGCAGAGGATGCCATAGGCATGCACGGCAAGGCGGGGGCGACATAAGGCGGGGACGACGCCTTGCTCCCCGGCGGCGCCTTACTGCTTAGGGGCGACGCCTAAGCGACGCCTTAATAACCATGCTTTCTTTACTGCTCATGCTCACTTGCTGAGTTCTTGATTTAAGCCCAAGCAAAATGGATCTTCATATACACCAATAAATCTGGAAAATTGTATCAATATTTTTTGGTACAAAGACAAGGGGAAGATCAAAAGGTCTATGTAAAGTTCAGCGAATTAATTGATTACACCGCTTGCATGGCTAGCAAAAAGAACTAATTGATTACACTGGAGCAATTGGAGCTTGGAAGTCAACAGAGTTACTGGACGCATATATGCATTGAATTTACTCTGCAGGCGCTGGCAGTGCTGTCTTGCGGTAGCCGCGGGGAAGCAGAGTGGGATGCCAGCGGCCGTAGTTGGCCTGCACACCGGCAGCAGTGCTGCCTCGTTGCTGCACAACCACGGGAGCCGACAGGATACAATTCAGCTGTGGCGTCGTGACGTTCACTAGGATCTGATCCATCGCCAGCAAGTCCGTGGTTGCCGGCATCCATTCAAGCACGAAAGGAAATAGGTAGGTGGCATGTGTCGATGTGAACAGGGGAGGGAGATAGAGGTAAAGAGTTCTTTTTAAAAATTTGTTTGCTGGCTCATCTCCTAAAATAGTTTAAAAAATCCATGTCAGTGCCACTGTTGCAAAACCACCCTGAGAAACCACCATGCAGTTAAATTGGTTCGATTTTCAAAGTTTAGGGGTCTAAATGCCCGGTTTCATAGTTGAGGGTAGAAACTGAACTTTTGTGATAGTTGAGGGGGGTAATATGGACTTCTTCCAAGAAGTTTTATATTCAAGTGTTCGCAATTTGGCAAATCTAAACCTTTCCAGTTCAAAAACAATTCCTGGCAGAGAATGAACAAAAACTGTTTCAGACGAGGGCTGAAAATTTTGAAACTAGACCATATGTCGAAGTTTCACTTTCTACTTTTTCATGGCAGTTAAACAACACTACCTTCTCAACCAGAAGTAGATTTAACACTACCTTCTCAACCAGAAGTAGATGCTTGGAGGATGGAACATACTTCTATAGCAAGTATCATATCTTTGAACTAATTGCATCTTTCCATTAATATAATTAATAATTCTTCTCACAACAAATTATTAAAGCATAAATTACAAACTAACAAAATCCAAATGTTCCAAAGCAGAGTAATTTAGAAGGATAACAAAAAACAAACAAATTATAATGGAACATGCATAATGAGCTTATTGAATATTATGGATTAAGGCAACTTACAGTGGAGCAACATTGTCATGTCCTATCAAAAGAACAACTTTTCCCAGAACAGCAACCGTCTTGTTCAAACCTTCTGATAGGATGCTTATGGTTGCTTTCTTGTGGGATGATTTTACTATGATAGGATAAAGGTGAAAAAGTATAAACAATAACAGAATAACTTAAAACAAAAAAGTCATAAGACTTCAATATTTGCAGTGTCAATAAAAGTATTACAATTGACTTCACTCAAAGATGACACCAATGACGCTAATCTCTTGGATCGTAGATGTCCCTGTGGAAGAAATATATCATAAGTAGAAAATCTTCCCCTAACAGAGAAAATATAATTTGCAAAGCACAATACTGGTGTGCCTGAAGTCAATGCATTCCCATCAGAACAACTAGTTGAGAATGAAAACTGAATCATTAAATGGTTAAGCAGATGTGCCAAGGTTATTTTAAAAGGAGTTACACGGACAAGAACAATTAGCTCTACAGATTGCTCATCCCATGAAAACAACTTCAAAAAGGTAGCAGGAGTAGTCGTCAATTCATCGCATGAACAAATTTAAATTCTTAACCAGAAAAAAAAAAGCAACTTAAACACTTAAAAATGGGCGTATGATTTATCTTGTGACATGTTATAGACTCGTTTGTTGGTCAAACTTATCAACGTCGCCGTCGGGTTTCACGCTCAACGTCAGCAGCTGTGGATTCGGACTCTGCAGCCGAAGGCCGAATCTTTGCCGACAATATCTTACACGCTACAACTTGAAGAATCCGGTTCGGTTACATGCTACAGCCTGAAGTAGCCGAAACAATGCAGTATGAAGAAGTTGACTTGGTTACGTGGTTTCGGAGGCAGCAACAACAGAACCTTACAGCAGTATCGTTTAGGCAATTGTAATTCATATATAGATAGTTATCTTTAGCAAGTATTGTTTAGGCAATTGTAATCCAAATATGGATAGTTATCTTTAGCAAGTATTGTTAGGATAGCTTCTCCGATATAAAGGGAAGCAGATTCGGTTGGGACAAGTCAATAAAGAATTTATTCAGCAGCTTACAGTTCAGAGCCTTGCGTCGACTAGAAGTTGACAAGAGGGCGAATTGTTCTACCTTCTCTACTACCGTGATTAGCCACAGAGATTACCATATCATCTTTGGTATCAGATTCCATAGACGAGCACATGAAGACCCAGCTCGACGAGATGGTTCGGATGTTGCAAGACCTCACCACGTCCAAGGCAGCGATGGACAGCAGGCTCACAGCATTGGAACAGAGGAGTTCTAGCAGCAACGACACGGCTGCTGCCGGCGTCCGCAATAGAACGACTCATTAACGTTCACGGGAAGACGCAGACGACCACGTTTCTGGAAACCGCGGCGCACCGCGATTCCATAAACTGCTCATTCCATCTTACGATGGCAAAGAAGATCCGTTGTCATGGTTAAATCGTTGCGAACAATTTTTTAATGGACAACGCACAATGGAGGAAGAAAAGGTCTAGTTAGCTTCATATCACATGACCGGAATCGCCCAACAATGGTATTATCGCCTCGAGCGAATTCAAGGCGTCCCTTCGTGGCCACGTTTTGTGGATCATGTGAACCTCCGTTTTGGACCTCCCATCCGAAGCAACACTTTGGGGGAGCTCATTCAACTCCGGCGCACGGGCACCGTGAGCGATTATCAAGAACGATTCTTGGCTCTCTTGTGTCGTTGCGATGACACGACTGAAAGACAACAGGTACAAATCTTCACTAATGGCTTGCGCAACCCTTTGCGTACCGATGTTGAATTGCAAAATCCTACAACCCTCGAAACAGCGATGAGCTTAGCACGTGCATATGAGAAACGCCTGGAAGTTGACGATGAAGATGACGTTCGACCGCTGACCAGCGCACCAGGCACGAACAGACTGGCCAACTCCAACCGTGGCTCCCTGTTGGAATTCAACTCGGCATCTGCCAACACAAAAGCACCACCAGTTAGCATCGGCCCAACTGCAGCGCCCGCCCTCCCTGGCCTCAAGACGCCCGACTCTAAGTTTCGGCGCCTGACTACAGAGGAGATGGCAGACCGCCGCCTGAAAGGACTTTGCTTCAATTGTCCAGAGAAATTCTCGCGTGATCATGCTAGCAAGTGTTCAATGAAAGGAATATACATGTTGGGACTTGATGACGAGGACAACGTTGATCAATTTTCAGACGACAATGTGGAAATTTCGCTCCACGTGCTTACTGGAATCCGCATGGACAATACTATGCAACTGCAGGTGGACATCAACAATCATCCAACACACGCTTTGGTCGATTCCGGGTCCACACATAATTTCATTGCCGACGACACAGCTCGGCGTTTAGGTCTCTCTCCAGTCTACGACCATCCCTTGCGAGTAGCCGTAGCTAATGGCGATAAAGTCGCCAGTACAGGACTTATACATGGGGCTCATTTGCGGATATCTCAGGAGGACTTCTTTCTGGACTTTTATGTTATTCCATTGGCCGGATTTGATATCGTCCTCGGTGTTCAATGGTTACGGGCATTGGGTCCAATAATGTGGGACTTTGAGAAGCTATCCATTGCTTTCTGGTGGAATGAACAAGAAGTTACATGGCACGGGTTGCAACCAAAGCCACGACAGGCCGACCTCTCCGTCTTACAGAGCGACGCCTTGTTGTCTTCTCTTCTTGAAGAGTTTGCCGATATATTTGCTGACCCAATCGGTCTACCACCCCAGCGTTGTTATGACCATCACATCCATCTATTACCGGGTGCGACTTCCATGGCTGTTCATCCTTATCGCTACCCTCAATTGTTAAAAGATGAGATCGAACGTCAGTGTGAAGAAATGCTCCATCAAGGTATCATCAAGGAGAGCACTTCGGCTTTGTCATCGCCAGTACTGCTGGTCCGTAAGAAGGACACCTCGTGGCGCTTTTGTGTTGATTATCGAGCACTCAATGACAAAACCGCCAAAGACAAATTTTCTATTGCGGTGGTTGATGAGCTTCGATGAACTCAAGGGCGCAAGATTCTTCACCAAATTGGATTTACGCAGTGGTTATCATCAAGCTCTTATGAATGATGTTATGCGCCACCATCAGTTGGCCCTCAAGCAATCTAAATGCTCCTTTGGTGCCGCTACAGTAGCCTACTTGGGGCATGTTATCTCAGCACAAAGAGTTGCTATGGACATCACTAAGGTGGAGGCTATCTCCGATTGGCCGACCCCTACCACAGTGCGTGCCTTGTGTGGTTTTCTTGGTTTGACGGGGTACTATCGCAAATTCATCAAGGATTATGATTGTGATGCTTCTGGTACAGGCTTCGGGGCGGTTTTACATCAAGGCTCGGGACCGATTGCATTTTTTAGTCGGGCTGTGGCACCACACCATGCTAAATTGGCGGCCTATGAACGGGAATTGATTGGTTTGGTTCTGTGAGACGTCATTGGCGCCTTATTTATGGGGCGTGTATTCAGGATTCGCACCGATCATTACAGTCTCAAGTATCTCCTTGATCAACGACTTTCCATGATTCCGCAACATACTTGGGAAAGCAAACTATTTGGATATGACTTTGTTGTTGAATTTCGGCCAGGACGGCAAAATGCGCTTCCGATGCCCTTTTCGGGCGGCAGGATCTTGTTGCAATGATTATGGCTCTGTCATCTCCATCCTTTGCTTTGTTTGATGAACTGCGTTCGGAGATCAATACTAATGCGCCGCTCGGTCCTTGCGCAACAAGTGATCGAGTGCACTCCACCGCATCGTTGTCTTATGAAGCGGTACAACCGCGTGGCATGATTGATCGCAGCCGAGATCATGATGAGTTCTTAGGTGAAATCCGAGAACGGTTGTTACAAGCACGAGATTATATGAAACAACAACATGATCGGTCCCGACGTGAGGTGATCTATGAATTAAATGATTGGGTTTGGCTTCGACTTCACCATCGTACTGCAATGGCTGTCAAAGATGGTTCTACTAAACTTTGTCCCCGTTTCTATGGACCTTTTAAGGTGACCGGCCAGATTGGGACAGTCGCTTATCGCCTTCAACTTCCTACTCGTGCTCGCATACATGATGTTTTTCGTGTTGCATTGCTCAAAAAGTTTGAAGGTACTCTGACTACCGATACGGTTCAACTTCCCGATTTTCTTCATGGCTATGTCATTCCTGCACCTAGTCGCATTGTTCGTGCCCGTCTCAATTGTGGTATTTGGGAGTTATTACTACAGTGACAGGTTGTACTGCGGCAAATGCAACTTGGGAAAAGTTGACAGATTTTAAGGATCGCTATCCTACGTTCCAGCTCGAGGACGAGCTGTTTCGCAATGAGGGTGGAAGTGTTATAGACTCGTTTGTTGGTCAAACTTATCAACGTCGCCGTCGGGTTTCACGCTCAACGTCGCGGTACGTGGATTCGGACTCGCAACCGAAGGCGAATCTTTGCCGACAATATCTTACGCTACAACTTGAAGAATCCGGTTCGGTTACATGCTACAGCCTGAAGTAGCCGAAACAATGCAGTATGAAGAAGTTGACTTGGTTACGTGGTTTCGGAGGCAGCAACAACAGAACCTTACAGCAGTATCGTTTAGGCAATTGTAATTCATATATAGATAGTTATCTTTAGCAAGTATTGTTTAGGCAATTGTAATCCAAATATGGATAGTTATCTTTAGCAAGTATTGTTAGGATAGCTTCTCCGATATAAAGGGAAGCAGATTCGGTTGGGACAAGTCAATAAAGAATTTATTCAGCAGCTTACAGTTCAGAGCCTTGCGTCGACTAGAAGTTGACAAGAGGGCGAATTGTTCTACCTTCTCTACTACCGTGATTAGCCACAGAGATTACCATATCATGACACTGTTACACTACATATATGATACTCAGATTTACAGGAAAACAGAAACAGGAGACGTTTACAAAAGTCAGTTCTTACATCACTACAGTTGTAAAAAAGATTAATGTCAGTTTGCATCATTTCATTTAGTTTCTGCTGAATCTCATGAATATAGCTAACTTAGAGGATCTACAGATACCGCTATACGCATAACCATTAAGTAGCAAGCATGACTTATATGATATAGGTTAAGTTCAAATGAGGCCCAATGAGGTACTTTTACGTTAGTTCATGTTGAACTCTGCAGTCTACATACTATAGCCATACAGAAGTTACCTTCATTGCATTCTCTAGCTTATCAAGGAGACTGATGATCTTCTGAACTTCCGTATCAGCACCGAGACCAGGATCTTTTAAAGCCGCAGTTTCAAATCCACGAAGGGCCCTTTCATAGTTCTCTAAGTATTTGTCAGCCTGGAAGGAACCAAAATAAAAACATATTACGCAAATGAGGAATCTTGGCGGAAATTTTAGCTGATTTCGCTACCCAGATAATGATCTGGGTACTCACCGTGGCGCAATTATAGTACAGGTCTGGATTCAATTTCATAGTTTCATCCTTCTCCTGGACATAAAATAAGCACAATTATATCCATACAATAGAAATGGAAGCTTCACATCAGAAAATAATGGAAATCTACATAAAAAAGTTCTGTGTCTTACTTTTCAGAATTTTCAAACAAAGGCAATAGCATAGAAGTATGAAATGCACAACTTACAGCATTTTGATATGCTTTGACTGAATGATGAAGCTTAGTGTGATCCCAGGCTCCGCTCACAAAAAAGCTTGTGAGATATGCATTACCCAGGTTATCTATACAGAAAAGGGGAAATGAATACTTTTTGTTGAAAATGCGAATATCTATTGCAAACTAAAAAAATACATCTCAGAATGATCAATCGAAGGTTGTATCAGCAAGACAAGACAAATTGTGTATTATCGCTTAGAAATACTAGCCTAAACATGCCTGAGATCAAAATAGCTACATCATATTCATACAGCAATAGCATCGTTTATTTTATGTTTCATTTCATGCTACCGGCCACTCTTTCCCTGTTAGCTGTTTACATATCTAATTTTTTTAATAATGCTGGGACCTGGAACCTGTTAATTTTTATTCCTTAATTTAGGTTGAGTACCACTTCATTTAGAAACGTCATATTAACAACATAAACTACCACTAAAGCATTAGAGCTTTTTGTATATGCCTTAATGTCTCCAGAGAAAACGGAGATGCTGGAGAGAAGGAACACACTCCTAAGCAATAAAAGAGAATGAGGATCTGTGACTTTTCCCGATGAAAAATTACTTCCATTTATAGGTCATCTCTTCCTTCCACTTCAGTGTCTCGAGGTTTAAATCTCCACGTGCTAATTCATTCCTCTTATCTTTACTAATCTAAACTGAACGTAAGGCTGGTTTTGGTTTGTCATGGCTGTCAGAGAAGCCATGGAGCGTCAGCAGCTGGGATGGCAGAAGAAGAACAAGGGGGCAAAGCATCAGAAGGCGCGGGAGGCAAGGAAGCAAGGAAATTGAATTCTGGGCTGTGTTTGGGCTGTGTAATAGGCTAGATGAGTCGTGGCCCATGTGAGTTGTAACTGAACTGGCTGAGCAAAATGAGGATAAAAACTAGTGCTGTGTAGCGTAAACTCTGAGTTAAGAAAAGAAAGCTTTTGTCTCTTCTCCGTCTCCTTCCCATGATCCCCAAATTTCCAGTGCGTCCACATTCGTTGTGCTCGATTCTGGTGGCAAATCAGCCACTGGCAATGGGATACAACAGTTGGTATCAGAGCTTAGTCGGTCCATTGGGAAGAATTCCACATAACCTCTTGGTCTTGATCGGTAAAATCCCACAGAGAAGGGGCGGTCACCTTCGGGTTCGACTGTTGTAAGTCCTGATCTGGATTCGGACAGCTCGAAGGAGGATTCACCACAGCGCCAGCAAAGCAGGTGCTCATTTCCGACAAATGGTGGCGGCGATGGAAGGAATGGAGGCGCGACTTGGAGAATTGTTCAGTCAAATAAAGGCCGAGATGGTGGAGGAGATGAAGGTGCAGTTGGTGGCAGTAGATCAGAAACTGGATCAACAAGGAACGAAGATTGAAGAGATGCAGGTTATCGGAATGAACCCTTTTTTCTATTCCAATGGGTCAAATGCTAAATATACAAGTTACATATGTAGGTAAATATGCAAAGAGTACCCCATACAAAGAGACAAATCTAACATCTAACACCCCCCTCAAACCCATAGTAGATCAACAACACTGAGCTTAGGGAGGTAGAAGCTATGCTGACAAGTCTGTGCCTTGGTGAAGAAATCAACTAACTAAAGCTTTGAAGGCACATACATACTAAAGAGCAACAACTTGGTCCTGCACCTGCGATCTCATGTACGAAGCATCTACTTCAATGTGTATGGTGAGCTCATACTTCACTAGATCACGAGCAATGCGGATCGCGCCAGTAATGTTTGATAAGAAAGGAGTCGGTGCAGAAGCTGAAATACCGAAATCCTCAAGTAGCCTCCGAAGCCAAGTGTTCTCAGCTGTCAACGCCACCATGGCTCGCAACTCAACCTCAGCACTCGAACGTGAAACGACAGTTTGCTTCTTGTTCTTCCGGGAAATCAGAGAGGAACCAAAGAAAACACAATAGACAGAAAGAGGCCAGTGATCAAAAGGATCGCTAGTCCAGGTCGCATCAGAGTATGCCTGAAGCTGCAAGCTAGAGCGAGGAAAAAAAGACGATGACTGATGGTCCTACGAAGATATCGCGGAACACGAAGAAGGTGACTATAATGGAGCTGAGTAGGAGCCGAAATGAACTAACTTGGAATATGAACTAGGTGAGAGATGTCACGTCGAGTAATCTCAAGGTAAACGAGGCTCCTAACAAGATGGTGGTAGCGAATGGGATCCTCAAGAGGCTCCCAATCAGTGGGCCGAAGGTGAACATGAAACTCCAAAGGAGTGTACACCATGAGCTGATTAGTGGGACAAACTTGAGCAAGGATCTCAAGGGAGCGGCAATGTCACAGCTATCCTAGAAGCCATGGGGCGTCAGCAGCTAGGATGGCAGAAGCAGAACAAGGGGCAAAGCATCAGAAGGCGCGGGAGGCAAGGAAGCAAGGAAATTGAGTTCTGGGTCATGTTTGGGCTGTGTAATAGGCTAGATGGGTCATGACCCATGTGAGTTGCAAATTGAGTTGGCTGAGAGAGATCAGGATAAAAACAAGTACTGTAACGTAAACTCTAAGTTAAGAAAAGAAAGCTTTCGTCTCTTCCCCATCTTCTTCCCCTGATCCCCAAATTCCTAGTGTGTTCACATTCGTTGTGCTCGATTCCGGTAGCAAATCAGCCACCAGCAATGGGACACAACATGGTTGAGGGCCTATCATGAACCTTGGTTCATAACTGGGTAAACATCACCGAGAGGATAGCCGGGTGACGTCGGCTGCCAGGGGAGAGGGACTTAGACTATAGATTGGGGAGACGAAAGGGATTGAGACTTAGACTATTGTATTCTCATTGCTTAATGCCAACGATTACAATAGGTCTCCTTATATAGAGGGCTCTTCTAACAATTATGGATAGAATCAATATAAAATATGACCTTCCTAACTAATAGATGACCTTCTTAACTAATAGATGACCTTTCTAACTAATAGATAACATTTCCAATTACCTAATCCCTATACAAAGAAACTAATCAATTATTTCAAAAAATAGATATTCTTATTGGGAAAGTAATGCCTTCCTATTCCTGTGCTACAGTACCCCATGGTACTGTTCACATGCGTGAACAGTAGCCCAGCCCATGACACTACTCCCCTCCTTTCGCGACAGCTCGTCCTCGACCTGTGGTGGCGGCCATGGCTGAAGCCCTAGGAGACCCCATGTCGACGAGAAGTCGTTGCGCCTCGCGTGAGTGATCAGCAAGTTGTTGACGACGATTGACAGTGAAGGCGTGAAAAGCTTAACGATGCCAGACGTTGGTGAAGATGCCACCGATGAGGACAGATAGCATATGGCAGTGTTGTTGCTCTTTCCACCACAAGATGCAACGGATGTGTGAAAGATGCGACAACGTCGCGACCTCCCACATGTCACTCGCCGCATTCCGCACCTCCAGACACACGGCGTCGGTCGGTAGCGTGGAGAAGATGGCCGCTGGACAACAACCTTCTTCCTCGGCGGGGGCACCATCGGCGCTGATGAATAAGTCTCTGTACTGTGGTCTTTGTGGGGTGGGCACATGGTTCTTGTGACCCTGATGCATGGTGGTCTTTGCTGCCCCATCTAGGGCAGCATCTTGGACTAGCTTTAGGACAGCATCTTAGACTAGCATCTTAGCATCTTAGAGGACAGCATCTAGGACATCATCTTGGACTAGCTTTAGGACAGCATCTTAGACTAGCATCTTAGCATCTTAGAGGACAGCATCTTGGACAGCATCTCAGACTAGCATCTTGGCATATGCTTGGCTGATTAGCAGCCTATAAATATGTATCCCCAACCCCTCAGATGGGTATGGCATTGTGTGAGAAATAAACCTAGAAAAAAAATTCGCCCCATCTCCAAATGTCATCCTCTCGATGAGAGTAAGGATCTTGCTATCACCAAGAGCAAGAATCCAGCGACTAACAGGCGCAACCACGAGCAGGGAGGTCGACGATGCAGAAGTCACGTGCGAAATCAAAGATGCCTCTAGTGGCGTAGATCGCGCAACAGCTGCTACCCGTG
Source organism: Ampelocalamus luodianensis (assembly GCA_036346255.1). Classification (NCBI taxonomy): domain Eukaryota; kingdom Viridiplantae; phylum Streptophyta; class Magnoliopsida; order Poales; family Poaceae; genus Ampelocalamus; species Ampelocalamus luodianensis. The sequence continues at coordinate 57,995,550 of CM070617.1, read as the reverse complement.
CCTCCTTCTTCTTCTCCTTTTCAATCAGCTTGGCCACCTTAATCGCTATGTCTACCAAGATGGCTTTCATATCCAAGTAGTCATCGCAAATCTCATTGAGGGTGGTGGCCCTCATTGACTTGAAATTCTCAGCAGCAGAAGCCATGGTGTTGGCTCTGATACCAAGTTGTCATGAACCTTGGTTCATAACTGGGTAAACATCACCGGGAGGATAGCCGGGTGACGTCGGCTGCTAGGGGAGAGGGACTTAGACTATAGATTAGGGAGACGAAAGGGATTGAGACTTAGACTATTGTATTCTCATTGCTTAATGCCAACTATTACAATAGGTCTCCTTATATAGAGAGCTCTTCTAACAATTATGGATAGAATCAATCTAAAAGATGACCTTCCTAACTAATAGATGACCTTCTTAACTAATAGATGACATTCCTAACTAATAGATAACCTTTCCAATTACCTAATCCCTATACAAGAAAACTAATCAATTATTTAAGGAAATAGATATTCTTATCGGGGAAAGTAATGCCTTCCTATTCCCGTGCTACAGTACTCCGTGGTACTGTTCATGTGTGTGAACAGTAGCCCGGCCCATGACAGGGGCCATAGGAGACAACTAGCTAGTTGATGAAGCCAATCATCCAAATGATATGGAGATGACAACTTTATCCATACAATGAACCCAGATTCGTTTTTCTCTTGTCCAGCTCACTAACTCACCCTCCTAGATAGCAGTCACACAGAAATAAGTAATGAGTTTGTATAACTTATAAGATAGTAAGAATGACTTCATAATTTTTACCCAACCAACTTAGTCCAGGAGCAATCACAAAGAAATAAGTGATGAGCATGGCCTGAGATAGTAGGCATGCCTTGACAATTATTACCCACCCACTTAAGTCCTGGATATGGCAGCAATACAGTGATCAAGTAGTATCAAAATTACCAATGAAATAATTGTTCTGTCAAATCTCTTTTTGCTGGCAATCACTATCAAATAGTCCCAGAGACTTGTAAATACACTTCATAAATCTGACAACCTTTTACAGGAAAGAATGCCAATTTCAACAAAACATTTTGCAAAATTTCAGCCATTCTTTAAGCAATAAAACAATAACATTTGTCTGCTCCAAACAGAAAAGGCGAGTAGGAAACATTTAATTTTTCTAAGAGCTAGTAACTTTTATCTGTTCATTTTTACATCAGAGTGATGTGCATCAAAATCAAGAATGAACGATGCAAAATAATCACAATGAGTTGGCCAAACTCTGTATCTAACCACTCGGCGCGGTGTCGGGAAGGGGCGTGGCGACAGCGGCAGGCTCGGGAGGCACATCGGTGAGGCCCGGCGCAGCGGTGCTGCGTCGGGGAGGCGCATAGGCTTCGGGCGCGAAGAAACAAAGGAGGGAAGTGGTGCACAGGTGGCGGCGGGATGCAGCGGCGGGATCCGGCGCTCCAGCGACAGGGACGGCTGGATCCGGCGGTAAGGAGTCTTCGGCGGCGTGGAGGCTCGGGCAGCACGAAAAACAGAGGAGGGCATGCGGTGAAAGGGTAGAGGGCGCGGTGACAACAGCAGCGGCAGCAGCGTTCAGAGAGTATTTGGTTAGGGTTTCTATGGCTCTGATACCATATTGGATTGAACCCTTGTCTATTCCAATGGGCTTAAAAGCCAGCATATACAAATTACATGTGTATGAAAATATGCAAAGAACACCCTATACAAGTCATATCTAACACTAACATGCAGAAATGAAGCTTAGAAAGTGTTCAAAGAAAAAACAATATACTAATTGATGCCGTAGGAGGCAAAACATACTTTGGGAGATTGAAGGAAAAAAAAAGAACGTATTCCTTGTTTGAAAAACAGGTACCATTTATATTTGATTATGCATCCATACAGCTAACTCGAATTCTGGGTCAAATCTTGTATTGATTACATCATGCAAGAAAATATGTACTTCAAACTCTAATTAAATCACACATTCAATGCATCTATTTTCTAGTCAAACGTACTTTACTATATTTTATTAAGAAACTAAGAATATAGCAGTGTGAAAAATGCAATACCATACTTATAATTAACAAATAAGAACTAGTTGTGTAAGAACACAGAACATGTGCAACTATATTTAGAACAATAAGACTCTTACACCAAGAATTTCCATCTTTAATATCCAGCATTACAGCTTCTTTTGCATGCTTAATGCTCTCTTCCACTAACAACGCTTGGTCTCCACTACCTGAAAAGGCGAACATAAAATAAATTAATGCAACAAGCTGAGAAAATTGCTGTCACAAAAAACATCAGCTATGTCATAATAACACCATAGGTGCAAAATTAACATCTGAAAATATTTTTTTTATAGCAGAGCTCAGCATTAAAGCATGCACTAGATGCATGCCCACCATCAAATTATGCAGAACTTATTTGTGAAGCAATTCTATTCAATAATGCCTAGTCCTTTTTTAGAGGGGACTACGGTAGGCAACAGGCATACCTGAACACATATGGGAGGGAGAAGACATAACATAAATTGAAGATCATGAACTACTCAGACAATTCTCACATTTTGCTCAGCTTAAGATCATCATAAAAAAGCGATCTAAACTCAATAACAATTTCAAGCTCAAAATCAATTCAAGCCAAACACAATAAGCTACTGAGCAAGGTTCGTATTTGTACAGAAGTATACTGAGAGGTGCTTCAATGCTCTCCCCAAAAGTGAAGGCGCAAATTTTAAAGCAAGTTGAGGACCTGATTCACAATCACCCAGTCACCCACTACTCGACTACTAACAATGCTGCTTCAAGATTCGTGTTTTCCACTTTTCGGAGAGCATCATAGCACTACTCAAGTATACATCTACAATGAGAACACTCTGCATGCGGAACTGCCTTAGTTGCAAGTGGCGACCCTTCCCCCTCAGAAAGATTGCTCAACCCCCTCGCTAACCCTCGTGGCTTCCTCCCTCCCATCCTGGCCTCCCCTTGCCCTCTCTCCTGGTTGGTAATTTCTAGTCAATTGGTTGATTTCTACATTGCCCATTAAACGTTCAAACATGATTGTGACTGTACTGGCAGCAATTAATCTCACTCAACCCAAAAGTCAAACTACGTTAAAGCTTGAGCTGGTCAATCCAGCCTGTATACAATTCAAGTCGAGAATAGTGTAAAAAGATCAAGATGAACAAAGCCAAGCATTGCTGGTCTTGCTTTCCATCTCAGATGGTTTCCAGCCTTTGCAAAATCTGCAGTCCCTGAAAGTGATGGTGCACTGGTACCCAACAGTCAATGGTACCCAGAATATCAGCATTACAATTAATGGCCAATGCTCTGATAAAATGTCACCCGCATATGGCCTGCTAATAGTCTTGTTAAAAACTTGTTTACTGCACATCCAGGTGACGCTCAAAGATAATTAGAGAAAAAGAAATGTCAGATTGAACTGATTTTTTCATTTCCACATTAGGCATTAGCAGAAGTTTGTCCTTGTTACCAAAAAAAAAAAGATAAAAAAAACAAGTATGACTAATTCATCATGGTGTTAAGACAGTGACATAATTGGTAATAAAATCTATATAATTCCTTAAAAACTATCAACTGAGGAGTTACAATATGATAGAGGGCATCCTTACCTTGAGCCATGCTTCTTTCAAGCATGGAGAGCTGACATAGTATTTTCTTGTCTGCACCCTGCAAAAATGAAATTATGCTGGAGAATTTGGCAACGTAGGAAAAAGGAAACTTAGTAAACTACATCCAGGTTAAAATTTACCTTGCTTGGTGCTAACAAAAAGCAGTTCTTTGCTGAAGCCAGATCCCCCTTCTTCCATATGCAGTTACCCAAACATAGCCATGCATCTACAAGAGATGGATTCAGCTTTACCTAATATATCCAGTAGCAACAGTAGTTGTTTAAGTTTCTAACCGACAGTAAACGCATACAAGGAATTGGTTAGTCTTCTGCTACATACTGCTTTCGATAAATGATCTTCAGCCTCCTTATGATAATCAGGGAAGACATCCAGTATTTTTCCCCTCAAAAATTCATAAACAGCACGCTGTTGTGATGATTTCCTTTGCTCTGGAAGTACAAGAAACTGAAAATTCATATAGAGAAGAGCATGAAAGGATTTTTTTCTAAAAAGAGTGAACTATTAGAAGTGAGACATATGGTAAGAATAGATATACACATATCATCACTACAACAGCGGTAACATTACACATTGGAAAATAAGTTCATCACTACAACAGCGGTAACATTACACATTGGAAAATAAGTTGATAACTCAACTCAAGAAACAAATAATTAACCACCTAAATAACAAGTCGGCAAAAAATGAACTGAAAATGTCCCAAAATGTTTCCATCCAAGACTAGTAACTCAGTAAAGCACAAACCATCCTATGTCAGAATCAGGTACAAACATTCCAAAAGCATGTGGATACAACAAGGACATAAAACTCTGATGCTATCTGTCATATCTCCAACTTACATAAAGAGAAGTGCAGAAATATCATGTGCACACCACAAGTAAATAGAATAGATATGATCAGATGGCAAAGCAGCCATTTGTTGAATCGTCAAGGACACCATAATACATAATATTTGATCTGTTATGTTTTTTCATAGCTAATTGTGCTTCAGCGATGCTAGTTCCCTTGTTTAGATGCCAATTTTCGTAAGGCGACACTGGTGCAGATATTTGGACAAAAAAAAATAAATAAAGTTGGTTTTATTACTTCCTCCATGTTCTGAATATCCAATACCATCTCATAAACATGTACTTTTCCAGATATATATGCACAACAAGAAGATTAGCTGCCAGCACAATAAGATTTACTATAGCTGAACTCCGGAATGAACAATATGCAGACACCAACACTAGAGTCGGGATATTCAAAAGATAGACCAGCTACCAGGCCCAAAAGTCCCAGGCCTCAACATTACATACAACACAAACACTGACACCCATCCTAGAGTTTTGTACTAAATTTGCAACACAATACCCAGTAACAAAAATGCTGGCCAGAAAACCAGAATGGTAACATGAAGATCAACAGTAGAGACGTGGAACAATGCAGAAACAATGGTACCAAAGCATTCCCCCACACCAACGGAGCATCCAGAATCAATCAAGAATTAACTAAGTTTCTTACAAGGCACACGCTTCAGTACAACTAAAGACTTTGACATTTCTAAATTCCAAGTCGCTATACTAACAGCATCCAATTGGGGCAAAATCCTCACAAATCGAATCCGTTTTAACTGTAAACAGCTCATGTGTCACCACTACGCGGTGCTACTAATCGAATCAATGGTCTAGCAATGGATACGGGCGGTTGGGAGGTGGTGTTGCGACGTGTACCGGGCGGGAGGGAGTCGAGGACAGCGATGGCAGCGTCAGCGCGGGCGCGGAGGGCGGCGGCCTTGTCGGCGGGGTTGCGGGGGAAGAAGGTGTCGCGGAGGCGGTACAGCTCCTCCACCGCGTCCGCCGTCCTCTCCAGCGGCGTCCTCCCCGCTTCCGCCCCTTCATCCCCCTTCCCCTGCTGCCGCTGTGGCTCGGGAGTCGAGGCAGAGCTGGCCGCTTCGCCGCCGGCCTCGCGGCTCATCGGTTTCTGGACGGCGATGGGATCTGAGGAGAGGGAGGGCGGGGAGGAGGAACGGTGAAGAGCGAGGATGTAGGGGTGAAACGGATGGAGTACGGACCGATAATCACTATCATATTTGTCATATTTGTTTTCATTTATATATTTAGGATGTGAATATGAATATGAATATGAATAATATCAAATATAAATACGGAGCAAATACGAATCAAAACGAGTACGATCACAAATATTTTACATAAATAAAAACACCTTAAATTGTTCGCATTTTAGTAACTGAAACAAAGAATTAGTTTATACAACCAACATATTCGTCAATTCAGTATATATGTACACATTAACATCCACTCTCTAACATGTTTTTAATGTAAAATAACTTAATATGCTCTCTCTTGTATGCTTTATTTACCACTTTTTGTTTACTCAATATCTATTGTCTACCTCATAAATATTGCATAATCCATTATAAAATAATATTTTATTAATATTTATTTATTTATATGAATAATGATTGTGTTTTAGAACTCCCAAGTGTAAGATCGAGGAGGCCGACTAGAGGGGGGTGAATAGTCAATTTAAAACTTCTAAGCGCTAAAACCGATTTCTAATGCGGAAGCTAAATGTCAATTCGGTTTAGCACAATTAACGCCTAAAACAACTAGGTGAACCAACAATACAAGTCAATAATAAATAGAGCAATTTAGCAACGACTTGTAAGCTATCAACTAATGATATGATCAATCAAGCACATACAAGATAACAATCATACAAATGAATAAACAATTATACAATAAATGTAAATTGCACAAAGTAAAGCATATGAAAGCTAATCACAAGAAGCACACGGGACACAATGATGTTTTACCGTGGTGGTCGGAGACTTGCCGGTCTCCCATAATCCACGTTGAGGGAAACCCAAACCTATTGGGCCGGCTCCACCAATTAAGCCTTCCTCCGAGGTATCAAACACCTCGCTCCACTAGGGTTGCTCTTACTCCACTCCGGAGATGGCGAGCACCAAGCCACTCACAAACGCCCGGGTCTTCTCACAAGCTTCACTTGAGAAGATCACCGACGCACGACGCCTCCACGCCGTCTAGGTGTCGGCAAACACCAAGAGTAATAAGCCAAGCCCCTTGCTTGACTCTCACCGCATGCAACGAATGCACAAGCTCAAGTGGATACAAAATCCACCTCTAGATGCAACACATGCAACTAGAGACCTCTCTCCTTGCTCACAAGGTGCAACACATGCACAATTGAGTGGAGAAGCTCACACTAGCTCAAGAGAGTGAAATGAGATGCCAAAGGTTGTCTCTCAACCGGCCAAAGGGGTATTTATAGCCCCTACACCAAAAACTAGCCGTTTGGAGACGAAACAGCCAAAAACTAGCCGTTACAGACATTTCGGTCGTACCGCCCTCACAAGGGCGGTACAACCGTTCAAGCGGTCGTCATCGCTCTTTACATGGCGGTCGTACCGCAGCTCAAAATCAACACTGACGACACTCGGTAAAAGGTCATAACTTTTGACTCGATGTCGAATTGAGTGATCTTGGACTCTATTGAAAGCTTATTCAGTGGGCTACACAACCCACCTATTTGATTTGATCTCAAACACATTTTATCAAATCAAAAGCACAATTTCAAAGAGCCACTACCATGGTCTAAGTCCAAATGATAGCAACAAGCAATCTTAGACCATGCCAAGGGAAGATACATGAATCCCAACAATTTGCAAAACACATTTGCAAACTTAGATCATGCCACAAGGAGTAGGTACATGGACTTCAACCATTTGCAAAATATATTTGCAAAGTATAGTCACATGCTACAAGGATTATCCATGAGCCTCAACTATTTGCAAAACACATTCGCAAATACAGGCAACATGTTAGAGTGAGCTAGAGCAAGTGAGATTGAGTTATTAACACATGATGAGACTCAAACTACTAGACAAGACCCCTCTTAATAGTACGGCAACCTATACTAGCAATCCGGTCTTCCAACCAAACACTAAGACCGGTAAAAGACTAGGAACACATCCTTAGCCCTAGCTAGTCATACCTTTGCCTTGAGCATCTTCTTGAAGGTTGATGACGCACATCTTCACTTCAAGTCCGGGTCGTCATCTTAACATGCATCAACCCATGATGCGTTCTTTACTTGACCTCAATCAACACATGATGAGTCTTTTTTTGACTTGATGATCAACTCATGATCATCTCTTCTTCGAGATCTTGATATGCATCAACACATGATGCATCCTCTTTTTGAACCTTTACTTGATGACGATCAACTCATGATGCCATCCGAAGTCTTCATTACCCTGGAACATAACATATTCATCCAACTCATGGAAAATGTTAGTCTCATAATGATTAACATTAATTACCAAGATATACATGCAAAATGCTTCTAAATAAGCTGTTGAAAAACTCGACCGCACAACCGCCAACCAAATTGCGGTACTACCGCTTGGTCGGCTGCATCGCACAAGGGAGCGGTACTACCGATTGCGAGGTTTCCAATAACGCCGAAATGACATGCTCTCTGGAAAATACATACCGCCATACAAAATTCGGTACAACCGCATCGCGGTACAACCGTTTCTCAAAAGCGGTACGACCGATTTTCAGAGAGAGCTCCGAGCCAAAATGCATCGGTTCTGGTTTTATGCAACCGCCAACTAGAAATCGGAACGACCGATGTGCGGTCATACCGCACCAAGATCCAGTCGAACCGCAGCGCGGTCGAACCGCCCATAACACGTCGGTTCATCCGATTTCTGACAAAAACACTTAGAGTTTCCAAAACTCAAATTCAAATGCATTCATGATCCTAACTTGATCCATAAGGCACAAGAACATGCTATCAAGCTACTAATCATGATCTCTCTATTGTCATGCATTTCCGTTACCATGTCGCCATCCATGAACTGGGACTAAGTCTTCAAACATCTTAGCACACATGTTAGTCCCACAACATAATCTCAAATAATTGAATATAGGTAAACATGAGTATATATAAACTACACAAGTTATATATATACTCACATATATGTATATATGAACTACACAAGTTATATATACCAAATATGAGTGTATACAAACTACACAAGTTGTATATGCTCATATGAATATATTAACTACACAAGTTAAATATATTCAAGGATATATGAGCATCTATGAACTACACAAGTCTCATATGCTCTCATATACTCATATGAATATATTAACTACACAAGTTAAATATATTCAAGGATATGTTTCAAAGTAAAGATCCTTAGTATATGTGGAAAGAGAATATGGATCAATACTAATGAAACCACAAAATATAGAATGAACTCCCCCTAAATGTGTGCATACACAAATGTGTAATGGAAACATATGCACATATCTAAGTTAGCCTTTTTGGTGGAGTTTAACCTATATTTTGGATCCGATGAATGCAACAAGATATAATAAGAAGAAGTAGAATGCATACCTCTTGTATTTTCATTTTTATATCCAAACGAGACTAAGCAATAGATAATCAATAGAATTGTTAGTCTCACAAATAGATTTGTCATTAGTGAATACATACCTGTTTGGATTTTTGCTTTTATATCTAAGCTGAGACTAAACTTGATATAACAATAGCAGTGTTAGTCTCACAAGTGAATTTGTCATTAATCACCTAATCACTTTGCATACCTTCATGATTTTCACCTTTATATCCAAATAAGACTACACAATATGTATATCAATAAAAGTGTTAGTCTCCCAATTAGATTTATCATTAATCACCAAAACTCCATTACCACAAAATGGCGGGTCTAGATCTTTCAATCTTCCCCTTTTTGGTGATTGATGACAAATCCATCATTAATAGCAACATTTGGATATAAGTCAACATATGATAAGAAAGAAAACATATTTGACTATATGTATGCACAAAGCTTAGAGAAAGAATTCTCCCAATTAAGGCATCACAAGAGATATCAAATAAGAACATCCAAATGTAGCTCATACAAATTCTCCCCCTTTTGGCATTAAACACCAAAAATCCAAAACAAATCTTAAGCCAAAAGAGAGTCTTTGCAAGACTATGAGCTAGGCAAAAGAATTCATATGATTTTGATCATCGAAATATTCTCCCCTTTTATGATCTATGCAAGATATAAGGTGAGAACATTCTCCCTAAACTTTTTCCCTTTTATGTTCTCCAAAAGCATTCTCTCACTTTTGGACTAAACATAAGATAGGGTGAACTCACAAGAGAGAATCCAAATGAATTGATCCAAATCAACTTTCTCCTTTTGACATAAACACCGAAGAATCAAAACGAGGCCAAAAAGGAGTTTGTACAAACTAGTTTTCCCATATAATAGATTACCCATTTTGAAATTCAAAACGGTTTTCAATAAAGCTTTTTCAAAAGATTTTAGGAAAACTCCCCCTTACACAAAGGTTCTACTCCTTTGACACACAAAGGATTTCTTCGTCCACTTATCTTTGCTTTTGACACACAAAAGCATTCTTTGTCCAAATATCTCCTTCTTAGCTTTTGACACACAAAAGCATTCTCCCCCATTTTCTTTATGTGTATCCACTTGTAAGGTAATCCTTGAACAATTCTAGTAGATACCACTTGTAGAGATTTCTTGTAGATACCACTTGTTGAAAGATATTCTTTAAACTTTACTTGTGGATACTACGAGTCGACGATGCCACTTGTAGATTATACTTGTAAATCCATATGTTGATACCACTTGTGGAAAACATGCGTCGATAGGTCTTGCATTCTCAAGGTGCTTGATCTTCTCTTTTTAAGATCTTCAATGAAAGCATAGAGAGAAGAGATATAGAGAAAAACCACTTGAGAGAAGATGATACCACTTGATACAATTTAGATATATCTCTTGAAGAGATATGACTTGAAAAGATATCGGGTATCAGAGAAACCACTTGGATAAGATACCTCTTGAAAAACAATATCAAGAATTTTGAGGTATCGGAGAGACCACATGGATAAGAAGTGATTAGGTATCGGGGAGAGCTTGGTAAGCAAAGAATTGAAAGAATTGAGATTGGTTGTTTTGTCAGGATAATCGGTAGTACCGCAGGTCAAATACCGGTAGTACCGGGATCCGGTAGTACCGCAAGAATACTGCCGGTAGTTCCGATTTTCCTGGGACAACAAGGATTGATCAGGGAATTTAGAAGAGAATTGAAGCTTATGCAAATGATCCCTAGTTTTGAACTCAATTAAATATTTTTAAGGATCATTATGCACTAAGGGGACTAATTAATATTCAAGAAATTAGTTTTTTTATGAATTAGTCTTTTGATTTTGCAATTAAAATCAGATTTTCAGGAAATTTCTCAACAAGAGCCAAATTGAGCAAAAGATGAATTTTAAATTATCCATTTTTATGTATGAGTCATAAATACCATCATTGACCTATTCATGTGAATAATTTGGGCTCAAATGGCTAAACTCACTTAAGTGCTAGAAAGTGACCACTTAGGTCAAACTAGTATTTTGGACGAGTTTTAAAATCAAATAACTTTTGATGAGTTGGTCTTTTGGAAATCATTTGAATACCAAAAATGTTTAGAATAGCCAACTCTAGGATTTTCCTTTTGGGACAAAGGTCAAATTCTTTTTAGAATAGATTTTACACAAAAATCTAGTTTATGTCAAAAACAAGATTCTATGATCTAGAATTTTGGGTAGAAACTCATTTTCATTTTAAATAGCTTTTTCTTAAGCCAAAACCTTTGGTAAACCTTTGAAATGCATTTGTATACATTTTGCAACTAATTTTTCAAAGGATATACTAATAATTTCAATTTTTTTGACTTTTGGCTTAATGGCTTAATTTTGAAAAACATTATTAGCACTTAATTAATTTGGGCACACGTAGGGATGTGATATACATGATCATTACTTAGCACTCTCCCTTAATGTGCCACAACCATCTTGCTCAAGATTTGAATAATCACGATTAAGCGCAAGAGCAAGAATAACCCTTTTTATAATATTTTCATGAAATGCAACCTACACAAGGTAAAGGGTCTAGATACTTCAATGTAAGTACTTGTTACCGAAATAGCATTGGCTTATGATATGACTTGATCATCCTTAAGCTTGGCTCCGATTTTGCATATGGTGAATTCCACCTCTTCATGTGTGAGCCAAACCTCCAATGCATCTCCAAGTACCTATTAAGCATTTAAGCGCGTTTGGTACCCAATACTTGGTTGGGTCCATGAATGTTAGTCACAATACTTTTGGGCACCCAAATAGCCCTTCTAATAATAGTCTTAGGTGAACTAACAATTCTAGCAAACACATTGCCATTCTTATCCTTCCTAAGCACATAATGATCATTATAAATAATTGGCTTAGGAGAGATACCTTTGGGACATTCCTTACTAAAATGTCCTTTCTCCCGGCAATTGTAGCAAGTAGGGCTTTTGCTTCCCCTTGATGTCTTCTTTTCTTGCTCATTGCCGTCTTGCCTCTTCATTGAATGTCTTGGCTTGACATCCTTTTGATTTGGACACACCGAGGCAATGTGTCCAAACTTCTTGCATCCAAAGCACTTGATAATTTTGAATTTATCTCCATTTTGCTTTGGGTGACTCTTCACCTTATTCTTGGCGGTGAGACCAAGTCCTCTCTTGTCCATTTTCTTGATAGGGCACTTGGAGGCAAAGTGACCCTTCTCATTGCAATCAAAGCATTTGATATCCTTGATCCTTTTACTTTCCTCTACAAGATTAGTCTCACAAGACATAGAGGAAATTGAAGCATTTAATTTAGAGCAACAAGGTATATCATTTAAATCATTTACCTTGTTAGGGCACACGGAAGCAATGTGTCCCTTTTCATAACATCCAAAGCATTTGATATTTGAGTATTTCTTTCCTTTTTGCTTTGGGATGAACTTCACCTTTTTCATTTCGATGAAGCCAAGTCCTCTCTTGTAATCTTCTTTATTTGGACATTTTGAGGAGAGGTGACCCTTTTGATGACAATCAAAGCACTTGACATTCTTCGTGTGTCTTGCATTGTGCTTTGTCTTGCTATTTTCTCTTTTCTTCATGGGAGTGAAGCCAATTCCACTCTTGTCATTTGATCTTTGTTGCTTGCTCAAGATATCATCAAGAGTGGCTTTTCCCTTGTAGCTTCTATTCAAGTCATTTTTCAAATTTGTGACTTGGGCCTTGAGTCTTTTGTTTTCCTCTACAAGATTAGTTTCAACAAGCATAGAGGAAATAGACGCATTTTCACAAGTGCTACAAGGCATGTCAATTAAATCATCACAAGATGTGGATATGTTAGCTTTAGATGAATTGCAAGAAATAGGAGCCATGCATGGCAAATCATCTATTAGATTACATGTTACACCTATATCCACCTTGGAGCTAGTAAATTCATTTAGGAGAAGCTTTTCATGTTCATCTTTTAGAACATCATAATTATTTTGAAGTAAGACATGTTCTTTCTTCAAAACTTTGAATTTAGATTTCTCCATTCCTAAATATTCATTTAATTCTTCTAGCATCTCCATCAATTCATCATATGAAGGCTCATAATTATTTACCTCATTTTTACCTTTAGCCATAAAGCAATGAGGCGATGTTGATGGAGTTGATGTTTGATCATTTTCGGAGCTAGAAGTTGAGCATTCTTCTCCCGACATCCATTCTTGTATGTCATCCTCATTTGTGGAGGTGCTTGTGGACTCATTATCGTCGGAATTTGAGATTGAGCATTCTTTTTCCGACGTCCATTCTTCTATGCGATCATTACTTGTGGAAGTGGACCTTTCATAATATTCTTGAAGATGGGTCCACATCTCATGAATGTTCTTGTGATCGCATATGGCATCAAACACATCTACACTCAAAGCACTAAATAAAGCGTTAATTGCTTGAGCGTCGAGATGTAAGCATTTCTCTTCCACAATTGTTGGATCAAGACTATCCAATGGAGGAGAAAAGCCTACATCTACAATCCGCCATATATTTAGGCCCATGGCCTTAAAATAACATGACATGCGGATTTTCCAATGTGCATAATTTGTGTCATTAAATTGTGGTGCTTTACCTAGGTGCATAATATCACTAGTCGCCATCCTTTACTCTCTAGACGGTTAAGTCTAATAAATGAGAGACCTAGCTCTGATACCACTTGTAAGATCGAGGAGGCCGACTAGAGGGGGGGTGAATAGTCAATTTAAAACTTCTAAGCGCTAAAACCGATTTCTAATGCGGAAGCTAAATGTCAATTCGGTTTAGCACAATTAACGCCTAAAACAACTAGGTGAACCAACAATACAAGTCAATAATAAATAGAGCAATTTAGCAACGACTTGTAAGCTATCAACTAATGATATGATCAATCAAGCACATACAAGATAACAATCATACAAATGAATAAACAATTATACAATAAATGTAAATTGCACAAAGTAAAGCATATGAAAGCTAATCACAAGAAGCACACGGGACACAATGATGTTTTACCGTGGTGGTCGGAGACTTGCCGGTCTCCCATAATCCACGTTGAGGGAAACCCAAACCTATTGGGCCGGCTCCACCAATTAAGCCTTCCTCCGAGGTATCAAACACCTCGCTCCACTAGGGTTGCTCTTACTCCACTCCGGAGATGGCGAGCACCAAGCCACTCACAAACGCCCGGGTCTTCTCACAAGCTTCACTTGAGAAGATCACCGACGCACGACGCCTCCACGCCGTCTAGGTGTCGGCAAACACCAAGAGTAATAAGCCAAGCCCCTTGCTTGACTCTCACCGCATGCAACGAATGCACAAGCTCAAGTGGATACAAAATCCACCTCTAGATGCAACACATGCAACTAGAGACCTCTCTCCTTGCTCACAAGGTGCAACACATGCACAATTGAGTGGAGAAGCTCACACTAGCTCAAGAGAGTGAAATGGGATGCCAAAGGTTGTCTCTCAACCGGCCAAAGGGGTATTTATAGCCCCTACACCAAAAACTAGCCGTTTGGAGACGAAACAGCCAAAAACTAGCCGTTACAGACATTTCCGGTCGTACCGCCCTCACAAGGGCCGGTACAACCGTTCTGGGCGGTCGTACCGCTCTTTACATGGCGGTCGTACCGCAGCTCAAAATCAGCACAGACGACACTCGGTAAAAAGGTCATAACTTTTGACTCCGATGTCGGAATTGAGTGATCTTGGACTCTATTGAAAGCTTATTCAGTGGGCTACACAACCCACCTATTTGATTTGATCTCAAACACATTTTATCAAATCAAAAAGCACAATTTCAAAGAGCCACTACCATGGTCTAAGTCCAAATGATAGCAACAAGCAATCTTAGACCATGCCAAGGGAAGATACATGAATCCCAACAATTTGCAAAACACATTTGCAAACTTAGATCATGCCACAAGGAGTAGGTACATGGACTTCAACCATTTGCAAAATATATTTGCAAAGTATAGTCACATGCTACAAGGATTATCCATGAGCCTCAACTATTTGCAAAACACATTCGCAAATACAGGCAACATGTTAGAGTGAGCTAGAGCAAGTGAGATTGAGTTATTAACACATGATGAGACTCAAACTACTAGACAAGACCCCTCTTAATAGTACGGCAACCTATACTAGCAATCCGGTCTTCCAACCAAACACTAAGACCGGTAAAAGACTAGGAACACATCCTTAGCCCTAGCTAGTCATACCTTTGCCTTGAGCATCTTCTTGAAGGTTGATGACGCACATCTTCACTTCAAGTCCGGGTCGTCATCTTAACATGCATCAACCCATGATGCGTTCTTTACTTGACCTCAATCAACACATGATGAGTCTTTTTTTGACTTGATGATCAACTCATGATCATCTCTTCTTCGAGATCTTGATATGCATCAACACATGATGCATCCTCTTTTTGAACCTTTACTTGATGACGATCAACTCATGATGCCATCCGAAGTCTTCATTACCCTGGAACATAACATATTCATCCAACTCATGGAAAATGTTAGTCCCATAATGATTAACATTAATTACCAAGATATACATGCAAAATGCTTCTAAATAAGTGTTGAAAACTCGGACCGGTACAACCGCCAACCAAATTGCGGTACTACGCTTTATCCGGCCGCATCGCACAAAGGAGCGGTACTACCGATTGCGGGTTTCCAATAACGCGAAATGACATGCTCTCGGAAAATACATATCGCCATACAAAATTGGTACAACCGCATCGCAGACAACCGCTTTCTCAAAACAGACGACCGATTTTCGAGAGAGCTCGAGCCAAAATGCATCGGTTCGGTTTTATGCAACCGCCAACTAGAAATCGGAACGACCGATGTGCGGTCATACCGCACCAAGATCGATCGAACGCAGCAGCGATCGAACCGCCCATAACACGTCGGTTCATCCGATTTCTGACAAAAACACTTAGAGTTTCCAAAACTCAAATTCAAATGCATTCATGATCCTAACTTGATCCATAAGGCACAAGAACATGCTATCAAGCTACTAATCATGATCTCTCTATTGTCATGCATTTCCGTTACCATGTCGCCATCCATGAACTGGGACTAAGTCTTCAAACATCTTAGCACACATGTTAGTCCCACAACATAATCTCAAATAATTGAATATAGGTAAACATGAGTATATATAAACTACACAAGTTATATATATACTCACATATATGTATATATGAACTACACAAGTTATATATACCAAATATGAGTGTATACAAACTACACAAGTTGTATATGCTCATATGAATATATTAACTACACAAGTTAAATATATTCAAGGATATATGGGCATCTATGAACTACACAAGTCTCATATGCTCTCATATACTCATATGAATATATTAACTACACAAGTTAAATATATTCAAGGATATGTTTCAAAGTAAAGATCCTTAGTATATGTGGAAAGAGAATATGGATCAATACTAATGAAACCACAAAATATAGAATGAACTCCCCCTAAATGTGTGCATACACAAATGTGTAATGGAAACATATGCACATATCTAAGTTAGCCTTTTTGGTGGAGTTTAACCTATATTTTGGATCCGAGGAATGCAACAAGATATAATAAGAAGAAGTAGAATGCATACCTCTTGTATTTTCATTTTTATATCCAAACGAGACTAAGCAATAGATAATCAATAGAATTGTTAGTCTCACAAATAGATTTGTCATTAGTGAATACATACCTGTTTGGATTTTTGCTTTTATATCTAAGATGAGACTAAACTTGATATAACAATAGCAGTGTTAGTCTCACAAGTGCATTTGTCATTAATCACTTAATCACTTTGCATACCTTCATGATTTTCACCTTTATATCCAAATAAGACTACACAATATGTATATCAATAAAAGTGTTAGTCTCCCAATTAGATTTATCATTAATCACCAAAACTCCATTACCACAAAATGGCGGGTCTAGATCTTTCACCAAGAAAGAATAATAATGAAAGGAGACATATTTGGCAAAATCCACAAAAATATCGGTTGTTGAAAATACTATTTAGACATTTGGATATATTTTTGGGACATTAAATAGACTCAAATGAAAATATTCACAAAGACAAAGTTGTAGATCTCATCTAGAGCTATAATTTAGCTACTCATTTGCCTAATTTGGATTTTGAACAAGAAAGTTATGGTTTTTGAAAGACAATGCACATGCAGCCTCAAATAGTATCTTCGGATATCCAGACCAATGTATCTCTGGATATCCGAAGCTATATTTGACGAAAAGTGCCCTATTGAATCCGTATTTGTTTCCGACAAAAATAATATGTATTCATTTCCGATCCGACATTATCCGATAAATATCCAAGCCAATAGCATCTGATACGGGGTGCTCGATCTTCATGACGTAGGATCAATTATAACTTTGGATTCGTGCGACCTAACGAACTAATGGCGCCAACTACTGTCAACACAGCAACATGCGACAAAAGAATCAGCCCATAATCATGTTTCAAATCAGCAAGTTTATCACAATGTAATGCATATCCGATAAACACTAGACTTGCCGTCCACACCAACATCTTCAATCAAATTGAATTTATACATGTATATGTAGCTATTAACTAGTGATCTTAAGGACAAAATTTTAGGAAACTTCTTAATCACACTAGATAGCTCTTTAGGTCTATCAAACATGATATAACACAAAGAATCATTATGAGATATTCTAGTAAGAATTTCTTTATGAGTAATCAGTTCCACATTATGCAAATTAAGCATATCAAATTTAGAACATGGAATCATTAAAGGAATAGTATAGTTCTTAGTTTTACGCACCTTTTCTTGATGAATTATCAATTGAGCACCAATATTGTTACCTTGGTCGACCTCTTGGGTTGATGTAGGTGTTGTGGGCATCGTATCTTCATGATATAACCGTGATGCCGCAACCATTCCATATCCAACCATGATTATCTCTTCATCTTTCTCTTCCAATGGTGAAAGTTATTGAACGTTCAACTTCTCATCTTTTATTATTAACCTGTATAATGTGATAAACAACACTAAGAATAGAAGGTAGGTCGTTAGTCTAAAAAAGAACCTCACTTTTCTTAACTTCTACCTCTTTCTTTTCTTTTGGTGCACCTCTCACACTCTCAATTTGGATGCTCTCAACCTCGCATATGGTGGAATCACACAACTCACTTTTTTTTATCAGTCACTCAATTAGTCTATGTGACTCTCATCCTCACATGGGTTTTGATACATCTCATCCTTGTAAGAATGTGGGCCAGCAATAACACGATTACCATCAACCACAACCTCCTCACGTGTTGTGGGTAGCGACGGGTAGCACTACTCATCACCTCGATCGAAGGGAAAGTCCCATGCTCGACCATCTCCTTGCTCTCTCTTCGATGCTCCATTGGTTCAACGAGAGCACTTTGCATGTAGATACTAGTAACAACCACATGAGGTGTCTCTTATATGGCTGGAGCTTCTTCTTCTTCTTCTCGTTGAATTAAATAAGTAACCTCCTTTGATAGCACCATAGCAAGGGCTTCTCTATTATTAGCTAGGTACCCAAGAGTAAACATAGCTGATGTAGTAGATGGAGTAACGTTTCGACCCAAATTGAACCGAGGTGTACGCTGCTCCTTAATTCTCTTCTCTTCCTCCATGGTGTAAATAGCAAGATCCTACATACTACCATTATATTTCAAACAAACAGTACCAACAATATCATAATTCAAACCTCTTTTGAAGTATTCCCTTGCTTCAGATGCCTTTTTAATGTTAGCACGACGCATAGCCATATTCAACTCGTCATAATAAGATTGGACAGATCGACGTCCTTGTCGGATGTTCCTCATCTGATGAAATAACTCCAACTCATAATCTAATGGTACAAACTCCCTTCTCATGACCTCCTTTAGGTGTTGCCAAGATGTGACATAGTGCTTCTTAGGATGTCGTCGCCACCAATTTAAGCATAATCTTCAAAGTCCATGGTGGCTCGTATAACTTCCTTGGCTTTTGAGAACTTCTGGGATTCAAACTCCATCTCCTCACGTCAAAAAGAAAAGAAAAAAATCACATCAGAAAAAACACAACAAATTATTTAGACAAGCCTTCACCATAAATCCTAACGTGTGGTTGCACGTAAGACTTGGTTCATCACATCACAGACCGGTCCTTAATTACCCAGACGGGGTTACATGAATTCGGGATAGCCTCCCTTCATCAACCTATCACTCGTCCAAGTCCAACACACAATACCCACAACCCAACAAGTTCACAACAACCAGATTCAATATCTGAACACAATCCTCAAATTCAACAAAATTTGATTTTGCACATTCCTCAAATTCCAACATAATTCGATTAAGTCAAACATAGTATCCACTGCCCAACATGTCCATAATAACCAGATTCGAAGATCCAATCACATTCCTCAAATTTCAACAAAATTTGATTCACCTCGGCTGATGGACTAGCTCCATCAATCACTTTCGACTACAACTACTAGCACAGCTAAGCATCGATCTATCCTACAATAGAAAATTTCCCATACATACATATATCCTAAGTAACAAAGGAATAATGGGATATCAACATTCAAGGAAGGTAATGCAACATTTAGGAATTTAACTACTTTTACCAACGAACATAATTTCCAAAATAGCATGCATACATACAGTTGCAAAACAAAGTACATTAAGTAAAATACTAGGATCAATATGATCAAAGGGGGGTGCTTGCCTTGCTTATATTGTTCAGAGAGTGAGGTCGCTTGATCGTCATTAATTCTTGCTTGTGAATTCCGGCATCTATTCGAAAGAACCAGAAACTAAACACAAATGGAGAAATAAATCCAACAGTAAACAAATCCAAATATTTTTACATATTCTTATATAGAATGATTTTATATGAATTAGCAAAAATATTCATTTGATTCCGAGTTTGCATGTTAAAGTTATTAATGTTTTGATTTTTCTTTGACTTGTTGAATTGTCACTGTTCTATTGAGAGCACCTTACCATGAATTGCATAGAAGGTCCAGCTCATGTTAATGGTTCTTTTTGTTATTATTTTCTATTTATCAAGGAAATTCCATGTTTTAAGTGTGTCCTTTCTATATTCATTATCATGACTAAGGTTATACTAAGGTACATCTAGTATACTAGGTTAACTTTTAACTAGAGTATGTACTAAGATTATTTTTAGTTGATCTCCATTTTAGCCTAGACGTTAGTGATACTGGCTAAGTACATACCAACGATTTTTAATCTCTAATTGCCTTCCCATATTTTATTAACTATCTCATACCCTATTGTTACTATGGACATCATCATATTCATGGCATAGGGTTTACTGTTGTCCAACATCCATAGTATAACTGGTTTCTACTAGTTTGAGCTTTTTAGCTTAAATGCTATTAGTACACCCATATAACCTTTATCCACATGAGTCCAAAGTCTTTAGTATAATCTCCCCTTACTTTGACTATGGAGCATTTGCTAATTACATTGCCCTTTTAACTTACTGCCCAATTAACTTACTAACTATTTTGTTAACCCTTCAATTATCTGATGTGGTTCATGTTTTATTTTGAATAACTAATCTTCAATACTTGTTGCTTTTGTTAAAAGATTGCCCAAGGCTAATTGAATCGATACAATTTCTAACTACTTGTTTTATCCAAGTCATTGACCTACTGTTACCTTTAATATCCTTAGATTGTCTCCTTTGTCATACATTTATAAAAAGGATTTTGTTGGTCTTGAGGTACTGTTAATTATCCTTCTCACTAGTTCAACTATCCCTTGGTAAAATACATTTGAGTAACCTAGGATTTAGTCTTAAGGCCTACTAGCAACTGCATCTAGCCTTCCCTACTAGTCATGTTCACGCATTCTGATGATTATTACTATCTAACCCCCTTTTCTTATTTTGACTAAGCATCCTATGGACCTCTTGCTACTGTTGACATCACCTTAACCATGGCATAAAGCCTACTGGTTGTTTTTAGTTAATCTCTAATCATTTAGGTTAAACATCTTATTTCATTTACTAATCACTCAATTTGGGAAAAGACTTGCTACCTTGGGTTTATCATTGCTAAACACCCTACTAATGTGCCTCTAACCATTCCTTCAAACAAAAGGGCCTAATGTTGCTTAGATAACCCTATTCTAATTCTTGATTCCTACTTAGTTTTACTCTTCTAGATTAAGTGCAAATGGTTAATAATTCGTTATACTTTTCTAGTCAATTTGTTTTGGCACTTGACCTAGGTCTATCTCACTGGTCCTTTTCTTTCATTAAATCAGTTCACTAACTACCTTGTCATCTATTCAATTGACTCATGGAGGTCCACTGTTATTTCTAACTCTCCTATTGTCTTTTTGGTTCAAACATATTAGCAATTGAATTGTTTCCTGAACTATGTTATTGCAAACTGAACTTCCTCCAAGTTTCAAAGTTCAATTTTTGCTAATTCATTTGAGTGGCCTAAACTCTCTATTGTTTTTAAACATCCTCAGTTCCTATAACCTACCATAGGGAATCATTCTGTACTGAAGTATTTTTAGCTAACTGTCTTCAAAACCCAAACTCCAAATCTGTTAAATCCTTTGAGTGATCAATTAGCTAATCACGACACTTAGCTATAGTACTAATTGAATCAATGACTTTTAAGCACTTGTATGATGGTAGATTACTGTCATTTAGTTATTCTCAACCCTCTTTACCATTCATGTTCAGACATCCTGATCATTTGAGAAGAACTTGCTTGTTGGGAGTACTGGTTGATTTATTTGAGTGACCTGAATGACATTCAAGACATCGGTTAGCAGTAATCAGTTTGCTTCATGCATGGGTCCCATTCTCAATGATTTGCTACTACAGAGAGAAGAACACCCATAGATAAAGAACAGGACAGAACAGGGGAAGGCCAGGGCTCTCTGGCTGAAATGGTGTAACACCCCAACTCAGCACGAGCCTGGAATGCAACTACCCTAAGCTGAAATACTAAATTTGTGGAACCTCCTTTGTATCACGAGGATCTGGAGGTTCCACACAACAAAAACACAAGTAATCATAAACTAGTCATGAAATCCAATTCTAAGATCTAAACATGAATCAACGATAATGAGCTAAGAATACAAATAACCATATGACTTAAAGTTCTCATCTATGCTCTCATTGATCATAAAGGTACCATCCATGACTAAATTTATTTATTACAAACCAAAAGATGACAAAAGAGAATCATTATTTCTTATAGCAATGAGTTTAATGTGAAGTGCATTATTCGAGTAGTGCTCATCTACTCCCTCCCAAGTGAACTTCATCAACGATCACCTAGAAATAGACAAACAAAGCAAGAGTGAGTCCATGACTCGTAAGTACAATGATTAAGAAAAACATTCATTCATTGAAGATCAAACATAACATCATTGGGTTCGATCATAACACATTGGATTACTTATGAATACATGATATGAATGCTCAAATCAAGGAATGGACTGCACACGCGCAGATATCAGTATAGCGATGAACACCGTCGGTGATCACTCAAGCCCGCATCTTAACAAAAATGCGGGATCCACTTCCGTATGAAGAACGTTTCATACGGTGTCCAACATTGCCCATATTGGAATTAATGGGTCTTATCCAACCATCTTGGAATTGATGGTGGTTCTCATCCACTCCCGTGGGCGTCAAATGTCAATGAATGCATGCAACAATTAAATGAAATATACCATAACATCACTTCTATTCATGAACTCAATGTATTGAACAAGGCATGGATAATTCATTTCACATGTCTCACAAGTTACCAAAACAACTCATGCTAAAAACCACGAGTGCACAAACATCCAAATAAACATGGTACTTGCCTTCGCGTTGCGGCGTTATTCAACGAACGGCGCTCTTATACCGAAGTTTCGCCGCCTAAACCAACGAAATAACTTAATAAGAACACCAAAATTCCCAATTCTACTAATCAGCGCTATACACCGCTTCCCGAAGACTCTAGTCGATAATACAAAACTTAAACTGAAATCAACAATTTCTGTCATAACTCAATTCTGGACAGCGCACGGTAATTGACATATCTTAAGATCTGGAAGTCGAAAGAGGTGAACCCAATTTCTGTAGCTTCTTAACTGACCAAACTACAAAACTCTAGTTGACGTGGTAAACCAATTTGGCCAATTTAATGGGTTAATAATTGCTTGAACTTTCAGTACAGAAACTGTCTACAGAATGAACAGCAGCAATAAAAGATCATAACTTTCATTAGGTAACTCCAAATTGAATGTTCTTTACCAATCTGAAAAGGTCATCGAATCCTCTACAATAACCTAGTTGGGTGAACTTTCAGATTCAACCAATTTCCTTTCAAAATTTAGGAAATAACCAGACAGTTTATTCTCGTCAGATTTCTGGCAGCAGGTACTAAAACATCCATAACTTTTGACTCGGACCTCGGAATCCAGTGAACTTGGTGGCCACTGAAACTTAAGAACGAGGCCTAGATATCTCTAGGAGACCAAACATTCAGATTCTGCCTAAAAACAACCGAAACAATCCTCCAACATACAGGACAGAACTGAACGAAAGCGGACAGACTGAAATTAACAAAACTACTCGCTCGCTTTAACGAAAGACTTCTAGAAAACCCAAGAACACATCGTTACCCTTGACGACGTGGGAGAAGATGCTGAGCGTGCCTCGAAGGAGAAGTTGGTGGTGAATTCCTCTCCTTGAACCACAGCCCACGATCGCCGTCCCGATCCTTGCAAAGACCGGCAAAGGAGGAAGATCAACACCGCAGCTGGGAAGATGACTTGAGGGGCACCACCATGGGAGAACACCAGGAAGGGGAGGAGGTTGGGCGCATGGGAGGAGGCCAAAGGGGTGGCGGCCAAGAAAGGAGGCGGCCAAAGGGGGAAAAATTAGGGTTTGGCAAAGGGGAGAAAAGGGTGGAGTCCCCTGGCCGGCCACTAGGGGGCCAAATGGGCCTCTAGCCCAGGCCGGGTTGTCGCAATTGTGAAAAACCCTCAATTCAGAGACAATTCAATAATCCCAATGCTTCCTCTCCTAAAGATCAATTCTCAATCTCAAAGTTTAATCCGGAGTATTACACTCTACCCATAGCGAGATTCGACCCGAATCTAAACGTCATCCTACAAAGAAGATAAGCTGAAATGTACTTAGGAATTAAGGTTACACACTGCCGAAACAAGTCCGATATCGATCGCGCATGCGAGATTCCGATTCCCAAGTGGCTTCTCTCTCGATCGATGGGACCAAAGTACCTTGACAAACTTCGTGATTTTATTTCTTAGAACCGCTCGACTCCTCTAGAATCTTCTCTCGGTCGTGACTCAAAAGTAAGGTCTGCTCAATGTTCAAAGGCTCTAAGGAATTGCATGCTCGTGGTCTCTTAAGAACTTTCGGCATAGACACATGAAACACATTATGAACTCCACGCATGGACTCGGAAGATCCAAGCGATAAGCCAATTTCCCAATTCGTGCCACGATTGGGAATGGTCCAATGTACCTCGGACTAAGCTTTCCTTTAGTACCAAACCGCACGACACCTCGGTAGGTGATACCCTCGAAGAACCTCGTTTCCCACCAATTCCAACTCTCGCCTTCTCACATCTGCATAACTCTTCGCTTGGCTCTGGCGGCTAGCGATTCTTCCGATCTCGCTACTCTAACCACGGTTTTTGAACCCGTCGAGGACCCAATACACCCGCTCTCCAATCGCATCCCAACACAATGGAGATCGCATCTCCGCCCATAGAGAACCTCAAATGGTGCAGCTCGAATCTTGGCGTGATAGCTATTATTATAGGCGAACTCTGCCAAAGCGGTGATCTTCCCAACCACCCTTCGAGATAAAACACAACACCGGAGCATATCTTCTAAGGTTTGAATTATGCGCTCAGACTGACCATGCATGAGGGTGGAATGCGATACTAAGACGGAGTTGCGTTCCCAAAGCACTCTGCAAACTCTCCCAAAACTTGGAAACAAATTTGGCATCTCGGTGGAAACAATAGTCTTTGGCACCCTGCAACCGTACTATCTCTCGCACATAAAGTGGAGCCAAATCGCGCAGAGTTGGTGGTTGAATAGGAATGAAATGTGCGGACTTCTTGAACCGATCCACTATCACCCATATAGCATCCTTCCTCGCCGAGTGCGAGGTAAACCAACCACAAAATCCATGGAGATGTCATCCCATGGCCACACCGAACCTCTAAAGGTTGCAACAATCCTGCCGGCCGCTATGTTCAGCCTTAACCATTGGCGAGATCCCACACGAGGCCACATCTTTGCGCAATATCGACTTTCATTCTCTTCCACCGAAATTCTTCTTCAAATCTTTGTACATTTTGGTCTCACTGGATGTACGATATCACGAGTGCAGTGTGCTTCTTTTAGAATCTCATCTTTAACTGTGCCCTGTGGCACACAAAGCGACCTTTAAATCGCAAAGCACCGAATCATCTATACCAAAATGGCCTTGCTTGCCTTCATCTAGCGCTTCCTCACACGCTGGAGCATCCGATCCTATTTGTTGTGCTTCTGTACTCGTTCGGAATGGTCGACTCAAGAAGCAAACGGGTCTCGGTCTCGGCAGTACCGCAAAGCAAAAGATATATTCATACGCTCAAAATCAGCGATGAGACAACTGAGGGTAGGAGGTGTCGCCTTGCGACTCAGGGCATCGGCTACCACATTTGCCTTGCCCGGATGATACTGAATGGTGAGATCATAGTCCTTTATCAACTCCAACCATCTCTCTCGCCTCGGTTTAAATCTTTCAGGTAAAGATGTATTTGGACTCTTGTGATCGGTGAAAATGTCACAAGATTCGCCATACAAGTAATGGCGCCAGATCTTTAAAGCCAGTACTACTGCTGCAAGCTCTAGGTCATGAGTAGGATAGTTCTGTTCATGTTTCTTCAGCTGCCGAGATGCATAGGCAATCACCTTACCATCCCGCATAAGTACACAACCCGACCCAACTCTAGACGCATTCGAATAAATAGTGAACCGCTTCCACAGTTACGGAAGGGTGAGAATTGGGGCGGTCACCAATCTATCCTTCAAAGTACTGAAGCTTCGTTCACACGCATCCGTCCATCAAACTTGACACCTTCGTGTCAATCGAGACATTGGTCTAGCAATGGTAGAGAAACCCTCCACGAAACGCCGGTAGTAACCACCAAACCTAAAACTCCTCACTTCTTTTACATTGGTTGGTCTCTTCCATTCCACCACCGTTGAAATCTTACTTGGATCGGTGAAATGCCCTCTTGATTGATTACATGGCGAAACCCAACTTCGTAAATCGAATTCACATTTCTTGATTTGGCATAAAATTGGTTCACTCTCGTGGTCTCAAGTACCAACCTCAGTCTTGAGTATGTTCTTCTTCGTCTTGGAATAAATCAAGATGTCATCAATGAATACTACGACGAAATCATCAAGGAAAGGGTGCAACATACTATTCATGGCTTCCATGAAAAGCTGCAGGAGCATTAGTTAGTCCAAATGACATAACCTTATACTCATAATGACCATACCTTGTAGAGAAAGTCGTCTTCTCAATATCTTGCTCGCGAACTCGAATCGATTATAACCCGATCAAGGTCAATTTTGGAAAATATTTTAGCTCCTTGGTGATCAAAGAGATCTTCAATACGGGCAACGGATATTTATTCTTTCTGATTGCTTGATTAAGAGCCATTAGTCACACACATCGCCAACTACCGTCCTTCTTCTTAGTGAAGAGCAGAGCTCCCACGGCGATACACTACGCCGAATCATACCTTTGGATAGCAAATCATCCGATTGCTTTTCAACTCCTCTGGAATGGTCGTGCCAAGCGGTATGGAGACATCGAAATAGGTCGGGTTCCGAACAAGATCTATCCGAATTCCACTTCACGTTCGAGGCATACCAGAAGCTCCACAGAAACACGTCGGAAATTCATTCACCACCGAATATCTTCAATACGAAGTGGAGATTGGACCTCTCGCTAAGAGACCAAAGCAACCCAATGTTCGAGGCTCGACGACTAGGAAACAGACTAGCCAACACACACAGGAATCAAGCGGCGACCGCTCAAACACTAGTTCCTCTCCGACGGAGACTGCAAAGTCACCGTCTTCCAAAACAACAAATCTTGCACGGTAAAAGAATAGCCAATCCATACCCAAGATAACATCAAAAGGTGATAAGCTGAATCACCATGAGATTGGCAATGAAATTTTCATCTTCTATAGTGATAGTACAAACAGACAAATGTAGAGCTAGAAATAAGACCTCCGGAGGCACCACCACAGATTGAAATAGATTGCAAACTCAAACCCGCCCTTTTAACAAAATCTAAGGACACAAAGAATAAGTAGCCTCAATCAAATGTAACGAAAGCCTCATGTGAATCAACTAATAAAGTACTGTCACCACATCGGGTATGCCCACGGTGTCGTGGGTGGGCATGGCGAGACTCCCAAAGGTGTCGGGCGGAGGACGCACCAACGCTACGAGAGGAGAGGAGAGCTGCAGCAGTGAGAGCGAGGGCGAGCAGATGGAGCAGGTTCCGTAAGAACCCGGTCGGGGCGCAGGAGCTGAAAGCGCGGTGAAACCCATCTGGTGAGCGTGGCACAAAGGTGCAAACAGTCCGAATCGAGCTCGAGGAGTACTAGAGGACGGCGCTGGCTTTGGGCGCTTCCACTTGATGATACTTGCCGGATTCGCGCACAAGCAGAAAGCTTGTGGCCTCTCGACCACACCGACGACAAGTCCTCTGAAAGAACATTCGGCGCATGATGCCCTCTCCACACTTAAAACATTTCATACCTTGACACGGGAAGGCGCATCGAGGTGTGGAAGAAGAAAAACGTGGCGCCAAGAAAAGATCGCTCTTGAGCCGGACGGGATGGGCGGCTCCTTGAAACCTCTTGAAGTAGGCCGAGAGGACCCACCTCCACCAACAAAACTCCTCTTCCGCCACCACCGAACCACCAATGTAGTAGTGCCACCAGTGCTTGCCTCTGCGAAGGAGAATTCCTCTCTGCTCTATCCTCTAGCTCGCTCAACCACGATCTTGAAATCACGCAAACCGAGGCTCCCAAGATCGACGATACTCTGAAGGAGACCCGCGAAACCTCTTGGCCTTCTCCAAGTCATCAGCGCCACAGTGGTACAAAGCGTGCAGTTGTTGAACTCCATCTCGTACTCGACATCGACCTATTGCCCGAGTCAACACTAGCAATGACCGCTCCATCTTCTCAATAAAAGAATCCGGATAGTACTTGGCTCAATCGTACCACGAAAACTTCCCAAATAATGGACCTGCATGGGGTCCTAGCGCATGTAACCCTTCCCACCGGATATCGGCTTGACCCTTGGTTGAAAGGCCACAAACGAACCCTTTGCGCCGAGTTCATCTCCAATGCCTCGAATCGACGCTCCATGTACCGAGCCAATCTGCTTTGCACGAATTGGGTACCGCCCCATCAAGCGTGTCGGCCGGGCGTCATCCACTCACGAAGACTCATCCTAGTCTCCGGTGGATCTGCGGCAACAACCGGACTGCCATGGCGGCAGCAGCGAGATCCGCGGCGATCGCAGGAGCAACAGAACAGCAGGATAGCCGCGCGCACTGCCGACGAGCTGCTCGTTCTCCCTTTGAAGATTCTGAATAATCGCCGACACCGCTGAGCATCGTGGCGCGCAGCTTGAGCTTCCACGGTGGTTGAGCGGTGAGGCAACCTCCTCATTAACCCCACCGCGGCCTCTTCGCGGGCGTTGCGGCTCAATGGACCACGCCCACGGCGCGACCACGGTGGCGGGACGCCACGGCCTCTACCTCTCGCCATCTAAGAACAACACAACGGAGCGACACCAAGCGAACAACGGTTGCACAACAAATAAATCATAACAAGAAAATTGCGGAAACAACGAATTGCCCAACCCAACCTCACGTACACAGTGTGTCAATTTAATAATTTTATTTTAACCACGGACCTAAAGCCCGCTCGATACCAAGCGTAACACCCCAACTCAAGACGAGCACGGAATGCAACTACCCTAAGTGAAATACTAAATTTGTGAGAACCTCCTTTGTATACGAGGATCTGGAGGTTCCACACAACAAAAACACAAGTAATCATAAACTAGTCATGAAATCCAATTCTAAGATCTAAACATGAATCAACGATAATGAGCTAAGAATACAAATAACCATATGACTTAAAGTTCTCATCTATGCTCTCATTGATCATAAAGGTACCATCCATGACTAAATTTATTTATTACAAACCAAAAGATGACAAAAGAGAATCATTATTTCTTATAGCAATGAGTTTAATGTGAAGTGCATTATTCGAGTAGTGCTCATCTACTCCTCCCAAGTGAACTTCATCAACGATCACCTAGAAATAGACAAACAAAGCAAGAGTGAGTCCATGACTCGCAAGTACAATGATTAAGAAAAACATTCATTCATTGAAGATCAAACATAACATCATTGGGTTCGATCATAACACATTGGATTACTTATGAATACATGATATGAATGCTCAAATCAAGGAATGGACTGCACACACGCAGATATCTGATATAGCCGGTGAACACCGTCGGTGATCACTCAAGCCCGCATCTTAACAAAAATGCGGGATCCACTTCCGTATGAAGAACGTTTCATACGGTGTCCAACATTGCCCATATTGGAATTAATGGGTCTTATCCAACCATCTTGGAATTGATGGTGGTTCTCATCCACTCCGTGGACGTCAAATGTCAATGAATGCATGCAACAATTAAATGAAATATACCATAACATCACTTCTATTCATGAACTCAATGTATTGAACAAGGCATGGATAATTCATTTCACATGTCTCACAAGTTACCAAAACAACTCATGCTAAAAACCACGGTGCACAAACATCCAAATAAACATGGTACTTGCCTTCGCGTTGCGGCGTTATACGGCAAAGGCGCTCTTATACCGAAGTTTCGCGCCTAAACCAACGAAATAACTTAATAAGAACACCAAAATTCCCAATTCTACTAATCAACGCTATACACCGCTTCCCGAAGACTCTAGTCGATAATACAAAACTTAAACTGAAATCAACAATTTCTGTCATAACTCAATTCTGGACAGCGCACGGTAATTGACATATCTTAAGATCTGGAAGTCGAAAAGAGGTGAACCCAATTTCTGTAGCTTCTTAACTGACCAAACTACAAAACTCTAGTTGACGTGGTAAACCAATTTGGCCAATTTAATGGGTTAATAATTGCTTGAACTTTCAGTACAGAAACTGTCTACAGAATGAACAGCAGCAATAAAAGATCATAACTTTCATTAGGTAACTCCAAATTGAATGTTCTTTACCAATCTGAAAAGGTCATCGAATCCTCTACAATAACCTAGTTGGGTGAACTTTCAGATTCAACCAATTTCCTTTCAAAATTTAGGAAATAACCAGACAGTTTATTCTCGTCAGATTTCTGGCAGCAGGTACTAAAACATCCATAACTTTTGACTCGGACCTCGGAATCCAGTGAACTTGGTGGCCACTGAAACTTAAGAACGAGGCCTAGATATCTCTAGGAGACCAAACATTCAGATTCTGCCTAAAAACAACCGAAACAATCCTCCAACATACAGGACAGAACTGAACGAAACGCGGACAGACTGGAAATTAACAAAACTACTCGCTCGCTTTAACGAAAGACTTCTAGAAAACCCAAGAACACATCGTTACCCTTGACGACGTGGGAGAAGATGCTGAGCGTGCCTCGAAGGAGAAGTTGGTGGTGAATTCTCTCCTTGAACCACAGCCCACGATCGTCGTCCCGATCCTTGCAAAGACCGCAAAGGAGGAAGATCAACACCGCAGCGGGAAGATGACTTGAGGGGCACCACCATGGGAGAACACCGGGAAGGGAGGAGGTTGGGCGCATGGGAGGGGAGGCCAAAGGGGTGGCGGCCAAGAAAGGAGGCGGCCAAAAAGGGGAAAAAATTAGGGTTTGGCAAAGGAGAAAAGGGTGGAGTCCCCTTGGCCGGCCACTAGGGGGCCAAATGGGCCTCTAGCCCAGCCCGAGTTGTCCGCAATTAGCGAAAACCCTCAATTCAGAGACAATTCAATAATCCCAATGCTTCCTCTCCCTAAAGATCAATTCTCAATCTCAAAGTTTAATCCGGAGTATTACAAATGGGCGGCACAAGTCACCGGCGAGTGGGTGGTTTGCGGTGGCTGGGAGTAGCAAAAATGGAACCATTGGGTGGAGGCGAACCGGAGGGTGGTGGTGGTGCACCTTGAGGCAGACGGTGGCTAGCTAGCGGTGGCGAGCAGTGGCGGGCAGTGGGGGTGAAGGGGCGCGGCGACGTAGGGATGGGAGAGGGGAGAACCAGGAGGAGCATGGGCACTAGGGAAGCCTAGGGAACTTACCAGTGCAGTCGACGGGAGCCGAGGTAGACTGAGTCGAGCCGGCGACGTGTGCCGACGGTGGCACGGGGATGTTGTTGTGGTGGCAACTCTCAAGTGTAGGAGGGCTCCAATAAGGGGTTGGGGAAGGTCAAGCGAGCCTAGGCGACGCTCTTATCGCGAGGAATTGACGCGGCGAGCCTTGGGCCGACGATGGTGATGGCGGCGGCGCTTCAGGTTGGAATCGGGGAAGGCTTCAGTGCGGTATGCTCCGGCAGCTGAATCCTCAAATTGGGCGAGGGGTTTTGATGGTGGTGGTGTGGGACGCCGCGTGATGTTGACGGTTGGCGGCAGAGCTCACCAAGGTGGCCGGACGATGAGCGATACGCGGCGGCTGAGTAGAGCACGTGCGGCTTGAGTTCGGTTTGAGCTGGGGAGGGAGGAAGATAGACTGCGGAGGAGAGGTGTGGCTGGAAGGGAGCTAGGTGAGCTCGGGGCATGGCTTAAGTAGATGGGCGGTGGAGGCAATGAGATGGCCGGCATGGGTAGGGCGAGCTGCATGTCGAGCACATGGGAGCAATGTGGAGAAGAAACGCTGCAAGCGGGACCCACTGGTTGGTGGAAGAAAGGTAGGGTTAGGATTTCAGAAAAAGGGCTGAGGTAGTTAGTTAATTTTTAAATATAGATATCGAGCACCAAAAATTGTGAAAATTTTTGGAGAGGCTTAAGACACAGTGTAGATTATTATGTAATTGTTTCATAATTTTTATGTGCTCTGCATTTTCCCCTAGAATTCTTTTAAGCCTCTGTTTGTATGCATTTTTATTATTTGATGTGAGGAATTTTGTAAAACATGATTTACTTAATTCCCCATTTTATTAATAGTGTAAATATGTTAAGTTTGGATTTGTTTTGATTACCACCTTTTGTTTTAACTATCCATTGGTTTTGTATTTCTTAATTTGATGCTTTACATTTTAAAATCAAATAAACCTCGAATGAAAAACCAGATAAATGAAACGATAATAAGATGCATCAAAAGTTTTAAAAAGTTCACATTTTTACATTTTTGAAAATAAGCCCAAATTCGGGCTGTTACAGTTAACTTATGGTCATGCCACCATTGCAAAATTTCGAATCGCTCTACGTGGGAATCCACAGTATCACTGTCTAGATAGGTGAATAGTTCCCTATTGTTTGGGTGGACATTGTGTCTTGCTTCAAAACTTAATGCTGTAGAATCTGAACCCCTGGACCAGGAGGAAGAATCTCTACCCCATAGTTTGCCCCACGCAGTTGTCTTCTTACCTGTGGTGGGTGGTACTAGAGGTTGTTGCAAGCGAACTCCTTAAAACTTATGTACGTATTTTTTTTTATAAACACCAAAAAAATTAGTACAAACATATGAAAAATTGCTAGAATAGCCTATGCCTGCAGCATCACTCACAAGTTGGAGAACATTAGCAAATCCTTGAAGGTTAGCTCTGGGATCTAAAATAAATGCAATACATATAGGAATGAGATTTCTTTCCAATATTTCAAGTATTAAGTTTTCATAGCAACGATAGCCTCTCGTAACACTATTTCATTTTCATAAGCCTTCAAGTGACTAGCAATTTCAACAATATTATGCACAATTAAAGGAGATGTTGTATAATACACTGTGGATAAAGCAACAGTGGAATCATAAAAAAGTTCTAAAAATGATAGTAACTTCTCAGCAATAAACCAATGATACTCCGTCAATAGTGTATTACCGTCATGACTCTGATAGTGCATGTGAATAAAAAAAAACAAAATATGCTCTTATTTGGTAAAAGGCTCTTAAGCATCAAGTAAGTAGAGTTCCATCTTACTAACATGTTGACGAGGATCTAATAATCCTCAATTAATAAAATTGTTTATCTGTAATTGTTATTATAGTAGTAGTATCTTCATGATAGTCTTAAGTATACCCTTTATCGTTCATAAGGGAGAAGCTTAAGATAATCGGTTGTAAACCACCCTACGAACACATGTATGGTCATAAGATGGTCTACGACCATCTTACGGTTGTAAGCCTTTCTACGACCACCTCATGGTTGTAAGCCTTTCTACGACCAGGTCAATTATGACTACCCTATAGTCAGCAAAACTTATAGACATGTGGGCCTGATTGACTAGGAAGTCTTATACGTTCTGTTTAAGATATAGAGCAGTTAATATACATTGTTATTCTTTAGGATGACTACATGTATTACGCATCTGTCTCTGACGATAACTGCCAGGTGATGTGGGGGTGTCATCTCTCTGATAATAACTTCCATCAACGTGCGCATTGCATCAAGGAATGAGGCGCCTCTTCGGCTGGAGAAACAGCCACCCCTTCATGCGCTATATAAAGGCTAAAGTCAGTGGACATTAGGGCAGGTCAAGAGGAGACATTAAGCAATAGGCTTCTTCCTGATTGTAAAGAGCGTTATCAATACAGCAACACAGGAGTATGGTTGTTATTCTCTCTAGAGAAGGCCTGAACCTGTCTAAATCCATGTGTCATTCTTTGCGTAGTTCTAATTCTAGAAAACCCCTAAATATTCATTCATAAGATCGATATTAGTTTATCGAC
Source organism: Ampelocalamus luodianensis (assembly GCA_036346255.1). NCBI lineage: Eukaryota > Viridiplantae > Streptophyta > Magnoliopsida > Poales > Poaceae > Ampelocalamus > Ampelocalamus luodianensis. The sequence continues at coordinate 57,961,351 of CM070617.1, read as the reverse complement.
AGTTGGTGCTATCCGTGGGGATCTTCTGGTGATTGCTTTTTCAAAAAGTTCTCTTGATTTTTTCGGCTCTGATGCTTTCATGGCTGGAGAGTAGAACGAGGAGAACTGGTTTGATTTGGCAGACTACGTAGAAGTTAACATGGATACCTACTACGACTATGAATAGAGCATTATTTTGTCCGATGGCAATGCTACCTCTAGGGATCTTTCACCAGACCAGTAGACCATGCCATAAACATGGTTAATGAGGGATATTTTCCCCCCACAACATTATGTCCAGATGAGGGGCCACATTCCTAAGAGGGCAAGGGTCTATCCGACCACAATTAGGACTACACGAAGACAAGTACAGAGCATCGCGAGGGTTCCCCCTCCAAATGTTCGAGTTCGTCTGAGGCCGTCCGATCGGGCATAGCAAGTCCTGGAATCCATCATTCCAGGACTCAACCAGCATCTCGTGATCGTTACCCTTCGGTTACCCCCACAAGGTGTGTGGTAGAGCCCATTTTTTGCGGATTTGACCGTTCCCTCACGGGATTCACCTTCGATTGGAGATAGTTATAACTCAGAATTCCCCTTCTTGTAGGGAATTGTTCCAAGTCGCAAGGCATTGTCATTTGCTTTGGTGTGTCAACTGAAATCCTTTCGATGACCTATGTTGTGTTGAGGGACTACTACTCAAGCCAGGAGGGCTCAGGCAGAAGTAGAAATTATATCCAGGAGGTCTTTGTCCTCCCCTCGGATCCTAATATCTCTCTAAGAGGTAGGATTGGGGATGCTCCCCATCGCTCACTCACTCCAGGCTCTCGTGGTGATGGCGAGGATGCCTCCGACGATGAACAGGATCACCACCTTCATGGGCGTGGGAGAAATCCTAGAAATGACCGCTTTCCACTAAGGCAAACTCAAGCAACCTCGGGTGTGGATGATATTGTGTCGAACCCGGGAACGAAGGATCCCGATTCCTCTGTGTTCATACACTAGTCTAGGATTTCCAGTGTACATAGTCATACAAAATGATATCACAATCATATCACGAAAATTAAATAACATTAATAATTTAGAGTTTAATACAAACAGGGCCTGAGGTCAAATAAACAATTAACACAACGGAAGCAAAAGCAGTAGCAGCAGGCCACACGATTCGCCACAGGCAACATAGGCCTAAGCGTCTGGATCCTCACCGTCCTGGTAGAAGTCTTCTCCTAAATAAAGATTATTCAACAAGAGTGAGCACTACTACTATGCTCACAAGTTACACCCAATATTGAATTATGATACATGCATAAGGTAAACAAATGAGACTGGCATGATTTATTTTGCGTAAAGCAGCAGTTTTAGTTTAAATACTCATATTAATTTTCCAAGGCCATTTTTGTACTATATCTAAAATCAGGTTTAAAATGACAATTTTATAGTGTGGATAACCTCCATGATTGAATGGTGAAGGATATGTAGCATCCCAATCTTGGTCTTGTGTTTCAAATGTAAGAAAATGAGTAGAAATTAAAACTTTTTCTTACATCATGTATTTTCTGTGTGTGCTTAACAATTCTTGTACAAGAATTATGGAAATACAAAGTCACAAGTCTTTTGATCCAAATCTTGATCTTTCAAAACAACCTTGTCAAATCTGTTGATCATCTCCTGGAAATATTTTTCCTAAGTTCTTGGGATGGTATGTGACCCCTCTGAAAAATTTCACAATTTTTAGAAATTGTTCGAATATTTTTAGAGGCAGTCAAACATGTTTGACTTTCAGTCAAACCTTGAACCAGTACCTTGTAGAATTTTTTTTGGAGAAAAATACATAGCACAAAAACCTCTGAAAATTTTACACAAAGTCAATCTTTGAGTCAGCAAGCTCCTGTAAAATTTTCAGAATTTTTGGAGTTATTCTGCTACCTCAAATAAATCCTCTAAGCCTCAGTTCATATTTAAAACCCTAAATCTGGTTGCCTTTGTTCCTCGGTCCGAGTCGGACTGGGCTCGATGTCAATTGATCCGGTCGAATCAACTAACCGCACGGACCCTCGTTATAAGCCCCATCCATTTCCAACCATTGGATCATGATCCAACCATTCGATTTGTGGGTGTCATTGGATCGTCCATCGGGGACCTTCAATCGTGGCCGTTCAATTTGAATCTTAGGGCTTAGGATCTTACGTGTTGTTTGAAAGCACTAGGGCTTTGTGATCTCGGCCGTCCGTGATGAATCCAACGGTCGACAAACACCCAAGTATATCCTCTGGTCGTCTTCTACCTCGCGCGTGCACTTCAACGATGGGAGGTATGGCTGTCACCTCGTCGCGCCGTTAACATCTCATTGGTAGGGACGATGGCGGCGTGGCGGTGCTTTGGCTCAAAGCCGTGTCTCGCATTTATTCCCGCCATTCCTAGCCCTCCACGGTCTGAGTCGCCATAGCTCATCCGGGCCCCCTTCCCTTGTGCCGTTGCTCACCGATCCCTTAATGCCCTCGAGGACCACCTTTGGACCTCTTCCACTCACAAACACCTCCACTCATTTGTGTTGTGGTTGAGTCCAACCACAATGAGCACTCCTCTCCGCAATTGATGCCTTGAGAGCTCCTTCGGTGATTGGGTGCTCGGTGGTTCTAATCCGAATATCTTCCTATCTCTTGGAGCCCTCATGCCTCCGATCGATTCCCCTAACTTGATTTTGGTTTCCCTTCACAGGAACTCGTTAATTTCAAGTTTGGAATCTTGGCGGCAGAGAGAGGATTTCATCGTCTCCAACTCCGGTGAGTATCTCCGTCCTAATACCTTGGTCCTGATCCACCTTTGGACCATCGCGATCCTATCCTCATCATTCTTTTTATCTCTGGCAGCCCCGAGCACCTTGTCGGTATCGTCTTCTCCGCCTCCGGCAAACTGCTCCGCCGATAGCTTTTCTCCGACCTCCTCTGAACCTCCTCGGTGTCCTGGTGAGTTCTCTTTGTCCCCTTAGTGCTTAAGGACCAGCTAGTTTAGCTCAGGGTGAAGCTTTTCGCTGTTTTCGGATTTTGCCGAAAACCACCCTCCGCTCCTCTCCGGCTCGCCGGCATTCTAAGCCAGCTCCGTCATTGAGAATGGTACCCTTAGGTCCACAATAGTATTGTGTATGTTCTTGTTTATTTGGCTTGCGCCGCCGTCGTTTAGATCTCCGGCGACGAGCCGGAGACCTTGACGTCAGGTTCTGTACCCTTGTCGCGAAATCGACAAGTCCTCAGACCTCCTCGGGTTGATCCTAGCCGTTCAAGACCACCCTAGGATTAGATCTGAGCCGTAAGATATTTTCCGAAAGGCTTAGTCCTAGGACCTCCCTCTCGTGTAATCATAGCCGTTTAGATCACCTCCAAATTAGATGCATCCGCGGAGGGCTTTCAGTGTAATTTCTAAGTCCCAAGACCTCCTAGAGTAATCTCAGCCGTTAAAGACCTCCTCAGATTAGCTCTTGGTCGTAGGATCCCTCTCTGTTAAAACCTAGCACCAGGACCTCCCCTTTTGTTTTGATCTTAGCCGTCGAGGACCACCCTGGTTAAATCCTGGTCGATAGGACCACTTTTGCGCAAAAAGACCTCTCCATGGTCATTTTGCAAAGACCACCCTAGACCACCCTCGGGGTCCTCTTGGTAAAAAGCCACCCCTGGTCGTTTACAAAGAAAACCCCGCTCAGGACCTCTTAGGCGCAATCCTAGCCGTTCACGACCTCCCTGAATCTAGATCTGAGCGTTAGATTCCCTTTGTAAAATCCTTAGTCTCAGGACCTCCCTCCGCGTCGATCTGGACCGTTCAGGACCTCCCTAGGCCTAATCTGAGCCGTCCAGATCTCCTCCCATGTAAACACTACCGTTTAGGACCTCCCTCGTTTGATCTTGACCGCCCAGGACCTCCCTCGATTGATCGCGTCCGTTAAAGACTTCCCTCTGGAGATCTAGACCGTTGAAGACCTCCTCTGTGAGATCTTAGCCATCCAAACCTCCCTCCATAGGTTTAACCTTAGGACCTCCCCTAGTGCTCGGGACCGCCAGATCTTGATCTGACGGTCGCGACCTCCGTTAGGCGCAAGGACCTCCTTTGCGTGCGTTGTGCGTGCACTGGTCGTGGCCGTTGGATCCAATCTCAACGGTCCAGACCTCCCCAGTGCGGGAGGAGGTCTTCTATGCTCTGTGTTTCGAGGTCTGTGGCCGTGCGATGAAGGATCGACGGCCCACGACCTCTCCTTTCCTTGATTCATTGGACCTCCGAGAACTCGCATTCTCTAAGTCTTTTGATGTTTCAAATTTCAAAAGTGCATAACTTTGTCATTTTAACTCCTTTTTGAATGATTCCAGTTGCTGCAGCTTTGTTATAGTATGAACTTTAATCTAAGAATGAATGTAGGCACTGTTGTGTAGCAAAAAAATGGTTTTAACTACATGATCTTGTTTAGTGAATAATGATGTCTAGACATTCTTTGAAAATTTGTAAAATGCATAACTTATTCTCTGTTATTCCAAACTGAGCAAACTAAGTTTTGTTAAAACCCACTAGGAATGTACTGTAATTTAGAATAGGTCTTCATATGATCCTTGCCACTGAAATTAATGATTCACTAATTTTAGAACTTAGAAAAATCATAACTAATTCATTTCAACTCCAAATTGTGCAAACTCAGTTTTTCTGTTGTTAGGATAACCATATCTACTTACCATAAAAATTTCAAGTTCCAGATCATTCTAGAAATTTTCGTCATGAACAGTAACCGAATTAATTTAATTATGATTTTTCAGGCTGAGAGAACTTAGATTAGCCATAACTTTTTCATGCTAAGTCCAAATGAAGTGATTCTTGTTTCTAAAATTGTCTAAAATCAACCCTTAGCTGCTGTTGAAATTTCATGGGTTTTGGTTGTTCTTTGCTGTTGAGTTCCTTTTGGTGTTCTTCGTTCTTATCGGTTTTATCGCCTTTTCGCGTTAGGTTCCGAAGAAAACTTTGAACCTGAGCACTCCCCTCTGCAGCAAGACCAATCCCAGATAGGCAAGCAGTTTGATCATGTTAATCCCAGTATTTTAAGTATTTATGTTGATTACAACTTCTATGTATGCATTGCTACTTTGTGTTAAACTATTGTCGTTAGTTGGCCTAGTAGATGCATTTCCTTAGCAAATGATTATCCTCTACTACCGTGAGCCTAGGTTATTGCTGTGATTTAGAGTTCGTGGATGAGCTCTTGTCACTTAGTAGTTGCGAATTAATTGCTTAGCCATGCTTAGCTTCCGGTAGATATGGGCGGTTATCGACTTATCGATAACCTTGATCACATAAAACTTATTATAATTTATGGTTTCAGCCTTGTGCAATGTCTACTTATGAAAACTAAAACTGAAAACTAAATGATTTAGACTTGGGCACAATGGTAAGATGGTGTGATTTTGGGTGCCCGGGTCAACAAGGACCGAACATCTTGTTACACTAAACCAAGCATTTCAGCGTGCTAACCACACTAGAGGGTATGGGACCTCTCTTGACTTAGTACTTTGGCGTGTATTGGCTCCGGGTCGCAGGGAGTCGCAGGAGGGATGGTGTTGGGGGCATTGTAGTGTCCGAAAGGCTTCACCCGTGATGGGATTTGTTGTCTTTTGGCTTGCAATGTAAGCGTATGAGTTTCTATCCATACGAGCGGCTCGTAGTCAATGCACAATATTGGAAAACGTCTCGTAGGACTTAGCCGTGCCGGCATACCTTCGGCAGTGTGCTTTGTGGCTTAAAGGCGGTCTAAAGTGTGGGTACATTGGTACACCCCTGCAGGGTCAAAACTATTCGAATAGCCTCGTCCTAGGTTATGGACACGCTTGGCAAGGTCTTTCGAGAGTTAGACTACAACCTTTTAATTAAAACTTGATGGGTGAGTGCGAATGCGGGATTAGTGCTATGTTAATGGTGGCTATTGGGATAGTCACTTCTAGGTGGTTACTTGTATTTATCATTATTTTATTTATTACTTTCAACATTTAAATTTATTTGTAAACTTGCTTTCAAATGTATTACATTATTGCAAATAAAGTTGGCTTTATGCAAAATGAGACATACAACCTCCACCCAAATAAGCTTGCATGTAGTTTATGAATAGGTCGCTATTCCACACGTCGATCTTGCGAGTACCTTTGTGTACTCGATTATCTTGCTTAAATGTAATTGTTGCAGAGGAAGAAGGTGAGCTTGAGGGCCTCACTACGTGAGTTGTCTTTGTGGTAGCTGCGAGGCGTCTAGCTTAGCGGCCGGTCGGTTGCCTTGTGGGTGGTGTGGCTAACCGGTCGACTTTTGTTCTAGCCATCTTATGGCACCTTTTGCTTCCGCTGTCATTCTTGTTTATTGTTCTATTTGGCTGGTCGGCTCCTTTTGTAATGACTTTACTTTATGTATGTCGTTGTTGAACTTAGTGATGTATGTTGTATGAAAATGATGTGTAATTTTATGATGATGTGCATATCTTTGCAATGCAGGAAGCATATGTCCATCGAGGCTTAGAATGTTTAATTAGTAACGCTAGAACCATTTGGAGGTTAAGTGTTACTAGTTAAATATTCTGGGTCCTCACAGGATATCCTCCTATCATATGGCTAACCTCCCAATTTTACCACAAGGACTAACCATCCTCAAATCATTTGCTAAAATCATTTTAAAAACAAAGTCTAACTTTAAGTGTCTTTGCTAGCATGTCAATGACCGCGGACGCGGCTATTCGAATAGTTTTCTACTCTGCAGAGTTTGTACAGCTTTACCCACACGAGATAATTTGCTATTAATGTCGGCCAATACACGCTTCCAAAGGCGTGCGACTAAGCAATTATCATGAGACCGTTACAATGTTCTACCTTAAAGTATTCATGCCCGCTAAGATTTCGCTTCCATTGGACTGACTGTCCTCCGGAAACCCCCTCTTGCGCCAGGTGGGACTACTGTCCGACCAACACCCACACCACAACATAGCACAAATAACAATAAGGTATCACAAATTATCAAGCCAAGTCCTGTCCATACAGGATATGTGGTAGTACAGTAAGGCATAGCAAAGGAACGCTTAAAGGCCGGTCCTCAACTGTCTTGGGCGTCTTCCAAAATAAACCTTGGGCCTTAATCCTAATCAGATTAAGCCCATGCATAAACCTACACCCACTATTCATCCATTTCGCCTAAGTCCAAACCCATTTTTTATTTTATTTTAAATAACACCTTTTTCTATGTAAAGCAATACCATAGATTCAAATTTAAACCAGTTTGAAATGATTTGGCTAAATCCTTCCAAAATCACAATTATAATATAAGCATTGGCTAAGCATAAGATTATATTTTTTATCTAATGGTGACAAGGAAATGATATTCAACATTCAAATTGGCTATACAAAAGTAATTGGAATAACTAAGTATTTAAAATAGGGAATTAAAATAATCGAATAAAAGTATGCATGCAATAATAATTTTAAAACTAAATTTAAATAACTTTAAAAATATTGGGATCAACATGGTCAATGGTATAACTTGCCTTCGTTGAAGTCTTGTTACTCTAAATCCTCTGAAGGATCGAACTCTCTAGAGTCGTCGAAGTCTATACGCGAAAATACGATAAATTCAATTGAAATTCAAATAAATTAAAAAATACAACTCAAATTAACTCCAAATAGAAAATTTTTAGTTTAGTTAGCTAGATAATGATTTCATACAAATTTAAAATTTTGAAACACCCAAATCGGAGTTTGGATGCAAGAGATATGGGTTTTAGAAGTTTTAACCCCAAATCTAAAATTAAAAGGTTTTCCCGAATTACTTTTCTAAAGGAAAGACAAATTACTGCGCAAGGATGACGTCAACCCTCAGGATTTTGGGATTAAAATAATTAAGATGAAACCCTAACATGCAGGCCCCACTGGTAAGTGGCTCGGTCCTCATGAACCAAGTCCACCTGGGACACGTCATTGCCACATGGGCGAACGTGATGAGATGGCGGTGACATGGTGTGCACATGGCAGTGAGGTGGCTAATCCACGGTGACAAAACCTGGCCCTAGGGTCACCGGCGTTGTGCGGCATGGCGGCGGGCGGAGCGGCTCCAATGGCGGCGCAAATGAAGATCCACGCCTTCTTGGTTGGCGGCGAAGAACTCCAAAATTCAGGCCGCTATGGGGCGAGAGGGTGGCAATGGGTGGTGACGCTGGGATGAGGAGGTAGAGGCGCACCCAGGGCCTCCTTTTATAGGAGCTGAGGGGCACTAGGGTGGCGTGGAGGTCGTGGGGGTTGTGGCAGCGGTTGCGGCATTGTGGGCAAACCATTGCGAAGAAAGGGGAAGAGAGTGGGGAGATAAGGCGAAGGTGGATGCGGGTCGTGTGCACGCACGCGCGAGAAGCGGGGCGGTTGAGATATGGCCGTTGCGGAGCTTCAAGCTCGCAACAATGGCGGTGTTGGTGTTTGACCACGTGGAGACGAAGACGAGGAAGAAGAAAGCAGGCGGGCCCACATGGCAGTCAAAGAAAAGAAAAGAAAAGGAAAGGAAAAGATACACGGTTGAGCCTTGGTCGTTCGATCTAGATCGAACGGTCCACAAAGGATGGGCCGTTCGGACCGTGTGAGGGTTACAACAAATCTTGGTCGTCCATTTTAGATCGGACGGCTCACGCGCGTTGGGACGTTCAACTCGTCCGAAGATCACGCGAAATTTGGTCGTTGGTTGAAGATTCAACGGTTGACGTGCGATGGTGGGGTTTTAACGCGCGAGTGCACGAGTGGATGACAGCTGGGACCGGGGTGAGAGAGAGAGAGGCGCGGTGCGGGCCGGCTCGGGCCGTGTGGGAGAAAAGGGTTTGGGCGGAGGTTTGGATTTCGACCCAAAACGAGTTTGGGGTTTTAAATTGATTTAACAATTAAATTAATTATGTTAATTCGTTTAAGCTTTAGAAAATAGTAAATAAATCCCAAAAATTCTAGAAACATTCACTGAAATTCCTAGAGTTATTTGGGACTTAGATAAAATATTTACAACTATTATTTGGTAATATATTTTGAAATTAAATTTGTTTTGGCTTTAAATAATTGAAGGAAAGCTTTAAAAAAAACTCAGAAAAACCACAAAAATTAATTAAGTTTTAATTTTTCAACTAAATTTGAAATTTGGGCTGTTACATATTGAGACCATCCGGGGGAGAAGAATTGTAACCCAGAGAACATTACCTGGGCGCATTCAATATAGGTCACATGAAGCTCAAGAACTTCAACATATAACGGACTTGACCGAGAACCAGACTCAAGAGGTTAGGCGGCACCAGGTTACGACCTTTTCATTTGAGCGGATCGCAGGCGCAGGTGCAATGGTCGTGGTCGCTAACATCATTCTGGTAGTCGCATCGGGACAACTCGCTAACAGATCGCACAGAGGCTTCAGGGTGCAATGGTCAGGCTTCAGCAAACTCGCTAACATCATTCTGGTAGTCGCATCGGGACAACTCCGTCAAGCAATAGTCATTCGAATAACTCACCATATGGAGAATAGCACGACAACAGGTCTGGTCGCTCCCCTAATCACAACTCCAGTCAGACAAGAGTTCTTTGAACATCCAGTGATCGATAAGCTCCTAGGAGAGGTGATCGTTCACCACTTGTACCTAGGAATCCGCAACAACAGATGGAATACAAAGAATATTATCCTCATAGGACTGAGACCTATCATAGGTCAGGTCCACTTACCACTGGGTATCGTCGTGTACGATCACCTGGTGATATCAACCCTTCTTTCCCGCAAAGAAGGCGTCATGATATTATTATCGGATGTCTGGCGTTCTCACCTAACCTTTGAGCAATTCACTGGTCACCGTGGTTTTGACCACTGAACATGGAGAAATTTGATGGGTCACAAAATCCCATCGAATTTCTTTAGATCTATACGATCACCATTCGAGCAACAAGAGGAGGAGAGCACATCATGGCGAATTACCTTCCTACTGTGTTTAAAGCATCTGCTCGTTCGTGGTTGTCAAATCAACCACAGGAGTCGATTTATTCATGACAACATCTCTGTGATCTACTACTGACTAATTTCCAAGGTACCTACAATTGTCCCGGAAAGGAGGATGAATTGCACAGGATGAGACAGAATGCCAATGAAACCTTACGCTAATTCATTTGGCATTTTAGTCAAGTTCACAATTCCATATGAGATGTTTCTGATTCTTCTTTTATCAGAGCATTTAAGTAAGGAGTCCGCAGTAGAAAAATCACAGAAGACATCACTTTAAATCTTCCGGCTACTGTTGCTAAGCTTTTTGAGATGGTCGACCGATATGCAACTGCTGTAGAAGCGGTCGAGTGGAACAGAACCATCGATCGAGATGATAAAGATCCTCAGGAAGCAGGTGAAAGTAGTAAGAAGAAGGATAAAAAGGCCAAGAAATCCAAGAGCAAGACTAAAAGCAAAAAACCTCACGTCAATAGCTCTAAGGAAATCTTAGCCGTAAGCAATAAAGAGCCTCAAGGCTCCAAGCTATATTCCAACCGGGGCAAGGATAAATGCCCCAAATGGAAGAATGACGAGCCTAGGTGGTGTCCTTTCTATAAAACCTTAACACGATCTTCGCAACTGCTGACTTTTCCAACGAAAACTTGAAAACTATTACACCGACAAAAGACCTCTTCCTACGTTTGAGGAGGTAGAGCAAACAAGTGGTCGAAAGCAGTCGAACGATGATGAGGAGATGTCGTTCCAAGATCCGAAGCACACCATCTGAAGGCTGTCGAGCGTGAGGTAAACTCCATTGACTCTTCTCTTGTCAATAAATTACCGAAGTGGTCAGAAGTCATCATCTCTTTTGAGAAGGGTGATTGTCCGATCCCTTCTATTCGACTAGGTCGATTTTCAATTGTGGTCGAGCCCACTATGAACAACTGCTGAGTAAATCGTGTGTTAGTTGATGGTGGGAGTTCATTAAATATATTATTTACAAGTGCCCTGGATGAGATGCAAGTACCTAGGACCAAGGTAAAGCCTGTATGATACTCATTCTATGGGATCATACCGGGGTCTTCGGCCAAACCCATTGGCCAAGTTTCTCTCCCTGTAACGTTTAGTTCTCTAAACAATTTCAGGATAAAGAAAGTGCATGACCATGCCACTAGTGGTCGAAGAGTCGACCACATGTTGTTATCGGTCACATGATCGAGAAAGTATTGAACAATCCATGGATGACAAAGTATCTCACCTAGAGTTCAACCAGGTATCGTGAGGCAAAGGGAGAATACACGAGCAGGTCGTTCAGTTCGACAATATACAGACTAGTTGTATGGTGATACAAGCTGGTCGTAGTCTGGTCGAACATAATCACTAAGTGGTCGTAAACTAGTCGTAAGGAGTTATGAAATGGTTATGATTAAATACAAACTGGTCGTATAGAGATACGAGCTAGTCGTAAGTGATAAGGACCTGGCCGTTGATCATATTGCATTAAGGTTCATCCGATATAATTTGTGTGTATTCAAGAATCGTTATATCCAACTAGGAATCGCTAACGACTCGTGGTCGAAAAGGGTTTTCGAGTCAGAACCGAATACACATGAACCTACAAGGTCACATACTTAATGGGTTGGAACAAACATATTTGGATAGAATCCATCATGGGCACTATATAAGAGGATGCTTGAGGCTATTGGGATAGAGGATATACGAGTCACATGAGTCGCTCCACCGAAACCTTAGCCACTATCTTCTCGGAGAGCCCCACTGTGCGAGTTGGTGCTAGCACACCGACGTACGATGTTCCATCCCTAAACGTGTGGATACTGTAGAGATGTTACTACGGTTGCCATTGCGCTCGAGGACGATGCCCGATCTTCAACGAGGAACGTGATTGGTTACTAGAGGTGATGATCGGCTTTGGAAGCACTAGACGATCGACTACGACCACTTCATCGATGCGCTCGACGTTGGATCAGGCTATTCCAACTCTTCTTCTGCTGCACTACGCGTCTGGTGTAATGATCTATGATCTCTTTCTTGCATGACATCATGGTTTACGTGGTAGAAAATTTGAATTCCGTAGCCTTCCCGTATCCCTTCAGTGGTATCAGAGCCATCTTGCGTAGTTTTTAATCTAGATCGGTCGCATATACTTGATATGTGGCAGTAGTAGATTGTATCTATTACTGGCCGGGTCTGGTAATCTAGATCGGTTCATATGGATGGAACGGTCTAGGCACTAATTGATAAGATCAATCGGTTTTCGACGGTAGTAGATGGGGTTACGGGCAAGGTAGTCAGAGTCGAGATCCCGAGTCGGATCGATTTGCCTCCGGTAGGATTGAATCGTAGTATCGAATCGTAGAATCGGTGATTCTACGAATTTGTAAAAATACACATATTTACCATCTATACTATAAGTTTGTATGATTCTTATAAGGTTTACCACTTACTTATTACCAAAAAAGGGGCAAAACACTTCTTATCACACAACAGAAAAGCATAATGGTTCTGACATGATGGGTGATATAGTTCTGAACTACAGGAGAACAACATTACCACACTCATATAATATTTTGCATGCTCCTTATTTATTTATAGTTTCATTCTAAAAAATTAATATCAACAAATTTTGCTCTAAAACAAAATATCAGCAAAGACTGGCCTCTAAAAAAATTGCAATTTTTTTTTGCCCTAAGACTCTGCGAGTAGGATCGACGTAAGACTTGGATCGACGGGCTGTCGTGGGTTCGTAGAATCGTAAGACTCTAAGAGTTGGATCGCGATCCTAACTACCTTGGTTACGGGAGGTATGCGCTGATAGCACCAGATGATTTACCATGCTTGTTTACAACCACATTGCATGATACTCCTACCGGTCGGAATTCCGCCATCGGGGTATGCTGCAGTGCGTGATCGTATGAAAGCAGGTGATCAGATTGGTTCATAATAGGGTTAATATGATTAATCCGATGAATTTCCAAGGCTCAGTTACGTGAATAAGATTCATATCCTGAAAAATTTTATGTGTTCATGTCACTCGATAGAATTAGATTCTATGCCTAACTCGTTTTTGTAGGGGTTGATGTGAATAGTATGACCCATTGTGTATGCGATGCATGTATGGATTTTTCATGGCTTGCGCGTCATACTGTGAGATAGCCATCGACCTGCATATTATTGTATAACGGTCTGCGTGCTGATATGTGATGTTTGATATTATCTCATGTAATTCATTACTAGATTTTAGGAGTAATTGCTTAGTAGATGAATGCGGTCGGAGATTTCAAGCATGATGGTCGGAGGTTAGGAAGCATGGTGATGGAGATTTTTCATGTTAAGGGCCACTAGTAGGGTGCCCGTGCGATGCAACGGAACCATAAAAGAGATGGAACCACAAAAGTGAGTGACACATAAAAACAGAAACATGAACTCTGTCTATTGCATCACCTGCTCGTATTACTACCCGAGAATTAAAATTTTGAGCTCATATATTGTTTACTTTTGGAAGTTGATGTTGATGTCGACTTCCCTCCCCAACGCGCTGCCCATTTCCAGTCATTGTCGGTCGATAAAAAGACTAAGAACAAGAGTGTAGTGACATTATAGGCATGTTTGGCACTTGTGGTTTTCTGGCGGTTTTTGGTGGTGGTGCGAGGTGAATGACTCTGGTGAGCGTCCGGACTAAAGAGATTTGGTGGTTAGCTATCTGGGTTTTAGGTAGACTGGCTGCAGCTTCCGAGATGAAAAATGTCTGAAATGCTCATGAGAACAGTAATGCTTGTTTGATGCCGTGTAACGCAATTAACAACATTTAATGACAATTGACGATTATTAATGACGACTACCGATAATTAAATCAATTAATGATAATTAATGAAACTGACCATAATTAACGACATTTAACGCAAATTAACGATAATTAAGGAAATTGACCCCTCGACTTCTCCCTGGTACGTTTTTCTCATTTAGTTTGTGCCCATTGACATGTGGGGATTCTATTCCAATAAGTGATAGTGACGGTGCTGAGAAATACGCCAAATTTGGCTGGTTTACGTAAAGTTCAAGTGTGTACGCCACCAAGTGAAAAGCTAAAACTTTAGGTTGCAAGCAGCACGCTCGGCTTAGTAAGCATATTTCAATTTTCTCCAATTATACATGCTCGTGCCGAAAACTTTCAATATGCAGATCTGGTTTATATTAATTACATTTCGAATAGAAAATAAATTGTAAATACACTAAGTTGGATATAATACAAGATTTTTTTATGGTGGCAACTTTTTCCTAAATGAGTACTTCTAGCCAGCGTTACCATGTTTGCCTGTAATGACAATCTCACATATCATTGGCAATGCTACAACACAGGAAAAAATTATTACAATTGTCAGTTGTGTAAGCAAAGATTCAACAATCTTCATATATAGTTTGAAAGATCATCGAAAAGTACATAGATTATACCATGTGACAGTCTATAATATAGACATTTATCAAAAGTGGAGATACTACAATTGAATCCTTCCACCGTAGGATCAAGTTAGATCACTATAGCCCTACAAGAGGTGCTATATGGAACATACCAAAGAGGTCTCGGGACTGTTGATACTACAACTAATCTGGTAGGACTGTTGAAACTGTGCTGTATTTATCGAAACACGTCCACTCATTGACGCGCTCGTTCGAGAGTAGCCCAAAGACGCTCCGACTCAAGGGCCAAGTCGAAATACGCCTAGAGGCTCTCTTCCCTCACTCGAGGTGTCTCGACATGGTAGACCCGATCGACCGCCGTCTCGATGTAGCCATCGAAGCGACGGCTATCCTCCTAGAGACGTACAACGTCGTTCTAGAGGACCACGTTAATGGCGAGGTTAGCTCGCCAGAAGAGGGAGACCACCTGGAAGACATGGCAGAGGAGGATCTCAAGACGGCGGAAGGTGGCCATCACATGCTCGACATAACCTCGGGCAAAGGAGGGAGGACACTGTGCACAGTGTCCTTCTGTTGCATCCGCCAACGTACATCTGGCAAGGTGCTCGTATAGGATGGCCAGGTAGGCCATCAATATCGACATCAAGGATGGGTAGGGAGCCATTTCGTTTGTGCTTGAGAATAGAGCGATGTGGGGATATTTATCTTCAATGGTGAATGATTATTTTTATAAAACAAGGAACAAATTCGACGCGTGAGACGAAGAGATGCATCGAAGAGCCGAAGCGGCACTAGGGAGATGAAGAGACATATACAAACACTTCCAATCATAAACTGTCTGTGATACTTTTTAAGAACCGTCTGTGATTTATCACAGACGGTTCAGATTAAAAACTATATGTGATGTCTGCAATTACCACATACGATTTTTGTTAAGAACCGTCTGTGAATTATCACAGAACAAGAACTATTTGGGATGTTTACAATTACCACAGACGGTTTTTGTTAAGAACCATATATGAATTATCACATACGATTCTAGCCATTGCTAGTAACATAGACGATCACGCTTGTAAAACCGTCTATAATGAGGTGTCCAGTATAGATTATAATGTAGTAGTGAATGGCCTCAATTTTCAAATTCTAGCTTAAATAATTATTTAATCCATTATTGATTCTTGAGCCTTTTCTTGAATTTATAAAAGATTTTTCCCTATTTTCTCCGAGAATAAAAGCATTCTTGAAATATTAATAAAAACTTTTCAAATTCTGAAAAATATTTTATTTGGGTTCAAAATATTATGAAATACCTCTTTAATTTTTTTTAGTGTCTTTTGCTATTTTTCAAAGCCCAAAAAACCTTTTCTTGACTTTTTCTTCTTATGGGAAACTATCCGACATAATATAGGAAAAATCCACATCTAGCGGATACTAGTTGTAATATCTCGTTTATTTACAGAGAATATAAGGAGATTGAGAGATTCCTTATCTGTCTTGCCAAGAAACAGGACAAAATCTGTAGTCATCTTGCAACGTGATTTTCGCGACTAGGACGGCTTCGAATGAAAAACCTCATAACTATAAAGTTGTAGATCACTTTCTATAGTACAATTTAGAGTCCTCATTGACCTAATTTAAAGTTCCGAGGTTTGAGATATGGGGCCCGTAAGGCAGGCTGCACAGAGAACCAAGGTCCGCAACTGAGTCAGCTTTCAAGGCAAATTTCGTAATGAAGATGACGTTTTCAGAAAAACTCCACAAATAGAAAGTTGAAGTACTATGAGTTAGCTAAATTTTAAGACAAGAATTACTCCATGTCGAGTTTAGGAGAGAAAGTTACGACCTCCGAAGTGGCTACTGCACAGAAAGAAAACTCGAGAACTTGGGCCTCGGGCCTTTAGCCCAGGAGGCCTAGGAGGGTGTTCGGCTGAACCCTAGGTTTTTTCCCCTTACGCCTCCCCTCCTTTTCCCCCTATTAGCCGCCACTTCTCCTCTTCCCCACGTCCCTTTCCTCCCTATTGGCGCCCCTTCTCCTCCTTGGTGGTGCCCCTCCCCATCTGGTGCTCCTCCATTGATGCTGGCCAAGGTAAAGGAGGACGCCTCTTTCAAGTGTTGCTGGCCAAGGGAGAGGAGGAAGGGGAAGTGCTCATGAGGGATTTTTAGTGAGTTCTTTCGTGTCTTCTAGGGTAAATCTCAACTCCTCGCTGGTTGATTTAATTGTTTTTCTATGGGTTGTTGTTTAGCGATTATGGTTCCTGCTGAAATTGAATCTGAGATCTATAGCCTTTTTTATCAGTAGTTTTCGTCTAGATCAGGGCAAAAGTAGAACTTTTTGTCTCCTAGATAATTGTGGGAAATGTTGTTAGGTTTCAGTAGGATCTGAGATCACGTTATTTGGAGTTGTATTTTGGAAGTTATGATGATTTCATTGCTGCTGTCCAGAACTCTATCAAGATTACAACAGTCGTATTAACTAATAGATAATAATTTGTTAATGGCCGAATCAGGGTTGTCTCCCAACACGACTTTTGTAGGTAATTTCGTTAGCTTTCCATATTGATAAAGAATTCAATTTTTGGATCAGCCAATTGAAAGTTATAGCTATTTTAGTGCCGCTGTTCATTGTGTTTGTCAGTTCTGATAGTGGGTTTTTCATCTGACAGTTATGTGTAGTTAAAAGCATAATTTGGAGATCTCACCAACTAGATTTTTTTAGATGATTTTGTTATCTTTCCAGAGAATCTAAGAATGCATTTTTATGATTTACAGAGCGAAATTTATGTATATTTTAAGGCCACTGTCCAGTGTAGTTCCCTGTTAGTTTGTCGTCTGAATTGAGTAGATCAAATAGATAAACTTTGGGTTTTGGGAAAGCATTGTTGAGCGTTGCGGATAGCATCATGTTACCATGTCGATCTCATTTTGAGTAACTCGATTGTGTAGGAGGAGTGACTTCGGCATTAGTGGTACCTTCCTTGCCTCCTAACGCGTCGCAACGCGAAAGACAAGTACACTTTGAATTGACTTGACTATTTATTTGCTAAGTGAAACTTATGAAATGGTTAAATTCTATAAATTGTGATTAGTTCCAGTATTACTTGTTCCTTTCATGGTTGTTATCTCATATTTCGTTGAGAGTATGTTTTTCATTACAATGTCTCCATTCATAATCCACCCACGGGAGTGAGTAGTTGTCGTAGTAAAAAGACTAGACAGATGGGTATGAGGACCCTCCGTACAGCAGAGACCCTCCGTACCCTTAGTCTTGGGTGAAGGACCGAAAAGGGAGAAGAGCCAAAGACACACGCGTGTATTGCTTTGTATGTGCTGTATACAATGGAGAGAATGGGAGAGTGAGAGAGCCAGCCTCCCCCTTATGCCCTTGGGGGCTTATTTATAGGGGGCAAGGAGGGACTTTTACCTTCTTGCCCCCAGAGGCGAGAAAAGACAAAAGGGCATTTATGTACATTGGCCTAGAATACACTATACAAGCTAGGTAAACACAAGTACGGTATTCCTGACGGCCCACCAGTATTCCTGACGACCCTAGGGTGCGGGGCACCCCTTGGGGCCCTGCTACGACAGTAGTGAAGTCCCATCATTCTAATATGGGCAAGTAAGATCCACCATTCCAATGTGGGCAAATTGGATCCCTATTTTAAAAGATTCTTCATACGGGCCTTGGTTCTCCGTATTTTGTATAATGCGGGCCTGAGTAAATACCAACAAGTGTTCACTGGCTATACCGGTATAAGCAGAAGAGAAGAGCGTGCATTTTCATACTTGCATAAGTTTCCTGTCTTTCTTCTCATGTATTCGAATATCGTAAATGACATGTATTTGATCTAGTACTTATGTACTATTCAGTTGTATTTGCTGAGTCGTGGACTCACTCTTGCTAGTTTGTTTGTTTTCGGTAAATTCTGAAGACATCATGTTTGGGAGGGAGTAGACACATGGATACACTCACTCATTTCACATATTAATTAATAAACCTGCTGTTATCTTTTAGTTGAGAGTTTTGGATTGTAATCAATGGTGTTCTGATGACTATTATTGTACGCCGTTATATTTTGGTTGATCTAGTTAATGATTTATATTCATAAATATTTTGTTGGTAGTATTTCTCTTGAATGGAATATCATGATCGGACAATTAGAGTTTTGTTATGTTGCTGAAAAATGTTAGATCAAATTCTATAATCGTTCTCTTATGTGTTGGACTCTAATTGTCGGTAGTTGTCAAAGTGTTGAAAGTATATTGTATTGTTGTTTGGTGTTAGCGGTTCAGGTAACATCTTGGCTTTCGCAAAGTCAGGGTGTTATAGTAGTCACTTCAAATTTAGCCCTAAATCTGTATTAGGGCTTGTATCCGGGCGGATAATAAAATAGATTCCCTTATTCGGTTACCGACTGGATCTAGCTTTCTGATCGGGAATTATCCGCCACGGTTTCACCCCTACCGAGGCTTATGGTATGCACATCCAGCCATCTAGGCGCTAGGGCTGCCATTAGTAATGCCCATTCCCTTATATGAACATTCTTAGACTACTCAAACAAAACCAAGCGGGCCAAAGAGACTGGTTTTTAAAAAAATGTAGCTAGTATAAAACAACATATTTTATATACATATATAATTAGTCCCATTAACTATCAATGCTATATTTTTCTCATCTCACAAGTTGTACGATCTTTGGCGTCTTTGCTTGCTACCTTCTTTGTGGTGCCGCCTAAGCGCTAAGTGCTAATGCGTGATTAGGCGGTATCAACTTGTCAAGTGTTAAAATGTATGATCCAAAAGTCATCGACTCGCTAGGTTTTCGCAAATCGTGTGAACTTTGCTAAATATAGTATTTACTGATATTGTACCAAAAATAATTAGTATTTATCAATACCGAACTGTATTTTGAAAATACCATATTTTCCAAACTAATAATACTATATTTATAGAATATACCATATTTACCGAACCAACAATCCTACACGCCTACGCCTAGCTTTTCCTACTCTTGTCTTGCTTTGATTGTCCCCCAATTAACTACTGCCACCGCCACCACCTTTTTGGCCATTTCATTCATTTCAATCCCTGATAATGAAGTAAAAAAATCATTCAATAAAATTTATTTAGATGAACAAGAGAAAGGAGAGCTTGGGAAGCACAGGAGAAAGAAACACAATGAGAAGTGCAGGAAGGGACTCGAAGCGATGCCGGATCGAAGCAAGTAGCTTCAGTAGGAGTGATGAAGGTCAGCGCCAGAAAACACCCTCTTGGTTCCCCACTCAGCTCCTCTTTGCTCCTTCTTGGTTTGCCAGAATGGCCGAGGAGGACATGCGACGGCGGCGAGGAGGCGCATGGGGAGGGCGCCGGTGGGGTAGGTAGCGAGCGCACACGCGAGACGAGCTGTGGAGGAGGGCCGGGATGGGAGGGATAGGAGTAGGTAGGGCAGGTTGCGCTGCAAGAACACCTTGGCCGATTGCTCTGACCATGGATCAGGTGTGAGAGCACCAATATCTCTGCTACTTAAAAAAGCACTCGGTGGTGACGGTGAATCTGCGAATTTTTTTTTGAAAGAATATTTTTAAATTTTTTTACAAAACTAGGTAATCGTCTCCAAAAATTGCAAAAATAGGTCTCTGTCGCTTGATTCATCGGCGATAGGCTCTATCTTGATTGAAGCGCGCAGGAACCCGAGCAGTGGAGCGAGTTCCTCTCGTCAGTTCAACTGGCGACAGATTTCTAGGAATTTTTAAATATAGTAAATAAACTCAAAAAATTACGAATTTGTTTGTGGAGCTTCCTGATAGAATTTTCTTGCTGGTGTAATTTTTTCATCATTTTATGCCTTCTGAATTTGTCTACAAAATTCATTTAAGTATACTATTTTTAGGAATTTGTACATATATCAAATGAGGTCCAAAAATTATGAAATGTTTTGTGAACGCTTCTTACATAGTGTAATTATTTG
Organism: Ampelocalamus luodianensis; assembly: GCA_036346255.1. Lineage (NCBI taxonomy): Eukaryota > Viridiplantae > Streptophyta > Magnoliopsida > Poales > Poaceae > Ampelocalamus > Ampelocalamus luodianensis. Next base: position 57,940,983 of record CM070617.1, on the reverse strand, counting down.
TGTAATTTTCCTAGAATTTTGTATGCTCTGAAACTATCTCTAAAATTAACGGTTTACATAATCAAGTACACTGCATCAAAAACCTAAATTAAGAATTTTGTAGACAAGTTCAGATCATATAAAATTCTGTAAAAACTACACAATCAATTAAACTATGTAAGGAGTGTTCACAAAAAATTTCATAATTTTTGGACCTCATTTGTTATATGTAAAAATTCCTACAAATAGTATATTTAAATGAATTTTGGAGATAAAGTTAGAATGGATAAAATTATAAAAAAATTACATAAGCAAGAAAATTGTATGAGGAAGCTCAAAAAAAAAACATTCGTAATATATGAGTTTATTTACTATATTTAAAAAATCCTAGATTCCTATCACCAGTTGAACTGGCGACAGGAACCCGCTCTTTTCCTGTCGCCAGTTCAACTGGCGATAGAAGTCTGTCGCCAAATGAACTGGCGATAGAGACCTATTTTTGTAATTTTTTGAGGTAATTATCTAGTTTTGTAAAAAAAAATTAAAAATATATTATTTTTAAAAAAATTCGTGAATCTGCCACCCCTCTGTACTTGCATGTGGGCTCTGTCTATCAACGAGTGCCACCTCGCCCTCAACATCTTGCACCTCATCTCCTATCCCGAACCCCAAGTCACACTCACACCTCCCCATCTCCTCTGTGCCACCCTAATCAACCCTAGGCTGGGACTATTACTCCTTACTAGGAAGATAACCCGCGCCCTACGGCGCGGGAACGGACCGGCGCGTTTTGGCGAAGGCCTGGACAGGCATGCGCCTCCTGGGCCCACTGGACGGCGTTGCGACGCGCTGCCGAACAGCTCGCGAGGCCACGGGCCCACCGGACGCGCGTCCGAGACGCAGCGAAAGCAGCGCACGATCGAGCGGACGGCGTTCGCGCGACGACGTGGCTCATTTTCCACCAAGCGCTCCGGCTCAGATCGGCGTCCGTCCACGCGCAAGATCGGGTGGTCGATGTTCGTGCGAAGACGTGGACCGCTCCCGACCAAGCGACGCGGCGCTGATCGTGCGGCCGCGAGAGGCTCGCGGAAGCGGTCGGACGGCGCGTTTTTTCCGGACGACGTGGCCAGGCCAAGAGGAGGCCAATCCCACGCAGAATTAACATATAGAATGTCCGACGCCGATCTCACCCCGCCGGAGTCTCCCTGTTGGCCTACTCAATTCTGTGCTACCCTCCCACCCTATCCTCTCCCTTCCCCTCCCGATTCACGTCGTCCCTGGTGCTACTTGTCGCCTCCCTTGCGCGGAATCGAAGAAGCGATGAGGAAGCTACGGCGGCGGTGGCGGTATTGGAGACTGATGGGAGGACATAGTTCAGAGGCAAGGCTTGGGATTTAGTCGTATGTGCTCACTACAGTTGAGTTCAAGCCAGCTGACCACTTGGTCGAGCCTCTAAACCGTGCTCAATGGATGAAATGCCCAGTGCCAGAACCAACTTTGCATAAGGTATTCTTGGTCGTGACATTACGCTTACTTCAGAACAAGCTAAGATTTTAATACACGGTTACATGGTGGATGTGTGCACAATTTTTTTTTAAACAATCTTTTTTTGATTTTTTTTATACTAATAACCACTTGTCCATCCTTAAAAAAAACTTTATTTATAAATCTGACTTTTTCACCCGGCCACAACCCGTGGTATGGAAAATACATGCTACCACACCATTAATCATAATGTGGTCAAATCTTATCACTCAATTGATGATGGTGTGATAGTGTTATTTTTTCACACTATTGGTTCGCACTTTTTTAACAAAATGTTGGACTTACCTTGTGGGATAGTAGTGTTATTTTCTCCATCACGGATGGTGGTTTGACCAAAATAATCAGATTTGGAAAGTTGGAAGGGTGTTATTAATAAAAATAAAAATAAAAGCAGGCTAAATAATAAAAATTTTCATATGTGCACACGTGTGAGACCTTTTTTCCCTAATGGCAAATATTCAATATGTCTGTTGTCAACTAGATGATTTTTTCAACTCATCTTTTGACTAGTGAGTGAACCTTTTAAGAAGTTTCTCATTTGAAATCAATATTGGAGAGTTTTTTGTTCTCGTTGGTTCTGGGTAGCTATGTGGCGGCTGCAAATTGATAATATTTTGTGCTTGTCTATGTTTATTCTTGATGGATTGTTGAGCAGGGACATGAGTGGGTGGTGGGGTGATCCTTGAAGAAGATTGGAAGGGAGGTTAACGAGAGGGCACTATAAGAGCAGGACTGACACTGAGTTCTCTATACAGGATTTGGCCAATTAGTCCCATCAGCGATCAACGACCAGATTGGTATTTACAAAGACTTGTAGTATGTATGTTTGTCTATGCTATCCCGGTGCAATATTAGCTAGATTGAATAGATGACTTCTCTAGACAGGAAGACCACTCTGCTTGAATATGTATTACTGATTTGATTTTTGATTAATGTTTTAGGTGATTTCAAATGTTCCTCAGTTGGTTTTTACCTGCTGAAACTGTTCTACTATCGCATGCCTTTTGCACATGCCTACATCAGGGAGGATATTAGTGAAGATACTGTTAAGCACAAATTGTTTAGGAATTTGAGCTGTGGATGCAGAAGCACAAACTTTATTTTCCCGTGTTTTTAATGTCTTAATACAAAAGTGTTAACAACTGTTATATGGCGAGGCGTATTATTAGTGCAAGTTTGTGTTTCCATGGCAAGCGTATCTGAAATCCGCGATCAGATTGGAAATTTTGTATACCACTTTTTGTTGCTTTTTTATGAAATCCTTGATCAGATCAGATTGTGACTTGCATATACCGTTTTCTTCTTCTTTATAACTTGTGTGATTATCTCAGTTGTGATTGATGATGTGGCTACTTTATGAGCTAATAATATCTCAGTTGTTTCAACCCTAATTGTCAGCTTCCTTCGTGGATACTACTGAAGTATAGTTGAGACTGACAAACTATAGTAGAGTTGAGACGTGCTATAAAGGAAAAGAATGTCAAGGACCATAGCTCACATAGTGTTTCCTGCAGCAACGATGAAAACTTCGGAGCGGTAGATATAAAAACAAGCCTATAAAGAAAAAGGAAAGGATAAATGAAACATGTTCTTTCAGATACTGGTTTTATTACTTAGCAATATAATAAAATAGTTATGTACACTATTATTGTAACACTGAGCTATAGCTGAGCACAATGTGGAGGTGTGACGTCGTTGGTGCCATAGCTGCGCCGTGTAGGCCAAGCGTGTCGATGGAGGTGAGACATAGGGTAAGCACAACCAGTGGCAGCACGATAACGAAGCCAAGCAGAGCAAGATAGTGTAGAGCTTGCCCGAGTGCTATGTAGGCTGACCATAGCGAGGGAGGTACAACGTAGACTGAGCATGACATGGGGTAATCCAAAATAGCCTAGAGATTTTATTTATTATTATTATTTGTAGCAAAGCACAGGCATTCACTAGTAAGATCAAAGAAGGGGGAGAGATGATGGCAATTTTGTTCATTCAATCTAGACGAGGGGTAAATTAGTCTTTTTGCATGAAACTTAACCTTTGAGTTAGGGTTAACGGTCAACAATGGCATGCCGTGCCAAATTTTTGAAAACATATGGCATATAAGGAATAAGCACTTATTCAAAGCCAGGTCATAGAACCGGGAGTTATTCAGTGACTTATAATAAATTTTCTCTTATTAAGAACAATATGTTATTCAAAGAGACTAGGGCAATCTATCTGTTGTTTGTTTCAACTCAAAGGGAGATTGGTGACTTGCGATGAACATATTAGTCCTCGTAAATTCACTTGTTGTGCAAAATGGTGTAGCAAGTCGCCCTAATGACTTCAGTTAAATCAAGGCTAACTTGGGCAAGGGCGTTACACCAGCTCCCCATGAAGACATGAATGTGCTATGTGAAGAGATGAATTCTATTGAGGCACATTATGCTGGGGTAGTCAGGATTTGGCAAGGAGATATGGGTCAGGAAAGAAGTATACGTATCCTGCAGCTACTATGCCATGCCAGGAGACAGGCTGGCACAAATGCTTCTGCTTGAAGTCAATGAGGTGTTCTTCGTAAAGTGTTTGTGCCGAAGTAGTTTAAGAACAACAATGCAGTTCTTTTTGCCGAGCTGGCAAGGGAACTGACACCAATTCTACTAAGTGCGAAAGGGTAAAATACAATGTTCAGGCTCCAGTGTGATACTATGGAGTTAAGGAGTATATATATATTTTTTTCTGAAATGGTAGGTGTGATTGACAAATTTAGCTTCCTACCAAAATCAATAGAAAAAAATGGCATCGCGAAGCTAGCGAGACTTGACACGTCTTGTCCGTATCTCAAGAGTCCGGACTCCCCTCCTCTATTCATCCCTTGGGGCAAAGTCCTCTACCAAGTGTCGAGTCGAGGGCCTGCCTGTCGGGACCCAAAATTACGATTCTGGAACCCTATGTGTATACTGCATTAGTCCAGGATCATGTTAGTGCACACAGTATCAACATAGGTGGATACCAATCCACACAAGCGATAAATAAAGTAAACGATTAGTTTGAATAATAAATAAGGGTTTCAACCTTATGGTCGAGTTTACACTTATTAAGCCACGCAGTGCTAACAGAGAATAAAATAGCAGTTGAACAGAAATAACTTCAGCGTAGATCCAACACAGGCAACCGACTGGGATCCAGACCTTAACAATCAGCAACCTTCGACGAACTCCTCATCGAAAGCAGGCGTAGACTCCTCCTCTTCTGTAGGTTTGGGCGTAAGTTTTATAACAAGCGTGAGTACACAACTGTACCCGCAAATCATACCACAGAATGCAGTTTATAGATGCAGGCTTATTCCAAAGAAAAGGCTTTTATGATTATTTTGCAGAAATACAACATTTGCAATTGAATACAATAATAGATTGAAATGCAGTTCAAAACAAATAGACAATATTAATTTAATAGTTCTTTTCACAAAGACACAAAGCGAAACAGATTATTTCACATAGCCATAAGATTGAGGTCGCATAGCTCCCATCCCAATATTTTATGAAAACTACCCCTCGTGTGAAATCCCCGAGCATGTCCATGACTGCGGACGCGGCTATTCGAATAGATTGATTTAACACTCTGCAGAGGTTGTACACTTTACCCACACGATACAACTAGTGTTGCAAGCACTAATCATAACAAAACGGTTCAGAAACATCATCTTAACATTGACACTCCCGATGTGCTTACAAACCGCTATGCCAACCCAAACGGAGCGGTTTGGCATAACACACACCGCTGGACAGAGACACGGCGAACCGCCCCGTGATGCGACTACCTTGTAGTACACACCTCCACCCATAGTCTAACCTACCACCTGAGTAATCAATGCCAAGAATCCATAACTTACTAAGTTAAACCCGTCCCATACCACGCATGTGGTCGTATAGTAAGACTCAGTTCAATGGCGCACAAAGTTAAGTCCTTAATTGACCAAGGCAAGACTTACATGTTCTAACTAGATCACAAAGATTATCATTCCCATTCACAAAGTCCACCATATCACAAAGTATCCACCACTTGCCTTGGTCCAAATCCTTTCCCACCCAGTTGGTTTTAGTGCAACACATGCTATCACGAAGTAATAACACATAACACACAATTTTACACAAAGTTTCATAGCCACTTAGTCAAATTCAATATTTGAAACTTACACGAGATGTGAGACTCGTAGCATGGCTAAGCAATTGTACTCGCATCTAACCAACCCACGTTGGTGCTATAATATTACCAACTAATAAACCAATCTAGGGTGACAAGGTATTATGACATACAAGGCCAAGGTGGTATTAACAAATTGGATAATAACTATACCCGAAAGCATTTAAATATATAATTAAACTAGAATGCAATACTTGATACAAAGTAGTTTGAAAACTGAGTTCAAGATGATTGAAGGTATGACTTGCCTTGGAAAAGGTCTAAGTACTGGTCTTGATCTTGAGGTGCTCCTTCTTCTCCAAAATTTCACGACGAATCGACGTCTACTCGCAAATGAGACAAATAAATACAATAAATAAATAACAAAGGCAAAACAAACTCCAAAAATTAAATACAAATCTCAAATAAATAGAGATCGAATTTAGATAAATTTAGGAATTTGAATGGGCTCAATCGGAGTTCGGATGCAAAAGTTATGGGCTCTGGAAGTTTAAATCTAAAAGAAAAACCCTAAATAGGATTTTCTGAATTATTTTTTAACAGAAAAATCAGATTCTTGCGCAAGCATGACGTCAGCCCTCAGAATTTCGGAAAAGAGATAAATAAAAAGAAACACTGACGTGAGGGACCCACATGTCAGAGACACGGCTCACGGTAGACCAAGTCTACCGAGCCTCGGGATCTGGAGACCGGTGGATTGCCGCGCGGGCGCACACGTTAGCGCACGGGATGAGGTGGCGGGTGACGTGGCGTCCAAGTCAGACACGTCGGGGAGGGCGGCACTGGACCCTATGGTCGCCGGCGAACGGCAGCTCCTCGTCAGCGGCGGACGGCACCGGGAGGTAGAGGGGGATGCGGGGATCTCAACGGCGTGCTCACGGGTGCTCGGGGTGGACAAGGGTGACCGGCGGCGAGGTTAAGGCGGAGCTTGAGGCTCGGGCTCGGCGCGCGGCGTTGGAGGTTCCCGGCGGCGGCAGCGATTCAGAGATGCGCGGCGCGGCGATCCGAAGATGGCGTCCAACGGCGGCGGGGAGGCTGACGGCAGCGGCGGCGGCAGCGAGGTCCTCGGCCGTGGCGAAGGCGGCGGCGACTAGGACTCTAGCGACGATCTGGCGGCGGCTAGGGTTTACGGAGACGCGCGACTCGAGTGCCGGGCACGAGGTCCTCGGGCCTTAAATAGCCCCGGGGCGTGTCGCGAAGAACGCGGCGGCGAGAGATATCGGAAGGAAGGTGGAGTCCGCCGAAGGCGATGATGGCGTGGCGGGTGGGACCCACACGTCGATGGCTAGGGCTCGGGCGCGCGCGCGCGGCAGCGGCGCGCTGCGTAACGGACTCAGGATCGATCGTCCATCCACGATCGAGCGGTCCACAACACGTGTGACATTCGAACCCCGACATCTCGATTGCATCCGACCATCCATCCTTGATCGAGCGGCTCACAAGCGTTGATGACTTGAGTCGCCGAATAGCCCATCTCCATCGGACCGCTCAAAGGGAATCGCGGTGAGGTTTTACGCGCGCGCTGGAGAGAAGAGGAAGAGGGCGACACGCGGGGACCACTGTCGAGAGAGGCGCTCGCAGCGCTTTGCAGGTAAATTTGAGCAGTGGGCGAAGGAGGGTTTGGGCTGGGTTTCGGCCCAAGAACTTTTCTGAGATTTTAAATAGCTTTTCTATTTTGTAAAATACCAAAAATTCAAATAAACAATAGAAAATAGCAAATGAACTCAGAAAAATTCTAGAAAAATCTAGAAAATATATATGAGCACATAGAACCCAAATAAAATAGTTTTGGCTATTGTTCATGTTGGGATTATTCACATTAAATATTTTTTATTGTAAAGTCCAATATTAAGCTTTTGAATTAAATTCAAATAAATCCAAATGGTGACTTTTCTCCCTACTAACTATTTAAAAGATTTTTAAAACTAAAAAAATTGGGATGTTACAAACCTCCCCCTTTAAAGGAATCTCGACCCCGAGATTCAGGCTAGCTAGAGAAATGGCTAGGAAACTCGGCTTTCAGCTCTTCTTCACGCTCCCACGTTGCATCTCCTTCTGAGTGGTTGCTCCACTGAACCTTGCAAAAACGAACAGTCTTACTTCTTGTGTGGCGCTCCGCGACATCCAGAATCTTGACTGGCTGTTCCTTGTAGGTGAGATCCTCCTTTAAGTCGATCGATTCTAGCGGGGCTTGCTCTTCTGGCACACGGAGACACTTATTCAACTGCGAGACATGAAAGATATCATGCACTCCTGCTAACGACTGCGGTAGCTCCAACTGATAAGCAACTTCTCCACGGCGTTCCAAAATCTTAAACGGGCCAACATACCTAGGGGCAATCTTCCCTTTGGCATGAAACCTTTTGACACCTCTGAGCGGGGTAACTCGAAGATAGACGAAATCCTCGGGTTCAAAGCTGAGATCACGACGACGGTTATCAGCATAGCTCTTCTGCCTGGACTGAGCTATCTTCAATCTTTCTCTGATCATGGCCACTTGCTCTTTTGCCTCTTGAATGATGTCTCGACCGAATACCGAACGTTCAGTTGTTTCTGACCAATTCAACAGGGTTCTGCAGGCACGGCCATACAAAGCTTCAAATGGTGACATTTGCGGACTAGCAGTAGCGTTGTTGTCGAAAATTCGCATACGGTAAACTTTTATCCCAACGGGCAACATTAGCTAGAGCACAAGCTCTCAGCATGTCCTCCAATATCTGATTAACTCTTTCAGTCTGTCCATCTGTCTGTGGATGATACGCAGTACTGAAATTCAGATGGGTACCCAATGCTCCATGCAAACTTTGCCAAAAACGCGAGGTGAACCGAGATCCTCGATCGATACTATCTTCTTGGGCACACCGGTACAAACTAGCAATTCGCCATGTACAACTCGCAAGGCGATCTTACGAGTATGTGGTTTGGTGGCGAAAATGGGCGACCTTGGTCAAACGATCGACTATTACCCAGATCGAATCGTAACCCGATTGGGTCTTGGGTAAACCGGTAATGAAATCCATTCCTATCTCTTCCCACTTCCACTCTGGAATCTTCGGCGGTTGCAACAAACCTCACGGTCTCGGTGTTCGCTTTTACTTTACGACGGGACGTCGCACAAGGCAACGAACTCTGCGACTTCTCGCTTCAAATTTGGCCACCAAAATTTAGTCTTAATATCCTAGTACATCTTAGTACTACCAGGGTGAATCGAATACTTTGAGTCATGGGCTTCTTTTAAGATTAGTTACCTTAACCCATCAATATTTGATACACAGATACGACCATTAATCCAGAGTATGTCTTCATCATCCTTGGTAAAATCTTTAAATTTTCCTTCTGCCATTTTGAGCTTGATGCCTGACAACACAGAATCCTTTGGTTGCGCTTCACGAATCTGTTTCTCCAGGGTAGACTGTACTTCCAAACTGGCCACAAAACCTTCAGACACGACTTCTAGTTTTAGCTTCTGAAACTCGTCTTGAAATTCTGAACAAAACTCTTCCACTTCCAAAGCATTACAGTAACTCTTACGACTCAAGGCATCTGCAACTACATTGGCTTTTCCGGGGTGGTAGTGGATTCCAAGATTATAATTCTTGATCAATTCTAACCATCTCCTCTGCCTCATATTCAAATATGATTGAGTGAAGATGTACTTCAGACTCTTATGATCTGTGTAGACTTCACAGCGATTACCGATGAGATAATGACGCCAAATCTTTAGAGCATGCACTACGGCAGCTAATTCCAGATCATGGGTAGGGTAATTATCCTCGTGAGGTCTTAATTGCCTTGATGCATAAGCGACAACTCTTCCTTCTTGCATCAGGACGCATCCTAATCCTTGACGCGAAGCATCACAATAGATATCGAAATCTTTCCGAATATCTAGCAAAATCAGCACTGGGGCTGAAGTTAAGCGCTTCTTCAACTCTTGAAAACTTTCTTCACAGGCTGGAGTCCAAGTGAACTTTTTCTCCTTCTTCAACAATTGCGTAAGGGGCTTAGCAATTGATGAGGATCCCTCGATGAAACGGCGGATCTGAGTTACAGTCTTGGGCTGCTCCCAATGTAATACCGCTTTAACCTTACCGGGGTCAACTGCTACTCCCTTGGCTGTCATCACATGACCAAGGAAATCAACTTCCTTCTTCCAAAAATCACACTTACTGAACTTGGCATACAGCTGATGCTCTTTGAGTTTTTCCAAGACTATCCTTAAATGTTCGGCGTGTTCTTCCTCCGACTTGGAGTAAACCAAAATATCATCAATGAACACGACTACAAACTTGCCAAAACATTTCATGAATACTTTATTCATCATGTTCACGAAGTAAGCAGGGGCGTTAGTCAGACCAAAGGATATGACAAAGAACTCATAATGTCCGTACCGCGTTGAGAAAGCGGTCCTCTATATATCCTTAGGACAAATCTTCAGCTGATGGTAACCTAATCGCAGGTCGATCTTGGAGAACAGTCCGACTCCTTTCATTTGATCAAACAGATCATCAATCCTGGGTAGTGAATACTTGTTCTTGATGGTAACTTCATTGAGGGAACGGTAATCAATACACATCCTCATGCTTCCATCTTTCTTCTTGACAAACAACACTGCTGCTACCCATGGTGACAAACTAGGTCCCACGAAACCTTTCTCAAGAAGTTCTTCTATCTGCTTCTTCATCTCTACCAATTCATCGGCTGGCATCCGATAGGGTCTCTTTGAAATTGGTACTGTCCCTGGTACTAGGTCGATGACAAACTCGATGTCACGATTTGGGGGCATTCCTGGTAATTCTTCTGGAAACACATCTGGGAATTCACTGACGACTGGTACTTCTTCTAAGGAAAGGGTTTCCAGGCTGTTCACTAACAGATGTCCATCACGAACTGAGGTGGCTAGAAATTCCACATTGTTTCCCGTAGTATCCTCGACTGTTACGGATCTGCGGCCACAATCTAGCACTGCTTTGTGCTTGGATAACCAATCCATGCTAAGAATGATATCTGAGGTCTGGATATCTAGTACGATTAGGTTGGCTACAAAAACTCCACTCCAGGAATGAGTAACTTAGCTCCTAAATATCCCACTTTAGAGCTTAGCTTTGCTCCAGGCGACTGAACTAGCAGAGTATGCTTAAGACGCATAACTTCCAAATTATTCTTGGTTGCAAACATCCGAAACAAGCGAATCGCGAAGCTCGAGAATCAAACAAAACCGATTCAGCATGCGAGTTAACGGAAACTTACCGAAGACGACGTCCGGTGCTTCACGGGCTCATTCGAGTGGCGTGGTTGACACGACCTCACGATCACCGATGCGGTGCTCCTCGCTTGACCGACAACTTGTGAAGCTCCTTGGTTGATGCCTGGCGCTGGCGTCTTGGATAGCGTAGCTCCAAGGTTGAAGCGTACTGGAGTGATTGTACCCTTCTGCGGACATTGGTTAGCAAAATATCCTGGCTGGCGACAGGTATAACATACCTGTGGTACGTTCTGCTGGTTGCTCCCTGGATTGGGGTTGGCAGGTGCAGGGTTGCGGATGTTCTGAGCAGCTTGACGAGTGCGAAGTTTGTGCGGTGCTCGAGCGAGGTGCAGGGTGGAAACCGGTTGAACTGCGATGGCTTGTTCTTGCCCTCTGCTGTGATTGATGGCTTCCTTGCTGAGCCATCCGACGTTTGCGGTTGTCCTCCAGTTCCTTGCGTTTGTCCTCTAGAACAAAGGCTTTATTGTCCAGCTCCTGGAAGTTAGGGAAAGTATGGGCGATTAGACTGACTTGCAGTCCAGTGTTTAGCCCCTTCAGAAAGCGACTCTGGCGAGCCTTGTTTGTGGCTACATCCTCTGCTGCATAGCGAGTTAGCTGAGAGAACTTGTTGAGGTAGTCAGACACTGACATAGCTCCTTGCTTGAGAGCGCGAAACTCATCCTTCTTCAGATCAATAATGCCTTCTGGTACATGGTATTGGCGAAATACTGCAGAAAACTCTTCCCAGGTGATGTCCTGTGGCGCCTCATGAGCGGCACAGAAATTCTCCCACCATTCAGCAGCTATACCCTCCATCTGGTGAGTAGCATACAAAACCTTCTCACGATCGCTGCACTGGGCGATCAGCAGCTTCCTTTCAATGACCCGAAGCCAATCATCTGCTTCTACTGGGGAGACATGTCCGGAGAATGTTGGTGGACGGGTCCTCATGAACTCTGCAAGTTTGGATGGTGCATAGTGACCTTGAGCAGCTGGGGCTCCATGCTGATAATTGTTGTTGTTGTTGACCTGATTGCTCATAGCTTGCTTCTGATTCATCATGGTATTCATTAGCTGAGTCTGTGCTGCCATGAAAGCTCCCAAGTTTTGCAAATCCATTGGGGGTCCTTGTGGCGGAACTGCTTCTGCGGCTGGTTGCTCACTGCCTCCTGGTGCTGGGGTGCCGGAACCACTTGTAGCAGCCTGACGAATTTGAACCATCTGATGAAGCTCCATGGTTTAGATAAGGTAGCAAGCACAAGATGAGTTAAGAACTAAACAGGGGGTAGGTTAAACCCAACAAAACACAGCTCAAGAAACTCAAACGAAATACCTTTATTAATTAGGGTCTTAGCATGACTAAAACAAATGCCTAAGGGCCTTTGCAGCTCATACTCGCACACAAAAGAAACAACGGCCTAAGTACACAAAACTACCGCCTAAAGGGCGACTTACTAAACTGAAACTGGCTAAGCCTGAAAAACAGAAGCCTAAAACGAACTACTCAAGAAAACCTCCATGACCTCGGCGCTTCGACGCATCAGAGACTCGGGCGTGAGCCGACATCTTGGCAACCGATCCGATGCCCTAGGCGAGTGCGGCGAGAGCAGATGTTCTTGGTGCAACTGGCTCAGCTGGCTCCTCTGGTTCTGCGGTTTCTTCTGGCTCAACTGGACCTTCCTCTAGATTTTCTTCGGGATCCTCCTCGGGGTCTTCCTCTTCTTCGTTATCCTAGTAGTAGAGAATCTCCTGCAGAGTAGCGACCTTCTCTTCAGCTCTCCGTAAGGCCTCATAGACATGATCCAGCTCCGTGATAGCCCTCTCTAATGCTTCCTCTGGCGGTACCAAACCGGGCAAGGTGCACAAGCGTCGCGTTGCTCTCTTCTTCTCAGCGGGTAGCGTCTTTGGCAAATCCACGTGCGGCTGCAGGGTGGTAACGGAAGCGGTGTCTTGGAGCTCCGTGCGTAGATGTTGCGAATCACGGCATGGCCAAGCGCGACGACTCATGGATTCCTTCCAGCCAAGTGATCTTCCTCACAGAGATGTGCGAAGGTTGGCTCGCCTTGTCGTTCCTCCTGGCGTAGATCGTCAGGCGACAGATCACTCAACGGTTTTGACCGTTCACAGTCCAGTTGTTGCCGACGTACAACAGACGATCAAAGCCTCCAAGAACACAGCGAGCTTCCAAAGCTGTGGCGTATCCTCCTGTACGCTCACCATAGCTCGAGAGGCAGGCATCTGTCAAGGCAGCGAAGGGAGGGTAAGAGCAACTTAAAACAGCGCGGAGAGAAAAGATTATAGCAATAGTTGAGTCGAGAGAGATATGAGAAGAGTTAAGCACTTAATTAATCTTGTAAGTTAATTTTTTCTTTAGAAAATAATTTGGACACTCTAAAGACGGCCGATCTAACTAAGGTCAAGACCTACAGTAAGTATGGCTCTGATACCACCTCTGTCAGGACCTAAAATTACGATTCTGGAACCCTCTATGTATACTGCACTAGTCCAGGTCACACTAGTGCACACAGTGTCAACATACGTGAATACCAATCCACACAAGCGATAAATAAAGTAAATGATTAGTTTGAATAATAATCCCCATCTCCCGTGTGCCACCCTAATCAACCCTAGGCTGGGACTAGGAAACGCATCATCTGACATTACAGAGTAATGTCACGGATGAACAGTGCCATGACATTGCGTACGGACTGTCGGATTGAAAACAAGAGGCTGAGATCGAGGCGTGCACTGTTCCTGAATACTGCAGCAAAACACTGTAGCGAAACACTGTAGCATATACACTGTTTATGAGTGCTGTAGCATCATTGTAGAGATTAATCTGTGCCGTTCTTCCCGAAACCGACGGCTCAGATCTACCGAATATCATGGTACTGTTCACCCGTGGCATTCCTATTACAATATCAGTGGATGCGATTCCCTGTTGGCCTACTCAATTCTGTGCTACCATCCCATCCTATCCTCTCCCTTCCTCCCGATCCACGTCGTCCCTGGTGCTACTTGTCGCCTCCCTTGCGCGGAATCGGAGAAGCGATGAGGAAGCTACGGCGGCGGTGGCGGTATTGGAGACTGATGGGAGGACATAGTTCAGAGGCAAGGCTTGGGATTTAGTCGATGTGCTCACTACAGTTGAGTTCAAGCCAGCTGACCACTTTGTCGAGCCTCTAAACCGTGCTCAATGGATGAAATGCCCAGTGCCAGAACCAACTTTGCATAAGGTATTCTTGGTCGTGACATTACGCTTACTTCAGAACAAGCTAAGATTTTAATACACGGTTACATGGTGGATGCGTGCACATTTTTTTTATTAAATAATCTTTTTTTGAATTTTTTTTACTAATAACCACTTGTCCATCTTTAAAAAACTTTATTTTTAAATCTAACTCTTTTCACCATGCCACAACCCGTGGTATGGAAAATACATGCTGCCACACTATCAATCCTGGTGTGGTCAAACCCTAACACTCCATTGGGTGGTGACGGCGTGATAGTGTTATTTTGCCACACCATTAGTTCGCACTTTTTTAACTCAACGTTGGACTTACCTCGTGGGGTAGCAGTGTTATTTTCCCATCACGGATGGTGGCATGATCAAAGTGATCAGATTTGGAAAGTTAGAGGGTTGTTATTAATAAAAATAAAATAAAAGCAGGCTAAATAATAAAAATTTTCATATGTGCACACGTGTGAGACCTTTTTTCCCCTAATGGCAAATATTCAATATGTCTGTTGTCAACTGGATGATTTTTTCAGCTCATCTTTTGACTAATGAGTGAACCTTTTAAGAAGTTTCTCATTTGAAATCAATATTGGAGAGTTTTTTTTTTCTCGTTGGTTCTGGGTAGCTATGTGGCGGCTGCAAATTGATAATATTTTGGGCTTGTCTATGTTTATTCTTGATGGATTGTTGAGCAGGGACATGAGTGGGTGGTGGGGTGATCCTTGAAGAAGATTGGAAGGGAGGGTAACGAGAGGACACTATAAGAGCAGGGCTGACACTGAGTTCTCTATACAGGATTTGGCCAATTAGTCCCATCAGCGATCAACGATCAGATTGGTATTTACAAAGGACTTGTAGTATGTATGTTTGTCTATGCTATCCCGGTGCAATATTAGCTAGATTGAATAGATGACTTCTCTAGACAGGAAGACCACTCTGCTTGAATATATATTACTGATTTGATTTTTGATTAATGTTTTAGGTGATTTCAAATGTTCCTCAGTTGGTTTTTACCTGCTGAAACTGTTCTACTATCGCATGCCTTTTGCACATGCCTACATCAGGGAGGATATTAGTGAAGATACTGTTAAGCACAAATTGTTTAGGAATTTGAGCTGTGGATGCAGAAGCACAAACTTTATTTTCCCGTGTTTTTAATGTCTTAATACAAAAGTGCTAACAACTGTTATATGGCGAGGCGTATTATTAGTGCAAGTTTGTGTTTCCATGGCAAGCGTATCTGAAATTCGCGATCAGATTGGAAATTTTGTATACCACTTTTTGTTGCTTTTTTATGAAATCCTTTATCAGATCAGATTGTGACTTGCATATACCGTTTTCTTCTTCTTTATAACTTGTGTGATTATCTCAGTTGTGATTGATGATGTGGTTACTTTATGAGCTAATAATATCTCAGTTGTTTCAACCCTAATTGTCAGCTTCCTTCGTGGATACTACTGAAGTATAGTTGAGGATGACAAACTATAGTAGAGTTGAGACGTGCTATAAAGGAAAAGAATGTCAAGGACCATAGCTCACATAGTGTTTCCTGCAGCAACGATGAAAACTTCGGAGCGGTAGATATAAAAACAAGCCTATAAAGAAAAAGGAAAGGATAAATGAAACATGTTCTTTCAGATACTGGTTTTATTACTTAGCAATATAATAAAATGGTTATGTACAATATTATTGTAACACTGAGCTATAGCTGAGCACAATGTGGAGGTGCGATGTCGTTGGTGCCATAGCTGCGCCATGTAGGCCAAGCGTGTCGATGGAGGTGAGACATAGGGTAAGCACAACAAGTGCAGCACGATAACGATGCCAAGCGGAGCAAGTTAGTGTAGAGCTTGCCCGAGTGTTATGCAGGCTGACCATAGCGATGGAGGTACAACGTAGACTGAGCATGACATGGGGTAATCCAAAATAGCCTAGAGATATTTTTTTAAAAAAAATTTGTAGCAAAGCACAGGCATTCACTAGTAAGATCAAAGAAGGGGGAGAGATGATGGCAATTTTGTTCATTCAATATAGACGAGGGGTAAATCAGTCTTTTTGCATGAAACTTAACCTTTGACTTAGGAGTTTTTTTTTTGCTGAAATGGTAGGTGTGATTGACAAATTTAGCTTCCTACCAAAATCAATAGAAAAAAATGGCATCGCGAAGCTAGCGAGACTTGACACGTCTTGTCCGTATCTCAAGAGTCCAGACTCCCCTCCTCCATTCATCCCTTGGGGCAAAGCCCTCTACCGAATGTCGAGTCAAGGGCCCGCCTGTCGGGACCCAAAATTACGATTCTCGAACCCTCTGTGTATACTGCACTAGTCCAGGATCACGCTAGTGCACACAGTGTCAACATAGGGGGATACCAATCCACACAAGCGATAAATAAAGTAACCGATTAGTTTGAATAATAAATAAGGGTTTTGACCTTATGATCGAGTTTACACTTATTAAGCCACGCAGGGCTAATAGAGAATAAAATAGCAGCGGAACAGAAATAACTTTAGCGTAGATCCAATCAATTCACCACGAAACCGCGGGATCGGACCTTAACGATCAGCAACCTTCGGTGAACTCCTCCTCGAAAGCAGGCGTAGACTCCTCCTCTTCCGTAGGTTTGGGCGCAAGTTTTACAACAAGCGCGAGTACACAACCGTACTCGTAAATCATACCACAGAATGTAGTTTATAGATGCAGGCTTATTCGAAAGAAAAGACTTATGTGGTTATTTTGCAGAAATGTAACATTTGCAATTGAATACAATAATAGATTGAAATGCAGTTCAAAACAAATAGACAATATTAATTTACCAGTTCTTTTCACAAAGACACAAAGCTAAACAGATTATTTCACATAGCCATTTGATTGATGTCACATAGCTCCCATCCCAATATTTTATGAAAACTACCACTCGTGTGAAATCCCCGAGCATGTCCATGACCGCGGACGCGGCTATTCGAATAGATTGATTTAACAATCTGCAGAGGTTGTACACTTTTCCCACACGATACAACTAGTGTTGCAAGCACTAATCATAACAAAACGGTTCAGAAATTTCATCTTAAAATTGACACTCCCGATGTGCTTACAAACCGCTATGCCAACCCAAACGGAGCGCTTTGGCATAACACACACCGCTGGACAGGGACACGGCGAACCGCCCTGTGATGCGACTACCTTGTAGTGCACACCTACACCCATAGCCTAACCTACCACCTGAGTAATCAATGCCAAGAATCCATAACTTACTAAGTTAGGCCTGTCCCCATACCAGGCATGTGGTCGTACAATAAGGCTCAGTTCAATGGCGCACAAAGTTAAGTCCTTAATTGACCAAGGCAAGACTTCCATGTTCTAACTAGATCACAAAGATTATCATTCCCATTCACAAAGTCCACCATATCACAAAGTATCCACCACTTACCTCGGTCCAAATCCTTTCCCACCCAGTTGGTTTTAGTGCAACACATGCTATCACGAAGTAATAACACATAGCACACAGTTTTACACAAAGTTTCATAGCCACTTAGTCAAATTCAATATTTGCAACTTACATCAGATGTGAGACTCGTAGCATGGCTAAGCAATTGTACTCGCATCTAACCAACCCACGTTGGTGCTATAATATTACCAACTAATAAACCAATAGGTATTATGACATACAAGGCCAATGTGGTATTAACAAATTGGATAATAACTATACCCGAAAGCACTTAAATACATAATTAAACTAGAATGCAATACTTAATACAAAGTAGTTTGAAAACTGGGTTCAAGATGATCAAAGGTATGACTTGCCTTGGAAAAGGTCTAAGTACTGGTCTTGATCTTGAGGTGCTCCTTCTTCTCCAAAATTTCCCGACGAATTGACGTCTACTCGTAAACGAGACAAATAAAAAAAATAAATAAATATTAGAGGAAAAACAAACTCCAAAAATTAAATAAAAATATCAGATAAATAGAGCTCGAATTTAGATAAATTTAGGAATTTGAATGGGCTCAATCGGAGTTCGGATGCAAAAGTTATGGGCTCTGGAAGTTTAAATCTAAAAGAAAAACCCTAAATTGGATTTTCTGGAATTTCTGAATTATTTCTTAACAGAAAAATCGGATTATTGCGCAAGCATGACGTCAGCCATCAGAATTTCGGAAAAGGAATAAATAAAAAAGAAAACACTAACAAGTGGGTCCCACATGTCAGAGACACGGCTCACGGTAGACCAAGTCTATCGAGCCTCGGGATCTAGAGGCAGGTGGATGCGCGTGGCGCTGCGTGGCTCTTGACTCGGCGGACACATGGGCGCACGCGTCGGCCTGCGGATGAGTGGCGGGTGACGTGGCGTCCACGTCGGACCCGTCGGCGAGGGCGGCACTGGACCCTATGGTCGTCGGCGAACGGCGGATCCTCATCAGCGGCGGACGGCACCGGGAGGTAGAGGGGGATGCGGGGATCTCAACGGCGTGCTCACGGGTGCTCGGGGTGGACGAGGGTGACCGGCGGCGAGGTTAAGGTGGAGGTTGAGGCTCGGGCTCGACAGCGACGGCGTTGGAGGGTTCCGGCGGCGGCAGCGGTCCGAGATGCGCGCGGCGGCGATCCGAAGATGGCGTCCAACGGCGGCAGGAGGGTGGCTGGAATGGCGGCGGCGATGAGGTCGCCGGCGTGGCCCGGCGAAGGCGGTGGCTAGGGCTCCTAGCGACGATCTGCTGGCGGCGGCTAGTGTTTCTGGAGGCGGCGCGACTCGGGGTGCGGGGCACGAGGGTCCTCGGGGCCTTAAATAGCCCCAGGAGGCGTGTCCGCGAAGAACACGGCGCGGTGGCGGAGAAATCGGGAAGGAAGGTGGAGTCCGCTTGGGAGACGACGATGACGTGGCGGTGTGGGACCCACACATCAGCGGCTAGGGCTCGGACGCGGGCGCGTGCGAAACGGTGCGGCTGCCTAACAGACTCAAGGATCTGACCGTCCATCCACGATCGAACGGTCCACAACACGTGTGACATTCGGAACCCCCGACATCTCAGTCGCATTCGGACCATCCATCCTTGATCGAACGGCTCACAACGTTGATGACTTTGAGTCGCCCGAATAACCCATCTCCATCGGACCGCTCAAAGGGAATCGGACGGCTGAGGTTTAACGCGCCCACGCGAAGAGAGAGGAAAGGCGACACGCGGGACCACTGTCGAGAGAGAGCGGGCTCGCGCGTGGTGGAATTTGAAATTTGAGCAATTTGGGCCGAAGGAGGGTTTGGGCTGGGTTTTGGCCCAAGAGCTTTTCTGAGATTTTAAATAGCTTTTCTATTTTGTAAAATACTAAAAATTCAAATAAGCAATAGAAAATAGCAAATGAACTCAGAAAAATTCTAGAAAAATCTAGAAAATATATCTGAGCACATAGAACCCAAATAAAATAGTTTTGGCTATTGTTCAAGTTGGGATTATTCACATTAAATGTTTTTGATTGTAAAGTCCAATATTAAGCTTTTGAATTAAATTCAAATAAATCCAAATGGTGACTTTTCTCCCTACTAACTATTTAAAAGATTTTTAAAACTCAGAAAATTAGGATGTTACAAAACTCCCCCCTTAAAGGAATCTCGACCCCGAGATTCATGCTAGCTAGAGAAAAGGCTAGGAAACTCAGCTTTCAGCTCTTCTTCACGCTCCCACGTTGCATATCCTTCTGACTGGTTGCTCCACTGAACCATGCAAAAATGAACAGTCTTACTTCTTGTGTGGCGCTCTGCGACATCCAGAATCTTGACTGGCTGCTCCTTGTTGGTGACATCCTCCTTTAAGTCGAACGATTCTAGCGGGGCTTGCTCTTCTACCACAGAGACATTTCTTCAACTGCGAGACATGAAAGACATCATGCACTCCTGCTAACAACTGCGGTAGCTCCAACTGATAAGCAACTTCTCCACGACGTTCCAAAAGCTTAAACGGGCCAACATACCTAGGGGCAATCTTCCCTTTGGCATGAAACCTTTTGACACCTCTGAGCGGGATAACTCGAAGATAGATGAAATCCTCGGGTTCAAAGCTGAGATCACGACGACGGTTATCAGCATAGCTCTTCTGCCTGGACTGAGCTATCTTCAATCTTTCTCTCATCATGGCCACTTGCTCTTCTGCTTCTTGAATGATGTCTGGACTGAATACCGAATGTTCAGCTGTTTCTGACCAATTCAACGGGGTTCTGCAGGCACGACCATACAAAGCTTCAAATGGTGACATTTGCAGACTAGCTTGGTAACTGTTGTTGTACGAAAATTCTGCATACGGTAAACTTTTATCCCAACAGGCAGCATTAGCTAGAGCACAAGCTCTCAGCATGTCCTCCAATATCTGATTAACTCTTTCAGTCTGTCCATCTGTCTGTGGATGATACGTAGTACTGAAATTCAGATAGGTACCCAATGCTTCATGCAAACTTTGCCAAAAACGCGAGGTGAACTGAGATCCTCGATCTGATACTATCTTCTTGGGCACACCGTGCAAACTAACAATTCTGATCATGTACAACTCCGCAAGGCGATCTCCTGAGTATGTGGTTTTGACTGGCAGAAAATGGGCGACCTTGGTCAAGCGATCGACTATTACCGGATCGAATCGTAACCGATTGGGTCTTGGGTAAACCGTAATGAAATCCATTCCGATCTCTTCCCACTTCCCACTGGAATCTTGGCGGTTGCAACAAACCTGCTGGTCTCGTGTTCGCCTTTACTTTCGACGGGCGTCGCACAAGACAACGAACTCTGCGACTTCTCGCTTCAAATTTGGCCACCAAAATTTAGTCTTAATATCCTGGTACATCTTAGTACTGCTAGGGTGGATCGAATACTTTGAATCATGGGCTTCCTTTAAGATCAGTTACCTTAACCCATCAAAATTTGGTACACAGATACGACCATTAATCCAGAGTATGTCTTCATCATCCTTGGTAAAATCTTTAAATTTTCCTTCTGCCATTTTGAGCTTGATGCCTGACAACACAGAATCCTTTGGTTGCGCTTCACGAATCTGTTTGTTCAGGGTAGACTGTACTTCCAAACTGGCCACAAAACCTTCAGACACGACTTCTAGCTTTAGCTTCTGAAACTCGTCTTGAAATTCTGAAAAAAACTCTTCCACTTCCAAAGCATTGCAGTAACTCTTACGACTCAAGGAATCTGCAACTACATTGGCTTTTCCGGGGTGGTAGTGGATTCCAAGATTATAATCCTTGATCAATTCTAACCATCTCCTCTGCCTCATATTCAAATATGATTGAGTGAAGATGTACTTCACACTCTTATGATCTGTGTAGACTTCACAGCAATTACCGATGAGATATTGACGCCAAATCTTTAGAGCATGCACTACGGCAGCTAATTCCAGATCATGGGTAGGGTAATTCTCCTCGTGAGGTCTTAGTTGCCTTGACGCATAAGCGACAGTTCTTCCTTCTTGCATCAGGACGCATCCTAATCCTTGACGCGAAGCATCACAATTGATATCGAAATCTTTCTGAATATCTGGCAAAATCTGCACTGGGGCTGAAGTGTAATACCCTAAATTATATCCGAAAGGATTAGTCGGGAGAAATTAATTAAATCGGGAGAAGGGTTCTTTTAGTAAAACACCAAATCAGGAAATGCGAGGGGGTTTTCCGCGTTTTGTGGGCAACCTGGGCTTGGGCCTAGGCCCATGTGGGCTGGACGGCCAAGGGAGGGTGCCACTCCCCCAAACCCTAGCCGCCTCTCACCCCTCCCCTCTTTCCTCCCCACTCCCCCATTCGGCCGCCACCTTCCCCCCACCTCCTCCACCCCCCTTGTGCTCCTCCCTACCTCCCCTCCACCTCCATTGCTTCTGGCCAAAGAGAAGAAGAACCTCCATTGCAGCCGGCCAAGGAGGAAGAAGAAGGAGAAAAGAAGAGAAGGGAGAAGAAGAGGGAGAAGAGAAGGAAGAGAGGAGAAGGAGGATCATCTTCGGGGCCTGCTCATCGTCGTCCAGCACGTCGTCAAGGGTAACGACGGGTTTCTTGTGTTGAGGGATGGTCATTAGAGGCGATTGCTAATAGATTGATTGGATCGGCTAAATTCTGTTATCTGTTCAATTCTATCCAGAATGTTGCGCGGCCAGTTTCATTTATTTAGATGCCGAATTAGGAGTTTTGGTCTCCTAGAGAAACGTAGATTATGTTCTTAGCTTTCAGTGAACACCAAGATCACCCAAATCCGATTAACGGTCAGGAAGTTATGAATTTTTTAGTATCGCTGCCTGATAATTCTGTCAGTTTCTGGCAGTCTGTGGTAATTTGGTTAAAACTGCTATTTAAAAGGAGAATCAGAGGACCTCAATATAACGAAAAATGTAGGTAATTTCCATACCTTTTCATAGAGATAAAGAACACGAGATTTGGACTTTCGTAGCAAAAGTTATGATGGTTTTAGCGTACTGTCCAGAGAACCCGACGAGAATTCTGTTGTCTGATGATTGGTTTGGTAGGTGAAGTTAAGGGCAGAATCAAAAGGGCTCCCCAACTAGGTTTATTTAGGCAATTAAATTACCTTTTCAGAGAGTCTAAGATCATCTTAATTGGACTCCTGAGCAGAAAGTTATGTATTTTAGAATTTGGCTGTTTTCAGTGAGCACCAAAGCGATCGCTAGAAATTGGAAGATTGGAAGCGCTTGGGAGTTTAGCGAGTTCGTTTGTGTTGTTTTTATGCTTTTGGGTCCAGTATGTTGGCCTTAGATTGGGATATCTTTATGTTCAGGTGGGAGCATGATCCGAGGGCAGCGCCCTCTTCGCATCCACCGTTCTCGCACAGATTGAGGCAAGTATTCGGGTTATAGCGTATTTTGGTTGTATGTTAAGATTGTTGTGATTGCTTGCTGTAGCCTTGCACGAATGTTAGTGTAATGAGTTTTCCTTTTATCTTGATGAATGCAAGCTATGGTTAATGTTTCCCTTGGCGTTGCTAAATATTACATGTTGTTATGTACATGTTAAATTATTGGGTATGAAAGATGTGGGCATGGGGCAATTGCATGTTTCAAGCGTGTTGGAGACTTGGTCATATATGCATGTTTTGATATATGATAGCGAAGTAAGGTTCTTTGGCATGTTGTTTATATCGAGATTGGTGAATGCTCCAAGTATGATTATGCTCTATTCATGTCCGGTGTTATTGTACTTGGTATATTGATGATGAATAGATGTTGCGCATGTGCATATAGAGATCATCTTGAAGCTTGGTCACGTGGTGACCAAGTATGCATTCGTTGAGGTCCCCGTCATGTATTGACGGGCTTGAGGTCCCCACATTGGTGGAATGTGGGCTATGAGCAAAGAGGTCCCCATCATTCGGATGATGGGCAAAGGTCCTATACATGTGGTGTATAAGCTCTTGGTCCTTGTGCGGAGGGCACGAGCAAGGGTATCTGGCGACGGTTGTAAACCCGCATTACGGTAACATGCGAAAGAGATAAAGTTGAAAAGGTGCATTGCATTGGTTGCATTCATATGAGCATGAAGGCTATACTTTGGTGCATTGTTTATCTTGGATTGTTGATGCTATGAATGATGATTTGCTTAGCCTTGTTGGTACTTGCTTGAGTCTTTGGGCTCACTCTTGCTTTGATGTGTTTTAGGTACAAGCGCAAGACCCGCATGCATGGGAGGAGTAGATGTTTGGATGCACGCACTACCACTCAATCTTAAGAATTACTTATGGTGGTTTGAGTTTTGATTAAGCGTAATAATGAGAATAGCAAATTTTGGTTATGTTTATGAGATTATCTGCATGCTTGAATGAACACGATTATGAAGATATTGATAAATGCCATGATTAATTGTTGGAACCTCGGTATAGCTGACTATACAAAGGAGGTTTTGCCAAAAAATTTGTAATTGGTCTTAGTTTAGTTTAGTTTAATTTAATTTTAGTAGCATTCCAGGCTCAATGCTGAGCTGGGGTGTTACATGAAGTCAAGCGCTTCTTCAACTCTTGAAAACTTTCTTCACACGCTGGAGTCCAAGTGAACTTTTTCTCCTTCTTCAACAATTGCGTAAGGGGCTTAGCAATTGATGAGGATCCCTCGATGAAACGGCGGTAATAACCTGCCATTCCCAAGAAACTGCGGATCTGAGTTACAGTCTTGGGCTGCTCCCAATGTAATACCGCTTTAACCTTACCGGGGTCAACCGCTACTCCCTCGGCTGTCATCACATGACCGAGGAAATCAACTTCCTTCTTCCAAAAATCACACTTACCGAACTTGGCATACTGCTGATGCTCTCTGAGTTTTTCCAAGACTATCCTTAAATGTTCGGCATGTTCTTCATCCGACTTGGAGTAAACCAAAATATCATCAACGAACACGACCACAAACTTGTCCAAAAATTTCATGAATACTTTATTCATCATGTTCATGAAGTAAGCAGGGGCGTTAGTCAGACCAAAGGATATGACTAAGAACTCATAATGTCTGTACCGCGTTGAGAAAGCGGTCTTCGGTATATCCTTAGGACAAATCTTCAGCTGATAGTAACCTGATCGCAGGTCGATCTTGGAGAACACTCCGGCTCCTTTCATCTAATCAAACAGATCATCAATCCAGGGTAGTGGATACTTGTTCTTGATGGTAACTTCATTAAGGGAACGGTAATCAATACACATCCTCATGCTTCCATCTTTCTTCTTGACAAACAACACCGGTGCTTCCCATAGTGACGAACTAGGTCTCACGAAACCTTTCTCAAGAAGTTCTTCTATCTGCTTCTTCATCTCTACAATTTCATCGGCTGGCATCCGATAGGGTCTCTTTGAAATTGGTGCTGTCCCTGGTACTAGGTCGATGACAAACTCGTTGTCACGATCTGGGGGCATTCCTGGTAATTCTTCTGGAAACACATCTGGGTATTCACTGACGATTGGTACTTCTTCTAAGGAAAGGGTCTTCAGGCTGTTCACTAACAGATGTCCATCATGAACTGAGGTGGCTAGAAATTCCACATTGTTTCCTCGACTGTTACGGCTCTGCGGCCACAATCTAGCACTGCTTTGTGCTTGGATAACCAATCCATGCCAAGAATGACATCTAAGGTCTGGATATCAAGTACGATTAGGTTGGCTAGAAACTCCACTCCAGCTATGAGTAACTTAGCTCCTAAACATCCCACTTTAGACCTTAGCTTTGCTCCAGGCTACTGAACTAGCAGAGTATGCTTAAGACGCATAACTTTCAGATTATTCTTGGTTGCAAACATCCCAGAAACAAACGAATGCGAAGCTCCAGAATCAAACAAAGCGGTTAGTGCGAGTTAACGAAACTTACCCAAGTCGACGTCCAGGTGCTTCTGGGCTCCTTCGAGTGGCGTGGTTGACACGACCTCGATCACCGATGCGGTGCTCCTCCGGCTTGACCGGCAACGTGAAGCTCCTTGGTTGATGCACGGCGCTGGCGTCTTGGATGGCGTAGCTCAAGGTTGAAGCGTCTTTGGAGTTATTGTACCTTCGCGGACATTAGTTAGCAAAATATCCTGGCTGGCGACAGGTATAACATACCCGTGGTACGTTCTGCTGGTTGCTCCCTGGATTGGGGTTGGCAGGTGCAGGGTTGCGGAAGTTACGGCGGCTTGGCGAGTGCGAAGTTTGTGCAGTGCTCGAGCGAGTGCAGGGTGAAACCGGTTGAACTGCGATGGCACTGTTCTTGCCCTCTGCTGTGATTGATGGCTTCCTTGCTGAGCCATCCGACGTTTGCGGTTGTCCTCCAGTTCCTTGAGTTTGTCCTCTAGAACAAAGGCTTCATTGTCCAGCTCCTGGAAGTTAGGGAAAGTATGGGCGATTAGACTGACTTGCAGTCCAATGTTTAGCCCCTTCAGAAAGCGACTCTGGCGAGCCTTGTCTGTGGCTACATCCTCTGCTGCATAGCGAGCTAGCTGAGAGAACTTGTTGAGGTAGTCAGACACTGACATAGCTCCTTAATTGAGAGCGCGAAACTCATCATTCTTCAGATCAATAATGCCTTCTGGTACATGGTATTGGCGAAATGCTGTAGAAAACTCTTCCCAGGTGATGTCCTGTGGCGCCTCATGAGAGGCACAGAAGTTCTCCCACCATTCAGCAGCTATGCCCTCCATCTGGTGAGTAGCATACAAAACCTTCTCACGATCGCTACACTGGGCGATCAGCAGCTTCCTTTCAATGACCCGAAGCCAATCATCTGCTTCTACCGGGGAGACATATCCAGAGAATGTTGGTGGACGGGTCCTCATGAACTCTACAAGTTTAGATGGTCCATGGTGACCTTGAGCAGCTGGGGCTCCATGCTGATGATTGTTGTTGTTGTTGACTTGGTTGCTCATAGCTTGCATCTGATTCATTATGGTATTCATTAGCTGAGTCTGTGCTGCCATGAAAGCTCCGAAGTTTTGCAAATTCATTGGGGTTGCTTTAGGCGGAACTGCTCCTGCGGCTGGTTGCTCACTGCCTCCTAGTGCTGGGGTGCCGGAACCACTTGCAGTAGTCTGACGAGTTTGAATCATCTGATGAAGCTCCATGGGTTAGATAATGTAGCAAGCAAAAGATGAGTTAAGAACTAAACAGGGGGTAGGTTAAACCCAAAAAAACACAGCTCAAGAAACTCAAACGAAATACCTTTATTAATTAGGGTTTTAGCATGACTACAACAAATGCCTAAGGGCCTTTGCAGCTCATACTCGCACACAAAAGAAACAACGACCTAAGCACACAAAACTACCGTCTAAAGGGCGACTTACTAAACTGAAACTGGCTAAGCCTGAAAAACTGAAGCCTAAAACGAACTACTCAAGAAAACCTCCACAGCCTCGGCGACGCTTCTGACGGCAGTAGACTTGGAAGTGAGCCGACATCTTGGCAACCGATCCGATGCCACAGGGTGAGTGCGGCAGAACAAACATTCTGGTGCAAGCGGCTCGGTAGCTCCTCTGCTCTGCGGCTTCTTCTGGCTCAGCTGGACCTTCCTCTAGATCTTCTTCGGGATCCTCCTCGGAGTCTTCCTCTTCTTCGTCATCCTGGTCATAGAGAATCTCCTGCAGAGTAGCGACCTTCTCTTCAGCTCTCCGTAAGTCCTTATAGACATGATCCAGCTCCGTGATAGCCCTCTCTAATGCTTCCTCCTAGGCAGCTACAAACTGGGCAAGGTGCACAACTGTCGCGTTGCTCTCTTCTTCTGTAGACGGGTAGCGTGCTGGCAAATCCACGGCTGCAGCTCTGGGGTGGTAACGGAAGACGGTGTCTTGGAGCTCCCGCGCGTAGATGTTGCAGATACGAAGCATGGCCAAGCGCGACGACTCATGGATTCCTTCCAGCCAAGTGATCTTCCTCACAGAGATGTGCGAAGGTTGGCTCGCCTTGTCGTTCCTCCTGGCGTAGATCGTCAGGCGACAGATCACTCCACGGTTTTGATATTCACGATCCGATTGTTGCCGAGGCGTACAGCGGACGATCAAAACCTCCAAGAACTCAGAGCGACTTCCAAAGCTCGGCGGCGTATCCTCTGTCACGCTCACCATAGCTCAGAGGCGAGGCATCTGTCAAGGCAGGCGAAGGGAGGTAAGAGCAACTTAAAGCAGCGGAGAGAAAAGATTATAGCAATAGTTGAGTCGAGAGAGATATGAGAAGAGTTAAGCACTTAATTAATCTTGCAAGTTAATTTTTCCTTTAGAAAATAATTTAGACACTCTAAAGACGGCCGATCTAACTAAGGTCAAGACCTACAGTAAGTATGGCTCTGATACCACCTCTGTCGGGACCCAAAATTACGATTCTGGAACCCTCTATGTATACTGCACTAGTCCAGGTCACGGTAGTGCACACAGTATCAACATACGTGAATACCAATCCACACAAGCGATAAATAAAGTAAACGATTAGTTTGAATAATAATCCCCATCTCCTCTGTGCCACCCTAATCAACCCTAGGCTGGGACTAGGAAACGCATCCTCTGACATTACAGAGTAATGTCACAGATGAACAGTGCCGTGACATTGTGTACGGTTACATGGTGGATGCGTGCACATTTTTTTATTAAATAATCTTTTTTTGAATTTTTTTTACTAATAACCACTTGTCCATCCTTAAAAAAATTTATTTTTAAATATGACTCTTTTCACCATGCCACAACCCGTGGTATGGAAAATACATGCTGCCACACCATCAATCTTGGTGTGGTCAAACCCTAACACTCAATTGGGTGGTGGCGGCGTGATAGTGTTATTTTGCCACATCATTAGTTCGCACTTTTTTAACTCAACGTTGGACTTACCTCGTGGGGTAGCAGTGTTATTTTCTCCATCACGGGTGGTGGCATGACCAAAGTGATCAGATTTGGAAAGTTAGAGGGGTGTTATTAATAAAAATAAAATAAAAGCAGGCTAAATAATAAATTTTTTTCATATGTGCACACGTGTGAGACCTTTTTCCCCTAATGGCAAATATTCAATATGTCTGTTGTCAACTGGATGATTTTTTCAGCTCATCTTTTGACTAATGAGTGAACCTTTTAAGAAGTTTCTCATTTGAAATCTATATTGGAGAGTTTTTTTTTTTCTCGTTGGTTCTTGGTAGCTATGTGGCGGCTGCAAATTGAAAATATTTTGTGCTTGTCTATGTTTATTCTTGATGGATTGTTGAGCAGGGACATGAGTGGGTGGTGGGGTGATCCTTGAAGAAGATTGGAAGGGAGGGTAACGAGAGGACACTATAAGAGCAGGGCTGACACTGAGTTTGGCCAATTAGTCCCATCAGCGATCAACGATCAGATTGGTATTTACAAAGGACTTGTAGTATGTATGTTTGTCTATGCTATCCCGGTGCAATATTAGCTAGATTGAATAGATGACTTCTCTAGACAGGAAGACCACTCTGCTTGAATATATATTACTGATTTGATTTTTGATTAATGTTTTAGGTGATTTCAAATGTTCCTCAGTTGGTTTTTACCTGCTGAAACTGTTCTACTATCGCATGCCTTTTGCACATGCCTACATCAGGGAGGATATTAGTGAAGATACTGTTAAGCACAAATTGTTTAGGAATTTGAGCTGGGGATGCAGAAGCACAAACTTTCTTTTCCCGTGTTTTTAATGTCTCAATACAAAAGTGCTAACAACTGTTATATGGCGAGGCGTATTATTAGTGCAAGTTTGTGTTTCCATGGCAAGCGTATCTGAAATCTGCGATCAGATTGGAAATTTTGTATACCACTTTTTGTTGCTTTTTTATGAAATCCTTGATCAGATCAGATTGTGACTTGCATATACCGTTTTCTTCTTCTTTATAACTTGTGTGATTATCTCAGTTGTGATTGATGATGTGGTTACTTTATGAGCTAATAATATCTCAGTTGTTTCAACCCTAATTGTCAGCTTCCTGCAGCAACGATGAAAACTTCGGAGCGGTAGATATAAAAACAAGCCTATAAACAAAAAGGAAAGGATAAATGAAACATGTTCTTTCAGATACTGGTTTTATTACTTAGCAATATAATAACATGGTTGTGTACAATATTATTGTAGCACTGAGCTATAGCTGAGCACAATGTGGAGGTGCGACGTCGTTGGTGCCATAGCTGCGCCGTGTAGGCCAAGCGTGTCGATGGAGGTGAGACATAGGGTAAGCACAACAAGTGGCAGCACGATAACGAAGCCAAGCGAGCAAGTTAGTGTAGAGCTTGCCCGAGTGCTATGCAGGTGACCATAGCGACAGAGGCACTGCGTGGACTGAGCATGACATGGGGTAATCCAAAATAGCCTAGAGATTTTTTTATTTGTAGCAAAGCACAGACATTCACTAGTAAGATCAAAGAAGGGGAGAGATGATGGCACTTTTGTTCATTCAATCTAGACGAGGGGTAAATTAGTCTTTTTGCATGAAACTTAACCTTTGACTTAGGGTTAACGGTCAACAATGGCATGCCGTGC
This sequence comes from Ampelocalamus luodianensis, assembly GCA_036346255.1. Lineage (NCBI taxonomy): Eukaryota > Viridiplantae > Streptophyta > Magnoliopsida > Poales > Poaceae > Ampelocalamus > Ampelocalamus luodianensis. The sequence continues at coordinate 57,910,843 of CM070617.1, read as the reverse complement.
CAAACTTTTGAAAACATATGGCATATAAGGAATAAGCACTTATTCAAAGCCAGGTCATAGAACCGGGAGTTATTCAGTGACTTATAATAAATTTTCTCTTATTAAGAACAATATGTTCTTCAAAGAGACTAGGGCAATCTATCTGTTGTTTGTTTCAACTCAAAGGGAGATTGGTGACTTGCGATGAACATATTAGTCCTCGTAAATTCACTTGTTGTGCAAAATGGTGTAGCAAGTCGCCCTGATGACTTCAGTTAAATCAAGGCTAACTTGGGCAAGGGCGTTACACCAGCTCCCCATGAAGACATGAATGTGCTATGTGAAGAGATGAATTCTATTGAGGCACATTATGCTGGGGTAGTCAGGATTTGGCAAGGAGATATGGGTCAGGAAAGAAGTATACGTATCCTGCAGCTACTATGCCATGCCAGGAGACGGGCTGGCACAAATGCTTCTGCTTGAAGTCAATGAGGTGTTCTTCGTAAAGTGTTTGTGCCGAAGTAGTTTAAGAACAACAATGCAGTTCTTTTTGCCGAGCTGGCAAGGGAACTGACACCAATTCTACTAAGTGCGAAAGGGTAAAATACAATGTTCAGGCTCAAGTGTGATAGATACTATGGAGTTAATGCTGATATGGTTGGTGTGATTGACAAATTTAGCTTCCTACCAAAATCAATAGAAAAAAAAATGGCATCGCGAAGCTAGCGAGACTTGACACGTCTTGTCCGTATCTCAAGAGTCCGGACTCCCCTCCTCCATTCATCCCTTGGGGCAAAGTCCTCTACCGAGTGTCGAGTCGAGGGCCTGCCTGTCGGGACCCAAAATTACGATTCTGGAACCCTCTGTGTATACTGCACTAGTCCAGGATCACGTTAGTGCACACAGTGTCAACATAGGTGGATACCAATCCACACAAGCGATAAATAAAGTAAACGATTAGTTTGAATAATAAATAAGAGTTTTGACCTTATGGTCGAGTTTACACTTATTAAGCCATGCAGAGCTAACAGAGAATAAAATAGTAGTTGAATAGAAATAACTTCAGCGTAGATCCCATCAATTCACCACAGGCAACCGACTGGGATCCAGACCTTAACGATCAGCAACCTTCGACGAACTCCTCCTCGAAAGCAGGCGTAGACTCCTCCTCTTCTGTAGGTTTGGACGCAAGTTTTACAACAAGCGTGAGTACACAACCGTACTCGCAAATCATACCACAGAATGTAGTTTATAGATGTAGGCTTATTCCAAAGAAAAGACTTCTGTGGTTATTTTGCAGAAATGCAACATTTGCAATTGAAGACAATAATAGATTGAAATACAGTTCAAAACAAATAGACAATATTAGTTTAACAGTTCTTTTCACAAAGACACAAAGCTAAACAGATTATTTCACATAGCCATATGATTGAGGTCACATAGCTCCCATCCCAATATTTTATGAAAACTACCCCTCGTGTGAAATCCCGAGCATGTCCATGATCATGACGCGCTATTCGAATAGATTGATTTAACACTCTGCAGAGGTTGTACACTTTACCCACACGATACAACTAGTGTTGCAAGTACTAATCATAACAAAACGGTTCAGAAACTTCATCTTAACATTGATACTCCCGATGTGCTTACAAACCGCTATGCCAACCCAAACGGAGCGCTTTGGCATAACACACACATTGGGCGGGGACACGGCGAACCGCCCCGTGATGCGACTATCTTGTAGTACACACCTCCACCCATAGCCTAACCTACCACCTGAGTAATCAATGCTAAGAATCCATAACTTACTAAGTTAGGCCCGTCGTCCCATACCAGGCATGTGGTCGTACAGTAAGGCTCAGTTCAATAGCGCACAAAGTTAAGTCCTTAATTGACCAAGGCAAGACTTCCATGTTCTAACTAGATCACAAAGATTATCATTCCCATTCACAAAGTCCACCATATCACAAAGTATCCACCATTTGCCTCGGTCCAAATCCTTTCCCACCCAGTTGGTTTTAGTGCAACACATGCTATCACGAAGTAATAACACATAGCACACAGTTTTACACAAAGTTTCATAGCCACTTAGTCAAATTCAATATTTGCAACTTACATGAGATGTGAGACTCGTAGCATGGCTAAGCAATTGTACTCGCATCTAACCAACCCCCGTTGGTGCTATATTATTACCAACTAATAAACCAATTTAGGGTGACAAGGTATTATGACATACAAGGCCAAGGTGGTATTAACAAATTGGATAATAACTATACCCGAAAGCATTTAAATACATAATTAAACTAGAATGCTATACTTGATACAAAGTAGTTTGAAAACTGGGTTCAAGATGATCAAAGGTATGACTTGCCTTGGAAAAGGTCAAGTACTGGTCTTGATCTTGAGGTGCTACTTCTTCTCCAAAATTTTTCGACGAATCGACGTCTACTCGCAAACGAGACAAATAAACAAAACAAATAAATAATAGAGGCAAAATAAACTCCAAAAATTAAATAAAACTCTCAAATAAATAGAGATCGAATTTAGGTAAATTTAGGAATTTGAATGGGCTCAATCGGAGTTCGGATGCAAAAGTTATGGACTCTCGAAGTTTAAATCTAAAAGAAAAACCCTAAATTGGATTTTCTGGAATTTCTGAATTATTTCTTAACAGAAAAATCGGATTATTGCGCAAGCACGACGTTAGCCCTCAGAATTTCGGAAAAGAGATAAATAAAAAGAAAATACTGACATGTGGGACCCACATGTTAGAGACACGGCTCACGGTAGACCAAGTCTACCAAGCCTCGGGATCTGGGGACTGGTGGATCGCGCGGCGCGCACTGCGTGGCTGCGACTCGGCGAGACATGTGGGCGCTACATCGGCGCTGGAGGATGAGTGGCGGGTGACGTGGCGTCAACGTCAGACCCGTCGGCGAGGGCGGCACTAGACCCTATGGTCGCCGTGACAGCGGCGCTCGTCGCGGCGCGGCGGCACGGGAGGTAAAGGGGGATGCGGGGATCTCAACGGCGTGCTCACGGGTGCTCGGGGTGGGAGAGGGTGACCGGCGGCGAGGTTAAGGCGGACGTTGAGGCTCGGGCTCAACGGCGATGGCGTTGGAGGGGTTCCCCGGCGAAGGCGACGGCGGTTCCGAGATGCGGGCGACGCGGCGATCCCGAAGATGGCGTCCAACGGCGACAGGGAGGGCTGGAACGACGGCAGCAGCGACGAGGTCCTTCAGCCGGCGCTGAAGACGAAGGCGGCAGCTAGGGCTCCTGGTGACGATCTACTGGCGGTGGCTAGGGTTTCTGGAGGCGGCGCGACTCGAGGTGCGGGGCACGAGGGTCCTCGGGGCCTTAAATAGCCCCAGGAGGCGTGTTCGCGAAGAACACGACGCAGCGGCAGAGAAATCGGGAAGGAAGGTGGAGTCCGCTTCGGAGATGACGATGACATGGCGGGGTGGGACCCACACGTCAGCGGCTAGGGCTCGGATGCGGGCGCATGTGAAACGGTGCGGCTGCGTAACAGACTCAAGGATCTGACCGTTCATCCACGATCGAACGGTCCACAACACGTGTGACATTCGGAACCCCCGACATCTCAGTCGCATCCTAACCATCCATCCTTGATTGAACGGCTCACAACGTTGATGACTTCAAGTCGCCTGAATAGCCCATCTCCATCGGACCGCTCAAAGGGAATCGGACGGCTGAGGCTTAACGCGCCCGCGCGAAGAGAGAGGAAAGGGGCTGACACGCGGGGACCACCTGTCAGAGAGAGGCGGGCTCGCGCGCACGGTGATGAAATTTGAGCAATTTGGGCGAAGGAGGGTTTGGGCTGGGTTTCGGCCCAAGAGCTTTTCTGAGATTTTAAATAGCTTTTCTATTTTGTAAAATACCAAAAATTCAAATAAGCAATAGAAAATAACAAATGAACTCAGAAAAATTCTAGAAAATATATCTGAGCACATAGAACCCAAATAAAATAGTTTTGACTATTGTTCATGTTGGGATTATTCACATTAAATATTTTTGATTGTAAAGTCCAATATTAAGCTTCTGAATTAAATTCAAATAAATCCAAATGGTGACTTTTCTCCCTACTAACTATTTAAAAGATTTTTAAAACTCAGAAAATTGGGATGTTACAAACCTCCCCCCTTAAAGGAATCTCGACCCCGAGATTCAGGCTAGCCAGAGAAAAGGCTAGGAAACTCGACTTTCAGCTCTTCTTCACGCTCCCACATTGCATCTCCTTCTGAGTGGTTGCTCCACTGAACCTTGCAAAAACGAACAGTCTTACTTCTTGTGTGGCGCTCTGCGACATCCAGAATCTTGACTGGCTGCTCCTTGTAGGTGAGATCCTCCTTTAAGTCGATCGATTCTAGCGGGGCTTGCTCTTCTGACACACAGAGACACTTCTTCAACTGCGAGACATGAAAGACAGCATACACTCCTGCTAACGACTGCGGTAGCTCCAACTGATAAGCAACTTCTCCACGACGTTCCAAAATCTTAAACGGGCCAACATACCTAGGGGCAATCTTCCCTTTGGCATGAAACCTTTTGACACCTCTGAGCGGGGTAACTCGAAGATAGACGAAATCCTCGGGTTCAAAGCTGAGATCACGACGACGGTTATCAACATAGCTCTTCTGCCTGGACTGAGCTATCTTCAATCTTTCTCTGATCATGGCCACTTGCTCTTCTGCTTCTTGAATGATGTCTGGACCGAATACCGAACGTTCAGCTATTTCTGACCAATTCAACGGGGTTCTGCAGGCACGACCATACAAAACTTCAAATGGTGACATTTGCAGACTAGCTTGGTAACTGTTGTTGTACGAAAATTCTGCATACGGTAAACTTTTATCCCAACGGGCAGCATTAGCTAGAGCACAAGCTCTCAGCATGTCCTACAATATCTGATTAACTCTTTCAGTCTGTCCATCTGTCTGTGGATGATACGCATTACTGAAATTCAGATGGGTACCCAATGCTTCATGCAAACTTTGTCAAAAACGCGAGGTGAAGTGAGATCCTCGATCTGATACTATCTTCTTGGGCACACCGTACAACCGACAATTCGGCCATGTACAACTCCAAGGCGATCTCACGAGTATGTGGTTTGATGGCGAAAATGGCGACCTTGGTCAAACGATCGACTATTACTCAGATCGAATCGTAACCCGATTGGGTCTTGGGTAAACCGGTAATGAAATCCATTTCGATCTCTTCCCACTTCCACTCTGGAATCTTCAGCGGTTGCAACAAACCTGCTGGTCTCTGGTGTTCTGCCTTTACTTTCTGACAGACATCGCACAAGGCAACGAACTCTGCAACTTCTCGCTTCAAATTTGGCCACCAAAATTTAGTCTTAATATCCTGGTACATCTTAGTACTGCTAGGGTGAATCGAATACTTTGAGTCATAGGCTTCTTTTAAGATCAGTTACCTTAACCCATTAATATTTGGTACACAGATACGACCATTAATCCAGAGTATGTCTTTATCATCCTTGGTAAAATCTTTAAATTTTCCTTCTGCCATTTTGAGCTTGATGCCTGACAACACAGAATCCTTTGGTTGCGCTTCACGAATCTGTTTCTCCAGGGTAGACTGTACTTCCAAACTGGCCACAAAACCTTCAGACACGACTTCTAGCTTTAGCTTCTGAAACTCGTCTTGAATTTCTGAACAAAACTCTTCCACTTCCAAAGCATTGCAGTAACTCTTACGACTCAAGGCTTCTGCAACTACATTGGTTTTTTCGGGGTGGTAGTGGATTCCAAGATTATAATCCTTGATCAATTCTAACCATCTCCTCTGCCTCATATTCAAATCTGATTGAGTGAAGATGTAGTTTGGACTCTTATGATCTGTGTAGACTTCACAGCGATTACCGATGAGATAATGACGCCAAATCTTTAGAGCATGCACTACGGCAGCTAATTCCAGATCATGGGTAGGGTAATTCTCCTCGTGAGGTCTTAATTGCCATGACGCATAAGCGACAGCTCTTCCTTCTTGCATCAGGACGCATCCTAATCCTTGACGCGAAGCATCACAATAGATATCGAAATCTTTCCGAATATTTGGCAAAATCAGCACTGAGGCTGAAGTCATGCGCTTCTTCAACTCTTAAAAACTTTCTTCACAGGCTGGATACCAAGTAAACTTTTTCTCCTTCTTCAACAATTGCGTAAGGGGATTAGCAATTGATGAGGATCCCTCGATGAAACGGCGGTAATAACCAGCCATTCCCAAGAAACCGCGGATCTGAGTTACAGTCTTGGGTTGCTCCCAATGTATCTTGCTTTAACCTTACAGGGTCAATGCTACTCCTCATTGTCATCACATGACCAAGAAAATCAACTTCCTTCTTCCAAAAATCACACTTACTGAACTTGGCATACACCTGATGCTCTCTGAGTTTTTCCAAGACTATCCTTAAATGTTCGGCGTGTTCTTCCTCCGACTTGGAGTAAACCAAAATATCATCAATGAACACGACTACAAACTTGTCCAAAAATTTCATGAATACTTTATTCATCATGTTCATGAAGTAAGCAGGGGCGTTAGTCAGACGAAAGGATATGACTAAGAACTCATAATGTCCGTACCGCGTTGAGAAAGCGGTCTTCGGACGATCAAAGTCTCCAAGAACCTTTAGCAGCTTACAAAACTCAGCGGCGTAAACTCCTGTACGCTCACCATAGCTCTGGAGACAAGGCATCTGTCAAGACAGACGAAGGGAGGGTAAGAGCAACTTAAAACAGCGGGGAGAAAAAAGATTATAGCAATAGTTGAGTCGAGAGAGCTATGAGAAGAGTTAAGCACTTAATTAATCTTGTAAGTTAATTTTTCCTTTAGAAAATAATTTGGACACTCTAAAGACGGCCGATCTAACTAAGGTAAAGACCTACAGTAAGTATGGCTCTGATACCACCTCTGTCGGGACCCAAAATTACGATTCTGGAATCCTCTATGTATACTGCACTAGTCCAGATCACGCTAGTACACACAGTGTCAACATAGGTGAATACCAATCCACACAAACGATAAATAAAGTAAACGATTAGTTTGAATAACAATCCCCATCTCCTCTGTGCCACCCTAATCAACCCTAGGCTGGGACTAGGAAACGCATCCTCTGACATTACAGAGTAATGTCATGGATCAACAGTGCCATGACATTGCGTACGGACCATCGGATTGAAAACGAGAGGCTGTGATCGAGATGTGCACTGTTCCTGAACACTGTAGTGAAAACACTGTAGCATGTACACTGTTTATGAGTGCCGTAGCATCATTGTAGAGATTAATTTGGGCCGTTCTTCCCGAAACCGACGGCTCAGATCTACCGAATGTTATAATACTGTTCACCCATGGTATTCCTATTGCAATGTCAGGGGATGCGATTCCCTGTTGGCCTACTCAATTCTGTGCTACCCTCCCATCCTATCCTCTCCCTTCCTCCCGATTCACGTCGTCCCTGGTGCTACTTGTCGCCTCCCTTGCGCGGAATCGGAGAAGCGATGAGGAAGCTACGGCGGCGGTGGCGGTATTGGACACTGATGGGAGGACATAGTTCAGAGGCAAGGCTTGGGATTTAGTCGATGTGCTCACTATAGTTGAGTTCAAGCCAGCTGACCACTTTGTCGAGCCTCTAAACCGTGCTCAATGGATGAAATGCCCAGTGCCAGAACCAACTTTGCATAAGGTATTCTTGGTCGTGACATTACGCTTACTTCCGAACAAGCTAAGATTTTAATACACGGTTACATGGTGGATGCGTGCACATTTTTTTTATTAAATAATCTTTTTTTGAATTTTTTTTGACTAATAACCACTAATCCATCCTTAAAAAACTTTATTTTTAAATCTGACTCTTTTCACCATGCCACAACCCGTGGTATGGAAAATACATGCTGCCACACCATCAATTCTGGTGTGGTCAAACCCTAACACTCGATTGGGTGGTGGCGGTGTGATAGTATTATTTTGCCACACCATTAGTTCACACTTTTTTAACTCAACGTTGGACTTACCTCGTGGGGTAGCAGTGTTATTTTCTCCATCACGGATGGTGGTATGACCAAAGTGATCAGATTTGGAAAGTTAGAGGGGTGTTATTAATAAAAATAAAATAAAAGCAGGCTAAATAATAAATTTTTTCATATGTGCACACGTGTGAGACCTTTTTTCCCCTAATGGCAAATATTCAATATGTCTGTTGTCAACTGGATGATTTTTTCAGCTCATCTTTTGACTAATGAGTGAACCTTTTAAGAAGTTTCTCATTTGAAATCAATATTGGAGAGTTTTTTTTTCTCGTTGGTTCTAGGTAGCTATGTGGCGGCTGCAAATTGAAAATATTTTGTGCTTGTCTATGTTTATTCTTGATGGATTGTTGAGCAGGGACATGAGTGGGTGGTGGGGTGATCCTTGAAGAAGATTGGAAGGGAGGGTAACGAGAGGACACTATAAGAGCAGGGCTGACACTGAGTTTGGCCAATTAGTCCCATCAGCGATCAACGATCAGATTGGTATTTACAAAGGACTTGTAGTATGTATGTTTGTCTATGCTATCCCGGTGCAATATTAGCTAGATTGAATAGATGACTTCTCTAGACAGGAAGACCACTCTGCTTGAATATATATTACTGATTTGATTTTTGATTAATGTTTTAGGTGATTTCAAATGTTCCTCAGTTGGTTTTTACCTGCTGAAACTGTTCTACTATCGCATGCCTTTTGCACATGCCTACATCAGGGAGGATATTAGTGAAGATACTGTTAAGCACAAATTGTTTAGGAATTTGAGCTGTGGATGCAGAAGCACAAACTTTATTTTCCCGTGTTTTTAATGTCTTAATACAAAAGTGCTAACAACTGTTATATGGCGAGGCGTATTATTAGTGCAAGTTTGTGTTTCCATGGCAAGCGTATCTGAAATCCATGATCAGATTGGAAATTTTGTATACCACTTTTTGTTGCTTTTTATGAAATCCTTGATCAGATCAGATTGTGACTTGCATATACCGTTTTCTTCTTCTTTATAACTTGTGTGATTATCTCAGTTGTGATTGAGGATGTGGTTACTTTATGAGCTAATAATATCTCAGTTGTTTCAACCCTAATTGTCAGCTTCCTTCGTTGATACTACTGAAGTATAGTCGAGGCTGACAAACTATAGTAGAGTTGAGACGTGCTATAAAGGAAAAGAATGTCAAGGACCATAGCTCACATAGTGTTTCCTGCAGCAACGATGAAAACTTCGGAGCGGTAGATATAAAAACAAGCCTATAAAGAAAAAGGAAAGGATAAATGAAACATGTTCTTTCAGATAATGGTTTTATTACTTAGCAATATAATAAAATGGTTGTGTACAATATTATTGTAACACTGAGCTATAGCTGAGCACAATGTGGAGGTGCGACGTCGTTGGTGCCATAGCTGCGCCGTGTAGGCCAAGCGTGTCGATGGAGGTGAGACATAGGGTAAGCACAACAAGTGGCAGCACGATAACGAAGCCAAGCAGAGCAAGTTAGTGTAGAGCTTGCCCGAGTGCTATGCAGGCTGACCATAGCGACAGAGGCACAACGTAGACTGAGCATGACATGGGGTAATCCAAAATAGCCTAGAGATTTTTTTTTATTTGTAGCAAAGCACAGACATTCACTAGTAAGATCAAAGAAGGGGGAGAGATGATGGCAATTTTGTTCATTCAATCTAGACGAGGGGTAAATTAGTCTTTTTGCATGAAACTTAACCTTTGACTTAGGGTTAACGGTCAACAATGGCATGCCGTGCCAAACTTTTGAAAACATATGGCATATAAGGAATAAGCACTTATTCAAAGCCAGGTCATAGAACCGGGAGTTATTCAGTGACTTATATTAAATTTTCTCTTATTAAGAACAATATGTTCTTCAAAGAGACTAGGGCAATCTATCTGTTGTTTGTTTCAACTCAAAGGGAGATTGGTGACTTGCGATGAACATATTAGTCCTCGTAAATTCACTTGTTGTGCAAAATGGTGTAGCAAGTCGCCCTGATGACTTCAGTTAAATCAAGGCTAACTTGGGCAAGGGCGTTACACCCGCTCCCCATGAAGACATGAATGTGCTATGTGAAGAGAAGAATTCTATTGAGACACATTATGCTGGGGTAGTCAGGATTTGGCAAGGAGATATGGGTATTGAAAGAAGTATACGTATCCTGCAGCTACTATGCCATGCCAGGAGACAGGCTGGCACAAATGCTTCTGCTTGAAGTCAATGAGGTGTTCTTCGTAAAGTGTTTGCGCCGAAGTAGTTTAAGAACAACAATGCAGTTCTTTTTGCCGAGCTGGCAAGGGAACTGACACCAATTCTACTAAGTGCGAAAGGGTAAAATACAATGTTCAGGCTCCAGTGTGATAGATACTATGGAGTTAATGCTGAAATGGTTAGTGTGATTGACAAATTTAGCTTCCTACCAAAATCAATAGAAAAAAAAGGCATCGCGAAGCTAGCGAGACTTGACACGTCTTGTCCGTATCTCAAGAGTCCGGACTCTCCTCCTCCATTCATCCCTTGGGGCAAAGTCCTCTACCGAGTGTCGAGTCGAGGGCCTACCAGTGTCAACATAGGTGGATACCAATCCACACAAGCGATAAATAAAGTAAACGATTAGTTTGAATAATAAATAAGAGTTTTGACCTTATGGCCGAGTTTACACTTATTAAGCCACGCAGAGCTAACAGAGAATAAAATAGTAGTTGAACAGAAATAACTTCAGCGTAGATCCCATCAATTCACCACAGGCAACCGACTGGGATCCAGACCTTAACGATCAGCAACCTTCGATGAACTCCTCCTCGAAAGCAGGCGTAGACTCCTCCTCTTCTGTAGGTTTGGGCGCAAGTTTTACAACAAGCGTGAGTATACAACCGTACTCGCAAATCATACCACAGAATGTAGTTTATAGATGCAGGCTTATTCCAAAGAAAAGGCTTCTGTGGTTATTTTGCAGAAATGCAACATTTGCAATTGAATACAATAATAGATTGAAATACAGTTCAAAACAAATAGACAATATTAATTTAACAGTTCTTTTCACAAAGACACAAAGCTAAACAGATTATTTCACATAGCCATATGATTGAGGTCACATAGCTCCCATCCCAATATTTTATGAAAACTACCCCTCGTGTGAAATCCCCGAGCATGTCTATGACCGCGGACGCGGCTATTCGAATAGATTGATTTAACAATCTGCAGAGGTTGTACACTTTTCCCACACGATACTACTAGTGTTGCAAGTACTAATCATAACAAAACGGTTCAGAAACTTCATCTTAACATTGATACTCCTGATGTGCTTACAAACCGCTATGCCAACCCAAACAGAGCGCTTTCGCATAACACAACCGCCCCGTGATGCGACTATCTTGTAGTACACACCTCCACCCATAGCCTAACCTACCACCTGAGTAATCAATGCCAAGAATCCATAACTTACTAAGTTAGGCCCGTCCCATACCAGGCATGTGGTCGTACAGTAAGGCTCAGTTCAATGGCGCACAAAGGTAAGTCCTTAATTGACCAAGGCAAGACTTCCATGTTCTAACTAGATCACAAAGATTACCATTCCCATTCACAAAGTCCACCATATCACAAAGTATCCACCATTTGCCTCGGTCCAAATCCTTTCCCACTCAGTTGGTTTTAGTGCAACACATGCTATCACGAAGTAATAACACATAGCACACAGTTTTACACAAAGTTTCATAGCCACTTAGTCAAATTCAATATTTGCAACTTACATGAGATGTGAGACTCGTAGCATGGCTAAGCAATTGTACTCGCATCTACGCAACCCACGTTGGTGCTATATTATTACCAACTAATAAACCAATCTAGGGTGACATGGTATTATGACATACAAGGCCAAGGTGGTATTTACAAATTGGATAATAACTATACCCGAAAGCATTTAAATACATAATTAAACTAGAATGCTATACTTGATACAAAGTAGTTTGAAAACTGGGTTCAAGATGATCAAAGGTATGACTTGCCTTGGAAAAGGTCATGTACTGGTCTTGATCTTGAGGTGCTACTTCTTCTCCAAAATTTTTCGACGAATCGACGTCTACTCGCAAACGAGACAAATAAACAAAACAATAAATAATAGAGGTAAAATAAACTCCAAAAATTAAATAAAACTCTCAAATAAATAGAGATCGAATTTAGGTAAATTTAGGAATTTGAATGGGCTCAATCGGAGTTCGGATGCAAAAGTTATGGGCTCTGGAAGTTTAAATCTAAAAGAAAAACCCTAAATTGGATTTTCTGGAATTTCTGAATTATTTCTTAACAGAAAAATCGGATTATTGCGCAAGCATGACGTCAGCCCTCAGAATTTCGGAAAAGAGATAAATAAAAAGAAAATACTGACGTGTGGGACCCACATGTTAGAGACACGGCTCACGGTAGACCAAGTCTACCGAGCCTCGGGATCTGGGGACCGGTGGACTGCCGCGCGGGCGCATACGTGGCTGCTGACTCGGCAGACACGTGGGCGGCACGTCAGCGCACGGGATGAGGTGGCGGGTGACGTGGCGTCCACGTCAGACCCGTCGGCGAGGGCGGCACTAGACCCTATGGTCGCCGGCGAACGGCGGCTGCTCGTCGGCGGCGGACGGCACCGGAAGGTAGAGGGGGATGCGGGGATCTCAACGGCGTGCTCACGGGTGCTCGGGGTGGGAGAGGGTGACCGGCGGCGAGGTTAAGGCGGAGGTTGAGGCTCGGGCTCAACGGCGATGGCGTTGGAGGGGTTCCCCGGCGAAGGCGACGACGGTTCCGAGATGTGGGCGACGCGACGATCCCGAAGATGGTGTCCAACGGCGACAGGGAGGGCTGGAACGGCGGCAGTAGCAGCGACGAGGTCCTTCAGCCGGCGCTGAAGACGAAGGCGGTGGCTAGGGCTCCTAGCGACGATCTACTGGCGGTGGCTAGGGTTTCTGGAGGCGGCGCGACTCGAGGTGCGGGGCATGAGGGTCCTCGGGGCCTTAAATAGCCCAGGAGGCGTGTCCGCGAAGAACACGGCGCGGCGGCAGAGAAATCGGGAAGGAAGGTGGAGTCCGCTTCGGAGATGACGATGACTTGGCGGGGTGGGACCCACACGTCAGCGGCTAGGGCTCGGACGAGGGCGCGTGTGAAACGGTGCGGCTGCGTAACAGACTCAAGGATCTGACCGTTCATCCACGATCGAACGGTCCACAACACGTGTGACATTCGGAACCCCCGACATCTCAGTAGCATCCTGACCATCCATCCTTGATTGAACGGCTCACAATGTTGATGACTTCACGTCGCCTGAATAGCCCATCTCCATCGGACCGCTCAAAGGGAATCGGACGGCTGAGGCTTAACGCGCCCGCGCGAAGAGAGACTTGTTGTGCAAAATGGTGTAGCAAGTCGCCCTGATGACTTCAGTTAAATCAAGGCTAACTTGGGCAAGGGCGTTACACCAGCTCCCCATGAAGACATGAATGTGCTATGTGAAGAGATGAATTCTATTGAGGCACATTATGCTGGGGTAGTCAGGATTTGGCAACGAGATATGGGTCAGGAAAGAAGTATACGTATCCTGCAGCTACTATTCCATGCCAGGAGACAGGCTGGCACAAATGCTTCTGCTTGAAGTCGATGAGGTGTTCTTCGTAAAGTGTTTGTGCCGAAGTAGTTTAAGAACAACAATGCAGTTCTTTTTGCCGAGCTGGCAAGGGAACTGACACCAATTCTACTAAGTGCGAAAGGGTAAAATACAATGTTCAGGCTCCAGTGTGATACTGATGGAGTTAAGGAGTATTTTTTTTGCTGAAATGGTAGGTGTGATTGACAAATTTAGCTTCCTGCCAAAATCAATAGAAAAAAATGGCATCACGAAGCTAGCGAGACTTGACACGTCTTGTCCCTATCTCAAGAGTCCGGACTCCCCTCCTCCATTCATCCCTTGGGGCATAGTCCTCTACCAAGTGTCGAGTCGAGGGCCCGCCGGCTGGTGCGACGCCGACGCTGGCCTCCTCCAAGTACTTGCACCTCCACCTTTCTGACCTTTGCCATCACGATGTGATGTGTTGCGTGTCGTGTAACCGCACCGATTTTTTAGCGGTCCGTGTGCTACTGCAACAAATACGGGCTGTAGCATGCAATTGCCTACCTTTCTTGCTCATTCCCTATGGTTAATTTACTTCTTGCGGCTTGTGTTTGCCGAGGTTTGGCCTAAATGGCACTGTTTCAGTGTTTTTTTACGTAAGTAGCGCCTCCCATAACATATTGTAAAAATAGCAGCTCAGCCGCACACCCATAGTCCAGACACGCGGTGTGCCGATACGTAGCCGTGTACGCACGGCCACCGCTCGGTCGTAGCCGCGTCCGCACAGCCACCACCTTGAACCCAGTCCGCATGGCCCATGGCCGGACAAGCCTCGTCCGCGCGGCCCCAGCCCAGACAAGCCGCCTCTGCGTGCCCACCGCCCGGACAAACCTCCTCTGCACAAGTGTTGCCCGATCGCTGCCGTCCTCCCGCCCGGAGTGTTGCTACCCGACAGCGCCTCCGGATTTCCCGCCATGAGCGTAGCGCCTTCGTGCGGTTATAAATACCGGACTCTCGCACTCGGTCATCTAAATTGTGTTTTCGTTCTCGTTCTCGTACTCTTCACTGAGAACACATAGAACATATTGTTTTTGGAGATTAAAGTTCAGAGCAGTTGTTAAGATTGTAGTAGTTTTGAATGGTTCCCCCGAAGGGCAAGTAATTTTTTGCCCACTGCATTGTTGTTATTACCGTAGTCTTAGTTAATTAGTCTTACTCAGTTAGTCCTAATTAATGTAGCTTGTAGTCTTAATTAAATAGTTGTTAACAATTTAGCCGTAGTTTATTACTGTTAATAATTTAGTCGAAGCTAATGTATCGGTAATTTATTAGTGCTTCATAATTAGTTATGATTAATTAGTCGTAATTAATTAGGATTTATTATTTGAATATGAATTAGTTAGTGGTTAAACATTAGTGGAAATTAAATAGTCGTAATTAGTTTAGTGGTAATCAGTTCGGCATGATTAATTTAGTGGAAATTAATTAGTCGTAATTAATTTAGTGGTAATTAAACAGTCATAATTAGTTTAGTGGCGATTAGTTAGGCATAATTAATTTAGTAGAAATTAAATAGTCATAATTAATTAATCATAATTAATTTAGTGGCAATGAATCAGTGGTAATTAGTAAATCATGTTTGTTTGAGTCGTGGTTTATTAGTGGTAATTACACTAGTAATGAATTATACATAAGTAATTTTTTTGACAAGTAATCAATTTGTTGCTAATTAATTATTTGTATTTCATTACTCGTATTTAATCGATTACTTGTATGCAGTTTATCATCATTGTTTGTGTCATGGGTAATTACTAACGAATAAATTACATGTAATTAAATAGTATTAATTAGTTCAGTCGTATTAAATTTGTGGTAAATATATACCATGTTTGTTATATCGCATACTGTAGATTGGTTTGTTGTGGCTTTAGGTAATTTTGAACATGCAAGACTTGGTAGTGTTTTATGTCGACGGTCTCGTACGGGCTGAACCTAATGGGTTGGACCTGTCGAGATGCCAGTACAAGGTGGTCTACGGGGTGGAGGGGCTCGATGCGACGAATATTCACGAGCTTCAGAGCTGCATCCAGGGGAGTTCAACATGGAGCCCATGACAAAGAAACTTTTCATCGAGAGGATCACTTACACGAATAAGGGAGGGAAGGGCGTATAAGAGCTGGTGAAGGTGAATGGAAGCGTAGCATGGGGCCAGTACATGCAGATTGCCTCCCACCCTGAGGAGGCGATATACGCACCGATGGTGTATGTGAATTTCATACGCATGGCGTTGAGAAACCTTGATTATGCCAGGGCCTCGATAAGCGGACAATCGCAGGTGGAGTTTGAAGATGGTAGTACGGAATGTATTATTTCAGATGGAAAACTTGTGCACAATCTTATGCAAAATGAAGGGGCAAAACTGTGGTGGTCATCCCGCATTGACTGCTACGAGTATCTACCGAACCAGCCTCTCGGGTTGGAGTCCGACAAGGGCGCCAATGTAGGATCAAGGATAACCAACTAAAGGGGGAGTATATGAGGGTTTTAAAAAAATTTAATTATTTAATAATTTTAATCTTGATTGTCTTAACAAACCTTTCTAGCACAAATAAAATGAAAGAACTACTATGCTTTTTAAGACAATTATACGCTCATGTCAATACTAGATACAATTCTAGCTAAGCAAATCTACACAAGTAAATTGCTAGAAATGTAAATACGAAAATAGTAGAGACAAAGAATAAACCACAATGGAGATAATGATATTTTTCCTGTGATATCAAAGATTTGTCGGTCTTCACTAATCCACATTGAGGAAAGTCCAAAAGAATTGGACCAGCTCCACGAATTAAGCCTCATCCCTCGATCACTACAGTTGCTCTTTCTCCTCTACGGAGGTGGTGAGCACAACACAACTTCACAATCCGTTGTCGGGACTCTTCACAATCTTATTTGAAGAGCTCACCGCGCAAACTTCCTGCAAAGCCGTCTAGGTGCCGGCAAGCACCAACAGTAATAAACCAAGTGTTTGCTTGAGGCAATTCAGGTGCCAACAAGATCAACTAATGATGCAATACAGTTGAATGCTCTCAACTACCTCAAAATTGGAATTCAAAGCAAATGAGTAGTAGAGAGTGTTTAAGAGCTCAAATGTATTCAATGAGAGTAAATATGCTCAAAAGTTATTGGCTTGGTGCTGGCGGGGGTGTATTTATAGCCCTCACCAACCAAACTAGCTATTTGAATCAATCTCCTAAAATTTTTAGGATCTGCGGTAATACCACTGTTCAAACCCGGTACTACCGCTCGACACGATCAACAGTCAGAATAGTAGCATTTAATGCTCTGAACTAGCCGTTACGAAAAAAGGTGCGGTACTACCGCCATCTATAAATCGGTATTACCTCACAGAGATAATACCACTCGGCTAGATCGATACTACTGATTTCTAGAGGATTAAAAACACAAGAAAACACCCTCTCTGGAAATAACATACCGCCATGTAAAATCCAGTACTACCGACTTGTGATAGTACCACTCAAGAAATGCGGTCATACCGATTTTCAAGGGAGATAAAAAAAAACTCCCAAAAACACACTATCTGTAAATTACGTATCGCCAACTATATTTTGGTACTACCGACTTGCGTTAATACTGCTTTTAAATTACGATCATACTGTTTTTAGAATTCAAGAGAGACTCCCAAAAACATATTCTCTGGAAAATACATACCACCGTGTAGATTTCGATACTACCGACTTGCGGTAATACTGCTCATAAAATACGGTCATACCGATTTTGGGATTTCAAGAAAGACTTCCAAAATCAAGCTCTCTGGAAAATACATATCGCCATGTAGATTTCGGTGCTACCGAAATGCGATAATACCGCTCATCAAATGCGATCATACTAATTTTTCTGAACAGTTTTCCAGAAGCAAAAAAAATGCAATGCATGACTTCTAGTTGATCAAGATAACACATAAATAGATCCTTAAGCTACTAGCCATGATCCCTCTTTGTAGTTGTAACATCCCAATTCTAGACTCGTGCTTCAAATGTAAGATAATGTGTAGAAATTAAAAAAATTTCTTGCATCTTGAAGTTTTTGACTTTTCCTGTAATCTTGTAAAGGAATCATGGGGAATCAAAAACCTAAATCTCCCTTTTTACTAAAGTCTTAGACTCCTTGTTAAAAATCCTGGGTTCTACTCCCAAGAGATAATTTTCCTTGGTTGTGTGACCCCTCTGAAAAATCTAGCAATTGCTAGGAATGGTTTGAATATTTTAAGAGGCAGTGAAACCACCCTGACCCTTGGTCAAAGCCTAAATCAGAACCTTGAAGAATTTTTAGAGAAAAATGCTCAGCATGAAAACCTCTGGAAATTTTACACAAGGTCCATCTCAAAGTCAGCAAGCTACTGTAAAAATTTCGTAAATTTTGGAGTTAGTTTGCTACCTCTAAGAATCCCTTAAAGTTTTCAGCTCAAATGAAACCCTAAGTCCAATCTTTGGTTTGGGTTCGAGTCAGACTCGAGATCTGGGTTGAACCCAACCCCTTGGAGCACCTCGAGCTCGGTCCTTGAGGCGCAAACAATATCAGCCGTTAGATCTCCGGTCTACAGCTGATGATCTACGGGAGCTCCTCAAAGACCTCCTCTGGTCTTTGTAAAAGACCTCCCACTCGCACGACCACCTCGTGTCCTTTTTGCAAAGAGCACCCTCCTACACCTCCCTTAGGACCTCCGTTTTGCATTTTTGCAAAGACCACCCTTGGTCGACCCCTTCGGACCTCCTCAACCACCACTGTGGGCACCTGAGTGATCGTGGGCCGTCCATCCTTTGATCTGTGCCTCAGACCTCTCTAAGTGTTAGGACCTCTGAGCCTCACTTAAAGTCTGAGCCCTTCGATTCTTATCCAACCGTCCAGACCTCTCTTGTTCGAGCTCAGTGCTTATCTTAGCCGTTGCATTCTTTGACCAGTCCACTCAGGCTCTTTCACTGACTGGTAGGGCCTGATCACCATCATTTTTCATGCACATGGCAGCATAGAGCAGTGCCCTATCAAGTCCTAGCCCTTGACAACGGCTAATGACTGCAAGCATTAAATGTGCGGCAGACCTTTTGTCCAAAAGTCTTCCTGTTGTCTACTCCCATCTTTTCAAAGTGTACCCTAGCTCAGTGCACCCGGGTAACATTGCCCTTGTTCCTTTTTGCTCTCCGGCTATATAAGAACCCCAAGCTTCCTCTTTAAGTTTCTTTAGACACCATTTTATAGCCCTAGTTCTTCTCCGTGCTCTTGTGCTCAAAACTTCCGAGAATCTTAGCCACCATTGCCGGACCTTGGAGCTCCTCGCCGATCTCTGAGCTCCAGTGGTTCAAATTGCAATCTTGGCGTGTCATCTTGTCATTCTGGTCACCTCAAGCATCCCTTAACTTGTTTTTTGTTTGACCTTCACAAAGGTTGACAAATTAGGAGCTTGCTTTTCGTGGCCGGGGTTGCCGTCTTCCTCAGCGCCGGCAAGCACCGTCGTCGCCGGAGCTTTTTCGGACATCCCTAGACCTCCTCCATTCTCATGTTAGTACCTTAGCGTTGGAAATCTTGCTCTGTTGGACCACATTAGTTTTTCGTTTTTGCCGTATTTGGTCTCCGACACTCGTCTCCGGCTAGCCGTCGGTAGGTGGTGTTCTAGCTTTAGATTTTGGCACCTGTAGATTCCACTTGCTATTTAGAGCCCATCCGTGCCCTTGGTTCCCGTCGGCGTGGTCCACTTTGCCGGTGGTGAGCTAAAACCCAAACTCATGTTTTTGCCGTGCCTTACTCGGACAAGTCCTGTAGCCTAATAATTAGTATTTATGTTGTCATAAAGCCTAATCATTAGCGTTAAATACAGTTCCTGTCGGCAAAACGAGCGTCCCGTTAAGTTCCAGACCTCTTAGGTTGAATCGTGACCGTTGAAGACCTCTTTAGATTTAATCTGAACTGTTAGGATCACTCTCTTCATTTACGCAAAAGACCTCCCCTGGTCGTTTTGCAAAAACCACCTCTCGAGGTCCTCTTTGCAAAAGACCACCCCTGGTCTTTTGTAAAGAAAACCTCAGGACCTCCCCAATCTAGATCTCGGCTGTTCAGACCTCTCCTGAGTAAATCCGAGCCGTCCAAGACCTCCTTGCTACTTTAGCTTATCGCTCCGGACCTTCCTCGAAAAATCTTAGCCGTTCAGGACCTCCTCTGGTAGATCTTGACCATCTAGGACCTCCTCCGTTAGATCCTTAGCTTTAGGACCTCCCCTCAGCTCTGGACCGTTAGATCTAGATCTAACGGGCTAGACCTCCTCAGCGCGTTTAGAGTTCTAAACGTTCCCATCCTCTTTTGCCGTTCATCTCTAGATCCATGGCTCAGATCTCGTGAACATTCGGACCTCCGAATGTGATCTTGATCTAAGCCGTTCAATTTGAGATCCATGGCCCAGACTTGGTGAGGCATTCGGGAAGTCCGAATGTCCCATCCCTCGTGGGCCGTTGGATCTAAATCCATCGGTGGAGATCTTGGCAGTTAAGACCTCCTCGGAAAATCTTAGCCGCCAGGACCTCCCCTCCTTCAGATCTCACCGTTCAGACCTCCTCTTTTAGATCTCCACCCTGAGGACCTCCTTGTCGGATCTGGACCATCAAGTCATGATCTAACGGTTAAGACCTCCCCTAGGCGCGATAAGGTCTTTTCGCGTAGGTGCTCGTGGGGGATTTCGTGCCCGTGCTCGTGAACCGTGTGATCTTAGATCAACGACCCATGACCTCCCCAGTTTTAGTTGGTTTTCAAGTTTAAGTCCCGAAAGCTTTTATTTGCATCTTAATAATTGTTTTGAACTTTAAAAATGCATATCTTTCTCTCTGTAATTCCAAATTTAATAAACTAAAGTTCAGTAGGTTTCTCTGTTAGAATACTTTCACTTAGCATAGGTTTTACTGTAGTCTTTGGCTCTGAAATTAATTATGCCCTAGGTTTATAACTTAGAAAAATCATAATAAATTCAATTTAACTCCAAATGTAGTAAACTCAATTTTGCTAACCTTAGAATACCAGTATCTACCTTCCATAAAAATTTCAGGTCCGAGATCTTTCTAGAAATTTATGCCATGAACAGTAACAGATAGTAATTAATTTTGAATTTTCCAACAGACTGAAATTGATTTAACTATAAATTTTGCATCCTTAATCAAAATTAAATGATTCTTGTTGCTAAATTTGTCTAAAATCATGCTCTACCTGCTGTATAAATTTCACAGATTTTGGATAATTTTGGCTTTTGAGTTTCTTTTGGTGTTCTTCGTTCTTATTTGGATTTGCTTGCCTTTTCGATAGGATCTGATGATTGTGTTGAGTTGGAGAGTGACCCTCTGCAGCAACCAAGCGAACCACAGCAAGGCAAGCAGTGTAATATCATTTGATTATTGTAACATCCCCATTTTGGCTTGTGTTTCAAATGTAATAAAATGAGGGTAAATTAAAACTTTTTCTTTCATCCTTTCACTTTGGAACTTTTCTGAAATTCTTGTAAAGGAATTGTGGGAAATTCAAAATCAAAACCCTCATTTAGCTCCAGTCAAAGCCTTCTGGGTGGAATCTTGTGTCAAACCCTTGGCAATAAATTTTCCTGGGTTCTAGGGTTGTTTGGTAACACCTCTGAATTATTTCATAATTTTTGGAAATTATTTGAAATATTTTAGAGGCAAGTCAAACAGTCAAACCTTTGATTTAACCTTCTAGAAATTTTTGAGAAACTCTAGCACACCAAAATCTCTGAAAATTTTATGGGAGGTTAATTCTAAAGTTAGCAAGCTCAGTTAAAATTTCAGAAATTTTGGAGTTGGTTTGATGCCTTAATTAATTCCTAAATTCCAGCTCCCAATTTGAAACCACAGTGCAGTCGGGCTTGGACTCGGACCGAGTCCGACTTCTGGGTCGTGGTGCACCGAGCCACCTAGTGGCGTCGGGCTCGGCGTGATCGGTGGAGTTCGGTGCGGGCCGTTGGATCGGGATCCCACGACCACCCTACCTCCTCCCTGTTCTTCTTCTTCCTCCGCTCGCTCACGTGCGGCCGTGCGTGCGGTGAAGTCGGCCAGGAGAGCGGCGCCTAGTCACCTCCCACATCTGCTCCCCCGGCATGCATTTATTATGCTCGAGCACGCCACGAGTCTCCTTCCACTGCTCCGTCGCTCGGCTCCCATGACTGTTTGGACCTCCGTCGAGAGAGCCGTTGCGGACCAAGCTCCCTCTTCTACTTAAGCACCCAGCTCTCCTTCTTTGTCCTCCTTTCACCTTTCCACAGCCCTGATTTTCACCCACCTTGTTTGCTTGAGCTCGAATCACTCAAATCACCTTCCGCCATTGTTGGCGCGGAGCTCCTCATCGCCACGGTGCTCCAGGTCCCAGCCCCCTTTCTAGCATCGCATCGTTCCTTCGACCTCTGGTGCATTCCCCTAACTTGGTTTGGCTTGTGCTCGCGAGGAGCGGTGAATCAAGGTGCGTGTCTGTTCGCCGAAACCGCCGCCTTCGTCCTCCTCTCCGTAAGGTTGCCCCCTCCTCCAATTCATCGCTCTTGGACCTTGGTGAATCCTTGAGAGCTAACCGCACCACTCTTTGGTCCTCTATTTCTCGGGATTGCTTGCCCGCGTTGTCTTCCTCGGCTCGGTGGCGGTCGTCGTTCATTGGAACTCCTCGACCTCCCTTGGACCTCCTTTGGGCCCGGTGAGTTCACAATGACCTCCTGTAGCTTAAGCACTCGATAGTTTAGGTCGCGGCGAAGTCTTTCTCGGTTTTCACTTTTCCGTGCTTGATCTCGCCTCGTTAGGCTCGCGGCGATATGGGTCGTGTCGGCGACATTTGTGCCCTCAAAATGTTCGCAAGCGGTATTGCGAACGTTTTGCCCGTTGGACCGCGCGCGCGTGGTCGTGGTCGCCGTCGGCGAGCGGTGACCAAAGCCGGTGTCTGGCTGTTGTCGCGTTTTGTCAAGTCATTGGACCTCCTCGGGTTCATCGTGACCCTCCGGGACCTCCCGTGTTAGATTCGCACCGTGGGATGCATGCGGCAAAAACTCTAGCTCCTAGGACCTCTCGATTGTGGTCTTAGCCGTTCATGACCTCTTGGTGTTGATCGGACCGCTAGATCTCTAGTCTAAGTCCTTAGCGCGGGACCTCCCACCATATAGAATCACGGCGTTAAAGACCTCCGTAGGTTAAATCCCGGCCGCTAGGACCACCCTCCGCCTTGGGGTCCTCCTTGCAAAGACCTCCTTGAGGTCCTCTATGCGAAAAGTCACCCGGTCGTTTTGTCAAAACCACCCTGAGCCACCCCACCAAGGTCCTCTTTTGCAAAAGATCACCCCTGGTCTTTTGTAAAGAAAACCTTCAAAACCACCCCAGGGTCCTCTTTACAAAAGACCACCCCTTGGTCTCTTTGTAAAGAGAACCTCAGGGCCTCCTCGTGCTGGTCTTAACCATGAGGACCTCCCCGCCTAGATCTGGACCGCTCAGGACCTCTCCTATGGAGATCTGAGCCATCCAGATCTCTCTCTCTTTGTTAAAGCACTGTGTTGGAGGACCTCCCCGGGGGAAATCTAGACCGTTAGGACCTCCTCGGTGAAATCCTAGCCGTCAAGACCTCTCGCTGTTAAGCACCGTTTAGGTCCTCTCTCCGCACAGATCTAGACCGTTAAGACCTCCCTTGGGAGATCTTAACCGCCTGCCTTCTTCCCTTAGTTGGATAGCCGTAGGACCTCATCGTGGAGCTCGGGGCGCGGATCGGTCGATGGCCACGACCTCCCTAGTGCGTGAGCTCCTTCCGGCGTGTCTTTGTGCATCCGGTGGTGGAGCGTTGGATTCAATATCAGCGGCTAAGACCTCCATTCGGCGCGATGAGGTCTTTGCGCGGGTGCTCGTGCGGGTTTTAGCATCGAGCTCGTGAGCGTGCGATCTTTGATCAACGACCCACGACCTCCCGTTTTGTTGGTTTTCAGTTTAGTCGAGAGCTTTTAATTGCACATATTAATTGGTTTAAACTTCAAAATTTCATATCTTTTTCTCTGTAGCTCCAAATTTAACAAACTAAAGTTCTATAAATGCATCATTAAAGTACTTTAGCTTAATATAGGTTTTGCAGTAGTCTTTAATCTGAAATTAATCATGTCTTAGATTTAAAACTTAGAAAAATCATAACTAAGTCATTTTAACTCCAAATGACCTGAAATTTTATATGGGTTACCACTATACCAGTAGGTAGCTACCATAAAAGTTTCAGCTTCAAAATCTTTCTAGAAAATATTTTTGCTACAATGCTAATTATGGCGAAATTAGGTTTTTAGAGAATATCTTTTGCACCACAAATCCAAATTAAGTTTTTCCAGTTTCTATGTCTAGGTATATTAGTATTTTACCTTGTGTATAAATTTCGTCACATTTGGATAATTTTTGCTTGCTCTTTTGTTTAAGTATTGCTCGTCTTATTGGTTGTTTTCGCTCTCGCTTAGGATTCGATATTTGCGGTAACCCAGAACGACCCTCGCAACAAATTGAGCAACGACAAGCGAACAAGCAGTTTGATCATTTCCCATTCAATCCCATTACTTTTAAAGTCTAATATTTTGTTTAACTTCTATGTATGCATTGCTATTTTGTTGTTAAATTGATTAGTTAGACCTCTAGTTGCATAATCTGTAGGTAAATAATCATCCTCTACTACGAGCCTAGGTTATTTCTTTGTGATTAGAGTTCGTTGGATGAGCTCTTGTCACTTAGTAGATTTTCGAATAAATATTGCTTAGCCATGCCTAGTATCGGTAGTATTGGCGATCATCGACTTAGTCGATGGTCTTGATCACACAAATACTTATATTATTCCATTATGTCCAACCCTTGTGTTTTACCAATTTGCAAATCAAAATTGAAAACAAAAATTATATCTTGGCTTGGGCACAATGGTATGTTGGGTGATCTGTTGGGTGTGATTGGAATGGTGCCTAAGTCCCTAAGGACCGAGTTACTTGTGCCATTGATCCAAGCAATTGTTGCGTGCTAACCACACGAGGGGATATGGAACCTCTCTTGACTAAGTACTTTGGGAGGTGTTAATTATGAGCTGGTCGGTGGGTGTGTTCTGTGTGTGTGTGTTTGTGGTGTTGGAGGAGCATTAGCGGACCGGTTAGGGCATCTAATGTGTCTTTCTCCGTGGGTTGCGGCTCTTAATTAGCATCGTCCATTGGAAAGCGTCTTGTTAGACTTAGCCATGCTGCATACCAAAGGAAGTGTGCTAACCGTGGTGGTGGAAAGGCGGTCTATCGTGTGGGTACATTGGTACACCCTGCGAGTTAAAACTATTCGAATAGCCTCGTCTAGGTTATGGACACGCTTGGTTATTTCCACAAGAACTAGACTACAACCTTTTAAAAACTTAAACTTGACATGGGTGGTATGAAGGGGTACTTCATGCTATTGTTGTGGTGACTATGGGTTAGTCACTTCTAGGTTGGTGTTGTTCTCTATCTATGTTATTATTGTCTCTCTTTTATTTGAACAATAAAAGTTAATTGCAAACTTGCTTTGAATCTATTACCTTATTGTAAATGAAAACTTGCTTTATCTTGAAAATAAGTCCAAAGCCTCATCCACGTAAATAAAGCTTGCATGTAGTTAATTATAGTTCTGTTATCTCACACGTCGGTCTTGCAGTACAAAAACAAGTTTTGTACTCATCGCTTGCTTAATATTAATTGTTGCAGAGGAAGAAGGTGAGCCCCAAGGGCCTCACTTTTGTGAGTGTGTTCTTGTGCACTGTTTGGGACGACTAGCTTGGCGGTCGGTTGGTTGCCTTGTGGGTAAAGGCACACCGATTGGCTTTTGTTTATCGCCATCTTATGGCCATTTTGCTTCATTGTGTATTTACTTATCTTTATGAATTTTGGCAGTCGGCCTCTCTTTTGTAATAACTCTCTTTATATTATCTATGTCTTTCGATTGTTGCTTTTGCTTGGCTCTATGTGTATGAATGGAATTGATGCATGATTTTGTAGCGGGTGTGTATCTGCATTTAGGAAGTATACATATCTCGAGGCTTAGTTTATTTGATTTGTCTTGTTAGGACCAAGTGGATGGTTAAGCAGTACAAGCCGAATAAACCGGGGTCCTCACAAAGTTGGTATCAGAGCCATTCCGACCGTAGTAACCCAAGCTTGGTCGTCCTTAGGATATTTTGAAAACCTTATTTTCAAAGGGTCAAATGATTTGTGAAAGCTTAAGTAAGTTCTCGGATTTTATTCCTTACCTATCTTAGCTTTCTTCTCTCGTCTTGCTCTAATTTGAGTTTAAAAAAAAAGTATTTTCCCCTTTCCTTCTCTCAAAAGATAGTCATTATCGATTAATCGGGTTTTGGGACCAATGAGCTTGGCAAATTGAAATGTTAGCCGCCCTCTACAAGGTTTTGAAGCTTCCGAAGTTGAAGATTTCAATTAGGAGGCTTGGATGCAAAATCTGGACAGCGATCATTCGGTTCCGGACAGCAAGCTCGGAGGTTCTAACAGGGTAGAAAATGAGAGGTTAATCAAGTAAAACTTGTGGGAATAAAAGGGTAAGATGTGATACGAGTTAGCTAAGTATCTAACGTTATTTTTATCGCCTTAACCTTGTTCTTGAGTGGTGTTAAGCTGGTTGTAGTGAGCTGGAATTTTTATCTTCTCACACTATTACTCGTTCATTCAATACGGGTTAATGGCATTGAGAAGTTGAGCTTGGTTTGGAGTTTCCTTGCTGTTTTGGAACTTCTTTGGAAACATTTAAAGTTATTACTTGCTGTTTTTGGCTTTCGGTTAGGGTGATGTCTCATTCCCCTAATCGTTAGCTTTTCGCTTTCATCAACTTCTAATGTTAGTGCTTTGGTTTCTAACCTAAGTTTCTTAAAGCAGGATGGCTGGAGGTACTCGTAGCGGCCGTGGTCGTGACACTGGTTTGGATGAGGAGCTTCGCCTCCTCAGACCATGGTGAGTCCTTCTCGCAGTTAGCGCAACCGTTCGGAGGGCGGGAGGTCTGCTGGATGTTATTGCGCGCAACACCTCCGCCCTTTCGGTGCCTCGGGATCGGGCGGGGGTGGACATCGATCCGTGGGGGCCTTGCCGAGTTTCTTCGCTTTCGGCCCCACGTTCTCGTGTCGAGGACCCATTGGGCGCGAATGGTGGCTGCGTCGGAGTTGGCGTAAGCTCGGCGTTGCTCGATGCTGGACCGGGGCAGGGCACTCCTTGCCTCCCATCGGCCGAGGCGGCACTCTCTGGTGGGAGAACTTCTTGGTCATGCGACCGCCGCCACACATCTCTTGGGATGAGTTCGGACGGCGTTCGTCGAGCTCACATCCTGCCGCAGATGAAGCGAAGAAGAAGGAGTTTCGCGCTCAAGCAAGGCGTAAGTCGGTGATGGAGTACATGCGAGTTCAACCACTTGGCTCGTTATGCTCCATCGAGGTGGCCACCGATGAGGCTAAGCGAGAGAAGTTCATGGAGGGCTTGTGCGAGGAGTTGCAAGCAGGCTCTCCATTGTGGACTTTGCGACTATCGGGCCTTGGTGGACAAGGCCATTGTTGCTGAGCACAAGGCCAAGGCGCTGGCGAGTCCCATAGCGCAAGTGGGAGGCCCAGCCGTCCGCGCAGCCGGCCTCTCGTCCTCGTGTCGGGCCTACTCGAGGCCCGTTCGCGGCTTCCTACCACCGAGGCCGCGGCACGGTTCCTCGCCCTCCGCGGGCGTGCCCCGATCACGTGCGCTGCGAGCAGCAGGTGGCCCCGCAATCCGGCTGCCGGGGTCACTTGCTTTTCGTGCAACCAGAAGGGGCATTATGCCAATAGTTGCCCTAACAGGACTGGAGCGGCCCCTCGTCCTAATGGAGGACGCGGGCAGGGAGGTGGTTCTTCCCAGGATCAGAAGGTTGTCCCCGCTACCCAAGGCGTGGGTAGTGGCCGCGTCAACCTCATCTCCGCGGAGGAGGCACAGGAGGCACCCGACGTCGTGTTGGGTACCCTTTCGGTTAACTCTTTCCCTGCTACAGTTTTGTTTGATTCAGGCGCATCTCATTCGTTTGTTTCTGAGTCTTTTGCTGCTGTGGGGGGTCTCCTTTTTACTCCATTGTTGGTCCCGCTGCTCATTCGCTCTCCGGTTGGAGTTGAGAGTCGAGTGCGAGTGTAGGGATGTCCTGTTGAGATAGAAGGGTAGGATTCTTGGCAAACCTTATCCTCCTTCGATCGGCGAGCTTAGATGTAATCCTAGGCATGGATTGGTTGTCTCGGCACATGGGACAAATTGATTGCGCTAGGAGGCTCATCTACCTCACGATCCTTACGGCGGCGGGTTCGCACGCGAAGCTGCAGGATCCGCATCTATTCGCGCCAGCGAAGCCGCTCTAGATATTAGTGAAGTCGGTGGTGCGTGACTTTGTTGATGTCTTCCCGACGACCTTCGGGGATGCCACGATTCGAGACCTCGAGTTTGTCATTGAGTTGGTTCCGGTCGCCCGATTTCAAAGAGGCCTCACGGATGGACCCAATTAAGTTGGTGGAGTTGAAGAAGCGGTGGGTGAGCTTCAAGAGAAGGGTTTCATCCGCCTAGCTCATCTCCTTGGGGATGCTCGGCAATCTTTGTCGAAAAAGGACAAGGCAGCTGCGCATGTGCGTTGATTACCGTCCACTTAATGAAGTAGCGGTAAGAACAAGTACCCTTGCCCGTATCGGCGATCTCTTCGATCAATTAACTGGAGCTCGGGTTTTCTCCAAGATTGATCGAGTGGGATATCACGAGTTGGATTCGACACGAGGATATTCCAAAGCGGCTTTCTACTCGTTATGGCTTATGTACGAGTATACCGTCATGTCTTTCGGCAACCAATGCTGACCTTGTTCATGAACCTCATGAATTCGGTGTTCATGGAGTATTTGGATAGGTTCGTTGTGGTCTTCATCGATGATATTCTTATCTACTCCAAGAGCGATGAGGAACACACCGAGCATTTGAAGCTTGTGTTGGGCAAGCTTCGCGAGCACAAGTTGTATCACGAGTTCAGCAAGTGCGCGTTACGGTTGAAGGAAGTAGCCTTCTTAGGCCATATTCTTTCGGCGGGAGGCGAGGCGTGGATCCTAGCAAGATCGCGATGTGCTTTCACGAGTCACCTACTTCGGTCACGAAGTTCGGAGTTTCTTGGTTTAGCGGGATATTATCGTCGCTTTATCGAGAACTTCTCCAAGATAGCGGCCGATGACGGAGTTGCTCAAGAAGGACAAGAAGTTCTCGTGGTCCGCTGATTGCGAGAAAGTTTCAAGCGCTTAAGAAGCGATTGACCACGCTCCGTTCTTGTTCTCGGATGTCGATCGAAGCTTCGATATCTTTTGTGGCGCTCTCGTCGAGGCCTCGGTTGTGTCCTTATGCAAGAAGGCAAGGTAGTGGCCTATGCATCAAGGCAATTGAGACCTCATGAACTTAACTATCCTACCCATGACTTGGAGTTGGGCTGCGTGATCCATGCACTTAAGATTTGGCGACATTACCTAATCGGTGTCGTTGTGAAGTGTATTCGGATCACAAAAGCTTAAAGTATTTGTTCACCCAACCAGATCTGAACCTCAGGCAAAGGAGATGGTTGGAGTTGATCAGGACTATGACATGGGTATTCACTACCATCCGGGCAAGGCCAATGTCGTTGCGGATGCGCTTAGTCATAAGCGCATTGCAATGCATTGTTGCCAGAGCATCGGCCCCTCTTCTAGAGGAGTTTTTGTCTCAACACGGGTTTGGTTGAGCATGGTTCCTCATTTGCCTTGGTTGTACTGACCAACCTTGGTGGATCGGATCAGTGCGCTCGTGATCGGATGTTGGGGTAAACCGCATCAAGGAAAATGTCAAGAACGGAACAGCCAAGTGCTTCTCCGTAGATGAGCTTGGTGTCTTGAGGTTCGAACAGCGCCTCGTGGTTCCAAAGGACATAGAGTTGCGGAATTTGATCCTCCATGAAGCCCACGATTCCCGTTATCCATTCATCCGGGGCCACGAAGATGTACGGGATCTTCGCCGAGATTTTGGTGGACCGAATGAAGAGGAGATCGCGAGGTTCGTTGCCGAGTGCGGCGTGTGTCGTCGTGTCAAGGCCGAGCATCGGCGTCGGTGGATTGCTTCACCCTTACCCATTCCGAGTGGAAGTGGGAATCGGTCGGGATGGATTTTGTCACTGGCCTACCTAGGTCACCGAGGGCAATGATGCCATTTGGGTTATCATTGACCGGTTGACAAAAGTGGCGCACTTTCTTCGATCAAGACCAAGATTCGTGCGGTCACCTTGCGGAGCTCTATCTCGCCGAGATAGTGAGCTTGCATGGGTGCGAAGACGATCATTTCGATCGTGGTTCCATCTTCACTTCGCGATTCGCATAGCTTGCAAGAAGCTATGGGAACTCGTCTTTCTTCGACGGCGTATCACCCCAAGCAGATGGTGGACCGAGAGGGTCAACCAGGTTTTGGAGGACATGTTGCGAGCTTGTGTCCTTGCCTATGGGAAGCTTGGGAGAAGTGCTTGCCATTCGCCGAGTTTTCTTACAACAACGGTTTCAAGCCGGTCTCGGCATGGCACCATTTGAGGCCTTATACGGGAGAAAGTGTAGAACCCGTTGAACTGGTGCGAGACCGGTGAAAGACCTTTCTTTGGCGGACTCGATTAACGAGGCGAAGGCCAAGTCCGGCTCATTCGTGATCGCTTGCGCACAGCTCAATCCGAGCGAAGAGCTATGCGGATCGTCGTCGTCGTGAGTTGAGCTTTGAGCCCAATGACTTCGTTTATCTCAAGGTTTCTCCTCCGAAAGGTCACGGCGTTTTGGTGTCAAGGAAAGTTAGCTCCTCGATATGTCGGCCCCTACCGTATTATCGAGAAGAAGGAGCTGTTGCCTACAAATTGGAGTTACGCCGCACTTGCGGGAGTACATGATGTGTTCCATGTGTCCCGGCTAAAGAAGTGCCTCCGTGTTCCAACAGAGGAAGCTCCGTTGGAAACTCTTGATGTCGGGAAGATTTGACCTACGCGGCGTCTGTTCGCATACTCGAGGAAGTGAGCGAAGAGCGAGGAATAAGACCATCAAGTTCCTTAAGGTTGGTGGTCGAATCATTCCGAGGACGAGGCTACTTGGGAGCGAGAAGATCGTCTCGTCGTGCGAGACTACCCTCTTTCTTTTCCGAGTGAACCAAATCTGGGACGAGATTTTTGTAAGGGGAGGTTTGTAACATCCCCATTTTGGCTTGTGTTTCAAATGTAATAAAATGAGGGTAAATTAAAACTTTTCTTTCATCCTTTCACTCTGGAACTTTTGAAATTCTTGTAAAGGAATTGTGGGAAATTCAAAATCAAAACCCTCATTTAGCTCCATCAAAGCCTTACAGGTGGAATCTTGTGTCAAACCCTTGGCAATAAATTTTCTGGGTTCTAGGGTTGTTTGGTAACACCTCTGAATTATTTCATAATTTTTGGAAATTATTTGAAATATTTTAGAGGCAAGTCAAACCTTGGTCAAACCTCGATTTAACCTTCTAGAAATTTTTGAGGAAACTCTAGCACACCAAAATCTCTGAAAATTTTATGGGAGGTTAATTCTAAAGTTAGCAAGCTCCAGTTAAAATTTCAGAAATTTTGGAGTTGGTTTGATGCCTTAATTAATTCCTAAATTCCAGCTCCCAATTTGAAACCACAGTGCAGTGGGCTTGGACTCGGACCGAGTCCGACTGGTCGTGGTCGCACCGAGCCACCTAGTGGCGTCGGGCTCGGGCGCGATCGGTGGAGTTGGTGCGGGCCGTTGGATCGGGATCCACGACCACCCTACCTCCTCCTGTTCTTCTTCTTCCTCCGCTCGCGCCACGTGCGGCCGTGCGGCGGTGAAGTCGTGAGGAGAGAGCGCCTAGTCACCTCCCACATCTGCTCCCCACGGCATGCATTTATTATGCTCGAGCACGCCACGGAGTCTCCTTCCACTGCTCCGTCGCTCGGCTCCCATGACTGAGTGGACCTCCCGGCGCGAGAGCGTTGCGGACCAAGCTCCCTCTTCTACTTAAGCACCCGGCTCTCCTTCTTTGTCCTCCTTTCACCTTTCCGCAGCCCAGCCACCCACCTTGTTTGCTTGAGCTCGAATCACTCAAATCACCTTCCGCCATTGTTGGCGCGGAGCTCCTCATCGCCGACGGTGCTCGAGTCCCAGCCCCCTTTCTAGCATCGCATCGTTCCTTCGACCTCTGGTCATTTCCCTAACTTGGTTTGGCTTGTGCTCGCGAGGAGCGGTGAATCAAGGTGCGGGTCTGTTCGCGAAACCGCCGCTTCGTCCTCCTCTCCGGTAAGGTTGCCCCTCCTCCAATTCATCGCTCTTGGACCTTGGTGAATCCTTCAGAGCTAACCGCACCACTCTTTGGTCCTCTATTTCTCGGGATTGCTTGCCGCGTTGTCTTCCTCGGCTCGGTGGCGGTCGTCGTCATTGGAACTCCTCGACCTCCCTTGGACCTCCTTTGGGCCCGGTGAGTTCACAATGACCTCCTGTAGCTTAAGCACTCGATAGTTTAGGTCGCGCGAAGTCTTTCTCGGTTTTCACTTTTCCCGTACTTGATCTCCGCCTCGTTCCGGCTCGCCGGCGATATGGGTCGTGTCGGCGACATTTGTGCCCTCAAAATGTTCGCAACGGTATTGCGAACGTTTTGCCCGTTGGACGCGCCGCGCGTGGTCGTGGTCGCCGTCGACGAGCCGGTGACCAAAGCCGGTGTCCTGGCTGTTGTCGCGTTTTTGTCAAGTCATTGGACCTCCTCGGGTTCATCGTGACCCTCCAGGACCTCCCCGTGTTAGATTCGCACCGTGGGATCTCGCCGGCAAAACTCTAGCTCCTAGGACCTCTCGATTGTGGTCTTAGCCGTTCATGACCTCTTCGGTGTTGATGCGGACCGCTAGATCTCCTAGTCTAAGTCCTTAGCCGCGGGACCTCCCACCATATAGAATCACGGCGTTAAAGACCTCAGTGAGGTTAAATCCCACCGCTAGGACCACCCTCCGCCTTGGGGTCCTCCTTGCAAAGACCTCCTTGAGGTCCTCTATGCGAAAAGTCACCCGGTCGTTTTTGTCAAAACCACCAGAGCCACCCCACCAAGGTCCTCTTTTGCAAAAGACCACCCCTGGTCTTTTGTAAAGAAAACCTTCAAAACCACCCCAGGGTCCTCTTTACAAAAGACCACCCCTTGGTCTCTTTGTAAAGAGAACCTCAGGGCCTCCTCGTGCTGGTCTTAACCATGAGGACCTCCCCGCCTAGATCTGGACCGCTCAGGACCTCTCCTATGGAGATCTGAGCCATCCAGATCTCTCTCTCTTTGTTAAAGCACTGTGTTGGAGGACCTCCCCGGGGGAAATCTAGACCGTTAGGACCTCCTCGGTGAAATCCTAGCCGTCAAGACCTCTCGCTGTTAAGCACCGTTTAGGTCCTCTCTCCGCACAGATCTAGACCGTTAAGACCTCCCCTCGGGAGATCTTAACCGCCCAGACCTTCCCCTTAGTTGGATAGCCGTAGGACCTCATCGTGGAGCTCGGGGCCGCGGATCGCATCGATGGCCACGACCTCCCTAGTCGCGAGGAGCTCCTTCGGCGTGTCTTTGTGCATCCGGTGGTCGGAGCCGTTGGATTCAATATCAACGGCTAAGACCTCCATTCGGCGCGATGAGGTCTTTGCGCCGGGTGCTCGTGCGGGTTTTAGCATCAGAGCTCGTGAGCCGTGCGATCTTTGATCAACGGCCCACGACCTCCCCGGTTTTGTTGGTTTTCAGATTTAGTCGAGAGCTTTTAATTGCACATATTAATTGGTTTAAACTTCAAAATTTCATATCTTTTCTCTGTAGCTCCAAATTTAACAAACTAAAGTTCTATAAATGCATCTGTTAAAGTACTTTAGCTTAATATAGGTTTTGCAGTAGTCTTTAATACTGAAATTAATCATGTCTTAGATTTAAAACTTAGAAAAATCATAACTAAGTCATTTTAACTCCAAATGACCTGAAATTTTATATGGGTTACCACTATACCAGTAGGTAGCTACCATAAAAGTTTCAGCTTCAAAATCTTTCTAGAAAATATTTTTGCTACTGATGCTAATTATGGTAGAAATTAGGTTTTAGAGAATATCTTTTGCACCACAAATCCAAATTAAGTTTTTCCAGTTTCTATGTCTAGGTATATTAGTATTTTACCTTGTGTATAAATTTCGTCACATTTGGATAATTTTTGCTTGCTCTTTTGTTTAAGTATTGCTCGTCTTATTGGTTGTTTTCGCTCTCTCGCTTAGGATTCGATATTTGCGGTAACCCCGAGAACGACCCTCGCAACAAATTGAGCAACAGCAAGCAGGCAAGCAGTTTGATCATTTCCCATTCAATCCCATTACTTTTAAAGTCTAATATTTTGTTTAACTTCTATGTATGCATTGCTATTTTGTTGTTAAATTGATTAGTTAGACCTCTAGTTGCATAATCTGTAGGTAAATAATCATCCTCTACTACGAGCCTAGGTTATTTCTTTGTGATTAGAGTTCGTTGGATGAGCTCTTGTCACTTAGTAGATTTTCGAATAAATATTGCTTAGCCATGCCTAGTATCGGTAGTATTGGCGATCATCGACTTAGTCGATGGTCTTGATCACACAAATACTTATATTATTCCATTATGTCCAACCCTTGTGTTTTACCAATTTGCAAATCAAAAATTGAAAACAAAAATTATATCTTGGCTTGGGCACAATGGTATGTTGGGTGATCTGTTGGGTGTGATCGGAATGGTGCCTAAGTCCCTAAGGACCGAGTTACTTGTGCCATTGATCCAAGCAATTATTGCGTGCTAACCACACGGGGGGATATGGAACCTCTCTTGACTAAGTACTTTGGGAGGTGTTAATTATGAGCTGGTCGGTGGGTGTGTTCTGTGTGTGTGTGTTTGTGGTGTTGGAGGAGCATTAGCGGACCGGTTAGGCTGTCTAATGTGTCTTTCTCCGTGGGTTGCGGCTCTTAATTAGCATCGTCCATTGGAAAGCGTCTTGTTAGACTTAGCCATGCGCATACCAAAGGAAGTGTGCTAACCGTGGTGGTGGAAAGGCGGTCTATCGTGTGGGTACATTGGTACACCCTGCAGGTTAAAACTATTCGAATAGCCTCGTCCTAGGTTATGGACACGCTTGGTTATTTCCCACAAGAACTAGACTACAACCTTTTAAAAACTTAAACTTGACATGGGTGGTATGAAGGGTACTTCATGCTATTGTTGTGGTGACTATGGGTTAGTCACTTCTAGGTTGGTGTTGTTCTCTATCTATGTTATTATTGTCTCTCTTTTATTTGAACAATAAAAGTTAATTGCAAACTTGCTTTGAATCTATTACCTTATTGTAAATGAAAACTTGCTTTATCTGAAAATAAGTCCAAAGCCTCATCCACGTAAATAAAGCTTGCATGTAGTTAATTATAGTTCTGTTATCTCACACGTCGGTCTTGCAGTACAAAAACAAGTTTTGTACTCATCCGCTGCTTAATATTAATTGTTGCAGAGGAAGAAGGTGAGCCCCAAGGGCCTCACTTTTGTGAGTGTGTTCTTGTGCTGTTTGGGACGACTAGCTTGGCGGTCGGTTGGTTGCCTTGTGGTTAAAGGCACACCGATTGGCTTTTGTTTATCGCCATCTTATGGCCATTTTGCTTTATTGTGTATTTACTTATCTTTATGAATTTTGGCAGTCGGCCTCTCTTTGTAATAACTCTCTTTATATTATCTATGTCTTTCAGTTGTTGCTTTTGCTTGGCTCTATGTGTATGAATGGAATTGATGCATGATTTTGTAGCGGGGTGTATATCTTGCATTTAGGAAGTATACATATCTCGAGGCTTGGTTTATTTGATTTGTACTGTTAGGACCAAGTGGATGGTTAAACAGTACAAGCCGAATAAACCGGGGTCCTCACAATTATATTGCTCCTATTACTTTTAAAAGTCTAATATCTTGATTGTAAAAACTAAGTATGCATGCTTCTTGTGTCAAAGTTAATTTCTGTCGATTCTAGGTAGCTAAGCCTATTGCATTGTTGCCTTGAAATTGTTCACCCCTGCCACTGCCATAGGTTATTATCCTCACTAGTGAATTAGAGCCCGGTGAATGATTTATGGTCTTTTATTTATCTTTGCGATATGATGCTTAGCAATGCTTAGATGCCGGTAGAATTGGGCGGTTATCAACTTAGTCGATGACCTTGATCACACAAAAACTTGTTATTACTTATGATCAATACCTGGTGCTTTGTCTATTTGTGCAAACCAAAACTAAAAACAAAATGGTTTAGACGTGGGTGAACTTTGGTTGGCTTCATGGTGGGTGCACTGGGAGTGCACGGGGGGTCGTGGTAATCCGACTCCCCAGGGTTGAGGATGTCGTCCATGTCATGTAAGGACCGAGTTACTTGTATCACTAAGCCAAGAAATATTTGTGTGCTAACCACACTAGAGATATATGGGACCTCTCTTGACTTTGTACTTTGGGGGGTGTTAATTGATGAGTCGCGTGGAAGGTTGTATATTTCTATATACAAGATGGGTCACGTGATTGAGGGGAGCATCCACCGCGGCTTGAGCCATGGGCCGATGTGTCCTACTCTACGTATGGGTCCTTGTGATCCATATTTCGCTGGCAGATCACTAAGGGTTAACCCCCATGCGTGCGGCTCTTAATTAATGCAATCCATTGGAAATGTCTCGTAGGACTTAGCCGTGCCGGCATACCAAAGGAAGTGTGCTTAATCTAGTGGCAAAAAGGCGGTCTGAAGTGTGGGTACATTGGTACACCCCTGCAGGGTTAAGTCTATTCAAATAGCCTCATCTTAGGTTATGGACATGCTTGGTAAGGTCGTGCAAGAACTAGACTACAACCTTTTAAAATTAAAACTTAATGTGGGTGGTACGAGTGGGTAACTCGTGCTATTGTTGTGATGGCCATTGGGTTGGTCATCTCTAGGATGTTTTTATGTTACTATAGTATTGTTTCGCTATTATTTATGCAAATAAATTTCAGATTGTCAAAACTGCCTTCAAACTATTACTTATTACAAATAAAACTTGCTTTATGCTGAAAATTAACCTTGAGCCTTCTCCTTTGATGAAAGCATGCATATAGTAGTAACTAGGTTTGTTACCCGTAAGTATTGCGAGTACATTTTTGTACTCATTTGCTTTGCTTTTTGTGTGTTGCAGAGGAAGAAGGTGAGCCCCAAGGGCCTCACTTTTGTGAGTTGTGTTGTGACGGTGTTTGGGACGACTAGCTTGGCGGCTCGGTTGGATTGCCTTGTGGGTGTAGGCAAACCGGTTGGCTTTTGTCTTAGCCATCTTATGGCATTTTGCTTCCGCTGTTCTTTTAGTTCTTGGCCAGTTGGCCTATCTTTTGTAATAACTATTATGTATGTCTTTTGCTTGTAAAGTTAAGCTTTGGTTCTGTGTGTTGTATGGAATTGATGCAATATTTTGTAAAAGGTTGTGTATACTGCAATTCTGGGAAGTATACATTTTCCCGAGGCACGGTGTATTTTATTTGTGATGCTAGAGCCAGTGGATGACTAAGCATTACAAGCTAAATAAACCAGGGTCTCACAGTAGTATGGCATCTAGCCTACAAATCTGGTCTTTTCTCCAAACACCGAGACCGGCAAAAACTACAAAAGGATCTTTAGACTAAAAGATACATTTGCTTTGAGCCATGTCGATCTTTTATCATCTTTGCATTGACATGTCCATGTCATCATTCTCACACTGGGACTAAATATTTAAACATCTTAGTACACATGTTAGTCCCACAAAACATTGTTGATATTAAATACCAAAAACTTTTTAGGGGTCTAGATGCTTTTAATCTCCCCCTTTTTGGTAATTGATGACAACCCAATCGATATGAAAGATATGAAAGATTTTGAAAATACACAAGTTGTATATTCTAGATTTGACTTTTGAATGAAGCAATTAATTCTTGCAATGAGTTCAAAGGAATTGAAGAAATAGTTGCATTCAAAGTCATTCAATAAATAAGCAAAACTCCCCCTAAATATGTGCATATAGATTCAAGAAGTGATTTATATGCACATTTGAGGATTTTTAAAATTTTGGCAGAGTTTCCTTTATTTATTGAATACGGGGAACTAGTAAACAAATATCATTCAAACATAAGGATAATAATCATGATAAAAAGTTTGAATATATAAACTTGATTAAACATAAATAGAAACCATCATGTCACACAACATAGAATACAAGTTTAACTAGGCTATTACACGCAATCATCCAACAAGTTTAGATATTCAAGCAGACATAAACAAGTTACAAGTACTTTCAAACATATAAAAGATGTTCATAACACATAGTTCCAAACATATAGAGTAGCATAAGATATATATATATATATATATATATATATATATATATATATATATATATATATATATATATATATATATTAAGATATTAGCTGCCTTGATCTTTCAAACTTCTTGCCCAATCTAACTCTCCCCCTTTGGAATCAAGGACCAAAAGGAGTCACCCAAAAGGAGGGGTGGCACTGGGTTTGAACTCTGTATGTTTGGTGTCACTCTCAAGATAGAATCCAAACTTATCTTTGATCAGCTTCATTATATAAGGAGCATATAATATGGTGTCTTCTGTATCCCTTGTTGAAAATGCAATCTCAGTGATGATGAATTCCACAATATCAAACTTGGTTCCCTTTAAAATATGATAAATAACATTCTAGGCTTTGGGATGAACTGCATTGTCATTTCCCCCTCTGGGAAAGAAGGTTGTTTTCATAATCATGTAGATCATTTTGGGTATTGGTGAAAACCCAATTGCTGTGCCAAACTCACATTGCTGAGATGTTTCATATAGCTCTTTGATCTCATCCAAGTTCCAAGAATCCTCAAGATGTACCTAGTCTGTAACACCCTGGCTATTCGAAGCCAAAATGCTACCTAAAGACCTAACATATAACTATACAGCGGAATAATTTCAACAATAATTCATCAGCTAAGCTAGATAGATCATCAACAATTGGAATATAAGCAGGAATGCAATAATGGATCCACTAAGATAATCCTATCAACGAATAATCAATGAACATAAACAGTTATTTAAACAAACTCAACGTTAAGTAAGGTATCACCCAAGTCTAAGTTTATTTAATACAATCCAACAATTGTGAATGAAAGGTAGTAACAATTATTTTATTGAGACTAGTGTAAAGTGAACCGAATGGGCGTGCATGTCTACTCCTCCCAAGAGATTCATCACCAACGTTCTCCTAAAAATAAATAAACAAAGCAAGAGTGAGTCCAAGACTCAGCAAGTACATTGAATAAATGAGCAGACAACCAATTTGAACAAGACAACCTCTTCACGGTTTACGAACATACAACGAATGAATACTTATGAATGTATGAGATGAATGTAAATAATCAAAGGAATGGATGCTGCGTGCTTATACGGTATAGCTAGTGACACACCCGTCGGTGTTCACTTAAGCCCGCATCTTAACAAAAATGCGGGGATCCAAATCCCGTATGAAGAACGTTTCATACGGGTGTCCAAAACTGCCCACATTGGAATGGTGGGACTTCACATGCCCATCTTTGGAATTGATGGGACTTTAGACTCCACTCGTGGAGCTCCACTCCGTGGACGGAACATGAACATGGATGCATGAATGATCTTATGTATTATGACTACCATCATATCCACACATATGAAAAGAATATATCATTGAATCTTGACACATATCAAATGAAGATACAACACGAACAATAGGCATCCAAAATTCATAAAATATATGCTTGTCGATGTACTTATGAATAAGGACTAGCATCACCTCCAACAGTATTAGACTCCACTCCCGTGGAGCTCCACTCCCGTGGACGGAATATGAACATGATCATCGGAACTTCTCACGTATCAAATGAAAACACAGCATGAACCTCAAGCATCCAACATACACAATTCATACAAACGTCAGTGTACTTGCCTTTAGCGTTGCGATACGTTGGAGGCAACAAAGATGCCGCTAACCTCGGCGCCTCACCCCCTACACCAAAGTTACTCAATAAGAACCAAGACATCATGACACTACTCGCATCGCTCCTAACACATACCCCAACCCCGTCAATTAATTGTGCACATATGTTCGAATTAAACCACATTCTAACAGGGAACCTTGGCAGATGGCAACAGTAAAAGTAACATAACTTTTGCTA
Organism: Ampelocalamus luodianensis; assembly: GCA_036346255.1. Taxonomy (NCBI): domain Eukaryota; kingdom Viridiplantae; phylum Streptophyta; class Magnoliopsida; order Poales; family Poaceae; genus Ampelocalamus; species Ampelocalamus luodianensis. The sequence goes on along the minus strand of CM070617.1, from coordinate 57,870,878 downwards.
TAAAACTCGAAAAGGGGTGTTCTCAGGCTTGTTTGAAAGGTAACAAGATTATCTACAATAACCTAGTTGAGTGAAAGCGTTGAATCTGCCATTAACTTGATCATATATCAAAAAGAAAACTAATATTTTATTCTCGTCAGGATTCTGGACAATCAACTTAAAACATGCATAACTTTTGTTCTACAAATCCAAATGGGGTGTTCTTTATCAATCCTGAAAGCTAATGAGATCACCTACAAAAGTCATTAGGGGTAAGTCTTCTGAATCATTAACTAACTAGGTCATATTTTATCAATTACAGAGACTGCTATTTCTCGTCAGAGTTCTAGACAGCAGAAACTAAAACGATCATAACTTTTGATCCGTACGTCGGAATCAGGTGTTCCTGGCGGCCACCGAAAGCTAAGAACATTATCTAAATAACTCTAGCAGATCAAAACTTCTGATTCGGCCTCTAAGATGTCAAAACATCCCACGCAACATACTGGACAGATTCGAATCTACTGCAGACTGACTTTGATCCAAACGATTCTAATCGGTTTCGCATCTAAACAACATCAAAACAGCGGGGAAACGAGTTGATACCCTTGGAGACGCATGAAACGCTGAACAAAAACCCACGAAGAGGATCTTCTTCTTCTCCTCCTTTCTTCTTCTCCTTCCACCATGGCCAGCGGCACCTCGGAGCGTCTTCCTCATCTTGGTAGAGCGATGCGGAGGGGGCTGCTCTGATGCCGTGTGCTACTGATGCAGCGTGGTGCATCAGAGCAGAGGGTAGGGTTTTGGGGAAGGGGACCCCCCTTCTTGACTCCACTACAAGGCCGGCCCACTTGGCTAGGACGCCTTGGGCTGAAAGCCCAAGGTCCAATCCTCCCTCAAATCCTGAATTTTCTTTTAATTTTCCTCTAAACTTTAGTGCATTCAAATTTGAATAAATTTCTCTTTCAAATAATATGTTCTCTCTATTTGATATTCGAGGTATTACAGAGTCACGGGACCACTTCGAGGAGTAGGAATGCCCCATGATTTTTGACAATCCTCTTTTGGCGCACTTAGCTTGAAAGATGTTGTCATCCAAGTGAGAGTATCGTGTTTTGGGGAAAAATGGACAGTGGCATAGATCTGTTTGATTGTTGTAGAGTCATAGTCACACTTAAGAGTCACCAAGTTATCCAGTTTCACTCTATGGAATGTATAGAAAAGTCCATTTAAGTAGGGGTTCATATTGAGATGATCCCACACCATGTACTAGTGATGAGCAAAGTTCTTACTACCATAAATGTGATAAAACACATTTTCCTGAAACCTTGTGTGAAGAAAGGAATCAGCTGCATTCTTGGGAAGCAGAAATTGATTTGTGTTTCTCATGTTTGTATACCTTTTGCTTCCAATCTTACTTGGGTCTGCCACAAAGAAAGGAGTTCTGTTTGGCACATAGAGTTCATCACTTGTATCACTGTCAGTTAAGTCTTCTTCAAAGTCATCTTCAGATAGATACACAATCTTTTCTTTTCCTTTTGAGGACGAAGGTCCAGAATTTCGAGGCATGATTGCTAAGGTAAGAGAAAATAATTTAGAACATGATAGGATAGGATCAAGCGAATGAGTATGATAAAATCAAACTTTCTCTGCTGGAGCGGTAGTACCACTGTTGACAATAGGTATTACCAGAAATCGGTAGTACCGATTGCCACGGGCGGTATTACCGCACCCGTAGAAGTTCTTAGAGCAATCTTTCGATTTTCGATTCTAACTAATGTTTGGCATGAAATAATCCATGTAATAGACATAATAAGTCATCAAACATTAGTTTCTACTAATTTGCCCAAAAGAGATGGACTAAATCATCCACATTTCATCAAACCCTAGAAATTAGCTAAAAGCCAAAGAGATGAGAAAGAGAGTGATTCATAGGCAAATACCTCAAGATAAGGATGAGATTTGATCACTAGAACTGATTTTCAGTGAAAGATTCAATAGAAATCCATAAAAAATCTTAGGATTTGAGAGGAGTTTTTGTGGAGAAGAAAAGAAGAGAGAGATGTGGCTCGGTAGTTCTAAGGAATGGAAGTGGTTATACCGCAAGAGAGAGGGCCAAACGATGAGGCTTCGACCAAAACCGTTTTTGGAACCGCTAGCCACAAGCGGTAGTACCGCTGTTGAGACGCGGTATTACCGGGCTGCGGTAGTACTGGCGGTAAATCGCGATACCGTTTTGCCTGAAAAAATACAAAGTGAACATGAATTGCAAATGATCCTTAATTAATACTGAAATAAAATATAATTAGAAATAAAAATTCAGAATTTTGGGAGGGGAATGGGCCACCAACCCATATTCAAGTCGGGGGGAGCCGCCCACAATGGCCCAAGACCATTGTGGCCAGCAACCCACTTGGAGGCAAGGGGGGAACACCAAACCCTAGCTACCCTTTGCTACAGTAGATGCCGTGCTACAGCTGCCGCTCCTGCTGCTCCTCCTCTCCCAGGCGCCATCCTCCCAACTTCCTTGTTGCTGCTGCCGGCCTGGGCCACTATGCCACCAATGCCTCGCCAGGCAACGAGGGATGCCCAAGACTTATCTAGATCCTACACCACCACCAGCTCCGACAAGACCCTCACCACCTTCGAGGGCAGCGTCTACTCCTCCTCAAGTCCCTACACATGGTCGAGTGAACCACGTCACTGCCGAGGAGGCAAGCGATGCATCCGATGTCGTTTTGGGTACACTTCTCGTAAACTCTTACCCAACTTCAGTTTTATTTGATTCAGGAGCATCTCATTCATTCATTAAAAAGGAATATGTTGCACATCATCAATTTAGAATTCATACACTTTAGCCACCTTACCAGATCCAGTCGCCGGGATCGGTTTTCCAAACCGATCAAGTCTGCCGGGACGTAAAACTGGAGATTCAAGGGGTTAACTTTTTGGCAAACCTAATAGTAATAACTTCAGCGGGTATTGATGTGATATTAGGGATGAATTGGTTGTCCAAAAACCAGGGGTAAATCAATTGTGCTCAACGGTTTATTTCTGTCACAAGCGAAGATGACAATTAAGTCATTTTTGCATCTTTAGTAGGCAGTTCTCATCTCTACGCCTTGAAAGCTAGTACCTGCTTTGAATTGGAAAAGGTACCAGTGGTATGTGAGTATCCAGATGTCTTCCCCGAAGAACTTCTAAGCATGCCCCCTGATCGTGAAGTTGAGTTCGTCATCGAGTTTGCACCCGGTATTGCGCCCATTTCAAAGCGACCGTATCGGATGCCTCCAAATGGGTCGGTTGAACTGAAAGAACAACTCATGGAACTTCAAGACAAGGGCTTTATTCGACCGAGCTCGTCACCTTGGGGATGCCCGGCCATATTCGTCAAGAAGAAAGACAAGAGTTTGCAAATGTGTGTTGATTACCGTCCGCTAAACGAAGTCACTGTCAAGAACAAGTATCCGCTTCCACGGATTGATGATTTGTTTGATCAACTGAGTGGAGCTCACATATTCTCTAAGATTGATTTGAGATTGGGCTACCATCAAATCAAAGTTAGAACTGAAGACATTCTGAAGATGGTATTCTCTACTCAATATGGTCTGTACGAGTATACTGTTATGTATTTTGGATTGACAAATGCCCCACCGTACTTCATAAACCTCATGAATTCAGTTTTCATGGAGTACCTAGACCAGTTCATTGTTGTGTTTATCGATGACATCCTCATCCACTCTAAGTCTGATGAAGAACATGAGCAACACTTGAGGCTTGTGTTGGAGAAGCTTCGTCAACATCAACTCTATGCCAAATTCAGCAAATGCAAATTCTGGCTTCATGGGCCATGTACTATCCAAAGGAGGTGTCGCTGTTGATATTAGAAAAGTGCAAGATGTACTGAACTGGAGACAACCCAAGAGCATTGTCGGGACCCCGGGTATACAATCCCAGGACCCTTTGTGCATTCCGAACTTGTCCTAGATCAGTAGCTAGCTCGCATAGTTACAACATCGGTGTAATCACAACCATACAACAAAATAACGATGAAGCGGAAAAATTAATATTACTTAGTAGTAAGAGGGCCTTATGGTCAAGTCTTACAGAGTTGCCACGTAGGGCTCGACACCAAAAGGTAACTTGCAGCGGAATCAAAATATCACGTGGAGGCCATCCGACATGCCCACAAGTAATTGAGTGGAGGACGCGACCTAGTTCGTAAAGTCTTCATAATACTCTGAGTCCCCTGGTTCTTCTGTGGGTATTAATCACATAGGGCGCAAGCCGTGAGTACTTTGAATGTCAAGTCATAGGGAAATGTATGCAATTATTACTCATACGAGGCTAGAAAAGGATAGCTTTATGGCTGTTTTGCGGAAAGCAATATTGACAGTAAATACAATAAGTAGATCGAAAGCACAATTTAAAAGAATATTACATAAGTAATTCAGTTCTTTGAAACAACTAGAGATCAACCCAACCTTTACATCCAACCATCGATTCCCACCCTTTTGATGAAAACATCTACCCCTTGCGTGAAATCTCTGGGCATGTCCATAACTGGGGACACGGCTATTCGAATAGTTTTTACACTCTGCAGAGGTTGTACAGCTTTACCCACAAGACACGACTTCTCTAGTTTGTCCAGCACATATCTATACCACCGCTCACTTCCTTAGGTAAGCAGTCTAGAGCACGCGTTAAGGCCTTTACAAAGTTCCGCTTTGACCCAGTTCTGCTCGCTAAGGATTTGCTGTTACGGGCCCCCTCTTGCGCCATTCTCAACCTAATCAAAACCACGTCAAAGCTTAGCTAATTAATTGGCCAGGTCTATCCCAGCCTAGACATGTGGTTGCACGGTATAACCTAGATCAATGGTTCAAGGTTAAGTCCGTAGTTGGCTGCTCAGGCGAGACTAACCCACGTCCCAAAGTGCGTTACGGCACCCACACTCACCACCGCCCACTCGCCCGAGCATAAAACATTTTCGGTTCAACCCGGCCAAAGACCACCCTAGCCTTGGCACAACATCTTTTAATAAAAGTGGCCGCACCATGATTCCATAATTCATTTAGTCATGTTTATTCATATGAGCATGTGATCATGAGTCCCGACGTACAACTATAGCATGGCTAAGCATATTACGATACCGTATTGGTAATTTATCAATGTCCAACTAAAATAAACCCTCCTAAGGTGTCCAAGGGTTCATGTCATTCCAGGATACATGTCGATCGCAATTTATCAAGGAGGCATACATTTTTTAGGCAAATTATCTACTCCCGAAACCATTTATTATAAAACTAGCAATGCATGTTTATATCAAACAATATAGTTTTGTAAAATGGGTTCAATATGATCAAAGGTCTATAACTTGCCTTCGTTGAAGAGTTGAGGTGCTTCGGTTGTCGGGCCCGATAAATCTTCCGAAACGCTGGTATCTACACATTCGAAAAGAACCAAATAAATAAACAACTCCAAATAAATACCAAACTAGCACTAACAGCAAGAGGAGGATTTTAGATGAATTTAGAAATTTGAATAACTCAAATTGGAGTTCGAACGAAGAAGTTATGACCTCCGAAAGATTGAAAATCAAGAAAAAGGGATTTTCCTAATTTTTGGAATTATTTTTCTAAAGGAAAAGGGATTTATTGCGCCAGCTGACGTTAGCGGTGGGATTTAAATTTCCAGCCGAATTATTTTTCAACGGAAAATCCCAGAAACATCCAGCGGGGCGCCGGCGTGCGCGTCAACAAAGGGCGGCGTGGCGGCGATTGGGCGACCACACGCGCCACGTCGTCGTGGCGCGGCGCTCGGGGCCCGATGGTCGCCGACGATTGGCTGGGCTCTGGTGGCTGGCGAGGGCACCCAGAGGAAGAGGAGCTCATGGCGAAGCTAGTGCGCTAGGTTCCGAGGACGCGGTGGCACAGGAAGGTCATCGGCGGCGAGGAAGAAGCGGCGGCGGTTGAAGGAGGAGGTGGCATCCCAGTGGGTTTCCGGTGAAGGGGAGGTGCGCACGGGGTAGGCGGCGGTCTTGCGAAGCCGAAGCTGGGGACGAAGGCGACGGAGGGGGCTCGACGGCGGCGCAAACGACGGTGGCGAGCTTCGGTGGCCAGCGGTGAGGAGCTCAAATTGCAGCCGGAGCAGAGCGAGAGAGGGCGAGGGAGAAGGGGGAAAAGAGAGAGGAAGTCGAGGCGGAGCTGGTGCTCGCCTTAAATAGGCGCGGGGAGGGCTGAGAGAGGGGGTGGAGCGAGGATGGCCTACGGCGGTGGGGGTTCGGCGCGGGCTCGCGTAGCGCGGGGCGGTGATAGGGCTCGGGAGCACGCGCTGGCGGCGGCAATGAGTGCGGTGGAGCACGCCGCACACAATGCGCATGTCAGGGTGGCAGCGACGGGACAGAAGCGGCCGACGCAAAACGCGTGCACGCACGCGGCGGTGGGGGTCTAGAGGTAGGCGATGACGCGGAGATGAAGGGGCTGACAAGGCGGGCCCACGAGTCAGCGAGAGCGAGAGAGAGGCGCGCGGGCGCGAGCGATGGGCGCCGTTGGATTTTGATCGGACGGCTCAAAATGAGCGAGGAGATCGGAACTCCGGACGTGCGAAAGAGATCGGGACCGTTCGATCTTGATCGGGCGGCCCACAATCGGGGGAGGCACAGGAGAAGGCGCGGAGGATTGCGAGCCGTCCGATCTTGATCGAACAGTCCCCGAGGTTGGAAGGCGCGGGCGCACGCGGGAGTGTGTCGGAGTGGGCTGCGGGAGGAGGAGAGAGGAAATGGGCCGAGGGAGATTCGGCCCAAGGCTATTAGGGGATTTTAAAAGGATTTCTGATTAAAGAAATCTCAAAAAAAGCAAAAAGACTTTTAGAAATTAGCTAATAAAGTCTAAAAATTCTAGGAAAATTCACAGAAGTTCCTTGAATTATTTAGAACTTAATAAAATACTTTTAGCTATACTTTAGTTTTTAGTTTTTGCAAACAAAATAGATTTTGACCTTAGGGCAAAGGAAAAACTAAATTCTAAAATCTAGAAAAAGCAAGGAAAGGCCTAAAATCCAAATAAAATCCAGAAAACTCAAATAAACTAACTTTTTTTTTAAATTTAATTGACGTTGGATTAATTCAAATTAAATGGTTTTTGATTTCTAAAATTTTTAAAAACTCTGCAAAATTAGGGATGTTACAAGCATCACTGACATCCGTAGTTTTCTCACACTTACGGGTTACTACCGCAGGATCATCAAAAATTTCTCTAAAATAGCGAGGCCAATGACCCATCTGTTAAAGAAGGGGGAAAAGTTCGAATGGTGAGTAGATTGTGAGGCAAGCTTTTAGACCTTGAAAGACCTCCTAACCAATGCTCCGGTGCTCACTCTACTGGATATCCACAAGAGCTTCGACATTTACTACGATGCTTCTCGCCACGGGCTCAGTTGGATGCTTATGCAAGAGGGCCGAGTTGTGGCATATCTTCAAGGCAATTGAGGCCTCATGAGGCTAATTATCCCATGCATGACTTGGAGCTTGCAGTTGTAGTCCATGCTTTGAAGATTTGGCGACATTACCTCATCGGTAATCGTTGCAAGATCTACACCGACCATAAGAGTCTAAAATATATCTTCACCCAAGCCGACCTGAACCTGAGGCAAAGGACGTGGCTTGAGTTGATAAAAGACTATGATATGGGACTTCATTATTATCCAGGGAAAGCCAATGTGGTGGCCGACGCATTGAGCAGAAACTCTCAATGCAACTGTTTGTCGGTAACTCCCACTTCGGTAGGCTTGTGTGCTGCCATGCAAGGTCTACACCTAGAAATAATTAAAAAGGGGTCTCTTGCTGCCCTAAATGTGGAATCCACATTAGAGGACCAGATTAGAGACGCCCAAAAGACTAATTTAGAAGTGGCCCAAATCCGAGAAGAAATGAAGCAAGGCAAAGCCAAATGCTTCACCGAAGATGCATGAGGCACCCTATGGTTCGATAACCATATGGTGGTGCCTTTTGACCGCAAGTTGAGAGAGTTGATTCTCAAGGAAGCCCATGACTCTAAATTCTCTATACATCTCGGGAGTACCAAGATGTATCAAGATCTGAGAAAGAGACTGTGGTGGAGTCAAATGAAGCGACAAATCACGCAGTATTTTGCTGAGTGTGACGTATGCCAAAGGGTCAAGACCAAACACTTGAAGCCAGCAGGTACTCTCCAACCTTTGCCCATTCCAAAGTGGAAGTGGGAGGAGGTCGGGATGGACTTCATCACCGGACTCCCATGGACTCAAGCCGGGTCCGATTCCATATGGGTGATTGTCGATCGTCTGACAAAAGTTGCCCATTTCATTCCTGTCAAGACCACCTACACCGCGGTAAAGCTGGCAGAGCTTTACCTCTCTAGAATCGTCTGTCTCCACTGTGTGCCTAAGATGATAGTTTTAGACCGAGGTCCTCAATTCACATCCCACTTCTGGAAATGCTTACATCAAGCAATGGGAACCAACTTATCTTTTAGCTCCGCATACCATCCACAAACGGATGGACAAACCGAGAGGGTGAACCAAATTTTGGAAGACCTTCTCCGAGCGTGTGTGCTATCCTATAGCAAGAATTGGGAAAAATATTTACCGTTTACAGAGTTCTCCTACAACAATAGCTTCCAATCAAGCATTCAAATGTCACCCTTCGAGGCTCTTTATGGGAGAGCTTGTCGGACACCCTTGAACTGGTCCGAAGCTGGGGAAAGACCATTCTATTGTCCAACCTTGGTGGAGGATGCCGAAGAGCAAGTTCGTGTCATCCGTGAGCGACTTTGGGCGGCTCAATCCTGTCAGAAGTTGTATGCCGACCGTCGTCGTCTGTAGGATCAAGGATAACCGACTAGAGGGGGGTGAATAGGAGGTTTCTAAATTTAATCGTCCAAATTAAACTTTCAGCAGTACAGACTTAACAACATGAACAGGAATTAAAAAGGTAGAAATAAACAACTACTTAGGACAGAAAGGCAAAGGCATTACTAGACACAAACCAGCTAAACAAGTAAATCACAGGGATAAGCTGTAATGTAAATGCACAAGGTAAAGACAAGAGATAACCACAGTGGAGACATGGATGTTTTTCTCGTGGTATCGAAGACCTAAGTCTTCACTAGTCCACGTTGAGGAAGCTTGAACCAATCAAGCCGGCTTCACAAATTAAGCCTTCTCTCGATTTCACTGGTGGTTGTTCTTCCTCCACTCCGGAGATGGTGAACACCAGACCACTCACAATTGGCACCGAGTCTCTTTACAATCTTCTTTGAAGAGATCACGTGCAAACTTCCGCCAAGCCGTCTAAGTGCTAACAGCACCAAGAGTAACAGATCACAATCTTTGCTTGATAGTACCCAAGTGCAATGGATCAAACTAGAATGAATGCACTTGAAGTTATGCTCAACAACCTCACAATGAATGCACAGGTGTAAATGAGGTGTGGAGTGAATGCTCTTAGCTCAAGAATGTAAATGTGTAAGCACTACCTCTGTCCAAGAGCAGGTGGGAGGGTATTTATAACCTCTCACAACAAAAACGACCGTTGGGACCAAGTTACAAGAAAAAACAGTACAAACGGTAGTACCGCTGTTGAACGGCCGGTACTACCATACCATCCCAAAATGGTCGGTAACGGCTAGAATAGACAAGTCATTAAATGCTCTGACAAAGCCGTTAGAAATTCGGCGCGGTACTACCGCCAACTAAAATGTGGTAGTTCTGTTTTAGTGGAAGTTCCGATTGAGAGCAGGTACTTCCGTTTTTCTGGAATTCCAAAAACATTAGTACTGGAAAATACATACCGCCTTTAAATAAACGGAAGAACCGGGAATGCGGTAGTTCCACGAGTTGAGCTCCGGTACTACCGTTTCAAAGCAATCAAAATAACTCCAAAAACATACGTTCTGTAAAAAACGTACCGCCATGTAACTATCGGATGTACCGAAGATACGGTAGTTCCGCTGGAAGCACTACGGTACTACCGTTCCTTGAGAGAGCAACAAACTTTCAAAGACATGTGTTCTGAAAAAAACATACCGCACAAAAGATCTGTACTACCGCCGAGCGATAGTTCCGCAAAATGAACGTCGGTACAACCGCACATTTAGAATACACAGAACAGCTCTTCAAGAAAAAAAAGTCCAAGTAAACCCCAAAAACATTTTAACATTTTCGGAACAAGGGTTTTTTTATCAAGACTTGGAACACTTCTCAAATATTCAAAAGAAACTTTACGGTAGATTCTTAAAGGGACTTGCGGTACTACCATTGAGCGGTAGTTTCGCCAAGTTCACTACGGTACTACCGTTTGAGCAGTAGTTCCGCTAGGTCAGATTTGGTTCTACCGTTTTACTTTGAAAAACACAAGAAATTCTTTTTCAACACAATCTCAAAGGTATGCATGATACTAGATTGATCCATTGTGCTTAGGAACAAAATGTCAAGATACTTAATTATGATCCCTCTTGATAGTACAACATTTAACCTATAATCCAGTCTCCCAACCAATTAACCTCAGACTGGTAAACTGAAAAAGATCATAAACTACTTTGTACCTTGTCTTTGAGCCATATTGATCTTCAAATTGTCCTCAACCATGTATTTCCATGTAGATGTGTTCATCACTGGGACTAAACCTTTTTAAACACTCAATAATTACATTAGTCCCATAGAACATATTGTCATTAAATACCAAAACACTTTTTAGGGGCCTAGATGCTTTCATCGTCGTGAGTTGAGTTTTGAGGTGGATGATCATGTTTACCTTAAAGTCTCTCCAATGAAAGGAACGCATCGTTTCCAAGTTAAAGGCAAACTGGCACCTCACTATGTCAGACCATTCCGGATTCTAGCAAAACTGGGATCGGTGGCCTATCAATCGGAATTGCCACCATCACTTTCAGATGTGCATAACATATTCCATGTTTCACAACTGAAGAAGTGCCTTTGTGTTCCAACCGAAGCAACTGTGTAACAGCCTAAATTTCAATTTCAGTAAAATTTAAAAGTTTATTTATGTTTGTGGTTTTTCCTGGATTTTCAGAAGCTTTTTATAAATATTTTAAAGCTAAAACAAATTTATTTGCAAAATTAAAAGCCAACAAATAGTTGGAAATAATTTTATTAAGTCCAGAATGAGTATGGGAATTTCTGTGAATTTTTCCATAATTTTTGGAAGTATTTTGCTATTTTCTAAAGCTATTATGAATTATCAGAATTAAAACAAATAGAAAAGCAAAAGAAAATCCTCTAACAGTGTTTGGGCGAACCCAAAGGCTCCGCCCAAACTCCCTCCATGCGCCCCCATGACCACCACTCGCATCCTCTCTCTCACCCTCCTCACCCACCGTTGGATCGAAATCCAACGCACGCGCCGCACACACGCACCCCCTTTCTGATCTCCACCGCCGGATCTCGAACCAGCGGTCATGATCGCTTGCAACCTCCGCGCAGTCCGAATAACACCATCAATGAGAGCCGCCGATCTAAATTCTACGGCCAGATCTTCGTACCGCTTCGGAGACTTAAAACCTTTCTAATCTAAACCCTTCGATCTAAATCCTACGGCCAGGATTTCCTCCATGATCTTCTATTCTCATCAAGCCCTGACCGTTGGATCAAAATCCAACGGCCTCTGTTCTTTCTTCTTCCTCGCCCCTTCTTCCTTGCGCAGCAACTGCCGCCCGCAATTTTTGCACGCCGCCGAGCTTCGCTAACGGCCGCACCCAACTTCCCCGACATCTCCGCGTCGTGCTCACGAGAACCGCCTCGTCGCCGCACACGATCCGCACAACTCCCACCTTCTTCTTCCTCCTTCTCCGCGTTTATGCGCATGAGCGCCGCAACCGCCGCGCCGACCCACGTCGTCTGCCGTTCTAGGCCTCCCGCACCCTATAAAGGGCGCCCGTGAGCCCTTCTCATCCTCAACCATTTGCCCTCACTCACTCTCCCTCTCCCGCCGCGAGTTCACCGCAATCCGAGGTTTCGTCGCCGCCAGGCTGCAAGTTCCCGTCGCCAATTCCGTCACCGTCGTCCACGCCCTCGCCTCGCCGACGCCACCATCACCTTCGCGCCTTCGCGAACACAGTGCGCCCCTCCGTCGACCGAGAAGCTCGGAGCCCTCTTCCGCCAAGCGGCCCGGCGTCGCCACCACCTTCGTCCTCGCCGCCGGCCACCACCTCACCTCTTCCCATCGCGGTGGTAAGCACCATGATCGCCGCATCCTCCTCTTCCTTCGTAACCTCGCCGGACTCCGCCACGCAGCACAGCGCCGGCGACCTTCGGTCCCCGCGCCGGCGCCGCCCTCGCCGACGTGGCTCGGCCACCTAATCGCCACCTCACCCTCCTCTGCTGGCGTGGCGCACAAGTGGCGCCCAGTCACCGTCACGTGCGCGCCCACGTGGATGGTCCATCGCACCCGGGTCCACTCGGCTCGGTAGACCCCTTCTACCGTGAGCCGAGTCACCGACACGAGGGGCCCACCTGTCAGAATTTAATTTTAATTCTTTTAATCCCGAAATACTGTAGCCGACGTCAACATTGCGTAATAAATATATTTTTCAGTAGAAAAATAATTCGAGAAATTCAATTAAATTCCAGAATTTGGTTTAAAACTTCTAAAATTCATAACTTTTGCATATGAACTCCAAATTGGGTGATTCAAATTGCAAAATTTATATAAAATTATAATCTAGCTAACTAAACCAAAATATTTCAATTTGGAGTTATTTTGATCTATGGTTTTGAATTTATTTGAATTTGAATTTGAATTTGTCGTATTTTCGCGAATAGACTTCGACGACTCCGGAGAGTTCGACGAACCCGAAGACTTAGACTCCCAGTACACCAACGAAGGCAAGTTATACCATTGACCATATTGCCCCCATTATTTTAAAGTATTTTTTTCAGTTTTTAAATTATTTATTGCATGCATATGTTTATATAAATGTTTTAATGTCCTGTTTTTACATAGTTATTCCTATGTTCCATTGTATGACCCATTTGAACATTATAATTGTTTGCCTTGACACCATAGACTAAAAATTATCAAAATCAGTCAAATGCTTAGCCTGGCTTAGTTCACACTTACAAATTTTGGGAAGGTTTAGCCAAATCTCTTATAAATTGTTCCAAAACTGAAATTGTGGTATTGTATTACCACATGGATTTAAAAAGGAGGGTTTTACTCTAAAATCAAAAATGGGTTGGACTCGGGCGAAATGGTTGTAAAGGTGGGTGCAGGTTTATGCACGGGTTTAATCTGGTTAGGATTAAGACCCAGGGTTTGTCGGAAAGTCGCCCATGTAACACCCCAACTCAGAACGAGCCTGGAATGCTACCAAAACTAAATACAACTAGAGCGAATTTACAAATTTTCGACAGAGTCTCCCTTGTATAATCAATGAAAAACAATTCTCTAACGAGTAAACATAATATTTAACAGTAATTTCATTAACCAATTCACTCATGCATAAGGAATAATCATATGAATGTAATCAAATAACACCATTCTCACATCCATAATTTATTTCATCAATCATAATCATAAAATAACCATGGGTATTTCTCAGCAGTTTATTTATTCTTATGTGATGCTAAAATAACAATTGCATTAATTTTGTGAAGTGGTGCGTGCTTTCCAATCATCTACTCCGCCCATGCATGGCGTCTTTACGAAGTACCTAAATCAAAACAAAGCAAGGGTGAGTCATAGGACTCAGCAAGTATCATCAAGGTTACATAATCATAAAGACATGACAGCATAAACAACTTTAATCAACTTCATTCATGGCATTTCAAATACTAGAAATTTAATGATAATGCTATGCACTCTTTGTTCTTTATCTCTTTACGCATTTTACCGGTAATGCGGGGTATTCATCCGTCGATGAGTACCCTTGTCTGTGCCCTTTGGCACAGGGACCAAGAGCCTATACATCACATGTATAGGGACCTTTGCCGTCATCACAATGACGGGACCTCTGTATATATTGCCCACATTCCATGAATGCGGGGACCTCAAACTGTCACTACATATGACGGGGACCTCAACATTGTACTCTTGGTCACCACGTGACCAAGTCTCAAATGCTCCAACATGCAAAGAACTACAACATCATATTTCCAATATCATACTCAATATGTAGTCGGGGTATAAACAATAGCATCATGAAGGAGCTTTAAACATAATCTATAAACATCATCACAACTAGAATCATCTCACAACACATTCACATGGCAAAGATGAACAATACATCACTCAATCATGACATGCAACCAATACTACACATAAACCCGAATACTTGCCTCAACGCGCGAGAGCGGTGGACGCGAAGTGGGTGCTGCCCTTGGGATCTCGCTGCCACCTGGACAAGAAGATAACCCCAAACTAAGAATAACATACTGGACCAAAATCATACATCACATTACAATCGAAATCGCTAATCTTCTTATCACGTCTAGTTTTTTTTTTCTAATTTCTAGCGATCGGTCACTGCGGACAGCAGACTTCAAAAATTCATAACTTTCTGCTCAGGAGTCCAAATAGGATGATCTTGGACAATCTGAAAAGGTAATTGAAATGTCTAAATAAACTTAGTTGGGGAGACCCTCTGATTCGGCCATCTACCCGACCTACCAATCTATTTAATCACAGCAAACATTTCACATCGGGTTTCTGGACAGCGACAAAGAAACTATCATAACTTCCTCTACGTTCGTCCAAATTCAGTGATCTTTAGTTTTCCTGAAAGCTAAGAGGATTAGCCTCATTTTTCGTTATGGTGAGACCCTTTGGAAACCCCTCTAAATACGCGCTTCTATCAGGTTAACTAACACTAGCAAATCTGCTTCTCTCCAGAAACACAGAAGTACTAATAAATTCATAACTTTGGCTACCGAAGTCCAAATGACTTGATTCTTGTCGGCAATGAAAGGTAACTATGATAGCTACAACTTTCTAGGAGACACCCAGACCCAAATCTGCCTCTAACTTAATCAAAACCGACAAACTTCCCTGCTGCAGAATAGCGACGAACTGGCATCCGAAAATTAGACAACTAGAAAACGACCTAAAACAAAGAACCACGGGTTACCCTTGCCGAAGAAGAGAGCACACAGCGGGGATGAAGACCACCACGATTCCGCTGCGGATCCCTTCTTCTCCCTCTTCTTCCCTTCTCTTCTTCCCCTTCTTTCTCTTCTTTTCTCCTTCTTCTTCCTCCTTGGCCGGCTGCAAGGGAGTTCCTACTCCACCTTGGACAGCAGCAATGGAGGTGATGGGGGAGATGGAGAGGGCGCAAGGGAGGGTGGAAGGGAGGTGGAGAGGTGGGGAGGTGGGGAGATGGGGAGATGGGGAGAGGGGGCGGCCGGTTGGGAGTGGGAGGGGGAAAGGGGGAGGGGAGGGGAAGGGGCTAGGGTTTTGGGGGAGGGGAGCCCCCCCCTTGGCCGGCCACCTAGATGGGCCTTGGCCCAGGCCCAAGTTGCCGCCAAAATGCTCTTTCCCCCCTCTAAAACTGCAGCACTGACAACAAACCAATAAGTCCCTCCCGTTGTTCAGTTTGATTCTTCCCCGAATAATCGATCTCTCCCGAAATAAAATTATTCTTCCTCGATTCAAATCTTAACTCATTTTCGGGATATTACAGCCCAAGTCATTTGAGGATCGGTCTTTGAGCCGCTAATTGCTATGCCTAAACGTACTACCACATGTCCTGTATGGGCAGGATTTGGCTAACTAACTTGTGATGTTCTAGTGTATTTATGTCATGTGTTTATGTGGGTGTCGGTTAGACGTTTTATTCCCACTTGGCGCAAGAGGGGGCTTCCGGAGGACGGAGCGAAACCTTAGCGGGCATGAGTATACTAGGACAAAACATCGTAAAGGCCTCATGATAAATGCTCAGTCGCACGCCTACGGAAGCGTGAATTGGCCGACATATCGAGCATGACATCTCGTGTGGGTAAAGTTGTACACACTCTGCAGAGTAGAAACTATTCGAATAGCCGCGTCCACGGTCATGGACATGCTAGCAATGCCAATTAAAGTTAGAATTGTTTTTGGTTTTAAAACTGTTTTATCACATGGCTAGGATGGTTTATCCTCATGAAAAATTGGGCGGGAAGCCAAGTGTTAGGAGGGTATCCTTCACCAATTCTTTGGAGGTTATCCATGTTATCATAATGACAATGAAAATCTGATTTGATATTTAATGAAAACGGCCTTGGAAATTACTATTGATATTTAACCAGAAAATGCTGTTTATGCAAATTAACCCCTGCCATACTCACTTGTTTCCTTATGCATGCATTTAAATTCAATATTGGGTGTGGCTTGCAAGCACGGTAGTAGTGCTCACTCTTGCTGAATAAATCTTATTCAGGAGAAGATCTGTTCCCCGACGGTGAGGACCTGGACGAGTAGGCCTTTTGACCTGACGATTGCACGTGGGCGCATGTGGCTCCCAACGTTATATTGTTTCATTGTGTTTATCTTTTGACATTTGATATTGTTGTTCAGACTTATTTGTATTAAACAGTTATTTATTTAATGCCATTTACGTTTTCGTGATATGAATGTGATATTCATTTTTGTGAGACTGTGTACACTGGAAATCATGGACTGGTGTTTGAACACAGAGAATTCGGGATCTTTCGCTCCCGGGTTCGACAAAAGTGGTATCAGAGCCATATCGACTGTAGGTCATGGCCCACGGTAGAAATGATAAAACCATTAAGGACTCTTTTTGAAAATTTACAAATTATTTACCTATCTTCCAGAGTCTTACTCTTCCTTTCTCTATCAAAAAGATTTCTAAACTCTTGTCCTTTCTAAAATTGTAGATGGCCGAGAGACCGACCCGTATCTCCCATGGAGTCTACGCTGGAGAATGGGCGGATATCCTATGGAAGATGATGCAGCATCTGAGTTTCACGAAGAGACCCACATACCAAGGATACAAGTATATCGTGGGACAGCAGGAGCGCTGGAGAGTGGAGGTTATCCTCTACTCTAACTTAGCGCCGGATACATCCTTCCACATCTTCGACGCCCCAATGCGTCGGGAGACTTTCGAGGCGGCATCAAGGCGCGGCAAGAGAAGCGTACACCGACTTTGCTACACCTCGGCGCCCATTTCGGGATCTGCATTCCAGTACTATCCCATGCACATCCCCACTCGGCTAGGCAGTGCCTTCAGCTCAGTCGAGAATGAGGATATGCCGGAGATCACCCACCAGGTGGAGTTAGCCAAGGCGTTGGATTACGCTTATGGCAACACCCTGGACGAGTTGTATCTCGTTCAGGGGAGGCTAGAGGCCGCAGAGGAGAGGCTAAAGGCAGCCGAAGCTGAGTTGGATCTGTACAAGAAGGGCCAAGGCAGTACCTGTAACTCCCCGGACTACACCCCATCCACCCCATAGATGTTTACCTCCACCATTTTAGATATTTGCTTTCCCCTTTAGTTGTTCAATTAGCTGCGAATTATGAGCTACTAACCTTTTGTGGTAGCCATAATCAGATGAATAAAATAAAGAATTACTTGAAAAAGAAAAATTTGTTTCTTTACCTTGTTTTTGTGTGCTTTTTGGGCTAATATAGACTTATTTCCCTTAGCGCTATCTTTTCTTTCCTTTCCTAAATCCTTGGAAAATTCAGCAGATGGTGAACACCCGCACAGGAAATGGCAGCATCCAGGGTCAGAACAATGGAAATACCGACCATCGGGAGCGGCATGTTCGCAGACCTCCCCGCCGCCGACAGGACGATCGGGCGGCGGATGATGGCCAACCAAACTCACCTCATAGATCTGCTGGCGATCACTCAAAGAACGCACGAACGCCCAGCCGCGCGGAAGCAACCGCCGCCACAACTCAGACACCAGCACACCCTCCTCAGCGGGTGACAATGTCGGAGTTCATGCGTATGCGTCCTCCAACCTTCTCCAGCAGCACCGAGTCGATGGATGCTGACGACTAGCTCCGCATGATCGGAAAGAAGCTGGATATCGCGCAATGCACTGATCGTGAGAGGGTCCTCTTCGCCTCTCACCAACTCAACGGACCAGCTTCAGAATGGTGGGACAATTTCTGCATCTCACACGCCAACGCCCGGGCCATCTCGTGGGGCGAGTTCGTCGAGCCTTCCGTCATGCACACATTCCGGCGGATGACATTGAAGAAGAAGGAGTTCCATGCCCTTCGCCAAGGCAATCGCTCGGTGGCGAGTATCTCCACCGCTTCAACCGGTTGGCTCGCTATGCCCGGTGATGTGGCGAGATGAAGAACGGCAAGAAAGGTTCTGGAGGGACTCAACGGCGATATCTCTGTCCAACTCATCTCCCGAACTTCACCGACTTCCAACGGTTGGTGGACAAGGCGATCCGCCAGAGGCCAAGCATCACGAGATGGAGAACGCAAGTGGAGGATGGCGCCCGAGTTCAACGCAGAGGCTTTCCCAAGCCTCGTTTCATTCGACCACGACCACGCAGCGTGGGAAGTTCGATCTTCCACATCCGAGCCGGTGCGAATCGGCGCTAACACCTCCAACTTTCGCGGCGCATCAGCGGAGGACAATTTCAGAAGAGCTCCGCCCCTCGGCAGGAGTGACTGTTTCACTGCAATGAAACAAGCCACTATGCCAACAGATGCCCCAAGAAGCAGCGTGGCGTCTTCAAGCCGGCACCAGAGCCACGACCAGCGGCGCGCCGCAGCCGTCGAGCGGTTCATCAAGGGGCGTGTGAACCACGTCACGGCCGAGAAGCCAGTAGCACCGGATGTTGTGCTTGGTATGTTTCTTGTCAATTCAATACCAGCTTCAGTGCTATTTGATTCCGGAGCTTCGCATTCTTTCGTGTCAAATGAATTTGTGGGCAAAAATGGGTTACCAATATCTTCCTTAGCAAATCCATGATAATCCATTCCCGGGCTCGAAATGAGAACTAGTTCTCTATGCCGAACCTCACCCTTGAAATATCCGGAGTATCCTTCCTAGCGGACTTGATAGTCTTGCATTCCCAAGGTCCGGATGTTATTCTTGGAATGGATGGTTAGCCAAGAATCATGGACAAATAGATCGTGCCAATAGGTCTATCACTCTCACAAATGGAGAAGGAATTTGATTGAGTTCAAACCCAAGACTGCACCAATGGAAGTTCTATCCTCACCAAAGCATGAAGGAAGTGAAACTTGAAGACATACACGTAGTCCGAGAATATGCCGATGTCTTTCCCGATGATTTACGGCATGCCACGGATAGGGGCGTAATGTTCTTAATTGACTTAGTCGGGGCGGCTCCAATATCGAGCGACCCTATAGAATGCCGGCTAATGAGTTAGCGAATTGAAGAAAGCAGATTGAAGAAGCTGCGAAGCAAAGGTTACATCAGACCAGTTCATCACCTTGGGAGCACCAGTCTTTGTTCATCAAGAAAAGGACAATAGCATGAGGATGTGTGTTGATTACAGATCACTCAATGAGGTGACGATCAAGAACAAATATCCTTTACCCAGGATAGATGATCTGTTTGATCAGCTGAAAGGAGCAAGTGTCTTTTCGAAGATTGATTTGAGATCTGGCTATCACCAACTAAAGATCAGACCATAAGATATTCCGAAGACAGCCTTCACCACGGATATGGGTATGCGAGTTCTGTGATGTCTTTTGGTTTGTGAACGCCCTGCTTATTTCATGAATATGATGAACAAAGTGTTCATGGAATTCTTGGATAAGTTTGTGGTTGTTTTCATCGATGACATTCTCATCTACTCGAAGGATGAAGAAGAACACGAGAAGCATATCAGAATGATACTGGACAAACTCAGGGAGCACCAACTCTATGCCAAATTCAGCAAAAGTGAATTTTGGCTAAGTCAAGTGGCATTCCTTGGGCATATTGTGTCAGCAGGAGGAATCGCAGTAGATCCTGCCAAGGTTGAAGCCGTGTCAGTTGGAAGCAATCCGGGATGATCACAAAGTGAGAAGTTTCCTTGGACTAGCGGGTTATTACGCGAGTTCATTGAAAATTTCTCTAAGATTGCGAGACCCATGACTCAACTTCTGAAGAAGGAGAAGAAATTTGATTGGACAGATGCCTGTGAAGAAAGTTTTCAAGACCTGAAGAGGAGATTAGTCTCAGCACCTGTGTTAGTTTTACCTGATATCCGTAAAGATTTCGAGATCTTCTGCGACGCATCCCGTCAAGGTCTCGGATGCGTATTGATGCAGGAGGGCAAGGTAGTAGCTTATGCATCCAGCGATTGAGGCCACATGAAGGGAATTATCAACCCATGATGCAGAGTTAGCGGCGATTGTGCATGCCTTGAAGATCGCGGCATTATCTCATTGGTAGCTTCTGTGAGATTTTCACGGATCACAAGAGTTTGAAGTATATATTCACTGCGCGAATTAAACCTTGGCGAGAGAAGATGGCTAGAGTTGATAAAAGATTATGATCTTGGAATCCATTATCACCGGGCAAAGCAAATGTAGTTGCGGATGCCACTGAGCGAAAAGGCCTATTGCAATACCATGATGGTGCGAAGGAGCGGCGAACTACATGAAGAATTGAAGCGTCTAAACTTGGAGATTGTCGGTCAAGGTTGTGTGAATGCTTTGGAAGTACAACCGACTCTTGAGTCGATCGAGAGAAAAACAACTAGAAGATGATGACATCAAGGAGATCAAGAAGAATATGCGAAGAGGCAAGGCTCGAGATTATTGAAGATGAACAAGGAGCAGTATGGTTTGGGAACGCATTTGTGTACCTAACCAACGGGAGTTAAAGCAGTCAATTCTAAAGGAAGCTCATGAAACACCTTACTCTATTCACCGGAAGCACCAAGATGTACCAGATCGAAGGAGAAGTTGGTGGGTCAAGTATGAAGCGAGAGATCGCTGAGTTCGTTGCTCATTGTGATGTGTGTCGTGAGTTAAGCGAACATCGAGACCAATTTGGATTATTCTACCGCTACCAATTCGAATGGAAGTGGGAAGAAATTGGTATGGATTTCATCACGAACTTCCTAGGACCCAATCGGGATATGATTCCATCGGGTAATAATTGATCGGTTGACTAAGGTAGCACATTTCATTCCGTGAAAACTACATCTGAAGCGGCGGTTGGCGAGAATTATATGTGGCGAGATTGTTTGTTTTACGGAGTACCCAAGAAGATCGTGTCCGACAAAGGTTCTCGATTTACATCAAGATTACGCGAGATCGCATGAAGCCTTAGGCACGGACTCAACTTGATCTGACCTACCATCCTCAAGCGGATGGTCGATTTAACGCACCAATCAAGTCCTCGAGGATATGCTCAGAGCTGTGCCTGGAATTTGGACAAAGTTGGGACAAGAATTTGCCGTATCCGAATTCTCGTATAACAATAGCTATCAAGCTAGTTTGCAAATGGCTCCTTTTGAAGCATTGTATGGCGGAAAATGCGAACTCCATACGTGGGATGAAGTAGGAGAGCATCGGCTCTTTGGACTGAGATAATCAAAGATGCGAGAAAGTAAGGTCAAAGCTATAAGGGAACATCTGAAAGTGGCACAAACCCGACAAAGAGTTATCTTGATAACCGTCGGAGGATTTAAACTTTGAGATAGGAGACTTGGTCTATCTCGAGTCACTCCACTCGGAGGAGTAAGAAGGTTCGAACAAAGGAAAACTCGCTTTTGATTTGTGGGGCCATACAAAATTCTAGCCAAAAGAGGTGAAGTAGCATATCGGTGGGCTGCGAAGCCTTATCGGTAGTGCACGATGTCTTTCATGTATCGATTGAGAAATGCGCAAGCACCGAAGACCATACCTTCCTGGAAAGCTTTGATCTTCGAGAAGATCTCACCTACGTGGAGCGACCAATCAAGATTCTGGATGTCGCAGAGCGAGTCACCAGAAGCAGAATCATCAGATCATACAAGATGCAGTGGAGTCATCACCCGAAAAGTGAAGCCACATGGGAAAAAGAAGAAGACCTCAATACCAACTATCCCGATCTCTTTGCTGACCAGTCCTGAATCTCGGGTCGAGATTCCCTTAAGGGGGGTAGGTTTGTAACAGCCCAAATTTCAATTTCAGTAAAATTTAAAAGTTTATTTATGTTTGTGGTTTTTCCTGGATTTTCAGAAGCTTTTTATAAATATTTTAAAGCTAAAACAAATTTATTTGCAAAATTAAAAGCCAGCAAATAGTTGAAAATAATTTTATTAAGTCCAGAATGAGTATGGGAATTTCTGTGAATTTTTCCATAATTTTTGGAAGTATTTTGCTATTTTCTAAAGCTATTATGAATTATCAGAATTAAAACAAATAGAAAAGCAAAAGAAAATCCTCTAACAGTGTTTGGGCCGAAACCCAAAGGCTCCGGCCCAAACTCCCTCCCACGCGCGGCCCGCACAGCCCAGCCGCTCGCATCCTCTCTCTCACCCTCCTCACCCACCGTTGGATCGAAATCCAACGCACGCGCCGCACACACGCACCCCCTCTCTGATCTCCACCGCCGGATCTCGAACCAGCGGTCAGGATTGCTTGCAACCTCTGCGCAGTCCAAATAACACCATCAATGAGAGCCACCGATCTAAATTCTATAGCCAGATCTTCGTACCGCTTCGGAGACTTAAAACCTTTCTAATCTAAACCCTTCGATCTAAATCCTACGGCCAGGATTTCCTCCATGATTTTCTATTCTCATCAAGCCCTGACCGTTGGATCAAAATCCAACGGCCTCTGTTCTTTCTTCTTCCTCGCCCCTTCTTCCTCGCGCGAGAAGCTGCGCCGCCATTTTTGCACGCCCGAGCCGCTAACGGCGCGCTCCAACTTCCCGACATCTCGCGTCGTGCGCCGACGAACCGCCTCGTCGCCGCACACGATCCGCACAACTCCCACCTTCTTCTTCCTCCTTCTCCGCGTTTATGCGCACGAGCGCCGTAACCGCCGCCGCACGACCCACGTCGTCCTGCCGTTCTAGGCCTCCCCGCACCCTATAAAAGGACGCCCCGTGAGCCCCTTCTCATCCTCAACCATTTGCCCTCACTCACTTTCCCTCTCCCGCCGCGAGTTCGCCGCAATCCGAGGTTTCGTCGCCGCCAGGCTGCAAGTTCCCGTCGCCAATTCCGTCACCGTCGTCCACGCCCTCGCCTCGCCGACGCCACCATCACCTTCGCCGCCTTCTCGCGAACCTGGTGCGCCCCTCCCCGTCGACCAGGAAGCTCCGGAGCCCCTCTTCCGCCAGCAGCCCCGACGTCGCCACCACCTTCGTCCTCGCCGCCGGCCACCACCTCACCTCTTCCCATCGCGGTGGTAAGCACCATGATCGCCGCATCCTCCTCTTCCTTCTGGTAACCTCGCCGGACTCCGCCACGCAGCACAGCGCCGGCGACCTTCGGTCCCCGCGCCGGCGCCGCCCTCGCCGACGTGGCTCGGCCACCTCATCGCCACCTCACCCTCCTCTGCTGGCGTGGCGCACAAGTGGCGCCCAGTCACCGTCACGTTCGCGCCCACGTGGATGGTCCATCGCACCCGGGTCCACTCGGCTCGGTAGACCCTTCTCTACAGTGGTGAGTCAGCGATACTGAGGGCCCGCTGTCGAATTTAATTTTAATTCTTTTAATCCCGAAATACTGTAGCCGACGTCAACATTGCGTAATAAATAGATTTTTCAGTAGAAAAATAATTCGAGAAATTCAATTAAATACCAGAATTTGGTTTAAAACTTCTAAAATTCATAACTTTTGCATATGAACTCCAAATTGGGTGATTCAAATTGCAAAATTTATATAAAATTATAATCTAGCTAACTAAACCAAAATATTTCAATTTGGAGTTATTTTGATCTATGTTTTTGAATTTATTTGAATTTGAATTTGTCGTATTTTCGCGAATAGACTTCGACGACTCCGGAGAGTTCGACGAACCCGAAGACTTAGACTCCCAGTACACCAACGAAGGCAAGTTATACCATTGACCATATTGCCCCCAGTATTTTAAAGTATTTTTTTCAGTTTTTAAATTATTTATTGCATGCATATGTTTATATAAATGTTTTAATGTCCTGTTTTTACATAGTTATTCCTATGTTCCATTGTATGACCCATTTGAACATTATAATTGTTTGCCTTGACACCATAGACTAAAAATTATCAAAATCAGTCAAATGCTTAGCCTGGCTTAGTTCACACTTACAAATTTTGGGAAGGTTTAGCCAAATCTCTTATAAATTGTTCCAAAACTGAAATTGTGGTATTGTATTACCACATGGATTTAAAAGGAGGTTTTACTCTAAAATCAAAAATGGGTTGGACTCAGGCGAAATGGTTGTAAAGGTGGGTGCGAGTTTATGCAGGTTTAATCAGTTAGGATTAAGACCCGTGGTTTGTCGGAAAGTCGCCCAAGTCATTTGAGGACCGGTCTTTGAGCCGCTAATTGCTATGCCTAAGCGTATTACCACATGTCTGTATGGGCGGGATTTGGTTAACTAACTTGTGATGTTCTAGTGTATTTATGTCATGTGTTTATGTGGGTGTCGGTTAGGCGTTTTATTCCCACTTGGCGCAAGAGGGGCTTCAGGAGGGCGGTTAGTCAAAGGAGCGAAACCTTAGTGGGCATGAGTATACTAGGACAAAACATCGTAAAGGCCTCATGATAAATGCTCGATCCGCACGCCTCTGAGCGTGAATTGGCGACATATCGAGCATGACATCTCGTGTGGGTAAAGTTGTACACACTCTGCAGAGTAGAAACTATTCGAATAGCCGCGTCCACGGTCATGGACATGCTAGCAATGCCACTTAAAGTTAGAATTGTTTTTGGTTTTAAAACTGTTTTATCACATGGCTAGGATGGTTTATCCTTATGAAAAATTGGGCAGGAAGCCAAGTGTTAGGAGGGTATCCTTCACTAATTCTTTGGAGGTTATCCATGTTATCATAATGACAATGAAAATCTGATTTGATATTTAATGAAAACGGCCTTGGAAATTACTATTGATATTTAACCAGAAAATGCTGTTTATGCAAATTAACCCCTGCCATACTCACTTGTTTCCTTATGCATGCATTTAAATTCAATATTGGGTGTGGCTTGCGAGCACGGTAGTAGTGCTCACTCTTGCTGAATAAATCTTATTCAGGAGAAGATCTGTTCCCCGACGGTGAGGACCTGGACGAGTAGGCCTTTTGACCCAAACGATTGCCTGTGGCGCATCGTGTGGCTCCCACTGTTATATTGTTTCCGCTGTGTTTATCTTTTGACATTTGATATTGTTGTTCAGACTTATTTGTATTAAACAGTTATTTATTTAATGCCATTTACGTTTTCGTGATATGAATGTGATATTCATTTTTGTGAGACTGTGTACACTGGAAATCATGGACTGGTGTTTGAACACAGAGAATTCGGGATCCTTCGCTCCCGGGTTCGACAAACTGAGTTGGAAGAACTCGACCTACAACCCGATCTTTCTTATCAGGAGCAACCGATTTGCATTCTTGAAGAAACGGAGTGCAAGGCGAGGAAGCGTAACATCAAGTTCGTCAAAGTTCAATGGAGCAACCATATTGAAGATGAGGCAACTTGGGAGCGTAAAGATCAAATGCGAACAGAATATCCCAATCTATTTCTTTCTTCTTGAAGTATCTTTGAATCAAGTAATGGAAAGAAAATTGTAATAGCCATTTCTTGTAACCTTACTAGGGTATCTTAGCACTACCTTTGAAGGAAATCAAGACAACAGATGTTGTTTCTTCTTTTAGAACTTCTCTATCCAGCTTCCACCCTACCGAGATCTCGGGGCCGAGATCTTTTGTAAGCGGGGAGGTTTGTCACATCCCCAAATTAATAAAGAGGATTATTATGCATCTCATGAGCATGCACCATGTTTTTCAAGCATTATCATATTTATTGCACTTGAAAAATCTCATGTAAAGACCATACATACACTTCAAAATGTAACTCTCAAAAGAAATTGGTAACAAAAACATTTGATCATCATCTGAAAACAATTTATTCAAATACTATGTTAATTGTTATGAATAAATATAATTTGTCTAGATTTACGGGACTATATTCAACCCTTAGGAAATTTAAATTTAATACAATGACCTACACTAAAGTTTGAATTTAAACTATGCAACTTATATCATGAACGGTGAGTTTTAATAATTTTATGGACACTAGACCTTCCCAGAAACCCCCTTGATTTATCTTAGGATTTGATGAAAATTATTTCTATTTTTAAGATCCCGGTCAAAGTAGAATCAGTTTGAACCAAAACCAGTCAACTCGATACTGTTCCTCGGGTTTGAATCGGACTCGAGTCTGACCCGAGCGAACTAACTCGATTGAACCCCCTAGCAACACTGACCCACACCCGACCCTGGTGCATCCGTTCGCTGCCGCTGACAAGGTGGTCCCACCTGTCGGATCCGCCTTCCTCATCGAGCAGGTGTGCGTAGGAGCCGAGCTCCACGTGGTGGCGCTGTTCTGCCCTGAGCCGTTGCACGATGCTCACGTTGTCAATCCATCGCAGATTTTGACCTATCCTGGAGCTTCTCTGTTCCTCACCGTCTCCATCTTCGTCAACACCTGGGCATAATACCCCCTCCAAACCTCAGTTTCTCCTCACTTCTCCTCTTTCGGCTGAGGAGAGGGACGCTCACCTATGCTCCATTGTCTGGTGAGCTCCTAACCGAAGGTCTCTCTTTTCTCTAGGATCAATGTTGTATACATTTTTGCCTAATGCGAGCTCTTTTCTTTGCTTGTAGCTCTCGGACCATCTTCGTGCTCTCGGCAACTCTAGAGCACACACCCGTAGGACATTGTCATGTCTTCTCCTTGTCCGGTAGGTTCTAACCTTAATCTTTCGCATCATATTGTGCCTTTGGATATGAGAAGGAAAACCCCTCAATCAATTTTTTCATTTGCATGACAGGATTTTGTGGATGTGAGGAGATTCTCTTTGTCGGCCAAAGAACCCTATTCTTCATCTCCAGCTCCAGCCAGTAAAGCTTTTATCGATTCCTCGCTCCTATAGCATCCTCATCAGATCTTTGAGCCATCTCGGGCATTCACTAGTCTTAGTTTTTCTTATGGTCTTCTCTCCTCGTTAGACCGCACCGCCGTCGTCATCTTCTTCGACGCCGGTACACCTTCGAGCCGTTCCAAGCTTCCCCAAGCATCTTCTTCGCTCAGGTAGCCTCCTAGTAGTCCATAGAAGCTCGGGCATCTGCTATCTTGGACGCTGCAGAGCTCTATTGCTGCATGTGTGTTTGTCGTAGTTGTAGCGCCGCCCCTCTCCAACTTGCCGCCAATATGGACAGTCTTAGCTGCCGCCACCACTCGCTTTAGGTGCGCATTGCTATTGCGCATCTATCCCAAGTCTTGGCCAGCTCCGCTGTGGCGCGTAGTGCCGGCGAGCCGCCGGGCATTTGTAATACCCCAAATGTATTCGAGAGAGAAGAAATAAATTAGAGACAAGGACCAATTAGAAAAAATATTTTAACAGGAGATTAGAGGGGGATTTACGCATAATTTCGACAACTTGGGCTATGGGCTTCCAGCCCAGAGCATTTAGGCCCATAAGGGGTTGGCTACCAATAAAAAGAGGAAGGAAACCCTAGAGGTGGTACTGTAGCATGGCATGCTACAGTACCCACCGCCGCTATAGTACCCACCGCCGCTATAGTACCATGAACAGTGCCACCCCAATTGGAGGAAGAAGGCGATCACCCGGGAGATCGATTGGCCAAGAAGAAGGAGATCGCTGGAGGTGCCCGGCTGTTGGAGGAGGAAGAATGTAACACCCTGGCTATTCGGAAGCCAAAATGCTACCTAAAGACCTAACATAATATCATACAGTGGAATAACATCGACAATAATTCATCAACTAAGCTAAACAGATCAATATCAGTTGGAACATAGATAGGAATGTAATAATAGATCCACTAAGATAAACCTGTCAACGAATGATCAATGAACATAAACCTCTATTTAAACAAACTCCTCGAAAGGAAGTTACCATCTATGTCTAGTTTATTTATTACAATCCAACAATTACCGAATGAAAGATAATAACAATTCTTGTGTTGAATCTAGTGTAGAGTGAAATATATTTGAGTAGTGCGTGTCTACTCCCTCCCAAGAGAAACTTCATCAACAATCACCTAAAAACAAATAAACAAAACAAGAGTGAGTCCAAGACTCACCAAGTACATAGAATGAATTAACATACAACCAATATGGGCAAGACAACCTCTTCGCAATTTCTGGTCATACCACGAGTACTTAGAAATGCATGAAATGAATGAATGTAATCAAAGGATGGACTGCACACATGCTGATACCGGTATAGCGAGTGACACACCCGTCGGTGTTCACATAAGCCCGCACCTTAACAAAAGTGTGGGGATCCAAGTTGATGAGCCACGGCATCCCGATCTTCCGATAGGTTCGATTGGTTTCGTCGTGAGGACGTTGACGCTTTGAGGCTTTCGACCAGCAGATCGTCACCTCGCAATTCGCTACACCCACACGACTGTCGTTATCAACCACGCTCGCACGCGATTGACCTTACCACGAGGGTTATTGTTCCTGCAAGCAATCGAAGCAACTCACAAGAACAAGGAAAATGCAATCTGAATTGTATTGCGAATATGAATGAAGTTCACAATGTGGGGTTCCTCAAACCGATAAACGGTGAAACTGCAAAGTGGCAGAATAATCTAAGAAAAACCCAACCCTAAACTGTGGCGGCTGCTATATATATATAGGGGGGTAACGTGAGGGGGTTGACCTAGGGTTGTGCGACCATGGGGAGAGGCATACACAACCTAGGCTTTGACCCCGACACGCTTACAAGGCCCTATTAGGCCCAAAACGGTGTCGCAGCACCTAATGACTGGTCGTAGAGCGTGAGACCTAGTCGTAGCGCTGACTGGTCTGGTCGTAGTGCTGGCGAACCTTGTCGAGGAGCTTGAGATGTGGTCGTAGCGCTGGCTGGTCTGGTCGTAGCGCTGGCGAACCTAGTCGAGGATCTTGAGACTTGGTCGTAGCGCCGCGGGGGTGAGTCGTAGGGCTTGTAGACCTGGTCGTAGACCTTGGGGATCCATTATTCCTAAGTAACAACATATCACAATTATTAGGTAGTATACCATTCTGCATAGATAAATTATTAGCACCTAGAAACGAGCTCACCTTATAATTTAAGTGACGTGCACGAGCTCTTGTCATAGGGCCTTGTAGTTTCGCAAGCTGGATCAGTAGGATTTTGTGTAGTGTGTGTATCCAGAAGGAGTGATGTCCTCATCATCCTCCCCTCTTGAATTGGAGTCGTCCTCGACTCAAACTCATCTGCTTCTCCCACATATGGCTTCAAATCTGAAATGTTAAATGTGGGGCTAACCCCAAAATCTGCAGGTAGCTCCAATTGATAGGCATTGTCATTTATCTTCTTAATTATCTTAAATGGTCCATCACTCTAGGCATCAATTTTGATTTTCTTAACTCTGAAACTGTCTTTCCTCAAATGCACCCAAACTAAATCACCTGTGCAAATTTTATTTCTTTCCTACCTTTCCTTCCAAAGCAACCCTATACTTTTCGGTCATACGCTCTATATTTTCTTTAGTTGTTTCATGCAACTTAAGAACAAATTCAGCACGCTTCTTAGCATCTAAATTAATGTGTTCAGAGGTAGGCAAAGGTAGTAAATCAATAGGAGCACGGGGGTTAAAACCATACACTACAGAAGCGGACTTACCTTGGTGGTGGAGTGTACCGACCTATTGTAAGCAAACTCAATGTGCGGTAAACACTCTTCCCACATCTTCAAATTCTTCTTTAAAACAGCCCGCAACATGGTGGATAACGTGCGGTTGACAACCTCCGTTTGTCCATCAGTTTGGGGATGGCACGTAGTAGAAAACAGCAACTTTGTCCCCAATTTGTTCCAAAGTGATCTCCAAAAGTGGCTCAAAAATTTTGTGTCGCGATCCGAGACAATAGTATTGGGCACTCCATGTAGCGAATGATTTCTCGAAAAATAAATCAGCTATGTTTGTAGCATCATCGCTCTTGTGACAAGGTATAAAATGTGCCATTTTAGAAAATCGATCCACTACTACAAATATCTGTCTCTCCCCTCTTTGTCCTTGGCAATCCTAAAACAAAATCCATAGAAATATCCTCCCAAGGGCGCTAGGAATAGGGAGAGGCATATAAAGTCCATGTGGATTGAGGCGGGACTTAGCTTTGTTGCATGTAGTGCAATGAGCCACGTAGCGCTCAACATCGCGCCTCATCTTTGGCCAAAAGAAGTGGGCGGCCAGCACATCTTCTGTCTTCTTTGCTCCAAAATGCGCCATCAAACCTCCTCCATGCGCCTCTGCAACAACAAAAGACGACAGAGCTATTTGGAATGCATAGCTTGTTAGCACGATAGATCAAATCATCAATTATCACATATTTATTCCATGTTCTCCCTCCTTTACAAAGCTCAAGCACTTCTTTAAAGTCCAAATCAGTAGCATATAACTCCTTAATGGCCTCTAAACCAAAAATCTTATGGTCAAGTTGAGATAACATGGTATAACGTCTAGAAAGCGCATCAGCAATCACATTGTCCTTACCTTTCTTATGCTTTATGACATCCGAAACGACTCAATAAATTCTACCCATTTAGCATGTCGTTTATTTAGGTTAGCTTGGCTTCTAATATGTTTTAGCGATTCATGATCTGAATGTATAACAAATTCTTTGGGCCATAGATAATGTTGCCAAGTTTGAAGCACACGAACTAAAGCATACGATTCTTTGTCATAGGTAGAATAATTCAGACTAGGCCCATTTAGTTTCTCTTTGAAATATGCAATGGTTTACCTTCTTGAATCAATACACCACCTATCCCAATCCCGCTAGCATCACATTCAATCTCAAAAGTCTTACCAAAATCAGGGAGTTGGAGTAGGGGTACTTGGGTGAGCTTCTCTTTCAATAAGTGGAGTGCCTTCTCTTGCGCAGGTCCCCATTGGAATATCACTCCTTTCTTTGTCAATTCATTCAATGGTGCAGCAATGGTGCTGAAATCCCGCACAAAACGTCGATAGAATCCGGCAAGTCCATGGAAGCTCCGCACTTTGTGACACGATGAGTGGCGTCGGCGATTTTGGATGGCTGCGATCTTTGCCCCATCCACCTCAATTCCACGTGGTGTCACAACATAACCAAGAAAGCGCAACTCGATCGGTGCAAAGGTGCACTTCTCAAGGTTACCAAACAAGCGTGCATCTCTCAAGGCATTAAAAACAACACGTATATGATTCAAGTGTAGCTCATGTGACTTGCTATAAATCAAGATATCATCAAAATAAACCACCACAAATTTCCCAATAAAAAGACGTAAAACCTCGTTCATTAATCGCATGAAGGTACTAGGTGCATTAGTTAGACCAAAAGGCATCACTAACCATTCATATAGTCCGAACTTAGTTTTAAAGCGTTTTCCATTCATCTCCCGTTTCATTCTAATCTGGTGGTAGCCACTTCGCAAGTCAATCTTTGTGAAAATAATAGTGCCACTCAACTCATCAAGCATGTCGTCTAGCCTAGGAATAGGATGACGATACCTTATGGTAATATTATTAATGGCTCTACAATGAACACACATACGCCAAGTTCCATCTTTCTTAGGAACCAAAAGAATAGGAACAGCACAAGGACTAAGGCTTTCTCTTACGTACCCACGGTCCAAAAGATCTTGGACTTGTCATTGAATTTCCTTAGTCTCCTCTGGATTGGTCCTATATGCGACGGTTTGGCAAAGTCGCTCCGGAATCAAATCAATTTGATGCTCTATCCCTCGAATAGGGGCAACCAGGGGTATATCACTGAAATACATCCACATACTCCTGCAAAAGATTAGCAATGAGGGGGCAAAGAGCTAGATATATCTTCAAGTGAAAATAAAGCATCTTTGCATATCAAAGTATAGCATAGCAGCTCATTATCACAAATTTCAACAAGCTCAGATTTAGTGGCAAGCATGACACACCCTTTCAATTTAATTCCCTCGGCCTTGGAACTAGGCGCCACTTTCTCCTTTTTAGGTGGGTAAACATGTTTCACTACTTGCTGATTTTCGGAATTATGTTCATTGGTGCTTCTTTCATTGCTAGCACGCTCTACTTCATCTTTCACAATTTCAGCAGGTGTCAAAGGCAACAACTTAATCTTCTTACCCCTATGTGAGAATGAGTAGGTATTAGCTCTACCATGGTGCAAAACATCATTATCATATATCCAAGGCCTACTGAGAGCAACAACGAGCATGCTTGCATAGGCACTACATCAAAGTCGGTACTATCTTTGTAATTACCAACTGAAAATTGTACTCTCACAACTTTGTTTACCTTTAACTTACCACACGAATTGAACCATTGGATGTAGTAGGGACGTGGGTGTGGTTGTGTGGTCAAACCAAGCTTTCGACCATCTCGGAGCTTGCAAGGTTGTTGCAACTCCTCCATCAATGATGACTCTGCAGCTCTCTCCTTCACGAGGAATCTGGATTGGAATAAGTTGTGCCGCTGATTTTGCTCCGCTCTCTCGGTTGTGCGCTCAAAGACTCATTTGCGCAACAAGGGTCACATGAGTCCTGTGTCAACAGCGGCTACTTGTTCTTCCACATCATCGGCATCCTTTATCATCTCATCCCCTCCACTGCAATGTTAGCTGCAAGCACATACTCATCCTCAATATTACTAGCACTTACATAACCTCCGTCTTGGTGGCAAGGTAGGCTCGTTGACTTGGGCGATCCCTCATGACATGGCCCATTCCCTTGCAACGATGGCAAATAATCCCGATCGTCGACTGTGGAAGCAACAGAAGAAGAACAATTGGCTGGGGCCTGCACACTAGTAGATTTGTTTACCTCGGGTGCATGTGTTGGTGTCGGAGGTGCTGCTGAGCGCGCCCTACTCGAGGAGGGGGCAGCGGACGCGTAGGTGAAGGTTGGACTGTTTTAACGTGCCACGATGTTGATCGTGGTGTAGGCGTGCTTCCAAAATGGTTCCTTGGCCTCTGTTGCCGACCACGCAATTCTTTTACGCCAAACAAGCCGGTGGAACAATCTAGGAACACTATCATATTCTTTGTAGTCAACTATGTCCTGAATTTCACGTATTAGTTGTCGAACCCAGGAACGAAGGATCCCAAATTCTCTGTGTTCATACACTAGTCCAGGATTTCTAGTGTACACAGTTAAACAAAAAGTGATAGCACAATCATATCACGAGTTTATTGATAATAATTCAAAGTTTATTACAAAAGGGCCTGCGGCCAAAAGAAAAGAAATAACACAGCGGAAGAGTAGTAGAAGTAGTAGGCCACACGACTTGCCACAGCAATCGTGCTGGGACGCATGACCTATTCGTCAAGATCCTCACCGTCGGAAAACGTCTTCTCTGAATAAGATTTATTCGACAGAGTGAGCACTACTACCGTGCTCGCAAGTCACACCCAATATAGAAAGTTTAATGCATGCATAAAGTAAACAAAGGTAATGGCAGGGTTGTTTTGCATAAACGACATTTTGATTATATTGCTAATACTTTTGTAAGACCAATTTTAATAATTGAATAAAGAAAGTGACAAAGCGACATCGAATATTGGATGACCTCCACTAGTTGATTATTGAAGGATATCCTCCTAACACTTGGCTAACCACCCAATTTTACCATAGGACTATCCATCCTAAAACATCATTGAACACATTTTATAAACCAAAAACAATTCTAACTTAGAGTGGCTTTGCTAGCATGTCCATGATCATGACGCTGCTATTCGAATAGTTTTACACTCTGCAGAGGTTATGCACTTTACCCCACGAGATAAAATGCTTTTAATGTCGGCCAAAGCACGCTTCAGAAGGCGTGTGACTAAGCAATTATCATGAGGCCGTTACAAGCAAAGTGTCCTCTCTGTATTCATGCCCGCTAAGGTTTCGCTACCTTTGGACTATCCATCCTCGGAAGCCCCTCTTGCGCGGTGGGACTAATGTCTAACCAACGCCACACATACAACATAGCACAAATAACACTAAGACACTACAGATTATTTAGCCAAATCCTGCCCATACAGGACATGTGGTGGTGCAGTAAGGCGTAGCAAAATACGCCAAAGACCGGTCCTTAAGCGACTCGGAGCGACTTCAATTTAAAACCACGGGTCGTAATCCTAACAGATTAGACCCGTGCATGAACTCGCACCCACCATTCATCCATCTCGCCAAGTCCAAACCCATTTTATTTTATTTAGAGTAAAATCCTTTCGTGATAAAACAATACCACAGAACACATTTAAATTACATTGTAAAGATTTGACTAAATTCTCCCAAATTTGTAAATATTATCTAAGCAAGGCTAAGCATTTGACAAATTTTATCTAAGGTGTCAAGGTATTCAGTTTTGATAGTCAAATTGGCCATACCAAGGAGTTTGGAACAACTATATACTAAATCGGGATATTCGGATATTTTTATAAACATATGCATGCAATAGTAAATTGTAGATAGTAAATAAATACTTTAAAACAATAGGAACAATATGATCAATAGTGTAACTTGCCTTCGTTGAAGTCTTGGAACTCTAAATCGTCGGAAGGATCTAACTCTCCTGAGTCGTCAAGTCTATACGTGAAAATCGACAAATTCAACTCAAATTCAAATAAATTCAAAACTCAGATCAAACTAACTCCAAATTAAAATATTTTGCTTTAGTTAGCTAGATTATGAATTTAGACAAATTTTGCAACTTGAACCACTCAATTTGGAGTTCAAATGCAAAAGATATGAATTTACAAGTTTAATACAAAATCTGGAATTTAATTGAATTCTCGAATTATTTTCTAAAGGAAATTCTATTTATTGTGCAATCTTGGCCGTGAAAGAATTTCGGAAATTAAAAGAATTATAATGATTTTTCGACAAGCGGGTCCCACATGTCATAGACTCGGCTCACGGTGGGTGATTCCACCGAGCCGAGGTGATCTCGCGTGTGGAACGACACGGGTGCTCACGTGGCGATGAGCGGGGCGCCACGCGTACACCACGCAAGTGGGGTTGAGGTGGCGCTTAGGTGGCATCGCCACGCGGCGTGACACGTCGGACCGGCGACGGTGGCGCCACGGAACCAACGGCAACGCGAACGGCGAGGTTTTCGCGGCGATGGGTGGTACGGTGTGTAGCTAGGACTATTCTCGAACTGTTAGACTAGCTCGGGTGGTCAAGGTGGGCGGTGGTGGCCGCGCGAGGTTGAAGCGGCGAGAGGTTGGGTGTTGGCGACAATGCGATTCGGCGCGGCCCGCGAAGAGGTGAGCACCGGTCGGCGATGATGTGGCGGCCGTTGGTGGTGGCGGCGAGGCGGGCGTCGTCGGCGCCGAATCGAGGAAGAAAGCGTCGCGGTGAAGGAGCTTCCACGGCCGGTTCTAGCGAAGCTAGGGCGTGAGGAGTAATGCGTGGGGAAAAAGGTGGAGGAGGAGAAGGTCTACCCATGGCTCCTATTTATAGGGTGGGAAAGACCGGAGCGGCGGCGGCGGCGAAGGTCATCGCGGCGGCGGTTTTGGTGATCGTGGGTAAAGCGATGCGGAGAAGGAAGCGGCGGAAGTGGGCGGCGTGATACGGGTCGTCAATGCGCACGATGGTGAGGAGTGGGGATTGAAGCGGCGTTACGAGTTCGGCGTCGGTTTTAATGGGCGGCGTGAGGATCGCGCGGAGAAGGCGGCGAGGAAGGCGACAAGCGCACGTCCGATTTTGATCGACGGTGGACAAAAGATTGGCGGCGGTAAGTTATGTCGGCGTAGCCGTTTGATCTCGATCTAACGGTTGAAATAGATCCGCGGGTTGCGGTGAATCATTAAGTGACCGATGCACGTGGGCGTTGGATTTAGATCTAACGGTCCGATTGCGAGAACATTCGGACCTTACAATGCTTTGTGACATTCGGCCGTTGGATTTTAATCCAGCGGTTGGGATCTGTGGTGTGATGGGAGAGAGAAAGGGTGGACGGTGGACCCGGTGTCGGCCGAAGGAGGAGGCGGCGGCGGTGGGCGGGCGTCTTGTGAGGAAGAACGTGGGTGAGTGGGTTTGGCCCAATTCCTATTTGAGTTTTTCTTTTGATTTTCTTTTGTTTTAATTCGGATAATTCAATTAGGCTTTAGAATATAGCAAAATAATTCCAAGAATTATGAGAAAATTCACGAAATTCTCTGGAGCATTTAGGATTTAAGAAAAATATTTCCAGCTATTATCGATAATAGATTTTGCCCATAATTTTATTTTATCTTTAATTTGGTTAAGGAAAAGCTTTAAAAATTCCACCAAAATCCAATAAAATTTTTAAACTTTATTTTCAAATGGAAATTGAAATTTGGGTACATTACAAACCTACCCCCTTAAAGGGAATCTCGACCCAGAGATTGGACTTGGTTAACAAAAGATCGTGGTAGTTAGCCTTGAGTTCTTCTTCATTCTCCCATGTGGCTTCGCTTCCGGATGGTGACTCCAGCTGCACCTTATGCGATCGATTATTCTCGCTTACGGTAACACGTTCTGCGACATCTATAATTTTAATCGGTCGCTCTCGTGAGGTGAGATCTTCTTGAAGGTCGAAGCTTTCGAAAGGTATGATCTTCGGTTCTTCTGTGCATTTCTTTAATTGCGACACGTGGAAGGCGTTATGTCTCGATGTGGCTTACGCGGCTCTAGGTGATAAGCTACTTCTCCACGTTTTGCCAAAATCTTGTATGGCCCAATATACCAGGTGCGAGTTTACCTTTGTCAGGAATCTCTTCACACCTCTGAGTGGGGTTACTCGAGATAGACAACATCTCCTACCTCAAAGCTTAATTCCCTACGCGGTTATCGGCATAACTCTTTTGTCGGGATTGGTGCGCTGAGGCGCTCTGAATAGTTTTCACTTTACTCTCGGCTTCTTTGATTAACTCGGGTCCAAGGAGTCGGCGCTCTCTACCTCATCCCAAAGAAGTGGGGTTGGCATTTCTTACCGTCTGAGCTTCAAATGGAGCCATCTGCAAACTAGCTTGGTAACTATTATTGTATGAGAACTCGCATCAGGCGGATCCTTGTCCCAACCTTTTCCGAATTCTAAGGCACGGGCTCAAGCATATCTTCAAGAACTTGATTGGTGCGTTACATCGACCATCGGTGCAGGGATGATCTGCCGTGCTAAAATTGAGTCTGGTCCCCAAGGCTTCATGCGACTTTTCCAAACCGAGAGGTAAATTGGGAACCTCGATGCGACACAATCTTTTGGGTACTCGTGCGGCGACGATTACGGCCATGTACAGTTACGCTAGTTCTTTCGCTCGGTAGGTGGTCTTGGCAGAATAAAGTGGCGACTTTAGTTAACCGGTCAATTACCACCGGATGGAGTCATATCGATTGGGTCTGGGAGTCGGTGATGAAATCCATCCGACTTCTTCCCACTTCCACTCGGAATTGGTAATGGTTGCAATGGACCAGCGGGTCTTTGGTGTTGTGCCTTGACTCTTTGACAAGCGTCACAACGGCGACGAAATCAGCAATTTCACGCTTCATCTTGACCCACCAATATCTTTCTTTTAGATCTGGTACATTTTGGTGCTGCCGGGATGAATGGAGTATGGCGACTCATGAGCTTCTTTCGAATTGAGTCTTTTATCTCCTGCTTTGGTTAGGCACACGATGCGGTCTCGAACCACACTGTCCCTTGCTCATCTTCAGAGAAACCTGGGGCTTTACCTCTTCTCATATTTTTCTTGATTTCTTGGATATCTTCATCTTCCAACTGTTTTGTTCTAATCTGATTTTGAAGAGTTGGTTGAACTTCTAAAGCGTTTACACAGCCTTGGTTGACAATCTCAAGATTCAGGTGCTTCAGCTCTTCATACAGCTCGGGCTGATTTTGTTGCACCATGATGGTGTTGCAATATGCTTTTCTGCTCAAGGCATCTGCTACCACATTGGCCTTGCCCGGATGATAATGAATTCCGAGATCATAATCCTTTATTAGTTCCAACCATCTTCTTTGTGGAGATTGAGCTCGGTGTGTGAATATGTACTTCAAACTTTTATGGTGCAGTGAAAATCTCACGGTTACCAATGAGATAATGCGCGATTTTGAGGCGTGCACAATGCGCTAACTCCGGATCATGAGTCGGGTAATTCCTTCGTGTGGCCTCAAGCGCCGGGATGCATAAGCTACAACTTTGCCTTCTGCATCAATACACATCCGAGGCCTTGGCGGGATCGTCACAAAAGATCTCAAAATCCTTGCGGATGTCAGTAAAATTAACACCAGTCTTTGAGACTAGCCTCTTTTTCAATTCTTGGAAACTTTCTTCACAGCGCTTGACCATTCAAACTTCTTTTCTTTCTTGAAGTTGAGTCATGGGTTTGGCAAGTTTAGAAACCCTCAATAAACCGTCGATAATAGCTTTGCGGTCCCGAAAACTTCTCACCTCGGTGGTGATTTGGGCTGTTTCGGTCCATTCTTGCTTCAACCTTGGCGGTGGTCTATCGCAATTCCTCCTGGATACAATATGTCCAAGGAATGCAACTTGTCTTAGCGAATTCACTCTTGCTGAATTTGGCATAGAGTTGGTGCTCCACGAGCTTGTCTAGTATCATCGGAGATGCTCTTCATGTTCTTTTTCGTTCTTGAGTAGATGAGAATGTCGTCAATAAAGGCGACTACGAATTTATCCAGAATTCCATGAACACCTTGTTCATCATATTCATGAAATAGGCGGGGCGTTGGTCAATCAAATGACATTCTGTGAACTCATATAGTCCATATCGGTGGTGAAGGCGGTTTTGGAATATCTTCGGTCTAATCTTTAATTGGTGATAACCGGATCTCGGATCGATCTTTGAGAAAATACTTGCTCCCTTTAGCGATCAAACAAATCATCAATTCGGGCAATGGGTATTTATTCTTGATTGTTACTTCGTTGAGTGATCCGTATGTCGGCGCACATTCTCATGCTATTGTCTTTCTTCTTGACAAATAGTCTGGGGCTCCCCATGGTGAGGCTGCGGGGCGAATGTACGCTTTTTCTCGTAGTTCTTCAATCTGTTTCTTCAATTACGCTAACTCGTTGGTGGCATTCTATAAGGTCGCTTTGAGATCGGGTGTCCGGGGACTAGATCAATTAGGAACATGATGTCCCTATCAGGTGGCATACCGGTAGATCATCGGGAAGGCGTCGGGATACTCTCGCACGGGTATATCTTCAAGTTTCACTTCCTTCAATCAGTAAGTATGGAACTTCCTCGGTTCGAGTCTCGAGTTTGAATTCATGAGACACACCTTGTTCATTAGTGAGGGTGATGGATTTATTGCACGATCTATTTGACCGTGATTTTTGGCTAGCCATCCATTCCAAGTATTACATCCAAACCTTGAGAGTGTAAAACTATCGGATCTACTAGAAAAGTTACTCGGATATCTCGAGAGTGAGATTAGGGCATAGAGAATTGGTTCTCATTTAGAGCAGGGAATGAATTATCATGGGAGTAGCTAAAGAGGATATAGGTAACCCATATTTTCCCACAAACTTATATGACACAAAAGAGTGTGAAGCTCGAGAATCAAATAGGGCGGATCTTTGATGCTGAATTAACGAGGAGCGTCTGAGAACAACATCAGTGTTGCTGAGCTTCCTCGGCGGTGACATGGTTCACCCGTCCCTTGGTGAACCGGTTTCTTTGGTGCAGTGTTCTTGCCGGTAGCTTGAACTCTGAGGTTGGCCTTGTTGGTGCCAAACCTTGTTGCTTCTTTGGACATTTATTGGCATAATGCCTGTCTCGTTGCGGTGGAAGCACGTGACTCGAGGCGAGGAGGTAGAGTGCTTCTGCTGAAACTACCCTCTAATGAAGTGCCACGGAAGTTGGGGGTTGGAGCGTGGCGGTCTGCCGAGTACGAGGCGTGGAAGATTGAAACTTCCCACGTTGCTGCGGTTGCGGTGTGGTGATGCGAGGTTTGGGCGGACCTCTGCGTTAAACCTGCAGGCGGCCATCCTCGCTTGCGGTTCTCCATTTCTGCGTGTTTAGCCTCCTGCCTGATTGCTTTATCCACCAACTGCTGGAAGTCAGTGAAATTCTGAGAAATAAGTTGGACAGAGATATCATCATTCAATCCATCCAGGAACCTTTCCTGTCTTTCCTCATCTCTGGCTACGTCGGCTGGGGCGTAGCGGGCAAGTTGGTTAAAGCGGTGAAGGTACTCATTCACCGTACGGTTGCCTTGTCGGAGTGCGTGGAACTCCTTCTTCTTGAGCGTCATCATCCCTGCCGGGATATGTGCATGACGAAAAGCTCGCACGAAGTCGGCCCATGTGATGGACTGAGCATCATTGTGTGCTATGCAGTAGTTGTCCCACCATTCTGATGCGGGGCCATTCAGTTGGTGAGAGGCAAACAGGACCCTCTCACGGTCGAACAACGACTAATGTCGATTTCTTTCCAATAGCCGAAGCGATCGTCGGCGTCCATTGGTTGATACTATTTGAGAATGTCGGCGGGCGCATCCTCATAAACTCGGACATAGTCGCCTTTGGTTATGCGGAGGTGGGCGGGCTGCTCTTCTTTGTAGCGGCACGAGTGTTCGAACATTACGAAGTGGTGGGCAAGAAGGTCGATTAAATGAGTCGATTCGCCATCATCTGGCGCGATCGGTCCTTGCGCGGTGGTGGCGGTGCGAAACGTGATTATCACGGTGATCCGTCGATCGTTTCCTTGTCCGTTGGCATCGCCGCTGGCATTGCCGTTCTGCGGTGGTCACCATCTGCGGAATCCTCCAATGATTTAGAAGAGATAGCGAGGAATTCTATGGGGATAAATCTAAAATAGCCCAAGAACGAAAAAGCACACAAACAAAGAATCAACTTTTCAAAATGGTTTCTTTATTCATTTATTTTATTAATATATTATGGCTATCACATGAATAATTGATAGCTCATAATATGACTAAAAATACGGATGGGAAAAAAAATAAACATCTATGGGGTGGATGGGGTGTATTCGGGAATTCTTGATCTTGCGCTTGGCTTTGATTTGTAAATAGCCGGCTCCTCTTGTTCGCCTTGATTTCGCCTCGGTATACTCTAGACTATCACGAGTGGTACGCAAGTCGTCCAAGGCGTTTCCATAAGCGTAGTCCGGTGCCTTTGTCGAGTCCACAGTGCGTCAACTCGGGGAATCTTCCTCCTCGATGGTGTGGAAGACAACGTCAAGTGCGGTTGGAAGATGCATCGGAAATAGTGAAACCCGTGCCGTTGAGGTGGCGGTCATAAGTATGGCGAGTCGACGAACCGCTTCTCTCATTGCATCACGAATGCCATCGGCGAAGGTGTCGCGTCGGATCGGGCGTGGAAGGTATGGAAGGCGGTGTTTGGCGGCGGTCGGAGTAGATTAGTACTTCCACTCTCCGAGCGTCGTTCTCCCAACTTGTATCGGTAGCCACGAAGCGTTGGCCTCTTCTTGTAGTCCAAGTCTTGCATCACTTCCGAGAAGTTCACCCGGTGTCAAGCAATGATTAGTGAGAGATAGCGTCCGTGCTTGACCATCTAAAATTTTGAGGAATAGACAAGTCGATGCTTGTTTTTAAAGAGAAGGGTTGAGAGATGACTCTGGATACACTCAAAATAGTTTTTAATTTTTGCAAATGAGTCCTTAGGACATTTGTGGGGCCACGACCTCTGATCGATATGGCTCGATACCACTTTTGTCGAACCGAGGCGAAGGATCCCAAATTCTCTGTGTTCATACACTAGTCCGGGATTTCTAGTGTACGATTAAACAAAAAGTGATAGCACAATCATATCACGAGTTTATTGATAATAATTCAAAGTTTATTACAAAAGGGCTGCGGCCAAAAGAAAAGAAATAACACAAATGGAAGAGTAGTAGAAGTAGTAGGCCACACGACTTGCCACGGGCAATCGTGCTGGGCCTTGACCTATTCGTCAAGATCCTCACCGTCGGGAAGCGTCTTCTCTGAATAAGATTTATTCAGCAAGAGTGAGCACTACTACCGTGCTGCAAGTCACACCCAATATAGAAAGTTTAATGCATGCATAAAGTAAACAAAGGTAATGGCAGGGTTGTTTTGCATAACGGCATTTTTGATTATATTGCTAATACTTTTGTAAGACCAATTTTAATAATTCGAATAAAGAAAGTGACAAAGCGACATCGAATATTGGATGACCTCCACTAGTTGATTATTGAAGGATATCCTCCTAACACTTGGCTAACCACCCAATTTTACCATAGGACTATCCATCCTAAAACATCATTGAACACATTTTATAAACCAAAAACAATTCTAACTTAGAGTGGCTTTGCTAGCATGTCCATGACCGCGGGACGCCGCTATTCGAATAGTTTACACTCTGCAGAGGTTGTGCGGCTTTACCCACACGAGATAAAATGCTTTTAATGTCGGCCAAAGCACGCTTCGAAGGCGTGTGACTAAGCAATTATCATGAGGCGTTACAAGCGGTGTCCTCTGTATTCATGCCCGCTAAGGTTTCGCTACCTTTGGACTATCCATCCTCAGGAAGCCCCTCTTGCGCCGGTGGGACTAATGTCTAACCAACGCCCACACATACAACATAGCACAAATAACACTAAGACACTACAGATTATTTAGCCAAATCCTGCCCATACGGGACATGTGGTGGTGCGGTAAGGCGTAGCAAAATACGCTCAAAGACCGGTCCTTAAGCGACTCAGGCGACTTCCAATTTAAAACCCGGGTCGTAATCCTAACAGATTAGACCCGTGCATGAACTCGCACTCCACCATTCATCCATCTCGCCCAAGTCCAAACCCATTTTATTTTATTTAGAGTAAAATCCTTTCGTGATAAAACAATACCACAGAACACATTTAAATTACATTGTAAAGATTTGACTAAATTCTCCCAAATTTGTAAATATTATCTAAGCAAGGCTAAGCATTTGACAAATTTTATCTAAGG
The DNA here is from genome assembly GCA_036346255.1 of Ampelocalamus luodianensis. NCBI lineage: Eukaryota > Viridiplantae > Streptophyta > Magnoliopsida > Poales > Poaceae > Ampelocalamus > Ampelocalamus luodianensis. Next base: position 57,827,838 of record CM070617.1, on the reverse strand, counting down.
TGTCAAGGTATTCAGTTTTGATAGTCAAATTGGCCATACCAAGGAGTTTGGAACAACTATATCTGAAATCGGGATATTCGGATATTTTTATAAACATATGCATGCAATAGTAAATTGTAGATAGTAAATAAATACTTTAAAACAATAGGAACAATATGATCAATAGTGTAACTTGCCTTCGTTGAAGTCTTGGAACTCTAAATCGTCGGAAGGATCTAACTCTCGAGTCGTCGAAGTCTATACGTGAAAATACGACAAATTCAACTCAAATTCAAATAAATTCAAAAACTCAGATCAAACTAACTCCAAATTAAAATATTTTGCTTTAGTTAGCTAGATTATGAATTTAGACAAATTTTGCAACTTGAACCACTCAATTTGGAGTTCAAATGCAAAAGATATGAATTTTACAAGTTTAATACAAAATCGGAATTTAATTGAATTCTCTGAATTATTTTTCTAAAGGAAATTCTATTTATTGTGCAATCTTGGCCTTGTGAAGAATTTCCGGAAATTAAAAGAATTATAATGATTTTTCGACAAGCGGGTCCCATGTCATAGACTCGGCTCACGGTGGACTGATTCCACCGAGCCGAGGGTGATCTGGCGCGGTGAACCTGACACGCGGGTGCTCACGTGGCGATGAACGGGACGCCACGCGTACACCACGCAAGCAGGGGGTTGAGGTGGCGCTTAGGTGGCACTGCCACGCGGCGTGACACGTCGGACCGGCGACGGTGGCGCACGGGAACCAACGGGCAGCGAGCGGCGAGGTTTCGCCGGTGATGGTGGTACGGTGTGTAGCTAGGACTATTCTGAACCTGTTAGACTAGCTCCGGGTGGTCAAGGTGGACGGTGGTGGCCGGCGGCGAGGTTGAAGCGGCGGAGAGGTTCGGGTGTTGGCGACAATGCGATTCGCGGCGTCTGCGGCAGGTGAGCACCGGTCGGCGATGATGTGGCGGCCGTTGGTGGTGGCGGCGGGCGAGCGTCGTCGGCGCCGGAATCGAGGAAGAAAGCGTCGCGGTGAAGGAGCTTCCACGGCGGTTCTAGCGGCTAGGCGTGCGAGTAATGCGTGGGGAAAAAGGTGGAGGAGGAGAAGGGCTACCCATGGCTCCTATTTATAGGGTGGAAAGACCGGAAGCGCGGCGGCGAAGGTCATCGCGCGGCGGTTTCGGTGATCGTGGGTAAAGCCGATGCGGAGAAGGAGAAGCGGCCGGAAGTGGGGCGTGATCTGAGGTCGTCAATGCGCACGATGGTGAGGAGTGGGGATTGAAGGCGGCCGTTACGAGTTCGAGCGTCGGTTTTAATGGCGGCGTGAGGATCGCGGAGAAGGCAGCGAGGAAGGCGACAAGCCGGGCACGTCCGATTTTGATCGGACGGTGGACAAAAGATTGGCGAAGCGGTAAGTTATGTCGGCGTAGCCGTTTGATCTCGATCTAACGGTTGAAATAGATCACGAGGTTGCGGTGAATCATTAAGTGACCGATGCACGTGGGCGTTGGATTTAGATCTAACGGTCCCGATTGCGTAGAACATTCGGACCTTATTCAATGCTTTGTGACATTCGGCCGTTGGATTTTAATCCAGCGGTTGGGATCTGCACCGTGTGATGGGAGAGAGAGAAAGGTGACGGTGGACCCGGTGTCGAGAAGGAGGAGGCGCGGCGCGGAGCGGGCGTCTTGCGTGAGGAAGAACGTGTGGTGAGTGGTTTGGCCCAATTCCTATTTGAGGTTTTTCTTTTGATTTTTCTTTTGTTTTAATTCGGATAATTCAATTAGGCTTTAGAATATAGCAAAATAATTCCAAGAATTATGAGAAAATTCACAGAAATTCTGGAGCATTTAGGATTTAAGAAAAATATTTCCAGCTATTATCGATAATAGATTTTGCCCATAATTTTATTTTATCTTTAATTTGGTTAAGGAAAAGCTTTAAAAATTCCACCAAAATCCAATAAAATTTTTAAACTTTATTTTCAACTGGAAATTGAAATTTGGGCTATTACATTAGTCCTCCATAAAAACGTGCCATAGCAGCGTCTTCATCCTCAATAATATCACAACGCAACATACTAATTTGTAGCTCCTGATAATATTCTTCTACAGATCTATTGCCTTGGTTTAAGCGCTGCAATTTCTTACGCAAGTCCCTTTTAAAAGAGGGTGGAATAAATCTGTTATGCATAGCAACCTTTAAAGCATCCCAGGTAGTAGGCGCTAATCCATCATTGCATACTCTACTCCACCAAATGATGGCAAAATTTTTAAATTCACTTGTACCTTGCCTAACTCTATGCACTTCGGGAACTAAGTGAGCATTAAATTTCTGTTCTACCGTCATCTCCCAATCTAAATATACTTCAGCATCATAAGCACCCGCAAAAGATGGTATAGTGAACTTGACTTTAGCATATGAATCATCATTATCACGTGCATTATGTTGCGGAAAGTTATTACCTCTCATACCTTGACGGTTGAAGTTCAATCGGTTCCGTTGTCGTGCATCAAGGGCATCGCGGTTGCGCATCTCATTATCGTTGTCGATCTCATGGTCGTGGACTGCACCTTGAGGATCCACACGACCATTGTTCGGCGGTTGATTGGCCATACCATCAATACGTGCATTGAGTGTTGCAATGCTAGCATTGAGCTGTTGTAGTGTAACATTTGTCTCTGCAAACTTCCTTTCGATGTCGTCATTAATAGCATGACGGTGCTCATCCAACACCCTTGTAAGCTCTTCCCTCACAACACAATCTTGCGCATTCAATTCCTCACCTGCCATTGTTAGTAGGAGACAAAATACAACACAAATGTATTATCCCTACCAACTACTAGGTGGTGGAAGGTGGAATCACACACTCTCAAGCGTCTTACCAAGCTCTTATGAATTTCTTACCAAATTACAGCAGGTGCTCTGATCGGAGAGGGTGGGATGTATGGATCACGCGGAGGCGAATGCGAGGATCCAAATCGAGGCCAAAAGTACGTGGAGCTCGGACAGGCAATGTTTAGTAGCAAGGAGCAGCAATAATGAAATCAGATTAGCAATGTTAAATCAAAGTCCACAATACTCGTCACAGTTGCTGGTCCAAACGCGCTCCTAGCACTAGCTCAAGCAAGCCGAAAGATAGGGTAGATACAAGCTCAAAAGAACAAAGTTGCAAAGCAACCGTTATCTCTGTGGGTGGTCGTGGAGCTCTGGTGGGTTGTCGTAGACCAACTAAGGGTGGTCGTGAGCCAACTGAGGTGGTCTCTTTTTTTCTTTTTGATTTTCTTTTTTTTTTATTCTTTCTTCTTCTTCTTTTTTTTTTGACTGACGTAACCCAACCTAGGATTCCTTTTTTTTTTGCGCAAGTGACCTTGACTCACAACTCTTCAAAACCCTTTTTCAGGCCTAAGGATAGATATAGGTCACAAACTTTTTCCGGAGAGCAGGGGTAATAAGGTAATAAAAAGATACTCTCTCTCTCTCTGAACTTTGGCTATCTCTGTTTCGGCTATGGGATTTCTTCTCGGTCCTTGTTGGGTCGAACACGATATGATAAGTGTGTGGGTGTCCGAGAGCAACCAGAAACAGATAGACTTGCGGGGAATACTCGGCGGTGGTCGAACCCGAGAAGGTGGTCAAACTCGAGTAGGTGGTCGAATCCGACGAGGTGGTCGAACTCGATGTAGGTGGTCGAATCCGACTGGGTGGTCGAATCCGAGTAGGTGGTCGGATGGGAATGTTGGCTCGAGTAAGTGGTCGGATGGGGGTGGTGTCACGAGTAAGTGGTCGGATGGGGGTGGTGTCACGAGTAAGTGGTCGGATGGGGGGTGACTCAATTCTCGGCTATAGCAGACAAACCCTAATTGCAACGGATGCAACAAAGGACAAGCCGAGATACACGATGACCAAAACAGCAAAGACTCGACGCTAGAAACTAGATCACGACGACTAGACCAGCAACAAAGACACCGACGATGGACTCGAACTCAACAACGCGAATCGAAAACAAAATTGCGAAAGGCACAGCGTGGTTTGGACAATGGAAAGACTAAGATCTAAAACTTTTGTAGGGCAATTTTACGGACTATAGGTGATTGAAAACAACTAACAAAGGGGATAAACGAGATTACCTAACGGGCAACCTTCGCTCGATACCAAATGATGAGTCACGGCGTCCGATCTTCCGATAGGTTCGATCGGTTTAAATGCGTGAGGACGTTGACGCTTTGAGGCTTTCGACCAGCCAGATCGTCACCTCGCATTCGCTACACCCGCACGATTGTCATTATCAATCACGCTCGCACGCGATCGACCTTACCACGAGGGTTATTGTTCCTGCAAGCAATCGAAGCAACTCACAAGAACAAGAAAAATGCAATCTGAATTGTATTGCGAATATGAATGAAGTTCACAATGTGGGGTTCCTCAAACCGAAAAACGGTGAAAGCGCAAAGTGGAGAATAATCTAAGAAAACCCAACCCTAAAGCGTGGTGGCTGTTGTATATATATAGGGGGTAACGTGAGGGGTTGACCTAGGGTTGTGCGACCATGGGGAGAGGCATACACAACCTAGGCTTTGACCCGACACGCTTACAAGGCCCTATTAGGCCCAAAGCGGTGTCGCATGACACCTAATGGTGGTCGTAGAGCGTGAGACCTAGTCGTAGCGGCCGACCGTCAGTCGTAGTCCGCGAACCTTGTCGAGGAGCTTGAGATGTGGTCGTAGCGCTGGTTGAGTGCAGTCGTAGTGTTTGGCGAACCTAGTCGAGGATCTTGAGACTTGGTCGTATTGCCGCGGGGTGGTCGTAGGGCTTGTAGACACAGTCGTAGACCTTGGGGATCCATTATTCCTAAGTAACAACAGATCACAATTATTAGGTAGTATACCATTCTGCATAGATAAATTATTAGCACCTAGAAACGAGCTCACCTCATAATTTAAGTGACGTGCACGAGCTCTTGTCATAGGGCCTTGTAGTTTCGCAACTGGATCCGTAGGATTTTGTGTAGTGTGTGTATCCGAAGGAGTGATGTCTCATCACAAGTCCTATATGAAGAACGTTTCATATAGGTGTCCAAAGCTGCCTATACTGGAATTGATGGGTCTTACGTGCCCATACTGGAATTGATGGGTCTTTCATTCCACTCCCGTGGACGGGACATGACAATGTCCAAATCTGTCCACTTTTGAATGGTGGGACTTACAATCCACTCCCGTGGACATAACATGAATAAAAGGATGCATGATATGAACATAAACAGTGATAATATCCTCTCTCATCATATACTCAACATATTGAAAGAACATAACCAGTTCAGCAATTCTAGTAACACAAGAGGTCACATCATATTCATGTAAACATTCACAATCACAGCACTTAAAATCAACAAAGTACTTGCCTTCCGCGATGCGACGCGTTTAGCAAGCAACGATGATGCTCCCAAACCCATAGCCTTGCTACCTAAACAATTAAGTAATCGAAATAAGAACACATCACACACGACACTTCTCGACACCGTTCTACAACGCTTCCCGGTGACTCAAGATTCAACTAGAAACTCTAATCTGAAAACTGACTACTCAGGCGCAAACCGAAACTGGACAGCAGCACGGTAAAAAAAATCATATCTATTGATCTGGAACTTGGAATGAGGTGAGACCAGTTTCTAAGGATGCTTAACTGGCACATCTACAAAACTCTAGTTGACAAGGTAACCCAATTCGGTCAATTTAATTTGCTAATTGTTAGATAAAATTACAGAACAGAAACTGCCTAGATGGAAAAGACAGCAGCACTAAAAAGATCATAACTTTTATTCTACAACTCCTAATGGGTTGTTCTTTATCAATCCTGAACGCTAGTGAGATCACGTACAAAAGTTGTTATGGGCAAGACTTCTGAATCATCTTCTATATAAGTCATAATTTAACAATTACAGCGACTGCTAATTCTCGTCAGAATTCTGGACAGCAGAAACTAAAACGATCATAACTTTTATTCTACAACTCTGAATTAAGCGATCTTTACACCCACTGAAAGCTAAGAACGAACCCCACATAACTCTAGGAGATGGGATCCTCTGATTCGGCGTCTAAGATCGCGAAAACAGCCGCGCAATCTACTGGACAGAATTGAATCTACTGCAGACTGACTTTGATCCAAACGATTCTAATCGGTTTCGCTTCTTTGATTAAACATAAAACAACAATCGATGTTTGTTACCCTTGGAACACCCAGAAACACGAAGATTGAACCATGGAGACGTCCCCCACCATCTTGATCAGCAGCCTTGCGAAGCCCCAATCAAACCTTCGCGGGAGACCGGCAACGGGGAGAAAGGCACCGAGGGGAAACTCCAGGAGATGGAGGTGCTGCACCAGGGACTTGGGACGGCAACAAGGGAGGTGGAGAAGGGGCTGCCACCAGCAGGGGGAGGCGCAAGGTGGGGAGGAGAGGGGAGAGGTTGGGGGCGGCGGCCACAAGGTGGAAGGAGAGGGGGTTGTGGGGGAAGTGGGGTGCTAGGGTTGCCCCCCTTTGGCCGGCCACTAATGGGCGATGGGCCCCACGGCTGCACCCCCTTGGGCTTCATGGATGCCCCCCCTTGGGCTTCAAGGCCCCCATTTAGGCCTGCTGGCCAAAGGCCCAGGCCCAAAACCGAAAGAACAGATGAAACATCGAATTTTTTCTTTTAGAATTCGAATTCGAATAGAATTCTTTTTAAACAAGGATGGGGTATTACAAAGAAGGTGAGGGGAACATGACCATCTTTGGGGGGAGAGTTCGCTGGTGGGTGCGCGTCGTGCCCGGCAATCGGTTCTTCAAGGGTAACCTTGTTTTTCCCTCGTTTAGATGCTTTAGCACTTAATTGTTCTATGTCGGTAATTCTGTCGCCTAAGGGTAGATCGCGTTAGAGGGACGTTTTGATATATTTAAGTGCGGAATCAGTCTTTGTCATCTCCTAGAAAGTTGTAGAGGACGTCAATAGCTTTCAATGGAGTGCAAGATCGTATTTTTTGGACCTCTGTAGAAAACGTTTTGATATTATTAGTGCGACTGTTCCGCGAATCTGTCAGTATTTTGACAGGTTTTAGTAATCTGACCTTTTCGACCAGTTAAATAGAGAATTAGAGGATCTCAGTGTAACGAACGTTGTAGATAATTGTCGTAGCTTTCCGGGAAGCACAAGAACGCGAAATTTGGATAAACGAGCTGAAAGTTATGATAGTTTTAGTGCTCTGTCCAGAAAGTCTAACGTGAAATCGATGTTTTGTTAATCAGCTTAAAAGTGATTTTAGATAGCCGAATCAGGGAGGCTCACCAACTAGGTTTAGTTGGAAAATTTGATTACCTTTCAATGAAGTCTAAGATTACCTCATTTGGACTCCTGTACTAAAAGATACGAATTTTTGAATACGACTATTTACAGAGGGGTCAGTTCAGCATTTAGGAAATTGAAGTCGGGGTTGTGTTACAAGCTTTTGCTATTTCGTGCTTGCTCATATGGTTTATTTGGTCCATTAATGTTGTCTTAGAAAGCTTTTAAATGTATTTGTTTTAGGTGGGGAATTGGTCCCGGTGGCAGCACCCTCTGCATATCCTCCGTTCTCACGCGGTTAAGGCAAGTACTCTGGTTGATAGAATAATTATGAATGGTTGATAGAGAGTGCTAGTATTTTGATACATATTAGCAATGCATGGTTGATAGTGTGATATGTATGATTAAGAATGGTGAATGCTGGAGATATGATTAATTGTTATTCATGAGTGATTGTTCATGTTTGCTAGTATTATGAATATATGTGTTATTCATGGATGCTAGAGTGCTATGAATGTCAACGATGATGAATGCTAGAAGTATGAATAAGTGTATTCATGTATGACGTTGTTGTGAATACAAATTTATGGTGGTTTAAAGTTTTGCTCATGTGCATCATGCTATCATATTGGACGGGCTTGGTCACGTGGTGGTGAGCATTTTGAGGTCCCGTCATGTCGATGACGGCTTGAGGTCCCCACATTCATGGAATGTGGGCATTGGGTAGAGGTCCCCATCATGAAAACGATGGGCTTATGGTCCCCACACTTGTGGAGTGTGGGCTTGAGGTCCCCTTTACTTGCGGAGTATTGGGCAATTGGTCCCTGCGCTTGCGAGCACAGGCATGGGTATGCAGCGACAGTTGCATACTTTGCATTACCAGTAAAATGCAAAAAGATAAAGAGAAAGAGAAAGTGCACTTGAGCATCCTGCATAGCATGAGCATATGACATGTTTATAATAGAGATTGTAGATGGATGTTGATGATTACAGTTGTTTATGTTATTATTGCCATTTATTGTACTTGCTGAGTCTTGGGACTCACTCTTGCTGTTGTTGTGTTTTTAGGTACCCCTTTATAAGAATGACATGCATGGGAGAGAGTAAGACTTAGAGCGTTTGCACAATGGCACAAACTACTCACATTTGAATTGATAGATTGATAATTTAGTAGAAGAGAAACTTGCTTAAAGATTTCTTTATGATTACTCCCTCTGCTTGGAATAATTTGTAATAGAGTTGATTAGAGGATCATGGATGCCCTTTTGTTTATGCTTGTAGTCGTTTGGCATGCTTTGGAAGATATAATGATGATTAGCATAGTTTTGGTGGTCTCTTGATTATGCTGGATGTTGGATTACTTAACTATGCTACATTTAAAGGTTGGAACCTCCGGTTTAGTAACTAAACAAAGGAGGTTCTGTCGGATTTTAGAGAATTGTATCAATATTAAAATGGTTATAGTGTCAGTTTAGTAGCATTCCAAGCCTTTCTCAGGCTGGGGTGTTACAGTTGGTATCAGAGCGGGCTGTAGGTCCGTGGTTAATAAAATATTAATTTTGACACACTAAGCACAGTAGGTGGGATTGGGTTATTGCATTGCATTTACGTTTTCGCATGTTGTATTGATGATTCCTGTTATGATATACATACATATATATATATATATATATATATATATATATATATATATTAATGCTATAGTTAATATGTGTTGGGATAACCCATGTTGAGAGGTTGAGGTCGAGGTTATGGCCCTGTCTTTACCCCAGTTAAACCACTGTTCGTGGTATAGCAATAGTGAAGTGCCCACATTGGATATCGTAGTTCAGGCTTTAATAGTAAGTATATTTAGAAGAGTTGTTCTCTTCTTTGAAATTTGAATTTGGTCAACTCTAGTCTAGTTGGGGTTGATGAGTTTCTCTTGGGTTATTAGTTTATTACGGTTGATGGGTTGCTTTGAAAAGGATTGATTTGTTTCCATTGGTTTAATTTTGTCCTGTAAAGCAATCGTTGTTTTCCCAATCGTTGAGTTATTTTTTTGCGGCTGGTGCACTTGGTTGATTGTCAAGCTTGACCTTTATAATGGAGTTTTGTCTTTCTCATTGGAAAACCTTGACCCATTTATTCGCTTGATGTTTTTTTTAGCTAATAAAAGTTTCCTTTTGCAAGTCCTTTAGTACATGGAGGCTTTGACGCAAGGTATCTCTTTTGGGTATTTTGAGTGTGGAAGTTGAATGTTTCTTTTTTATGAAAGGAAACGTTAAACCTTTAGCGATGTTTTGTCATGGTTAAACTAGAGGTTATAACCGAAGAAATTAATGGTTGTGATATGGGTTATCTAGTTGAGTCTGTAGTGTGGTGCATATTGGATCTTAACTAAGATCCTTGGAAGGGAAGTTGTTTAATTTGATGGTGTCTTGTAGTAGTTCTTGTCGAACTGTGTTTAAGGGTATGGTTGTACCCAATTGAGGTTAAAGGATTTATTAATAATTGTGAGATATTGGTGATTTGGTCTGAGCATTAAGATTATGGAATTTGTTAAATTTATTAGATAATTCGGTGTAATGGGTCCCAATGGATTAATCTATCAATAGTGATGATTATGTTAAGGATATGTTTGACGTTGCCTTAGAGGATTTTAATCCAGAAATTTTCATAAGCTGACTACTTGATGATTATACTTAATTGCTAGATTGAAACATGTATACCGGATTGGATGAATGTTGAGGTAGTACCTTGTGAAACCCGGTGATTTAAGGAGATGATGTTATTAAATCCTTAATTAAACTATGAGTATAAAGTGGAATATTGACACGGTGTATATAGATGGTTCAGGTGATTACAAATAGACGTATGATCCTATTTGCATACTTGATAGTTACAATTGTCAATTGTTGATGATAGATGAGGTGGGTGTTGAGCACCATTTATGGATTAGTGGATGAATGATTATGTGGTTTCTGATAGTGTGCCTAGCGAAATTATTATTTGATAGCATGATCTGATTAGAAGAGGTTTGTTTCAACCTTGTGGCTTGTGTTTCTTTTGGGTAGGTTTATGAGGGGATAAGAGGCTATGATGAGTCTCGCTAAGAGTGTATTATGTCATTGTTATGGCGATGGTCAGTAAGGGATTATGATCATAATATTGAATGTTTTGTGTAAAGGAATTGGATTGCTCACCTAATATTGATTAAATGAAAATGTTTCTTGTTTTGTGTTTGTGATCTTTCAGACCTCAGGTTGGTGTGGTAGCTGAAATTGTTTTGAGCAAAGTGAAGTGTTGAGAGGTTTTATATCCTAGGTGGTTTATGTGTTGTGGTCTTCAAATCCCTTTTTGTTGGAGTTGGTATGGTGATGTTGTAACCAACGAAGTCATTTTCTTTGTAAGAGGAAAGAGTGAAGTAGAAGTATTTGAGATTGAAGTCAAGTTCTGTAATTTGCAGGTTATTGAAGTTTATCTAAAACTGTTGTTCTTGCCCACAAGAGGTTTTTTTTTTGAATTTCCAAAGAAATGTTTTATTCTCGTTTGAGGCTTGATATTCTCTGCTTGTGGAACGTGTGCTCTCAATTATGTTCTCATCTTTTGTTTTCCAAGATCATTGTTATTTAATTGTTCTCTTGATCTTGTAACGACTGTAAGTGATAACGTTTCCCTTTGTGCTGAAATTTACTTCTATTTGCCTCTTCTTCTAAGAAAGGGTTAACTGAACTGTATTGCAAAGTCTCGTCGGATGTGAATTGTTAACTAGATAGTGGTAGTCTAGTAGATGGTTTGGTGAACCTTTAGGTGTTAGGTTGTCTGAGGGGCATTGAGTAATAAATCAATTTATTAGAATAATCCTTGGAGAGGATTTGATTTAAAAAGAATGCTTGTCTTTGGAGCTAACATGTTTCGTTGCTGCAACTAGTAGGACCTATAGCGAGATGTGGTTCAAGATTTTGTGATCATTTTGACAGAACATTAGAATTAGCAAGTATGGAAATCTTGACCAGTTTATTAGAGTATCGCATTTGGGTACTCGATAAGATTGTGTAGAAGAAGTATGATGGAGTAGTTCAAGGAGAGTAGCCGTGTAGAGAAATCTAATAGTCGTGTTAATTAATGAGATAGCAGGGATTGTTGAGTTATTGTCAAGTATGACTCGGCCTCAGTGAGTAACCCTATGGGAGTTAGATTATCTCTAAGGGTAACTTGATCAAGAATATATTTATTTATTGACGTTAGTGATTGAGTATGTTTGAATCTTGGTCAATCAGTTAGGGTGTTGTGACAATATGTGTTTATTGTGGTTGAGTAGCTGCATTTGATTGGTGTGGGTTAGAGAAGGGCTAAGATTGATGAGACGAATAGCCTTGGGAGGTTACTTGACTAGTGAGGAATGTTGATACTAAGGACTGAGGTTATTGTTGGGCTGTGTGAAATTTTAGTCATGAGGCCTGAGGGTTACCTATCAAATTTACAAGAAGTTCAGTGTAGGAGTCTTAGAGATTAAATTTGGACTTGCATTTTTATGTTAGCACCTTGGTTTCCCATGATTAGGTTCCAAGAGTTATGGTGATCTTTGATAGAATCCCTTGAATGTAGTAAATGAGTGTGTATGCGGTGAATTTCAAGTTGATTATCCTTACAAGATTGAGGTAACGTGATTGTGGCTGAAATCTATATTGAGGTGTGTTGGGAATTATTTGTCAAAGTAATTCTTTTGGTAGAGAAGTTGATCAGAGTATGTTATGGTGGATTGAAAGAGTCTCACTACATAGGTGTAGATTTTGTGTTCAGTTTGAGCATAACTTTGAGGTTGCCAAATTTAAAGAAATGAATTATTGGGTTATGCGATGGTTTGAGACTTCATGATTTAAGAGGAAGTTGAATTCTTAACAGAAAGTTTGGGAAAAAGGTGGTATTCTCGGTTAATAAGAAGTACTCTTGGTTTTATTTGAGCTTTGTCTCCAAGACATATGCCAGTTATAAACTGTGTTGATTCTTCTTGGTATGCGTGATTTTTTTTTTGGTTAAGAAAAGAAAGGAAATGGCTATTTTGGGCATTTGAGTGATTTCGCCTCTAGCTTATGTGGTGTTTGTTGGCAAACTGCCTACTTGGAAAGTGGAGGAGTTTCATGATGAATATTTTGGTTTTGGATTTAACTCTCTTTGGTGGGGAGTTGGTAATGCGTGTTTGCAATGAGAATCCTTTATTTTTAGTCGAGTTCTGTTGTGTGTCCCTAGTTAAAGGAGGTACTCCTTGTTAAGATAAAGAGGTCGACTGAGAGATGGAACAAGAGTTCTATATGTTACATGCAAGTTTGGTGGTTTGGACCCGAAGAGATAGATAGCCTAACGTATATTTGGTTGTTCTGGAAGTTACGGGGACTTCGGAAGAAAACCATTCACTAGGACCGTCTCGAGTCATGGAGCAGGGAATATAACGTGTTGGGTGAACTGGTGTTACGAGAATGCTAGAGCCATTCTGAGTGTGAAGATTCGTTGAAGCCGGTGACCCACGAGTAAGACTGTGCCCTCGAGTCATATCCGTTGAGTGACTCTTGAAAGGATGGGGCGAGTAATAAGGCGTAACACGTCAGTTGCATCAAGGTGCGGTGGTTCCATAATTTTGAGAGGAAAATGACTTGGGAATTGAAGTCTCACATGCGCGATCAGAATACAAAATTATTCACTCCAGGTATGTGGTAATGTCAGTATGTTCTTAGCTGTGGTTATTCTTTGGCGTTAAGTGTGAGCAGAATTCGGGGTCGAATTCCATTTAAGGGGGGTAGAATGTAATACCCCAAATGTATTCGAGAGAGAAGAAATAAATTAGAGACAAGGACCAATTAGAAAAAATGTTTTAACAGGAGATTAGAGGGGGATTTACGCATAATTTCGACAACTTGGGCTATGGACTTCCAGCCCACAGCATTTAGGCCCATGAGGGGTTGGCTACCAATAAAAAAAGGAAGGAAACCCTAGAGGTGGTACTGTATCATGGCATGCTACAGTACCCGTAGCCGCTATAGTACCATGAACAGTGCCACCCCAATTGGAGGAAGAAGACGATCACCCGGGAGATCGATTGGCCAAGAAGAAGGAGATCGCTGGAGGTGCCCGGCTGTTGGAGGAGGAAGAAGGTGAGGGGAACAGGACCATCTTTGGGGGGAGAGTTCGCTGGTGGGTGCGCGTCATGCCCGGCAATCGGTTCTTCAAGGGTAACATCGTTTTTCCCTCGTTTAGATGCTTTAGCACTTAATTGTTCTATGTCGGTAATTCTGTCGCCTAAGGGCAGATCGCGTTAGAGGGACGTTTTGATATATTTAAGTGCGGAATCGGTCTTTGTCATATCCTAGAAAGATGTAGAGGACGTCAATAGCTTTCAATGAAGTGCAAGATCGTATTTTTTGGACCTCTGTAGCAAAAGTTATGATATTATTAGTGCGACTGTTCCGCGAATCTGTCAGTATTTTGACAGGTTTTAGTAATCTGACCTTTGTGATCCATTAACGAGAGAATTAGAGGATCTCAGTCTAACGAAAGTTGTAGATAATTGTCGTAGCTTTCAGGGAAGCACAAGAACGCGAAATTTGGATAAACGAGCTGAAAGTTATGATAGTTTTAGTGCTCTGTCTAGAAAGTCTGACGTGAAATCGATGCTTTGTTAATCAGGTTAAAAGTGATTTTAGATAGCCGAATCAGGGAGACTCACCAACTAGGTTTAGTTGGAACATTTGATTACCTTTCAATGAAGTCTAAGATCACCTCATTTGGACTCCTGTACTAAAAGATACGAATTTTTTAATACAACTGTTTACAGAGGGGTCAGTTCAGCATTTAGGAAATTGAAGTCGGGGTCGTGTTACAAGCTTTTGCTATTTCGTGCTTGCTCATATGGTTTATTTGGTCCATTACTGTTGTCTTAGAAAGCTTTTAAATGTATTTTTTTTAGGTGGGGGATTGGTCCCGGAGGCAGCACCCTCTGCATATCCTCCGTTCTCACGCGGTTAAGGCAAGTACTCTGGTTGATAGAATAATTATGAATGGTTGATAGAGAGTGCTAGTATTTTGATACATATTAGCAATGCATGGTTGATAGTGTGATATGTATGATTAAGAATGGTAAATGCTGGAGATATGATTAATTGTTATTCATGAGTGATTGTTCATGTTTACTAGTATTATGAATATATGTGTTATTCATGGATGCTAGAGTGCTATGAATGTCAACGATGATGAATGCTAGAAGTATGAATAAGTGTATTCATGTATGACGTTGTTGTGAATACAAATTTATGGTGGTTTAAAGTTTTGCTCATGTGCATCATGCTATCATATTGGACGGGCTTGGTCACGTGGTGACGGAGCATTTTCGAGGTCCCCGTCATGTAGATGACGGGCTTGAGGTCCCCACATTCATGGAATGTGGGCATTGGGTAGAGGTCCCCATCATGAAAACGATGGGCTTATGGTCCCCACACTTGTGGAGTGTGGGCTTGAGGTCCCCTTTACTTGCGGAGTATTGGGCAATTGGTCCTCGCGCTTGAAAGCACGAGCATGGGTATGCAGCGACGGTTGCATACTTTGCATTACCGGTAAAATACAAAAGATAAAGAGAAAGAGAAAGTGCACTTGAGCATCCTGCATAGCATGAGCATATGACATGTTTATAATAAGATTGTAGATGGATGTTGATGATTACAGTTGTTTATGTTATTATTGCCATTTATTGTACTTGCTGAGTCTTAGGACTCACTCTTGCTGTTGTTGTGTTTTTAGGTACCCCTTTATAAGAACGACATGCATGGGAGGGAGTAAGACTTAGAGCATTTGCACAATGGCACAAACTACTCACATTTGAATTGATAGATTGATAATTTAGTAGAAGAGAAACTTGCTTAAAGATTTCTTTATGATTACTCCCTCTGCTTGGAATAATTTGTAATAGAGTTGATTAGAGGATCATGGATGTCCTTTTGTTTATGCTTGTAGTCGTTTGGCATGCTTTGGAAGATATAGTGATGATTAGCATAGTTTTGGTGGTCTCTTGATTATGCTGGATGTTGGATTACTTAACTATGCTACATTTAAAAGTTGGAACCTCCGGTTTAGTAACTAAACATAGGAGGTTCTGTCGGATTTTTGAGAATTGTATCAATAGTAAAATGGTTATAGTGTCAGTTTAGTAGCATTCCAGGCCTTTCTCAGGCTGGGGTGTTACAGCATTTGCGCGGGACAAGAAAATTTCTTTGTCGTACGTAGACCGACACTGTAGCTACACTGTAGCTACGACCACACAGCCGCTTCGACCACGATCGTAGTCGCTACGACCACACAGCCGCTGCGACCACGCAGCCGCTATGACCACGTAGTCACTACGACCACGTAGCCGCTTCGACTATGACCGTAGTCGTTACGACCACTGACGGGCGGGTCCCACATTTCAGTACGTATAAATCGAAAGAAAATTAAGAAACGTGCTATTCACAGAGCCCACCAGTCAGCGACTGTGGCTAGCGCAGCATCGGTAAGAAAAGAATTAATTGCTTTAGAAAATCCAAAATGATTAATTTACACACTAAAAATTACATTAACTTCTAAAATGCATAACTAAATTATCTTAACTCCAAAATGGATGGAACCAGTGTTGATAATTTTCATTTTAAGTGAACTTATTTTTAAAATAGGTTTCAAACCTGTCTACATTCCAGAAAATATAGTTTTTTGGGACGTGATCCAAAACTGAGTCATTTTTTAACCAGAAAAAGCTATTAACTTAGAAAATTCATAACTAATTCATAAAAACTCCAAATCAGATGAACCAAATTATTTTGGTCTTATATTGATATCCTTCATTTATCTATGTAATCATTGTACACATTAATACTTTGCAAATTTTTGCTAAATAATTAAATTCGGTGAACAATAGCCGATTGTAATTAATTTGGATTTTTCAGCAATCTGAAATTAAAACCACCATAACTTTCACATACTAAATCCAAATGAAATAATTTTTGCACCTAAAATCATATAAAATCATGACTTAGCTACTGTAGAAAAATCATGCATTTTTTAGCAATTTAATTTTTGTGGTATTTCTCGGTGTTTATCGATATCTTTATTCTTTAGATTCCGAAGCTATTGACATCGACTCTTACGCCACCGAGAGTGAACAAATCGAATTTTCGCAAGGCAAGCATCATTTGAACTTTCTTTTTTACTTCATGTTAATTTTACTATGTCGCTCTTTTTGTGATGTGTGGTTAGGTATATCCTATTCTTGAGGTTGTCCTTGAATCATTCCTGATACGGGGGAGGCCCGATCTTCTCAGTGAGGAACCATGGATAGTTGATGCGAAGTAGACGATGTCGCTAGCTGAACACTCGCGCCAATAAACGAACCCTCAACTCTTCGGAATACGCCCAAAACACACCGGGTAGTTGTTCGTCGCGAGACCACGAACGACGAACGCTAAGTCCCCAATTCCCAATGGAACGACGGCTTGACCCTGGATTGCAGAACAAAACAATGGATCGTCTAATTCTCTCTCAAAGTCCTCGCATGAACTCTGGTGTCGAAAGAACAAGCAATAGCTATGTTTCAATCTTATGCATAAACTGGTCTAATGGATACAATGGAGGGGCAAGGGTACTTAAGGCGCCCTCCACGACTCACGCACAGCCTAGGGCCGTCTACACACGCCGAATCAAACTCTAATTCGGCTAAGACCCAAAAACACACAAAAAGGAAAACCTAACTTAATCCCGTCACATTATTTCAGTCATAGCGGCGCGACCGTACGTCTTCTGAAGTTGGGGCCATACCCATTGTGTGGGCCTTGGAATAAACTTTCAAACAAGTCCAAGAACACCCCAATCGGACTCCGTATGTAAAAGTTATGGCCTTTTTATTACAGGCCTGTTGGGCTGTCTCGAATCGAATCTGAATTGAATTCTGAGTTGATTCCGAGATGAATTCCGGTTGGACTTGTGGAAGATCCGAATTGGGCTTGAATTCTTGGGCTTTTCTCCTCTTGCTTGACCCACGTGAGCTTCTCCTCCATTGCTTTGGCTCCGGCCTCCCTCTCCTCCCTCTCGGTTCCAAAGGCTTCACAATGTTCAAACCTGAGAATGCACAAAACATTTGCATGAGGTAGTACCCAATTCTCATCAATGAAAATAGAAGATTCATTAAGAAACAAAAGCACCTGTTGATTTAGAAGTTTAGCTCTTGCTCTAGTCAGTGGACCAACATGTACTTCTGCACTTGTATTATTTATAGCTTCACTTATGGCATCCATCTCAGTATGTGCATCACCACCAATAGAAGAAGATGTATAAGTGTTAGGGATGCCCACATCAATTCCATTACCTACATGCCTAAGTTAGGTTGTGTGAATTATATGTTATGGGTTTTGCTTAGCCATGCAAGTCTAGATACGGTAGAGTGATTGTCAGGAATAACCTAACAATCATGGGAGACACAAATTCTGTAATACCCCCAAATATTTATTTAAGTGAGAAGAAAGATTGTAGGGAGAATTGAATAGAGGGAGTGGTTTTAACAGAAGTTCAGGGGGATTTTTGCGTAATTCGGAAAACTTGGGCTATGGGCTGAAAGCCCACAACACCTTGGCCCATTAGGGCAACCATCCAAGTAGAGGGGGGGCAGCTATGCTACTGTAGCACGCACTGTAGTGCCTCCACTGTAGCAACCCCTCCCCTCCCCGTTGCACCTCCACCTCCTTTCTCCTCCCCTTGCGCCTCTACCTCCCCACCCCTTCGTGGCCGGCCAAGAAGAAGGAAGAAGAAGAAGAGAGAAGGGACAGGAAGAGGGGTCACATGGTGTTTATTATGTTCAGCGGCGGTTCTTCAAGAGTAAGACCCGATCCCCTTTCAATTGGTGGGTTAATTGATATTTAGCAATGTCGGTATTTAGGTCTGACTGACTAGAGCAGATCGGGTTGGGCGACGTTTTTGAGTTATTTAATGGCAGAATATGATTACGATGCCTCGTAGAGAATTGTAGGCGACGTCAATACCTTTCTTTAGAGTACAAGATCGCATCGTTTAGATGAGCGATTCAAAAGTTATGAATTTTGTAGCGATGCTGTTCCGCAAATCTGCTGTGTTTCTGACAGTTTTTAGTAATCAGGCTTAAACTGATAGCTAAAAGAGTTTCTGGAGGTGTCACTATTACGAAAGTTGTAGATAATTGCCTTAGATTTCAGGGAAGCTAAAGAACATGAAATTTGGATCATTATTCTGAAAGTTATGATGGTTTTAAGGTCGCTGTCCAGAACCCTAACGTGAAATAGTTGCTCTGTTAATCTGGTTGGTAGGGGTATTAGATGGCTGAATCAGGAAGGCTCACCAAATAGGTTTAGGTGGGGAATTTGATAATATTTTCAAAAAGTCTAAGAACGCGTCATTTGGATCTTGGATCAAAAAGTTATAGATTTTATAGTATGACTGTCTACTAAGGGGACAGACTGCAGGTTAAGATTTTGGGAGTTAGGTTTGCGCTATTGAACGTAGTGTTTTCGTAATTACTTTAAGTTTTGTCTTATCCAGTATTATTGTCTTAGCGTGCTTTAATTAAGTTCAGGTGGGGGATTGGTCCCGGGGGCAGCGCCCTCTTCACGTCCTTCGTTCTCGCACGGTTGAGGCAAGTACTTGTTTGATAAAATGATTATGGTGAATGATCTGGTTTGCTAGTATTGTGAGTATATGTGATATTTATGTATGCTAGAGTGTTATGGTTGTCAATGATCATGATTATTAGTGCTGTGGAAATAAGTGTTATTCATGGATGCTTGACTGTTACGAATGTCGATGAACTTGAATGATAGAAGAATGAATAAGTTTATTCATAAGTGATGTTGCTGAGAATGCATGACTATGATGAATTAAGATTTGTTCATATGCATCATGCTGATATATGGAGGACTTGGTCACGTGGTGACCAAGCATTTGTTGAGGTCCCCGTCATGAATATGACGGGCATGTTTGTTGAGGTCCCCGTCGTGTATATGACAGGCTTGAGGTCCCCACACTTGTAGAGTGTGGGCTTGAGGTCCCCTTTACTTACAGAGTATTGGGCAATTGGTCCCTGCGCTTGTGAGCACAGGCATGGGTATGCAGCGACGGTTGCATACTTTGCATTACCGGTAAAATACAAAAGATAAAGAGAAAATGCACTTGAGTATCTTGCATAGCATGAGCATATGACATGTTTATAATAGAGATTGTAGATGGATGTTCATGATTATAGTTGTTAATGTTATTGTTGGTTATTGTACTTGCTGAGTCTTTGGACTCACTCTTATTGTTGTTGTATTTTTAGGTACCCCTTTACAAGAACGGCATGCATGGGAGGGAATAAAACTTAGAGTGGTTGCACAATGGCACGAACTACTCACATTTGGATTGATAGAATAAAAATTTAGTAGTTGAGTAATTTTCTTAAAGAATTCCTTATGATTACTCCCTATGCTTGGAATAATTTGTAATAGAGTTGATTAGAGGATTATGGATGTCCTTTTGTTTATGCTTTAGTTGTTTAGCATGCTATGGATGATATAGTGATGATTAGCATAGTTTTGGTTGTCTCTTGATTATGCTGGATGTTGGATTATTTAATTATGTTATATTTAAATGTTGGGACCTCCAGTTTAGTAACTAAACAAAGGAGGTTCTGTCGGATTTTAGAGAATTGTATCAATGTTAAAATGGTTATAGTGTTAGTTTAGTAGCATTTCAGGCCTTTGTTAGGTTGTGGTGTTACAAATTCTCTTATCTTCTTTTTATTCCAGATCTTCGTATCTATTACTTGAGTTAAACTTTGTTATTTTAAAAGAGTTTTTGGTCTAGACAAGTGGTTGCTAGTGAGGGTGCCTTCGTGCACGAGATCGAGTATGTGGTTGACTTGTCCGGACCAACAAGGACCGAGCTTTGGTGACGTCGTTGATTCTAGTAAAACTCGTGCTACCACACGCGGGTTGAGAGCCGCTTCGTCAAGTAGGGGGAAGGTTTTGATTGGGTTGGGCCCCAGGTGGTGTGAGGACACTTGTGTTTGATCATTTGTTCGTAGGAGTCGATGTAATTTTTTGAGTGCATGGGAGCACCATAGGAAGTGTGTTGATTTCGGTAGCTTACGGGCTAGTCGAGTCGTGTGGGTAAAGCAGTACACCTCTGTAGAGACAAATCTATTCAAATAGCCGTGTCCACGGTTATGGAAGATCGCTTGAATTCGGGAGTCACTAAGGATAGACTTTGAATTAAAAATTGTGGTTACAACTTGGTATTCGGCTTGAACAGGTGTTCAGGCATTTTAGTACTTCAAAGTGGGCTGCCACTTTGATGTTTGTTTGATTCATTTGTTTATCAATGTCTTAATTTATCATATGCTTTACTTCTACTTCAAATCTTATTTTGAAATGGCAATTGAAAAACTAGTATATGTAAGTTGAAAGTTGTTGTGTTTTCTACAAAACTAAAGCACTAATGCCATTCTTTTGATATCCTCTAAGCATAAATACTTTTAATTTGTGTAAGACTTACGAGTACAATTGTACTCAATCCGGTTCTGCAAATTCAGGTGAGGAAGACTTCGTGCTAGAGGAACTTGTTAGTGCCGATTTAGGCGACGCTGACGAGTAGTGCTATCATTTAACTCCCAGTCGGTTGTCATGGGTTATGGGGCATACCATGTTGGACTTTTAGTTTATTTACTTTGCTTCTGCTGCTACTTTATGTTCTTATTTGAATTTGGCTGTTTGGCCCTTTTGTAATAGTTGTAGACTTGAACTATTATGATGTAACACCCCAGCTCAGCATTGAGCCTGGAATGCTACTAAAATTAAATTAAACCAAATTAACTAAGACCAATTACAAATTTTCGGCAAAACCTCCTTTGTATAGTCAATAATACCGATGTTCCAACAATTAATCATGGCATTTATCAATATCTTCATAATCAAGGTTACACAAGCATGCAAGATGATCGAATAAACATAATCCAGACTTGCTATTCTCATTATCACAATTAACATAATTACTCAAAACCATCTACGAGTGATTCTCAAACAGTTTACTTAATCCTGATATGAAATTAAATGGCAAACGCCTTAAGGTCGTGAGGTAGTGAGTGCATCCAACATCTACTCCCTCCCATGCATGTCGTTCCTGCCAGTTGTACCTAAAACATGTCAAAGCAAGGGTGAGCCCAAAGACTCAGCAAGTATCAACAAGGCTATAAATAAGAACACAAGCATAGCATCAATGATCCACAATAACGTTATACTAATCATAGCTTTCATACTCATGGAATGCGATCAATGCAATGCACCTTTTGAACTTTATCTCTTTTCACATTTTACCGGTAATGCGGGGTATACATCCGTCGATGTGTACCCTTGCCTGTGCCCTCTGGCACAGGGACCAAGAGCCTATACACCACATGTATAGGGACCTTTGCTCATCATCTTTATGATGGGGACCTCTTTACTCATTGCCCACATTCCACGAATGTGGGGACCTCAAGCCCGTCAACTACATGACGGGGACCTCAAAAATGCATAGTCACCACTTGACCATGCCTCCAATATGATAGCACGATGCACATGAACAAATCTTTAAGCTATCATACCAATGCATTCACAACAACGTCATACATGAATAAACTTATTCATACTTCTAGCTTTCCTCATCATTAACATTCATAGCATTCTAGCACCCATGAATAGCACATATATTCATAATACTAGCAAACATGAATAATCCCTCATGAATAACAATTAATCATAACTCAAGTATTCACCATCCTTAAACATACATATCACACTATCAAGCATGCATTGTTATTACACATCAAAGGACTAGCACCCTATATCAAACATTCATATTTATTCTTTCAATCAGAGTACTTGCATTCACCAAGATAATTTGGAACTCATCACAATAACATCCATTCATGGCTATTATGACCCAAACACAAACAAATACAAAGATACCAAAGATAATTATACGATAACCCGAATACTTGCCTCAACCGTGCGAGAACGGTGGACACGAAGAGGCGCGCGCCTCGGATCACGCTCCCACCGACATAAAGATAACCCCAATCTAAGACCAACATAATGAACCAAAATCATAAATAACAACACAATTGAACTCACTAAACTTCCAAGCGTTTTCCAATCTTCCAATTTCTAGCGATCGCTTTGGTGTTCACTGCGGACAGTCAACTTCTAAAATACATAACATTCTGCTCTGGAGTCCAAATAACATGTTCTTGGACTTTCTGGAAAGGTAATTATATTACCTAAATAAACTTAGTTGGGGAGCCCTTTTGATTATGCCAACTACTACCCCTACCAAGCCAAACTACAGAGCAACAATTTTCACGTCGGCTTCTCTGGACAGTACACTAAAACCACCATAACTTTTGCTACGAAAGTCCAAATCTTGCGTTCTTTACCTCTCTGAAAAGGTAGGGAAATTACCTACATTTTTCGTTATATTGAGATCCCCTGATTTTCCATTTAACTAACAGATTTATCCTTTAACTAACAGATTTATCTAGTTTTCTTCAGACTGTCCAGATACTGACAGATCAGCAGGACAGCGATACTAAAAAATTCATAACTTTCAGACCGTTAATTGGATTTGGGTTTTCTTGGTGGCCACTGAAAGCTAAGAACATTATCTACATAACTCTAGGAGATCAAAACTCCTAATTCGGCCTTTAAAGTCACGAAACAGACCACGCAACATTCTGGACAGAATTAACTTTCTACTCGCAGCAATACGATCTAATCAGATTTGAACCAAAACACATCTACCACTAATCAAACGATGAGGATCGGCATTCGTTACCCTTGTAGCAACCAGGAAGTAGGCGGGAGAACCTTGAAGAAGATGATCTTCCTCCTCCTCCCCTCCTTTGCCCGAAGCAATCTGCTGTCCTCCTCGAATCCTCGCGAAAACCGGTAGCGGGGAAGCTTCGTAGGCGAGATGGGGAGGCACCACAACGGGGAGCAGCCACCAGGGAGGAAGGGGCGGCTCCAAGGAGGCAGGGACGTGAGGGGGAGAGAGAGGGAAGGGGAGAGGAGGCGGCCACAAAGGGGGGGAAGTGGGAAAAGATGGGGGCGGCTAGGGTTTGGGGGAGGGGGTGGCGCCTCCCCCCCCTATGGCCGGCCAGCCCCACATGGGCCTAGGCCCAATCCCAAGTTGCCCACTAAATGCAGAAAACCCCCTCTCTTTTCCTGATTTTGTGATTTTCTAAAAGAACCCTTCTCCCGATTCAATTACTCTCTCCTGATTTATTTAATTTCTCCCGACTAATCCTTTCGAATATATTTTAGGGTATTACATATGATGTATGTCTTTTGAACTATCAATGTGTGAATGTTGTATGAATGTGATCAATGATGAATGTGAGTGCGAGGCATGTTGGTCGCTGATCTTGGGAGCCAACATGATCTCATGCTTGCTGTTCGTGGCTTCCATTTTAACTCACTAAGTGTAGTGCTTGGACCGTTGGAGAACTAACTGCCATGTAGTGCTCCGAGAGGAGCAGCACGCATGATCATCGGGATTCTAGTTTTCGGTTCAGCCTCTCGCTTAGATGGAGTTAAGTTGGAATCCATTTACATGAGGCCCAGAGTTACCTCCATAAGACCGGGATTTACTTGGTCTTACGGATATAACCCGGGGGTCCCCAAATCGAGCACCCCTCTTTTCTCTACAGCGACTACGTCTGCAAAGAATTGGCTAACGGGGCTGGTTGTTGGGACCAAAAAATGCAATTCTGGACCCTCTGTGTATTATACACTAGTCTAGGATCACGCTAGTGCACACAGTGTCAACATAGATGAATATCAATCCATACAAGTTGAATAATAACATAAACGACTAATTTGAATAACAAATAATGGTTTTGATCTTATAGTCGAGTTTACATTAATTAAGCCTCACCGGGCTGGGAAAAATTAAATAAGCAATGGAACAAAATAAACTTCAGCGGAATCCCATCAATTCGCCACAGGCAACCGACTGGGATCAAGACCTAACGATCAACACCTTCATAGCACTCCTCCTTGAATGCAGGCGGTGACTCCTCCACTTCTGTTGAGTTGATTTAGCAAGTATGAGTACACAACCGTACTCGCAAGTCATACCATAGAATGCAATGTATAGATGCAGGCTTATTACAAAGGAAATGACTTCTTTGTTCTTTTGCATAAATGCAACATTTGTAATTGAATACAAATAATACATTGAAATGTAACTTAAAACAAATAAACAATAATAATTTAATAATAGTTTTCACAAAGCATACAAAGCCTCCTAAACAGTTTGTTGCACACAGCCATATGACTTAGATCACACGGCTGTCCCATTCCAATATTTCATGAAAATCTAACCCTCGTGTGAAATCTCCGAGCATGTCCATGACCGCGGACGTGGCTATTCAAATAGATTGATTAACACTCTGTAGAGGTTGTACACTTTACCCACACGAGATAATCAGTGTTGCAAGCATTAATCATAACAAAACCTTTCAGAAATTTCATCTCAAACATTGACACTCCCAGTGTGCTTTACCGTCATACCACCGCAAACACAATGTTTGGTACAACACACCGTTATACAGGGAAGCGGCGAACCGACCCGCGATGTGACTACATGGTAGTCCATAACTCCATCTCATCACACAGCCTAACCTACTACCTAAGTAGTCAACGTCAAGAATCCATAACTTACTAAGTTAGGCCCATCCCATACAAAGCATGTGGTCGTACAGTAAGGCTCAGTTCAATGGCGTACAAAGTTAAGTTCTTAATTGACCAAGGCAAGACTTTCAATTTCTTACTATGCCACATAGATTATTATTCTCAATCACAAAGTTCCACCATGTCACATAGTATCCACCGCATGCCTCATTCTAAATCTTTTACCACCCAGTTGGTTAAGTACAACACATGCCATCAACGATTAATAACACACAGTTTTATCACAAAATTCCATATTCACTTAGTCAAATTTATATTTGCAACTCACATGGAATGATGACTCGTTGTATGGCTAAGCAAACTACTTGTATCTAACCAAGCCATGTTGGTGTTATGATAATACCAACTAATAATTAACCAAGCTAGGGTGACAAAAGATCATGATATTACAATAGGCTAGGTGGATATAACAATTTGGATTAATGACTAAACCCAAAAGTATTTAAATAAATATTTAAAGTACATGCAATAATTTGAATCAATATAATTTTGAAAACTAGGTTCAATATGATCAAAGGTATAACTTGCCTGGGAATAGATCTTAGTACTTGTATTGGTCTTGGTGAACTTCTTCTTCGAAATCTCAAGAAGTAGCAACATCTACTCACAAACGAGACAAACAAACAAAAATAACTAAATCAGAGAAGAAAATCAACTCCAAAAATTAAATAAAAATCTCATATAAATATATCTCGAATTTCGATGAATTTAGAAATTTGAATGGGCTCAAACGGAGTTCGGATGCAAAAGATATAGCTTTTGGAAGTTTCAATCTAAAGAAAAACGTTAAAAAGGATTTATTGGAGTATTCCGAATTATTTTTCTATTGAAAAACCTGAATATGACGCAATGCTGACGTCTACCCTGGGATTCAGGATTAAAACAAATAAAACAAAATTCGACATGTGGGATCTACAAGTCATTGAGATAGTTCACATGGACCAAGTCCACCGAGGTTTGGATCAGAGGTTGGGTTGGATTGCCATGTATGTGCACACGTGGTGCTGACTTGGCATGCACGTGGATGACATGTAGATGCAAAGGCTGATGTGGCTGTGTACGTGGGTGTCCACGTTAATGGATGACGTCATCATCCCGATGAACATTCGGACTCCAGCGACAACGGCGCACGGCGTGATTCACTAGCGGCGAGTGGTACCAGCGTCACGAGCGTGCTAATGCAAACCCAATGTGGTACTTACTGGTGCACAAGAACTACTGATTTGGCCAACGACGAGGTTTTGGTGGTGGAGAGGTTCGGGCGTTGCTGAAAATCCACACCGATGACGCTCCAGCGACGAGGGTGAGTGCTCTGAGTAGCTCTTGCAACGGCGGATCTGATGGTATGCTCAACATCGATGGGACGACCTCGACGGCGGCACAAAATGCAAGATTCGAAGCTTCAGCAAGAACCCTAATCTCCAAATTGCGACGGCTCTAGGGCTCTATAGATGCGACTGGTTGAGGGGTTTTGATGCGGGGGCTAGGGCGATCCTAGGGGGCTTTTTATAGGGGCTCGGGCGTGCACAAGGTGGCGTGTAGGTGGCAAATACCTAAACGAGTCCGAGACGAACTCGAGCGATTTCTGGAGATAGAAATGGATTGGGGAGAGATACGAACTGGATTCGGTTGCGGGACCGATAGGGCTTCTAGATGGAAGATTCAGCGTGAAAAATCCAGGCCAAAATGACTATTGTCGGACAAAGCTTGAACGGCCTTCAATGGCAGATGAACGTGAGTGCGTTGCGAGGACGACTATGAGACCTCGATTTATTCGACTTGTAATGCTTAGTCTTCCATTGACCCTAGCATTACAAATCAAATAAACCAAGCCTCGAGATATGTATACTTCCCAGAAATGCAGTATACACACCCCGTTTACAAAACCATGCATCAATTCCATACATCAATATAACAAGTCTAGAAAACGACATACATAATATAAAGTTATTACAAAAGAGTCGACCGGCCAAATGACATAAGTATCAAACAACAGTGGAAGCAATAGGTGCCACAAGATGGCTTTAACCAAAATACGACCGGTTAGCCATAACCCACAAGGCAACCGACCGGGCCGCCAAGCTAGTCGTCCACACCGAAGCAAAACTCACCAAAGTCAATCCCTTGGGGATTAACCTTCTCTGCAACAAATAAGCAAAACAAATGAGTACAAAAATGTACTCGCAGGACTTACGGGTAACAAACCTAGTTACTACTACATGCAGGCTTTAATCAAAGGAGAAGGCTCAATGGTTATTTTCAGCATAAAGCAAATTTTATTTGCAATAGATAATATGTTGAAGGCAGTTTTAACAATCTAAAATTTATTTTCATAAATAACAGCGAGACAATAATGTAAT
This sequence comes from Ampelocalamus luodianensis, assembly GCA_036346255.1. Taxonomy (NCBI): domain Eukaryota; kingdom Viridiplantae; phylum Streptophyta; class Magnoliopsida; order Poales; family Poaceae; genus Ampelocalamus; species Ampelocalamus luodianensis. The sequence continues at coordinate 57,800,380 of CM070617.1, read as the reverse complement.
AACATAAAGACATCCTGGATATGACTAACCCAATAGCCATCACAACAATAGCATGAATTACCCATTCGTACCACCCATGTCAAATTTTAGTTTTAAAAAGTTGTAGTCTAGTTCTCACAGGACGTATCCGAGCGTGTCCATAACCTAGGACGAGGCTATTCGAATAGTTTTAACCCTGCAGGGGTGTACCAATGTACCCACACTTTAGACCGCCTTTCTGCCACTAGATGATGCACACTTCCGAAGGTATGCCGGCACGGCTAAGTCCTACGAGACATTTCCAATACTGTGTATCAACTATGAGCCGCTCGTATGGACCGAAGCCCATACGCTTACATTGTAAAGCCAAAAGTCAACTACCCTATAGGGGTAAAGCTTCCGGACATGTAACACCCCAACTCTAAAAGAGCCTGGAATACTACTGGAAAAAAAACTAATCTAGCATAATCTACAAATTTTCGACATAGTCTCCTTTGTTTAATCAGCTATACCGAGAGTTCAACAATAAATCATAGCATTTAACAAAATTCTCATAATCATGCATGATAATCAAATGAACATACCAAGACCTGGCAATCTCATTATTACAGATAAACAGTTACTCAAACCAAAACCATCTATGGGTGGTAATCAAACAGTTTATTTATTTCTAAATTGAAGCTAAGTGGTAAACGCCTTAGGAGTGTGAGGTAGTGAGTGTATCCAACATCTATTCCCTCCCATGCGTGTCGTTCCTGCCATTGGTACCTAAAACACATTAAAACAAGAGTGAGCCCAAAGACTCAGCAAGTATCAACAAGGCTATAAACAACAACACAAACATAGCGTCAATGATCCACAATAACGTTACACTAATCATAGCCTTTTAACTTATGAAATGCAACCAATGCAATGCTCCTTTGAACTTTATCTCTTTTCGTATTTTACCGGTAATGCGGGGTATACAACCGTCGCTGTATACCCTTGCCTGTGCCCTCTGGCAGAGGGACCATGAGCCTATACACCACTTGTATAGGGACCTTTGCCTATCATCTTAATGATGGGGACCTCTTTGCTCATAGCCCACATTCCACGAATATGGGGAGCTCAAGCCCGTCATTGCATGACGGGGACCTCAATGATATAAACTTGGTTACCACATAACCAAGACTCAACATGCTCAACATGCATATGCACCATGACAATATCTTTCATATGCATGAATTCAACGTATTCACATTAACATGTAAGCAACAACGACAAACGAAAGAATCTTTAACCATAACTAGCAGTCATCAAGATAATAGGGTAGCTCATCTCATAAACAGGAATGCATGGCTAATACGATCATGACACATCACAATCACAACATGCAAACATAAAAGTACTATAGCCCGAATACTTGACTCAATCGTGCGAGAACGGTGGACGCGAAGAGGGTGCTTCCCCTGGAACCACGCTCCACCTGAATATAAAGATACCCCAATCTAAGACCAACATACTGAACCAAGAGCATAAGAACAACACAATTGAACTTGCTAAACCCCCAAGTGTTTCCCAACTTCCAATTTCTAGCGATCGATTTGGCGCACACTGTGGACAGTCCACTTCTAAAATACATATCTTTCTGCTCAGGAGTTCAAATAAGATGTTCTTGGGCTTTATGAAAATATAATTAAATTACCTAAATAAACTTAGTTGGGGAGCCCTTTTGATTCTGCCATATACTGCCCCTAGCAAGCCAAACTATCAGACATCAGAATTCACGTCGGGTTCTCTGGGCAGTACACTAAAACCTCTATAACTGTTGCTACGAAAGTCCAAATCTTGCGTTCTTTATCTCTATGAAAAGGTATAGAATTTACCCACATTTCGCGTTATATTGAGATCCCCTGATTCTCCATTTAATTAGCAGTTTTAATCAGTTTCCTACAGACTGTCCAAAAACTGACAGATCAACAGTATAGCGATACTAGAAAATTTATAACTCCCTGGCCGTTAATCGGATTTGGGCGTTCTTGGCGGCCATTGAAATCTAAGAACATAACCTACAACTCTCCAGGAGACCAAAACTCCTAATTCGGCCCCTAACCACATGAAATTGACCGCGCAAGCTACTGGATGAATCGGCAATTACAGCGGGCAGATTGCAACCCAGTCAAAAACTACCCGATTACTCTTCTACGACTAATTACCCAACAACAAACGACACGTTACCCTTGAAGCAGCTGAAGATCGCGAACCCCGGATGGCGATCCCGCTCCCTTCTTGTCGGGACCCAAAATTACAATTCTGGACCCTCTGTGTATACTGCACTAGTCCAGGATCACGCTAGTGCACACAGTGGCAACATCGATGAAATATCATTTCCATATACAAAGATGACTAATAAATAGGCAAATAACAATAAATATCAGAGTAAAGACCTTAAGGTCAAAGCTTACAATTAATGCCTCGAAGGCTTAATAGCTCAATGAAGTCTGCAATGAACGAAACGGAATAACTTCAGTTAAGCCCATCCATATGCCCACAGGCAATCGGCTGGGGTGCGCGACCTAGTTCTTCTCGATCCTTGAATTAGACCTTGTTGACCGACGATTCCTTCACTCTGTAGGTTTGGGCGCAAGTTTTACAACAAGCGTGAGTACACAACCGTACTCGCAAGTCATACCACAGAATGCAATGTATAGATGCAGGCTTATTCCAAAGGAAATGGCTTCTGTGGTTATTTTGCAGAAATGCAATATTTGCAATTGAATACAAGTAATAGATTGAAAGTATAATTCAAAACAAATAGACAATAATAATTTAACAGTTGTTTTCACAAAGACACATAGTCTAAACAAATTCTTTCACACAGCCATATGAATTAAATCACACAGCTGTCCATTCCCAATAGTTTTACGAAAATCTACCCCTCGTGTGAAATCACCGAGCATGTCCATGACCGAGGACGCGGCTATTCGAATAGATTGTTTAACACTCTGCAGAGGTTGTACACTTTACCCACACGATATAACCAGTGTGGCCGCACTGATCATAACAAAACGGTTCAGAAACTTCATCTCAAACATTGACATTCCCAGTGTGCTTACAAACCGTTATACATATCACAAAGCCCATGCATAACACACACCGTTGGACAGGGACGACGAATCCTCCCGCGATGCAACCACCAAGTAGTCACACCTCCACCCTATCACAAAGCCTAACCTACCACCGAACATCAATGCCGAGAATCCATAACGCATACTAAGTTAGGCCCGTCCCATACGGGCATGTGGTCGTCAAGAAGGCTCAGTTCAATGGCGCACAAAGTTAAGTCCTTAATTGACCAAGGCAAGACTTCCATTTTCTAACTAAGTCACAAAGATTATCATTCCCATCACATAGTCCACTATGTCACAGATCTCCACCACTTGCCTCACCCAAATCCTTTACCACCAGTTGGTTTTAGTGCAACACATGCCATCACGAAGTAATAACACATAGCACACAGTTTTACACAAAGTTCCATAGTCACTTAGTCAAATTTATAATTGCAACTCAGGTGATGATGATGACTCGTTGCATGGCTAAGCAATCTACTCGTACTAACCAACTCACGTTGGTAATACCATAGCACCAACTAAATATGAACCAATCTAGGGTGACAAAAGATTATGACATACAATAGACAAAGTGGATATAACAAATTGGATTAATAGCTAAACCCAAAAGCATTTAAATAATTACTTAAAGTAAATACAATAATTTAAATCAAAGTAATTTTGAAAACTGGGTTCAATATGATCAAAGGTATAACTTGCCTTGCTATAGCAATGATGTTCTCATTTTATCTTCAATCCTCTACTTGCTTGATCTTCAGCTCCTTCGGACGATTCCGGACTTTCTGCCTAACGAGAAAGAAAGCGCAAAACAAACTAAATTCAAAAGACAAATCAAATAAACTCCAAATTGAAATTGAATGGTACTGGAAGGTAGATATTGAATTTAGATGAATTTAGAAACTTGAATGGGTTCAATCGGAATTCGGATGAAGAAGATATGGCTTTTGGAAGATTGGAATTCACATGAAATGATGAAAAGCTCTACGGAATATTCCCAGAATATTCTATTCCGAAAATATTAGAAAAAGAATAAGTGTATGATAGGTGGGACCGACTGGTATTTATGGATTTCTAGAATTAAAATAATTCCAGAAATAAAGTAGAGAGAGTGACAAGTGGGACCAATAAGATAAAAGGATTTTCAAGAATTAAATTAATTCCCGAAAATAGAATTAGGAATTGACATGTGGGCCACTGGTCTATGGACCAGGTCCACGGAGATATGCTAGTTCCACGGTGGACCAAGCTCATGAATAGGGTTTGACCAAGATTGACTGACATACGGAACCCGTATGTAAGTGAGAGAAATAATTAGGGTGTTTAATTAGGACGATGACATGTGGGGTCTACATGTAATAGAGAGATAGATATATGGTTGTGATTAATTGGATGGAAAAGGAAGACGGAAAGAAAAGATGAACAGAGAGGAAGCTAAAGCCTGAGTTGGAAGGTTTCTACACACATTGTCCACAAAGAGACATAGATGAGAGGCTTCACCATCTAGTTCATGGCACAAGTTTGACAGAAGGTGGCAAGGATTTGGCATTGTGGTGGCAAAGCCAAAGAGAGAACAGAGATCACATATGTTGAAACAAAGATAGATTAGAGACAAGCATGGTCTGTTCTAGATGCATGGAATTAGCAGGAGACAACAAGGATTTTAGTGATGAGAAGGTAAAACAAAGAATAAAGAAATATGTTTGATGTGTATGTTTGGTTCACACATGAGAGAAGGAGACTAGAGAAGAAACAACATGGCTAGCGACCACGAATAGGAGCTCCAGTCGTTCATGTCGGCATGATGGTCCGATATTTCGCAAGAATTAGCACCAGTGACAGAGCGATGAATAAAGAATAGAGAATTAATACAAGGGAAATTTATATGATGCTTGGCCTATTCATTAGAGAAGAACCATCAAGGAGATACAAAGAGCAACAATAGGAACTGAACCAAAACTCACGTACGAAGAACAGAGTTCATGAAACGCTACGATGCACATATATGAACAAGACACGCGGGTGGCGCGACCGGAGGCGACGAGCAGCGGCGGGGCAAAACGGAAAGGAACGACGAGCCGGACGCGATGGCGCGGTCGGATTTTGGAAAACTCACCGAGGAAGCAACGAACGCGATGAACACGGTTTGGCTTTAATGGCCGATGGTGCTCCGCGATCTTCGGGCGAAGTGGATGGAACCATGACGTAGAGGGCGACGACGAAGCCAACGCCGCAGACGGTTCGCCAACGGACGTCGGACGAAGGCGCAGATTCACGGAGAAGACTTTTGGTTGGAGCTCGGTTTTCTGGAGATTGCGACGAAAATAGATCGGTTTGGAGGAAACCAATTCAGGGGATTGGAAGAGGGGATCAACACGGACGCGTGAGCGCAAACGGCTCGCATTTATATGCACCGTGGAGAAAGATATGGAAATTTGAAAATTTCGGGTTCGAAACGGACACGTACTGGACTCGCGTTCGGTTCTGAGATTGAAGATGAACAGTGTTTCGCGATTACTGTAGCACGTGGGCAGGAGAGAGAAAACCTGATTTTTGGAATTAAAAGAAATCCCAAAAATCAAGGAGACCAAATAAAATAGCAAACAAATCCAGAAAAATCTCAGAAAATACCCAAAAATTCCTTGAAGGACAAGGAAGCCAAATAACACAAATTTTTATTTAATTAATGTTTATATTAGTCAAATTAAATATTTTTAATTTAGGAAAATTCCAATTAAGCTTTATTAATTCAAATAAAATTGGTGAAATTTTCCAGAGACCTAAACTACTCAAAAGATTTTTGAAAAACCAAATTTTGGGACGTTACAAACCTCCCCCCCTTAAAGGAATCTCGTCCCCGAGATTCAGGCTGACTATAGAATAGGATCAGGAACTCAGCCTTCGGGTTCACTTCTTGCTTTCAAATTGCTTTGACTTTGACAGGATCGCTCTTCTGACCACTTACAGAACAACGCCTTGCTTCTTGCTAAACTTCGCCATCAAAACTTGACAAACTGACTCCTGGCTGAAAGGTATCTTGAAACTTAATTGCTTCTACCGGGGCTGCTCGATCAGGGCTTGAAGGCACTTCTGGAGTGGAGGAAATATTGTCATTGTCCGCAACTCAAAGTTGGCAAACTATCTCTTCTTCCGCGTTCGAATCGAACTAATCGACACACTTTTGTCAACTCTGTCATACAATTCTTAGCACAGAACTTCAACAGGTATTCTGAAGATAGACATGGCTTCAAAGGTGATAATCTGTATAGTCTGTGTAGCTTTCCTTTTTGAACACTGCTACTTAAATTCCAGTTAGGATTAAGGACCCTTGGTCTTCTACTTCATGATTAATGCAACACCCACATACTTTGTAATTTGATCTGCTCCTAGCTGAGCGATGACTTACACGATAAACCACTCTGAACTTCAGAGGGTGACAATTACGACTGGCTGACATCTGGGTTGTAGAGAAACTCTACACATAACACTTACTTGCTCGACTTGGTACTCTGAGTTAAGGCACAACTCATTAATCTTTTCAATCTGTCTATTGATTCAGGGTGATTCACAACATCGAATCAAATGATCACCCAAGCATCATGCGCACTGCCGCTAACACAAGATAAGCCGATCCTTGGTCCGACACTAACTTCTCTCGACACGTCCGCAATTTGACCATCTCTGTAGATCCGACATCGCACCCATGCTGACGAATGTCATATCTGTCGTATACAACCTCTGTCGTATACCACTCTGCTAGGCAGTCTCCAAACTAGGTGATATTGACAGGAATGAAGCGATAAATTTCTGTCAAATGATCAACAATCACCCTTCACGAAATTATATCCCGATTGGGTCCTAGGAAACACCATATCTGAATTCTCAGGGATAGAAGTACTATGACTGGCCTCCAACATTTTGGCTGACTTTCTGACATACCAAACACATGGTAACCCATTCTGCGATATTTCGCTTTATTTTGGATCATCACAATGCAACTTTGAGATCTTTGTACACCTTGGTACTTTCAGGGAAAATAGAATGCTTGCACTCAAATGTTGGTTTGAGCATCAACTACTGGATTTCCTTCTCATTAGATATGCAAATATACTCATTGATCCATGGATCATTCTGTTTGCCTTCAGTGGGTTCTCACTCTTTCCTTGGCTTTACGTGAGGACGGATCACTTAATGTTACTGTCACCTCACTGATTTCTAGCATCGGTCCGAACTCTGGGGTTCAACAGATATCCTTGCAACTGACTCAAGATCCAACTCTGAATTTCACAGGTAACTTTAGCTGACTGATCAACAGATCCTTGTGGTAGCTCTTCTGTTTCAAAGTATCCGCCACAGCATCGTCCGTCCGAGGAACGGATTTCAACTTCATAGTTCTTAATCCAATAACTATCTTTCTTTGCTCCACAGTAGCAACTTCGAATTACGACTAGGATAATTCACTGCTTGAAACTTTAGTTGTCAGGAAGTGCAAGTGAAACTTCTTAACACACTAATTCTTGGATGTTCTGTGATAAAAGCTATCAAGGTTCCTTCTGGTATCTGGCAATCCGAACACTGGAGTTGTGATTAATCTCCTCTGAAATTTTTTTACCAACTCAGTTCACTTCTAGCGGTCTGGGCGGACTTCTCTTCTTACAACCGGTGAGGGGTCTTGGCTAACTTGAAACGACTGTCTCACTGATCTTCCACTGACATTGTCTCAAAATGACTATTTCACTGGTATTCAACTGACAATGCTAAGCTGATGGGATTGATTTGACACTGCCTTTATCTGATAAGGTCATCGGATCTGCTATATCATTTTTGCAAACTCGTTTAACAGCTTTTATCATAATTCATCTCTAACGTAATTCCTTCTGGAATTGGCTGATCCTGGGTACCAAGTCAGAGATGATCTTGACTTCTAATACAGTTCATGCTGTATAGACCACTTGCAATGAAGACTGCATACTCTCTTGCGGATATGGACATTATCCAATGATTAGATTCTTCAATCATTTACCATTGTCTCACTGCTATGCAAAATGATGAGTTGGAATTCAACATCACATTCCATAGTTACGGCTCTACGGCCTTCAATCATCATGACTTAACGTTTGAGTACTCAACTTGCCAAGGCAGACTCTTGGAAAGGTATCCAATGATTTAATATCCACAATTTCTTTTTCTCCGTAACTTGCATGTAAAGATGTCCACATTTTTAGCTCTCCAACAAAGGAAAAGTTACATTGATTCTCTGACTTTCTTGGTAACATCATCGTTCAAACGTCTCTTCTTTGACTGCTTCGCTGGACACACGGATCCTGCTGCGTTACCACCATTTCTGGGTGTTACAATCTTGATTGAACTAACTTCTGGCATTCTGCATATTGCAGTGAGTGACTAGTTCTTCTGAGGACACTGGCTAACGTAGTAACCTTTTCCATGATAGTTGTAGCATAGACATGTTGAACCTTGCGATTTTTCTGACGAGACTATGGCAGAACGACTATTCTAGTATTCTTCAACCTTTAAGAAGGATAGTCGCTTTGTAGGACATCTCTTGGCATAGTGGCCTTGCTTACCACACTTGAAACACACTAGTGACGAGACTGGCTTGTTTCTCTTTTGAGGTGGGTTGCTGAGGTCAATATTCTGCTTTTGTAATTCTTTAGCTGACATATCTTGTACTGACAATGGTTTGCCTTCTCTTGCTAATGTTCTGACAGTAGCTCGAAAGTTTTCTCGCTGACGTTGCATTGCAAAAGTCAACACGAAATACATAGGGCAATCGCTCGGACAATGATCATCGCCACACAAGAAACATGTGATCTTACTCATAGGACATTTTCCAACGAAATGGTTTTCTTCGCAATCGAACAATTGATATTGTGCTCATCGGCACTATGGCCTATTTCTTCGCAGTGGGTACATGCACAATCTTCTGACTTATCTGGTTGGCAGCACTTCAACTGACAACGGCTAGATTTGGTGTAGGATATCGAAATAGCAGGTTTTTCTTGATCACTTATGCTTGATGTCGCGTGCTGTTGGCGAAAAGCAGCGAGGAACTCTAACCATGTGATGGTCTTCTTGTCCTGATGGGCGGCATGAAAGTTTTCCCATCAATCTAATGTAACTCCTTCTAATTGATGAGCAAGATAGAAAACTTTCTCATTATCGTTGTAATCGCACAACAATTAACTTTTCTTCTATTGTGCGAATCCAAGACTCTGCATCCTTGAGTATGGTTGATCCTTCAAAAACAGGTGGCTTGCTCCTTAAGAACTTCTCAAGCTTGAACTGAGGGTGTGTCATTGGGATGGTAACGAGTTGTGCACCATTGCAAACATTACTAATGTCCGACGATCGCATTGTTGCTGGCATGAGTTGATTCTGGGTGGCAGGAAACTGGCTCGGGTCCTGATGTGTCACTACTGGCACTAGAGATAGTTGTTGGTCATCGTCTGCTCTGGTACTGACACTGGCGATGGTACGATGACTTGCTTGATTATTCTGATTCATCAAATCGATTAAAGTAGCGGTGGTCTGATTCTGCTGGGTCAGCCTGTTGTTCATATTCTGCATCATCGCGTTCATGGATTGAGTCTGAGCGACCAAGAATTGTTCCATGACTGGATCTGCTACTCACGCATCGACAATCGCCCACTTTGGGATTGACAGTGCGAGCTGCATGCATCGTCTCAAGATTATCGACAAGGTTGGCTCCATGGGCTCTTTATCTCTGGTGACTGTGGCTTATAGATGAGAGGGAAAAGCACAAGGTAAGGGAAGACAATCTACTAAGGGAAGCAGGTTTAACCCAAAGAACACCAAGGAACACACAAATAGCCGAAAAGCTATTAAGAAGCATAAAACTCACAACCAAACTACACCGAAGAAGGGAAACAAAGATCTAATCGTCTAGTCGATTAAACTCTAACTTAACAGGGCGGCTTGGTTCAACACACGGGAGGAACCTACACTGATTTATCCTATATAGTTGGTCTGAAGAAAACTCGAACTGGTCACGGTCTTCATCAAATGTTGACTGCTTGCGATCCTTGGAGGCGAAGCTTGGAAAAAGACAGGGTGACGTACAACTTCTTCTTAGTCTTGAATTCTTGCGACGCACTTGTCTTGAACACTTGGGGAGATGTCGATACGTTGTTGTTGGTTGCATGGTCTTCAAACAGTTGCTCAAAACAGCTCTTGGGCATCCACCAACGCATTTGACACGGATAACGATGACTATAGAAGTTATGAGAGGAGAGAGTCCAATTTAATACTCCAAATGGCGGTTCAAGAATATAGATGAGAGACGGATAGAATAGAAGAGTATTAGAATAGACAAGGTGAGAATAGCACATCATTAAGATTTTCTATTTGTAAAATAAGTTTTGAAGTTTTTCTTACAAACGGTCATTCTAACTAAGGTCACGACCTACAGTCGATATGGCTCTGATACCACCTCTGTCGGGACCCAAAATTACAATTCTCGACCCTCTGTGTATCCGCACTAGTCCAGATCACGCTAGTGCACACAAGTGGCAACATCGATGAAATATCATTTCCATATACAAAGATGACTAATAAATAGGCAAATAACAATAAATATCGAGTAAAGACCTTAAGGTCAAAGCTACAATTAATGCCTCGTAAGGCTTAATAGCTCAATGAAGTCGCAATGAACGAAACGGAATAACTCGGTGAAGCCCATCCATATGCCCACAGCAATCGGTCAAGTCGCGACCTAGTTCTTCTCGATCCTTGAATTAGACCTTGTTGACCGACGATTCCTTCACTCTGTAGGTTTGGGCGCAAGTTTTACAACAAGCGTGAGTACACAACCGTACTCGCAAGTCATACCACAGAATGCAATGTATAGATGCAGGCTTATTCCAAAGGAAATGGCTTCTGTGGTTATTTTGCAGAAATGCAATATTTGCAATTGAATACAAGTAATAGATTGAAAGTATAATTCAAAACAAATAGACAATAATAATTTAACAGTTGTTTTCACAAAGACACATAGCCTAAACAAATTCTTTCACATAGCCATATGAATTAAATCACACAGCTGTCCCTTCCCAATAGTTTTACGAAAATCTACCCCTCGTGTGAAATCACCGAGCATGTCCATGACCGAGGACGCGGCTATTCGAATAGATTGTTTAACACTCTGCAGAGGTTGTACACTTTACCCACACGATATAACCAGTGTGGCCGCACTGATCATAACAAAACGGTTCAGAAACTTCATCTCAAACATTGACATTCCCAGTGTGCTTACAAACCGTTATACATATCACAAAGCCCATGCATAACACACACCGTTGGACAGGGACGACGAATCCTCCCGCGATGCAACCACCAAGTAGTCACACCTCCACCCTATCACAAAGCCTAACCTACCACCTGAACATCAATGCCGAGAATCCATAACTTACTAAGTTAGGCCCGTCCCATACCTGCATGTGGTCGACAAGAAGGCTCGAGTTCAATGGCGCACAAAGTTAAGTCCTTAATTGACCAAGGCAAGACTTCCATTTTCTAACTAAGTCACAAAGATTATCATTCCCATCACATAGTCCACCATGTCACACGCCTCCACCACTTGCCTCACCCAAATCCTTTACCACCCAGCTTGGTTTTAGTGCAACACATGCCATCACGAAGTAATAACACATAGCACACAGCTTTACACAAAGTTCCATAGTCACTTAGTCAAATTTATAATTGCAACTCGGTGATGATGATGACTCGTTGCATGGCTAAGCAATCTACTCGACTAACCAACCCACGTTGGTAATACCATAGCACCAACTAAATATGAACCAATCTAGGTGACAAAAGATTATGACATACAATAGACAAAGTGGATATAACAAATTGGATTAATAGCTAAACCCAAAAGCATTTAAATAATTACTTAAAGTAAATGCAATAATTTAAATCAAAGTAATTTTGAAAACTGGTTCAATATGATCAAAGGTATAACTTGCCTTGCTATAGCAATGATGTTCTCATTTTATCTTCAATCCTCTACTTGCTTGATCTTCAGCTCCTTCTGACGATTCCGGACTTCTGCTGCCTAACGAAAGAAAGCGCAAAACAAACTAAATTCAAAAGACAAATCAAATAAACTCCAAATTGAAATTGAATGGTACTGGAAGGTAGATATTGAATTTAGATGAATTTAGAAACTTGAATGGGTTCAATCGAATTCGGATGAAGAAGATATGGCTTTTGGAAGATTGGAATTCACATGAAATGATGAAAAGCTCTACGGAATATTCCAGAATATTCTATTCCGAAAATATTAGAAAAGAATAAGTGTATGATAGGTGGGACCGACTGGTATTTATGGATTTCTAGAATTAAAATAATTCCAGAAATAAAGTAGAGAGAGTGACAAGTGGGACCAATAAGATAAAAGGATTTTCAAGAATTAAATTAATTCCCTAAAATAGAATTAGGGATTGACATGTGGGCCATCGGTTTATGGACCAGTCCACGGAGATATGCTAGTTCCACGGTGGACCAAGCTCATGAATAGGGCTTGACTAAGATTGACCGACATACTGAACCCGTATGTAAGTGAGAGAAATAATTAGGGTGTTTAATTAGGACGATGACATGTGGGTCTACATGTAATAGAGAGATAGATATATGGTTGTGATTAATTGGATGGAAAAGGAAGACGGAAAGAAAAGATGAACAGAGAGGAAGCTAAAGCCTGAGTTGGAAGGTTTCTACACACATTGTCCATGAAGAGACATAGATGAGAGGCTTCACCATCTAGTTCATGGCACAAGTTTGATGAAGGTGGCAAGGATTTGGCATTGTGGTGGCAAAGCCAAAGAGATAACAGAGATCACATATGTTGAAACAAAGATAGATTAGAGACAAGCATGGTCATTCTAGATGCATGGAATTAGCAGGAGACAACAAGGATTTTAGTGATGAGAAGGTAAAACAAAGAATAAAGAAATATGTTTGATGTGTATGTTTGGTTCACACATGAGAGAAGGGAGACTAGAGAAGAAACAACATGGCTAGCGACCACGAGAATAGGAGCTCCAGTCGTTCATGTCGGCATGATGGTCCGATATTTCGCAAGAATTAGCACCGATGACAGAGCGATGAATAAAGAATAGAGAATTAATACAAGGGAAATTTATATGATGCTTGGCCTATTCATTAGAGAAGAACCAATCAAGGAGATACAAAGAGCAACAATAGGAATCGAACCAAAAACTCACGTCACGAAGAACAGAGTTCATGAAACGCTACAAATGCACATATATGAACAAGACACGCGGGGTGGCCGCGACCGGAGGCGACGAGCAGCAGCGAAGGGGCAAACGGAAAGGAAACGACGAGCCGGACGCGATGGCGCGGTCGGATTTTGGAAAACTCACCGAGGAAGCGATTTAACGCGATGAACACGGTTTGGCTTTAATGGCCGACGGTGCTCGTGATCTTGGCGGTGGATGGAACCATGACGTAGAGGGCAACGACGCGGCCAACGCCGCAGACGGTTCGCCAACGGACGTCGGACGGCGCAGTCACGGAGAAGACTTTTGGTTGGAGCTCGGTTTTCGGAGATTGCGACGAAAATAGATCGGTTTGGAGGAAACCAATTCAGGGGATTGGAAGAGGGGATCAACACGGATGCGTGAGCGCAAACGGCTCGCATTTATATGCACCGTGGAGGAAGATATGGAAATTTGAAGATTTCGGGTTTGAAACGGACACGTATTGGACTCGCGTTCGGTTCTGAGATTGAAGATGAACAGTGTTTCGCTACATGGGCAGGAGAGAGAAAACCTGATTTTTGGAATTAAAAGAAATCCCAAAAATCAAGGAGACCAAATAAAATAGCAAACAAATCCAGAAAAATCTCAGAAAATACCCAAAAATTCCTTGAAGGACAAGGAAGCCAAATAACACAAATTTTTATTTAATTAATGTTTATATTAGTCAAATTAAATATTTTTAATTTAGGAAAATTCCAATTAAGCTTTATTAATTCAAATAAAATATGTGAAATTTTCCAGAGACCTAAACTACTCAAAAGATTTTTGAAAAACCAAATTTTGGGACGTTACACTTCTCTTCTCCCTTCTTTCTTCCCTCTTTTCTTCCCCTTTGGCCGGCTGCAATGGGGCTCCTTCTTCTTCCCTTGGCCGGCAGCAATGGGGGGATCCTTGGAGAGGGGCTTGGGAGGGCGCAATGGAGGAGGCAGCCAGGGAGGAGGGCGTGGGAGGGGAGGAAGGTGGCGGCCACCAAAGGGGAGAGGGGTGGGCTGAGAGGGGAGGGGGGAAAAGAGTGCGGCTAGGGTTTGGGGGGAGGTGCTCCCCCATATTTGGCCGGCCACCCCCTAGGCCACATGGGCCAGGGCCCAAGCCCAGGTTGTGGTAATTCAGCGGTTAACCCGCTCTCTAAAAGCTGAAATGCAAAATTCCCGTTGGTCCCTCCCGAAGATCCATTGAATTTTCTCCCGAATAATTAATCTCCCCCGATAAATTGCTCAACACACTTTCGGGGTATTACAGTCTACCCCCCCTTAACAGGATTCGACCCCGAATCTAAACGCCAATCCTCAAAAGATAAACCGGGACTAGTAACTTAACAACAAAGAATAAGTACCTATTGTGAATAAGTCTGGATATAGCTCGTGCATGCGAGACTCCAGTTCCCAAGTGGCCTCCCTCTCAATCTGCTGCGACCAAAGCACTTTGACATACTTCAAAGTTTTGTTCCTCAACTCTTTTTCTGATCTTTCCAGAATCCGCACTGGTTTGGAATCAGAGGACAGATCCTGCTCAATGTTTAGAGGTTCTAATGAAACATGATGCTCCAGATCACGCAGGAACTTTCTCAACATGGACACATGAAAAACGTTATGCACTCCACGCATAGACTCTGGCAGGTCTAAGCGGTATGCCAACTTCCCGATCCGAGCCAAGATCGTGAATTGTCCTACGTACCTTGGGCTAAGCTTCCCTCTGGTACCGAACCTCACCACACCTTTAGTGGGGGACACTCTCAAGAGCACCGATCCCCACTTCAAATTCCAAGTCTCTCCTCCTCACGCTCGCATAACTTTTCATGCTCGCTCGAGCCGCTAATAGGTTTTGTCTCACCAAGGCCACTGCTCAACCGCTTTTGTACCCAACTGACCCTAAACGCCTTCTCACCAATGGCTTCCCAGCAAAGGGGTGACCTGCACTTACGCCCATACAAAACCTCAAACGGAGCGGCTTTTATGCTTGTATGATAGCTGTTATTGTACGCAAATTCTGCCAATGGCAACTAATCCTCCCAACTACCCTTCCAGGACAGGACACAGGACCGCAACATGTCCTCCAAGGTCTGAATAGTGCGCTCGATCGCCCATCCGCTCGAGGATGGAAAGTCAGACTCGAGACGGAGTTGTGTGCCCAATGCACTCTACAAACTCTCCCAAAACTTGGATACGAACTTGGCATCCCTGTCAGAAATGATGGTCTTTGGCACTCCATGCAATCTTACAATTTCCCGTACATAGATAGGGGCCAAGTCACTAGCTCAATTGGTCGTGCGGATTTGCTGAATCGATCCACTACAACCCAAACCGCATCCTTACCTCGCGGTGAACGAGGCACCGCAACAACGAAGTCCATAGAGATATCATCCCATGGCCATTGGGTGACCTCTAATGGCTGCAATAACCCTGCCGGACGCTTATGTTCTGCCTTCACCTGCTGACAAACGCCACAAGAGGCTACATAATTAGCAATATCCACTTTCATTCTTTTCCACCAGAAGTTCTGCTTCAGATCACGGTACATCTTTGTCTCACCCGGATGAACAGTATACGGAGTGCGATGTGCCTCCCTTAAGATGTCATCCTTAACTTCTGCCTTTTGCGGCACACACAAGCGCCCTTTAAATCGCAAAGTTCCAGACCCATCCAAACTAAAATCTCCTTCCTTGCCCAAATCCAGACGTTTCCTGACCCTCTGCAATAACGGGTCACTCTGCTGTGCTTCCCGCACGCGCTCTGGAATGGCTGACTCTAAAATCAACTAGGTCTCGACATGAGCCGTACCTGCATAGCAATAAGCTATCCCCATGCGGTCAAAATCCGCAATTAGACAATCCAGTGTAGCAGGCATCGCATTGCGACTAGGAGCATCAGCCACCACGTTGGCTTTGCCTGGATGATACTGAATCGTGAGATCATAATCCTTAATCAGCTCTAACCATCTGCGCTGCCTTAGATTCAGGTCCCTTTGCGTAAAGATGTATTTAAGGCTTTTGTGATCAGTAAAGACATCACAAGACTCACCATAGAGATAATGCCTCCAAAGCTTCAAGGCGAACACTACCGCAGCCAACTCTAAATCATGTGTTGGGTAGTTCTGCTCATGTTTCTTCAGCTGTCTAGACGCGTAAGTTTAACCTTACCATCTTGCATGAGGACACAGCCCAAACCAACTCGAGAAGCATCGGAATAAACTGTGAATCGCTTCCCGGGCTCAGGAATAGTAAGGACAGGAGCAGTCACCAACCTTTCCTTCAAAGTATGAAAACTGCGTTCACAATCATCATCCCACCGAAACTTCACATCCTTCTGTGTGAGCCTAGATAACGGCTTCGCGATGATTGAGAAATCCTGCACAAAACGCCGATAATAGCCTGCCATACCAAGGAAACTTCTCACTTCTTTGACGTTGGTCGGCCTTCCCCATTCTACCACTGTGGAAATTTTACTTGGATCCACTAATATTCCCTTATCATTGATAATATGCCCCAAGAACTCCACTTCAGACATCCAGAACTCACACTTTTTAAGCTTGGCATAGAACCTATTCTCTCTTAACGTCTCCAACACCAGCCTCAGATGACGCTCATGTTCAACTTCAGTCTTTGAATAGATCAGAATATCATCAATAAAGACGACAACAAAATCATCTAGATAGTCATGCAGCATCCTGTTCATAGTCTCCATGAAAGCAGCAGGGGCATTCGTTAGTCCAAAAGACATAACTTTAAATTCAAAGTGCACATACCTTGTAGAGAACGCCGTTTTCTCAATATCCTCCTCTCGGACAGGAATCTGGTTATAACCCGACTGAAGGTCTATCTTTGAAAATACCTTTGCCCCTCTCAACTGATCAAATAAATCTTCAATGCGAGGTAAAAGATATTTATTCTTGATGGTCAGCTGGTTGAGAGCACGGTAATCGATACACATGCGTCAACTACCATCCTTCTTCTTGGTAAACAGAACCGGAGCTCCCCACGGAGATACGCTAGGTCGACTAAGATCCTTTGCCCTTAGATCATCCAACTGCTTCTTTAGTTCCTCCTGGAAGGCACGTGCTAGTCGGTATGGGGTCATAGAAACCGGTCAAGCACCCGGTACTAAATCAATTCGGAATTCCACTGGACGTGGTAGGGGCATCCCTGGCAACTCCGCTGGAAAAACAACTAACAATTCCCGAACCACCGGAATTAATTATGCAGTCAAAGAGGAACTCGGCTTCCCCACTAGAGACAAAAGAAATCCACTCTTCGCGGCTCGACTACCAGGACACAGACTAGCCAGCACGCAAAGGGAGTAAGAGGGGGCACTCCCCTGAAAAACTACCTCATGCCCAGAAGGTGCCTGCAGGGTTACTGTCTTCCAGAAGCATGATATAACCGGTCGATAGCTATGCAACCAGTCCATACCCAGAATAACATCAAACGGCTCCATCTTCATGACCATCAGATTAGCAATAAAACCTTCCCCATCTAAGGAGATCACACAACCAGGACAGAATGTGGAGCTAGAAAGGATTCCCCCAGGAGAATTAACTAGAACCAACTGAGCTATAGACTGCATACTCAAATTGGCCCAGCTAGCAAACTCTAATGATACAAAAGAGAAAGTAGCTCCTGAATCAAAAAGTACAAATGCCTCCACTGAGTCCACTAGGAGCGTACCTGTCACCACATCGGGACGACCTGCCGAGTCTGCCGTCGGCATGGCATAAGAAACTGCTGCTGGGGCGGTAGGACCTCCAACACCCTGGTATGGGGGTGCAGCAGCAGCTGGAGGTGCTGAAGGCGCCGCAACTGGAAACGGTGCTGCAGGAACAGGTGGCCAAAAGTACCCCGGCAGTGGAATCCCTCCAGGAAAAGGAAGATAAGGTTGCGGCTCACCCCAAGACTGAGTAGGAGTGGCCGCTAACATCTGCACAGAACCCCGTGACGAAGCTGCTTGCTCTGGTGCTGACATCGGCTCTGGCTCCCAGTTAATTATACTGGCGGGATTCCGATGACAAACCAACGCCTTGTGGGCCTCCCGACCACAGTGGCGACAAGATCTAGACCAAGAACACTCTGAAGCACGATGCTCATTGCCACACTTGAAACACTTCATACCTTGCCCTGGGACCGGACGCAATCTGGGAGCACTCACAACAGGTCGAGAAGTGGAGGATGTCTGTGGCCTTGAAAACCTGGACTTGAAAGAATTCTGCGGGCCCTTGAACTTCTTAGAAACTGGCTTCAGAGATGACCCACTCCCTCCTTCGAAGTTCTTCTTCTGACTGCCACCTGCACCCTCCAGAACCGTGGTACCCCCTGTACCTGGTAACTCTTCCCCAAGCTGCATCTTAAGTTCCATGCCCCGGGCTTGCTCTACCATTGAGCTAAAGTCACGCAGTTCCAGTGCCCCCAATACCTGGTGAAACTCCTGTTTGAGCCCTCTGCGAAACCTCTTGGCCTTCTCTGCCTCATCTGTAGCCACCGCCGGAACAAAGTGGATCAGGTTGTTAAAACCCGCCTCATATTCCGACACTGACATCTTGCCTTGCTTGTAACTCTGCAACGAGACCTCCATTTTCTCCACAAAAGATGCTGGGTAAAACCTCCTCCGAAATTGCTTCACGAACAACTCCAAAGTGACTGGGCCATGGGCAGCGATACTAGCTGACAGGGCTCCCTCCCACCATATGTCCGCTTGCCCCTTGAGCTGGAAGGCCACAAACTGTGCTCTCATCTCAGACGTCATTCCCAGTGCTCCGAAGTGCCTCTCCATGTGACGCAGCCAGTTGGCAGCGTCGACTGGCGTGCCCAACCCGTCGAAGGTATCAAGGCGTAGGGCGTTCCACTGATGCAATCCCATAGTAACTGCTGCGGGTACCACCGCGGGGGCCACCAATGAAGCGGCAACAGTGCGGTAGGTGGAGCTCGATTCTCTGCATCGCTGGCGACCTCTTCCTCTGACCCCACAGGACTAGCTTCCCCAGCTACAGAGTTCTGAGCTTCTGGCGGGGGCGTTGCCTGGCCTCGCCCGGCACCCTGCCGGCCACGACCACGACCTCTGTCCCTTGCCATCTCTAAACATCACAACAAGAACAAACAAACATTAAGCACATAGAATAACTAGCGTCACAAGAACCAGTTAAATAGTAACTACAACACAAAAGTAGTCAAGAGTCAACAGTAGCGTAGCACAATGCAAAAAGAAACCCAACCCCACCTACTGTGCTTAGTGTGTCAGTTTTAATCTTTCATTATCCACGGACCTACAGCCCGCTCTGATACCAACTGTAACACCTCAACTCTAAAAGAGCCTGGAATGCTACTGGAAAAAAACTAATCTAGCATAATCTACAAATTTTCGACAGAGTCTCCTTTGTTTAATCAGCTATACCAAGAGTTCAACAATAAATCATAGCATTTAACAAAATTCTCATAATCATGCATGATAATCAAATGAACATACCAAGACCTGGCAATCTCATTATTACAGATAAACAGTTACTCAAACCAAAACCATCTATGGGTGGTAATCAAACAGTTTATTTATTTCTAAATTGAAGCTAAGTGGTAAACGCCTTAGGAGTGTGAGGTAGTGAGTGTATCCAACATCTATTCCCTCCTATGCGTGTCTATCCTGCCATTGGTATCTAAAACATATTAAAGCAAGAGTGAGCCAAAGACTCAGCAAGTATCAACAAGGCTATAAACAAGAACACAAACATAGCGTCAATGATCCACAATAACGTTACATTAATCATAGCCTTTTAACTTATGAAATGTGACCAATGCAATGCTCCTTTGAACTTTATCTCTTTTCGCATTTTACCGGTAATACGGGGTATACAACCGTCGTTGTATACCCTTGCCTGTGCCCTCTGGCACAGGGACCATGAGCCTATACACCACTTGTATAGGGACCTTTGCCCATCATCTTAATGATGGGGACCTCTTTGCTTATAGCCCACATTCCACGAATGTGGGGACCTCAAGCCCGTCATTGCATGACGGGGACCTGAATGATATAAACTTGGTTACCACATAACCAAGACTCAACATGCTCAACATATATATGCACCATGACAACATCTTTCATATGCACAAATTCAACGTATTCACATTAACATGTAAGCAACAACGACAAACGAAAGAATCTTTAACCATAACTAGTAGTCATCAAGATAAACGGTAACTCATCTCATAAACAGGAATGCATGGCTAACACGATCATGACACATCACAATCACAACATGCAAACATAAAAGTACTATAGTCCGAATACTTGCCTCAACCGTGCGAGAACGGTGGACGCGAAGAGGGTGCTGCCCCTAGAACCACGCTCCCACCTGAATATAAAGATACCCCAATCTAAGACCAACATACTGAACCAAGATCATAAGAACAACACAATTGAACTTGCTAAACCCCCAAGTGTTTCCCAACTTCCAATTTCTAGCGATCGATTTGGCGCACACTGTGGACAGTCCACTTCTAAAATACATAACTTTCTTCTCAAGAGTCCAAATAAGATGTTCTTTGGCTTTCTGAAAATATAATTAAATTACCTAAATAAACTTAGTTGGGGAGCCCTTTTGATTCTGCCATATACTGCCCCTAGCAAGCCAAACTATCAGACATCAGAATTCACGTCGGGTTCTCTAGGCAGTACACTAAAACCTCCATAACTTTTGCTACAAAAGTGCAAATCTTGCGTTCTTTATCTCTATGGAAAGATATAGAATTTACCCACATTTCTCGTTATATTGAGATCCCCTGATTCTCCCTTTAATTGGCAGTTTTAATAAGTTTCCTACAGACTGTCCAAAAACTGACCGATCAACAGGACAGCGATACTAGAAAATTCATAACTCCCTGACCGTTAATCGGATTTGGGCGTTCTTGGTGGCCATTGAAAGCTAAGAACATAACCTGCAACTCTCCAGGATACGAAAACTCCTAATTCGGTACCTAACCACATGAAATTGACCGCGCAAGCTACTGGACGAATCTGCAATTACAGCGGGCTGATTGCAACCCAGCCAAAAACTACCCGATTACTCTTCTACGACTAATTACCCAACAACAAACAACGCATTACCCTTGAAGCAGCTAAAGATCGCGAACCCCAGATGGCGATCCCACTCCCTTCTCTTCTCCCTTCTTTCTTCCCTCTTTTCTTCCCCATTGGCCGGCTGCAATGGGGCTCCTTCTTCTTCCCTTGGCCGGCAGTAATGGGGGGATCCTTGGAGAGGGGCTTGGGAGGGCGCAAGGGAGGAGGCAGCCAGGGAGGAGGGCGTGGGAGGGGAGGAAGGTGGCGGCCACCAAAGGGGAGAGGGGAGGGGGGAAAGAGTGCGGCTAGGGTTTGGGGGGGAGGTGGCGCCCCCCCTATTTGGCCGGCCACCCCCTAGGCCACATGGGCCGGGGCCCAAGCCCAGGTTGTGGTAATTCAGTGGTTAACCCCCTCTCTAAAAGCTGAAATGCGAAATTCCCGTTGGTCCCTCCCGAAGATCCATTGAATTCTGTCCCGAATAATTAATATCCCCCGATAAATTGCTCAACACACTTTCAGAGTATTACAGGACAACTACAATGCTCCCACACGTAAACCACCTCATTTTACCACAACACAACACACACACGCCCACCTGCGACTCGTAGCTAACACACGCCAAAGTACTAAGTCAAGATAGGTCCCATTTCCCTCTAGTGTGGTTAGCACGCAAAATGCTTATTACGGTGGCGCAAGTAACTCGGTCCTTAATGACCCGGGCACCATTCCAGTCACACCCAAAAGCACACCATCTTACCATTGTGCCCAAGTTCAAATCATTTTGTTTTCATTTTTGGTTTTCATAAATAAACATAGCACAGAGGCTAAAATCATAAAGTCATAATAATTTTGTGTGATCAATGTCATCGACTAAGTCGATAACCGCCCAATTCTACCAGTAACTAAGCATTGCTAAGCATCATGTCGCAAAGACAATAAAAGGACCGTAAATCATTCACCGGGCTCTAATTCACTAGTGAGGATATTAACCTAGGGTAGTGGCGGGGGTGAACAATTTTAGGGAAACTATGCAATTGGATTAGCTACCTCTAATTGACTAAATTAATCTTGACACAAAGAAGCATGCATAATTAGGTTTTGCAAACAAGATATTAGACTTTAAAAGTAATGGGAGCAATATGATCAAATGATGTTACACTATTTGCCTTGATGGAGATCATTTGTTTGCTGCAGAGGATCACTCACGCAATCAACACAATCGTCGGGATCTATCGAAAGAACGGGAAAATCCAATAAAGACGAAGAGCACCGAAAGAAACTCAAAAGCCAAAGTCATCCAAAATCGATGAAATTTATACAGCAGGTAGAGCATGATTTTAGACAAATTTATCAACAAAAATCATTGGATTTGGATTAAAGATGCAAAAGTTATGGTCTAAACAAATTCTCCCAGCCTAGAAATTCAATTTAAATTAATTTCGGTTACTGTTCATGGCAAAATTTTCCATAAAGAATTTGAACTTGGAATTTTTGTGGTAGGTAGATAATGGTATTCCAAAGTTAGCAAAATTGAGTTTACTCAACTTGGAGTTAAAATGAATATGTTATGATTTTTCTAAGTTGTAAAACTAGGGTAATACATCTTTCAGTAATAAAGGCCAGTGCAAGACCTACGCTATACTAAAGCACAATAACAGAGGATTTTAACCAAGTTTAGTTTGCTCAGTTTAGAATCACAGAGGAAAAGTTATTCATTTTTCAAGTTTTAATGAGTTTCTAGACAATATTTTATATTAAAACAAGTTTATACAGTTTATACCATTTTCTGCTACAGAACAGAGCCGAAATTCATTCTCATATTAAAGTTCATTTTATTTCAGAACTAATGCAATTTAAATCACTCAAAAAGGAGCTAAAATGACAAAGTTATGCACTTTTGAAATTTAAAGCACTTAACAAGTTGCAAATAAAATCTTTCGGGACTTGATCTTAAAAACCAACTCAATTTGGGGAGGTCGTGGGCTGTTGATCTGAGATCGTCCGGCTCACAAACACGGGCGTGAAATCCTCCACGAGCACCCACGCGAAAAGACCTCAACGCGCCTAGGGGAGGTCTTAACCGTTAGATCCTGAATTGATGGTCCAGATCTAACAAGGAGGTCCTTAAGGTGGAAATCTAAGAGAAGAGATCTGAACAGTGAGATCTGAGGGAGGGAGGTCTTGGCGGCTAAGATCTACCGATGAGGTTTTAATTGCCAAAGCCTCCACCGATGGATTTAGATCCAACGGCCCACGGGAGATGGGACATTCGGACTTCCCGAATGCCTCACCCAGTCTGGGCCATAGATCCCAAAAGGAATGGTTTAGATCGAGATTACATTCGGAGGTCCGAATGTTCACCAGATTTGAGCCGTAGATCTAGAGATGAACGGCAAAAAGAGAAACTAAGCGATAGAGCTCTAAATAGACTGAGGAGGTCCAGCCCGTTAGATCTAAATCTAACGGTTCAGAGCTGAGGGGAGGTCCTAAAGCTAGGGATTTAACAGAGGAGGTCCTAGACGGTCAAGATCTCCAAGGGGAGGTCTTGAACGGCTAAGATTCGACCGAGGGAGGTCCTTAAAGACAAAACTCTAACAGAGAAAGGTCTGGATGGCTAAGATTCCCATGGGGAGGTTTTCAACGGTCAAGATTCACACAAGGAGGTCTTACGCGACAGGGTTTTAACAGGAGGAGATCTGGACGGCTCAGATCACTATAGGGAGGTCCTGAACGGTCCAGATCAAGCGGAGGGAGGTCCTAGGTGACACGACCTAATCGAGGAGAGGTCTTAGACGGCTAGGATCTCAACGGGGAGGTCCTAAACGGTCGAGATCCTCTCAGGGGTGGTCTGTAAGGTTAAAAACATGGCGAGGTGGAGGTCCGGAGGTTTTCTTTGTAAAAGACCAAGGGGTGGTCTTTTGCAAAGAGGACCCTAAGGGTGGTCCCAAAGGTGATTTTTATAAAAATGACCACGGGGTGGTCTTTTTGCGCAGGAGTGATCCTAACGGCTCAGATTAAACCCAAGGAGGTTCTAAACGGCTAGGATATAACCAGGGGAGGTCCTGGCAGCTAGGGTTTCAACAGATGAAGATCTAACAGCTAAGAGTTGTCCTCCAACGATCATCAACGGCTGAAATCAAATAGGGGAGGTCCTGGAACTTGTCGATTTTACAACAACAGGACCAGACACCGGACTTTGCCCGCTGGCACATCGCCGGCGACCAAGTCCGCGACAGTGCGAACCAACTAGACCAAAACGTGCCTAACACTATTGCGATCACAAAGAGGGCACCCTCGATGGCAGAGCGGAACTAAATCACCGGCGAGCCGGAGAGGGGTGGAGGACACTTTTTGGCAAAAACCGAAAATGTGAAAAACAACGCTACGATCTAACCTAGCTAGTCCTCGAGCTCTAGGGGACTATAGAGGACTTACCAGGGCCAAGAAGAGGTTCAGAGGAGCTCGGAGGAGACCCAGCGGTGGAGCAGTTCACCAGCGCCGAGGAAGAAGTGCGGGTAAGATGGCCTGAGCATAGAGGTCAACACCGCGAGGTCAAAATAGCTTCATTGAGGCCCAAAGATGATCCATGAGCCACAACTGAAGAGAGAGGAGGTCTTCTGAGCCGAGGAAGAAATGGGGTGCTCTCGGTGATTTTGAATTTCCCCAGATCCGCCACTCTGTGGAGACAAACCAAATAGGTTAGGGGGGAGTCCAATGTGACCAGAGAAGGCCAGAGGAAGGGAAAAGGAACCGATTGAACCACTGGAGCTCAGGCTTCCACAGGGAGCTCCAAGGGCAACAATGGCAGCAGGGGGAGCGATGCTCTCAGGTGCTCGAGTTTGAGGCTCTCTCTCAAGGCCGAGGGATTCTAAGTAGCAACCAAGAGTGGAAAAAGAGAGTGAGGAGGGTCTTGAGCTAATTATAGTCGGGGAACTCGGACAATGGCATGGACAACGTCCACTGTGAACAAAGTCCATGCCTTTGCCATGGGCACGCATGGCAGGTGAGTGGCAGAGTAGGTTAAGACTTTGGGGTTAAAGCTGCTTGGCATTAAATGCTTGGTAGCAAAAGAGTCGTTCAAGTCAGAGATGAGAGGACAAGGCTCTGACCTTGCTTTCTGCCATGCGCACGCATGCGAGGAAGAAGAATAGAACCAAGGGGGAGGTCTTGGATGATCCTGATCGCACGGGGTAGTCCTGGACGCTCCAGATCACCCAAGGCAGAGGAGGTATTTTGCGGGTGAAGAGGTCCTAGGGAGGTCCCGATCGTTGGATTGAACTCCAACAGTCCAGACCACACATCCAAGTGGAGCGAGCTTGATGGGGTCTAGCTCGCTGGTTCAACCGAGTCTGGTGGCTGGGTCGGACTCGAGTCCGAGTCAGACTCAGACCTAGGGTTCAATTTTTGAGTTTTAAAATGAGCTGATTTTTGGGGAATTATTTGAGGTAGCAAATCAACTCCAGCAATTCTGACATTTTTACAAGAGCTTGCTAACTAAGATATTGACCTTGTGTAAAATTTCTAGAAGTTTTTATGCTGAGCATTTTTCTCTAAAAATTCTTCAAGGTTCTGATTTAGGCTTTGACCAAGGGTCAGGGTGGTTTGACTGTCTCTCGAAATATTCAAACAATTTCTGAAAATTGTGAAATTTTTCAAAGGGGTCACACATTAACCCAAGTGCTTAGGAAAAATATTTCCAAGGGATGGTCATAAGGTTTGACAAGAATGTTTTTGGAAAACAAGGTTTTGGATCAAAGTGACTTGTGACTTGTATTCCCACAATTCTTTTACAAGAATTCTTTAGAACATACAAGAATCACAAGATGTAAGAAAAAGTTTTAATTTTTACTCATTTTCTTACATTTGAAACACGAGCCAAAACTTGGGATGTTACAACGACGACGTGGAGACGACGAAGGCGTGGGCCCACACGTCAACGGGTGCGGGAGCACGCGCGAGCGAGCTTGGCCGCACGCAGAGTTAGGCTGGGAAAGCGAAGAAAAGTGGGCTGGGCTTTGGACGGAGTTGGGCCGAATGGATTGGGTTTCGGCCCAAGAATTTAACCGAGATTTTAAATACATTCTCTAACTTAGAAAATACCAGAAATTCAAATAACTAATAAAAAATAGCAAATGAGCTTGGAAAAATTCTAGAAAAATATAGAAAATATATCTATACTCATAGAATCTAAATAAAATAGTTTTGACAATTGTTGATGTTTGAATTATTCATATTAAATTATTTTGATATTAAAAGTCCATATTTAGCTTGTTATAAAATTCAAATGAAACTCAAGGGTGAATTTTCCAACTAGTAACTAAACAAAACATTTTTAAAGCTGAGAAGATTGGTGATGAACCCGAAGGTCCGATTGTTGGCCCGATCTTTCGATGAGAACAATAAGTTCGGTAGACGTCGCTCAACTCTCACGATCCTGGCTACGAACACGCAAGGCTCAAAACCACGCAATCGCTGAACTGCTCGACAAGTCGTTATCAACCGTGCACGAATACCCGGATGACCTAACCACGAAGGTCGATTCCTGCATACACCGAAGAAGCACACAAGAACAAGATAAATAAGCAATCTGAAATTGCGAATATGAATGAAATATTTGATAAATTGGGATTCCGAAGCGGTATTATGGTTGGTGTAGTCGACACAAGCCAATACATGAAGTTGCATAGAAGCTAACTTTTAACTAAACAAAATCCTAGGAAAATTAAAGGGGTGCGGCCTCCTTATATAGGGGATGAGAAGCCGCAAATGTCGAAGAGCTAGCAATGTGGTACTATTCATGGGTTACTGTTCATGTGAACAGTAATCATGAACAGTGCATGTAAATAGTGCGTTCGACCCTAGTGGAGGCGACCCAAGAGGTGGCCGGTCCAAATAGGCCAAGGAGGTGGCCAGTCCAGATAACCTAGAGTGGTGACTGCCCTTTAGGACAAATAATTGATACAAATACAAGGCCCTCGGGCCAATGTGAGGTGTCTCAGCACCAGGTATAAATGAAGTAAATTCGTCGACACGTTGGAGTAGCGCTTGATGCAGCCTAATCGATGGCAGTTAAATCGTCCGGTTGGAGGTGGAGTAGTGGTCGTATCCGAAGGGTTGATGTCCTCATCATCCTCCCCTTCTTGCATTTGAGTCATCCTCGACTCACGCCCATCCTCCAGCGGCAAAAGAAGCTTTAAAACTTGGAGCAATGCATTCTCATCTTTCTGTAAAATGTTAGCAACAGCAGGTGGCAACGAAATAGAGAAAGGTGATTGTGCATGCAACAAATTAACACATGTATATTTTGTCATTGCATTCAGTGTGCAACTCAATTTGCAAGTATAAGTGAAGTAAACAGTAGAGTTATGCATTGCCCGGTTATGAAAGAAAATTGTCCTCAACTTTTGTAAGTTAATGGGCAGCACAACAATGGAGTTCAAAGTGCACAAGTCAATCATATAATGAGAGATTAATTGAATAATGGAAAATTCATCTAGCAAAGGTGAAAATATTTGTAAGTTCTTACATACTTCAACATCATTATTCAGATTGTTAATGCTAGATGGTGCAATAAGAGCTGAACATATAGGTATAGGATAATCCACAAAATTCAACACACAAGAATTGTTGTTCGAAACAACATGCTTCAATTCATCTATGTGATCACAAGTTATGCATATTCGATATACAAGAAATTGATTGTCTACACCATAATCTCCAATCAAATTAAACTTATATCCAGGGGTGTAGGCGCTAAACAAGGATTTCGAACATGCAATTACAGAAACTTTTTCCATAGCATGTGACAATTTGATAGGTGGATCCAACATAATATAACATAAAGAGTCAGCAGGAGAAATTCTAGTCAAAACGTCTTTATGTCTAACCAATTCCACATGATCATTGTATGCGATTAAATCATCACATGAATCATTCAAAATAGCAGTCAATTTAATTATTTCAGCACATGGTGCACTCAAGTCAACAAGTAAATCAACAAGTTTATCACATGGTGCACTCAACTCAGTTGGCAAATCAATCAAATTATCACATGATTCATGCAAATTCTTAATAATATCAGATTCTGTAGCTAGGAAATGAATTTCTACCTTCTCAGCACTAGGTTCATCCACCTCATGTGATGCAGTGGTTTTTACTATAATCTGATTTTCCCTTTGCTCAATGATACTAGGCATGAAATCATGGTTATTGTTCTTAGATTGAGTGTTCAAATCAGTACCTTTGGTATTACCTTGTAGGTTCGACTCAGATGATGTTGGTACTGGAGTTGGTGAGTAGTCAAAAGCTTTTCTTTCTGCTTCTTGCTCCAGCTCAATTAACAAGGAGCGAGTCATGGGTGCAAGACAACGAGACAGAGTAACGCTCACAGCAGCAGGGGTGGCAATCATGGTAGATGTAGTAGCAGGAGAAGCAACCGAAGATGATCTTGATGCAGAGGTTTGTACTGTGCGCTTATTTGTTTCATGGACACGTGAAGGTATAGTGGAAGTAGACGAAAAAGCATGAACGGTCTTGGATTGTCGTCCCTGTACTTCTTTTTCAACTTGGGAAGCAAGACGAAACAAGCGAGTGACAGTGGGAGGTTTTTGTAACATCCCAGCTTTGGACTTGTGTTTCAAATGTAAGAAAATGAGTAGAAATTAAAACTTTTTCTTACATCATGTATTTCCTGTATGCTTTGAACAATTGTTGTAAGAAGTTATGGAAATACAAAGTCACAAGTCTTTTGATCCAAACCTTGCCTTTCAAAAATTTTCATCTCAAATCTTGTGATCATCATTGGGAAATAATTTTCCTAAGTCCCTGTGATGGTATGTGGCCTCTCTGAAAAATTTCACAATTTTTAGAAATTGTTTGACTATTTTTAGAGGGCAGTCAAACCTCAAATCAGGGACTTGTTAAAATTTTTGGGGAAAGATTCACAGCATAAAAACCTCTAAAAATTTTACACAAGGTCAATGTTTGAGTCAGCAAGCTCCTGTAAAATTTTCAGAATTTTTGGAGTTAATTTGCTACCTCAAATAATTCCTCAAAAGTCTCTGACAAATTTGAAATCCAAACTGGTTAGTACTATTACTCGGTTCGAGTCGACACGGGCTCGAGTCAATCGATTTGATCGAACCACCTAACAAAGACCGAGCCGACTTTTAAAACCCGTGTTCAATCTCGGCCTTTGATCTAAATCGCACGGTCCACGTTCGCAAGCACGCTCGACCACCGCGAAGAGCCCACCCATTTGGATCGCCGATCAAAATCTAACGATGTTCATTGCATGTGACATTGGGTCACTGAAGGGCACATCTAATCTCAGCGCCCATTTATGATCCAACGATCGCGAGCTCACCGTTGATTTTAAAACCCTTAGAGGCGTGGCGCGATCTCAACCGTTAGTCTTCGATCCAAGGGCGACGATCTCTCTCGTTGTTTTTATAAAAAAAAAGCACGAGAACCCTAAGATCTCACCGTTCACGCTCAATCCAACGATCGAGAATCGCCGAGTGCATTGCGGTCGTCTCCTACCTGCGGATCGTGCGTGAGCGATGCCGAGGGCGTGGGGATGTCAATTCTTGCTCCCTACAGTCATCCTACTCGACATTTAGGAGTATGGGAGACATTTTCGGCCGTGCCATACCCTAGTGCACCACCTACCACCTTTTTGCTTTCGGCCATGCCTTGTGCTTTGTGCAATGCCACCCGAGAGGCTCTTGGTCCAAACGCTAATGCTTCCAAGGCCTTATTAGCACCCTTTTCTCTTCCTGGTATTCCTTTAGGCCACCATCAAGCTCTATTTACAGTTTTGGAGCTTAACTCCTCAAAACCCCCAAATCGCCATTGTTGACCGAAGAGCTACATTGGTGTTCTTGGTGTTCCAGTGGTTCTCCTTCACATTTCTTTACCCTATTCTTACCTCCTTGTTATCTTGAACATTTCCCCTCACTTAATGTTGGATTTGATTCGCAG
Source organism: Ampelocalamus luodianensis (assembly GCA_036346255.1). Classification (NCBI taxonomy): domain Eukaryota; kingdom Viridiplantae; phylum Streptophyta; class Magnoliopsida; order Poales; family Poaceae; genus Ampelocalamus; species Ampelocalamus luodianensis. The sequence continues at coordinate 57,769,957 of CM070617.1, read as the reverse complement.
GAATTATCCAATTTGGGGTTTGTTCAAATTCAGCCGAATTTGGTCATCTTCTTCCTCAGCCCAAGTGAGTGCTCCATTTTCAAATTACTTACTCATGTAGCTTCTGTGGACCATAATGAAGCTATGTTGATGCTTTGGTATCACTCACTTGGCTCAGGGTGCCATTTTCAACCTTTCTTCTCCAAGTCCGCGAGCCTCCACAGTGGACAAGCTTCTCTACTGTCTTTGAAGCTTCTCTTCATTAAGGTAGCTTCTTATTAGTCCTTAGAGGCTCGCACCCGCTTCCTTGGACCGCAATGAGCTTTTTGTCATTTCGTCATTGAGCAAGAGAGCTCCATTTTCGTTTTCCGGCTAGCGGCGTTTCGGCCTCTCGCGGCGAGGTTCCCACCATTAGGTTCGTAGTGCTATTGCGATTCCATTTTAGTTCTTAGTTGGCGCCGCCGCAGCCAGTGTCGCCGCGATAAGCCGTTGAACCCGCGGGATTTTGCGGGAGGAACTCCGTTTCGTCATTTGTTTAAGACACATTAATTGCCCTGTGATTGCTAATCATTAGTTCATTAATTGTGTCTTAAACTATGTCGTTGAGCCACTGACAGTGGGCCCAACACCCTTAAATCATCCACTCGCATAACCCCGTGCGTGTCGGGCATCATTAATGCCTAATTATTGGTTAATTAATGTGCCTGAGGTTAATCATTTATCGTAAATTAACCTTTTGGGGTCGCTGACATGTGGGCCCATAGGTTTAGAGTGAAAATCCAGAGTCATTAGTGTCTCGTTTAGGTTTATTTAATGCCAATCTTTAGCAGCATTAAATATGTCTTAGCCGCCGCTTCGATCGGCAAGTGGGCCCAGTGCACTGTGCACGTGTGGCAAAAGTCCGCGTGTGTGACTCAAAGTCACTGACAAGCGGTCCCACCTGTCAGCTTTTCCTTTGAACTCTGATCAATAGCCGCCGTCCATTTCTTGACTCGTGGTCCAGATCAATTGGCCGACGGTCACCCGATCTCACCATCAATGTGAATCGTCCATCTCTTGATCGTGGTGAGGTTTGTGTGGCGTCATGCGAGGTCCGAACAGCTCACACCTTGACCTCCGATCTTAGATCGACGGTGGAGATCATTTGGGCCGCGGGTTGCTTCCACTTCTCGCGCGCGCGCCGTTAGATCTAGGATCGTCGGCCGTTATGCACCATGTCTTTTCCTTTGGTTAGGTTTTACGGATTTGGAAAGTAATTATTTTGCAACTGAAAGTGGTATAAAAACTTTAGAAATTCATAACAAATTCATTTTAAACCCTTTTTAGGTGATTCCAACTGTAATAAATTCTGTTGTCGCTTAAGTTTAATATAAAAATGGAATTAGGTATATTTCAGTATCAGAAAATCGTGTAACTAAAATAACTTGATTTCTGCCAATATTGAATATTCCAAAAATAGATTTAAAACTTGAAAAATGCATATCTTTTTCTGTATAATTCCATTTTGTGCAAAATCAATTTTGTTAAATTCATTTGTTAGCATACTTTAATATGAAATAGGTTTTAAGCATGTTTAAAATTCTGTAAGATGACTTGCATTAGATTTACAACTTAGAAAAATCATAAGTAAATGTGTATAACTCCAAACCTAGTAAATTCAACTTTGCGGTTATCAGGATGTCATAATCTACCTGCTATAAAAATTTCAGACCTTAGACCATTCTAGAAAATTTCGCCATGAACAGTACCAGTATTTAAATCAGTGAATTGATAGGCTGAGAAAGAGTATTTTGGATATATCTTTTGCATGCTCAGTCCAAATTGCATGATTCTTGTTCCTATCATTGTCTAAGATCATACCCTAGCTGTTGTGTAAATTTCTTTGGATTTGAGTGTATTTTGCTGTTGGAGTTTATTTGGTGTTCTTCGTTCTTATTGGTTTATCGTCTTTTCGCGTTAGGTTCCGAAGACAATATTATTATTGATTACGAGCCACACCGTGAGATCCTGACTCAAAGAAGGCAAGCAGATGTAGCATCATTTGATCATATTGTTCCTACTATTTTCAAATTCTAATATGTTCTTTGCAAATTCTATGTATGCATTGCTATGTTGTTTTAAACTATTGTGGATAGTTGGCCTACTAGCTGCATTATCAGTAGGAAATGTTGACTCCTCTACTACCGAGCCTAGGATTACTTGCTGTGATTTTGGGTTCACTGGATGAACCCTTGTCACTTAGTAGCTTACGTGTCATTATGCTTAGCCATGCTTAGCTATCGGTAGAAATAGGCGGTTATCGACTTGTCGATAACCTTGATCACCCAAACTGTTATAATCTGTATATTTCAGCCTTGTGCTATATCTAAATTGCAAAACTAAAGCTGAAAATGAAAACAATTTAGACTTGGGCACAATGGTAAGCTGGTGTGATCTTTTGGGTGTGATTGGAATGGTGTCCGGTCAATTAAGGACCGAACTACTTGTGAGTATACATTATCCGAGCATTACGTGCGTGCTAACCACACTAGAGGGATATGGGACCTGTCTTAGCCGAGTACTTTGGGGTGTGTTAATTAATGAGTCGCGTGGTGGGTTGCATATTTGATTATATGCAACATGGACATGTTTGTGGGGAGAGGAGCACCGCCGAGGGCGGTGTGTCTGCGCCCACGTATGGGTCCTTGTGATCTATATTTCGTCGGCAGATCACTAAGGATTAACCCCCATACGTGTGTCTCTTGATTAGCATATTCCATTGGAAAGGGTTCGTAGGACTTAGCCGTCTTGGCATACCAAAGGAAGTGTGCTTAATAGCTTGGCAAAAGGCGATGCAAGTGTGGGTACATTGGTACACCCTGCGCAGGATTACAAACTATTCGAATAGCCTCGTCCTAGGATATGGACGCGCTTGGATAAGCTTTTCAAGAGTTAGACTACAATCTTTTTAAAGTTAAAACTTGATGGGTGGTATGAATCAGGGATTCATGCTATTTGTGGTGGCTATTGGGATAGTCACTTCTAGGTGGTTACTTTTAAATATTGTTACTCGTTGTTATTTCAATGTTTAAAACTGATTTGTTAAATTGCTTTCAATCTATTACATTATTGCAACTGAAGCTTGCTTTATGCGTCCAAAGAACCATATAACCACATTCCTTTGATACAACTTTCATCTAGCTATGTATAGGCTTGTTACTCGTAAGTCTTGCAAGTACATTATTGTACTCACCTGCATTGCTTGTATTGTGCAGAGGAAGAAGGTGAGCCCGATGGGCCTCACTTTTGTGAGTTGTGCTGTGGCAGTGTTTGGGGCGATTAGCTTGGCGGCCCGGTCGGTTGCCCTGTGGTGTCATGTGGCTAGCCGGTCGTCTTTTGGTTTAAGCCATCTTATGGCAACTTTTGCTTCCGCTGTTATTTGATACTTATGTTATTTGGCCGGTCGGCTGTTCTGTAATAACTTATATTATGTATGTCTTTTGGTAGACTTGTTATATTCTGTTGTATGGAATTGATGCATGCTTTGGTATGATGTATGTGTGCTGCATTTTAGGAAGCATATATTCATCGAGACACGGTTATTCTATTTGTGATACTAGAACCGGTGGAAGGTTAAGTATTACAAGTTTAATAAACCGGGGTCTCCTGAGTTTGTATCGAGCCATCTTGACCGTAGAGACCCTAGCTTGGTCGTCCCTAGTATATTTTGAAAACTTACTTTCCAACTATCAAGTGCTTTTCTGAAAATCTTAAGTAAGTTCTCAGATTTTACTTCTCATCTATCTTAGCTTGCTTGTCTCACCTTATTCTGAATTGGATTTAAGAAGCTGATTTTCCTCTCATCTTCTTTCAAAAGATAGTTGTTAATCGAGTAGATTGGTTTTGGGTAAACCATGAGAGTTATAAGATGAAGTTGTTGGCTGTCTTGTGAAGATTAGAGGCTCCTGAAGCTACAAATTTCGGCCAGAAACCGGAGGAAGAAAATCTGGACAGCAAGCACAATTTCTGGACAGCTAGCATTTAATTAGTAGAAACTGCTGAAGGTGAGAGGTTAATTCAACTAAAACTTGTGGGAATAAAAGGGTAAGAAGTTATATGAGTTAGCTATGTGTCTAACCTGTCTTTAGTTAATTTTTCACCTTGTTTCCTAGCTGTTTCGAACCAAGGTGAACATGCTGAAATTTGCCTTCCTAAAAACCGATTGCTCGTCTTCCATACGAGTTAGTCATGATAGGAAGATGGTTATTTATCTATGTGATCTTGCTGCAATTTTATGTTGATACTTGAACTATTAAGAGTTTGTTTTGTAGAGTGGTTAGTTGTTTTCTTTGTCTCTGTTCGGAGTTGTGTTAACCTATTTTTGTGGAACAGATGGCAAGAACCACCCTCAATAGTCACCGATCGTTCCCGATGAGGAGCTTCCTCCTCCGACCATGGTGAGGTTCTTGCTCGGTCGAGCGGAATCGCATGGACCGGACCGGATTACGGAGGTCATCGCGAGAACACCTCCACTCCTCGGTGCCGAGTGCGGAGGTAGTGGCCACCGGTCTCGTGGTGGGCTTGCGGAGTTTCTCCGCATACGCCGCCTACTTTCTCTCGGTCCGAGGACCTTTGGACGCAGATGATTAGTTGCGTGCGGTTGAGCGGAAGCTCAACATCGCTCGATGCCGGAGCGGAGCGAGCACTCTTTGCATCCCATCGGCTTGAGGGTGCGGCACTCTCTTGGTGGGAGAATTTTTCGCCATGCGGCCGCAGCCACGTTGTCTCGTGGGATGAGTTCGAATCGCTTTCCGTCGGGCCCACATTCCGATGGCCGATGAAGCTCAAGAAGAAGGAGTTTCTTGCGCTAAAACAGGCGCAAGTCGTGTCGGAGTACCTTACGAGTTTAATCACTTGGCTCGTTATACTCAGAGAGGTGGCCTCGATGAGGCCAAACAGAGAAGTTCATGGATGGCTTATCCGAGGAGCCGCAGACAAGCTATCTATTGTGGACTTTCTTGACTTCCGTGCTTTGGTGGAGAAGGCCATCGTCGCCGAGCACAAGGCGAAGGCGCTGGGTGAGTCCATAGCGCAAGTGGGAGGCCCATCGGTGCGCACAGCCGGCCTCACTCGCCCCGTGTTGGGCCCGCACGAGGGCTCGTGCTTTGGCTTCACCACCGCCGAGGCTGTCGGTGCCAGTTGCTCGTTCCCCGCAGGCTGTGTTTTAGCCACGCACTGCGACCCAAAGAAGAGTTGCGCCCGCAACCCGGCTGCTGATGTCACCTGCTTCGCCTGCAACAAGAAGGGACACTATGCTAGCAGTTATCCTCAGAGGGCTGGAGCAGCCCCTCGTCCTAATCCAACGTTGCGCGGGCAAGGGAATGGTCACCCACCTGACCAGAAGGTGATCTAGAAGACTCAGGGTGTCGGGAGTGGTCGAGTCAACCACATCTCGGCTGAGGAGGCTCAGGAGGCGCCCGACGTTGTGTTGGGTACGCTTCTTGTCAGTTATCGTCCTGCTGCAGTATTATTTGACTCTGGAGCATCGCATTCTTTTATTTCGAAATCATTTGCTGTTGATTGTGACCTTCACTTTGTTCCATTAGGGATTCCTTTGCTTATTCGCTCTCCGGGTTCGGAAATGAGAGCTGATCAAGAATGCCGGGACATTCCCATTGATATTAAAGGAGTGGAATTCTTGGCGAATCTCATCTTACTTGACTCGGCGCGCCTGGATGTAATTCTTGGTATGGATTGGTTGTCCCAACATTTGGGGCAAATCGATTGTGCCAGGAAGATGGTCTACCTCACTAGTCCCTCAGGCGAGCAAGTTGGGATTTCACCGCAGCTGCAGGGGCCACATCTTTGTGCCCTTGAAGCTAAGCCAGCCCTGGAGATTCAGGAGGTGCCCACAGTTTGTGACTTTGGGGATGTCTTTCCTGAAGATTTGCCTGGGATGCCTCCAGTTCGAGACTTGGAGTTTGTTATTGAGTTGCTGCCGGTGCCGCTCCAATTTCTAAGGCGCCGTACCGAATGCCTCCCAATGAGTTGGAGGAGATGAAGAAGCAGTTAGGTGAGCTTCAAGCAAAGGGCTTTATCCGTCCTAGCTCATCTCCTTGGAGTTGTCCAGTTATTTTTGTGAAAAAAAGGACATGACCCTGCGAATGTGTGTTGATTACCGTCCGCTTAATGAGGTGACGGTGAAAAACAAGTATCCTTTGCCTCGTATTGATGATCTCTTCGACCAGTTGACTAGAGCTTGTGTGTTCTCCAAGATTGACTTGAGGTTGGGGTATCACCAAGTCCAAATCAGGGCTGAAGATATTCCGAAGACGGCTTTCACTACTCGTTATGGCCTTTACGAGTACACCGTCATGTCTTTTGGCTTAACCAATGCTCCAGCTTTGTTCATGAATCTTATGAACTCGGTGTTCATGGAGTATTTGGATAAGTTTGTTGTGGTTTTCATAGACGACATCCTTATCTACTCCAAGAGTGAAGAGGAGCATGCTGAGCATCTGCAGATTGTATTGGGGAAACTACGTGAGCACCAGCTGTACACCAAGTTCAGCAAGTATGAATTCTGGTTAAACGAAGTGGCATTCTTGGGCCATGTTCTTTCAGTAGGTGGTGTAGCTGTGGATCCTAGCAAGGTCAGCGATGTTCTATCTTGGGGACAGCCCATGTCAGTCAACGATGTGAGGAGTTTTCTTGGGTTAGCGGGCTACTACCGCCGCTTTATCGAGAACTTCTCCAAGATCGCGAAGCCGATGACTGAGTTGCTGAAGAAGGACAAGAAATTTCTGTGGTCCTCTGCTTGTGACGAGAGTTTCCAAGAACTCAAGGAGCGCTTGACGTCAGCGCTAGTGCTTGTTCTCCCTGATGTACATAAGAGCTTTGATATCTATTGTGATGCCTCTCGTCAGGGACTCGGTTGTGTTCTTATGCAAGAAGGCAAGGTAGTGGCCTATGCATCAAGGCAGTTGAGGCCTCATGAACTCAACTATCCTACCCATGATTTGGAGTTAGCTGCTGTGGTCCATGCACTTAAGATTTGGCGGCATTACCTGATTGGTAACCGTTGTGAGGTGTATTCCGATCACAAGAGCCTGAAGTATTTGTTCACCCAGCCAGATCTGAACCTCAGACAGAGGAGATGGTTGGAATTGATCAAGGACTATGATATGGACATTCAGTACCACCCGGGCAAGGCCAATGTGGTTGCGGATGCACTTAGTCGAAAGGTGTACTGTAATACTTTGATGCTCCAAGAGCAACAGCCTGCCCTTCTTGAAGAATTTCGGCGGCTTAATTTGGGATTGATGGAGCATGGTTCTCTTGCTACCTTGGTTGTGCAACCAACTTTGGTGGATCAAATCAAGGCTGCCCAGCAGATAGATGTTGGTGCGATCCAAATCAAGCAGAACATCAAGAATGGGACAGCCAAGTGCTTTTCTGAGGATGAGCATGGTGTTGTGTGGTTTGGACAGCGCCTTGTGGTTCCGAAGGTCATGGAATTGCGGAATTTGATTCTTCGCGAAGCCCATGACTCCCCTTTGTCTATTCATCCCGGGGCTACCAAGATGTATCACGACCTTCGTCAGAGATTCTGGTGGACTCGAATGAAGCGTGAGATTGCCAAGTTCGTTGCCGAGTGCGACGTGTGCTGTCGCGTCAAGGCTGAGCATCAGCGTCCAGCAGGTCTTCCGCAACCTTTGCCAGTGCCTGAGTGGAAGTGGGATTCCGTGGGCATGGATTTTATCACCGGTCTGCCCCGTACTTCTTCGGGGAAGGATGCTATCTGGGTTGTCATTGATCGATTGACAGAGGTAGCACATTTTCTGCCAGTGCGCACCAACCTCAGCGTTAGTCAACTGGCGGGTCTCTATGTATCTCGCATCGTGTGCTTGCATAGTGTGCTACGAACGATTGTGTCAGATCGTGGTTCTCTTTTCACCTCTCGCTTTTGGCATAGTCTGCAAGAGGCTATGGGCACACGTCTTTCTTTCAGTTCAGCTTATCATCCTCAAACTGATTGTCAGACGGAGAGAGTTAACCAGGTGTTGGAAGATATGCTCTGTGCTTGTGTTCTTTCCTATGGGAAGAAGTGGGAGAAGTGCTTGCCATTTGCAGCTCCTACAACAACAGTTTCCAAGCTAGTCTTGGTATGGCACCTTTTGAGGCATTGTATGGGAGGAGATGTAGAACCCCATTGAACTGGTCAAAAACTGGTGAGCGTCAGTTCTTCGAGCCAGATTCCATCAATGAGGCCGAAAGCCAGGTTCAGCTGATTCGTGAGCATTTGCGCGTGGCCCAGTCCAGGCAAAAGAGCTATGTGGATCGTCATCGTCGAGAGTTGAGCTTTGAGCCCAATGACTTTGTGTATCTCAAGGTCTCACCTTTGAAGGGCCATCAGCGTTTTGGCATCAAGGGTAAGTTAGCTCCTCGATATGTTGGGCCTTATCGCATCATCGAGAAAGTGGGAGCTGTTGCATACAGGTTGGAGTTGCCAACTACACTTGAGGGTGTACACGATGTGTTCCATGTGTCACACTTGAAGAGATGCCTCCGTGTTCCAATTGAGGAAACTCCGTTGGAAAATCTCGATGTGCAGGAAAATTTGACCTATCATGAGCGTCCTGTTCGTATTCTCGAAGAATCTGAACGAAGGACTAGGAACCGTGTCATCAAGTTCCTCAAGGTTCAGTGGTCGAATCATTCCGAAGATGAGGCAACTTGGGAGCGCGAAGATCGCCTTCGTGCAGATTACCCATCCTTCTTCTCCGAGTAAACAGAATCTCGGGACGAGATTCTTGTAAGGGGGGGAGGTTTTGTAACATCCTAGCTTTGGACTTGTGTTTCAAATGTAAGAAAATGAGTAGAAATTAAAACTTTTTCTTACATCATGTATTTGTTGTATGCTTTCAACAATTGTTGTAAGAAGTTATGGAAATACAAAGTCACAAGTCTTTTGATCCAAACCTTGTCTTCCAAAAATTTTCATCTCAAATCTTGTGATCATCATTGGGAAATAATTTTCCTAAGTCCCTGTGATGGTATGTGGCCTCTCTGAAAAATTTCACAATTTTTAGAAATTGTTTGACTATTTTTAGAGGGCAGTCAAACTTGTTTGACTTTCAGTCAAACCTCAAATCAGGGCCTTGTTAAAAATTTTGGGGAAAGATTCACAGCATAAAAACCTCTGAAAATTTTACACAAGGTCAATGTTTGAGTCAGCAAGCTCCTGTAAAATTTTCCAAATTTTTGGAGTTAATTTGCTACCTCAAATAATTCCTCAAAAGTCTATGTACAAATTTGAAATCCAAACCTGGTTAGTACTGTTACTCGGGTTCGAGTCAGACTCGGGCTCGAGTCAATCGATTTGATCAAACCACCTAACAACACCGAGCCAGCTTTAAAAACCCGCGTTCAATCTCAGCCTTTGGATCTAAATCGCACGGTCCACGTTCGCAAGCACGTTCGGACAACCGCGAAGAGCCCACCCATTTGGATCGTCATATCAAAATCTAACGGTGTTCATTGCATGTGACATTCGGGTCACCCGAAGGGCACATCTAATCTCAGGCGTCCATTTATGATCCAGCGATCGCGAGCTCCGCTGTTGATTTTAAAACCCTCAGAGGCGTGGCGCGATCTCAACCGTTAGTCTTCGATCCAAGGGCGCACGATCCTCTCTGTTGTTTTAAAAAAAAAACACCAAAACCCTAAGATCTCAGCCGTTCACGTTCAATCCAACGATCCAGAATCGCCCGAGTGCATTGCGGTCGTCTCCTACCTCTGGATCGTGCGTGAACAGTGTCGAGGGCGTGGGGATGTCAATTCTTGCTACCTACAGTCGTCCTACTCGACATTTAGGAGTATGGGAGACATTTTCGGCCGTGCCATACCCTAGTGCACCACCTGCCACCTTTTTGCTTTCGGCCATGCCTTGTGCTTTGTGCAATGCCACCCGAGAGGCTCTTGGTCCAAACCCTAATGCTTCCAAGGCCTTATTAGCACCCTTTTCTCTTCCTGGTATTCCTTTAGACCACCATCAAGCTCCATTTACAGTTTTGGAGCTTAACTCCTCAAAACCCCCAAATCGCCATTGTTGACCGAAGAGCTCCATTGGTGTTCTTGGTGTTCCAGTGGTTCTCCTTCATATTTATTTACCCTATTCTTACCTCCTTGTTATCTTGAACATTTCCCCTCACTTAATGTTGGATTTGATTCGCATGAATTATCCAATTTGGGATTTGTTCAAATTCAGCCGAATTTGGTCATCTTCTTCCTCAGCCCAGGTGAGTGCTCCATTTTTAAATTACTTGCTCATGTAGCCTCTGTGGACCATAATGAAGCTATATTGATGCTTTGGTATCACTCACTTGGCTCAGGGTGCCATTTTCAACCTTTCTTCTCCAAGTCCGGCGAGCCTCCACCGTGGACAAGCTTCTCCGGCCGTCTTTGAAGCTTCTCTTCATTAAGGTAGCTTCTTATTAGTCCTTAGAGGCTCTGGCACCCGCTTCCTTGACCGCAATGAGCTTTTTTGTTTTAAATCTTGGCGATGAGAGCTCCATTTTCGTTTTTCCGGCTAGCCGGCGTTCTGGCCTCTCACCGCCGGCGAGGTTGCCACCATTAGGTTCGTAGTGCTATTGCGATTCCATTTTAGTTCTTAGTTGGTGTCGGGACCCAAAAATGCAATTCTGGACCCTCTGTGTATTCTGCACTAGTCTAGGATCACGCTAGTGCACACAATGGTAACATAGGTGAATATCAATCCACACAAGCGAAATATAACATAAACGAATAGTTTGAGTAACAACTTAGAGTTTTGACCTTAAGGTCGGGTTACAACTTATTAACCCACGCAGGCTAACACTAAAGAAATACTGCAATGAACGAAATAAACTCGGCAAACTCCAATCAAGACACCACAGTAACCGATGGGATCGATGACCTAGCGATCAACCTTCTTCCACAAACTCCTCCTCGAAAGCAGGCGAAGACTCCTCCACTTCTGTAGGTTTGGGCGCAAGTTTTACAACAAGCGTGAGTACACAACCGTACTACGCAAATCATACCACGAGAATGCAATATATAGATGCGGGCTTATTCCAAAGGAATGGCTTCGTGGTTATTTTTTGTAAATGCAACATTGCAATTGAATACAAATAATAGATTGAAAGCATAATTTAAAACAAATAAGCAATATTAATTTATGATTGTTTCCACAAAGACACACAGCTAAACCGATTGATTCACACTGACCATATGATTGAGATCACACGGCTCCCAATCCCACATTTTATGAACACTACCCTCATGTGAAATCCCCAGCGTTGTCCATGACCGAGGACGCGGCTATTCGAATAGATTGATTAACACTCTGCAGAGGTTTGTACACTTTACCCACACGATACAACTAGTGTAGCTAGCACTAATCGTAACAAAGCAGTTCGGCAACCGTCTCAACATTGGCGTTCTTATTCACAGTCCCATATCACAAAGCTTAACCTATCCACGAACCCGATGTTGAAACTCCGTAACCTACTAAGTTAGGCTGTCACGGACATGCGGTCGACAAATATAGCTCGATTCAATGGCGCACAAAGTTAAGTCCTTAATTGACCAAGGCAAGACTTCGATTTTCTAACTAAACCACACAGATAAAACCCAATCACAAAGCCACGATTCACACAGTATCCACCACTTGCCTCGGTCTAAATCTTTTACCACCCGGTTGGTTTAGTGCAACACATTCCATCACGAGTAATAGCACACAAAGACACACGGTTTTATCACGGTTCCATAATCACTTAGTCAATTTCATAATTGCACTCACATGAGATGATGACTCGTAGCATGGCTAAGCAATTCTAGTCGGTCTAACCAACCATGTTGGCAATATGTTAATACCAACTAAATAATAAACCAATCTAGGGCGACAAAAGATTAAGGTATACAAGTAGGCAAGGTGAACATAACAGTTTGGATCAATAACTAGCCCAAAAGCAGTTAAACACATAATTAAAGTAAATGCAATAATTCAACACAATATAATTTGGGAAAACTGGGATTCAATATGATCAAATGTATGACTTGCCTTGGAATAGGTCTATGTACTAGTCTTGAACTTGGTTGAAGCCTTCTTCGACGAAAACCCCCGAAGTATCGACGTCTACGCACAAACGAAGCAAAACAACCAAAACAAATAAATAACAGAGGAAAAACAAACTCCAAAAATTAAAAAAAAATTAGATAGATCTCGAATTTAGACAAATTTAGAAATTTGAATGGGCTCAATCGGAGTTCGGATGTAAAAGTTATGGCCTTTGGAAGATTGAAAATACATAAAATGCTGAAAATCAGTATTTCATGAATTTCCCGAATTATTTTCCTAAAGGAAAATCAGATTATTGCATGGTGACGTCGCCGAGGGCGTTCGACGGGTGGGTCCCACAGTGGGTCCCACTGCCGGTGACACGCTCACGGTGGCCCGAGTCTACCGAGCCTCGAGGCTCGGGAACCGGTGGATCGTGCCGCGTGCGTCGACGAGGCGACCACGCACGCGACACGCAGCGGCGGTGAGATGGCGGCCGGCGTGGGCGGCCACGTCGGCCGACAAGCGGTGGCGCTCGGACCGCGCGGCAACGGCGAACGGCGGCGCTCGCGAGGTCGATGGTACGAGCGGAAGCCCTTGTTATGCGAACCCGATGGTGCACTCACGAGCGCGGAGGCACCGGAGATGGCGGCGGCGGCGTTAAAGCGGAGGCGGCCGGTATTTGTCGGATCGGAGTTCGCGATGCCGGCGAAGTGGGCAGCACCAGGAGGTTGCTTATGCTCGTGCGATCTTTGGTTGTGCGATCGGCGAGCTCGGGCGCACCGCAGCGGCGGAGGAGCTCACCGAGTCTCATGCGGTGAAAACCCTAGAATCGGCGGGGGCGGCGCGCGAGGGCTCTCGGGTTACGGGGTTTGGGGTTTCGATGCGGGAGATAGGCGATCCTCGGGGGCCTTTATAGGTGGTCGGGGCTAGGGGCGTGCGTGGCGGAAACCCCAAAAGGAGTCGAGATGAGCACGAGAGAAAGCGGAGATAGAGTCAGTGTCGGGATAAGATTCCAACGAAGCGAGTGCGGGATAAGCGGGGATAGGATTTGGCGAAGAAATCCGGGCGGTTTAGTTTGGAAAGTCCTTTTGTCGGACGAGCTCGAGTTTGAATCCATGGCGGACTCGGCCGGACTCGCGAAGAAGAAGGTGACGCGAGACGGCGACTGACGTCGCGGGACCCACACGTCGTGGCGGGCGAAGCGGCAGTATGCAAGCGAAGTGGCGGCTAAGCGGGGCGCGGCCGGGCTGCGTGCGATGAGCAGAAATGGTAGGGAGATTAGGCCCGGAAGGATTTCTGAGATTTTAATAGTTTTTCTAATTTAGAAAATACCAGAAATTCAAATAGGCAATAGAAAATAGCAAATGAACTCGAGAAAAATTCTAGAAAAATCTAGAAAATATATCGAGCACATAGAACCCAAATAAAATAGTTTTGGTTATTGTTCATGTTGGGATTATTCGCATTAAATGTTTTTATTGTAAAGTCAATATTAAGCTTTTGAAATTAAAATCAAATAAAACCAAATGGTGAATTTTCCTACTAACTATTTAAAAGATTTTTAAGCTCACGAAAATTGGGATATTCTGATTGGCGTATTGTGTGAAGTGTCGCCGCGATAAGCCGTTGAACCCTTCGGGATTTTGCGGTGGGAACTCCGTTTTAAGTCATTTGTTTAAGACACATTAATTGCCCTATAATTGCTAATCATTAGTTCATTAATTGTGTCTTAAACTATGTCGTTGAGCCAGCGGCGGATGGGCACAACACCCTTAAATCATCCACGGCATAACCCGTGCGTGTGGGCATCATTAATGCCTAATTATTGGTTAATTAATGTGTGGAGGTTAATCGTTGTCGAAATTAACCTTTTGGTCGTGACATGTGGGCCCATAGGTTTAGAGTTAAAATCGAGTCATTAGTGTCTCGTTTAGGTTTATTTAATGCCAATCTTTAGCGACATTAAATATGTCTTAGCCGCCGCTTCGATCGCGGCAAGTGGGCGATGCCTTTGTGCACGTGTGGCAAAAGTCGCGTGTGTGACTCAAAGTCGCGACAAGCGGTCCCACTGTCGCCTTTTCCTTTGAACTCGATCAATAGCGCGTCCATTTCTTGACTGTGGTCGGATCAATTGGGTGTCGGGTCACCCGATCTCACCATCAATGTGAATCGTCCATCTCTTGATCGTGGTGAGGTTTGTGTGGCGTTCGCGAGGTCGAACACTCGCCACCTTTGACCTCCGATCTTAGATCGACGGTGGAGATCATTTGGGCCGTTCGGGTTGCTTCCACCCCTCGCGGCGTGCGCCGTTAGATTTAGGATCGTCGGCTGTTATGCAGCCACGTCTTTTCCTTTTGGTTAGGTTTTTCTGGATTTCGGTAAGTAATTGTTTTATAACTGAAAATGGTATAAAAACTTTAGAAATTTATAACAAATTCATTTTAAACCCTTTTTAGGTGATTCCAACTGTAATAAATTCTGTTGTCGCTTAAGTTTAATATAAAAATGGAATTAGGTATATTTCAGTATCAAAAAATCGTGTAACTAAAATAACTTGATTTCTGCCAATATTGAATATTCCAGAAATAGATTTAAAACTTGAAAAATGCATATCTTTTTCTGTATAATTCCATTTTGTGCAAAATCAATTTTGTTAAATTCATTTGTTAGCATACTTTAATATGAAATAGGTTTTAAGCATGTTTAAAATTCTGTAAAATGACTTGCATTAGATTTACAACTTAGAAAAATCATAAGTAAATGTGTATAACTCCAAACCTAGTAAATTCAACTTTGCGGTTATCAGGATGTCATAATCTACCTGCTATAAAAATTTCAGACCTTGGACCATTCTAGAAAATTTCGCCATGAACAGCACCAGTATTTAAATCAGTGAATTGAATGGCTGAGAAAGAGTATTTTGGATATATCTTTTGCATGCTCAGTCCAAATTGCATGATTCTTGTTCCTATCATTGTCTAAGATCATACCCTAGCTGTTGTGTAAATTTCTTTGGATTTGAGTGTATTTTGCTGTTGGAGTTTATTTGGTGTTCTTCGTTCTTATTGGTTTATTGTCTTTTCGCGTTAGGTTCCGAAGACAATATTATTATTGATTCTGAGCCACAGCCAGCAGATCCTGCACTCCAGCAAGGCAAGCAGATGTAGCATCATTTGATCATATTGTTCCTACTATTTTCAAATTCTAATATGTTCTTTGCAAATTCTATGTATGCATTGCTATGTTGTTTTAAACTATTGTCGATAGTTGGCCTACTAGCTGCATTATCAGTAGGAAATGTTGACTCCTCTACTACCGAGCCTAGGATTACTTGCTGTGATTTTGGGTTCGCTGGATGAACCCTTGTCACTTAGTAGCTTACGTGTCATTATGCTTAGCTATCGGTAGAAATGGGCGGTTATCGACTTGTCGATAACCTTGATCACCCAAACTGTTATAATCTGTATATTTCAACCTTGTGCTATGTCTAAATTGCAAAACTAAAGCTGAAAATGAAAACAATTTAGACTTGGGCACAATGGTAAGCTGGTGTGATCTTTTGGGTGTGATTGGAATGGTGCCCGGGTCAATTAAGGACCGAACTACTTGTGAGTATCTGCTATCCGAGCATTCTGTGCGTGCTAACCACACTAGAGGGATATGGGACCTCTCTTAGCTGAGTACTTTGGGGTGTGTTAATTAATGAGTCACGTGGTGGGTTGCATATTTGATTATATGCAACATGGACATGTTTGTGGGGAGAGGAGCACCCACCGAGGCTGGTGTGTCCTGCTCCACATATGTGTCCTTGTGATCTATATTTCATCGGTAGATCACTAAGGATTAACCCCCATACGTGCGTCTCTTCATTAGCATATTCCATTGGAAAGGGTTTGTAGGACTTAGCCGTGCCGGCATACCAAAGGAAGTGTGCTTAAATGCTTGGCAAAAAGGCGGTCTGAAGTGTGGGTACATTGGTACACCCCTGCAGGGATTACAAACTATTCGAATAGCCTCGTCCTAGGATATGGACGCGCTTGGATAAGCTTTTCAAGAGTTAGACTACAACCTTTTTAAAGTTAAAACTTGATGGGTGGTATGAATCAGGGATTCATGCTATTTTGGTGGCTATTGGGATAGTCACTTCTAGGTGGTTACTTTTAAATATTGTTACTCGTTATTATTTCAATGTTTAAAACTGATTTGTTAAATTGCTTTCAATCTATTACATTATTGCAACTGAAGCTTGCTTTATGCGTCCAAAGAACCATATAACCACATTCCTTTGATCTGACTTTCATGTAGCTATGTATAGGCTTGTTACTCGTAAGTCTTGCAGTACATTATTGTACTCACTGCATTGCTTGTATTGTGCAGAGGAAGAAGGTGAGCCGATGGGCCTCACTTTTGTGAGTTGTCTTTGTGGCGATGTTTGGGGCGATTAGCTTGGCGGCCGTCGGTTGCCACTGTGGTGTCATGTGGCTAGACGGTCGTCTTTTGGTTTAAGCCATCTTATGGCAACTTTTGCTTCCGCTGTTATTTGATACTTATGTCATTTGGCCGGTCGGTTGTTCTGTAATAACTTATATTATGTATGTCTTTTGGTAGACTTGTTATATTTTGTTGTATGGAATTGATGCATGCTTTGGTATGATGTATGTGTGCTGCATTTTCTGGGAAGCACATATTCGTCGAGACACGGGTTATTCTATTTGTGATACTAGAACCAGTGGAAGGTTAAGTATTACAAGTTTAATAAACCGGGGTCTCACAGTTTATAAACAAGTTTATTCCGAATTTGATGGTTTAATCCTCCTAGAAATCTAGTTATCTTCGCATCTTCAGTTTCTTCTAAACCACAACAAGACAAAGCAGTTTGCAAATCTTGATAATAATCCTCTACAGAACTACTATCTTGTCTTAGGCGTTGCAATTTATTAAGCAATTCACGAGAATAATATGAAGGTACAAATCTATGTCTCATTGCTCTCTTCAAAGCATTCCATGTTCTAGGTATGTTTTGATTAGTACGACAGCATTCACTCCACCAAATAGATGCAAAATCATAAAACTCACGGGTAATAGCCCTAACTTTTAGATGATCAGGAAATTCATGGCCTGCAAATAATTGTTGTACAGCTAATTCCCATGTGATATAAGCATCAGGATCATAATTCTCAACCAAAGAGGGTATAGTGAAGTTAATTTTATGAGACATACTATCACTATCATATACCTCCCGTGGTGAAAAAGCTTATCTCAAGTGTGCCTCTTCCTCGTTTACTATCTTGCGCTCCCGTCCAACAGTTCGAAGAAGAGGTGGATATATCTTGCAATCATTCCGTGAACCCGCCATAGTTAGTATAAAACAAAGAAACAAATCACAAGTATATGTTCCTATCAACTACTAAGATCTGGAAGCTCAACCAAGTCACTCACACTCAAGCTTATACCCAGTTCTTACAAGTTCTTACCAATGCAGCAAGGAAGTGGTACAACCGGTGGCTAGTTCGTGATACTCTCACTTGCGATCAGCCCAACGATTACGAGGAACGGCACCTGCTGAGTTAGTAGGAAGTGGAGCTCGGAAGGCTAGTATGTAGCAAAGGAATAGCAATTATTCAATTCAGTATGCAAAGTTGAAAAGTAGTTCAAAGTACTAGTCACAAGTGCTGGTCCTAGTCTAAACCAAGCCTAGCTAGAGAAACTCACAAGAACGACTAGTAGCAACAACGGCGGGCTAGTACAGGAACCATCAACGCAAGCGAGCAATGGATGAATTATGCCAAACTGAACAAGGAAAAAATGTCAAGAAAAGAGGTAGCTCTGATTTTGTTTCTTCTTCTTATCCCTTCTTTTTTTCTTCTCTTTTCTTCTTTTTTTTCTTCTCTTTCTTTTCTTCTTTTTCTTCTCTTTCCTTCCCTTTTTTTTCTACCTCAGGAAACCACTAGGAACTGAAAATATGAAAAATTTTGGGTTGCTACTCTAGCAACGGTGAAAACCGATTTTTTTACCCCTTTCTCATTTTTTTATACCTCAGCACTCAGAAGCTACTAGACTCCACAAGCAAAAAGGAATTCTCCACGCAAGAGCAGCGGCGACTCAAGCTCCCAGATGCGGCGGCGGGCAGTGCCGACCGGCAGCAGTGGTTCGGGCTACGGCGGCGGCGTGTCCCAAGGCTGTGGCGTTGCCTCTCCGAACGGCGGCGGCAGTTCCCGAGTGGCGACGTCTGCGGCGCAAGATAGCGGCGACTAGAGGCGGTGGCGGATTGACCGGGGCTTGAGGCGGCGTCCAGCGGCACGGTCCGATGGCTCGAGGGCCGGCGGAGCCTGCGGAGGCGGCGCGGGGCCGGTGGAGCCGTTGGGGGAGGCGTGTGATGCGGCCGTGGAACCAAGGGTGGCGTGGCTGTGGCACGCGGCGTAGATGGCCGGCGAGAGCAAAGGTGGTGGCGCAAGGCGGAGGCGGCGGAAGGTGATGAGCGCGTGGAAGGGTAGCGGCTCTGGCGCAGGTTGCTACGGCCTGTGGACACCGGGGCAAGTCGGAGGCGGCGCAAGCGGCGGAGGAGGCGCGTGGCGGCGCCCTCGGGGCGGAAAGCGCGGGGCCGTGCGGGCTCCAACGGCGGAGGCGGCTGCGGCTCCGGCGGCGCGTGACCGGGGGAGATGTCGGAGGCGGCAGCGACTCCGGTGCAGTGGAGGCGATGGACGCGGTGGCGGCCCGGATGGCAGCGGCATCCTCGGCAGCCTGGCGGTGCTGGCTCGGCCTGTTGTCGTTGCTCACACGGGGAAACAGGTCCAGGTGACGGTGGCTGCGGCGGCCTGGCGGCACGATGGAGTTGGCGGTGCTGGCGCCCTCTTGACCAAGGCGACGGATTGCGTGACGGGAGATGCCTGCAGCAGATCGGATCTTCCTTCTTTTTTTGTGCCTGTTGCCTTGGTTTGGGCAATGCAGCTGCGCTTGATGTCGGACCGTGTTGTTGACGCCGAGGGAAGTTGCACAAAGCTTCTTGTTGGATGAACGCCGAAGATCAGTATGCACAGAGCTTGCTGTGTTGTTGACGTCGAGAGAAGTTGCTGGCGTCTTAGGCGACACCGCGGTGAAGCCCACGGGATGACAATGAGGCGGCCGAACCGATCTGCTAACTTGACAGTTTGTCTTTTTTTTTAATGACGGCGTTGGTGATCTTGATGCTCGCAGCAGGAAGGGAGAACAGACTAGACGATTTGTAAGAAACCTCTAAACTAGATCAATCTAGACAGGAAAACCAGCACAATGACTTGACGATGCAACGACAATTCAACAATGCAAACTAAAAAGAAAAATTGCAAAGGCACAAATTGGTTTGGACGATAAGAACTAACCCTAATTTATTTTTTTATTTTCGTGGCTTTGGACTGTAGGGAAAAAAATTCTCAGCGGTGAACTGTCTGATACCACCTGATGAACCCGAAGGTCCAATTGTTGGCCCGATCTTTCGATGAGAACGATAAGTTCGGTAGGCATCGCTCAACTCTCACGATCCTGGCTACGAACACGCAAGGCTCAAAACCACGCAATCGCTGAACTGCTCGACAAGTCGTTATCAACCGTGCACGAATACGAATGACCTGACCACGAAGATCGATTCTTGCATACACCGAAGAAGCACACAAGAACAAGATAAATAAGCAATCTGAAATTGCGAATATGAATGAAATATTTGAAAAAATTGCGATTCCGAAGCGGTATTATGGTTGGTCTAGTCGACACAAGCCAATACACAAAGTTGCATAGAAGCTAACTTTTAACTAAACAAAATCCCAGGAAAACTAAAGGGGTGCGGCCTCCTTATATAGGGGAGGAGAAGCCGCAAATGTCGAAGAGCTAGCAGTGCGGTACTATTCATGGATTACTGTTCACATGAACAGTAACTGTAAACAGTGCACATGAATAGTGCGTCTGACCCAGGTGAAGGCGGCCCAAGAGGTGGCCGGCTCAAATAGGCGAAGGAGGTGGCTGGTCCAGATAACCTAGAGTGGTGGCTGCCCTTTGGACCAAATAATTGATACAAATATAAGGCCCTCGGCCCAATGTGAGGTGTCTCAGCACCAGGTATAAATGAAGTAAATTCGTCGACATGTTAGAGTAGCGCTTGATGCAGCCGAATCGATGCCAATCGAATCGCACGGTTGGAGGTGGAGTAGTGGTCGTATCCGAAGGGTTGATGTCCTCATCAATTAGGATGTTACACTGGTCGAAGGGGGAGCAGAGCTTGAGTCTGCGCCATACTTGTCGGCGGGCCATACAAGCGATGCTTCTTAGTCTGAGGAGTAGTAGCTTCCTCCGACCCCACTATGACAAGCATCGTTTCGACCTCCTGGTCGTCTCGACAGTCGGCCATGCCTACTTTCTACAAAAGTCAGAAAAGAAAATCACTCAGTAGTCGATTTTTACGACTACGAGACCCTAAAGATGAAATCAATTTCTGGTTACCTTTAGGCGCTCTTCCTTCTCCTTTGCGATTATGACCGCTGGGATCTGAGAAACCCCTGCTGTGGGGGTTGGAGCCTTCTCGCAACTGAGTTTCACTCGAGCATCGATTTTCGCTTGCATTAGATCTAGATAGGTAAATTAAACAATCAACAATCGAGCTGAGTTGAAAATTTACTCTTCTTGAAATCCCTAGTCAGATCTTCGTTCCCCGAGTACCTCCACATACAATGTACTCGCTTCTTCAGAGGGCTGATACGGCGCGTGATGAAATCTTTCACCACGTGCCTTCCGGTAAGCCCCTCTTCTTTCAAGTCTTTTATGGCTTGAATATAGGGGCAATCCAGTTGAGGTTGGCGGATGTTGAATCCCAGATAGACTTCTCCTCAGCAGCTTTCCCTATCAAGGATAGGCTGTCGTCCTTGGTCAGCTCCCAGTAGAACAACTTTTCTTCCATCCCGGGCGCGATGATTGAGTGGACATTTGAATATACTCCTTCAACTTCCTGTCGTGGAGCTTCAGACCATAGCTTCCCGCGATTTCAACTTGTCAGCCCATCCCGTAGTAGTACTGGAAGAGCTCTAAGTTCGCTGAATCCCCAGGTAGGCCTCACACAAGTACACGAACACGCTCAACATTGTGATAGAATTGGGAACAAGATTCACCAATTCAACCTCAAAGTGAGCGAGTACGAGTGTGAGGAAGGGGTGAGCGGCCAATCGAAGGCCATACTCGTAGTACGCTTGGAAGACCAGAATTTGGCTGATCTCCTCTGACGGCCAATGTTGTCTAGAAGCTTCAATCCACTTCACAAATTCCTTCTTCAGGATCTTCTCAGCGGCGACCAATGCTTTCAACTTCATCTCAGCCATCTCCGATTTAGCCCACTTAGAAGTGGTTATGGCCATCATCTCGAAGTGAGGTGGATTTGAGTTTGGAAGGTTTCAAAAGATCGTATGATTTGGTCGACGGCGGAGAGAGCAAGGGCTTGAGGAGCAGTTGAAGCAAATAGGGAAAAGTAAGAACCCTAAAATCACACCTGCGGTACGTCTTTATAGCCGCACGCTTGAGTTTAGAGATCGTGGGTACTCAACAGTTGCCACCTCTTTGGGAACTGCACCAACGGACGGGTCTGTGAGAGTCGATTGAGATTCATAAGTTTGCCTATTCGAGAAAAACGAGTATGCCTTTACAACTCAAGCGAAATTACCTTCTTGACCAAGCTTATTTCTGGTTGAATGAAATATCAGTCGAAAATATTTTCGCTTTTGACTATCATTATTCTACGACTACTCAGTAGTCGTAAGATCTTCTACGACCTCTTTTCCATGTAAGTCATTTTCACTTGAAGTTGGGGGCTAGGTGACGCCGATATAACCATTTTTATTTAATTATTTATCTAAAATTCTTATTATAGATAGTAATATCTTCATATTACCCACAAATATACCCCTTAATATTCATAAGGGAGAAACTTAACAAAGTAGTCATAAGTCTTACTACGACAACCCCCTGGTCGTAAGTCTTTCTACGACCAGTCTCTAGTCATGAGCCTTTCTACGACCTGTCCCTGGTTGTAAGTCTTCTCTACGAACGCCATGTGGTCGTGAGTTCCCCTACAACCCGGTCGGTTACGACTACTTATAATCGATAGGGTCTATACACATACGTGGGCCTAAGAGATCAGGAAGTCTTATGTGATGTGTTCAATACAAAGCGGTTAATATGCATAGTTATTCTCCGGAATAAACTGCACGTCCTTTTTTTATCGCAGCGTGGGAGTGTTATCTCTCTGACAACAACCTCCATCAATGGTTCGTTATTTAGAACGTTGGGACATCTCTTGTCTTAGAATAACTGCCACCTCCTCGTACGTCAGAAGGCAGAAGCGATCAGAAGCGATCTAGAGCACAAGACATCTAGTATTAGTCTTTCCTTGATTATATTCAATACTCTCAATACAACACAACAGGAGTAGGGTTGTTATTCTCTCCGGAGAAGATCTGAACCTATATAAAATCCTTGTGTCACTCTCTGCCTAGTTCCAATCGTAGGAGACCCCTCGAAACAAACAATCATACGTAAGATCAGTTCTAGATCGCTGATAGGCGTACAACCTTGTGCCAGGAATGCTTCACCAGATTGCCGAAGCAAACCCCAGCACGCACATAAACAAGCTTGAAAGTGAAGATGGTGGTGTAGGCCCCAACTGCTTCATACTGGACTAAGTGTTCAGGGCTATCGCCCAGGCCATAGAGGGCTTTAAGTTCTGTCGTCCTGTACTCACGATGGATGACACTTTCCTCACAGGGAGGTACAATAGCACTATTCTCACCACAGTGGCAGTCGATGCGAATGACCAACTTCTCCCAGTTGCTTTTGCCATTGTAGAGAATGATACCACATCCAGTTGGATGTGGTTCTTGGCAAATGTGAACCGGACGGTTGTGGGAGACCAGCCCAACGTATTCCTTATCACAGACCGCAATGTTGGGTTGTTGTTGGCTCTTAGCACCATGCAGAATGGGGTGAAACTCCCTCACCAGTGTAACGACCTGGAAACCCGGTGGTGCATGAGGCATCTCGCATCAAACTTCTTCACACGGTTTCGCAATCAGGAACTTATGAAGACGTTCAAGGCGTTGTGTCTGCAAAACTAGAGGTGAAAGTTTGAGTCCATCTGGACAGATCTCGAACATCGGACAATAAGGCATACAATGCACAGATGGGACAGCTGGCCACGAGCAGCCAATCCAGGAGCAGCATAAGTTTCATGTAGTGGATTAAACTCCACGCAACTGAGTTGGCGAAATGGTCCGTACTCTATAACACAAACGGTGCGAGGTACGGAATTATGATGACCAACATGTTCAGAGTGTACAACAGCGTGCTCAAATGTGTGTCATGCCTCTCTATCACCGCGATCGTTGACGAGATATGGACTCGCACGGTCGGTTACTTCGTCAATAGAGCCACCGTAGCGAGGCGACAACTAGAAGAAGGGAAGCAGTGGTCCGAGAATATGCAGAGGTATATGGACCAGAAGATGCAGAAGGCCCAAATGCACGACATCCGAATGATCGATGGCCTCAGGAGGAAGTACGAGATCAGGCTGCAACAAAAATATGTTAATAGTCTTGCTAGGGGGAAAAGAAACATGCATGCACCCTGGGTGATGTGGCTACATGCACCTGTAACAAGCCGAAGCTCCTACACAAGCCATACTCGCATGTGTACAAGGTGTGTCCGCAAATGAGGCAGGTGTGTGCGCAAATGAGGCAGATGGTTTCTCGACGTTATGTATTTCTCAATGTAGGATGCGCCTGCCAAGATGGTTTTCTCAGAGACCACGTGTGGGTCGAGGAAACCCACCGGTTCTTTCAATCGCCGGGCATTTTTAGTCATGTATCTATACATAAACAATGAGTTGTTATATTCGGTATTACGTGAATGTAGAACTTGATTGTACACACTTACAGTGTCCAGCATCGTAGAAGTGAGGCATCGAGGGCTTTGAGATTGAATAGGTCGAATAAGTCGTCGAAGCCCATGATGAAGGGAGCCGGGTCGTGGAGGAAATACTCCTCCGTGTATCTGACGGTGATTCCATCAGCGCACCCTTTCTCTTTGGTCTTGTGCAAGTACCAGGTATGCAAACTCTGACAACCTAATCCAGCGTAGGCTAATATCGTGGTGGTCGCCAGCGGACTTAGAAAAAGTATTTCTTAGGGTTAGGAGGCGAAGCGTCTTAATGTTCTTGATTTCGATTTGTCTGAGCGACTTGCTCGCCACGCGTATTCCCGTGAGACGACTCGGGAACCGATACGGCGGCACGCTTTTTTTGTTCGTTCGGTGTCTTCTCCACGGGAACCAATGAGGCGGGCTTTTGAAGCGAAGGTTGAGGTGTAGTCATGGAGGGTCCTGTTGGAGAGGCATGGTCGTGTCGAGATGGTTGGGGTGGAGTCATCAAAGGTTGAGGCGACCTGCAGGTCGAGCGATGTCCTTCTTGGGTCTGTTGAGAGGCATGGTCGTGTCGAGATGGTTGGGGTGGAGTCATCAAAGGTTGAGGCGGCACTACGGGATCGAGCGATGTCCTTCTTGGGTCATCGAATAAAAGCGTACACGGCATCCCTAGTGTTCCGATGTCGTCGTTGAGGCGAATCTCCAACGGACGGCCTAAAATTGTCATGTACCATGTCCACTGGACCCTAGCGTAACCCTGCACCACACGGGCACCGTCTTCGCACTAACCCTTCCTTGCATGGATCGCCACCCCCCTTGACCTCAATAGACATCCCAACCATCCTCACTTGGGCGTGCAAGGCGTCGGCTCCTACAAAGCGATCACGCAATTAGCTAAGGCGTCCTATAGGTCTATCTTTGGAGAATTCGAGATGTACATTACCTTGATGTCGTCGATAGGTAATTGGGCGTCATCATGTCCATAATTTTGCGTGGGCGCAATGCTACTCCGATGTTGAGGAGGGGTGGCTCCCAAAACAACGGGCGGCTTGCTCTTGGTTGAGGAGTAGGAGTTGATTCACTTGGTCTGCAATCTTGCTATCTTTTCTTCAAATTTTGCAAGAAGCACCGTTCTCTTCCTTAAAATTTTGTAGTAAGCATATGTTCCAACTACGTGTCGTACTCGGCCTTGGATCTCTTCCTGCTCCTATCGTGCGATGAGTCGTGCGGGAATCCATCCTCCAAGATCGTTAACCCCTTTGCCTCGCGTGCGACCTGTGTGCTCCTTGTTTCCCAAGGCGTAGATAGTATATCCTTCTCACATGCGCTTGGAAGGAGCCTTGAACATGCGGAACTCAATTCTTGCTGCAAGAGGTCATCATGTTATTATAGACATTATGAAGTTATGGACTTATTAACAACTAGGTAGTTCAAGACATATTTACCACACGGTTGGCCACATCCCGCTCGGGTTTGTGAAAGAGATTTTGCCCAAGACGTGATCGATGCCTCGCTCTTAACCGGGAGAGAGCGCGTGCATGCGTGATCTCAGCAAATGGCCTTGTTTCGTTCTCGTCCTCCGCCGCCCATTGCGTGGTTTTACCCGCGTACCCAGCGGTGCCGAGTTTGTGCGGGTGAGTGTTCAGTGTCGGGAGAGCCTTGTGCGTTGCACTTTCCTCAAGAAATTCGGTCGTCGTCTTCATTTGCACAAAGGCGCCCCATATATCCCGCGACAAGAATTTATACGCCGTGAAGGGCGTTCGACCCGGGTTCACGTACTTCGTGACAAGCACGCTCTTGAAGGTCCTCCACGCCTTTCCAATTGAGAGCATCGCCTGCCGTTCCACGCGCGCCAGGTCTGCAGTTGGGAAAGTGAACGATTTTACCTCGTCCCACAGCTCGTGTCTCCGATCAGCCGACATAGTGTTCCAACTCAGTGTGGTGATGGGACCCGTTCCCTTCCAAGTATCCCGCAGATGGTCCAGAATCTCGCCGCTGCTTTGGGGGGACTCACAGGGATCCCATTGGCATTGACCTCCGTGACGGTCATTAGGCCCGGAGGAATTTTCGATATTCCTCTGCCATCTCGCGTACGTACCACTTTCCTCCGAGATCCAGACGCATTAGGCGACGTTGATGACGACGGCGAAGACGGTGCGGACGCCATGTCGCTTACTTGCTATCTATATATGCACGAAGCAATATGCTTAAGCTCTAACTAACCAGATTCAAGCACATTTACTCGACTTAACCAAAAATGATGCACAAACGTAATATATAAAGAAGGATTGATGATAGTTTGTGCTCTCATAAGGAGAGTTGCAAAAGAACAAGTCTTTGTCATCTCAATCCTATTATCTATACTCTTCATTAAATGAATATGATAGTATAAATTCAAACTATGAGCTCTAAATAATACTTTGCTTAACTGTCAAATGATCTCAACTGTTATCGAAAATGATCTTAACTATCACATTCAATCTCAGTATAAGACAAAGTTCATCACAGAGCGAACCAGAAGAATCAGAATAATTAGCATTCAACCGAAAGTAACAAATTGTGGTATATAAAATTGTGATAGCAAGTAATACAATAGAGCTCAAGAATGAACTAACTATCACATTCAATCTCAGTATAAGACAAAGTTCATCATAGAGCATGTCAACAAAGCCCACTGATCAATTTGCAATATCTTTAGTACTAGATTCAGTTCACATATTATCAAAGACTATCAAAGTCAATATATCCACCGGGACAAATCGTAATATAGGAATACTCACAGAGAGGATGCCGCACAACAACTCACGGTGCAAGGAGGAGGTCGGTGCGGGGAGGAGGCCGACGCGGGAGGAGGAGGCGCGGGAGGAGGCTGGTGCAGGGGAGGAGGACGACACGGGGAGGAGGACGACGCGGGGAGGAGGCCGGTGCAGGGGGGAGGACGGCGCGGGGAGGAGGCCGACACAGGGAGGAGGCCGCGCGTCGAGGCGGAGGTAGCGTCGTCGATGTCGGGGGCGGCGGCGTCGGGGCTTACGACCGGGGAGGTGAACAGGCGAACCCTAGAGGAGGCGACAGAGCGCGCGAGAGCCTAAGGGGCGCGGGAGAGGAAGTGACGAGTAAAGAGCAAAACCCTAGCGGTGCGCCTCTTTATAAAAAGGATATCACAGACGGTTCTATTTACAAACCGTCTGTGATATTACCATATCACAGACGGTTCTTTAATAGAGCCTTCTGTGATATTATTATCACAGACGGTTTTTTATCTGAGCCGTCTGTGATATGCCTTTCAATCCCTTCGTCTCCCGCGCAAGTGTCTCTTCATCTCTTCATCTCCTGCTCCAACTTTACTACTTCTTTTATATAAATAGACAACCCTTATCAAAGGGATTTCTCACGAACCTCCTTGATCATCCCCTCTCTCTCCACAAATTCCAAATGGCTTCCTCTCTCGTCCCGGCTGTAGTGGCCTATATTTTGGTTGTGTATTCGCACCTCTCTGGTCGCAACCTGGCCCAAGCTGCGGTCAAGGCGTCCGTTCACAATGCAATCTGTTGTAGGCCCTCCCATCTACCGGAGACCATAACGGCGATCATCTGTCGATTGGAGCTCCTCCTCCTACAGACCAGTGCAAGGCTCTCCAGCATCCGGCGAGTAAACCTCGTCGTGGAGATTGTCCTATGGAACTATTTGGTCCGCACCGAGGATGCAGCCCAGAGAGTCGAGGACGACCTCGACATTGTAGGAGAGTGGGTCCGCCTAGCCGAGACTGTGGAGACCAGGGTTGATGGCCTCTGGACTATATAGGACTTGATTACGGAGTCCGAACATCTACAAGAGGAAATTGAGCGTGCAAGGTCACAGGTAGAGGTGTTGGGTGAGACAGTCGCTAATCCCGCCCCCACTGAAGCCGACGAGAAGGCGTACGAAGATTTGAAGACTAAGATAGGAACGCTCATCCTTTTTTATCGTCTGTGATGTAAAAACGATATGGCCAGTCTTTTTTATCTATCTTCTGTGATGTAAAACGAAATGGTCTTTTTTATCTATTGTCTGTGATGTAAAAACAATATGGTCTTTTTATCGCGTGATGATATGATCTTTTTATCATCATTTATTCTTGGGCAATTCATTTTAGTAATTATTTGCGCATATACATGTTTCATGCGCTATCACGAGCGGTTCAATGAAGAACCATACGTGATAATATCCTCATCACGAGCGGTTCCATGAAAAGCGTCGTGTTGAACTTATACAAATGGCTCCAAGTTGAACCGTCATGATATACTCACATCACGAGGCGGTTCTTATCTACCAACCGCTCGTGATGTGAGTATATCACGAGACGGTTCTCCTATGAACCGCTCGTGATATGGAGGATATCACGATGGTTCAACATGGAGCCGTCAGATAAGTTCAACACGACGGTTGGTTATAGGAACCGCTCGTGATATATTCACATCACGCAGCGGTTGGTAATAAGAACAAATGCGTGATATGCCACTCCTATAAATATCAAGACCCGACAGACCCCCTGCCCTAGCGCCTCTGACCTATTCTTTGGAATAGAGGCGCTTGAGAAGCTTTGCTCTGTGTTGGCTGTAGGAGGCCTGTTTATTTTGCTTGTCTTGTTCTTGGTTGTGGGTTGCCCTAGCAACTTATGGCTATTTGGCTTGTATGCTTGCTTTGTGAGGCTTGGCTTTGGTGGTAGCTCTCGGTTTGGGTGTTGTGAATGAGTATTTTGTTTCGGCAGTGGGTGTTTTGTGAGAGGGATAAGCTTATGGGGGAGGTGCATTTCGACTGTGGCTCTTCTCTTACCCTGTCCACTTAAGTCTCATATTGCACTGTGGCCTGAAGGAGAAGGCCAGTGAGGAATCTCGCATGATATTTGGAATTTTCGTCGTGAGCTCCGAGGGTAACGATCTTTAACTCTTTATATTTGCTCTTGGTTTATCTTTAATCAATTTTAGTGTATTTGGTTAATAGGAGGAGTAACATATTTGCAGTTTATTAATATAATTTAACACTACTAATTGGTACGTGCGTAGCGTAGATGGACCGAAACTGGATGTACGGTGCGAACTGTGTGAGTGAAGAGTACATTAATGGCGTGATTGCTTTTAAAAGAGTCGCGGAGCAGGATATGTTGAATAAGGGGATAGAATTTATGTACTGTCCATGCATTGATTGCGGTAATCTGAAGATTTTTAACAACCCGGCGCAGATCGTAGGGCACTTGATTCGAAGGGGTTTCAAAAAAGGGTATACATGTTGGATCAGTCACGGTGAAGAGAAGATTATACAGGAAGTTAATAATGATGACATTGCTGAGGAAGTTAATAATGATGACATCGCCGAGGAAGTCAACGATATGCCGGATGTGGACTGTGCTTTTGATGAGAATAGGTCGTACGATGACAATCTAGATCAGACGCTACGCGATGCAGAAGGAAACTACAGTGAGAGAGTTTTGTAAATTCGAGCGCTTAATGGAGGACTCGGGGAAACCTTTGTTCCCCGGCCGCAAGCCGAATACACAAGGTTGTCAACCGCATTTGAACCGCTGAAATTGAAGGCGAGCAATGGTTGGTCCGACAAGAGTTTCACGGCGTTGTTAGGTCTCTAGCGGACATTCTTCCGGGGAAACGTGTTGCCCAAAGACCACCTACCAAGCCAAGAAGGTTCTTTGTCCATTGGGAATGGAAGTAGAAAGAATACATGCATGTCCGAACAATTGTATCATATATCGTAAAGAGTATGCAGACTTGCATGTATGTCCCGTGTGCAAAGCATCCCGATACAAGCGTAAGAATACTGCTAAGGTGAAGCAAAGACCTCCTGCTAAAGTGTTGTGGTATCTGCCTGTGATCCCACGTTTGAAGCGTTTATTTGCAAACCAAAAGGAGGCAAGATTGCTGCGTTGACACTCGGAGGAGCGTAAGAAAGATGGAAAGCTAAAACACCCTGCTGATTCTGCCCAGAGAAGAAACTTCGATCGGACCTTCAAAGAGTTCGGAGCGGAACCGAGGAACATAAGGTTAGGGTTGAGTACAGATGGAATGAATCCTTTCGGTAACATGAGCAGCCGACATAGCACCTTGCCCGTGAATCTATGTATGTACAACCTTCCCCCTTGGTCGTGTATGAAGCGGAAGTACATTTTGATATCACTACTTATCCAAGGGCGAAGCAACACGGGAACGATATTGATGTGTACCTAGCACCATTCTTGGATGATCTTGTGACCTTTGTGGAACGAAGAGGTACAAGTATGGAATGCGTATAAACGAGAACTTCTCTTTACGCGCCATGTTGTTCTCGCACTATCAATGATTTTTCGCCCTTGGTAACTGTCGGGCTTGATGCGAAAGGAGCCAAAGCTCGCTCGCCTTTGCTTAGATGCTACGAGAGTGTATGGATGAACAACTCGCGCAAAGCGTATATCGCCACCGTAGGTTCCTTCCCAGGAGTCACCCATACCGCAAGATGAAGAAACAATTTGACGGAAATAAGGAGGACAGTTCAGCTCCAAGGTCTTTTAGAGGAAAAGAGGTCTATGATATGGTTAAGGATATCGATGTTGTGCTTGGGAAGGGACGTAAATTAAAAACTCGTCAGAAGAACATCTGGAAGAAGCGGTCAATTTTTTGGGACTTGCCTTATTGGGAGCACTTAGAAGTTCATCACTGCATCGACGTCATGCATGTGGAGAAGAATGTATGTGAAAGCTTGATTGGTCTCTTACTGAACATTAGTGGCAAAACAAAGGATGGTGTTAACGCACGACGTGACTTGGTTGATATGAACATAAGGACCGAGTTAGCACCGAAAGAGACCGATAAATGGCGAACATACCTTCCACCAGCTTGCTACACTATGTCCAAGGCTGAGAGAAATGAATTGTGCCAAAGCTTGCATGGTGTCAAAGTCCCGTCTGATTACTCCACTAACAATAAGAAACTTGTTTCTATGCAAGATTTGAAATTAATTGGTATGAAGTCTCATGATTGTCATGTGCTAATGACACAAATGCTTCCTGTTGCAATTAGGAGTATCTTGCCGAACAAGGTCCGAGTGGCAATCTTGAGGCTGTATTATTTCTTTAACTCAATTGCTCAGAAGGTCATCGATCCCCAAGGACTAGATGCTCTACAGGCCGAGGTGGTGACGACTCTATGTCATCTTGAGATGTATTTCCCTTCGTCATTTTTCGATATCATGGTCCATCTCATTGTTCATCTTGTGAAAGAGATAAAGATACGCGGTCCTGTGTTCCTACGTCATATGTACCCGTTCGAGAGGTATATGGGAATTCCCAAGTCCTACGTACGGAATCGATCTCGACCGAAGGGCAGCATCATCAAAGGTTATGCAACCGAAGAGGTCATTGAGTTCTGCGTCGACTACATGGCTCAGGTGGAACCGATAGGTGTGCCTCTATCTCGTCATGAGGGAAGGCTGGATGGTATCGGGACCATCGGAAGGAAATCAATCACTCCCGATCTGGATACGTACGCTCAAGCCCATTTCACGGTCTTGCAACACATGACCCAAGTGTCCCCGTACATCGACGAGCACAAAGACATGGTACGCCAACAGAATCTAGACCGGTCGGAGGTTTGGATCACGAGAGAGCACAACCGTCGGTTCAATGAATTGTTAAAGGTGCGAATCATGACTGGGAGGTCATCAAGTGATGATACGCTGCTATGGTTGGCAAAAGGGCCATAATTTACAATTGTCACATGGCAAGGATACGACATAAATGGGTACACATTTTATACGGCAACTCAGGATAGGAAGAGCATGATCCGTAAGCATGTGTCCGTGATAGATGCATTCGATGCCGATGGTGAGGAGCTCGTACTATGGGCAAATAGAGGAGATATGGGAGCTCGACTACGTGCTTTTAAGATCTCCTATTTGGTGTCGTTGGGTCCATCTCCACAGTGAAGGTCGACAAGTGCGGCGTCACTACCGTGGACCTCGATCGTGTCGGATACAAAGACGAACCATTCATACTGGCTAACCAAGTTGTTCAAGTCTTCTATGTAACCGACCCGGCAAATAAGAAGCGCCAAGTAGTTCTTCATGGAAAAATAAGGATTGTCGGAGTTGAGAATATAGTGGACGAGGAAGAATACAATCAATTTGACGAGTTGCCACCTTTCGGAGACGGCATCAGGCTCGAGGAAGAACCCAGTGAGGAAGCTAGCTATATGCGCGTCGATCATCATGAAGGGCTATATTTTAATTAAGAAATTACTCCATTGTAATTAATTTATTTCATAACATCATGTGTTATGGACTTGTAATCTCTCGTACGTATATTTTGATGTCAACGTGGAATTGTAATCGCTCCTGTCCTTGTGGACCATATATGTTGGTGCATTAAAAATTCATTTAATTTGGAAAATAGTCCAGCTACACCACCTTTCTAGAAACCTAAAAAACTGAAATTTTTTATGGCAAATAGTCCAACACCTTTGCAAAGAAACTGGCATACTCATGCCTAATCCTGCGATCGTCCATTGCAAAGACGACGTAGTCATCCCACCCTTCCACACGCGGCCGGTCTTTGGTGCACCGTGGCCATCCTCCGACAGCGCCACACCGCCCGGTGGCGGACTTCTTCCCCCACGCCGCCGCCTGGACCATGTCCGCG
This sequence comes from Ampelocalamus luodianensis, assembly GCA_036346255.1. Classification (NCBI taxonomy): domain Eukaryota; kingdom Viridiplantae; phylum Streptophyta; class Magnoliopsida; order Poales; family Poaceae; genus Ampelocalamus; species Ampelocalamus luodianensis. The sequence goes on along the minus strand of CM070617.1, from coordinate 57,737,309 downwards.
GCGAGCCTCTAGCACTGCCTGCACTCCCGGTTGGTCTTGGTCGTCTCGCACCCGTCGCCGGTCGGCTCCCCACGGCGTGTTCCTTGGACACCTTGTACAAGGCCTTGCAACTCCAATATACGTACATACAAAATTCAAGATGTTAGAATAAATAGTAGTATGTACGTACGTATTTTGTAGGTATAAATATGTACGTACGTTAATCGTAGGCTGCATAGGTCCTCCATGGGCTGAGGAGAGCTCGCGGCCACACGGCCGACGATGTCAACGACGACATCGTGAGAAAGAGCGGCGATCACCGACCTCCTCGCCTTGGTGCTGGCCCTCATGCTCTGCATGCTCACCTTGGCGATTCCTGCGCGTACGTATTCAATACCATGAGACGAAGAGCGATGGGAGATTTAATCTTCTGTTATTCCGTCTTATAAAACTAGGAGTAACTAGCAAGTGAGACGAAGAGACGCATGAGAGACGGTTGTGCGATGGTGAGATGAAGAGACACATCGCACGGGAGACGAATAGATAGGAAAGAAATATCACAGACGGTTCTATCATGGAACAGTCTGTGATAATAATATCACAGACGGCTCTATTAAAGAACCGTCGGTGATAGGAGTATATTACAGACGGTTCTATAATTGAATCGTCTGTGAAGTATCATAGACGGTTGGTAATAAGAACCGTTTGTGATGAGGAACTATCAAAGACGCTTCTTATTACCAACTGTCTGTGATACTTCACAGACGGTTGGTAAGAAGAACCGTCTGTGATGAGGCAATATCACAGACGGTTCCAAAGGGAACCGTCTGTATAAGTTAAACACAGATGGCTCCTTTGGAACCGTCTGTGATGTGGCGTCCAGTATGACCTGTTTTGTAGTAGTGTGAATACAAATAATAGATTGAAATGCAATTCAAAACAAATCAACAGTAATAAGTTAACAATTTGTTTTCACAAAGGACACAAAGCTAATCAGTTTAATTCACACAGCCATATGACTTAGATCACACGGCTGTCCCTTCCCAATTGGTTTTATGAAAACTACCTCTCGTGTGAAATCCCTAAGCATGTCCATGACCACGGACGTGGCTATTCGAATAGATTGATTAACACACTGCAGAGGTTATGCACTTTACCCACGCGATACGATCAGTGTAGCTAGCACTAATCATAACAAAACTTTTCTGAAACTTCATCTCAACATTGACACTCCCAGTGTACTTTCCCTCATACCAACCCAAACACAGAGGTTTAGTATCACACACACAGTTGGACAGGGAAGCGGCAAACCATCCTGCGATGCAACTACCAGGTAGTTCACACCTCCACCCTTACACAAAGCCTAGCCTACAACCTGAGTAATCAATGTCAAGACTCCGTAACTTACTAAGTTAGGCCCATCCCATACCAGGCATGTGGTCGTACAGTAAGGCTCAGTTCAATGGCGCACAAAGTTAAGTCCTTAATTGACCAAGACAAGACTTCTAATTTCTAACTATGACACGCAGATATTTATTCCTGTTCACACAGTCCACCAAAACACACAGTTCACCCACTTGCCTCAGTCTAAATCTTTTTCCACCGTATTGGTTAAGTGCAACATATGCCATCAACGAGTAATAGCACACAGTACACATAGTTTTATCATTTAGTTCTATAATCACTTAGTCAAGTTTATATTTGCAACTCACATGAGATGATGACTCGTAGCATGGCTAAGCAATATAATTATATCTAACCAACCGACGTTCGTGCTACAATAATACAAACTAAATAATGGACCTATCTAGGGTGACAAAAGATCATGACATAGCAATAAACAAGATGGATATATAACAAATTGGATTAATAACTAAATCCAAAAGCATTTGAATAATTACTTAAGGTACATGCAATAATTTGAATCAAAGTATTTTGAAAACTGGGTTCAATATGATCAAAAGTATAACTTACCTTGGAATAGATCTCGGTACTGGTCTTGGTCTTGGTGAACTCCTTCTTCTCCAAAATCTCCCGAAGTATCAACGGCTACTCGCAAACGAAACAAATAAACAAAAATAAATAAAACAGGGAAGAAAACTAACTCAAAAAATTAAATAAAAATCTTAGATAAATAGATCTCGAATTTAGATGAATTTTGAAATTTGAATAGGCTCAATCGGAGTTCGGATGCAAAAGATATGGCCTTTGGAACTTTGACTCTAAAGAAAAACCCTAAAAGGATTTATTGGATTTTTTATATTTATTTTTATACTTGAAAATCGACTTATGAAGCCATGCTGATGTCAGCCCTGGGAATTATGGAATTAAAATAAATCAGAGGAAATCCTGACATGTGGGACCCATAAGTCAGTCACACGTCTCACGGTAGACCAAATCCACCAAACCGAGCGTAGGACTTTGGATCAGGACTATCGCGTCAGTGCTGATGAGGTGGATGACTCAGCCGACACACAAGCGGTGAGGCCAATGTGGCACTGAGGTGGACGCTAACCCAGACTGCCACATCAACATCGACGGCGAGGTCCTAGAGTTTGCCCGACAACGGCAAACGACGGCTCACCAGCGAGGGTTGGTGGTCGCATTGGGTAGAGAGGGATATTGCACACGTATTGGTACTCGTTAGCACAAGAGGTCATCGGAGTTGACTGGCGGCGAGCTTTTGGCGGCGGAGACAATCGGGTGCTGTCGGATCTGGGCTCCGGTGGGGTATTTGTGGCAGTGAAGGGTCCTGAAGGTTGCTCAAGTGACAAGGAAGTCAACAGTGTACTCCACGGGGGCAGGGCATCACCGTTAGTGGAGAATTTCGAAGAATATGGCTGCGGCGACAAAAAACCTAAAAGCTTCAATGTGGCGGTGCTATATCTCTCAGGGTGAAATTGAGCTAGGGTTCGGTGTGCGGGGCAAGGGCGAACCCGGGGGCAACTTTTATAGGGCCGGGGCATGCCGGATTAGGAAATCCCCAAATCGGGCAAATCTCGGACTTGTTTGATCTATGAGATAGGGTTCGTCTCGGAGACGATTGAGTGCAGACAAGGATGCAGAAGAATAGGAGATATGATTTGGTAGCAAAATTCGGGAGGTTCTAGTTGGGATTTCTCTGTTGTCGTACAAGCCTCGAGCTCGAACCATGGCAGAATTGGCTTCAAACTCACAAAGACGAAGGTGAGTCGCAGATGATGACTCACGTGGGTCTACCCAGCAGCGACACTGAGACGCGGGCCCACACGTCACGGACGGCGGCGAGGATCTTGCGAGGCGAGGCGGTGGCGAACATGCGTGTTTAGGCGCCGCCATGCCACGCGTGCAATGAAGGATTGGGCCGGCGAAATTTGGTCCGAGAACTATTCTGAGATTTAAATTAGCTTCTCTATTTTATAAAATAGCAGAAATTCCAAATGGCAATAGAAAATAGCAAATGAACTTGGAAAAATTCTAGAAAAATCTAGAAAATATATCCAAGCACATGGAACCCAAATAAAATAGTTTTGACAACTATACAAGTTGGAATTATTCATATTAAATTGTTTTGATACTAAAAGTCCAAGTTAAGCTTTGAATTTAATTCAAATAAAATCAAATGGTGAATTTTCTCCTACTAACTATTCAAAAGATTTTTAAGACTTAGAAAATTGGGATGTTACAAACCTCCCCCTTAAAGGAATCTCGACCCCGAGATTCAGGCTAACAAGAGAAAAAGCTAGGAAACTCGGCTTTCAGCTCTTCTTCATACTCCCACGTTGCTTCTCCTTCTGAGTGGCTGCTCCACTGAACCTTGCAAAAATGAATGGTCTTGCTTCTGGTACGACGCTCTACGACATCCAAAATCTTAACTGGCTGCTTCTTATAGGTGAGATTCTCTTTCAACTCAATTAAATCCAAAGGGGCTTGTTCTTCTGGCACACGAAGGCACTTCTTCAGCTGCGAGACATGAAAGACATCATGTACTCCTGCCAACGACTACAGCAGCTCTAACTGATAGGCAACTTCTCCACGGCATTCTAAAATCTTGAATGGACCAACATACCTAGGAGCAAACTTCCCTTTGGCATGAAACCTTTTTACACCTCTGAGTGGGGTAACTCGAAGATACACATAATCCTCGGGTTGAAAGCGGAGATCACGATGACAGTTGTCAGCATAGCTCTTCTGCCTGAACTAAGCTATCTTCAATCTTTCTCTGATCACGGCCACTTGTTCTTCTGCCTCCTGAATAATGTCTAGCCCAAATACCAAATGTTCAACTATTTCTGACCAATTCAAAGGGGTTCTACAGGCACGACCGTACAACGCTTCAAACGGTGACATTTGTAGACTGGCTTGATAACTGTTGTTGTACGAGAATTCTGCATATGGCAAACTTTTATCCCAACTGGTATCATTAGCTAGAGCACAAGCTCTCAACATATCCTCCAACATCTTATTAACTCCTTCGGTCTGTCCATCTGTCTGAGGATAATAAGCAGTACTGAAATTCAAGTGGGTTCCCAATGCTTCATGCAAACTTTACCAAAAATGTGACGTGAACTGGGATCCATGATCCGACACTATATTCTTAGGCACAACATGCAACTGACAATTCGTGACATATACAACTCTATAAGGCGATCTCATGAGTAAGTGGTTTTGATAGGCAGGAAATGGGCAACTTTAGTCAAGCAGTCTACTATTACCCAAATCGAATCATGACCCGATTGAGTCTAGGGTAAACCAGTAATGAAATCCATTTCGATCTCTTCCCACTTCCACTCTGGAATCTTCAGCAGTTGCAGCAAACCTACTGGTCTCTGATGTTCTTCCTTTAGCTTCTGATATACGTCACACAAGGTGACGAATTCTGCGACTTCTCGTTTTAAATTTGGCCAAAAAAATCTATTCTTAACGTCTTGGCACATCTTAGTACTTCCAGGGTGAATCGAATACTTCGGATCATGAGCTTCCTTTAAGATTAGCTGTCTTAAACTATCAACATCTGGTATGCATATACGTCCATTAATCCACAGTATACCTTGGTCATCCTTGGTGAAATCTTTGAATTTTCCTTCTGTCATCTTTTTCTTGATGTCTGAAATTTCTGGGTCATTTGGTTACGCATCACGAATATGCTTCTCCAAGGTTGACTATACTTCCAAACTGGTCATAAATCCTTCGGATACAACTTTCAGCTTCAGCTTCTTGAACTCTTCATAAAGTTCTGGGCAACTTTCCTTTACTTCCAAAGCATTGCAGTAGCTCTTACGACTCAAAGTATTTGCGACGACATTGGCCTTACCGGGATGTGTAAGATCGAGGAGGCCGACTAGAGGGGGTGAATAGGCATTTTAAAACTTCTATGCGCTAAAACCGATTTCTAATGCGGAAGCTTACAACAATACGGTTTTGTACAATTAAAGCCTAAATCAACTAGGTTCAACTAAGTGCCCCAACAATACAAGTCAATTGAAGAATATTGCAATTAAGCAAAGACTTGTAAGCTATTCAATTCTAGCAATGTAAATAGCACAAAGCATGGCGAGCATTCATACACAATGAATGGGCAATTTAATACAAGAAATATAAATTGCACAATGTAAAGCAATAGAATGCAAACCACAAAAGACACGACGATGTTTTACTGTGGTGATCGGAGACTTGCCGGTCTCCCCTAATCCACGTTGAAGGAAACCCAAACTAATTGGGTCGGCTCCACAAATTAAGCCTTCCTCCGAGGTATCAACACCTCGCTCCACTAGGGTTGCTCTTACTTCACTCTGGAGATGGCGAGCACCAAGCCGCTCACAAACACCGGGCCTTCTCACAAGCTTCACTTGAGAAGATCACCGGACCACGACGCCTCCACGCCGTCTAGGTGTCGGCAAACACTAAGAGTAATAAGTCAAGCCCCTTGCTTGACTCTCACCACATGCAACGAATGGACAAGCTCAAGTGTATTCGAAATCTACCTCTAGATGCAACACATGCAACTAGAGACCTCTCTCCTTGCTCACAAGGTGCAACACATGCACAATTGAGAGGAGAAACTCACATTAGCTCAAGTGAGTAAAATAGGATGCCAAAGGTTGTCTCTCAACCGGCCAAGGGGGTATTTATAACCCCTACACCAAAAACTAGCCGTTTGGAGACGAAACAGCCAAAAACTAACCGTTACAGACTTGGTGCGATCGTACTGCATTGACAAGGGCTGGTACAACTGTTCTGGGCTGTCGTACCGCTCTTTTCATGCCGGTCGTACCGCAGCTCAAAAACAGCACAGACGACACTTAGTAAAAGGGTCATAACTTTTGACTCTGATGTCAGAATTGAGTGATCTTGGACTCTATTGAAAGATTATTCAGAGGGATACACAACCCACCTATTGGATTTGATCTTAAACACATTATATCAAATCAAAAAAGCACAACTCCAAAGAGTCACTACCACGATCTAAGTCCAAAGTATTAGCAACAAGCAATCTTAAACCATGCCAAGGGAAAATACATGAATCCCAATAATTTACAAAACACATTTGCAAACTTAGATCATGCCACAAGAAGTAGGTATATGGACTTCAACCATTTGCAAAACACATTTGCAAAGTATAGTCACATGCTACAAGGATTAAATGCATGAGCCTCGACTATCAACACATGATGAGACTAAAGCTACTAGACAAGACCCCTCTTAATAGTACGACAACCTATACTAGCAGTCCGGTCTTCCAACCAAACACCAAGACCGGTAAAAGACTAGGAACACATCCTTAGCCCTAGCTAGTCATACATTTGCCTTGATCATTTTCTTGAAGCTTGATGACGCACATATTCACTTCAAGTCCGGGTCATCATCTTGACATGCTTCAACCCATGATGCATCCTTTACTTGACATCAATCAACACATGATGAGTCTTCTCTTGACTTGATGATCAACTCATGATCATCTCTTCTTCGAGATCTTTATATGCATCAACACATGATGCATCCTCTTCTTGAACCTTTACTTGATGACGATCAACTCATGATGCCATCCGAAGTCTCCATTACCCTGTAACATAACCTATTCATCCAACTCATAGAAAATGTTAGTCCCATAATGATTAACATTAATTACCAAGATATACCTGCAATACATGCTTCTAAACAAGCCGTTGAAAATCCTGGACCGGTACTACCGCCAACCAAGTTGCGGTACTACCGCTTGGTCCGATCGTACCGCACGAAGGAGCGGTACTACCGATTGCAGGGTTTCCAATTTTGCCGAAAAGGCATGCTCTTTGGAAAATACATACTTCCATACAAACATCGGTACAACCGCATATCGGTACGATCGATTCTCAGAGGCGGTACGACCGATTAACAAGGAGAGCTCTGAGCCAAAATGCATCGGTTCTGGTTTTATTCAACCACCAATTAGAAATTGGAACGACCGCAATGCGGTAGTTCCGTAGTGTAACTCCGTACGACCGATTTCTGACCAATGCACTTAAAGTTTTAAATTATATACAATTTCAAAATCAAATGCATGCATGATCCTAAATTGATCCATATGGCACAAGAACATGCTATCAAGCTATAGTCATGATCTCTCTATTGTCATGCATTTCCATTACCATGTCGCCATCCATAAACTGGGACAAAGCCTTTAAACATCTTAGCACACATGTTAGTCCCACAACACAATTTCAAATAATTGAAGATAGATAAACATGAGTATGTATAAACTACACAAGTTATATATATACTCACATATAAGTATATATGAACTACACAAGTTATATATACCATGAGTATATACGAACTACAAGTTGTATATACTAAATATGAGTGTATACGAACTACACAAGTTGTATATACTCATATGAATATATTAACTACACAAGTTAAATATATTCAAGGAAATATGAGCATCTATGAACTACACAAGTATCATATGCTCTCATATACTCATATGAATATATTAACTACACAAGTTAAATATATTCAAGGATATGTTTCAAAGTAAAGATCCTCAATATATGTAGAAAGAGAATATGGATTAATACTAATGAAACCACAAAATATAGAATGAACTCCACCTAAATGTGTGCATACACAAATGTGTAATGGAAACATATGCACATGTCCAAGTTAACCTTTTTGGTGGAGTTTAACCTATATTTTGGATCCGAGGAATGCAACAAGATATAATAATAAGAAGAAGAATGCATACATCTTGTATTTTTCATCTTTATATCCAAACGAAACTAAGCAATAGATAATCAATAAAATTGTTAGTCTCACTAATAGAGTTGTCATTAATGAATACATACCTGTTTGGATTTTTGCTTTTATATCCAAGCTGAGACTAAACATAGTATAACAATAAGAGTGTTAGTCTCACAGTTAGATGTATCATTAATGAATACATACCTGTTTGGATTTTTGCTTTTGTATCCAAGCTAAGACTAAACATGGTATAACAATAAGAGTGTTAGTCTCACAGTTAGATTTGTCATTAATCACCAAAATCTCCATTAACACATAATGGCGGGTCTAGATCCTTCAGGATGGTAGTGGATTCTAAGATTATAATCCTTTATCAATTCTAACCATCTTCTCTGCCTCATGTTCAAATCTGACTGAGTGAAGATATACTTCAGACACTTATGATTTGTGCAAACTTCATAGCAATTACTAATGAGGTAATGATGCCCAATCTTTAAAGCATGCACTACGGCAGCTAATTCCAGATCATAGGTAGGATAATTCTCCTCATGAGGTCTTAATTGCCTTGACGCATAAGCGACAGCTCTTCCTTCTTGCATCAGGACGCAGCCTAGTCCTTGACGCGAAGCATCACAATAGATATCAAAATCTTTTCGAATATCCGGTAGAATTAGCACTGGGGCTGAAGTCAAACGTTTCTTCAACTCTTGAAAACTTTCTTCACAAGCGAGGTCCAAGTGAACTTTTTCTCCTTCAACAATTACGTAAGAGGCTTAGCAATCATTGAGAATCCTTCGATGAAACAGAGGTAATATCCTACCATTCCCAAGAAATTACGAATCTGAGTTACAGTCTTGGGCCACTCCCAATGTAACACTGCTTTAACTTTACCGAGGTCAACTACTACTCCCTCGGCTGTCATCACATGACCAAGAAAATCGACTTTGTTTTTCCAGAAATCAAACTTGTTGAACTTAACATACAACTAATGCTCTCTAAGTTTCTCTAGGATTAACCTCAGGTGTTCAGCGTGTTCTTCTTCTGAGTTGGAGTAAACCAAAATGTCATCAATGAACACAACTACAAACTTGTCAAGATATTCCATGAATACTTTATTCATCATGTTCATGAAGTAGGCAGACGCGTTAGTCAGACCAAAGGACGTGACTAAGAATTCATAATGTTCGTACCACATTGAGAAGGTGGTCCTCAGTATATCCTTAGGGAAAATCTTCAACTGATGGTAAAATGATCGTAGGTCGATCTTTGAGAACACTCTGGCTCCTTTCATCTGATCGAACAAATCATCGATTCAGGGCAGTGGATACTTGTTCTTGATGGTGACTTCACTGAGAGCATGATAATCAATGCATATTCTCATGCTTTCATCTTTCTTTTTTGACGAACAAACTTGGCGCTCCCCCATGGCGAAGAACTAGGTCTCCCAAAACCTTTCTTAAGAAGTTCTTCAATCTATTTCTTCATTTCTACCAATTCATCGGCTGGTATCCGATAGTGTCTCTTCAAAATTAGTGTTGTTCCTGGCGCTAGATCGATGACAAACTCGATGTCACGGTCTGGTGGCATTCCTGATAATTCTTCTGGAAACACATATGGATATTCCCTAACGATAGGTACATTTTTCAAAGAAATGGTCTTCAAACTGTTGACTAACAGATGTCAATCACGGACGGAGGTGGCTAGAAATTCCACTTCCTTTCCATTGGTATCGTCAATTATGACGGCTCTTCGGCCACAATCTAGCACAACATTATGCTTGGATAACCAATCCATGTCAAGAATGACATCTAGGGTTTGGGTGTCTATAACAATTAGGTTGGCTAGAAACTCAACTCCAGCTATGAGTAACTTTGCTCCTAAACTTCCCACTTTAGAACTTAGTTCTGCTCTAGGCGACTGGACTAACAGGGTATGCTTAAGACGCATAACTTCTAACTTATTCTTGGTTGCAAAAAACTCCAGAAACAAACGAATGCGAAGCTCCAAAATCAAACAATACTAATGCAAGTATTGAGTTTACCAAAAACTTACCCAGTACGACATCGGATGCTTCCTGGGCTTCTTCAAGAGTGACATGGTTGACACGTCCTCTAACCACAGACTGTGGTGCTCCTCCGACTGACCGACTACTTGCGAGGCTCCTTGATTGTTGCCTGGCACTGGTGTCTTGGCAGGCGTAGCTCCAAGGTTGAAGCGTACTAGAGTTATTGTTCCCTTCTGGGGCATTGGTTGGCGAAATGTCCTAGCTGACGGCAGGAATAACAGACTCTTGGTCCATTCTGTTGATTGCTTCCTTAGTTGGGGTTGACTGGTGCAGGGTTGCGAAAGTTTTGAGCAGCTGGGCGGGGTGCTGAGGTTGGTGCAGGCATCCTGAAAGAATTCTGTGGTGGAAAATGATTGAACTGCTGTGGAACTGTTCTTGCCTTCTGCTATGACTGGTGACTTCCCTGCTGGGTCATCGTGTATTTGCGGCTGTCTTCCAGTTCTTTGCTCTTGTCTTCTAGAACCAAAGCTTTGTAGACTAGCTCTTGAAAATCTAGAAAAGTATGGGCAATCAAGCTGACTTGTCATCTAGAATTCAATCCCTTTAGGAAATGACTCTAACGGGCCCTGTCTGTGGCAACATCTTCTGTAGCATAACGGGCAAGTTGGCAAAATTTATTGAGGTAATCAGTCACTGACATTCCTCCTTGCTTGAGTGTGCAGAATTCATCTTTCTTCAGATCGATTATTCCTTCTGGCACATGGTACTGACGGAAGACTATAGAAAACTCTTCCCAAGTGATATTCTGTGGCGTCTCATGTGCGGCACAGAAGTTTTCCCACCACTCGGTAGAGATGCCTTCCATCTGGTGAGTAGCATACAGAACCTTCTTATGATCACTGCATTGAGTGATTAGCAGCTTTCTCTCAATGACACGAAGCCAATCATCGGCCTCAACCAGTAAGACATGTCCAGAAAAGGTTGGTGGACGAGTCCTCATGAACTTGGCTAGCTTAGATGGTCCATGGTGACCATGAGCGAATGGGGCTCCATTGTGGTGATTGTTGTTGTTATTCTGATTGCTCATAGCCTGCATTTGATTCATCATGGTGTACATCAACTGGGTCAGAGCTGTCATAAAAGCTCCAAAGTTCTGCAGGTCGATTGAGGGTGCTTGTGGCGGAACTTCTCCTACGGGGGTTTGCTCATTGTCTTCTGGCACTAGGGTGCCAGAACCACTTGTAGCATGACGAGTCTGAACCATCTGGTGAAGCTCCATGGGTTAGATAAGGTAGCAAGCACAAGATGGATTAAGAATCTAGACAGGGGGTAGGTTAAACCCAACAAACACAGCTCAAGAAAATTGAACTGAAATACTTATATTAATAAAGGTTTTAGCATACTGCAACAAATGCCTAAGGGCCTTTGCAGCTTATACTCGCACACAAGGAAAACAACAAACCTAAACACATAATCTACCGCCTAAAGTGCGACACTTTTAAACTAAAACTGGCTAAGCCTGACTAAACTTAAACTTAAACTTTAGCGAACTCAGTCGCTAAGGTAACCTCCACAACCACGGCGGTGCTCCCGCCTGCTGTAGACCTAGAAGTAAGCTGGCATCCTTGCAAACTAATCTTGGTGCCCTGGAATTGGTGCAGTAGGAACAGGCGTCTTAGGTGCACGCACAGCTGGCTCCTCTAGCTCTACGGCCACTGATGGCTCCTCAGCTTCTTCTGGGTCTTCTTCGGGTTCTTCTTCTTCAGGGTCTTCCTCTTCTGGCTTTTCAGGGTCTTCCTTATGCTCATGCTAGCCGTAGAGGGTTTCTTCTAGAAGGGCAATCCTTTCTTCTGCCCTCTACAAGGTCTCGTAGACGCACTCCAGCTCGGTGGTCACTGTCTCTAGCGACTCCTCCTGTGCAGCGGCGAACTGAGCGAGATGCACCACTATAGCATTGCCTTCTCCTTCTGTGGATGGGTAACGTGCTGGTAGATCTACTGCTGCAGCTCTAGGATGGTAGCAAAAGACGGTGTCCTTCAGATCACGCGCGTAGATGTTGCAAATCCTGAGGATGGCAAGGCGTGATGACTCCTGGACTTCCTCCATGAAGTAGATCCTTCTGACGAAGATATTGAAAGGTTGGCTTGCCTTGGTGTCCCTCCTGGCGTAGATCGTCAGACGATAGAGCACTCCACAATCCTAACTATTCATGACTTAGTTGCTTTCACAGTACATCGGGCGATCGAAGCCTCCAACCACTTGCAGCAACTTCCAAAGTTCAGCAGCAAGTCATCCATTGCGCTCACCATAGTTCTGAAGAAGAGGCATCTGTCGAGACAGACGAAAGGGTGAGAATAGCTTAAAAACAGCGGGCGAGGAAAGATTCCACTAGTAGTTAAGTCAAGAGAGACATGAGAGGAGTTGAGCAATTGATTAATCTTATAAGTTAATTTTTTGCTTTAGAAAATAATTTGGACACTCTAAAACGGCTGATCTAACTAAGGTCAAGACCTACAATCAGTATGGCTCTGATACCACCTCTGTCGGAGCCCAAAAATGCAATTCTGGACCCTCTGTGTATAATGCACTAGTCCAGGATCACGCTAGTGCACACAGTGTCAGCATAGATGAATATCAATCCACACAAGCGATTAATAGCATAAACAACTAATTTGATAAACAAATAATCATTTTGACCTTATAGTCAAGTTTACATTTATTAAGCCACGCAAGGCTAGCAATAAATAAATAAGCAACGGAACAAATAACTTTAGCCGAATCCCATCAATTCGTCATAGGCAACCAACTAGGATCAAGACCCCAACGATCAGCACCTTCGTAGTAGAACTCCGCCTCAAAGGCAGGCAAAGACTCCTCTTCTGTTGAATGTTTGCAGCAAGTATGAGTACACAACCGTACTCACAAGTCATACGACAGAATGCAATGTATAGATACAGGCTTATTCCAAAGGAAATGGCTTCTGTGGTTCTTTTGCATAAAATCAACATTTGTAATTGAATACAAATAACAGATCGAAATGCAATTCAAAACAAATAAACAGTAATAAGCTAATAATTTGTTTTCACAAAGGAAACAAAGCTACTCAAATTAATTCACACAACCATATGACTTAGATCACACAACTGTCCCTTCCCAATTAGTTTTATGAAAACTACCCCTCGTGTGAAATCCCCGAGTATGTTCATGACCGTAGACACGGCTATTCGAATAGATTGATTAAAACTATGTAGATGTTGTACACTTTACCCACACGATACGATCAGTGTAGCTGGTACTAATCATATCAAAACTTTTTCGAACTTCATATCAACATTAACACTCCCAGTGTGCTTTCCCGTCATACCAACCTAAACACAGAGGTTTAGTATCACACACACCGTTGGATAGGGAAGCGGCGAACCGTCCTGCGATGCAACTACCTAGTAGTTCACACCTCCACCCTCACACAAAGCCTAGCCTACAACCTAAGTAATCAATGTCAAGACTCCGTAACTTACTAAGTTAAGCCCGTCCCATACTAGGCATGTGGTCGTACAGTAAGGTTCAATTCAATGGTGCACAAAGTTAAGTCCCTAATTGACCAAGATAAGACTTTCAATTTCTAACTATAACACACAAATTTTTATTCCCGTTCACACAGTCCACCAAAGCACACAGTTCACCCACTTGCCTCAGTCTAAATGCTTTTCCACCCTGTTGGTTAAGTGCAATACATGTCATCAATGAGTAATAGCACACAGTACATACAGTTTTATCACTTAGTTCGGATGCAAAAGATATGGCCTTTGGAAGTTTGACTCTAAAGAAAAACCCTAAAAAGGATTTATTGGATTTATTTTCCTACTCGAAAATTGACTCATGACGCCATGCTGACGTCAGCCCTGGGAACTACGGAATTAAAACAAATCAGAGGAAATCCTATCATGTAGGACCCGCAAGTCAGTCACACGGCTCACGGTAGACCAAGTCACCGAACCAGGCGTAGGACTTTGGATCTGGACTGCCGTGTCAGTGCTGATGAGGCAGATGACTCGACCAACATGCAAACGGTGAGGCCAACATGGCACTGAGGTGGATGTTGACCCAGACTGCCACGTCAACATTGACAGCGACGTCTCAGGTTTGCCCAACAACGGCGAACGACGGCTCGCTAGCGAGGGTGGGTGGTCGCATTGGGTAGAGAAGGATATTGCGCACGTATTGGTACTGGTTTGAGCAAAAGAGGTCGTCAAAGTTGACCGACGGCGAGCTTTTGGCGGTAGAGACAATTGGGTGTTGTCGGATCTGGGCTCCGGTAGGGTATTGGCGGCGGTGAAGGGTTCTGAAGGTTGCTCGGGTGATGAGGAAGTCGACGGTGTACTCCACGGGGGCAGGGCATCACCGTCGGCGAAGAATTTCGAAGAATATGGCTGCGGCAACCAAAAATCTAAAAGCTTCAATGCGGCGGCGCTAGAGCTCTCAGGGTGAAGTTGAGCTAGGGTTCGGTGTGCAGGGCAAGGGCGGACTCGGGGGCACCTTTTATAGGGTCGGGGCATGCCGGATTAGGAAATCCCCAAATCAGGAAAATCTCGGACTTGTTTGATCTACGAGATAAGTTCGTCTCGGAGACGACTGAGTGCAAATAAGGATGTGGAAGAATTGGAGATACGATTGGTAGCAAAATCCGGGAGGTTTTAGTTGGGATTTCTCCGTTGTCATACGAGCCTCGAGCTTGAGCCATGGTAGAATCGGCTTCGAACTTGCAAAGGCGAAGGCAAGTCGGAGACAACGACTCACGTGGGTCCACCCGACAGCGACACTAAGACGAGGGCCCACACGTCAGCGGAACGAAGGCAAGGACGCGCGCGTGAGCGAGGAGGACTGGCGAACACGTGCGTTTGGTCCGCTTCGCAGGCCACACGCGTGGAAAGAAGGATTGGGCTAGTGAAATTTAGCCTGAGAACTATTCCGAGATTTAAATTAGCTTTTCTATTTTATAAAATAGCAGAAATTCCAAATAGCAATAGAAAATAGCAAATGAACTTGAAAAAAAATTCTAGAAAATATATCCAAGCACATAGAACCCAAATAAAATAGTTTTGATAACTGTTCAAGTTGGAATTATTCATATTAAATAGTTTTGATAATAAAAGTCCAAGTTAAGCTTTGAATTAAATTCAAATAAAATCAAATGGTGAATTTTCTCCCTACTAACTATTCAAAATATTTTTAGGACTCAGAAAATTAGGATGTTACAGGGACCGTCATGTCATGTAAATGAGTAGTCTGCTCATATTTGTGCATATATTTACGCCATTCTTTCTTAACGTGTATGTATCTCAATATTATATTTGTTCCAAATTGACTCACCCTTGTTTTGTGCGCAACATAAAAATTTTAGGTCGGCCTAGAATATGTCGTGCTCGTCGGTCAAGTTTTATGCGAGGATATCGTAGAAGCGCAAGTGGCTTGCGAATAGGGCTAAACCCTACACAGATTTTTTATTGAAGGATGCCCCAGTACCACCAGAGTTTCCACGCTCGCAATGTATGTGTGAACAGCCAACGAAGATCATTTAGCCTAAACACCCGGCTACCACCGCCTGGGCGTACTACACGTGTGGGAGCGTCCTCGTAAGATAATCTTACGCGCACATCGTTTTTTTCACACCCTACGTTGAATTCCATAGTTTTCTAACTCCATGTGCGTGTAATGGCAGTCCGAGATGAGTTGCAACTTCTTCCAATGGATCGACGGGCTGAAGATGTACGATATGGTGTTCATCGAGCAAAAGTATACATTGAACTACGTGATACGAGCTGAGACCTTTCAGCGATGGAAACCTTACGTACCAGACCCTATTGAAAATGCACCAGAAGAACCCAGGACAGCCGGGTGGTGGTGGAGGACCCCCCAATCGGAAGCTGAGTGCAACCAGGCACAACACGTGATGGACAAGGGGAAGGCGCCTCCTACTGAGACTAGCGGCCATCACAGCTTCTCCCGTCGCCCGGGCGCACTCCACATCGAAGAGGTGAGTTATGTGCAATTTACATCCCGATTATGTATTTGGCCTTCCGTTGTTCTAACATCATGCAATCGTCCAGCCTGTCTCGCAGAACACGGAAGACTTCGACACACGCCACCGACGCGGGCAGTCCTAAGACAAGGGGGAAGGCTCCTGCTATTGGGTCGGTGGTCGTCGTAGCGTTTCCAGTCTCCCTGGCGCATTTCATATCAAAGATGTGAGTTATGTACAATTTGCATCCTGGTTATTAATCGGTCGTACGGTCTACTCACATTATTGAATCGCAGAACATGGATGACTATGACACTTGTCGTCACCGTGGGCAGTCCTGAGATAAGGGGAAGGGTCTATTGTGCCACGAAGACTAGTTTCAATCCTCTATTTTCCCGATTCCAAAAAAGTCGCGTGTGTATCTTAGTTGTTTTCCGGTTTGTTCAATCGTGCATGCTGTCATTTGAAATGCATGTTACCAAACCACACGGGGCATGTAATTCGCAAATCACAAAGTGCATTCCAAAATAGCGTCAATTTTCTTTATTAAATTTATGATTTCATGTCCAAACTATTGTGATTTGATGAATCCATGTGAACCTCGTTGTTTTCTGATTTCATGTTAGTCTGGATCCAATTTACTCGGACAATACGCACATAACATACAAAATATGCATACAAATATAGCACAATAAAGCGCATAACATATATGTAGTACAGTTACACACGGGATACAATGTGGCTCACTCATCTAAGCCACTCTCTGCTCGTAGCACCTGCGTGCATGTCTTGGTTTTGCATCGAACATGTCTCATGGGATACGTTAGTCGGTCCAGAGAACGCGTATCGGTTTGGAAGGGGTACAAAGACTGTTGAGTGGGCGAAGGTGCATCAGCAAGCTGACTCTAGCCTAGCTTAGTCTGTCCAGCATCATAGTCGTCCAGTTGAGTCATCCAAACTGGTTGCCACCTGCAATCACATCAATAATGAACGAAGCTAGAAATCCACGCCTCGATCGTTCGCCCCCTAGATACGCTGTATGCAAGTCCCTCCGTGCAAAGGAGCTCTGGCCATGACTGTGCGATGTGCCAGCGTTCTCGGAGGAGCTCTGCCCTTCATATGGTACTCCGTACTGGTCAATGTATGACAGGGGTGGGTGCCCTAGGTGCCACAGTCCAAACCCTAGCGCCGTGTACTGCTCCCTAGCAGGAGCTGGGAGGCTCATATCCTCATCAGTGGACGGATGGCCGTCACCCCCACAATCAACTGAAGGATGCAAGACGGAATGGTGTTAGGAGAAATAAATACCCAGGACATAAACTAAACATCTCGTACCTCCTGGATGTGCAGTGTAGATGACCGAGGGGAGCGCTAGTCTAAGTACGGGGTGCGGATGGTAGAAGTGATGCATCCTGACGGACATGCGGCTGGAGAACGATATGTTGTTAGCGGAACCTAAGGCGTAATAAAAAAACAGAACATAAATTTGTACATAACTTACCTCCCTATCGATCTGGAACGTGGATGACCAACAGGGAGAGCTACGACGCCTGTCGGTCTGACTTGGCCGTGATGACCTAGCAGTGAGCACGATCCCCCCACTCGATGTGCGGCATGTAGAACATTGTCTCTCCAATGACCGCAGGTCATGTTCTTTATTACATTCTTCGACTTCGCAAAGATGTGCTTCAAAGTGCTCAGCAGCCCTAGTACAGTGTGCTCTGGGCTACGAATGGTGGCCTCTAATGCGCTTGCGATGCACTGCAGCCGCTCCAACTGAAGTGAGAGACAAAACTGGTTTAGTAACAAACAGTACAAATATCATCGATTAAACGACCAAAGGTTGTAAGTATCTTACAATGTTGTCACACCGTGAGGCGCTGTGTCGATCGAACGAGTGGCAAAGTTTCTCCTGGTGCGTCACCTGCTCCGGACGCTCCAGTGAAGGATGGGTGAGTCTGGTGCACGACCGTGGTACGTACCACCGGATGTACTGCTAGTATGTCCATACTCCTGCAAGATCTCGATGTGTGCCATCTCCGTCCAAACCGTAATCCACTCATGTTGGACTGCTTGCCGGTCCTCAGCATGTCGGCCCACTCTCGATTGCCAGCATTCTGGAAGGATTGATGTTAGAACAGAGAATATAGGTATGAAGTGTAAATATTACTCGGATGGAGTTGGACTCACAAGTGGCACTACAACCGGACAGGGCAACAACAACATAGACATGTGTTGTTGTATGGTCAAAAAAGTGATGCTAGCACACCTAGCAACACAAAAGATAAGTGTTGTTACTGCTGGTGTTGCTACGGCAACTCTACTGCAACACATTAAATGTTGCTATACGAAATAAAAAGTGTTGCTGAGTAGCAAATAGCAACACACTTTTCTATCAGCAACAACATGTATTTTCATAGCACAACAACGTATTCTAGCAACACATATTGTAGCATGATATTGTTTAATATCTTTCTTATAAATTCATAGCAAAAATACAAATGAACATGGAATCAATTCATTATTCTTTATTGATACAACAAATAAACAAGATCATCCAAACATACTTTGGCACATCGACTTATTTAATTTGTTTCCATCTTAAAAGTCTAGGCAACAAGTAATATAGGTCATCAATCGACACAGTCAAAAGCATTCTTTGGCCATCGATTGACACTCATACAATAATTCACATGACTCCTAATGAAATAAAAATTGTACAAAACTTTCATGTAAATATGAGACTAGTTGTCTTGAACTTGTTCCATCACTACACACATAAATTAAAGTACTTCAAGTTTTCTGGACAAAAATTTCAAATGTATGCATTATTGGACAGCCTCACCATAAAGGAAACAAAAACAATGGTAAGTAATTTGGAGTTAAATAGATATGTGCATTGAAATTGAAGCAAGATAATAGGAATGTAAACATTTAAAAGGTTAGTCGGGAGGGGGCACGAGCTGGTACAAATCAAACTGTCGCATTACGCGTTGCGGCGTGTATGGCTCCGCCATATGTGCAAACACCAGGTGGCAGGTCGTCGCCCATAATCTGGCGTCCTACATGCATTGCACGGACAGCCCGTGTAGCACTACTGTGTCCATGGAATCTGGGTTCCATGGAGCCCATATGATGTCATTGTCGTGCAACGACTCGAACTCGTTGTGGAACAATGAGTAGCACTTCGCCGGTCTGTCCTTGGCCTAGCATAGCTGGGCAGCAGTCCACGAATAGCCCATAGTGGGACTGTCTCTGGGGTCATACAACTCAGGGTACGGGTACACTACTTTCTTGAAGGAGGGTAGCCCAACAGGGAAGTGCTCCCAACTCCATAGTTGTAGTAGCACGTAGCATATGGCAACGCTCAGTTTCACACCCGTGTCATGCCCCAAAGCATCACACACCCCCCGTATGTGACTCAAAGGATGGCTGATCCCCAGTTGTACTGAGGCATTGCCCTAGCCTTGGCGATGCGAACGAAGCTGGGGTGCACCCAATCGCCCTGTGTGGTAGGAAATAGGACTGAACCAACGAGATGAAGAAGGTAAGCGACGAGTTATGTTCTAACAACCTCGTCGGGTGCATCCTTCGGGCATTGACTGAAATACCTCAACCAAGTCCGAGGAACGCCATGGGCACTGTCCGGGATAGGTATGCCGAACCGATGCCCCAGCCTAGCCTTTCAGTCCGTCGACGAATGGGCTGGAACAAGTGGCTCACCCCGGATCGGGAAATCGGTCAAGAATGAGACATCCTAAAGAGTGACCGTCATCTCACCCCACCAAAAGTGGAAGGTGTGCGTCTCGGGTCTCCACCTGTCGATAAGTGCCAACAGTAGACTACCATCCACAATGAAGTGGCGTCTGACGAAAAGCAGCCTCACAAAGGGCAACAGGCTCATGTCCCAAAGGATTGCGATGTAGCGAGCGTCCAGCTGCCAGTAAATCCCTACCAGACCGAAGCACCAGTGGTGGAGGGTCATCTGCGTCCCCGGCGATCCACGACTTGCACCGGCGATTCTCGTCTTAGAAGGGTTCCGGAAGCTCCGGTAGAGGCATGGCTTGCAAGAGATGGAAGAGACAGATTATTTACGAAAAAATTTATAATGATGATAAGTTACTAGAAATAAAAAATGATGAAAAATACAGATAATAAATTAATATCCACTAATTAACTACGGTCAAATTAATTACGACTAATTAAGTACGATTAAATTAGTTGTGACTAAATTAATTAAGAGTAATTCCTGTGTTACATAATGACAACTACATTATTCATGGCTAAATTAATTATGATGAACTAAATAGCACTAAAATAATTATGACTGGTTTATTACCACAGATTAATAACAAAAAATTAATTACGGCTTACTAAGGCCACTAAAATACGAGTAAATTAATTATGACTTATTAATGATGGCTAATTAATTAAGGCTTAATTCCAACTAATTATTTACAACTGATTAATTAAGTAAAACTAACTAATTATGACTAATTAATTGGTAACTAATTAACTACGCCTGACTAATTATAACTAATTAATTACATAAGATTAATTTAACTACGGCTAATAAATTAATACTAATAAACTCACACAAATTTTATTAGAAAAATTTGAAAATAACTAAATTAAGTATGCCTAAATAAGTACAACTAATTAACTATGAACATTTCATTACGACTAATTTACTAACCGCATAATTAATAAAGAAATTACGTACGAGGGAAAAATTACCTGCTAATATGGCTGCTAGTGATGGTTGTAAATAATGCTTAATTGTCTGCGAAAATGAAATTGACAGAACTAGCGAGGATGAGAGAGCGAGCGAGCGAGAATGAGAAACGAAATCGCCATCGCCTTGGAATTTATAACCGTTGCGGGAGGAATCAGATTCCCTCCCACAACGACGTTTGCATGCATGCATCTGCAGACAAGGATGCGATGGAGAGAAGAATAAAGGGTAAAGGTGATGGCGATGGGGAAATGATGGATGGTGACAGGCGCGTGTGGATGAGGTTTGGGAGAGAAGGGCTTGCATGCATGCATGAGACAACGTTGTCCGGGTGTGTTGGTGATATGCCCTAGAGGTAATCATAGAGATAATTTTCTCACGTCTATGTTTATGAATTATTGAATAAATGCTATTATATTCCTTGAATGAATCATCAGTTATAAAGATTAACAAGTATGTGACTTGTTGGTGAAGCTCTTTAACTTATATAATGTCGTTCTAAATGCATCCCTAGTCGGATCTCACTGGTCGAAACACCAGTGACTCTACAACCAACACATGTATTGATTGATGACCATGTTTCACCGGTCATGGATATAGGGATATCAAATCAATAATATGAACACATGTTAGAGAACATGAGGTTGGATAGACCCACCTTGAGACACTGCTGAGATTGTTATGATTATATGTATCATCAGTTGGTCTCAAGCAATAATAATGTATAATCCTTAGACCTGAGATCGACATGGTTTCCTACATGTGTAATAGCACTCTTTGGGGGTTATCAAACGCTACTCGTAACTAGGTAGTTATAAATGTAACTTTCGGGTATGCTATGAAATATGCGGAAGGATGTGACTAGTCGGATATGGGATTTGTCCCTCCTAATATAACAGGAAAGATATCTCTGGGCCCCTTGAAGTGGTCGGATAAAGAAAGTGTATGGCTATGCCGCTGGTTGTTGAAGAGTTCGACCATATGAAGTTATCCGACACTCGATCGGGAAAGTATTGAATAGTCCATGGATGACATAACATCTCACATGAAGTTTAACCAGATATCATGAGGCAAAGGCAGAATACACTAGTAGGTCGTTTAGTTCGATCAGTTACGAACTGGTCGTATGGAGATATGAGCTGGTCGTATGGAGATACGAGCTGGTCGTAGACTGATCGAACATAATCACAAAGTGGTCGAAATCTGGTCGTAAGCAGTTACGAACTGGTCAAGACTAAATATGAACTAGTCGTATAGAGATATGAGCTGGTCATTAGTGATAAGGACCTAGTCGTAGATCATATTGCATTAAGGTTTGTCCGATATAATTCGTGTGTTCGAAAATCGTTATGTTCTGCTAGGAACCGCTAACGACTTGTGGTCGGAAAGGGTTTCCGAGTCACAACTGATTACGTATGAACCTACAGGGTCACACACTTAACGGGTTGGAACAAAATGTGTTCGGATAGGATCCGTCACAGACACTATATAAGAAGATGCTTAAGGCTGTCAGGAGAGAACAATGAGACGACAGGAGAGACATAAAAGTCATGACTTGAGTTGTTCCACCGAAACCCTAGCCGCCATCTTCTCGAGAGAGCCTTTCCATGCGACTTGGTGCTAGCACACTGGCGTATGGTGTTTCTCCCCTAGACAGGTGGATACTGTAGAGACACTACTGCGGTTGTTGTTGCGCTTGAGCACAATCTGTGATCTTCACAAGGAACTGAAAAGGTAGACGATCGACTCGCGAGGACGCTGGCCGATCGACTACGACCACTTTATCGATGTGCTCTTCGCTGGATCAGGCTACTCCAACTATTCTTCCGCTGCATTGCGCGTCTAGTGGTAATGATCTGTGATCATCTACTTGCTTAGCTTCCTAGTTTACGTGATATAATTTTTGAATTGTGAGCTAGTGTAGCCTACCAGTATCCCTTCAAGGTGGTCGCCGTGCGGTCAAGTGGGGGTTGTGCGGACACGACGTGTCCGTACGGTGGCCGTGTGGAGGAGGTGCGTCCGGACGGTGGCCGTGCAGAATTGCACATGTGATAACATGAGGCTCATCTAAACTGCCATATTGACAAATACCACACAAAGAAAGTCACATTCATATGTGCACCACATATCACCAAGCAGGTGAACAACCAATTCCTGCACATGATGGTTTGAGTTGACGCTTGGGGGAGAAAAAATGACAGCAAAGAAATTAGGCTTACACAAAACTTCGTTCGATATGTGCACCACATATCACCAAGCAGGTGAACAACCAATTCCTGCACATGATGGTTTGAGTTTGACGCTTGGATGAGAAAAAATGACAGCAAAGAAATTAGACTTACACTCACCGGCCCATGCTCGCCTTTTCCCCCGACAGGAGCGGATCCGCGAGATACGCGTCGGAATCCTCGCAACCCCAAGTGACAGCGAATTCGGACGACGACGGTCCACCCCCTCGTGGAGCCAACGCCAACCGACCGGTAGCCGGTCAAAGCCCGGCCCGGGCCCGTCCGTCCCGCTCCTCGTGCAGTGCAGCCGTGCGGCGTTACGAGGAGAAAAAAAAGGCGCTAGTACTCCGCGAGATCTCAGCGCCGGATTCGACCATCGAGTTCGTCCGTGACCGCGCGGCGCGGAGTGCTGCTGCTGCTGCTGCTGCACCCACCTGCCACCCCACGTTTTCTGCCGGAAAAAGTGGAAATAAATTCGGTGGGCTGAGGCCCCGTCGCCTGCACCGCTCATCCGAACTCCCTGCATCCAACGGCCCTCCCAGCGAATTTGCTTCCGAAAAAAGTACTCGGGGAGGAGAAACACACGGGGCGCACCAGTGAGGCAGTACGGTGCAGCACCGGGTCCAGAGTAGGGATGGTAATATGGTCTATTCCTCATTCTTTGACGAAGAATTTACCTATTAAAAAAATAGGAATGGAGTTATTTCTTCATTCACAGAAATACTAATATGCAAATATAATTCTCTATCAGGTGAAGCGGGGATGGAGTCATTCTCCTACTCTCCATCCCCGCTACCCACATAGTCCCCCTATAAGATATGTAGGTCACTAGTCTACTACTGTACAACCCAATAAAGCGATAGCTCTCTTTTGCATCTTTTACTTTCTAGATGCTAATTAATCAAAAAATATTATCATTTTAGCATTGCATGTCGATGTTCATACTAATTTTTATAACATTATGAATCTTATTTTATCTTTTTTGGATCTAATTTTTGGGTATGGGTCCCCGTGGGACCCCGATAACCCGATGAGGGATAGGGACAGGAAGAATAGCACCCGGGGACGAGGATAAAGACGGAGATGGAGAATTTTTTTTCTCTCGAAGATAGAGATATTCGACCACTCCTTGACA
The DNA here is from genome assembly GCA_036346255.1 of Ampelocalamus luodianensis. Classification (NCBI taxonomy): domain Eukaryota; kingdom Viridiplantae; phylum Streptophyta; class Magnoliopsida; order Poales; family Poaceae; genus Ampelocalamus; species Ampelocalamus luodianensis. The sequence continues at coordinate 57,713,006 of CM070617.1, read as the reverse complement.
GAGAATAACCCGTTGTCATCCTAGTCCAGAGGTGACCGCCAGAGGATCCATTGCGTTTAGTATTTACGATGAACATCGACTGAATCTCTCTCACAGAAGATATCAAACAAACTTAAAGCTTGCTCGGAGCATAAAAATATTAAAAAATACAGAAAAACAACAATTCTTATTCCAAATTTTATACTTCTAGATTGTTGTCCCCAAGATAAAAGGAAGGTGTGCAGTACACGCATCACCACAGACATGGTTGGGATTTATCACCTATGTATTCCCTCATCGTAGGTTATGCGTTTTTTTACCTTAGCTTAAAAAGACAAAATAGCAAAATTAGCATTTATACGAATGAAATAGCAAAAATAATACTCTTATCATGCAAAATCACTACAGTTGGCTGTCGTGAACTGGGACCGCGGCAGATCACTGGGCGTGAACCTACTGTGCTACCTGCTGCACAGAAGTGCTCTGGTGCATTGCAGGTAACCTGAAGTGTTCTAGGAGCAGTACTGTAGGCGACATATGTCGCTTTCCTATCCATCCGTGACGCCTATTTTTTGCCATTTCGTCAAGAAAGTAGCTAGATTTGCTATTTTGTCACAAAAACAGATCAAATGAGACAAAAGCTTGTAGGTTTTAGCCCTGTTTGGAAGGCGAGATTTTTTTTTATTCTCGTGGGATTTTGCAATGATTCTTGTGAAATTCATGCATTTGGAACACAACTCCATGAGGAATTTATGGAAACAATAAAATTCTTATAGATAATAATGGAATTTGATTTCAATTTATAGGGCTGTTTGGTTTGCTTTCAATAATTGTCAATGCTTATCTTACTAAATTTGGTGGTAGAATTTGGCAAACATTTTGTTTGCTACCAAACTTTGACAAGATTCTCATTCTCCCTTAGCTCTCTAGTCTATTTTCTTGTCAATTTTTGCCAAAACATTGATAACCAATTTGGTTATTAAATTTTGGCAATACCGAATTTTGGTAAGGCTTATAGTGCAAATTTGTGAAAAAAAACCAAACGGTCCGGTAATTTCTCCAAAATATCTTGTATTTTGTGTGCACCCGGACCAAAATTTGCCATGGAGAACCCACTAGCAGAAGTAGCTCAGACCGAGTCCCCTGAGAAATGAAAGATTCTTTCCCTCTGCCCTCGTGTTGTCGCTGTCTCACGTCCTTTCAGCTAATTTTTTCTCACTCGTGTAGACATCTCCCGACGCTTTCAAATTTTTTATTTGTTCAATGCCACGTGTGTTTCACTAGAAAAATAAAGGACGGTAAGATCTTTTGAGGAAATAAAAGACTAATAATATTTTGCATATATGTGCACGGAAATTGTCCTGAAGATTTCTGCATTTTGTCATTTCTAGGTTCTACCTAAAATGGGACTTGTTAAATTTTTACCACTGGGTGAACTACGTACCTCTCTTAATACTTCATTTCTAAGTACAGGTTAGATCGAAAATGGTAAAACTGAAATATGATGAGAATTTCTATGCTGGTGTTTATAACAAACTATATGATGAGTAATGGACGGTGGAAAAAAAGTATATGTGAAGTGTATATAAACAGAATCGCTTGTAATACATATAATCACTCCAAGTTAAACTGCTACTCCCGTACTTCCATCCCACATTTTTTATGTTTTAGATTTATGCAAGCTTTTATTAAGTAAAAAGATGATTGCATGCCTCTCTTAAATTTGTGTATGTTTCTCTCATTAAATTTGTTTATCTCCTAAACTGCCCTTCTTTACTCTTAGTAACAAATGAACAAAAAGATTTGAACCTTGTTCAATGTATTGAAGGGATACGGATAGGCTACGATAGCCGGAAATTCAAAAAATTTACCACGTAAACCAGAAAGTCATGCAAGTAAGAGATCATAGATCGTTACCACCAGACACGCAGTGCAACAGAAAAGGAGTTGGAACATACCGATCCAACGAAGAGCGCGTCGGTTAAGTAGTCATAGTCGATCGTCCAACGTTGAACACATCGATGCAGTGGTCGTAGTCGATCGTCCAGCGTTCTTGTGAGTTGATCGTCTCCTCCAGCAACATCTGCAGTTCCTTGTGAAGATTGCATATCGTCCTTAAGCGCAATAGCAACCGCAGTAGCGCCTCTACGGTATCCACATGTCTATGAAAGGAACACAGAACGCTGGTGTGCTAGCACCAAGTCGCACGGTGGAACTTTTTCGAGAAAATGGCGGCTAGGGTTTCGGTGGAGTAACTCACGTGTCTCGCGTCTCTCCCAATAGCCTCAACCATCTCCTTATATAGTGTCCATGATAGATCCTATCCGAAAACGTTTTATTCCAACCCGTTAAGTGTGTGACCTGTAGGTTTATACGTAATCGGTTGTGACTCGGAAACCTTTTCCGACCACAAGTCGTTAGCGACTCCTAGTAGGACATAACAATTCCCGAATACACACAAATTATACCGAACGAACCTTAATGCAATATGAACTACAACTAGGTCCTTATCACTAATGATCAGCTCGTATCTCTATATGACCAGTTCATATCTGGTCTTAATCAGTTCGTAACTCTTTACGATCAGGTTTCGACCACTTAGTGATTATATTTTGACCAGTCTACGATCAGCTTGTATCTTTATACGACCAGTTTGTGACTGTGTACGACTAGTCTATGATCAGCTCGTGTATTATACTTTTGCCTCACGATATCTGGTTGAATTTCAGGTGAGATATTAAGTTACTCATGAACTATTCAATACTTTCTCGATCGAGTGTCCGATAACCTTATGTGGTCGAATTCTTCGACCACTAGTGACATGAACATTTACTTTCTTTATCTGATCACTACGAGGGGTCCAGAGATATCTCTCGCGTTATGTTATGAGGGATAAATCACATATTCGACCAGTCATATTCCTCCGCATGTTTCGTAGCATACCCGAAAGCTACCTTTATAACTATCCAGTTACGAGTAGCGTTTGACCACCCCTAAGTGTACTATTACACATGTAGAAAACTATACTAATCTCAAATCTAAGGATTATACATCATCATTGCTTGAGACCAACTGATGACACATAAAATCATAACAATCTCAACAGTGTCTCAAGGTGAGTCAATCCAACACCATATTCTCTAACATGTGTTCACATTATTGATTCGATATCCCTATATACATGACCGATGAAACATAGTCATCAATCAATACATGTGCTGGTCATAGGGTCACTGGTGTTCCGACCAGTGACATCCGACCAGAGATACAATTTAGAACAACATCATATAAGTTAAAAAGAGCTTCACCAACAAATCACATACTTGTTAATCTTTATAACCAATGATTTATTCAAGGAACATAATAATATTTATTCAATAACTCATAAACATAGACGTGATACAATCATCTCCGTGATTGCCTCTAGGGCATATCACCAACATGTATAATCTCAAGTAAGAAAAAACATTTTTCCACACTAAAACACCAAATAAAAAATAACAAACGATGTACAATTTTTCAGATCGCATGGTATAATGGCCATGTTTATGAGATTAACTTTAAGGTGCGTAGATTGAAGAACATCTTTTGCATTACAAGAAATATATGCCCTATCATATATGATATAATGATTTGTTTGATGTTGCATCAGCGTAGCTGTACATATGGACATGGACGATTTGAGATCATTTGTGCACATATGGACATGGACGATCTGAGCCTTCAAATACGAATCCCATGGCCGAGATCGAGCAAGCCTCCCATTTCACGCCACTATGCGAAATCCCCTCGCGCAAAGGCAATTCCTCTTCAATTTGCCCCTGCGCTGATTTGCCCATCATGCATTCCCCCCAACCCTTGCGCACTAGGCTTCGGAGGCCCCGCGCCGCCACCCTAATCGTTGTTTCCTGTGCTGAGTTCCCCCTCTGCACCGTGCCTAGCCACCTGTGCCGAGTCACTGCGCCCCAGTCACCGCAACTCTGCCCCATTCACCGTGCCTTGCGTCGAGTCCTGCGCATGTTCCGCCTACGCTGATTCCACCCTTTGAACTGTACCCAACCGCCTGCGCCGAGTCCCCCTCTACACTGCGCCCCGGTCAAAGGCCAAGTCCCCCTCTGTACTACGCCCCAGTGGAAGGCCGAGCCCCCCTTGCACGCCCTCTGAGCTCCTCTGCTGTCGCGCGCCCGCTCTGCCGCCTGTGTCATGTAAGCATTAAATTCCTTTCAAATGGATCGTGTAGTTGACAATTGATATGAATTGTGTAGCACTAGACAATTGATATGAATTGTGTAGTTGCCAATTGATATGTTGCTTATTGTTTATTTTTATTATGTGTAGCCGCATGGATTTAATGGAAGATGTGAGCAGTTCGTGCGTCCACTAGCTTTCACTACTACAAAACAGGTCATACTGGACGTCTCATCACAGACGGTTCCAAAGGAGCCGTCTGTGTTGAACTTATACAGACGGTTCACTTTGGAACCATCTGTGATAGGGCCGAATCACAGACGGTTGGTTCATATTACCAACCGTCTATGATACTTCACAGAAGATTGGTAATAAGAACCGTCTGTGATAGTTCCTCATCACAGACGGTTTATATTACCAACCGTCTGTGAAGTATCACAGACGGTTGGTAATATGAACCGTCTGTGATGAGGACACCTTATCACAGACAGTTTGGAAATAAAACCGTTTGTGATACTTTACAGACGGTTCAATTGTAGAACCGTCTATAATATGCTACTATCACAGACGGCTCTATTAAAGAACCGTCTGTGATATTATTATCACAGACGGTTCCATGATAGAATCGTCTGTGATATTTCTTTCCTACCTCTTCGTCTCCCGCGCGATGTGTCTCTTCATCGCACAACCGTCTCGCAACATGCGTCTCTTCGTCTCACGTGCCAGTTACTCCTAGTTCTTTGTAAAACGGAATAATTCACCGAAGGTTAAACCTCCCATCGCTCTTCGTCTTACGGTATTGAATACGTACACGCAGCAATCGCCAAGGTGAGCATGCAGAGCATGACGGCCAGCACCATGGCGAGGAGGTCGGTGATCGCCGCTCTTTCTCACGATGTTGTCGTCGACATCGTCGGCCGTGTGGCCGCGAGCTCCCCTCAGCCCATGGAGGACCTATGCAGCCTATGATTAACGTACGTACATATTTATACCTACAAAATACGTACGTACATACTACTATTTATTCTAACATCTTGAATTTTGTATGTACGTATATTGGAGTTGCAAAGCCTTGTACAAGGTGTCCAAGGAACGCGCCGTGGAGAGGTGCGTGGCGCTGGAGCGAGAGGAGGCGATGAAGTGGTAGGACAACGAGAGCTACCTCGCCGTCGTCAACCACCTGGCCGGCGCCGGCAACCCGGTGGCTTGTTTCATCGTCGGCCTCGGGCTTGTCTTCGCGCCACAAGACATGCAGCGCGACCTCATGTTCCTTGAACGGGCGGCCGTGGCCGGCCACAAGGCCGCAGCCTACGTGCTCGGCCTCCTCCTCTACACGGTCGGCGAGACGCGCAACGTTGGGAAGTACTACATCAGCCAGGTCGAGGGCGAGCCGACCGGCGGCGGGTGTGAGACGGCCAAGACCAACCGGGAGTGCAGGCGGTGCAAGAGGCTCGCCGCGGAAATGGTCCAGGCGGCGGCGTGGGGGGAAGAAGGCCGGGCCACTGGGCCGGGTGTGGGCGCTGTCGGAGGATGGCCACCGATGCAAGAGCACTGGCTGCGGTGTGGAAGGGTGGGACGACTACGTCATCTTCTGCATTTACGACTACAGGATTACGCATGAGTATGCCAGTTTCTTTGCAAAGGTGTTGGACTATTTGCCATAAAATTTCAGTTTTTTAGGTTTCTAGAAAGGTGGTGCAGCTGGACTATTTTCCAAATTAAATGAATTTTTAATGCACCAAATAACCCTAAACAGGAATTAAATCTATTTTCATATTTTTCTCGCGAACGCTCTGTAACATCCTAATTTTGGGCTTGTGCTTCACATGTAAGAAAATGAATAGAAATTAAAACTTTTTCTTACATCTTGTATTTCCTATTTGTACTGAACAATTATTGTACAAGAAGTTATGGAAATACGAAGTCACAAGTCTTTTGACCCAAATCTTGAGCTTTCAAAAACAATCTTGTCAAACCTCTTGATCATCTCCTGGAAATATTTTTCCTGAGTTCTTGGGATGGTATGTGACCCCTCTGAAAAATTTCATAATTTTTAGAAATTGTTTGACTACTTTTGGAGGTCAGTCAAACCTACTCAAATTCTGGTCAAACTGTGGGCCAGCACCTTGTGGAATTTTTGGAGGAAAATTTATAGCACAAAAACCTCTACAAATTTTACACAAGGTCAATAACTCAGCTGGCAAGCTCCTGTAAAAATTTCATAATTTTTGGAGTTAGCCTGGTACCACAATTAAATTCCCAAACCTCAGGTTATTTTAAAACTCAAACTCAGTCCAGTCCGACTGACTCGAGTCGACCCACCTTTGGACTCGGTCGGACCAGCCGACTAGACCTCCTCGGGCTCGATCTCGGCACGCGGGTGTTGGGCCCTTGATTTCAATCCGCGGTCGACCTCCCTAGGACCTCCTCATCCGCTTAAGACCTCCGCCTCGGGTGATCCGGGACGCCCGAACCACCCCATGCCAATCGGGATCGCCTAGGACCTCCTCGCCTTTGTTTTCTCCCTCACGACCTCTCGGAGGTCCGGTCGTCATGATTTTCATGCGCGTGCAGCGTGTCGTGGTCGAGCGATTGGGAGCAGTGGCTTGTCACTTTTGGTCCTTCCCAACGTCTCTTTCGCCATGCATTAAATGTGTCTAAGCCTAGCCCTAAAGAAGTCATAGCCTCTCGCCTTGTCAAATCCAAAGAGGTTTATGGCGATGGCATGGTTCTTGGTCACAGAGACTTTTGCCCACACCATTACCAAGCTCCTGTGCTATGAATAGCACGAGACCTCCTTCTCATTTTCTTTCTCTGTTCTTTGTTGTGTTTGAGCAACCTCGGTGAGTGGTCCTCAAACTCAAGCACCCAAGAACACCACCTCTCTCGCCACCATTGTCGGCTTTGGAACTCATTGAAGGCCTCCGAGCTCCAGGTGGTCCCATCAAAGTTCTTGGCTCGTCAATTTGTCATCTTGATCACCTCAAGCTTTCTCTAACTCGCCGTGGTTAACCATCGCAGGTGGACAAGTTGGGAGCCGCCTGGTCGGGATCACTTTCTTCCTTGTCTCGTGAAGTCCTTGGTCACGGGAGCCCCTTCGGCTTCCTCCTCTCCTCCGAGCTCCCAAAGACCTCATCTTGGCCCCGTAAGTTCATTCTAGCCTCCTAGAGCTCGAGCAATTGTCAGGGTAGGTCGCATCGAGCCTTTTTCGTGTTTTCGGTTTTGCCGAAAACTTGCACTCCTAGCCTATCTCTGGCTCGCCGGCGTTCAAGGCCGTCGCCGCCGTCGAGAGTGTCCCTGGTACGTCCGCGACGTTATTGTGAGTGTAGTGGTGCCCTTGGTCGGCGCCGACAAGGTCCCCATCGCCGGCGGTGAGCTATCAACCGAACTCGTGATTTTGTCGTGCCGTACTCGGACAGGTTTTGTGGTATTATGATGAGCATTTAAGTTGTCCTAGGGCCCAATCATTAGTGTTTAGTGTTGTCCGTGATGGCTCATTAATGCTGTCTGGTCGGCATAGCGCGCGTGCCGCTAAGTCCTAGGACCTCCTCGGGTTAATCGTGGCCGTCCACGACCTCCCCAGGTTTAGATCCGAGCCTTTGGCTCCTTTCCGAAAAACTTAAGCCTCCGGACCTCCCCCTAGTTTGATCTCAGCCGTTTAGGATTACCTCCAAGTAGATCTGTACCGTAGAGGGTTTTCCGTGTATTTTCTTAGTGCTAGGACCTCCTCGCTGAAATCCTGGCCGTTAGAGACCACCGTAAGTTAAATCCCAGCCGTTAGCATCACCCTCCGCCTCGGGGTCCTCTTTGCAAAAGACCTCCTTGAGGTCCTCTTTGTTAAAGACCACCCCTGGACCTCCACCGAGATCCTCTTTGCAAAAAGACCTCCCCTTGGTCATTTTGCAAAAGGCCACCCCTAGACCACCCTCGGGGTCCCCTTTGTCAAAAGTCACCCCTGGTCTTTTACAAAGAAAACCCCGCTCAGACCTCTTCGGCTCAATCCTAGTCGTTCACGACCTCCCCGGATTTAGATCTGAGCGTTAGATCTCCTTTGTAAAATCCTTAGTCTCAGACCTCCTCGCGTCGACCGGACCGTTCAGACCTCCCTAGGCCTAACCTGAGCCGTCTAGATCTCCTCCCGTTAAAACCCTGTCGCTTAGGACCTCCCCGAGTAGATCTTGGCCATCCAAGACCTCCTTGTGTAAATCCCAGCCGATCAAGACCTCCCCAGAGATCTTGACCGTCTAGGACCTCCTCCTTTAGATCTCAGAACTTTAGGACCTCCTCCTCAGTCTCAACCGTTAGATTTAGATCTAACGGTGGACCTCCTCACTTGATCGTGACCGTTAAAGACCTCCTCCGGAGATCTAGACCGTTGAAGACCTCTCCGTGAGATCTTAGCCGCCCGCATTCTCCCCTAGTGCTCGGGACCGCCAGATCTCGTCCGACGGCCACGACCTCCGTTAGGCGCGAGGACCTCCTTTGCGTGCGCTATGCATGCACTGGTCGTGGCCGTTGGATCCAATCTCAACGGTCCAGACCTCCCCAGTGCGGGAGGAGGTCTTTTGTGCGCTGTGCTTCGAGGTCCGTGGCCCTGCGATGCAAGATCAACAGCCCACGACCTCTCCTTTGTCTTTCAGTTCATTTGGACCTCCCGAGAGCTCAAATTTTCTAAATCTTTTAATGTTTCAAATTTCAAAAGTGCATAACTTTGTCATTTTAGCTCCTTTTTGAATGATTCCAGTTGCTTTAGCTCTGTTATAGAATGAACTTTAATCTGAGAATGAATTTAGGCACTGTTATGTAGCAGAAAATGATTTAAACTGCATGAACTTGTTTAATACAAAATGGTTGTCTAGAAATTCATTGAAGAATTGTAAAATGCATAACTTTTTCTCTGTAAATCCAAACTGAGTAAACTCAACTTGGTAAAATTTGTCTGTAGACATGCTTTAATATGAACTAGGCCTTGTCTTTATTCATGTTCCTGAAAAGTGATATATGCTAGTTTTAGAACTTAGAAAAATCATAACTAATTCATTATAACTCCAAATGCAGTAAACTCAACTTTGCTGTTCTTAGGATGACCTTAGCTACCTACCATAAAAATTTCAGACTCCAGATCATTCTAGAAATTTTTGCCATGAACAGTAACCAAAATTAATTTAATTAGGATTTTTCAAGCTGAGAGAAATTGTTTAGGGCATAACTTTTTCATGCTAAGTCCAAATGAAGTGATTCTTGTTTCTAAAATTGTATAAAATCAACCTCTAGCTGCTGTAGAAATTTCATGGGATTTGGATGTTCTTTGCTGTTGAGTTCCTTTTGGGTGTTCTTCGTTCTTATTGGTTTTATTGCCTTTTCGCGTTAGGTTCCGAAGAATTTATTGAACCTGAGCACTCACCTCTGCAGCAAGACCAATCCCAGCAAGGCAAGCAGTTTGATCATGTTAATCCCAGTATTTTAAGTATTTATGTTGTTTACAAATTCTACGTATGCATTGCTAGTTTGTGTTAAACTATTGTCGTTAGTTAACCTAGTAGATGCATTTCCTTAGCAAATGATTATTCTTTACTACCGTGAGCCAAGTTATTGCTGTGATTAGGGCTCGTGGATGAGCTCTTGTCACTTAGTAGTTCACGAATTAATTGCTTAGCCATGCTTAGCTTCCGGTAGAAATTGGCGGTTATCGACTTGTCGATAACCTTGATCACATAAAACTTATTATGATCTATGATTTCAGCCTTGTGCCATGTCTACTTATGAAAACTAAAACTGAAAATAAAATAATTTAGACTTAGGCACAATGGTAAGACGGTGTGATTTTTGGGTGTGACTGGAATGGTGCCCAAGTCAATTAAGGACCGAACATCTTGTGAGTACCTGTTATCCGAGCAATTTGTGCGTGCTAACCACACTAGAGGGTATGGGACCTCTCTTGACTTAGTACTTTGGCGTGTATTGGCTTCGGTCGCAGTGGAGTCGCGGGAGGGATGAAATTTGGGAGCATTGTAGTGTCCGAAAGACTTCCCCCGTGATGGCTGGTTGTCTTTCGGCTTGCAATGTAAGCGTATGGATTCCGATCCATACGAGCGGCTCGTGGTTAATACACAATATTGGAAAACGTCTCGTAGGACTTAGCCATGCCGGCATACCTTCGGAAGTGTGCTTTGTGGCTTAAAGGCGGTCTAAAGTGTGGGTACATTGGTACACCCCTGCAGGGTTAAAACTATTCGAATAGCCTCGTCCTAGGTTATGGACACGCTTGGGTAAGCTTTTCAAGAGGTAGACTACAACCATTTTAAACTAAAACTTGACGGGTGGTACGAATCGGGGATTCGTGCTATGTTGTGGTGACTATTGGGATAGTCACTTCCAGGTGGTTACTTGTATTTATCATTAATTCGCTGTTATTTCTTCAATAAAATAGATTTGCAAACTTGCTCTTAAATGTATTATATTATTGCAAATAAAGTTGGCTTTGTGCAAAATGAGACATACAACCTCCACCTAAATAAGCTTGCATATAGTTTATGAATAGGTCTGCTATTCCACACGTTAGTCTTGTGAGTACTGTTGTGTACTCAGTTATCTTGCTTAAATGTATTTGTTGCAAAGGAAAAGGTGAGCTCGATGGGCCTCACTTTTGTGAGCTGTGTTGTGGTAGCTTGCGGGGCGACTAGCTTGGCGACCTGGTCGGTTGCCTTGTGGGTTGTGTGGCTAACCGGTCGACTTTTGTTCTTAGCCATCTTATGGCGCTTTTGCTTCCGCTGCCATTCTTGTATATTGTGTCATTTGTCCGGTCGGCTCTTTTGTGATAACTTACTTTATCTATGTCCTTTACTAGACTTGTTAATGTATGTTGTATGGAAATGATGTGTAATTTTGTGATGATGTGCATGTGCTGCAATTCTGGGAAGCATATGCCCATCGAGGCTTAGAATGTTTAATTAGTAATGCTAGAACCATTTGGAGGTTAAGTGTTACTAGTTAAATATTCTTGTTGCATAACCTTCGATGATGCTGCCCTCCGGTCGAGATCGATTCCGTACGTAGGACTTGAGAATTCTCATATACCTCTCAAACGGGTACATATGACGTAGAAACACAGGACCACATATCTTTATCTCTTTCACAAGATGAACAATGAGATGGACCATGATATCGAAAAATGACGGAGGGAAATACATCTCAAGATGATATAGAGTCGTCACCACCTCGGCCTGTAGAGCATCTAGTCCTTGGGGATCGATGACCTTCTGAGCAATTGAGTTGAAGAAATAACACAGCCTCAAGATTGCCACTCAGACCTTGTTCGGCAAGATACTCCTAATTACAATAGGAAGCATTTGTGTCATCAGCACATAACAATCATCAGACTTCATACCAATTAATTTCAAATCTTGCATAGAAACAAGTTTCTTAATGTTAGCGGAGTAACCAGACGGACTTTGACACCATGCAAGCTCGCACGATTCATTTCTCGACCTTGGACATAGTATAGCAAGCTGGTGGAAGGTATGTTCATCCTTTATCGGTCTCTTTCGGTGCTAACTCGGTCCTTATGTTCATATCAACCAAGTCACGCCGTGCGTTAACACCATCCTTTATTTTGCCACTAATATTCAGTAAGAGACCAATCAAGCTATCACATACATTCTTCTCCACGTGCATGACGTTGATGCAGTGACGAACTTCTAAGTGCTCCCAATAAGGCAAGTCCCAAAAAATTGACCGCTTCTTCCAAATGTTCTTCTGACGGGTTTTTAATTTACGTCCCTTTCCTAAGCACAACATCGATATCCTTAACCATATCATAGACCTCTTTCCCTTTAAAAGCCCTTGGAGCTGAACTGTTCTCCTTATTTCCATCGAATTGTTTCTTCATCTTGCGATATAGGTGACTCCTGGGAAGGAACCTATGGTGACGCATATACACAGTTTTGCGCGAGTTGTTCAGCCATACACTCTCCGTAGCATCTAAGCAGTGCGGACAGGCTTTGGCTCCTTTTGTACTAAAGCCCGACAGGTTACCAAGGGCAGGAAAATCATTGATAGTGCAGAACAATATGGCGCGTAAAGAGAAGTTCTCTCGTTTGTACGCATCCCATACTTGTACCCCTTCATTCCACAGTGTCACAAGATCATCCAAGAATAGTGCTAGGTACACATCAATATCGTTCCTGTGTTGCTTGCCCTTGGATAAGTAGTGACATCAAAATGTACTTCCGCTTCATACACATCCAAGGAGGAAGGTTGTACATACATAGATTCACGGCCAGTGCTATGTCAGTGCTCATGTTACGAAAGGATTCATTCCATCTGTGCTCAACCCTAACCTTATGTTCCTCGGTTCGCACCGAACTCTTTGAAGGTCCGATCGAAGTTTCTCCATTGGCGTAATCAGCAGGTGTCTTAGCTTTCCATCTTTCTTACGCTCTCAGAGTGCCAACGCAGCAATCTTGCCTCCTTCGGTTCGCAAATAAACGCTTCAAACGTGGGATCACAGGAAGATACCACAACACCTTAGCAGGAGGTCCTTGCTTCACCTTAGCAGTATTCTTACGCTTGTATCGGGATGCTTTGCACACGGGACATACATGCAAGTCTGCATACTCTTTACGATAGAGGATACAATCGTTCGGACATGCATGTATTCTTTCTACTTCCATTCCCAATGGACAAAGAACCTTCTTGGCTTGGTAGGTGGTGTTGGGCAACACGTTTCTCTCCGGAAGAATGTCCGCTAGGAGACCTAACAACACCGTGAAACTCTTGTCGGACCAACCATTGCTCGCCTTCAATTTCAACAGTTCAAGTACGGTTGACAACCTTGTGTATTCCAGCTTGCAGCCAGGGAACAAAGGTTTCCCCGAGTCCTCCATTAAGCGCTCGAATTTACAAAACTCTCTCTCACTGTAGTTTCCTTCTTCATCGCGTAGCATCTGATCTAGATTGTCATCGTACGACCTATCCTCATCAAAAGCACAGTCCACATCTGACATATCGTTGACTTCCTCAGCGATGTCATCATTATTAACTTCCTCGGCGATGTCGTCATTATTAACTTCTTGTATAATCTGCTCTTCACCATGACTGGTCCAACATGTATACCCTTTTTTGAAACCCCTTCGAATCAAGTCCCCTACGATCTGCGCCGGGTTGTTAAAAATCTTCAAATTACCGTAATCAATGCATGGACAGTACATAAATTCTATCCCCTTATTCAACATATCCTACTCCGCGGCTCTTTTAAAAGCAATCATGTCATTAATGTACTCTTCACTCACACAGTTCGCACCGTACATCCAGTTTCGGTCCATCTACGCTACGCCCGTAACAATTAGTAGTGTTAAATTATATTAATAAACTGCAAATACGTTACTCCTCCTATTAACCAAATACACTAAAATTGATTAAAGATAAACCTAGAGCAATTATAAAGAGTTACAGATCGTTACCCTCGGAGCTCGCGACGAAAATTCCAAATATCCATGAGATTCCTCACTGGCCTTCTCCTTGAGCCACAGTGCAATGTGAGACTTAAGTGGACAGTGGCAAGAGAAGAGCCACGATCGAAATGCATCTCCCCCATAAGCTTATCCCTCTCACAAAACACCCACTGCCGAAACAAAACACTCATTCACAACACCCAAACCGAGAGCTACCACCAAAGCCAAGCCTCACAAAGCAAGCATGCAAGCCAAATAGCCATAAGTTGCTAGGGCAACCCACAACCAAAAACAAGGCAAGCAAAATAAGCAAGCCTCCTACAGCTAACACAGAGCAAAGCTTCTCAAGCCCCTCTATTCCAAAGAATAGATCAGAGGCGCTAGGGCAGGGGGTCTGTCGGGTCTTGATATTTATAGGGGTGGCATATCACAGACGGTTCTTATTACCAACCGTCTGTGATGTGAATATATCACAAACAGTTCTATTACTGACCGTCTGTGTTGAACTTATATAGACGGCTCCATGTTGAACCGTCTGTTATATCATCTATATCACAGACGGTTCTCCTTACGAACCGTCTGTGATATAGATGATATCACAGACGGTTCTTTAATATAACATGATTAAAAATGGCCGGCGATTGAAAGAACCGGTGGGTTTCCTCGACCCACACATGGTCTCTGAGCAAACCATCTTGGCAAACGCATCCTACGTCGAGAAATACATAACGACAAGATTGCTTGCTCAAAACGACAAGGACTACATAATGGTGCCCTACAACCAGAAGTAAGTGCTTCACTACTTGCTATACAAATTTCATTTGTACTTTATACGTAGCACGAACTTAGGTTTAATGACTATAGCGACATACATGAGTAGGCACCACTGGATCCTTTTAGTCATTATACCAAAGAGGAACCAGGTACTATACCTTGATTCCCTAGTCAAAAAAAGCCACGACTTCACCCTTGTGCAAGGAGTACTCGACAGGTGTGCTCATTTCCTCTATGCATAACTCTATTGTAGTCTTCCTTCGTTTGAAATGGCCGAGGTTAACTTTTTGGAAACATGTAGGTCGTTCATCTCCTATGTTGCCGAGGGAGGGCTATACAAGGGAACGAACGCCACACTTAATCACAGGACGCGATTTCCGGTACGTGCTACAACACAATAATCCTATATCATACTTCGTAATAATGCGTCTCGAACTGACTATACCTATATATGTAATTCTATTTTTGCAGTGCCAAGAAAAAGCGTAAGAATGTGCATTCTACGTTTGCCATCATATGCAGATTCTCATGAGTGCTAAGTTGAAGGATCCCGAGGTTGGTCAATCTCACAATAATTATTTTCTAATTATAAATTTAAATATATATGCTTACTACTTTACTCTTGCTAGCTACAGGTCTTGAATATAGATTTAGATTCACTCGTTCAGAGAGAGATCTCGGATGTTCGAGGGAGGCTCTGCACCTTCATCATGACGGATATCATTGATGCCGACGGAGAGTTTCACTACTCCATCAACACCGCTGAACGACCTTGAAATAATTGATTCATTAATTGTAATTCACTTTGAATAGTTGTAATTTAATTGTAACTCTAGCGACAATATTTGATACATATTCGTTTGTAATTGATTTTAAGTTATAAATGATCACTTTGAGTTGTTAACGATTGATTCATCAGTGATATTTTCTGTCTGCTTGTTTTCAGAGGGCATGGCTAGCAATTCCTGAGGCTAGCCGAAAATCAAAAAAAAATTAGTTAGGCTGAAAGAACTATCACAGACGGTTTGATTGTTACACCGTCTGTGATATGTGGATATCACAGACGGTTGGTAACTAGAACCGTTTGTGTTGTGTGGATATCACAGACGGTTGTTAATTAGAACCGTCTGTGTTGTGACTTATCATAGACGGTTTTTTAACCGTCTGTGATAACCGCCAGTTATCATAGACGTACATAAAAACACGAGCGGTTCGAACAAATGCGTGATGACGGTTCCGAACCGCTCTGTAATGACATTTTCTGTAGTAGTGTTTGCCAAGTCTCGAAACGGCCGATGCGCACTCTCTCGTTGCGAACTCTCTTTGTAAAACCCCTCAGAAGGCGGCCAGCATCCCATTATGTGTGAGTGTGCATACAATGCAATTTGTTAATTTGCATGATTAATATTGTTCTCAGGCTAAATCATCCTTACTGTTGCAGGGATCGACATCCACACCGGTAGTTAATGATGAATTGACACTTGTCGTGGAGATTATTTTTGAAGATGAGGATGCAGCCTTAGAGTTTTACAAAGAATACGCGCATGTTGCGGGCTCCTCCGTTCGTGTTGGACAACGGATGAGTACCAATGGTGTTTCACAATGGAGGCGGTACTATTGTAGCAGACGTGGCTGGAAGAAAGAAAAAGGTAAGGACAACTTGTGGAAGACGTGGCTGGTCAAAGTGAAGAGGACATATGAGTCTAAATTGAGTAGATGCAGGTGTGAGGTCATGTTTGGTATCAAACGGACTAAGGATAATAAGTTCATATTAGAGACATTTGTGGAAGTGGATAACCCTGGTTTTGTCTCACCTAGTAAGCAACACTTGATACGTTCTAATAGACAAGTAAATGAGAAGGCTATGGGTACACTGTTCGCATGCCATTAAGCTAGCATTGGCACATCTGGGGCATTTAGTTATCTTCATCTCAGTGAGGGTAGATTTCAGAATGTTGGATGCACAAGGATAGACTTGCAAAATTATCATCGTATTTTGAGAGAGAGAGAGAGTATAAAGTCCTTAGATACTCGGATGTTCCTTGATTATCTATCTAGAAATAACGAGAATAATACTGTATTTTATTTTGACTATGTTATTGATGGCAAGGGTAGGTTGGTGCATATGTTTTAGGCGGATACAACATGTAGGAAGAATTATGTTCATTTCGGCGAGTTACCCTCATTCGATGCAACATATAATACAAACCAATATTAAATGATATTTGCACCATTCCATGGGAGTGAATAACCATGGGGGATGTGTTCTATTTAGGGTTGCATTGCTGCTCAATCAGACAATTGAAACATTCAAATGGTTGTTCCGTATTTTCTTAAGATTTATGAGAGGTGTTGCACCTAGGCTTATAATAGCCGATGAAGATTCGACCATGAAGAAGGCAATTAAGCATATCTTCTCAACTAGCACACATAGGTTATGTATGTGGCACATCTTGAATAAGCTTCCAACTAAGATAAGGCCAGATTTGAGGGATAACTAAATCTTTTATAGTTGTGTTAATTCATGTGTGTATCCCTCGAAAACTCCAGAAAAATTTGTGTCACAGTGGGCAGCTATTATTTCTGAGTTTAGTTTGGAAGATAATGAGTGGCTCACCGGTCGGTATAGTATTCGGGCATCTTGGGTACCAACTTACTTTATGGGCATACCCTTGGTATGAATTCTTAGAACAACCTCAAGGTCTGAAAGTGCCAAATCTTTTTTCAATCACTTTATTGGTTACAAACATGCTTTGGTTGAGTTCGGGATCTGATTCGACACTGCAGTGGATGAACAAAGACAAAAGGATCTAAGAGAAGACCATGCCACCTTTCACACGAAGCCTCACTTGAAGACACTATGGGCAATAGAGTTGCATGGCAGTGAAGTGTTCACACATGAGTTGTTTGCTAAATTTCAAAAGGAGGTTATTACTGCCATAGACAACCGAGTTGTTGAGAGCACGACACAAGTATGTGACCTTAAAGTAACAATAGTGAATGAGATGGCAAGAAGGTAAGAAAAGTTACATGTGACACTAACGCCATGATTGCCTACTGCTCTTGCATGTTGTTTGGCACTCATGGAAGTCCTTGCCGTCACATTATCCTCGTATTATGAGGTGCATTGCTGAATGAGCTTTCAGGTCATTATATTTTGAAAAGGTGGACTGCAAATTGCAAGAGGGAGGTTGTATTTGATAAGAATGACAATGTTCTTAAGGAAAAACTCAAAGATCCCACGGAAGAAGAAATTAAAAAGTTGGCTTCGGAGATGCCCAAGGACTTGGAAGATTTGATACATCGAGCTAGACTTTCACTTCTGTACATGCAGAATGCGAGAGGGAAACTTAAAAAGTTCATGCATAAGATAAATCAGGAAATACCTACCTGATAACAAAGTAGAGTGGAGGAGGATTAAGAATATCTTGGGTGTGACATCTGTGAGGACCCCAATTTATTTGGCTTGTAATGCTTAACCAACCACCTGGTCCTAGCATCACAAATCAAATAAGTTGATCCTCGAGATATGTATACTTCCTAAAGCGATACACACCCTGTTACAAAATTAGACATCAACTCCATTCCAAACATAGAGTCCAAACACCACACTACCAAACGGAAGATAAACAAATAGTAGAGTTATTACGCATAAAGGCCGATGTGCCAAGATACACAAATAAACAAGAACGACAATGGAAGCAAAGTGCCATAAGATGGCTATAAACAAAGCCAATCGTGCCTCCAACCCACAAGGCATCCGGACCGACCGCCAAGTCTAGTCGCCCACGAAACGCAAAACACAGCTCACGTAGTGAGGCCCTGGGGCTCACCTTCTTCCTCCGCAACAAAACATTAAGCAAAGCACTGAGTACAAAGATTGTCTTTGTACCCGCAAGACTGACGTGTGAACTAGCGGCACTGCTCATAAGCTACATGCAGGCTTGGTTGGTGGAGGCCATATGTTTCATTTGCATAAAGCCAATTTTCATTTGCAATAATATAATACGCTTTAAAGGAAAATTTGCAATTCATTTTTTGTTGAAATAATCTGAAATAAAGATAGATACAAGTAACCACCTAGAAGTGACTATCCCAATAGTCACCCCAACATAGCACTAATCCCAGATTCGTACCACCCACAAGTTTTAATTTGAAAGGTTGTAGTCTAACTCTTGAAAAGCTTACCCAAGCGTGTCCATCACCTAGGACGAGGCTATTCGAATAGTTTTAACCTGCAGGTGTACCACTGCACCCACACTTCGCATCGCCTTTAAGCCAAAGCACACTACCAAGGTATGTCAAGCCACACCTAAGTCCTACGAGACTTTTTCCAATATTGTGTATTAACTACGAGCCGCTCGTATGGATAGAAATCCATACGCTTACATGGTAAAGCCGAAAAGACAACTACCTTTGCGGGTAAAGCTGGCAACACCATGCTCCCAACACCATCCCTCCCGCGACCTCCTGCGACCGGAGCCAATACACTCCAAAGTACTAGGTCAAGAGAGGTCCCATACCCTCTAGTGTGGTTAGCACGCCGAAATGCCTGGATAAAAATTCACTCACAAGATGTTCGGTCCTTAATTGACCCGGGCACCTTTCCAGTCACACCCAACAGATCACACCAATCTTACCATTGTGCCCGCGTCTAAATCGTTTTGTTTTCACTTTAGTTTTGCAATAAACATAGCACAAGATGGATCATAAAAACCATAATAATTTGATGTGATCAAAACCATCGACTAAGTCGATGATCGCCCAAATCTACCGGAAACTAAGCATGTCTAAGCAGATTGACCCGGATCTACTAAGTGACAAGAGATCATCCAAATGACCTCTAATCACAGCCGAATAACCTAGGCTCGTGTAGTAGAGATCAATATTTTGCCTACAGGATATGCATCTACGAGATTTAGCTAACCATTTTAACACAAATTAAGCGATGCATACATACAGTAAAACAAAATATTAAACTTTAAAATACTTGGGATTAATCATGATCAAACCGCTTGTTCGGCCGTTGTTGCTCGAATGCTCAATCATTGCAGAGGATCACTCTCGTGGTTACTGCAAATGTCGAAGCCTAACGTTTGAACAAATAATGAATAAGAACGAATAACATCGACAAAACTCAAACATTCAATAACAACAACACAAACCAAACTCACACAAAGAACCTAAGCATGAAGTAACAAAATTTTAGAAACAGAGAACAAATCATTTTAAGTTATTAAGAATTTTCTATGAATTTTCTAAGCTAAAAACACATCAAAACACTAGTTAATTACTTAACAAATTTTTATGAACAGAAACAGTATCTAAAACTTATTCTGATAATTAGTATACTAAAAATGAAATTTTACAGAATTGGTTTCACTGGATTTGGACAATTATTGAAAGAGATATACATTTTCTAATTTAGGAGATACATAAAACATCCTTTAATTAATTAACAGATTTTTACTACAGATACAAGGTTGAAACTAATTTTAGTAAATACCACATTTAAAATGAAAATTAACAGCACTGGATTCATGCGATTTAGATAAAAATTGAATTAGTTATGCATTTTCTAAGTTTAAATGAATTAACAGTGCAACAGAAAACACATTACAGAAATACTAAAGCATTTATTCCTTTTTCTACCCACAGCGAACTAGCCACAACCACAGACAGGTGGACCCGCGCGAGAAACGGCGACTAGGTCAAACTTGACCCAGCAGCGCCAACGGCGACGTCGAAGGCGTATTCTAAGAATACGTCTTTGACTTATCAAAGTGTACTTCTAACATATACTCACAGAGAAATACGTTTCCCAACAGAGAAAACGTAGTATCAAAGCTGCACAACCACCAACTGACAGCATGGACCCACATGGCAGTGAATAAGAGAACAACATAACGGTTGGATTAAAGGATTTCCTAAACGCGTTTAACAGAGAGGCCCACAAGTCAGAGACTCAAACTAGACATGATCAGTGCTAAACTTAAACATCACCGGCGGTTCACCGGCGCGCACAGAGACGGTGGCGCGGCCGCGCAGTGGATCTCGCAAACCAGTGAGTTTCAAAACGAGTGAGTGATACCTACGGGTTCACAGAGACTTCGTGAACCCAGAGGTGGCGACGCGGGGTCCGATGGTCACCGGAGTTGAGCTTGCGACGACCGGAGGCGGAGAAGAAGACACGGCTCCCACGGCGCGGACGCTACTGGGCTTCTAGAAGGCTCGGAAAGTGCGCCTCGGCCGCCTTGACTCGTGAAGGTTTCGCCACGATCAAGACGACGATGGAGCACGGGCGTGGCGGAAACGCCGCGCGGCGAATCACGCGACTTGAGAAGAAGGGTTCGCACAGCCTCAACGATGCACCAAAGATGGAAACGAAGTCACCATTAGATTCAGTGCATCAGTGCGATCCTAAGGGATCAAGTGACGAGGCTAGAGACTCACCAGAGCGCCAAAAAGCTTGCGGAGCCGAGATCACCGGAGGCGGAGAAGACGAACCCGCTCCCGGCGAAACTCTAGACGACAAGGATCCGGGATGGGCAAAATGGAGGCGGCGCTGAGCAAGGATCACGATGGTGCGGTCGCGGAATCAAGGGCGGCACTAACACGGTGATCGCCGGCTTCAACTCCGCCGAGACAAAGAAACGGACGGAGAAATCACGAGGAGCAAGGAGAAAAAGTGGGTGAGCTCGAGGCTTTATGAAGTCGGCGATGCCTCCCAGCCGGACACGATGGCAAAAAGGTGGCAGCGACGAGGTACGTGGCACCCATGCGCGAACGGCCGTGAGCTCCGGTGAGGTGCG
Source organism: Ampelocalamus luodianensis (assembly GCA_036346255.1). Taxonomy (NCBI): domain Eukaryota; kingdom Viridiplantae; phylum Streptophyta; class Magnoliopsida; order Poales; family Poaceae; genus Ampelocalamus; species Ampelocalamus luodianensis. The sequence continues at coordinate 57,691,801 of CM070617.1, read as the reverse complement.
GAGAAGACGAGGGTGATACTGACAGGTGGGGCCCACACGTCAGCGACGGTGGCAAAATGGCTCGAGTCGGGGTCTGGTGCAGCACAGATAGATGGTTTGACTCGATCAGGAACGTGTCGATCGTTGGATCGGAGATGGACGGTTGAGATTGGTGTGTGCATTCGGACAGGTCGACGAGATGAGTAGTGTGGACCGTTCGATCTTCATCGGACGGCTGACAGCCATCGGGCTCGCACGGTGCAACTAGGCGGTGCGACCGAGTCCATTAGGTGCGGTCGGACTCGAGCCCAAGTGGGGTTTGAACCCGAGGAACAGTGATTTCAGGTTTGAATTAGAAAGACAGAGAGGGTTTTGGGAATTTTTAGAGGTAGTTCCAGAGCTCCAAAAATTCTGAAATTTTTATGGAAGCTTACTGGAAAGGAGGAAAACCTTGTGTAATTTTTCCAGGAGTTTTCATGCACTAGATTTCTCCCAATAAAATTTACAAGCTGCTGTCTAGAGGTTTGACCAGATTTTAAACTAGGTTGACTTGGCCATTTGAAATAGCAAATGAAATCTAAAAATTGTGAGATAATTCAGGGAGGTAGATAAGATGATCAAGATGATAGGAAAAATAATTTCAGAGGATGATCACAAGTTTGAAAGCTAAGAATTTGCTGACAACAATTTCCAATCACAAGAATTAAATTCTAAAAATTGGAAATTGCTAGGAAAAATTGTAGAAACTCTCAAATGATTTCATGAGGCATCAAAAGTTTTTATTTATCCTCATAATTTACATTTGAAATACAAACCCTAAGTTAGGGCTGTTACAACATCCCTGATCAGATCGATATATTGTCGTCAACCGACAATCTCACTAGAGGGGAATGCAAGAGGAATTGGCCTAGTGAGAGCAAGCAGAAGAAGTCAAAGGGAAAGGTGGCTCGTATGTTTAGGACATGCAATGAGATCAGCACCCATGACAGCCGCAACTGCCCTTTAAGGAAACAAGCAAAATAATAATGTGATAAAGTAATTTAATTTCTTTCACTTCGCAAAGGTACATTTATGGGTTTTCCTGACTTTTTAGTTGCGTCCATCATTTAATCTTTTTTTTTTCCAAATGTTTCATTCTTGTGCCTACCCTCAATTGTACTAATGCATAAATGGTTCCTTTTCTACCCTAGGATATCTTGTTTCAGTGGACTCCTATATATGAATATGCATGTATACTTCACATTTTTCCCATGTATACTTAGAACCATTTTCCTTTGAATATGGACAAACAGGAAGAAAGCCTGATTTGAGTAAATATGGACAATCTGTTTTTTTTTTATCAATATGCAGATGCAACGGATGTGTTCCTGGGGATGCAGAGATAGAAGATGCAAAGTGAAGAGTTCAAGGAGGGTGGGCTAGGTTGATGCATCTTGTTATGGAGGCTTGTTATTTGCAAAGTACTATATGTACTCAATTATTGTTAGAAGATGCATGTAATTTTGTTTTATGAATTATCTTGATGTACTACTCCTGTAATTGTCGAGTTGAGCATATGTTGTCCAGTGGTATTGATTATTGAATGTATTGATGAACCATTGAACCTATCATGTTGACATTTCAGAAAATGCTGTCATGTTGACATTTCATGAAAAGTCTGGTATGAAATCGTGCAGGTTTATTTCAGAAATCCTGCTGATTTGAAATGCTGTCATGTTGACATTTGATGTGGTATATTTCTGCTGATTCTTGATTGATGTGAGTAGCTACTGCTTCTTCGAACTTGAAAACATAATATGCTGCTGCTGCTTCTCTCCAATTTCTGCTGTCTAGTTGTAACATTTCATGCTGTTTGGTTGTAACATATGATGCTGCTGTTGCTTCTCTCCAATTTCAGTTGTTGAATGAGGCATAAGTGAACAAACAACAGAAAGACAATCTTTAATTGGCTCATGATTTGACCTATTCAAACGCTGAGCCTGATTGGGCTTGAAAAGCCCAGTCTCAAATCGTAGGCCCGAGTTCGGTCCGGCCTGGAAATTGTTTTCTCCATTTAAATATATTATTTTAATCATTTTTTAGAATATAAAAAGTAACATTTAATTCATTTTTAGAATTTAAAAATAGATTTTTGATTTTTTAATTGCATTTTTTTTGGTAATTTGGGCTTTCGGGCTAAGAATTCAGTCCCAAGCTTGGCCCAAATAAGGTTGGGCTCGAGTTGGACTGACGTGCCGGGTTTTCCATGAACAGGTCTACTCATGATGCACTTTGTTTTCCAATAATGTAACTTTATCAACCCAAGCCAGATTATTGCTCTCAGCCTCATTGACACTATCTCATAGGCACATAATGCACTCAATTTTCATTACACAGAACATATCCTACTGCTACTTCTCATCGACATCATGTAGAGGCACATTACACAAAATGCACTGCATTTTTTGAGTTATGGATGTATGCATTGCTACCAGAACCATGCCTAGTCCATAATTTTCTTCCTGTGATTGTATTCGCAGTGCATACATCTAGAATTCAACACTCCCCTCAAGCAGTAATTACAGAGCAGATTCAGGCATTCCATGACCCAGATTTCACACAACCATTACATAGCTATAACATAGAACCATGCACTGCTCAATCAGGATTCAACACTCAATTTTTGACAACTATTACATATATATAACACAGAACCATTACAATCAAAATTCAACACTCAATTTCTCATAGCCATTACATATATATAACATAGAGCCAATACAATCAAAGTTCAACACTCAAGTCAGGTTTTCAAATCTAAAAGTTTCAGAAGGCAGATAACACAATACAAACAAGATATGATTACACATGACAATACTACTTTCAGTTGCCAATCTTCCCAATGCTAATTCCTAGCAGCAAGAATAAAAAAGCAACAATAACCGTTTTAAACTTGTCATCTGCAGCAGTCGATTTCGTGATTGAATTTTTAATCTGGTCCAATGACGTTCTCATCTCAGCTAAATGTGCCAATACATGGTGGTCGACATGGAAAATCGTTTCCTTTCCATTGATGAACTTGACAGGGAATCATCTTTTTTTCTCTTATTCCACCGAATGCATCCCAATCAGATGCCTTACATATTGGTCTTTCCACAAGAAAGTATTGCAACTATTGGAATAAATCTAGACCAAAATAAAGCACCAAATTTCATCATCAAAACGCACGGACCGACAAAACCAAAAAAACCAAATTTTAACATCAAAAACAAATCAAAGGAATGGTTCTTACACCATCATTTTTAGGGCATCTGTAGTACTATTTTCCTTGATTCTTCGAGCTCCTAGACACGGCCCAGATCATCTTCACGTCGCACTTTGGGCATGGCACAAGCGGTAGCCCCCACTAGGTGCTGTCGCTGACTACTCGGAGTGCGCCTCCGCGTGAGATTTCTTCTTCTCCATGGTGCGGTAACACAGGGAGCAATGCTCAAGGGCAGAGGAGCAGCAGGCCGCCGGTTTGTGCACGTGGAGCAGATGGCCTAACCCTAGACTCGATTTGGGGTAGGGAAACCCTGCTAGGAGCACTATCTAGAGGCGGAGGAGCACGGAGGCCGGCGGAGAGGCGCTCAAGGGCGAGGGTCGTGTAGGGCACTAACCCTAAACCTAGCAGCAACGCCGCCACGGTTGCCTCGGGCGAATTGGGAGGAGGCGAGAAGAATTGGGGAATGGGGATCGATGGCGAGAGGAATAGGACTGCGGACTTGGGGTTGAATTCAAGATGAAATTTGTTCACACGAGGTTTTTTTACAAAAATGGCGTTTAGTGCGAGGTACGGGTTGGTTCGCTCCATCTCGTCTGGTCATCGGTACGGGTTGGCTCGCTCCATCATTTTGTGATGGATAGCTCAGATCGTCTGACTAAGGATAATTTATTAAAACAGAACTGGAGAGGTGATACAAATTGTTGTTTTTGTGATAAAAAAGAGACCATACAACACTTGTTTTTTGATTGTCGCTTTGCCCGTTTTGCTTGGCGCATAGTCCAGATTACTTTTAATCTTAACAGACCTAATACTATTCGTAATTTTTTTGGGAATTGGTTATTAGGTCTTAATTCGGATTCAAAAGCAACTATTTTGGTGGGGCGACAGCGCTTTGCTGGTCTATCTGATTATATCGTAATAATGTCGTTTTCGACAAGGAAATTATTGACCACCCTTTGCAGGTCATATTTAGATGCATTCATTGTATCCACTCTTGGTCAGCTTTGCAATGCCAAGGAAGACGGGAGGCCTTGGTAGCTGGGAGCAAAGCATTGGAGGTAATTACACGGGAGATCTTCAGCAAAAATAGGTGGAAGCTATGTAATATGCTTCGAGATGTTTAAAACACTTTTATATTATTGTTTCTCTTCAGAAGGATGTTTACTGTTTTTACGGCTTTTATTTTGCTGTTGGTTTATGTTTTTGCGGCGTTTGTTTTGCCGTTTTATTATGGTTTATAGGGATATTGTTTCGTCTGGTTAATAATTCTTTGATTTATGTAATAAATTTTGAGCTGTGTGTATCTCCGAATACAGAGACCGAAAGACGTTTTCTCTTTCATTATCTAAAAAAAAAGCTCAGATCGTCCATGTGCACAATTAACTCCATGTGCACGTACAGGGAGACCCTAATGCCGAAAGATCAACGCCCCACAAAACAAATCAAACAGATTTTGTTTTGCATCGCGAGAGTTGCACAGGGACTAGTTCCTACGGATACGTACATACGCATGACAGCAAAGCAGAAGGACCGTACAAGCACAGCTACATGCGCTATTAAATATTAATCCCCGTTCCTGAACAAAAAAGTCTAACCGCGGTGTATAGGCTAAACACGCTTCCTTGGTTTTAGCCGTTCTTGTTCCCGAGTCCAAGTCCACACATGACACTTTATGGCCGCCCCTGCAGCTGCGACTGCGATTAATGGATAGACAAAGCATGGTGGGGGGCGAGTAGTCCAGCAGCCAAGCCGATGGAGCGGAGACGTGGAGTAGTCATGGCCAAGCTAGCCAAAGGCATGTGAAGCGCTCAGAGGCTCAGAGCTGGCACTATTGCACTGCTCGCTTCCCGAGAGAACCCCTCCTCCCTCCTCTTCAAGATTCGAGCCAGCACCCCCCTCCCCCTCCCGGCCTCCCCCTCTACTCCTCTCTAAATCTCTCTCTTGTTCTTTAAAGCATGGACCAGCACCTAGCGTTTCCACACAGCCATAGGCAGCAGCGACAAGGGTTATTTTTCTTGCAAAATCTTCTGTCAAGTGTGCCCTGTTCTGTTTGGGCTTAAGCTTCTTGAGCAGCTTTAGCTCAGCTCTTTTTCTTTGTGTTGGTCAATGGATTTTGCTGTTCTTTCGGGTGGAGTTGTTCTTAGGTTTGCTTTTTGTTGTGTTGTTTGGAAGGTGTTGCGGAGGTGGAGCTCCTTTCGGTCCAAAAAGGGTGTTGCTGTGGGTGGATTGAGCTGCCGGGTCATGGATCCCGTTAGCCTATTCCATGGTTCCCTCACCTGTTTGGCTTGAGATCTGAGTGAGATGACGAGATATATGTATAGAGATGAGAGAGAAGGTGATATGTATGGCTACAGTTCTTGTTGGGATAGGCTTATGGCTTGCATGCCCCAGGAGCTGCATCGGCCCTACATGGACCCTCTTTGGATTGAAGGGAGCTCTGCATCTTTGATCACCATCTGTTGTTGTTTATATTTTTTTCCGCCTTAATCGATTTGAGCTTTTGCTAGTAGCATAGCAGTATATGTGCATATGCTTATCATATATGCCAAGTAATATTCTTGCAAGCATGGATGGTACTAGGAATTTCTTCTAGGTACAGGCAAGGTCACCAGCATCTAGTGCCCCTTTCCCTTTTGGAAAAAGTGGTTCTTTTGTCATGCTTATCCTTCCGCTTTTGGTTGTCCGTTGCTCAAAGCTCTAGATCTCTTAGATTCCTGCTGTTCTCGAGTCTGAGTGCTGGATCCATCCCATTTAAGTAGTTGGAAATAGCCAGCTTTAAAGAGTAAAAAGGTTGAGCTATGGCCTCTCTATTTTCCTTGGTATTAATTCGTTGCAAAATTTTTGCTCACGTAAGCAATACTAGTTTGTTTCAGAAGAATCTTGGTTGTTGGGTTTTTCTGTTCTTCGTTTTATCTGAACTTTCTTTTGCTCTGACAGTCTACCTGAATGATGCAGCAAGATCCTCCTCAGCTATGCACACAGTTGACTTGTATCCTCGATGGTAGGTGCATACATCTAGCAGCAGTGAGACACAACCGGAAGCTCGCTTGTTGTGGATGTACATACCATTCTTGTACATCAGTATCGTGAAGGGATGTACCATGCGACATGTGAACCATGTGTGTAATGAATGATTCGGCAAGTATGTGTACTTTTCACACGGAAAAATATTAAATGGCATCTGTCCGTTGTGTTGATTAATCTTGGTGGGTATGGTGGCAACGTTCTTAGCCTGTTATTTGGACTGACGAAATTGTACTAGCTAGTTCCTAATGGGTTGTTTTGTTAACATACTTAGCTTGAACGACGTGCTTTAACGTGAGCAGAACAATTTCTATCGGGGACTCTTACCAGGTGATATACTTTGCTCTGAGCTAAGAACACAGGGCTTTTTGGAGCGGCTGTGGGTAGGGCTGAATGGCTGGTTAGGCTGAAGATATGTAATGTTTGGCTGTCTTGTTATTAGGTAGGTTGAATGTAGTTTTTTGGTAGCTTGATTGTAGTTTTCGAGATGTGGAATATCTGATATATGATGATTAACAGCGCTTGTTTGAAATGCAAATCTGATAGGTAGAAACGGACCGGCTGGCCTAGGTAATTTTTGAAAACCCGTTTTTTTATCCTTGGTTATACAGTTACCTTGTTTAGCTCATGAAAGCACATATTTTACATCCACCATGTTTAGCAATGTCAACGAAATTCTATTATATAAATGAATTTTGAAACAACAATGCTTGAGTTGTGTTCAACTATCAGACAATGAAACTTGTGTCATTCATAAAATTTTATGCTTATAGAGAATCAGCAGCTCTAGAACTTGACATTGACAAGAATGAATATTTAAACAACTCAATTTGCACATGATCATAAAAGAATCTGAATTTACAAACTGCCATCAGCTTTAAACTACATGCTAAATCAAAGTACAACTGATCACTGCAGAAGTCTCACACAAGTATGCTAATCCGGCAAACATACATGGCAAACATAAATGCTTTACATTACCTTCAGTTTTGTGGTTAATTTTGAAGGGTATATTTTGAAATATACCACTTCTGACCTTGTGTGGTTTTGAAATATATCACTTTAGAGTTTTTTCTTTGAAATATGTCACTCTTGAGTGTAATTCTTGTGTAATTCTTTTTGAATGGTATATTTTGAAATATGCTACTCCTGAGTTTGTGGTTTTGAAATATGCTATTTGTGAGTTTTTTTTTTGAAATATAGGAGTGTGCAATGAGGAGTGACATATTTCAAAGAAAAAATTGAAGAGTGGCATATTTTAAAACCACAGACTCAGAAGTGGTATATTTTAAAATTCCCCATTTTGAAAGGTACTATTTTGATTGGAGGCTGGATCCAGTTCTGTGGCCAATTTTGTAGGGTACTACTACTTATGTTTATTGCCTGCACAATCAAACAATGGCTTATAAATTTCAGTTCAAGAACACAATTTATCCTATGCTACATATTTCTGTTCAAGAAGTGACATACAATTTTAAGTATGCATTACTAAGAAATTGTAACCAAACATGCAGAAGGTTAACGTGTAATGCTCCCAAAGAGAACTGCTATCATAGTAGTAGATAAAAATTGCTTAAGGAATCATTCCAGTAAATGCAATTCATGTGAAGATATTAAACCGAAAGGATGCAGATGTTCTATTGTCATCTTTATATACCTAATAAGTAGCACACAATCTCAATATTGAGAAAGCAAAGTAAGGTGATTAACATGGCCAAAATTACATGGATTTTGTTTGCAATGAAGAGTAAATATTCCATGTTCTCTTGGGAACAAGCATCTTACGGATAAACCACTAAAGAATACAGATATCACACCCCTACACCTAAAAACAGACACAGTAGGCAACCTAAGAAATGGACAAGGTTCACAATTCTTGCACCAATAGTACGAATTGCTAAAAGAAGGTAAACAACTATAGTGAGAAAGATCAAAACACAAGATCAACAGGTCATTGAATCTTAAACATCATGGAACTCGATTGGATTCTTTAGTGTGATGAATCTTAAACATCATCGGGGGAGGAGGCGCTGCAGCGGCGCGAGCCATTAATCGGGGGAGGATGAGGGAGTCGGAGGTGAGGCTGAGGTGCCGGGGGAGGGACGTGCAGCGAGATTTGGGCGGAGGGAGGAGGAGACAAGGCGGAGACGACGGTGGAGGGATCTGGAGAGGAAGGGGCCGCGTCGGGGGGAGGAGGTATCGCGGCGGCGGTTGAGGAGGGAGCCGGAGGTGTTGAGGAGGAGGAGGGCGGTCGCTATTGTCATCTTTATATACCTAATAAGTAGCACACAATCTCAGTATTGAGAAAGCAAAGTAAGGTGATTAACATGGCCAAAATTACATGGATTTTGTTTGCAATGAAGAGTAAATATTCCATGTTCTCTTGGGAACAAGCATCTTACGGATAAACCACTAAAGGAATACGGATATCACACCCCTACACCTAAAAACAGACACAGTAGACAACCTAAGAAATGGACAAGGTTCACAATTCTTGCACCAATAGTAAGAATTGCTAAAAGAAGGTAAACAACTATAGTGAGAAAGATCAAAACACAAGATCAACAGGTCATTGAATCTTAAACATCATGGAACTCGATTGGATTCTTTAGTGTGATGAATCTTAAACATCATCGGGGGAGGAGGCGCCGCAGCGGCGCGAGCCATGAATCGGGGGAGGATGAGGGAGTCGGAGGTGAGGCTGAGGTGCCGGGGAGGGAGGAGGTGCATCGAGATCTGGGCGGAGGGAGGAGGAGACAAGGCGGAGACGTCGGTGGAGGGATCTGGAGAGGGAGGGGCCGCGTCGGGGGGAGGAGGTACCGCGGCGGCGGTCGAGGAGGGAGCCGGAGGTGTTGAGGAGGAGGAGGGCGGTCGTTGGTGAGATCCAGATTTGGATCTGGGCCACGCGAGCGCCAGGGAGGAGGTCTGGCAGGGAGGAGGGCGCCAGGGAGGAGGCCTTGGGAGGAGGAGGAGGCGGGCAGGCGGGGGAAGAGGTGATGAGATAGTTGGGTCTCGATCTTCCGATAAGAGGACAATTTCAATTTGGAGGAGACAATTTCAATTTGGAGGAGAACGACTTTGACGATGCAGGCTTCTAACCGATCACGACTAGAACACTAAGCAATTGCTAAACTACACTCCGAGTTGTTACCAACTGTGCTAAGAACGCGGTTGACCTGAACACGAGGTTCTATTCCTGCATGCAATTGAAGAACAAGCAAGAAGAAGATAATAAGTGTAACACCCTAGCTCAACATTGGGCCTGGAATGCTACTGAAATTAAATTAAACTAAACTAAAACCAATTACCAATTTTCGGCAGAACCTCCTTTGTATAGTCAACTATACCGAGGTTCCAACAATTAATCATGACAATTAACAATAACTTCATATTCAAGGTCTTTCAAGCATGCAAGATAGTCTAATAAACATAAATAAAACTTGCTATTCTCCATATTACAATTAATCTGAAACTCAAAACCATCCATGAGTGATTCTCAAGCAGTTTACTTATTACTGGAATAAAACTAAATGACAGTCGCCTTAAGGATGAGTGGTAGTGAGTGCATCCAAACATCTACTCCCTCCCATGCATGCCGTTCTTGCCAGTTGTACCTAAAACATGTCAAAACAAGAGTGAACCCAAAGACTCAGCAAGTATCAACAAGGCTAAAGCAAGTTCACAGTCATCGCATCAATAATCCAAAATAAACATTACACTAAACATAGCCTTCATACTTATGTAATACGACCAATGCAATGCACCTTTTAAACTTTATCTCTTTTCACATTTTATCGGTAATGCGGGGTATACAACCGTCGATGTATATATACCCTTGCCTGTGCCCTCTGGGACATGGACCAAGAGCCTATACTCCACAAGTAACCTTTGCCCATCATCTTCATGATGGGGACCTCTTTACTCATTGTCCACATTCCACAAATGTGGGGACCTCAAGCCCATCATTACATGACGGGGACCTCAACTATTTATACTTGGTCACCACATGACCAAGTCTTAATCATGCTTAAAACATGCATATGTACTATGACATCATCTTTCATACATAAGAATTCAACGTGTACATAATAACATGTAAGCATTAACAACATACAAAGGAAACTTTAACCATAACTTACATTCACCAAGATAAATTGAAACTCATCACAATAACATCCATGCATGGCTATTACGAGCAAAACACAAACAGTCTCAGCATACAAGCATAAATATGCTATAACCCGAATACTTGCCTCAACCGTGCGAGAACGGTGGACGCGAAGAGGGCGCTACCCTGGGATCATGCTCCCACCTGAACATAAAGATAACCCAATCTAAGACCAACATACTTGACCAAAAGCATAAATAACAACACAATTGAACTCGCTAAACTCCCAAGCGTTTCCAATCTTCTAATTTCTAGCGATCGATTTGGTGCTCACTGCGGACAGTCAAATTCTAAAATCCGTATCTTTTAGCACAGGAGTCCAAATGAGGTGTTCTTAGACTTCATTGAAATTTTATTAATTTCCCTAACTAAACCTAGTTGGTGGACATCTCAAGTTCTGTTTGTAAATGACTCTAATAGATCAATGAACAACATTTGTCCAGATCTGTCTAACACGTCTGGACAGCAGCACGGTAACGGACATAACTTTTGATTGGCTGAACCAAAATTAGTTATCTTAACAATCTGAAAAGCTAAGAACAAAACCTACCAAAGTCTAGTTGGGCAAAATTTCAGATTTTGCCTCTAACAAAATTTGGCCCACGGCTCAAATCATTGGCTAATTATGACGTAAATATCGGCTGAAATAAAATATCCATAACTTTTGTTCTACAACTCCAAATTGGATGTTTTTTATCAATATGGAAATCTTATAAAATTCTATACAATAACCTAGTTGAGTGAAAACCCTGAATCGTCTATTACCATAATCATATTTTAGGAGACAACTTGATAGGTAGTTCTCGTCAGAATTCTGGACAGCAGATACTAAAACGATCATAACTTTTGATCCGTATGTCGGAATCAGGTGTTCTTGGCGGCCACGGAAAGCTAAGAACATAATATAAATAACTCTAGGAGATCAAAACTCCTAATTCGGCTTCTAAACACACGAAACTGACTGCACAATAACCTGGACAGAACGCAATCTAACAGCAATTGGCAACCGATCTACTAAACGAATTCATAAACGTGTCTAATACAAAACATACAACGGGGGGAGACCTTCGTTACCCTTGAAGAACGTAGGGAGACGATGCACTACCCCCCCCACACGAAGATGGACTCCTCCCTTCCCTTCTTCTTCCTCCTATGGCGGCTTCCTCCAATCAACCTCCTTCTCCCAACTCGGCAGTGACGGAAGATGGACGAGCTTCGCCGGCAGCAGAGGGAGGCGCACAGGGGAGTGCACAGGGACTAGGGGCTACCAATGGAGGGGAGGTGGCAGCTAAGGGGGCAAAGGGGGTGGCGGCCAAGAGGAGAGGGAGGGCGCCTAGGTTTGGCCCTTTAAGGCGGCCTCCTTCATCCCACCAATGGGCCAACGCACATGGGCCGAGGCCCGACCAGTGTCCAAAATTTGCTGTTTTCCCTCAGAATTACTTAGGGTATTACATTCTACCCCTTAAACCAGATTCGACCCGAATTCTAACCATGCTTACATAGCTATGAAAGTATAATCACACTAAAACTTACTAACATAACCTTTGTTTATCTTGGATTGTTGATGCTATGAATGATAACTTGCTTAGCCTTGTTGGTACTGAGTCTTTGGACCCACTCTTACTTTGATGTGTTTTAGGTACAACTGCAAGACGCGCATGCATGGGAGGGAGTAGATGAATTGGAGCACACACTACCTCACAATCTGCTGTGAATAATTCTGGATATTGCTCACGCTTGCTAGACCCCAAATCCGAGATGGTCTCTCTCTTGGTCTGCTGCGACCTGCGCACGTTGACGTAATTGACTTGTTACGCCTTATTACTCGTCCCTACCTTTCAAGAGTCACCGAACGGACATGGTTCGAAGGTACGGTCTTACTCGTGGTCAACAACTCTAACAAAATCTCAAGCTCCAGACCTCTCATGTACTCTCTCAGCACCGGGATATACAAGACATTGCGTACTCCACACATGTACTCGAGACGGTTCTAGCGATATGCCAATCTACAAATCCCCGTAACTATCGGAACCTATCCAACACACCTTTGGTTAAACTTTCTTTTTGGTACCAAGTACATCATCTGCACAAAACACACGGAACTCTTGTTCCAACTCCCAGCTGATCACTCTACCATTGCAAGCAGCATCTCCTTTAACAAGGGATGCACAAAGATCCCGCCTACCAACTCACTTATCCGAAGAATTCAACTGAAAACAAAAGAGTTATAACGCATCCAACTCAAATCCATCTTCCCTTAGAAGATCCCAATCCAAAATCAATGGATTTATCATGAAAACTTTTCCACTTATCAAGTAGGTAGTTTGGAATTAAATGCCAAGGGAGGCGGCAGCCAAGGGGGCAAAGGGGGTGGCGTCCAAGAGGGAGAGGGGAGGGGACGCCTAGGGTTTGGCCCCCTTTAAGGCCGGCCTCCTCCATCCCACCAATGGGCCAAACGCATATGGGCCGGAGGCCTCGGCCCAGGTTGTCCAAAATTTACTGTTTTCCCCCTCTTTTGTCTGTTAATTAGCCATTTACTATTTAATCCTTCTAGTAATTTCTTAACTCTCTCTCTCTCGATAATTTTTCCGAATTACTTCCGGGGTATTACAATAAGCAATCTGAAATTGTGAATAGGAATTAAGATCATATTGATAAGTGGGGTTACGAAGACAATATTGCTGTTGATCCCGTCGAACAAGAGGACAATTGTTGAGATGAAGTTTCAGAAATGTTTTGTTATGATTAGTGCTAGCTACACTGGTTATATCGTGTGAGTAAAGTGTACTACCTCTGTAGAGTGTTAAACAATCTATTCGAATAGCCGCGTCTGCGGTCATAGATATGCTCGGGGATTTCACACGAGGGGTAGATTTTCATAAAACAATTAGGAAGGGATAGCTGTGTGTGATAACTTATGTAGCTATGTGAAAGAAATTGATTAGGTTATGGAAGCTTTGTGAAAATATTTGTTAAAATTATTATTGTTTATTAGTTTTGAATTACGCTTTCAATCTATTATTTGTATTCAATTGCAAATACTGCTTTATTGCAAAATAGCCACAGAAGCCATTTTCTTTAGAATAAGCCATCATCTATAATTGCATTCTGTGGTACAACTTTTTGAGTACTCGGAGTACTCATTCTTGCTGCAATCATTCAGCTGAAGTGGAGGAATCATCGCCTGCCATTGAGGAGGAGCTTTACGAGGATGGTGGTCGTTAGGTCTTGATCCCAGTCGGTTGCCTGTGGCGAGTCGATGGGTATCCGCTGGAGTTGCTTTCGTTCCACTGTTGTTTCTTTATTTAGTGTCAACTCTGCATGGCTTAATAATTGTAAATTCGACCATAGGGTCAAAACTGCTATTTATTATTCAAATTAGTCGTTTATCCTTATATTCGTCTTGTGTGGAATGATATTCATCTATGTTGACACTGTGTGCACTAGCTTGATCCTAGATTAGTGCTTTATATATAGAGGGTCCAGAATTGCATTTTTAGGTATCGACAAAGGTGGTATCAGAGCCATACTAACTGTAGGTTTAGACCTTAGTTAGATCGGCCATCCTTAAGAAATTAAAAACTATTTTCTAAAGCAAAAATTAACTTGTAAGATTTGAATTGCTTAATTCCTCATATCTATTTCTTGACTTATCTAATGTTGATAATCTTCTCTCCGCTGTTTTTAAGTTGGTTCTTACCCCCTTTTGCCTGTCTTTGTTAGGTGGCACGACTTTAGACCTATGGAGAGTGTACTAGAGGTCTCGTTGCTGAGTTGTGGAAGATTCTGCAAGTATTTGGAGGATTTGATAGACCACTCTATCAGGGCACCAACTGGATGGTGAATGGTCAGTATTGTGGAGTGCTATGCCGGTTGGCCATCTACGCTCAGAGGGATACTAGGGCCGTTGTCCCCTGAGCATCACCGTTCAGAGGATCATCTTCGTCCAAGGGATCTAGGAGTCTTCACATCTTGCCATCCTGCGAGTGTGCAACATCTACACCAACGAGTTGCAGGGTTCAGTCTTCTGTCCTCATCCCTACGTTGCCGCCGTGGATCTCCCAGCTCGCTACCCGTCGACCGATGGATAACCAAATGCTATAGTGGTGCATCTTGCTCACTTCGTCGCCCAAGAGGAAGCCTTGGAGACTACTGCCACTGAGCTGCTGGGAGCCTACGAGACACTGCAACTTACAGAAGAGAGGATTGCAGAGCTGGAGGAAGCTTTATACGTCCTGGAGCAACCATAGGAGCCTAAGAAGCCAGAGTCGGTCGTGCCTGCACCCGAGCCACCTGTTCCTGTTGCGCCAGTTCTAGGACATCAGAATCAGTTCGCGAGGATGGCTGCACGTCTGCTAGTCTTTGGCAGGGAAGAGCGCCATCGTGGTTGCGGAGGTTACCTCAGCGATTGAGTCAGCGGAGGTTTAGGCTTAGCTAGTTGAGGCTCAATGTATGAGAGCCGCATCAACTTAAGATTAGAAGTGTCATCCTTTAGGTAGTAGATTTGTGTGATATGTTTGCTTTCGTTTTTTTTGTGTGCAGTATGAGCTGCAAAAGCCGTTAGGCATTTGTTGCAGTCATGCTAAGATCCTTATTAATGTATAGTTATTTCAGTTGAGTTCCTTGTACTGTGTTTGTTGGGTTTAACCTACCCCTGCTTAGTTCTTAACTTATCTTGTGTTTGCTACTTTATCTAATATTTCGAGCTTCCACCAGATGATTCAGACTCGCAACAACGCTACCAGTGGGTCGGGAACCAATGGAACCAATGGAGTAGAAGGAAGTGACCAGACCCCTGCGGGAGCAGTTCCACCTCAGACATCGCCGATAGATCTGCAGAACTTTGGAGCTGAAGGATCGTTAATGGCAATTAGAGAGAGGGGGTGAATGATTGTGGAAGATTTTTACACCACAACTCTCTCTTTTTAAAAACTTCTTGCCAAGCATGAGTGCTATTTCTTTTTAGTTCACGCTTTGCAAATCGACTAAGCAATTTATTCTCCTCTCCTTATACTGGTGCACGGTGAAAATAGGAATTCCTCTTCCACACATAAATCTATATAGAGCTTCTACCTCTCACGTGTAGAAGAAAAGAAATGCAAACCTTATTTCTTTAGCACACCAACCTGAGCAGGAGACAACACATGGGAGGGAGAGCAGCGATGGGAGCAGGAAGACCTTCACCAAAAATATGCTTGAATTGGATCTCACTTTTTATTTCGGATCATCATTTTTGTGGCTACAAAGTGCCCTCACGGCACCCCTCAAAACCTAGGAAGAAAATCAGCATATGTGTACAACCTCCACTAGAATATCCCTCAACCGAAATTCTGTAGAGCAGCAACTAGCGCCTCTCACATCCAAAATTCTATACAGCCACCGTGAGCACCTCACAGCTACAGCCACTAGCCCTGATTTCTTCCATCCGCCAGCACTTAATCACCTACAGCGTGAATAGTCCTAGGGCCCCATACGTGACCTACAACACCAGGCCACATACTTCAATCAAATCCCAACAAACAAGGATTTACCAATTTCTTTCAGCTTTCCAATTTTGGACACCTCAAAATTCTGGTTTTCAATTTCTCTCAGCTTTCCACTTTTGGACACCCCAAAATGTTACGTGTTGTAGCCTCTGAACCGCACCTCCGTAGCTCCAACATATATCATCCATCTTTGATCTCCACGCACCCCATCTCGAGCTCTACCATTTTCTCCAGCATCCTCGACTCTCTGGACCATGATTTCACACCAAGCCATCTCCCGGTCTTTGCCGTAGAACATGATCGCCTCGAGTTACCCTGCACATGCAAAGACCAAAGCAACATCTTTTCCCAGCATAAGTTCTTTTCAACTGATTGACATAAGTCCACAAACACGCCACACACCTCAAATAACATCAGTATGCAATATTGTCAATTATTCATCAACAAAATTATTCTAGACCTAGTCACATGGTCTAATAATCTCCCCATTGATGAATACATTGACAACACCTCAAAATTTCTCGAATGAGTTATATTTAGCAAAGAAAAAGAAGATTTGCGACAAACTCTCAACAAAGCTCCTCGTCAACACAAGAAAATAATTTTAGCTCAAAATTTCTCCCCCTTTGGCAATGTGAGCATCGAGGCGAAGGGAGAACTCACATCCAAGTATCATTGATTCAATTTTTAAATGAAAAGAAAGAAAAACACACCATGAAAACTAGAAAGATTATTCAAACCAAATGAAATGATGTGTACAAAGTCATGCTCTTATAAAGCTTGCCCGATCATAAGCATGCACTACTACAAAAAGGCTAATACTGGACGTCTCATCACAGACGGTTGACCAAAACCGTCTGTATTAAATACGATCACAGACGTTTTGGTTTAGCGACCATCTGTATTATTGGCTGCGCTAAAAACTGTATGTGAAGAAGTAATATCATAGACGGTTCATCTTGAAAACCGTATGTGAAGTATCACAGACGGTTCTGAATAAGAATCGTCTGTGGCATTACTAAATATCACTGACAGTTCTTGTTCAGAACCGTCTGTGATACTTCACAGATAGTTTTCAACACGAACCGTCTGTGACTTCCCGTCCTCATCACAGACGGTTTGTATTAAAAACCATATGATTTTACGATGGCTTGAAATCAGAGAGTCTGTTATAAGTATCATAGAGTAGTGATTTCAAGTATTCATGGTAAAATCATAGAGTTAGTGATTTCAAGTAGTCATGGTAAATGTAACACCCCAGCCCATCATGAGCCTGGAATGCTACCATAATAGCATAAAACAAATTAATTCTAAGGCACTTTACAAAAAAATTTCGGCAGAACCTCCTTTGTATAAATAATCATACCAGAGGTTCGCACAAGAAACAATAACAATAATCAATTAACTGATCTTCCAATTCAAAACATAATCATAAAGACATCCATATTATGCTAATCAACGCTATTACACAAATCCAACATAAGGCATAACCAAAGAGAAGCCCTAAGCGGTTTATTCAGTTATTTAAGCATGATTAACTTTATTGAATTATAATCTCAATGTTCGTGGCAGTGCTTCAAAACTATAACTATGCCCTCCCATGCATGTCGCGCCCTTTTTGAGAGGTACCTAAACAAACAACAACAAGGGTGAGTTCGATGACTAAGCAAGTACACTATAATCAAAGACAACATTCTTAATGGTAATTCAACAACTCAATACACTTCACAACATTTAGGATAAACCATGCACATGCTATGCAGTATGCTCAACTTTCACTTTATCCTTTACTTTGTCTCTTAGCATTACACCTGTAATGCGGGTGTGCATCCGTCAATGCACACCCATGCACGTGCCTTCTAGCTCGAGGACCAATTGCCCACATACCACCAATGTGGGATCTAGGCCCATGCTCCACGAGCATGGGGATCTTTGCCCGTCATCATTATGACGGGATCTCAACAATAGCATGGTCAACTCGTGACCGAGCCCACAAATGCCAACATGATGCGTGTGTATGCAATTTCAATAAGAACAATAAATGAACAAATGCATTCACATCTTCATGGCATACAAGTAGACTATTCATAATACAACTTTCTCATCCTTAGGTATCATACTTTTCCAACATCAATGCGTAGTATATAACATATGCACCACTACACACGAACTATAATTTTCACATATAATAATGACATTCATGGTTCACACCAAACATTATCTAATATAACACAAGACTCCACTCAATAAGTTCAATGCTATTCCTTAATGCACTTGCAATACAGTAACAAAAACATTCATAAGCATACTTCATCATAGAGATGCATTTCAGGTAACAGGATCATATATAAGCCACTTCCATACTCAAACTAACTAAGCATGACATTCACCACAAACAATCAATTCAACACTCATTCAACATCTGTCTACTAAAATTGTACTTGCCTCAACCGTGCGAAGGTGGATGTCGAGGATAAGGTACTGCTCCGAGCCAAACCCACACCTGGACATATAAATGAGATATGCTAAGGCTACCATGTAGGTCTAATAACAAAACTGTAATCACAAATGAACTCATCGTCCACTGACGCGATCCCGACTCTATTATCGGTGCCAGATTTCCTTTCCAGAGAACAGCCCCTTCGAAAAATCATAAATTCTTGTACAGAAATCCAAATGAAGTGATCTTGGACATTCTGAAAAGGTTATTGAATTCCCTTCTAAACCTAGTTGGTGAGGTTCTCTGATTCGGCCCTTTACTAGCCCTACCAAGCCATTCAACAAAGCATCAATTTTTGCATCGGGTCTCTGGACAGCAACAATAAAACTATCATAACTTTCTATACATTCATCCGAATTTCATGATCTTTACTTTTCCTGAAAGCTGGAAGGATTATCTACATTTTTCGTTATGGCGAGACCCTCTGATTTGTCCTCTAAGTATACGCTTAGGTCGAAACACTAAAACCTGTCAGACCAGTAACCATTCCACAGCATAGACCCAATAAGAATAAAATCACAACTTTTGCTACAGAGGTCCAAATGACGTGATTCTTGTCGGTAATGAAAGATAACGAGATATCCTACAACTCTCTAGGAGATCCCAAGTTCCAATTCGGCACTTATCAAATTCTTACTTAATTAACAAGTTAACTGCAGATTCTCGTCAGGATTTTGGGACAGCAGCACTAAACAAATCATAACTTTCTAACCGTTAATCGGATTTGGGCGTTCTTGGCGGCCACTTAAACCTAAGAACAAACCCACATATCTCTAGGAGATGGGGTCTCAGATTCTGCTTCTAAGGATACGAAAACAGCCACGCACTAATCTGGACAGAACGCGATCTAAACCCGACATTGCTAGAAAAACAACAATTAAACATCTAGACGATGGGACAGCGGTTACCCTTGACGAACGCGTGAGGCGGCGACGATCTCCACCCCTAAGACGGCCTCCTCTACTCACCTCCTTCCTCCTCCCATGGCCGGCGGGGAGTCGTGCACCGGGAGAGTCGTGCACGAGGCGCCGGTGGAGGAGCCGCCGGGCGGGAGGGCTGCCATGGGAGGAGGTGCTACAGTGCGGCGGCTACTGTAGCGTCGTGCTACTGATACTCCACTACAATGTAGGGCTAGGGTTTGCCTCCCCTTTTAAGTGGTTCCTCGGTTGGGCCAAAAGCTATGGGCGAAGGCCGAGTTCTAATACTCTTTCTAACTTCTGAATTTTTCTTTTCTAATTCTATTTAATTTCAGTACTAATCACTTATTTGTTTTATTTTTTAAACGGGATATTACAGTAAAATCATAAAGTTAGTGATTTCAAGCCATGGTAAACCGTATGTGATACATGCTCATCATAGACAGTTTTTGTTTGAAATCATATGTGATTCACGAAAATTTTTGAACGCTTGCGCGGGAGGCGAAATGTTTTGGTGCTATCCTTATATTCCATCAGTCTCCCCCTCATCCCTCCCCCACGCTGAGCTCCGGTGACCGCCCTCGATTCCCAAGCGTGGTTCAGCGAGGAGATGCTGCCGATGAGGAGGAGGAGGAGGGACGCGCAGGAGCTCCATGTCTGTCGCAGGAGGTAGACTGCCGGAAGGTATGTGTATATCCCCAAAACATACACAATTTGTTGGTTGTTTGATGGTTCTTATTTTATTTGTATCTTTTGTGATTTAATGTCCGTAAAAAATTATCTTAATTTTGTGTTACCTAAGGTCGAAGCACTACCGGAGGTTTTCGGTTGTCTCGCCTTTTCCTTGCTGACGAGCATGAGTCGAATTCGGACGACAGGCAAGAACAATTTGTGATATGCTGGTAAGGTACATAGAGGAGCTCACAAGACCAATCCAAGAAGCCGATGAGTTCTTCAGGAGCTTGGAGGCACAAATGGTTTCTAACTAGTTTAACTTTGTAATTTTATTCTTTTTTCCCATTCGGAGGGGACGTTGTGAAACCTTTTGGTTTCCCTTTTGCTAGATAGGTTTCTCCTAGAATGTGTTTGCCATCAGAATTTTAATTAGATTTTAGTTGTCTTGCTAGAGGTTGCATATGGAAACTAATGTCCAGCAATTGATTGGTTTTGCTCGAAATCCGTTTTTTTGCAATAGAAAAAAAATATCACAGACAGTTCTGAACAAGAACCGTCTGTGATAAATAATTATCACAGATGATTCTTGTTCAAAACCGTCTGTGATGACCTTATGTCATTACTGGCCCATAAACTTAGATGACTCACAAAACCGTCTGTGATGATATTTTTGAACTATCTGTGAAGACCTTTTCTGTGGTAGTAATGCACATATAGCAAAGCAGGCCAAAAGAAGCTTATAGTGTGATTAAGCAAATTAATGTATATGACAGACTTTCACAAAAATGACCAGTTAAGCTAAAAGTATCACTAAAGGAGATAGCCATAAAAAATACAGATTTAAATCTAGATGCTAGAATCAAGAATTAAGCGAGCCACAAGTGCCAAAATGAAGCACACATAACACTTTATTATTGACACTTTGATTATGGTTTTTCTCAGAAAAGCACATCTTAGACTAGGAGCCTTCTTAGCTTCAGCCTAAATTAATTTTAGCATATTTATAATGACCTTTTGAGCCAACTTGAATCACATTTCTTTAATTGAAGCATCTCAAGCCTTACTTTTTGATCATGCCAAGCCAAAACGCTTACAGTTTCATGATCTCGGTCATACAAAAATCCCCCCAAGTTCACGCCTAGTGCAATGACAAGCCGTCTCGTGGGGAAGAATTGTTGAGATGCATACATAATTAGCAATTTCACCAAAATTTTCCACATGTATTTCTAGAATTGTCAGAAGTGTTTCAAAAAAAGGAACTAAAATGGCTCAAACTTAGACTTGACCTAGAATCAAAATTTAACTAGGTATTTAAACATGACACATCTCAAGAAGTGATCACTCAAAACAAAACTAGCCAAAGAATTCAGCATTGCCATGTTGTTTGTTTGAGTTGATAAAATTTATTAAATAACTAATTATGGCCTAGCTAAGCTACACATGTACGTAAAATCATAATCAAGAAAGCTCAATATAGATATCATGACTTGTTCCAAGATTATTGGCTTAAATAATATTTAAAGTTCTAAAAAAATAAGAGGAAAAAACAAGCTTTTACAAATACATACAAAAGAAAGCTCACCCCTCAGAACAATCCCATTGGATGACATACCCCCAACTCACTCCGTAAACGGACAAAACGAGAAGTATCAAGCGGCTTAGTGAGAATACGATCTAGGAATCAATACTGAGACACATGACTTGGATGAACGGCAAGAAAACTAGAACCAGAACCACGTGCGCATGCATGATTAGAATGCCAAAAAGAAACCTGTCTGACCGCTCCTCGAAATGCAGGCAATACAAAACGTGAATTATTTGAATTATATCCCAAACCAGTACGTGAAGTAGATTTAAAGCCATCATGAAAGTCCTCTAAAGACCTAGCTTTCGCATTAGTTCTAGGAACAACAAAAGAGGTTGCACGATTTTGTCTTAAGGCATTCAATCTTTCATTTTTCTCTTTCTTAGCACGTCTAAAGAAAAATTCATGCAAGTGCCTATCTCTTCCACAGTACGTGCAATGAAATTTAACATCATCGATTTCTTTTGAGATGATGAGCTAGCACCTACAACATTAGCAAAAGAACTTTGCACAAAATCAGCAGATTTAAACACAATTTTATGAGGCTCACTTTTTGTTTCAATTAGCCCACTTTCAGTGACCTTAATTACCTTAGATGGATTATTCCTGGCATAATTAGTAGCATTAAAACCTAGACCAACATTTTTTACACTCAGTTTTGACTTGTCTAGAATCATATTCAAAATTTTCTTGCCAAAAGAAAATATCTCTAAAGTGTCCTTAAGATACTCATTTTCTTTAGCTAAAGTGGGACAAGTTGTGCATTTAACCGATTCATTCACAAAATTTTTAGAAGCACAAGACTAAATCAATCTATCTTTTTTTAGTAAAATCATTAAGTTGTATAGTCAGTGCTTCTATTTTTGTGCTAAGCTTAGGACAGTTAGTGCAAGAAAGTGTCTCATGATAAATTATTTATTTAATAGATTCCTGAGAAGAATTAAGTCTGCCTTCTAGCAATTCATAATTACAGCAAGCATTAAATTGAGCATTTAAAATACTTGACTCTAAACATGTAGGAGAACTAAACTTGAGCTTTTCAATTTCATCATTTGCGAGTTTTAACTTTCCATCACAAGAGTCATGTGCCAATCTTAGTTCATCAAGTTTAGCAGTCACATCTCTAAGTTGAACCAAGGTTGGCATATTAATTGTTCTAGCAGTCTCCAACTCAGAATGTAAAACTTGATAAGACTCATAAGATTCATCATCATGAATAGAATTTAAGCTCTCAACAACAAGATCATGATTTTTAATTTTCTTTTTAAACTTTTTGAGCTCATATGTCAATCTAAGCACAACACAAGATAAATATATATATAAAGGTTTTACCTCATGAGTATCACTGTAGAGATCATCATTGTTGAGCTCCTCACTGCTTGCCATAAAACACATCCCTGTGAAGTTCACCTCTTTTGTCTTCTTAACATTGCCCTCATTGTCGCTTCCAAAATCAACATCACTCAAATCAATCTTATCAAGTGTAATAGCCCAAGATCCATAAGTTGGATTAGTTAAGCATCTAATGTGCATTTGTGAAATTTTAGACTTTTTAAAACTTTTTGTTGCAAAGCAAATAGGTTGAAACCTAGTCTTTCAAATCCTACAAATGAGTTTTCCAAAAGAAAATAAATTTTGTCAAGATCTTGAAACTTAGTTCAGAGTGGAGTGTAAACCATATGTTGAAAATCCTCTGATTTTTGAAGACTAGAATTTAAACCTAGAAATCCAATACTCTTTCTCCAATTCAAAAACTCAAATTGAATTTGGGGCAAAACTAAGAAGGTTTCATGTGTGGGAATGTTTATTTTGAGATTCAACTTAAAAACAGTAAAACCTCAAAGGCTCCTAGAATGCTTGAGGTAATTTCAAAAGAATTCTCAAATTCGAACTTGAAAATATACTTTCTCTAGCTCAGAAATACAAACTGATTTTTCTATAGTAGGACCCCCATAGCTTGGAATATTTTAGTTGGACTCTATCTTTTTTGATATCCTTGTTTGATTTTTTCTAGAATTTTTGGAGGTAATTTGGTTCCCTATTTAATTTGCATGTTCAAATTTGAATTTCAATTTAAAATACAAACAAATTATATGAACAGTGCCAAGAAATATTTTCCCTAGGTTCTGGAACACGTGAGAAACTGCTCTACAAAATTTCACAATTTTTAGAATTAATTTGTTAGTTTAAACAACCAATCAAAGTAGAGGATCAAAAGTCAAAACCTCCTACCACCCACTACCACCCACTACCATCTCTCCATGAGCTGAACCCATCCTCCCCCACTGCCCATTCCCATTTATTCACATTCCCAGAGTCCCAGCCAAACCAACCCCATTCTCCACTGCCATATCTTTTCTTCTTCTCCCTCCTAGCACAACTATTCATTCCCCCAGTGCCCATTTGATCCTACTCCTAGCCAAATTGCCCTACCCATTCCTCACCTCTATTTATTTATTCACCCAATAGTCAAAGTTCCCACTGCCATTTCATTTCTCAATGGAGCACTCACACAACCACTCCATCCTCCACGCTGCTACTGCTTCTTCCACAGAACATGAACACTAGCTCAAGCTCAAACCTTCTCTCCTCCCAATCTCTACCAAAAATCACAAATCCCTCAATGCATGTCATACCATTGCGTTCATCATCACATAAGCAATCCATTCCTACCACTACTTCGTGCATGCAAGGTCGTTTGAGCATTTTGGAGAAGGGAAGGAGGAGGTGACAGAGGAACGGCCATTGCTGGAGTTGTACATGCAGAGGCAGACGTGGCAGAGCCCAGGCGCAATTGAGGTGGCGCAGCTGGAGGGGCGGTGCGGCATCAAGGCATCCAGTGGCTTGGCGCATGGCCACTGCTCGGTGGCCCGCTACACGACCGAGGGTGAGGCCGGCGCTGTGCATGCATGCAACAATGAATGCACACAACGGCCGAGCCACAGTCGGAACCGACTGCTCTGAATGGCGTGACGTCGGGGCACTAAGGCGCGGGGATGCCGAGGCAGCACCATGGGGTGTGGCAGCCAAGATGTTAGTGTGGCGGTACAGGCTGCCGAGCGGAGCCAGCGGCATGGCGTCGACGCGGCATAGCGCAACCGGCAGTCGAGGCCGAGGGAGCGCCGGAGTGCGGTGCAGCGTATGCATGCAGCGACGCATGCATGTGACGGAGCATGGTCGGCGTGGCGTGACGCCGACAAGGAGGTGGCTCGGTGGACATGCATGCAGCACATGTGTGCTATCGTGAGGCACCAAGTGCGACGGCACCGAGGTGGAGCCGGCATGGCATGGTGTGCCAGAGCGCGGTGACGACTATGGTGGATGCGGATGAGGAACCGATGACAACTACGGCGGACGCCGACGCGAACGAGATGCTGAGCGGGACATGGAACCAGCGACGACTATGGCAACTATGGCAGACGCGGACGAGTGGTCGAGAAGATGACATCCGTAATGTTTCGCACGCCTAGTGCTGTGGTAAAATCATTAGTGTTAATTGCGTTACCGTATTATCATATTAGTTGTGCATGTTGCATAATCATCATAAGCATGGTATTTTACTCTTCATGCATGTTTAAGTGTAAAAGATGGTTTGGTAGCTTAAGACCGAAGTAACTCTCTGGTTAGATCTTAATTGTGCATAGGCGTGATCCTGTGTTGATATATTGGTGAATGCGAGAGTTGCCTAAAGTGTGCAAGTATGTGCCCGAGAGTGAGCAAGTGGACTATCAGCATGGTAAGCATCTGTAACACCGTGGCTATTCGGAAGCTAAGATGTTACCTAAATATTCTAACAAACAACTACAATGCGAAAGAATTTGAACATTATCTCATCTAATGACATAAAAAGATCAAAATTAAATAGAACAATGGCATGAACATACTCTGAATCCAAATAAGTATATCAAAGGGGTGATCAATGATTACAAGTTGTACTTAATCAACCATAACATAGAGATAGATATCAAGCACATCTAACATTAATTATTACATTTCATCTCTTAACGAATGAAAGTCATAATCAAATTCTATTACTGAAACTGGAATATGGTGAAGTGAATGATTAGTGCATGTCAACTCCCTCCCAATAGAGCCATCATCAATGTTCATATAAAATAAACAAACAAAGCAAGAATGAGTCCGAGACTCAGCAAGTACAATGAATAATTGGACATACAACAATTATAAACAAGACAACATCTTTAAAGAATACGAACATAACACCAAATGAATATCTGAATGAATGAAATGAATGGATTGAATGAAATAAATAGACTGCACTCCTGCTTATACCGGTATAGCTAGTGACACACCTATCGGTGTCCACTTAAGCCCGTATTTAACGAAATACGACGATCCAAATCCCGTATGAAGAACATTTCATACGAGTGTCGAAAACTGTCCACATTGGAAAGGTGGGTCTCACATGCCCATACTGGAATTGATAGGACTTTAAACTCCACTCCGTGGACGGAACATGAAAATGGATGCATGAATGAACTTATGAATAATGACTAACTTCATCTCCAAACACGTGAATTTCACATATGAAGGGAACATAAACATTGAAGCTTCTCACGTATCAAATAAAAACACAATACTAACATCAAGCATCTAGTATTCACAAATCATACAAAAGTCAATGTACTTGCCTTTCGTATTGCGATGCGTTAGGAGGCAAAGACGATGTCGCTAACCTCGGAGCCTCAGCTCCTACACCATTAAATTACTCAATAAGAACCACGACATCAAGACACTACTCGCAATGCTCCTAGCTCATACTCCAAAACCCCAACGTTTAATTATATACTTTACTTAAATTGAACTACATTCTAGTAGGAAGCCAAAATGGGCAGCAGTATTAAAAGAGGCATAACTTTTGCTCTGAAATTCATAAAAATGTAAACTCAGGCTTGTTTGAAAGGTAACGAAATTATCTACAACAAACTAGTTGGTGGAAATCCTGAATTCTGTATGTATCTAACTCTGAAAGATTGATGAACACACTTCTGTCAGAATTACCCGACAAAACTGGGCAGCAGCACGATAATAGCCATAACTTTTAATTGGTTGGACCAAACTTAGCGTTTTTTTTATCAATATCGAACGTTAAGACCAAGGCCTACAATAACCTAGTTGGATGAAAACCCTGAATCCGCCATTAACTTAATCATAATTTAAAAGACAACTTGACAGATCAACCTCGTCAGAATTATGGACAACAGGAATGAAACTATCATAACTTTTGATCCGTACGTCGGAATTAGGTGTTCTTAGCGGCTACTGAAATATAAGAGCATTATCTAAATATCTCTAGGAGATCCCAAGTCCTAATTGGGCTTTGAACTATGCGAAAACGGGCGCACAACAAAGAACAGAAATCTGCTCCTAATCGCAACACTAACGATGAATCAATAAACGACTTTTATCAAGAACGAATGGAACCAAACAGCGGGGAAACAAGGTTTATACCCTAGATGATGCATGAGATGCTGAACCTTGCACAGATCTTCAATGGACGACGGCAACCCGACTCTTCCTCCTGGTTTTGGCCTGCGACACCAAATGAGAAGGGGGAAGGGGCTGCCAAGGAGAACAATGGAGAGGGATGGCACTGTAGCAACATGGCACTGCAGCGGCGGCACTACTGAAGCTATAGTGCCAGCCTAGGGTTTTCCCCTTTCTTTTGAACACTGCCTTTCTTATAATAAATCAGAGTATTACATTCTACCCCCCTTAACAGGATTCGACCCCGAATCTAAACACCGATCTACACAAAAGAAAACTGTGACTGAAATTTAACAACGGTAAACACGTACCCGTTGCGAACAAATCTGGATAGTGCTCACGCATGCGAGTTTCCAGCTCCCAAGTGACCTCTTTCTCGGACTGAGGACACCACAACCTCTTGACGCAAACCGACGTCTGCCTTAACACTCGTCCCGACACTTCTAGGTACACTAATCGGACGAGACTCGAAGGTAAGATCCTACTCGATGGTCAAAGACGTTAACAAAAACTCAAACTTCGAATCTCCCAAGTACTCATTTGGCACCAGAGCATACCAAATGTTGAGTACACCGCGTATGGACCCGAGATGGTCCCAGCGATACACCCACTTTCGAATTCCTGCAGCTATCGAAGACAAACCAGAATACCTTGGGCTAACCTCCCCTTTGATACCAAACCACCACAATAAGCGAATAGCACACAGAACTCTTGTTCCACCTCTTAATCGAACTCTTCACCGAACAAGGATCACTCCCTTTAACGAGGGACACACAACAGAACTTGCTCTAAAAAACTCTGTTACAAACAGAGTCAACTAAAAGTAAGGATTCTCGTCGCAACCACACATTGCCAACTCGGTATGAAAAGAGTCAAATCCGGAATAAAAAATTCATCACAAAACCTTTCCACTTTCAAATTAGAAAATTTGCAAATAAACACCACGTCCGCCAAAGGAGAAATCACTCGAATATCCAAATCAATCATTTCATTTATTCTTTCTGAACTAATAAGAACCACACATGCCAACATAAAGCCAAGCTCAATTTGCGAAAGACATCCGGCATAAACACATAGCTCAAACAAGAATCAAGAGAGCGTTTCAGTACTCGAGGAAATATTTTTTTTCTCAATTTCTCTTTTAGAAATAAAATTTCTCTCAACTTTTTGGAATTCCGATTCATCGCATAACACACTAATCCATCTCTCTTAACTTGGCATTCTCAACGCTATGCTCAAACCGAAATACATCATCCACACCTCTGTAGGGAGGCTCTATCGACCCCACCGAAACAATACTCTAGTCAACTCCTCTACCGACAAAATTACTTTGATAGATGACTTCTGATGCATCCCAAAATAGATCTTCACACGTAATCACATTAGCTCAATCATTTAAGAATGAACAACTCGGAAATCACTTCATATATTCTCATGTACTTCATCAAATGATTTATATTAATGATCATCCCACTATTCGAAATCCACCCTTATACTACTTCTACACATTATCATTGGACGATCAAAATTCTAGCATAATAATGCAAAGCCCAAATTTAACCTCTAAGACTCTCACAACGAACTTCTCATATAAAAGATAGGGAAATCCTCAGATTAAATTCCTAAAATTCCACAATTCCAACATACTCACTCATTAACATCATCATGAAAATATTTTCTTGACCAGTTTACTTTTACAAAGATTATAACTCTCAGGAAGTTACTCAATAAAACCAAATCATTCTTGACATTAACTCAACATTTTTCATTATCCCATTAATTGACATGACGATTCGATTACTTTGTAATCCCACTCCCATTAAACCACATCATCAAGAATAACCTTCACAACCTCGCAATACTACCAAATTGCGATACTTTATAAAATTGATCAAGGTTTTCATACTTTCAATAATTCTAATGTTCCACCCGAAGTGAACAAAAGATCTTAGATCACAATCACTATAGGTCCTACTAGTTGCAACAATGCAATCAGTTTAGTCCCCAAAGATAACATTCTATTTAGATGAAATTCTCTCCAAGAATTATAACACGAAATCAATTCATCCTCCAATGCTCCTCAACTAACTTGCAACGCAAGGTCTCACATCAACAATTAACAAACACCTTGAAAGACCCCTGTGAAACGAACGGTAGATCCTTCCTCAAAAAGGAAAAGGCAAATGAAAACAATTTTGACCACATAGAAAAATATTTACCACTCGCAGTAAACACAGGACCAAGGGAAATAGTCAGTTAGACAAAGAACTTGAAAAACATAAGGGGAGTCCACAGTTGAGGACACAAGTCCCACAGAAAGAGAATATCAAACTACAAATGAGAAGAAGGATTTGCCGTTGAGAATCGGGAAACTATTATGGGGCAAAAGCAGAAGGTTTGGGCACACTCCAATAAATCGCAAGTTTCAAAACTTGACTTAAATCTCAAATACTTATACATCACTTCTTCCTTTAACAAAGAAGGTTATTTCCTATGATTACTACATCACTTTGCCAGCTCAAACAAGATAACCTCTTAAGACCAAACCACATGAACCATTTAAGAACCAATAAAATCTTTCAACACTTAACTTTGCTCAAAACAGATTCACTTACAACATAACTCATGAGGTCCAAATGATTGCAAACGCAAAACTCGAAACACTTTCATTAAATCAATATCACGCAAGTGATCAAAGTCTTTTACTTTCAACGAAATAATACTCTCTTAGCAAGAATCATTATAACCTCTTATCACTTCATAAACTTTTGAAAAGAGACACAATAAATTACTTCATCATGTCTCTATTATCTAAATAAGATTGCATCTACTTGATTTAGGAAAGCCTAGTGCACAAGCCTCCAAATTGAACAAAACTCTTCCAACAAGATGATATTAGAATATGACAATCTCACAAAAGTACACCAATAAAAATCTCTTAATAGATTTCATCTATTTAACTCTTACGGACACTCAACACCAAAATAACACACAATAAATGCTCTTTATCCACACATGAGCGCAATCATGGTCCTACCTCTGTTTGCAAACTCAACAACAGTTTTAAGGATATATTCAACATTCTACCTTATGTTCAGAAATTAGAATGAAAGGTCTTTAACTTCAATAATAAAAGATGCAAAAGAAAAGGTTTCATAAGGCAATACATCAACATTCATCTAGTCCTTTAAACATGTTTCAATAGTTTTTAGCATGGCAAGAATTAGGTAAAGCTGTCATTTGAATAAGTTCATCAAGTATCTAAATAGAAAATAGATTCAAGATTAATATTTATCAAGACAACATTCGAGCGCATCCTTAACTTAACCATCACTAGCGGTTAGAATAACCGAAAGAGGACCTGAATTCCAATTCATATAACAAATTTAGGAGACTCCTCAAACTTAATGATCAAACCAGTGCATTAACTTTCCACACTTCTTAAGATCCATAGGTTCTGAACAGATATGGACATACTCTTATTTAACATACAACATGAATCAAATACAAGAACATTTCAAATTAATCAATTTCACTTTTATGGATATTAATTAAGAATAATCTGTTTGCACAATGCTACTATCCCAACCTGATAACTCATACCATAACAATTAATTCATTTAATTAAAACCTCTTAGTAAGGCATGACAAGACATCACTAAAGGATTTTAACACCTTCTTTCAGAAAAAGAGGCACTAAACTTCAACACCCGAAATAATCCAAAAGAAATATGCAAGGTCAAAGCATCCACTTAATAAAGAACTTACAAAAGAAATCTTCCACTGCCCGAAATTCCAAGCAAAGAGATGAGTTACAATTTCCAACAGAGGATAAAATAGAATTTCTGTGAAAGATCAATCTTGCAAGTTAACTACATTCACAAGTAGCAGAAATAACACACTAGTCGGAGGAACAATATTTATTTCAAAGAATAAACAGAGACCAAATGGAGCTAACCCACTTCAATATAACCACCAAACAAAAGAAGTTCATCAACTCCAAGGAACTACAACCAGGTGACCAAACACATGCTCAAGGAAGACAACAACTTCACCAAAGATCTCAAGCTCAACACATGACTATAGAACGGGGGTAAGTACTTCTCTAATCCCCTATCCCGAACGGTGATATAGCCTGGCGAAACCCAGGACAACAACTATGACTTCAACTTCTCAACGTCTGTTACCAACACGTATGATCGTAATAATCAATTATGAATATATAGGATCATCTCATGACAATCATAGAATAAATTCCTAGATATAAGATATCACATCATATCATAGATTAACAACAAGAAACATAGTACAGAAGCAATTCAACAATTGCTCAACAAATGAAACATAACAATAGAAATGCGGAAACAATGGATTTCCCAAACCCACGTACTGTGCACAATGTGTCATTTTAATAACTTAATTACCACAGACCTTAAGCCCGCTCTGATACCAACTATAACACCCTGGCTATTCGGAAGCTAAGATGTTACCTAAATATTCTAACATACAACCATAATGCGGAAGAATTTGAACATTATCTCATCTAATGACATAAAGAGATCAAAATTAAATAGAACAATGGCAGGAACATAGTCTGAATCCAAATAAGTATATCAAAGGGGTGATCAATGATCACAAGTTGTACTTAATCAACCATAACATAGAGATATATATCAAGCACATCTAACTTTAATTATTACAGTTCATCTCTTAACAAATGAAAGCCATAACCAAATTCTATTATTGAAACTCATCTCTTAACAAATGAAAGCCATAACCAAATTCTATTATTGAAACTGGAATATGGTGAAGTGAATGATTAGTGCATGTCTACTTCCTCCCAATAGAGCCATCATCAACGTTCACCTAAAATAAACAAACAAATCAAGAATGAGTCTAAGACAACAAGTACAGTGAATAATTGGATATACAACAATTATGAACAAGACAACATCTTTAAAGAATACAAACATAACACCGAATGAATATCTGAATGAATGGAATGAATGGATTGAATGAAATGAATGGACTGCACTCCTGCTTATACCGATATAGCTAGTGACACACCCGTCGGTGTTCACTTAAGCTCGTATTTAACGAAATACGGGGATTCAAATCCCGTAAAACTGCCCACATTGGAATAGTGGGTCTCACATGCCCATACTGGAATTGATGGGACTTTAAACTCCACTCCTGTGGACGGAACATCAAAATGGATGCATGCATGAACTTATGAATAATGACTAACTTCATCTCCAAACACGTGAATTTCACATATGAAGGGAACATAAACATTGAAACTTCTCACGTATTAAATAAAAACACAATACTAACATCAAGCATCCAGTATTCACAAATCATACGAAAGTCAATGTACTTGCCTTTCGCGTTACGATGCGTTAGGAGGTAAAGACGATGCCGCTAAACTCAGAGCCTCATCTCCTACACCATTAAATTACTCAATAAGAACCACGACATCAAGACACTACTCGCAACGCTCCTAGCTCATACTCCAAAACCCCAACGTTTAATTATATACTTTACTCAAATTGAACTACATTCTAGTAGGAAGCCGAAACGGGTAGCAGTATTAAAAGAGGCATAACTTTTGCTCTGAAATTCATAAAAATATAAACTAAGGCTTGTTTGAAAGGTAACAAAATTATATACAACAACCTAGTTGGTGGAAATACCGAATGCTGTATGTATCTAACTCCAAAAGATTGATGAACACACTTCTGTCATAATTACCCGACAAAACTAGGCAGTAGTACGATAATAGCCATAACTTTTAATTGGCTGAACCAAACTTAGTGTTATTTACCAAGGCCTACAATAACCTAGTTGGGTGAAAACCCTGAATCCGCCATTAACTTAATCATAATTTAAAAGACAACTTGACAGATCAACCTCGTCGAGTGCGGATGAGGAATGAAACTATCATAACTTTTGATCCGTACGTCGGAATTAGGTGTTCTTGGTGGCCACTGAAAGCTAAGAACATTATCTAAATATCTATAGGATATACTAAGTTCCAATTAGGCTTTGAACTATACGAAACTTTCACACAACAAAGAACAGAAATCTGCTCCTAATTGCAGCACTAATGACGAATCAATAAACGACTTTTATCAAGAACGAATGGAACCAAACAACGGGAAACAAGGTTTATACCCTAGATGATGCGTGAGACGCTGAACCTTGCGCGGATCTTCAATGGACGATGGAAGCCGGCTCTTCCTCCTAGTTTTGGTCTACGTCACCAAAGGAGAAAGGGGAAGGGGCTGCTGTAACAGCCCCAGTTTTAAGGAACAGTAATAAGATGTTTTATGAACAGTAATGAGATGCTGTTCATAAAATCA
Source organism: Ampelocalamus luodianensis (assembly GCA_036346255.1). Classification (NCBI taxonomy): domain Eukaryota; kingdom Viridiplantae; phylum Streptophyta; class Magnoliopsida; order Poales; family Poaceae; genus Ampelocalamus; species Ampelocalamus luodianensis. Next base: position 57,658,353 of record CM070617.1, on the reverse strand, counting down.
CTGTTTATTTTTGAAAATTTGGATGTGTTGTTAGAATCCAAAACCTTCTTTTTTTTAGTCAAATCCAAAACCTATTTGAAGCTTCAAAAGAAAACACAAGTTAATGCTTGTATTGAGGCTGGGGAAATGTTTTTAATCAAATATCAGATAAATTATCTTGGCCAAAAATATTTTGTCAAATTTTCAAAAATTAATTTAACCTTTTTAACCAACCTATTCGGTTTGGTGAATTATTTATATATTTGCAAAAGAGAAGCAGTGGGTTTTAAATTTTATCTGGGTTATATATGACCCCAGTAACATCCTTGAAAAATTTCAGAATTTTACAGATTTATTTACTATTTTTAAAGCCCCAGTCAAACTTTTGGAGCTTTAAAATGATTTAGTCAACTCTGTCAGCCTAACCTGAGTCGGTTTGTACTGTAGTGATCGAGCCATATGGGTTTAGGTCTAAACCGGCCGCACCCGACACGTTCGCGAGAGTGCCCAAACCTCCAGCGAACGTGAGCCATCGATTCCTAGATGATCGACCGATATTCGTGGAGCCGCGCGGGCTATCCATGTACTCCGTGTAATTTCCACCATCAGATCTTCATCCAACAGCCTCCGATCTCAACTCAAAATCCTAAACGTGTCTCAAATTTGTGGCCGTTGATTTCCAAGCGAACGGGCCGGATTCATTGGGCCGTTCGGGCCATCCCGATGAGCCACGTAATCCTAGTCGTTAGATCTAAATCCTGTGGTACGCTATTTTTGGAATATGCCATTTTTAAAATGGTAAAAGCCAAAATCAGCGATAGCCGTTGGATCTTCAATGGATCGCCCAGATCAGCGTGAACGTTCGGGTCACCCGAACGTCACATTGCATCTGAGCCCTTGGATCTAAATCGGGCGATCGAGAGGGGCGGTGACGTTCGGACTACCCGAGCCCTAACTCAATCTCCACCGTTGATCTTAAATCCAACCGCACCGTCCTTTTCATTTTTGAATTCAAAGGCGCGCAAATACCTCAGCCGTTGGATTTTAATCCTACGGTGCCCCTTCGAATCTCGTGGGTTTAAGGCCTTATCCTCGTGTGACCATTGGATTTCGATCCTAGGGTCCATAGAGGCTGTGACTTTCGGAATGCCGAACCTCACTGCAATCTTAACCGTTCATTTAAGATCGCACGGTCCATATGAAAAGATATCGGTTGAATTCTTCTAACGTTTATCTTCATCGCAGCCGCCCATTTCTAATCGGACGGTCGATATTCTTTTGATCTTGCGAAGGCGCGCGTTGTTGCGGCTGACAGCGGAGCCCCACCAGTCAGCGGCACATCTCTCTTCCTCCTCGTGCCTGTACATCGCCGCCGACCCAAACGCCGGTGTGGTGGCGCTGCACAGTGATTGTGCGGATATTTTTCTGATGTTTAACATCAAATGGACACCTCATCAGCTCTGGATACTTCTCGTTGCTCTGGAGGTTCAAACCCTATATATAACCCTAACTTTTGAGCTCACAGCCATTGTTGACCGAGAGAGCTTTCTTCACCTTCTTTCTTCCTTTCCAGTGAAGCTTTCTTGCTCTCATTTCTTGTTCATCTCTAGCTATGCATAACTCATCTTGTAATGAGAGTTTCAGGCATCATTTGTAGGTGGAGCCCGTGATCTTGCTCTCTGTTGAACCGAGCCAGTTGGAGCCCACCGTGGTGATTTCTTGCTCCGGTGAGGTACTCTACACCCTTTCTGTCAAGATCTTGTATTATGATCCAGTTAGCTAAAGTCCTTCATTGATATCATTCTTTATCAAGCAGAAGTTGTGGACTTTGCCTCTTTCTTATTTCGGCCGATAACTCAACTTCTCCTTCTCCAACTCCGGCTGGTAAGATTTGTCCTTGTTTCTTTCCACCTTAAGTTCCCTAAGGACCTCAGTAGCTCTCTGGAACCATTCACTTGTGCATGTGATACTCAAATCTTGCTTTGAATGAAAAGTTGTTTTTATAACTTTTTGGTCTTTCATGTCGCTTTCAAGTTCTAGGGTTTCACTTGTCATCTTTTCAACTTAACTAAGTCTTAACCAAACCCTAACATCTTAATTAGCTATTCTTTTGCTCTTTAATGTCTCCAATTCGGTTTAGGGCAAAATCCTTCTCTGTTGTGTTTTGTCGGGCAAAACCGACAAACACTAGAGCTCCCTATTTTCGGGTAATCTTGAAAGTCAATGCTAGCAAAGGTAAGTCTAGGGTATTATCTACTCTAAGGATCAGCTTAAGCTCCAATTTAGAATATTTTACTTAGTATGTTTTCAAATGAACCGAAATCTGCAACCTGCATCTTTTCTAATTTGGCTGTCGGCCAAACCGACAAAACCAGTGGCAAAATCCTAGTTAATCTTCTGTTAGATATGGTTATTGTAGGTTAATTTAAAGTATTATCCTTACTAGCAATAGTTATCACCTAGGTAAAAGTATTTTGCTTTTAGTGCACAATAATCAGTAAGCCTTTCTTTTTCTACAATCTGCCCTGTTTCCAATTCTTTTCAAAGCCTGAAACTGTAACTTTAACCTAAACCCTAATTTCTGATAATTAATGGCAGTAGAGAGTACTATGAGTTATTATCTTTATTGGGGTAGATATAGCTTAAGCATGTTGTTAACCATGCATTACCATGTTGATCATACATTTTCTCTCTATATTTTACTTGTTGTCGGTTCTTGTGTTCATTGGATGTTATTGTTTCTTTTAGAATCTGGTTTTTTCTGAAGTAATTGAGTCCAGTTCTGAACCATCAGCACCTGAACAAGAAGTTTATTACTATCAAGGCAAGCATCCTCTTTGCACTATATTGATCCCAACTTTTGAACTATAGATTTACAAACCACAGTGATACTATTGCATGCTATTTCCTTAAAAATTATTAATGATTGTCCATAGATAGCTATAACCTGACACTTGTGGCTTAACTTAAATAGGATCATACACTCAAAACCTAAGGTATTGGTTTATATTGAACTACTTAGTTTCAAATTTTGCTTAGCCATGCAGTCCATAGAACGTTAGTATTTGGCAAGCTTATCTTGTCAAACATGGGAACAACAAATGAATTTCAGCTATTTTGACTCTTTGTTCAGTCTATTTAAATCAGAAATGAATTTAAATTTTGTTTGACATACTGAATTTAAGATCTGGACAAGTGGTTGCTAGTGATGGTGCGTTCGTGCACGAGATTGGGAAATGTGGTGGTCTTATCTAGATCAATTAAGGACTGAACTTTGACTATTCAATTCAAGCCCCAACGTACTTCCACACGGGTGTATGGGCGCTGTTTGGTTAAGTAAGGAGTTGGTGATATTGAGTTAGGATGCAGGTTGATAAGGATATATGTGTGATCGTGTATCTATATCATATATTCTCAGGGGCGAGGACTTTTGGATGTATCCGGGTTCATAAGGTTCCGATTTCAATACTATATGTGCGGGAGAGCACAACTTTTATTTCTTTTATTAAATCGGATGTTCCGACGTAACATGTGTGCCCTATTGGTTAGTAGCTGGTCTAGCCTACATCATCAGGATCAGTCGCACATAGGTAGCCCAACTCAATAGTGTCAACTTGTTGAAAAATACCAAATCTTAGTTTCCCCGGTCGGCATACCAAAGGAAGTGTGTCATCATTCGGAGGCATCCGAAGGCAACGAGCTGACTAAGTCGTGTGGGTAAAGATGTACACCCCTGCAGGGTTAAAACTGTTCGAATAGCCATGTCCACGGTCATGGACGATACTTGAGTTGATGTCACCTGTATAGACTTTGATTTAAACCTATGTTTCGAATTCTGGTTCGGCATGAAGGGTATTCATGCAATGTTTTGTTGTGGTGGATAGCCACTTTATTATTGTTATGGTTTATGATTACATGTTACATTACTTATTGTTTTAGTTCAAATCAGTTTATAAAATTGCTTTGTTAAAATCTAGCATATGTAGGTTAAGATGTATAGCTTTATGCAAAAAATTATTGCCACTATAACCTTACTGTTGACAACCTTATGCATGTTAACCTCTATTCCTTTGCTTAGGCCCTACTAAACACATTCTTTTAGTAGTTTTGTGTAAGTCTTGCGAGTACCTTCCGTACTCAGGTGCTTTCACCACTTGTTGCAAGTGAGGATGGGTATTTATATGAGGTACTCGTTAGCGCCGATCAGGGCGACGCTAACGAATGAAGCTGTTTCTAATTTCCACGCAATAGCCTGCGGGTGATGGGGCCATTGGTGGTTTTTGTTGTTGTGTTACTTCCGCTGTTAAATTTTGTAGTGACCAAAGTTACTAATATCGTAGCACCAAACCGAATGTAACATATGATGTATAATTATGTGAATGTATGCTTTGTATGTGTATGATGCAATGTTGTTTAAGGATATATGTGCAATAGTCACTGATCCTGAGAACTATTGCAAGACATATATCTGGGAACCTGAATATTGGATTTATACCTTGTTAAATTTATGCTTCTAGTATGATTTTTAATGAAGGACCGAAATGTTCTTAATTATTAATTATGCTTTTAGGGTAATTTTTAATTTGACATAAATTCCAATAATCCAGGGGTCCTTACAGCTGCCAAGGAGAACAATGGAGAGGGATGGCACTGTAGCAACGTGGCATTGCAGCTGCGGCGCTACTGTAGTTACAGTGCCGGCCTAGGGTTTTCCCCCTTCTTTTATAGGTGGTCGGCCCCTCATGAGCCTCCTAGGCCAAGGCCCGAGGCTCAGGTTGCCGAAGAACTGTAGAAATCCCCTTTTTCTTATGTCTAATTTATCTTTTGAACGCTGCCTTTCTTGGAATAAATCGAAGTATTACAACATCGTCTTGCATCCATATTGATCCCTGATTTCTTACTCTAAGTTATTATGAGTTGCAAATATACTTGCATGTATGCTATTTTTTAAGTATCGATATATTGTGAGTTTAGTTAGCTATGTCCTAACTCATGCATGTTATCCTTGATATATTCCCAACTATTATGCAATTAGGCTTAAGGTAGATGTCTTGTGATGGTATATCTACTATGTATATTGATGCTTAGCTATGCAAGTCAAGTAGACATGGTAGTTCGGTTGACGGGGTTAGCCCGTCAATCGTGGGAAACACTAAACACTTTGCTTTTATGTTTTTGTCAAGATCTTTGAATCTGGTTGTTGAGTTTAAAAATTGTCTATTTAAACTGATTTTGGTCTAGACAAGTTCCTAGTAGTGTGGGTGCCTTCGTGCACGAGATTTGGGTATCGTGGTAGACTTGTCTGGATCGTTAAGGACCAAACTTTGGGCTGTCATTCCAAGTACAACTCGTACTTCTACATGTGGTGTATGGGCGCCGCTTGGTCAAGTAAGGGGGGGGGGAGGTCTTATTGGGTTGAAACACTGGTGGTGTGAGTGTAATATCCCGAATATTCAAGTGAATGCAATAAAGTTTAGAGAGAACAACAAAAATTGGAGAGGAAATTACTCAAAAAAAATTCAGAAATTGAGAGGGTTTTGAACCTTAGGTTTCCGGCCCAAGGCTTTGTAGCTCTTGTGGGTCGGCCTTAAGAGGCCCAAGAGGGGGGGGGGAGGTGCCCAACTCCCCAAAACCCTAGCCAACCACCCTTTGTACTGTAGCATGGTACTGTAGCACCGACAATACTATAGCACGGTTACTATAGCATGCCCCTCTCCTCAGGTGCTTCTCCATTGTTGCAGGCCAAAGGAAGGAGGAAGAAGCACTTTGCGCTGCGGGCCATGGTAGAGGAGAAGAGAAAGAGGGAGAGGAAAAGAGGAAGAGGAAGGAAATCTTCTTCATGAGTTTTGATCAGCGATTCCTCGTGTTTCTACAAGGGTAACAATCAATGTTCTTCACTGTTTGGATCGTAGTAGATGCGAATTTTGGCTTGTTTAGTGGATCGTATTCCTGATGCGAGTAGAACAGATTCTGTCCAAGTACACTCGAGATATTTCCAATATTGTGTATTAACTACGAGCTGCTTGTATGGATAGAAACCCATACGCTACATTGCAAGTCCGAAAGTCAACAAATCCCATAAGGGTGAAGGCTTCAGACAACTGCAATGCTCCCAACATCTGCCTCCTACAACCCCCTGCGACTCGGAGCCAACACACGCCAAAGTACTAAGTCAAGAGAGGTCTCATATCCCTCTAGTGTGGTTAGTACAAAAATATCGTTTGGCTTAGTACGCAAATATCACTTGGCTTAGTGACACAAGTAATTCGGTCCTTGATGACTCGGGCACCAACCATTCACACCCAAAAGCACACCATCTTACCATTGTGCCCAAGTCTAAAATATTTTATTTTTAATTTTGGTTTTCACAAATAAACAAAGCACAAGGTATTGATCATAAGTAATTGTAAGATTTGTGTGATCAAGGTCATCGACTAAGTCGATAACCGCCCAATTCTACCGATAACTAAGCATTGCTAAGCATCATATCGTAAAGACAATAAAAGAGCATAAATCATTCACCAGGCTCTAATTCACCAGTGAGAATATTAACTTAGGGTAGTGGCAGGGGTGAACAATATTAGGGAAACTATGCAATAGGATTAGCTACCTCTAATCGACAAAATTAACTTTGATACAAAGAAGCATGCATACTTATTCTTTGCAAACAATATATTAGAATTTAAAAGTAATAGGAGCAATATGATCAAATGATGCTACATCTGCTTGCCTTGCTGAAGATCACTTTCTTGCTGCAGAGGATCGCTCTCACAATCAACAATTTCTTCGGAACCTATCGCAAAACGAGAAAATCCAATAAAAACGACGAACACCGAAAAAAACTCAAAATTCAAAGTCATCCAAAATCCATGAAATTTACACAGCAGGAAGAGCATGATTTTAAATGAATTTACCAACAAGAAACATTTCATTTGGATCAAGTATGCAAAAGTTATAGCCTAAACAATTTCAGTCTGCTGGAAAAATCAAAATAATTTGCTATATGTTACTGTTCATCACACAAATTTCCAAAAAGTTTTTGAACATGAAAATTTTATGGTGGACAGGTCCTGGCATTCTAAGCATAGCAAAAATTAGTTCACTACATTTGGAGTCAAAAAGAGTTTCTTATGATTTTTCTAAGTTAGGAAACTAGGGCATAGCATTTTTCAGAAGCAAAGACATAATGAAAACCTATTCTGTACTAAAGCATATTAACAGAGGAGACCATCACATTTTAGTTTTCTCCATTTGGAGTTACAGATAATAACTTATGTATTTTACAAATTTAAAGGAATTTCTAGAGCAACAATAAATGTTAACAAAATAATACAACTACACAGTTTTCTGGTATAATACAGTGTTCAAACACATTTTGAGATTAAAGATCAGTTAAACAGGAAGATTTTTTTTAAATCACTCTAAAAGGGGTTAAAATGAATCAGTTATGCAGTTTTGAAATTTTAAACAATTAATAGTTTGCAAATAAAAGTTTTCGGGCTTTTCTTTCAAACCAACTCAAACGGACAGGCTTGGGCCGTTGATATGCAATCGCACGGCTCAAGCGCACGGAAGCACATCACACGCGAACGCCCACGTGAAAGATCTCCAAACGCGCTAAGAAGGTATAGACCGTCAGATCTAGTTTGGACGGTCCAGATCTACAAATGGAGGTCCTGACGGCTAAGATCCCAGAGAGAGAGGTCCTACGGGTCAAGATCTACCCAAAGGAGGTCCTGAACGATAAGATCTAAAAGAGGGGAGGTCTTGGATGGCTCAGATCTCCATAGGGTGGTCCTGAACGGTCAAGATCTCCACGGGGAGGTCCTAAACGATACGATCTAAAAGAGGGGGGGGGGGTCCTGGACGGCTAGGATTTACAAGAAAAGGTTCTGGATGATATCTTTACAAAAGCCCAAGGGGTGGTCTTTTGCAAAGAGGACCCCGAGGGTGGTCTTGAGGGTTGTTTTTGCAAAAGACCAACGGGGTGGTCTTTGCCAAAAACCCGAAGGTGGTCTAAGGGTGGTCCTAGGGGAGGTCTTTGGGGAGGTCCTAGTAAAAGACCAGGGGGTGGTCTTGACGGCTTAGATGAAAACAGAGGAGGTCTTAACCGATCCAGATGCTGAGCCCAGCGATGTGCATTAAAACACGCAACTTTAAGTGTGCGGGCCCACAAGCCAGAGACTCAGGGTCCGACACTTAGCGCTAAACACGTGCGTTCTGACAGGGAGTAGCATTAAGGAGCTAATGACTTCACTTAGGACAAAGATTAAAAGCTACTCATCAGCTACAGTGTCGGTCCGAATCCGACAACAGAGGAGTTCTAGCCGTGAGTTTCCCCGGCTTATCACCGGCAAGGAAGGCCACGGCAGTGCAAACAAAAGGCAGGAATGAGTTCTAAATAGCGAGGTGAACCTAGAGGTACCAAAAGCTAAGGCTAAAACGCTTCCTACCAACGGCTAGCCGGAGATGACCGCCGGCGACAAGCACGACAAAAACGCAAAAACTAAAGTAGCTCCGCACTGTCCAATAGAGCAGGTGCCCAAGCACTAAGGGACTATCAAGGAGTTACCTGAGTGCTGGAGAGGGCTAGAGATGGGCGGTGGTGTGCTGGCGACGATGACCAGTGCTGGAGATGAAGAAGATGGCGGGGACAAATTGTCCTGAACAACAAGAAGGGGACCGGTGGTAAAACTAGTTGCATTAAGGCCTAGAGATGGCCCAAAAGCAAGGAATTGGCAAATGGAGGTGCTTACCGGTGCTGAGGAAGAAGGGGGTAAATCTTGACCGAAAACGTTTCAACCCCAAATTTGTCGACTCCTGAGGATGTCAACAAGAATTGAGTTAGGAGAAAACCTAAGATGACAAGCTGACAAGCCATCCATAAACTTCTCCCGCTTGGCCTCATCAGAGGCCACCTCACCCTAGCATAACGAGCCGTGATTAAACTCAGATAGATATCCGCCACAGTTTGCGCCCTTGCTTGAGCGCGAGGAATTCTTTCTTTCTTCTTCACTTCATTAGGCCATCGTGTGCGGTCGACGGTGTCGATCCGAACTCCTCCTGTGTGACTACACTGGCTCGCGGGGCCGCATGGCGAGGTAGTTCTCGCACCATGAGAGTGCCGCGCCTCAAGCCGTGGGACGCGAAGAGTGCCTTCTCCGGCCTCGGCATCGAGCGATGTTGAGCTGCCAACCATGCGCACCAATCATCCGTGATCGAGGATCCTCGTGAGCGGAGAAAGTCACGCCGCAGACGAGGAACCCGCAAGTCCCCGCGAGTCCGTGCCCGCCACTCATGGATCCCGAGGCACTGTAGGAGCGGAGGTATTCCTAGCAATAACCTCCAAAATGGTGTCTGTCCATGGTTTCGCCGATCCGAGCGAACTCATGCATGGCTCTGAGGAGGGGAAGCTCTCATCCTCGCGGGACGACCGACTACCACACGTTTCTCCCGCCACCTGCTTCACTAAGACAAGTTAGCAACAAGCCTAAGAGCAAGAAAGCCAATATTCACCGAAATCAACCCAAAACAAACACAAAGCAAGTATAAGAGTTGAGCTACAAGATCAATCTCCAAGGACCAACCCGTGACAGGGTAACGAGCAATCGCTAAGGAAGATAATGTCTCAAACTTCAATCATTGGTTTAATACAACCAAAAGCTAGGTAAAGTCCTACCAACAAAATTTAAACACATAATTAACTCATTTTACACCTCCATTCTATTATCCCCACAATTTTTAGTTGGATTAATCTTCATGGTTCTCCCAAAACTAAATCCACCTGGACAAGCAACTATCTTTTGAAAGGAAAGAGAGAAACCAAGTTTTAAAACTCAAATTGGGGTAAGATGAGTAGAAGGCTAAGATAGGTAAGGAGTAAAATCTGAGAGTCTCATTTAGGTTTTTCATAAACCTTTTATAATTTGCAAATAAGTTTTTCCAAAATATCCTAAGGACGACTATGCTTGGGTTATTACGGTCAGATGGCTCGATACTAACTTTTAGAGGACTCCCAATTTATTTGGCTTGTAATTCTTAACCAACCACCGGTCCTAGCATCACAAATCAAATAAATAGAACCTCGAGATATGTATACTTCCTAGAAAGCAAGATACACACCTCACCACAAAAGTATGCATCAACTCCATTCCAAACATAGAGTCCAAACATCACACTACTAAAATGTAGTAACAGAAGAGATTATTACAGTGTCAAGGCCGACTTGACAAAAGATACATAAATAATCAAGAAAGACAAATGAAGCAAATGTGCCATAAGATGGTTATAAACAAAGCCAACCGTGCCTTCAACCCACAAGGCATCCGACCGACCGCCAAGACTAGTCGTGCCACCCACGGCGACATACAAAGACACCACGTAAGTGAGGCCCCGAGGCTCACCTTCCTCCTTCCGCAACCAAAAACATCAAGCATAGCACCCGAGTACAAAGATTGTCTTTGTACCCGCAAGACTCGACGTGTGAATCCAGCGCACTGCTCATATGCTACATGCAAAGCTTATCTCGTGGAGACCATATGTTTCATTTTCACAAATCCAAATTTATTTGCAATAATGTAATACAGCTTTGAAGGCAAGTTTGCAATTCATTTTAATTGAAATAACAAAGAAGGATAATAATAACAACAAAAGAGTAAAGATAAACAACCTAGAAGTGACTATCCCAATAGTCACTATTAACAATAGCACCAATCCCGATTCGCACTCACCCATCAAGTTTTAATTTAAATGTTGTAGTCTAGTTCTTGGGGGGCGATTCGAGCGTGTCCATAACCTAGGACGAGGCTATTCGAATAGTTTTAACTCTCAGGTGTACCAATGTACCCACACTTCCATCGCCTTTTAAGCCAAGCACACTCCGGTAAGGTATGTCACACACTAAGTCCTACGAGACTTTTTCCAATATTGTGTATTAACTACGAGCCGTCGAGCATGGATAGAAATCCATATGCTTACATGGTAAAGCCGAAAGACAACTACCTTTGCATGGTAAAGCTTTTCTGACAACTACCATGCTCCCAACACCATCCTCCCGCGACCTCCCCGCGACCGTGAGTCAATACACGCCAAAGTACTCAGGTCAAGAGAGGTCCCATATACTCTAGTGTGGTTAGCACGCAAAATGCTCAAGACGGTGGCATGCTAACTCTGGCCTTAATCGACTCTGCACCATTCCACCACACCTACGATCACACCAATCATACCTACAGCTCAAGTCTAAATCATTTTTGTTTTCATTATTTTAGTTTTGTAATTAACATATCCCAAGTCAAACATAAGAACAATAATAATTTCATGTGATCAAGACTATCGACTAAGTCGATGATCGCCCAAATCTACTGGAAGCTTTGCTACTAGTCGTTCTTGCGAGTTGCTCTAGCTAGGCTTGGTTTAGACTAGGACCAACACTTGTGACTAGTACTTTGAACTACTTTTCAACTTTGCATACTGATTTGAACAATTTCTACTCGCTTGCTACATACTAGCCTTCCGAGCTCCACTTCCTACTAACTCAGCAGGTACCGTCCCTCACAATCGTTGGGCTAATCACAAGTGAGACTATCACGAACCAGCCACCGGTTGTACCACTTCCTTGCTGCATTGGTAAGAGCTTGTAAGAACTTGGTAATAGGCTTGAGTGAGAGTGACTTGTGAAACTCCAGATCCTAGTAGTTGATAGGAACATATACACTATGATTTATTCTTTGTTTTCTACTAACTATGGCAGGTTCACGGGATGATTTTCTACTAGATTCACATCTTCAAACCATTGAACGGGAGCACAACAAAGTCCACGAGGAAGATGCATGTTTGAGACAAGATCGTCCACCACGGGCGGTATATGATCGTGACAGTACTTCTGGTAAAACCAAACTCACGTTGCCATCCTTTGCTGGTAAATTTGATCCTGATGCATATGTTGACTGGGAGATAGCTTTAGATAAAGAATTTGAATATTATGAATTGTCTAATAGGCAAAAGATTAAAGCTACCACTAGTGTTTTTATTGACGATGCAATACTTTGGTGGAAGTATTTGCGTAGACATGGCAGAGTGCCTCAAACTTGGAATGCTTTAAAGAAACTTTTGAGAGATGAATTCGTTCCTAAATATCATACTGATTATTTGCTAGTCAGATTGCATCGTTTAAAACAACGTAGTAGAACTGTCAGGGAATATTATCATGAATTGAAAACTTGTTTGTTGCGTTGTGGCATAGAGGAACATGCTGAAGCTACAGAGAATAGATTCTTAAGTGGGCTTAATCAAGAAATTCATGACATTCTTGTTCACAAAGAATATAATTCTCTCTCTCATTTGTTTATACTTGCCTGTAAGACTGAATGTCAGATTAAGGAGAAATTGCGGATGCTTGATGATAGGGAACATAAGAACAAACCTGTGTTTGTTTCTTTTTCTGTGACTAACAACTTGCGAAGTTGAGAACCATGCCGAAGAGGAGAATAAGATGATTGAATCACCGACTCCATTGGTTGAGAAGGAAGATGAGGAGATGGATGCACCTACATTATCTGAGGAGAGCCAAAAAGGTAAAAACCAAGGTGCTATCATCATTCAAGATGACTATGTTTGTGAAGAACTACAATTGTCCACTGTTCATGCTATTTTAGAGCAAAATTTAGTGGAAAACAATTCTGATATGCACATGTTTCAAGTAGAGAATTCAAACTGCATTGATTTGAGTGCACCATGCGATAAATTTACTGATTTACCTGCTGACGTGAGTGCATCATGTGATAAAATAATTGAATTGCCTGCTGTTGTGAGTACTTCATGTGATGAGTTAATAGCATATAATGATCATGTGGAATGGTTAGACATAAAGAAGTTTTGACTAGAATTTCTCCTACTAATTCTTTATGTTACATTATGTTGGATCTACCTATGAAATTGTCACATGCTATGAAGAAAGTTTCTGCAATCGCTTGTTCAAAATCCTTGCTTAGTGCCTACACCCTGTTTTATTTGATTGAAGATTATGGTGAAGACAATCAATTTCTTGTACATCGAATATGCATAACTTGTGATCACATGGATGAATTGAAGCATGTTGTTTCGAACAACAATTCTAGTGTGTTGAATTTTGTGGATTATCCTATACCTATATGTTCATCTCTTATTGCACCATTTAGCATTGACAATCTGAATAATGACGTTGAAGTATGGAAGAACTTACAAATCTTTTCACCCTTGCTAGATGAATTTACCATTACTCAATTGAACTTTGATTATATGAATGACTTGTGCACTTTGAACTCAATTGTTGTGCTGCCCATTAACTTGCAAAAGTTGAGGACAATTTTCTTTCATAACCGGGCAATGCATAACTCTACTGTTTACTTCACTTATACTTACAAATTGAGTTGCACACTGAATGCTATAAGGAAATGTACATGTGTTAATTTGATGAATGCACCATCACCTTTCTCTATTTCATTGCCACCTGCTATTGCTAACATTTTACAGAAAGATGAGAATGCATTGCTCCAAGTTTTAAAGCTTCTCTTGCTGCTGGAGGATGGGCGTGAGTCGAGGACGACTCAAATGCAAGAAAGGGAGGATGACGAGGACATCAACCCTTCGGATATGACCACTACTCCACCTCCAACCGGGCTATTCGACTGCGTCAAATGCTACTCCAACGTGCCGATGAATTCACTTCACTCATATCTGGTGCTACGCCACCTCACATTGGGCCGAGGGCCTTGTGTTAATTATTGGGTCCAAAAGACAGCCAACACTTTAGGATATTTGGGCGGCCACCTCCCTAGCCCATATGGCCACCTAGGGTTTGGGGGATACTGTTCACATGGTACTATTCATACATGAACAGTGCCACCACCCCTCTAGTTCGGCAAATTTTGTTTAGTTAAAAGTTAGCTTCTATGCAACTTTGTGTATTGGCTTGTGTCGACTAGACCAACCATAATACCGCTTCAGAATCCCAATTTATCAAGTATTTCATTCATATTCACAATTTCAGATTGCTTATTTATCTTGTTCTTGCGTGCTTCTTCGGTGTATGCAGGAATTGATCTTCGTGATCAGGTCAACCGGGTATTCGTGCACGGTTGATAACGACTTGTCGAGCAGTTCAGCGATTGCGTGGTTTCGAGCCTTGCGTGTTCGTAGCTAGGATCGTGAGAGTTGAGCGACTACCACCGAACGTATCTTCTCATCGAAAGATCGGGCCAACAATCAGACCTTCGGGTTCATCAGGACAAAGAGACGTTTGAAGGACTCCAAGGAGGTGACCCTACACTACCACCCACTCCCATGTGCTGTTCTGACAACGCGGCATGGACATGAGCTCACGAAGAAGAAGATGACTAGGACCAGTGGGGGCCCACTTGTCATTGCGAGAAAACAAAGTTGCTTGGGTCACAACAAACGAAATGGTTAGGCTTAGTCAAAAAGGAACGAGTCCAATACACCTTGATGGTTGAAATGGAGATGAACGGTTCAGATTACTGGGAAGTGGTCATGGACGACTTAGATTCTCTGAGGGTGGTCCTGGACGGTCCAGATCACTTGGGAGGAGGTCTGACGGTCCAGATCACTTGAGAGTGATCATGAGGATAACAGAGGGTGGTCTTTGTAAAGGGTTAAGGGAGGTCCGGGTTAAAGCCGAGAGGGTGGTCTTTGCAAAAAGACACGAGGGTGGTCCAGGCGAGGGGGAGGTCCGGAGCGTTGGACGAGATCCAACGGCCCAAAAGGATCACGCTCAACTGGCCGTGCCCGAGAGCAGTTGAATGACTTGGTTCGACCAAGTCATGTGGTTGGGCTCGGGTCTGACTCGAGCCCAACAGTGACTTAAGTTAGGTTTAGAAATGAGAACTGAAACTTTGAGGAATTGTTCAAGGTAGCGAACTAACTCCAAAAATTGTAAAATTTTTACAGGAGAGTGTTGACTATAGGATTGACCTTGTGTAAAATTTCTAGAGGTTTTTATGTAGAGCATTTTTCTCAAAAAATTCTTCAAGGTTCTAATTAGGGTTTGACCAAAAGTCAAAAGGTTTGACTGGCCTCTTAAAATATTCAAACAATTTTTGAAAATTGTGAACTTTTTTAGAGGAGTCACACAACATCCCTAAAACCAAGGAAAATTATTTCCAAAGAATGGTCACAAGATTTTCAACAAGGAGGTTATGACTTAGTCAATTGGAGATTTAGGTTTTTGATTTTCCACAATTCCTTTACAAGAATTACAGAAAAGTTAAAAAACTTCAAGATGCAAGAAAAGTTTTAATTTCTTCTCATCTTCTTACATTTGAAACACAAACCAAGAATTGGGATGTTACAAGTGAAGCATTTTCTTGATTCTCGTTTGAGCTTTGTGTTGTTGACTGATGTCTTCCGCAATTTAAGTTGGCACTGGTTGGCATGTGCGATTCTTTCCGGTTCAGACAGAATAAAAGAAATATTTGATTTGGGGGTTCTAGTGATTTCTCCTTTGGCTTTTGTGGTGCTCATTCGCAAATTGCCCAATTAGAAAGTGGAATAGTTTCGTAATGATTTGTCAATCTTGGATTTGACCCTTTTGGTGGAGAGTTGGCATTGTGTGATTGCGATAAAAACTCTTTATTTTCAATTGCATTCTCTTTGTAAAACAGTTGTTTAAAAATGAGTTCTGTTGTCTTGATTAAAGGAGGTGCTCCTTGTTAGATGAAAAGTTAGATTTAGAACTAGGACGAGAGTTCTGTGTGTGTCGAGCATGTTATGTGCTTTAGTACCAAAAGGGAAGTAGGCCCAAGGTACATTGATTTGTTTTCGACAGTTGCGGGGATTAGGAAGTGAGCGTATCGCTATGACTGTCTCGGGTTCATACGCGAGGTACGAAATGTCTGGTATGTTCTGGTGCTGAGTGAGAACCTCGAAAACTTGAGATTTGAGGTTTCTGTAGAGCTGTTGACCATCGAGTAAGACCCCACGTCCGAGTCTCGTCTAGTACATATACTGGAGAGGTCGGGATGAGCATTGGGGCATAAGACGTTGGTATCCGTTGAGGTGCCATGGGCACATCCGTGTGGGCGTGAAGCGACATGGGAGCTAGAGTCTCGCATGCGTGAGCCATATCCGGGTGTGTTCACATCCGGAACGGGTTAATTGTTGTTTCAATTCAGTGGTAGTTGTTCGTTCTGTTTATTTCGACGGTTAGAATTCGGGGTCGAATTCTGTTAAGGGGGTAGAATGTAATATCCCAAATATTCAAGTGAATGCAATAAAGTTTAGAGAGAACAACATAAATTGGAGAGAAAATTACTAAAAAAATTCAAAAATTGAGAGGGTTTTGGACCACGGGCTTCCGGCCAAAGGCTTTGTAGCTCTTGTGGGCCGACCTTAAGGGGCCCAAGAGGGAGGGAGGTGCCCAACCCCCCAAAACCCTAGCCAACCACCATTTTCACTGTAGCACGGTACTGTAGCACCGCTAGTACTGTAGAACGCCCCTCTCCTCCGGTGCTTCTCCATTGTTGCCGGCCAAAGGAAGGAGGAAGAAGCTCTTTGCGCTGCCGACCATGGTAGAGGTGTAATGCCCCGAATATAAATTTGAGAGAATGTATTATTCGGGGGAGAGAAATTTATTCAATTTTCGAGTGCAATATAGTTTAGAGAGAGATTTCTCCTAACAAGGGAAGTATCCGTCAGCGATTATGTAATATCCTGTTTAACATTAGAGAATTAATTGAAATGAGAAAGGTATTTAACAGGAATTAAAAAGAGAAATCAGATTTTTAGAGGAGAATTAATCTTGGGCTTTCGGCCCACGTTGTTTGGCCCAAGTAGGAAGTTGGTTTAAGAAGGGGCCAACCAAAACCCTAGGTCTTTTTACTGTAGCACGCAGCTACAGTACCGCGCCGCCACTGTAGCAACCCTCCTCCCCCCTGCTGCCTCGCCCTCCATGTCGCCCCCTTTGCCGCTCCTTGCTACCGGCCATCGGGAGGTAGAAGAAGGGAGAGAAAGGAGGAGGAGGAAGATCGTCTTCTCCAACGTTCTTCCGCCTACATCCTGGTTGCTGCAAGGGTAACGAATGGCGGGCCTCATCGTTTGATTAGTGGTAGATGTGTTTTGATTCATTTTTTATTAGATCGCATTGCTGCGAGTAGAAACTTAAATCTGTCCAGAAGGTTGCGTGGACTGTTGCGGGGTCTTAGAGGCCGAATTTGAGTTGTCCATCTCCTAGAGTTCTGTAGGTCTGGTTCTTATCTTTCAGTAGCCACGAAGATCACTCAATTCCGAGGTCTGAGTCAAAAGTTATGATCGTTTTAGTATCTGCTGCCAGAAATCTGACGAGAATAATCTGTCTGGTTATTTCCTAAAATATGAAAGGGAAATTGGTAGAATATGAAAGTTCACACAACTAGGTTATTGTAGATAATTCGATAACCTTTTCATATTGATAAAGAACGATCAATTCGGAGTTACCTATTAAAAGTTATGGTCATTTTAGTTTTGCTGTTCGAATGTGTAGGCAGTTTCTGTACTGAAAGTTCAAACAATGGTTAGCCTATTATTTTGGCCGAATTAGATTATCGTGTCAACTAGAGTATTGTAGATTAGTCAGTTAAGAATCTACAGAAATTGGGTTTACCTCTTTTAGACTTTCAGTTCATGAGTTATGTCAATTACCGTGCTGCTGTCCAGAAACGGTATATGGCAGGAAACGTTGTTTTTCAGTTTCAGCTTTGAAAACTCGACTTGAGACATCAGGGAAGCGGTGTAGAACGCCGATTAGTAGCGCTGGGTATATTATGTCCTTATTGAAATTATTTTACTTGTTTAGGAGGTGAAGCCTCGGGTTTAGGAGTATCATCTTTGCCGGCTAACGCGTCGCATCGTGGAAGGCAAGTATTTGTAGCAGTGTTACTACCGTTTAATTGGTTGTTCTTACTACTTGCAATCTATATGATTCTCGTATTTTGAAGTATTATGCCATGGTTGGTTGACTTACAAATGAGGTGATAACAGCAATTAATAATTGAATGTTTTACTTTGGATATCTTGCGTGTAGTCATGAGGTGGTTGCTTTAGATGCCGAATGTGGATCATGGATATATTTTCCATAGTGACTATGTGGTAGTAGTATAAGTTGATCTTGTTGGTGCCCTTATGAAGATGACACTTATGTGGTTTATGAGTATCATATTATTCATAACATATCATGACATTGCATTGTGGATGTCGCCGCTTATGGCCGCGACCGTACCGGTACAGCATCGTACATTGCCGTAGTACGATGCACACTCTTACCTTGATGGGTAAGAGTGCAGTGGAGCATGGCATGCATTTGCATTAAAATTGTGGATGGAGGAAATGCATACTTATGCCAATGTTTGAAATCTTATGAGGCAGGACTCATGTTAGTCCATGTGGTTTATTGAATGAGAAAGTGGAATGTGGTTGCGGTCATGCAATAATATAAATTGTGATGTAGCTTGCTTGTTATTTGAATAACCTGTTAATCAATTTACTTGCTGAGATTTTTTCTCACCCTTGTTGTTTCTTTCCCCCTTTCAGGTGATTCTTAAGCATTCCTGGGATGGGTAGAGCGGCACCACAATTATGCACTCAATTCATAGTTTTATGCTGTAATAAAGTTGAGAGGAAACTAGCCTAATGACTAGCTATTCGCGAGTGTTCTTTTGATTTATTAATGATGAATTTGTGGACTACTCTTGGATTAAATTGCTAGTAGTTGATTTAATTTATTGAACTCTATCCGTTATTATTGTGTCCATTAGTTGTTTTTGCTTCCGCTTATGTTCAGCTGTAGAGTGGTTAGTGGCATTCCAGGGTAATGTGGGTCCTGGGGTGTTACAAGAGGAGAAGAGGAAGAGGGAGAGGAAGAGAGGAAGAGGAAGGAAATATTCTTCTTGAGTTTTGATTAGAGATTCCTCGTGTTTCTACAAGGGTAACAATCAATGTTCTTCGCTGTTTGGATCGTAGTAGATGCGGATTTTGGCTTGTTTAGTGGATCGTATTCCTGCTGCGAGTAGAACATATTCTGTCTAAGTACTTGTGCGACTGTTTTCATGTGTTTAGATTCCGAATTAGAGGATCCCATCTCCTATAGTTATGTGGGGTTCATTCTTAGATTTCAGTGGACACAAAGATCACTCAATTCTGAGTTACAGATTAAATGTTATGACGAATTCTTTGCTGCTGTCCCGAAAGTCTAACGAGAATTAACAGTCACTGTATTTATTAAAATATGACAAAGTTAGAGGCTGAATAAGAAGTTTTGCCCAAAATGATTTTTTGTAGATAATCTCATTAGCTTTTAGGATTGATAAAGAACACCCTATTTGGATTTGTAGAACAAGCGTTATGTACGTTTCAATCTGACTGTCCAGAGTGTGTGTCGATGTCTGTCATTAGTTTTGACCCGTGTGCCACATTTTGTTAAAGGCAAAACGTGAGTATCATGCCAACTAGAATTTTGAAGATTATGTTCTTAGCTTTCCAGAATGATAAAAATCTTGGTTTTTGGTTAAGCCAATCAAAAGATATGATTGTTTCCGTACTGCTATCCAATTCTGTTAGACCGATTATAGATTGGACTTTCATCTGAAAGTTACCCTATGTTTTTGGCCGAATTAGAGGATTCAGCCAACTAGACTATTGTGGAGGATTTTGTTACCTTTGCATAGGATCTGAGATCACTCCTTTTCAATTCTCAGAGCAAAGGATATGATGTTTTGAGTACCGCTGTCCAATTTAACGTCCTGCTAGACTGTCGGTTAATTTGGTTAGAGCAATTATATGAACCTTGGGTTTAGGAATATGAGATTAGACATTGCGGGAAGTGTCTTATTCATGTTGTTTCTTATTCAAGTAATTAAATTTTGTAGGAGGGAATTCGAGATTAGAGGCTTCATCCTTATCTCCTAACGCATCGCAGTTCGAAAGGCAAGTACAATTGATTTGTCTTGATTGCTATTTGTTCCACTTGAGTGATGAATGTGCAATGGATAATTCCGGTATTACTTGTCGATAACCTTGATCACATAAACTTATTATGATCTTTATGATTTAGCCTTTGTGCTATGTTTACTTGTGAAAACTAAAAACTGAAAACAAAATGATTTCGACTTGGGCACAACGGTAAGATGGTGTGCTTTTGGGTGTGACTGGAATGATGCCCAGGTCAATTAAGGATCAAACATCTTGTGAGTCTCTGTTATCCAGGCAATTTGTGCGTGCTAATCACACTAGAGGGTATGGGACCTCTCTTGACTTAGTACTTTAGCGTGTGTTGGCTCCGAGTCGCAGGGGGTCGCAGGAGGGATGGTGTTTGGGAGCATGGTAGTTGTCGGAAAAGCTTTACCCCGAGTGGGTAGTTGTCTTTTCGGCTTTACCATGTAAGCGTATGGGTTTCTATCCATACGAGCGGCTCGTAGTTGATACACAATATTGGAAACATCTCGTAGGACTTAACCGTGCCGGCATACTTTTGGAAGTGTGCTAATCTTGTGGCTTAAAGGTGGTCTAAAGTGTGGGTACATTGGTACACCCCTGCAGGGTTAGAACTATTCGAATAGCTTCGTCCTAGGTTATGGACACGCTTGGGTAAGCTTTTCAAGAGTTAGACTACAACCTTTAATTAAAACTTGATGGGTGGTACGAATCAGGAATTCGTGCTATGTTGTGGTGGCTATTGGGTTAGTCACCTCTAGGTGGTTACTTGTTATTTATTGTTACTCGCTGTTATTTTAATGCTTAAAAACAAATTTTACAAATTGCCTTCAATCTATTACCTTATTGCAAATGAAAATTGCTTTATGCGTCCATTACCCATATAACCAATTCCTTTGATTTCAGCTTTCATGTAGCTATGTATAGGCTTGTTACTCGTAAGTCTTGCGAGTACATTAGTGTACTCACCTGCATTGCTTGTTGTGTGCAGAGGAAGAGGGTGAGCCCCAAGGGCCTTACTTTTGTGAGATGTGCGGATTTTGGGACGACTAGCTTGGCGGTCCGGTTGGTTGCCTTATGGGTTGAGGCACACTAATTGGCTTTTGTTTATAGCCATCTTATGGCGCTTTTGCTTCCGCTGTTATTGCTACTTTATTGTCATTTGGCCGGTCGGCCCCTCTTTTGTAATAACTCTCTATATTGTATGTCTTTTGCTAGATTTGGTATTTTGTGATGTATGGAATTGATGCATGATTTTGTAATGATGTATATGTGCTGCAATTCTAGGAACCACATGTCCATCGAGGCATGATGTATTTTGTTTTTGATGCTAGAGCCAATGGAAGGCTAAGTATTACAAGCTAAATAAACCAGGGTCTCACAAAGTTGGTATGAGAGCCATACTAACCGTAGAAACCCCTAACTTGGTCGTCCTTAGGATATTTTGAAAACTTACTTTCTAAATGTCAAATGAGTTATGAAAATTTTAAGTAGAGTCTCAGATTTTACTCCTTGTCTATCTTAGCTTGCTCACCTTACCTTGTCTTGCTAAGTTTTGGAATGCTGATTTTTATCCTCTCATCTTCTTTCAAAAGATAGTGGTTATCGGTTAAATTGGTTTTGGGAGAACCATGAGAGTTTAAATTGAAGTGTTGGCTGTTTTGGGATAAAGGTTAGGGGCTCCTGGAGTTGGAAAATTCGGCCAGGAGCTTGTTGATTTTGTGATTTAAGATTGGGTGCTCGTTTTGTGGTTGTTTTTGAGCCGTTTTAAGTGAGTTATTGATTTCTTGCTCTCAGGCATGTTACTAACTTATCTTAGTGGAACAGGATGGCTGGAAGAACACGTGGCAGTCAGCCGACTGGTCATGATGAGGAGCTTCCCCCTCCTCCGACCATGGCTCAGGTTCTTGCTCAGATCGAGCGGAACTGTATGGATTAGACGCAGATCCTGGAGGTTATCGCAAGGAACACCTCCACTCCCTCTGGTGCCTTGAGATCTGGAGGTGGTGGGCATCAGTCTTGTGGGGGACTTTCGGAGTTCCTCCGTACGCAGCCACCCACCTTCTCCCGGTCCGAGGACCCTCTTGACACGGATGATTGGTGTGTTTGGTTGACCGAAAGTTCAACATTGCTTAGTGCTAGGAGCAGGAGAAGGCACTTTTCGCATCCCACCAGCTTGAGGGTACAACACTCTCATGGTGGGAGAACTTCCTCACCATACAGCCCACTGGCCATGTGGTCACTTGGGAGGAGTTCCACACTGCTTTCCGTCGGGCCCATGTCCCCGCTGGCCTTATGAAGCTGAAGAAGAAGGAGTTCCTGGCGCTTAAACAGGGGCGCAAATATGTGACTGAGTACCTCCATGAGTTCAACCATCTGGCGAGGTATGCTCCTGCTGAAGTGGCCACTGATGAGGCTAAGCAAGAGAAGTTCATAGAGGGCTTGTCTGAGGAGCTGCAGGACAAGCTCTCTATTGTGGACTTCGCTGACTTCCAGACCTTGGTGGACAAGGCCATCGTCGCGAGCACAAGGCGAGCGCCAGGCAAGTCCGCAAACGCAAGTGGGAGGCCCGGTGATCCGCAGAGCTAGCCTCTCCGCCCCCGTGTTGGGCTGCACCAGGGCCGTTCTCAGCTTCACCATCGCCGAGGCCGTCGGCACCAGCTCCCCATCCCCGTGAGGCCGTGATTGATCACGTGCACTGTGGCCTAGCGGCGGGGTGGCCTCATAATCCATTGCCGAGGTCACCTGCTTCTCTTGCAACCAGAAGGGTCATGTAACATCCCAATTTTGGGCTTGTGTTTCAAATGTAAGAAAATGAGTAGAAATTAAAACTTTTCTTACATCGTGTATTTCCTATTAAATCTTGAACAAGTATTGTACAAGAAGTTATGGAAATACAAAGTCACAAGTCTTTTGATCCAAATCTTGAGCTTTCAAAACAATCTTGTCAAACCTCTTGATCATCTCTGAAATATTTTTCCTGAGTTCTTGGGATGGTATGTGACCCTCCGAAAAATTTCACAATTTTAGAATTTTTTGAATGTTTTTGGGGTCATCAAACTTATTCAATTCGTCAAGCGGGAACCAGACACCTTGTTGAATTTTTGGAGGAAAATGTATAGTACAAAAACCTCTGCAAAATTTACACAAGGTCAATAACTCAACTAGCAAGCTCTGTTAAAACTTCATAATTTTTTGGAGTTAGTTGCTGCCTCAAATAATTCTCCTTAGATCAGCTCTTGTTGGAACTCAGTTACGGAACCCTAGATCCAGTCAGGCTGCAACCAGTCGAGCTCGATCGTCGGGCTCGGTTGAGCCAGCTCCTAGACCTCCTCGGCTCGGACTGCGTGTGCGTGGTGGGCGTCGGATTGTGATCGTGAGGCTCACGACCTCCCGGTGCGCTAGCCTCCAGAGGTTTGAGGTGCTCGTGGCGCCCATCCCCAATCTAAGGCCCACGACCTCCCGGGACCTCCTCACTCGCAAAGGACCTCCCACCTCGGGTGATCCGGGGCGTCCAGACCACCCCAAGTGCATCGAGGACGTTCGGGACCTCCCTTAGCCTGTTCTTCTTCCTCCGAGCCTCCACGAGTGCGGTCATCTCGGTTGTCACGCGCTTTGTGTGTGTCGGGACGAGCGGTTGAAGCGAGTGAGATGTCACCTTTTGTCCTTGTCAACGGCTCCTTTGCTGCCATGCATTCAATGCCTTGCGACTTTAACCTAAAGTCTTCACCGCTCTGCCACTAGTCTGCGTGCGTGCCTTTGGCGGGGCATGGTTCTTGCTCACTGAGGTTGCCTAGCCCTTGTCCAAGCTCCACGGCTATGTATAGCACGAGACCTCCTTTCTCCTTTTCTTCCTCCATTCTTTGTTGTGCTTGGCTCCTCGGTGCGAGCTGGTCCTCAAACTCAAGCACCAAGAACGCCACCCTCCCTCACCATTGTCGGACCTTGGAGCTCCCTGCCGAAGCTTGAGCTCCAGTGGTCCCATCAGCATTCTTGCCTTCTTCGTTGTCGTCTTGATCACCTAGGGCGTGCTCTAACTGAGCTTGGTTCACATTGCAGAGGTGGACAAGTTGGGTGGTGGCTTTTCGGGGTCGAGGTCATATTCTTCTTCCTCTCCGGTAAGCTCTTCATCGCCGGACTTCGTCGACCTTCTCCAAGCTCCTCCGACCACGTTGGTCCCCTCTCTGCCCTCAGGTGCCCTTTCTTGGCTTGGTCCTTGCATTCTCTAGTCATCGAAGAGCGTGTAGTTTTGGTAGTTTTGCGTATTAGTCTCCTTCCTCTCTCTCGGCTCGCTGGCGTTCAAAACGTCGCCGCCGTCGAGCACATCCTTTAGGTTCTTGGCGATATTTGGAACTCGGTCCGTCCTTGGTTCTCGCCGTGAGGCCCCATCGCCGGCAAGCCGTTGATCGCGCTCGGGATGTTGCGGTGCAAACTTACATTGTCGTCATCTTTTAAGACATCATTAATGCCCGATTGTTGCTAATCATTGGGTGCATTAATCGTGCCTTAACTCGTGTCGTTGTGTCTCGACATGTGGGCCATAGGCTTAGAGTTAAAATCCGAAGTCATTAGTGCCCTTTAGGTTCTGTTAATTCCAATCATTAGCGGCATTGGTGGTATGTAGCCGCCACCTTTTGGTCATTGTCTAAGGAACCGCACGGTTGGAGCACCTTAGACCTTCTAGAGTAGATCGGCGTTCTGGACCTCCGTAGAGCAAATCCCGGCCGCTAGGATCACCCTCCACCTTGGGGTCCTCTTTGCAAAAGACCTCCTTGAGGTCCTCCGGTGCAAGAAGACCACCCAGAGCAAATCTGAGCTGGCGAAGACCTCCCCCTGGGAGATCTTAGCCATCGGGTTCCTCATCCGCTAAAATCCTCACCCCCAGGACCTCCCTGTAAAATCCAGACCGCTTGGAACTCCTCCGGGGTTCATCTTGACCGTCGAGATCTTCCTCCGTGAAGACCTCTGCTCTCAGGACATCCCCCTAGTTTAATCTCCGCCGTTAAGATCACCCCCTAGTCAGATCCGTACCGTAGAGGGTTTTCTGTGTAAATTCTAAGTCCCAAGACCTCCTAGAATAATCTCCGCCGTTAAAGACCTCCATGGTTTGGCTCTTAGCCGTTGGATCTCGCTTTGTGAAAAACCTTAAGTGCTAGGACCTCCCCTGGTTAGATCCTAGCCGTCCATGACCTCGTTAAACTCAATCTGAGCCGCTAGGACCTCTCCTGCGCAAAAAGACCTTCTCGTGGTCTTTTTGCAAAGACCACCCCACGGGGTCCTCTTTGTAAAAGACCACCTGGTCTTTTATAAAGAAGTCCTCAGAACCTCCGGACCTCCTCCTCGATTAAATCTAAACCGTTCGGGACCTCCTAGCTCCAATCGAGCCGCCCGAGCTCCTCCGTCAAAACCCTGTCGCATAAGACCTCCCGAGTAGATCTTGGCCATCCAAGACCTCCTCGTGTAAATCCCGACCGTTCGGGACCTCCTCGCTTGATCTCGACCGCCTAGGACCTCCTCGCTTGATCGTGACCGTTAAAGACCTCCTCGGAGATCTAGACCGTTGAAGACCTCCTCGTGAGATCTTAGCCGTCCGGACCTCCCTCCGTAGGTTTAGCCTTAGGACCTCCCTAGTGCTCGGGACCGCGGATCTTGATCGGCGATCACGACCTCTGATAGCGCGAGGACCTCCCTACGCTGCTGTGCATACCGCGGTCGCGTGGCGTTGGATCTAATCTCAACGGCCCGGACCTCCCGATCTTGCGGGAAGAGGTCCTTTGTGCGGCTGCGCCGAGGTCCGTGGCGTGCGATGAAGGATCGACGACCAACGACCTCTCCTTTTTCCTTGATTCATTTGGACCTCCGAGAGCTCAAATTTCCTAAGTCTTTTAATGTTTCAAATTTCAAAAGTGCATAACTTTGTCATTTTAATTCCTTTTTGAATGATTCCAATTTCTTTAGCTCTGTTATAGAATGAACTTTAATATGAGAATGAATTTAGGCACTGTTATGAAGTAGAAAATGATATAAACTGCATGATCTTGTTTAGTGAAAAAGGTTGTTTAGAAATTCATTGAAAATTTGTAAAATGCATAACTTATTCTCTGTTATTCCAAACTGAGCAAACTAAGTTTTGTTAAAACCCACTAGGAATGTACTGTAATGTAGAATAGGTCTTCATGTGATCCTTGCCACTGAAATTAGTGATCTACCAGTTTTGGAACTTAGAAAAATCATAACTAATTCATTTCAACTTCAAATTGTGCAAACTCAGTTTTGCTGTTATTAAGATAACTATATCTACCTACCATAAAAATTTCAAATTCCAGATCATTCTAGAAATTTTTGCAATAAACAGTAACCGTAATTAATTTAATTAGGATTTTTCAGGCTGAGAGAACTTAGTTTAGCCATAACTTTTTCATGCTGAGTCCAAATGACCTGTTTCTTGTTTCTAAATTTGTCTAAAATCATCCTCTTGCTGCTGTATAAATCTCATTGTATTTGGATAACTTTATCTGTTGAGTTTTATTTGGAGTTCTTGTTCTTATTTGATTATCGCCTTTTCGCGTTAGGTTCCGAAGGAATTATTGTTTACGTGAGTGAATCTTCTGCAGCAAGAAAGTGATCTACAGCAAGGCAAGCAGTTTGATCATATCCACTCCATCCCATTACTTTTAAAATCTAATACCTTGTTTTACTTGTATGTATGCATGCTTTTGTGTCAATGAATAATTTTGCCGAATAGAGTTAGCTAATCCTATTGCATTGTTTCCCCTAAATTGTTCACCCCTGCTACTACCTTAGGAATATTATCCTCACCGGTGAATTAGAGCCCGGTGAATGATTTAGGGCCTCTTATTTGTCTTTACTATATGATGCTTAGCAATGCTTAGATACCGGTAGAATTGGGCGGTTATCGACTTAGTCGGTAACCTTGATCACACAAAATTATTATAACTTTATGATTCAGCTTTTTGCTATGTTTATTGTGAAAACTAAAAATGAAAACAAAATGATTTAGACTTGGGCACAATGGTATGTTGGTGTGCTTGTGGGTGTGGCTGGAATGGTGCAGGTCAAGTGGGACCGAGTTACTTGCGCCACCGTCTTGAGCATTTTGCGTGCTAACCACACTAGAGGTATGGGACCTCTCTTGACTTAGTACTTTGCCGTGTATTGGCCGGGTCGCGAGGAGCGCGGGAGGGATGGTCTTGGGAGCATTGTAGAGTCGAAAGGCTTCCCCGTGATGGTGGTTGTCTTTGGTGGCAATGTAAGCGTATGGATTCGATCCATACGAGTGGCTCGTAGTCAATGGACAATATTGGAAAGCGTCTCGAGAGGACTTAGCCGTGCGAGCATACCTTTGAGTGTGCTTTGTGGCTTAAAGGCGATGCGAAGTGTGGGTACATTGGTACACCCTGCGAGGTTAAAACTATTCGAATAGCCTCGTCCTAGGTTATGGACACGCTGGATCGCCCGTGAGAACTAGACTACAACCTTTTAAATTAAAACTTGACATGGGTGGTACGAATGGGATTAGTGCTATGTGGTGGCTTTTGGGATAGTCACCAATTGGTAGTTACTCTTGTACTTATTGTATATTTGTTATTTCAACAATCGTAATCAGTTTGTCAAATTGCTTTGAATCTATTACATTATTGCAAATGAAAACTCGCTTTCTGCTAAAAGTAAGTCGAGCCCTCCACTTAAATAAAGCTTGCATGTAGTTAATTATAGTTACATTACCCTTACACGTCGGTCTTGCAGTACAAAAACAATTTTTGTACTCATTGCTTTGCTTAATGTTTTGTTGCGAGGAAGAAGGTGAGCGTCAAGGGCTTCCCTTTTGTGAGATGTGCTACGGGTTTGACGACTAGCTTGGCGGCCCGGTTGGTTGCCTTGTGGGTAAAGGCACACTAATTGGCTTTTGTTCATCGCCATCTTATGGCACTTTTGCTTCCGCTATTTAATTGTTGTTTAGAGTCATTTGGCCGGTTGGCCCATGTTGTAATAAATCTCTTTTATGTATGTCTTTTGTTAGACCTCTTGTATGGAATTGATGCGTGATTTTGTAACGGGGTGTGTATAATGCATTTCTGGGAAGTATACATGTCTCGGGGCTTGGTTTATTTGATTTGTGATGCTAGAGTCAAGGGAAGACTAAGCATTACAAGCCAAATAAATCGGGGTCCCCACAAAGTTGGTATCTGAGCCATACTGACCGTAGAAACCCTAAGCTTGGTCGTCCCCACAAAGTTGGTATCTGAGCCATACTGACCGTTGCAACCCAAAGTTGTTTTCCTCTCCTCCTTTCAAAAGATAGTTGTTATCGTTTAAGTTGGGTTTTGGGAACCAATGAGTTTGGCAAATTGAAGTGTTGGCTGCCCTTATACAAGGTTTTGAAGCTTCTGGAATGGTGAATTTCGACTAGGAGCTTGGATGCAAAATCTGGACAGCAAGCGTCAATTTCCGGACAACAAGCTCAAAGGTTCTAAAGAAGGTAGGTAATGAGAGGTTAATTCAACTAAAATTTGTGGGAATAAAAGGGTAAGAAGTGATATTAGTTGGCTAAGTATCTAACGCTTTTGTTAGTGGTTCTACCCTACTATTGGTCCTATTTGAATTTGAGTTGCATACTGAAATTTACCTTCCTAAACCGATTGCTCGTTCCCTCCATACGAGTTGGTCGTACCGGGAAGTTGACCTTGTGATTGAAACCTTGTGTTGATTTTGTGGTTGTTTTTGAGCTTTTTGAGTTCATTTCTTAGTGATTTATTGTTCCTTTGCCTTAAGCTTTCGGGTTTGATCCTTGTCCATCTTAGTATCTATTCCCACCCTAACGTTCGGCACGACCCCCTGTCCTTGGTGTTTCCTCCGCGTCCTTCAGTTTCTAATCTTCGGGTTCGCGCTAACCCATCTCTTCGTAACAGGATGTCGGACGGACCGGCGTGGACTAGGTCGACCAAGTCGGTGGGATGAAGGTCTCCCTAGCCCCAACTGTCCAGACAAGGATTGCAAGCGCCTCCCCTCTGGCGATTGTGATGGATTTTGGTCCCCTTTTTGCTGTGACCATGGTAAAAAGAGCCATGTTGCTGAAGGTTGCAACCCTGGGAAGGTCAAGGTCTGCCGGTGCTGTGGTGAGGAAGGACACTTCGACAACGAGTGTACTATAGCCTGCCCAAATTGCGATGAAGACCACTTACCCGGAAACTATCCGACTGCCAAAGTCACTTGTTTTCTCTGCGAGAGAAGCACTCACTATCCCAAAGAGTGTAGCATGAACCTGGTGATCGCCAGATCATTAAAACTTCAGCGACTACTTCTTCGGTCATCTACAAGTATCACAATCGCCAATGCTTCCAGACCAGAGAAGTTCTTGGATGATTTGTCGGTGGAGCTGCAGGGCAAATTACCAGTCTATACCTTCCCAGACTTTCAGATTACGGTCGAGAATTCCATTGTTGCTGGGGCCAGAAAGAAAAATCTCAAAGATCGTCGCAAGCGTCAACAGATAGCTGATGTCACTTGCTTTTTCTGCAACAACAAGGGTCACTATGCGAATAGTTGTCCCAAGGAGGTTGCGGTAACCCCTCGTCCTCCGCAGGCCATGCCCCAATCGCGTGCACCTGTGAGTCCGCAGGGCAGCCTCCGTAATCTAGCCGAAGTCACTTGTTTCCTCTGCAAACTCCAGGGCCATTATGCAAATAGTTGCCCTCGGAAAAGTGCAACAACCCTCGCCCTCCGCGGCTGTGTTTGATCTCGTGCACTGCGGTCCAGGCAAGGTGGCCCCGTGATCTGGCCGTTGTCACGTGCTTCTATTGCCACAAGAAGGGGCATTACGCCAACAGTTGCCCCATGAAGCATCAGGAGCGGAAGGCAGTTCGTGATCAAGTCAACTCCGTGTCCATTGAAAAAGTTCGAGGCGCGGCGTTGTGTTGGATGCGCTTCTTGTTTACTCTTACCACGTACATGATTATTCGATTCGAGGCGTCCGTTATCCCTATCTTTTACTACCGATGGTGATCTTCATCTTGCTCCATCATTGGTGCCTAGCCCCACCTCGGTTACATCAAGCCTTGCTAGCCTACCCGTTTTCCCCAAGAAGAATGCTACCTCGGATTGTCATCGATCGTTCGACTCGAGTGGCGCCTTCGTCCTTTACATCCAAGGGCATCACCCACTAGGTATTGCCTCGAATTTACGTGGCACGAATGTCCATGGTCCTCTAACCAACAAGGCTGCGGAGGATGACTCCATATAGCTAGTTATCAAGTCGAGGCCCCATTCGTTAGTGGAGTAACGGACAAATTGCCCCACTGGCTGAGTATGGCCTTGGTTCCTCCAAGAAGCTAGGCGTGGAGGATGACTTTGCATACCTAGCTAGCGGTGAGATCCGTTGTTGGCGGAATTGACCAGACAAATTGCTCCACCAGCCAATGACGATCTTGCACCACCACCCTTCGAACTGGAAGAATTCCTTAGTCTGTCGATCCTTGCTATATCCGAGCGGGTATGTTTCCGTGTCGATTAAAGTGGCACATTTTCCACAGTCGAACCGAGATTTGTGCGGTCCTTGCTTGAGCTCCTTGTCTCGGGAATCATGCCATCCAATCCCTTCAAGTTCGTTGGTCGAATCGTTCCAGAATGAAGCTTCTTGGAAAGCGAAAAGACCGTCGACATCTGAACTACCCCTCTTTCGTTCTGGCGAGTCAAATCTCGGGACAAGATTTTTGTAAGGGGAGAGTTGTAACATCCCAATTTTGGGCTTGTGTTTCAAATGTAAGAAAATGAGTAGAAATTAAAACTTTTCTTACATCGTGTATTTCCTATTAAATCTTGAACAAGTATTGTACAAGAAGTTATGGAAATACAAAGTCACAAATCTTTTGATCCAAATCTTGAGCTTTCAAAAACAATCTTGTCAAACCTCTTGATCATCTCCTGAAATATTTTTCTGAGTTCTTGGGATGGTATGGGACCCCTCGAAAAATTTCACAATTTTAGAATTTTTAATGTTTTGGGGTCGGTCAAACTTATTCAATTGGTCAGCTAGGAATCGACACCTTGTTGAATTTTGGAGGAAAATGTATAGTACAAAAACCTCTGCAAAATTTACACAAGGTCAATAACTCAGCTAGCAAGCTCTGTTAAAACTTCATAATTTTTGGAGTTAGTTCTTTGCCTCAAATAATTCTCCTTAGATCGGCTCTTGTTGGAACTCAGATTCGGAACCCTAGATGCGAGTCGGCTCGAACCAGTCGAGCTCGATCTGTCGGGCTCAGTTGAGCCGGCTCCTAGACCTCCTCGGCTCGGACTCATGTGCGTGTGAGTGGGCGTCGGATTGTGATCGTGAGGCTCACGACCTCCCGGGTGCGCTAGCCTCCGAGGTTTGAGGTGCTCGTGGCGCCCATCCCCAATCTAAAGGCCCACGACCTCCCTAGGACCTCCTCACTGCAAAGGACCTCCCCACCTCGGGTGACCTGGGACGTCCAGGACCACCCCGAGTGCATCAGGGACGTTCAGGACCTCCCTTAGCCCTGTTCTTCATCCTCCCGACCTCCCTGAGATCTGGTCATCTCGGTTGTCACGCGCCTGTGTGTGTGTCGAGACCAGAGCGATTGGGAGCGATGAGATATCACCTTTTGTCCTTGTCAACGACTCCTTTTGCCGCCATGCATTCAATGCCTTGCGGCTTTAACCTAAAGTCTTCACTGCTCGCCACTAGTCTGCGTGCGTCCCTTTGGCGAGGGCATGGTTCTTGCTCCTGATAGGTTGCCTAGCCCTTGTCCAAGCTCCCTGGCTATGTATAACCTGAGACCTCCTTTCTCCTTTTCTTCCTCCATTCTTTGTTGTGCTTGAGCTCCCTCAGTGCGAGCTGGTCCTCAAACTCAAGCACCAAAGAACGCCACCCTCCCTCGCCATTGTCGGACCTTGGAGCTCCCTGCCGAAGCTTGAGCTCCAGTGGTCCCATCAGCATTCTTGCCTTCTTCGTTGTCGTCTTGATCACCTAGGGCGTGCTCTAACTGAGCTTGGTTCACATTGCAGAGGTGGACGAGTTGGGTGGTGGCTTTTCGGGGTCGAGGTCATATTCTTCTTCCTCTCCATTAAGCTTTTCATCGCGGACTCGTCGACCTTCTCCAAGCTCCTCCGACCACCTTGGTCCCCCTCGCCTCGAGTTCCCTTTCTTGGCTTGGTCCTTGCATTCTCTAGTCATCGTGAGCTCGTGTAGTTTTTGGTAGTTTTTTGTATTAGCCTCCTTCCTCTCTCTCGGCTCGCGGCGTTCAAAGCCGTCGCCGCCGTCGAACACATCCTTTAGGTTCTTGGCGATATTTGGAACTCGATCCCGTCCTTGGTTCTCTTGGCGAGGCCCCCCATCGCCGCGGCAAGCCGTTGATCGCGCTTCGGGATGTTGCGGTGCAAACCGTTGTCGTCATCTTTTAAGACATCATTAATGCCCGATTGTTGCTAATCATTGGGTGCATTAATCGTGCCTTAACACGTGTCGTTGTGTCTCGACATGTGGGCCATGGGCTTAGAGTTAAAATCGAAGTCATTAGTGCCCTTTTAGGTTACGTTAATTCCAATCATTAGCGATTAATGGTGGTGCATAGCCGCCACCTTTTGGTGTTGTCTAAGGAACCGCACGGTTGGAGCACCTTAGACCTTCTAGAGCGGATCTGCCGATTCTGGACCTCCGTAGAGCAAATCCTAGCCGCTAGGATCACCCTCCACCTTGGGGTCCTCTTTGCAAAAGACCTCCTTGAGGTCCTCAGTGCAAGAAGACCACCCGAGCAAATCTGGTGGCGAAGACCTCCCCTGGGAGATCTTAGCCATCGGGTTCCTCATCGCTAAAATCCTCACCCAGGACCTCCTGTAAAATCCGGACCGCTTGGACCTCCTCAGGGTTCATCTTGACCGTCGAGATCTTCCTCAGTGAAGACCTGCTGCTCTCGGGGACGCCCCTAGTTTAATCTCATTTGTTAAGATCACCCCTAGTCGGATCCGTGCCGTAGGGTTTTACGTGTAAATTCTAAGTCCCAAGACCTCCTAGAGTAATCTCGTAGTTAAAGACCTCCATGGTTTGGCTCTTAGCCGTTGGATGCGGCTTTGTGAAAAACCTTAAGTGCTAGGACCTCCCCTGGTTAGATCCTAGCCGTCCATGACCTCGTTAAACTCAATCTGAGCCGCTAGGACCTCTCCTGCCCAAAAAGACCTTCTCGTGGTCTTTTTGCCAAGACCACCCCCAAAGACCACCCCCCCTCAGGGTCCTCTTTGTAAAAGATCACCCCTGGTCTTTTATAAAGAAGTCCTCAGAACCTCCGGACCTCCCTCCTCGATTAAATCTAAACCGTTCAGGACCTCCCTAGCTCCAATCTGAGCCGTCCAGAGCTCCTCCCGTCAAAACCCTGTCGCATAAGACCTCCCCGAGTAGATCTTGGCCATCCAAGACCTCCTCGTGTAAATCCCAGCCGTTCGGGACCTCCCTCGCTTGATCTCGACCGCCTAGGACCTCCCTCGCTTGATCGTGACCGTTAAAGACCTCCCTCTGGAGATCTAGACCGTTGAAGACCTCCTCTGTGAGATCTTAGCCGTCCAGACCTCCCTCCATAGGTTTAGCCTTAGGACCTCCCCTAGTGCTCGGGACCGCCAGATCTTGATCTGACGATCACGACCTCTGTTAGGCGCGAGGACCTCCCCTGCGCCTTGTTGTGCATGCACGAGTCGTGGCCGTTGGATCTAATCTCAGCGACCGAGACCTCCCAGTCGGGAAGAGGTCCTTTGTGCGGCTGCGCTGAGTCGTGGCCGTGCGATGAAGGATCGACGACCACGACCTCTCCTTTTTTTCCGATTCGTTTGGACCTCCGAGAGCTCAAATTTCCTAAGTCTTTTAATGTTTCAAATTTCAAAAGTGCATAACTTTGTCATTTTAATTCCTTTTTGAATGATTCCAATTTCTTTATCTCTGTTATAGAATGAACTTTAATATGAGAATGAATTTAGGCACTGTTATGAAGTAGAAAATGATATAAACTGCATGATCTTGTTTAGTGAAAAAGGTTGTTTAGAAATTCATTGAAAATTTGTAAAATGCATAACTTATTCTCTGTTATTCCAAACTGAGCAAACTAAGTTTTGTTAAAACCCGCTAGGGATGTACTGTAATGTAGAATAGGTATTCATGTGATCCTTGCCACTGAAATTAGTGATCTACCAGTTTTAGAACTTAGAAAAATCATAACTAATTCATTTCAACTTCAAATTGTGCAAACTCAGTTTTGCTGTTATTAAGATAACCATATCTACCTACCATAAAAATTTCAAGTTCCAGATCATTTTAGAAATTTTTGCCATGAACAGTAACCGTAATTAATTTAATTAGGATTTTTAGTGAGAGAACTTAGTTTAGCCATAACTTTTTCATCTTTGAGTCCAAATGACCTGTTTCTTGTTTCTAAATTTGTCTAAAATCATCCTCTTGCTGCTGTATAAATCTCATTATATTTGGATAACTTTTGCTGTTGAGTTTTATTTGGAGTTCTTGTTCTTATTTGATTATCGCCTTTTCGCGTTAGGTTCCGAAGGAATTATTGTTTACGTGAGTGAATCTTCTGCAGCAAGAAAGTGATCTACAGCAAGGCAAACAGTTTGATCATATCCACTCCATCCCATTACTTTTAAAATCTAATACCTTGTTTTACTTGTATGTATGCATGCTTTTGTGTCAATGAATAATTTTCGAATAGAGTTAGCTAATCCTATTGCATTGTTTCCCTAAATTGTTCACCCTGCTACTACCTTAGGAATATTATCCTCACCGGTGAATTAGAGCCGGTGAATGATTTAGGCCTCTTATTTGTCTTTACGATATGATGCTTAGCAATGCTTAGATCTAGGTAGAATTGGGTGGTTATCGACTTAGTCGGTAACCTTGATCACCTAAAATTATTATAACTTTATGATTCAGCTTTTGCTATGTTTATTGTGAAAACTAAAAATGAAAACAAAATGATTTAGACTTGGGCACAATGGTATGTTGGTGTGCTTGTGGGTGTGGTGGAATGGTGCCCGGTCAATTAAGGACCGAGTTACTTGCGCCACCGTCTTGAGCATTTTGCGTGCTAACCACACTAGAGGTATGGGACCTCTCTTGACTTAGTACTTTGGCGTGTATTGGCTTCGGTCGAGGGAGCCGCGGGAGGGATGGTCTTTGGGAGCATTGTAGTGTCGAAAGGCTTCCTGTGATGGTGGTTGTCTTTAGGTGGCAATGTAAGCGTATGGATTCCGATCCATACGAGTGGCTCGTAGTCAATGCACAATATTAGAAAGCGTCTCGTAGGACTTAGCCGTGCCGCATACCTTCGGAAGTGTGCTTTTGTGGCTTAAAGCGATGAAGTGTGGGTACATTGGTACACCCTGCAGGTTAAAACTATTCGAATAGCCTGCGTCTAGGTTACGGACACGCTCGGATCGCCCGTGAGAACTAGACTACAACCTTTTAAATTAAAACTTGACATGGGTGGTACGAATGCGGGATTCGTGCTGTAATGTGGTGGCTTTTGGGATAGTCACCAATTGGTGGTTACTCTTGTACTTATTGTATATTGTTATTTCAACAATCACAATCAGTTTGTCAAATTGCTTTGAATCTATTACATTATTGCAAATGAAAACTAGCTTTACGCTAAAAGTAAGTCGAGCCCCTCCACTTAAATAAAGCTTGCATGTAGTTAATTATAGTTCATACCCTTACACATCAGTCTTGCAGTACAAAAACAATTTTGTACTCGGTTGCTTTGCTTAATGTTTTTGTTGCAGAGGAAGAAGGTGAGCCTCAAGGGCTTCCCTTTTGTGAGATGTGCTACGGGTTTGACGACTAGCTTGGCGGCCCGGTTGGTTGCCTTGTGGGTAAAGGCACACTAATTGGCTTTTGTTCATCGCCATCTTATGGCACTTTTGCTTCCGCTGTTTAATTGTTGTTTAGAGTCATTTGGCCGGTTGGCCCATGTTGTAATAAATCTCTTTTATGTATGTCTTTTGTTAGACCTGTTGTATGGAATTGATGTGTGATTTTGTAACGGGGTGTGTATATTGCATTTCTGGGAAGTATACATGTCTCGGGGCTTGGTTTATTTGATTTGTGATGCTAGAGTCAAGGGAAGACTAAGCATTACAAGCCAAATAAATCGGGGTCCCCACAAAGTTGGTATCAGAGCCATACTGACCGTAGAAACCCTAAGCTTGGTCGTCCTTTGGATATTTTGAAAAACTTAATTTCAAAATATTAAATGATTTATGAAAGCTTAAGTAAGTTCTCAGATTTTACTCCTTACCTATCTTAGCTTTCTTCTCTCATCTCGCTCTAACTTAAGTTTTAAAAGTTGTTTTCCTCTCCTCCTTTCAAAAGATAGTTGTTATCGTTTAAGTTGGGTTTTGGGAACCAATGAGTTTGGCAAATTGAAGTGTTGGCTGCCCTTATACAAGGTTTTGAAGCTTCTGGAATGGTGAATTTCGACTAGGAGCTTGGATGCAAAATCTGGACAGCAGCGTCAATTTCGGACAGCAAGCTCAAAGGTTCTAAAGAGGTAGGTAATGAGAGGTTAATTCAACTAAAACTTGTGGGAATAAAAGGGTAAGAAGTGATATTAGTAGGCTAAGTATCTAACGCTTTTGTTAGTGGTTCTACCCTACTATTGGTCCTATTTGAATTTGAGTTGCATGCTGAAATTTACCTTCCTAAACCGATTTCTCGTTCCCTCCATACGAGTTGGTCGACAGGAAGTTGACCTTGTGATTGAAACCTTGTGTTGATTTTGTGGTTGTTTTGAGCTTTTGAGTTCATTTCTTAGTGATTTATTGTTCCTTTGCCTTAAGCTTTGGGTTTGATCCTTGTCCATCTTAGTATCTATTCCCACCTAACGTTCGCGGGACCCCTGTCCTTGGTGTTTCCTCCGCGTCCTTGATTTCTAATCTTGGGTTCGCGCTAACCCATCTCTTAAGTAGCGGGATGTCGGACGGACCATGGCGGACTAGGTCGACAAGTGGGTGGGATGAAGGTCTCCTAGCCCCAACTTGTCCCGGACAAGGATTGCAAGCGCCTCCCCTGCAGCGATTGTGATGGATTTTGGTCCCCTTTTGTTGTGACCATGGTAAAAGAGCCATGTCATTTGAAGGTTGCAACCACAGGAAGGTCAAGGTCTGCGGTCTTTGTGGTGAGGAAGGACACTTCGACAACGAGTGTACTCTGACTGCCCAAGTGCGATGAAGACCACTTACGGAAACTATCCATTGCCAAAGTCACTTGTTTTCTCTGCGAGAGAAGCACTCACTATCCCAAAAGTGTAGCATGAACACGGTGATCGCGGATCATTAAAACTTTAGCGACTACTTCTTGGTCATCTACAAGTATCGCATGTCGCCAATGCTTCGGACCGGAGAAGTTCTTGGATGATTTGTCGGTGGGCTGCGAGGCAAATTACCGATCTATACCTTCCCGACTTTCGATTACGGTCGAGAATTCCATTGTTCTTTGGGGCGAGAAAGAAAAAGCAAAGATCGTCATGGCGTCAACGGATAGCTGATGTCACTTGCTTTTTCTACAACAACAAGGGTCACTATGCGCATAGTTGTCCCAAGGAGGTTGCGGTAACCCGTCGTCCTCCGCAGGCCGTGCCCCAATCGCGTGCACCTGCGAGTCCGCAGGGCAGCCTCCGTAATCTAGCCGAAGTCACTTGTTTCCTCTGCAAACTCCATGGCCATTATGCAAATAGTTGCCCTAAGAAGAGTGCAACAACCCCTCGCCCGCCGCGGGCCGTGTTTCAGTCTCGTGCACCTGCGGTCCAGTAGCAAGGTGGCCCCCGTGATCTGGCCGTTGTCACGTGCTTCTATTGCCACAAGAAGGGGCATTACGCCAACAGTTGCCCCATGAAGCATCAGGAGCGGAAGGCAGTTCGTGATCAAGTCAACTCGTGTCCATTGAAGAAGTTCGGGGCGCGATGTTGTGTTGGATGCGCTTCTTGTTTACTCTTACCACGATCTGATATTATTCGATTCGAGACGTCCGATTATCCCTATCTTTTCTGCCGATGGTGATCTTCATCTTGCTCCATCATTGGTGCCTAGCCCCACCTCGGTTACATCAAGCCTTGCTAGCCTACCCGTTTTCCCCAAGAAGAATGCTACCTACGGATTGTCATCGGTCGTTCGACTCGAGTGGCGCCTTCGTCCTTTACATCCAGGGCATCACCCACTAGGTATTGCCTCAATTTACGTGGCACGAATGTCCATGGTCCTCTAACCAACAAGGCTGCGGAGGATGACTCCATATAGCTAGTTATCTGGCCGAGGCCCCATTCGTTAGTGGAGTAACGGACAAATTGCCCACCAACCGAGTATGGCCTTGGTTCCTCCAAGAAGCTAGGCGTGGAGGATGGCTCTACATACCTAGCTAGCGGTGAGATCCGTTGTTGGCGGAATTGACCGGACAAATCGCTCCACCGACCAATGGCGATCTTGCACCACCACCCTTGAATCGGAAGAATTCCTTAGTCATCGATCCTTGCTATATCTGAGCCGGGTATGTTTCCCGTGTCGATTAAAGTGGCACATTTTCCACCAGTCGAAGCAGAGATTTGTCTTTGGTCCCTTGCTTGAGCTCCTTGTCTCGGGAATCATGCCATCCAATCCCTTCAAGTTCGGTGGTCGAATCGTTCCAGAATGAAGCTTCTTGGAAAGCGAAAAACGGTCGACATCTGAACTACCCCTCTTTCGTTCTGAGCGAGTCAAATCTCGGACGAGATTTTTGTAAGGGGAGAGTTGTAACATCCCAATTTTGGGCTTGTGTTTCAAATGTAAGAAAATGAGTAGAAATTAAAACTTTTTCTTACATCGTGTATTTCCTATTAAATCTTGAACAAGTATTGTACATGAAGTTATGGAAATACAAAGTCACAAGTCTTTTGATCCAAATCTTGAGCTTTCAAAAACAATCTTGTCAAACCTCTTGATCACCTCCTAGAAATATTTTCTGAGTTCTTGGGATGGTATGTGACCCCTGAAAAATTTCACAATTTTAAATTTTTGAATGTTTTTGGGGTCGATCAAACTTATTCAATTCAGTCAAATGGGAACCAGACACCTTGTTGAATTTTGGAGGAAAATGTATAGTACAAAACCTCTGCAAAATTTACACAAGGTCAATAACTCACTAGCAAGCTCTGTTAAAACTTCATAATTTTTGGAGTTAGTTCTTGCCTCAAATAATTCTCCTT
Source organism: Ampelocalamus luodianensis (assembly GCA_036346255.1). NCBI lineage: Eukaryota > Viridiplantae > Streptophyta > Magnoliopsida > Poales > Poaceae > Ampelocalamus > Ampelocalamus luodianensis. The sequence continues at coordinate 57,619,150 of CM070617.1, read as the reverse complement.
AGATCGGCTCTTGTTGGAACTCAGACGGAACCCTAGATGCGAGTCGACTGAACCAGTCGAGCTCGATCTGTCGGCTCGGTTGAGCCAGCTCCTGAACCTCCTCGGCTCGGACTCGTGTGCGCGTGAGTGGGCCGTCGGTTGTGATCGTGAGGCTCACGACCTCCCGGTGCGCTAGCCTCGGAGGTTTGAGGTGCTCGTGGCGCCCATCCCCAATCTAAAGGCCCACGACCTCCCGGGACCTCCTCACTGCGCAAGGACCTCCCACCTCGGGTGATGGGGCGTCGGGACCACCCGAGTGCATCGGGGCGTTCGGGACCTCCCTTAGCCACTGTTCTTCTTCCTCCGACCTCCACGAGTGCGGTCATCTCGTTGTCACGCTTTGTGTGTGTGTCGAGACGAGCGATTGGGAGCGATGAGATGTCACCTTTTGACCTTGTCAGCGGAATATCCTCGAGATCCGATCGACACGATGATACCCCATTCTCAAATCAATCTTTGAGAACACACGGGCTCTAGTCAGCGATCGAGCAGATCATCAATGCGAGGCAGAGGATATTTGTTCTTCACCGTCACCTCATTGAGAGGGCGGTAATCAACACACATGCGCAAAGTCTTGTCCTTCTTCTTCACAAAGATCACGGAAAACCCCAAGGAGATGGCGGGGCGGATGAAACCCTTTGCTTGGAGCTCACCAAGCGCTTCTTCAATTCTTCTAGCTCATTGGGAGGCATCCGATCTGGCGCCTTCGAGATAGAGGCGATGCGGGGCAAGCAACTTCGATAACAATCTCCGGATCTCGAGCGGAGGCATCCGGGTAAATCATCGGAAAAACATCCTCAAAATCACAAGCAGTGGAACCTCACGAATCTTCAAAGGCGGCATGGCTACAAGTGCACAAAGGTGCGACCCTTGCATTTGTTGGGAAAAAACCGACTGCTCGCTGAAGGGTGGTGAGATAGACAATCTTCTGGCTGTCGATTTGCCCCAAGTGTTGGGACAACCAATCCATGCCAAGAATCACATCGGACTCATTGGAAGAGGCGAATAAGATTTGCCAAAAATCTCACTCCTTTGACTATGATAGGAACATCCCGAACATTGTAAATCGGCTCTCATTTTCGACCCGGAGCGGATGAGCAAAGGAACTCCCAAAGGAACACGGTGAAGACCACTAACAGCAGCAAATGATCTTGAAATAAAAGAATGCGATGCTCGAGAATCAAATAATCTGCAAAGCGGGACGAGAATTGACAAAAGTGTACCCATCACGACATCCGGCGCCTCACGAGCCTCCTCGGTGAAAGGTGGTTGACTCGACCATTGCCGCACCACAGGTCTTACGAATAATCTTACGTCGGTGGGTGACCACTCCTGCCGCGTCCTCCATTAGGACGGCGGCGCAACACTCGAGGGCAGCGTTGGCGTAGTGGCCCTTGTTGTGCAATAAAAACAAGTAACCTCGGCCGCCGGTTGCGGGCGCTCTGTCTTGGATCGCGGCGCGCGTGGCTGAAACACGGCTGCGGTGGGCGAGAGGCTGGTGCGGATGGCCTCGGCGCGGTGGAGCAAAAGCGGGCTCTGGTGCTAGCCCGGCCAGAGGGCGAGTGAGGTGGTGTGAGTAGGCGATGGGCCTCCCATTTGCGCTATGGACTCACCCAGCGCCTTTGCCTTATGCTCAACAACAATGGCCTTATCTACCAAGGCACGAAAGTCGAAGAAGTCCACAATAGATAGCTTGTCTGCGGCTCCTCGGACAAGCCATCCATAAACTTCTCTGCTTAGCCTCATCGAGGCCACCTCCTGAGCATAACGATCCGGATGATTGAACTCGTCTGGTACTCAGTCCGATTTGCGCCCTTGCTTGGCGCGAGAATTCTTTCTTTTTCAGCTTCATCGGGCCATCGGGATGTGGGCGACGAAAGGCGACTGAACTCCTCCCACGCGACCACATGGCGCGGGTGCATGGCGAATAGTTCTCCCACCATGAGTCTTTGCGCCCTCAAGGCGGTGGGGCGCGAAGAGTGCCTTATCTTGTGCACGGCATCGAGCTATGTTGAGCTTCCGCTCAACCATGCGCAGCCAATCATCCGCATCGAGAGGGTCCTCGAGGCGGAGAAAGCGTGGTGCGTGCGGAGGAACTCTGCAAGTCCCCGAGTCGGTGGCGCCACCACCGGCGAGTGGAGGTATTCCTAGCAATAACCTCCAAGATGCGCGTCGGTCCATGCGGTTTCGCTCGATCGGCGAGAACCTCGACCATGGTCGGAGGAGGAAGCTCCTCATCATGACCGACTGGCTGACCGCCAGCGTTCTCCGGCTATCTGTTTCACTAAGACAAGTTAACAATAGCGGAAAACACGAAGTCGACAACCCACTACAAATAACACTAACGACACAAAACAAACACAAGACTTTTAAGTTACAAAACCAATTGACAAAAATCGGACACTTAGCAAACTCATACATATCTTACCCTTATGCCCCCACAAATTTTAATTAAACTAATTCTCTATGGTTCTCCCAAGAGTGATTCTCAGGTAGTAACTATCTTTTGAAAGGAAAGGGAGAAACTAAGTTTTAAACTGAAATTAGAGTAAGATGAGAGTAGAAGGCTAGGATAGATAAGGAGTAAAATCGAGACCACACCTAAGTTTTCATAAACCCTTTTATATTTTGCAAATAAGCCTTTCCAAAATATCCTAAGGGCGACTATGCTTGGGTTGCTACGGTCGGAATGGCTCGATACCAACTTTGTGAGGACCCCAATTTATTTGGCTTGTAATGTAACCAACCATCGGTCCTAGCATCACAAATCAAATAAGCGATCCTCGAATATGTATACTTCGAAAGCGATATACACACCTCGGTACAAAATTAGACATCAACTCCATTCCAAACATAGAGTCCAAACACCACACTACCAAGCGGAAGATAAAGAAATAGTAGAGTTAATCTGAGCCAGGCCGGCCAGGCCACAAGATACACAAATAGACAAGAACGGCAGTGGAAGCAAAGTGCCATAAGATGGCTATAAACAAAGCCAATCGCGTGCCTCCAACCCACAAGGCATCGCCAGGACCGCCAAATCTAGTGCGATCACGAAGCGGCAACACTGACTCACGAAGTGAGGCCCTTGGGGCTCACCTTCTTCCTCTGCAACAAAAACATTAAGCAAAGCACACAGTACAAAGATTGTCTTTGTACCCGCAAGGCAGCGTGTGAACTAGCGGACTGTTCATATGCTACATGCGAGCTTGTTTAGTGGAGGCCATATGTTTTATTTGCATAAACAATTTTCATTTGCAATAATATAATACGGTTTAAAGGCAAGTTCGCAATTCGTTTTAATGCTGAAATAACTTGATGAGTAATAATAACAAAGAGAAAGATAAACAACTTTGGAAGTGACTATCCCAATAGTCACCACAACAATAACACGAATCCCGGACTCGTACCACCCATCAAGTTTTAATTTAAATTGTTTGTAGTCTAGTTCTTACGGGCGTATCAGCGTGTCCATAACCTAGGGCGAGGCTATTGAATAGTTTTAACCTGCGGGGTGTACCAATGTACCCACACTTGAGACCGCCTTTAAGCCAAGCACACTTAGAAGGTATGCGAGGCACAACTAAGTCCTCGAGACTTTTTCCAATATTGTGTATTAACTACGAGCAGCTCGTATGGATAGAAATCCATACGCTTACATGGTAAAGCCGAAAGGCAACTACCCACTCGGGATAAAGCTTTTGGACAACTACCATGCTCCCACCTCCATCCCTCCTGCGACCTCCTGCGACCGGTGCCAATACACGCCAAAGTACTAGGTCAGAGAGGTCCCATATACTCTAGTGTGGTTATACGCAAAATGCTCGATGCGGTGGCGCAAGTAACTCGGTCCTTAGCGGCTCGGGCACCTTTCGGTCACACCCAACAGATCACACGGTCTTACCATTGTGCCCAAGTCTAAATCATTTTGTTTTCATTTTTAATTTTGCAATTAAACTTAGCGAAATCTTTGAAACATAAAGTTGTAGTAAATTTTGTGTGATCAAGGTTCTGACTAAGTCGATAACCGCCCATTTCTACCGATACTAAGCATGTCTAGCGGTGAAATCGTATCTACTAAGTGACAAGAAATCATCCAGCGTTCTCTAATCACGACAAATAACCTAGGCTCGGTAGTAGAGGATAATCATTTGCCTACAGATTATGCATCTAAAGATTAACTAACCAATTTAACACAAATTAGCGATGCATACATACAGTTGAAACAAAATATTAGACTTTAAAATCTTTGGGATAAACATGATCAAGCGCTTGTTTGCTGCTTTGCTGAGAATGCTCAACTTTATTGCGAGGATCGCTCTCGGGGTTACGCAAATGTCGAAGCCTAACGATCGATCAAATAACAACAAATAGAACGAATAACACGACAAAACTCAAACATACAACAATAACAAAACATACCAAAACTCACACAGCAGCCTAAGCAAGATATAACAAAATTTTTAGAAACAGAGAATAATTTATTTTAAGATATTAAGAACTTTCTATGAATTTTCTAAGCTAAAAACATAACAAGACACTAGTTAATTACTTAACCAATTTTCATGAGCAGAAGCATTATCTAAAACCTATCACGATAATTAGTATCTGAAAATGAAATTTTGAAATTGGGTTCATTGAATTTGGACAATTATTGAAAGAAATATACATTTTCTAATTTGGAGATTACATTCTACAACATTAAATTAATTAACAGATTTTGATACGAGGACAAAGTGACACTAATTTTAGTAAATAGAACATTTAAAATGAAAATTAACATGCTTTGGTTTCATGCAATTTGGATAAAAATTGAATTAGTTATGCATTTTCTAAGTTTAATTGAATTAACGATTGCACTTGAAAAGCATTTCGAAATACCAAAGCATTTAAATCTTTTCTACAGACGGCCACTAGCCACGCGCGGCCGTGGCCGCGCGAATGGTGGCGGGACAGCCGCCGCGCCGGATGTGACGTCAAAGCGTATTCAGAATCGTCTTGGCTTACAAAGTGCAAACCTAACAAATACATACAGAGAAAATCGTTTCCGACGGAGAAAGCGTATCACGAGCTACACAACCTAGCGGCGTACGGACCCACATGGCGGACTCGGAGGAAATATAGCGGTTGGATTAGAGTTTACTAAACACGATTAACGAGAGGACCCACATGGCGATGGTGAACTAAACACGGATTAGTGCTAAGTGAATGCCACGGCTTTCGGCCGCGCGCGCAGGGCGGCGGCGCGGCGCGCGGTGATCTAGCTAACGGTGGGTTTACGGGCGAGAAAGTGGTACCCGGGTTCCACGAGACTTTGCGAACCCGATGGCGGCGTCTTGACCACGGAGATGCGGCGATGGTGGCGGCGAGCGAGGCGGAGAAGAAGGTGCGGCTTCAGCGGAGGCGCGACAAGCTTCTAGAAGCCGGAAGGTGCGCACCGGCCGCCTTGATCCTAGGAGCAACAAGCCCACGATAATGCAGAAGAAGAAGGTCGAGGCGGCCGAATTTCCGCGGCGGAAAACCGAGCTCGAGAGAAGAAGGGTCATATGACCTCAGCGATGCACCAAAGATGAAAATGAAGCCATCATTAGATTCGATTGCATCGATGCGATCCTAAGGGACCAAGTGAGCGAGGCTAGAGACTCAGGAGCATAATTGAGCTTGCGGGCCGAGGCGCGGAGTTGAAGGCGGCGAAGTCGCTCACGGCAATCCACGGGCGCCAAGGGTCGGGATGGCCAAAATGGAGCGGCGTGGAACAAGGAAGATGGCGAGGGTTTGCGGGAGCACGGCGGCAACGAGATGGTGGCGCGCCTCTCCCTCTTCTCGGCCGGCGAAGCGGGCGGAGAAGACACAAGAATGAGCGAGGAAGAATGGATGACCCAAGGAGGTAGATGGACTCGGGCGATCCTCGAGAGCGAACACGCGTCCCCGGCGTGGCGGCGGCAGTGCGTGCGCGCATCTTGTGGCGCCGGTGAGCTCCGTGGCGGAGTCGGCGAGAAGAACGACAAGGAGGGCCCCTGCGTCGGCGGTGGCAAGCGGCTCGAGTCGAGTGCAGCGCGAGCTCGGTTGGTTAGACTCGATCAATATCACACCGGCCAGTGGGATCTAAAGCGGACGGTGAGATCGATGTATGCATTGGACCAGTCGGTTGATTCGGCGCCGCGGCCACCACGATGCATCGGACGATGCGACAATGATCGGCTCGGCGGTGCAGCTAGTTGACGCGGCCGAGTCAAGTGGTGCGGGTCGGACTCGAGTGCGGATTAGTGCGAGCAGAGCAGTGTTTCGAGTTTGAATAAAAAATTTGAGTTAGTTTGGGAATTTTAGAGGTAGCTCGAGCTCCAAAAATTTCGAAATTTTATAGTAGCTACTAGGGACAGAGGACAACCTTGTGAAATTTTCAGGAGTTTTCATGCACTAGATTTCTCCCAATAAAATTCACAAGCTGCTGTCGGAGGTTTGACGATTTCTAAAGCTGGTTTGACTTGGGCATTTGAAATAGCAAACAAAATCTAAAAATTGTGAAATAATTCAGGGAGGTAGATAGGATGATCAAGATGATAGGAAAAATAATTTCAGAGGATGATCACAAGTTTGAAAGCTAAGAATTTGCTGACAACAATTTCCAATCACAAGAATTAAATTCTAAAAATTGGAAATTGCTAGGAAAAATTGTAGAAACTCTCAAATGATTTCATGAGGCATCAAAAGTTTTTATTTCTCCTCATAATTTACATTTGAAATACAAACCCTAAGTTAGGGCTGTTACATAGGGCCTCTTATTTGTCTTTACGATATGATGCTTAGCAATGCTTAGATACCAGTAGAATTGGGCGGTTATCGACTTAGTCGGTAACCTTGATCACACAAAATTATTATAACTTTATGATTCAGCTTTTTGCTATGTTTATTGTGAAAACTAAAAATGAAAACAAAATGATTTAGACTTGGGCACAATGGTATGTTGGTGTGCTTGTGGGTGTGGCGGAATGGTGCCGGGTCAGTAAGGACCGAGTTACTTGCGCCACCGTCTTGAGCATTTTGCGTGCTAACCACACTAGAGGGTATGGGACCTCTCTTGACTTAGTACTTTGGCGTGTATTGGCTTGGTGCAGAGAGCCGCGGGAGGGATGGTCTTTGGGAGCATTGTAGAGTCGAAAGGCTTCCGTGATGGTGGTTGTCTTTGGTGGCAATGTAAGCGTATGGATTCCGATCCATACGAGCGGCTCGTAGTCAATGCACAATATTGAAAGCGTCTCGTAGGACTTAGCGCGTGCCGGCATACCTTCGAAGTGTGCTTTTGTGGCTTAAAGGCGATGCGAAGTGTGGGTACATTGGTACACCTGCGAGGTTAAAACTATTCGAATAGCCTCGTCTAGGTTATGGACACGCTCGGATACGCCCCGTGAGAACTAGACTACAACCTTTTAAATTAAAACTTGACATGGGTGGTACGAATCTGGGATTCGTGCTATGTGTGGTGGCTTTTGGGATAGTCACCAATTGGTGGTTACTCTTGTACTTATTGTATCGCTGTTATTTCAACAATCACAATCAGTTTGTCAAATTGCTTTGAATCTATTACATTATTGCAAATGAAAACTCGCTTTCTGCTAAAAGTAAGTCCAGAGCCCCCTCCACTTAAATAAAGCTTGCATGTAGTTAATTATAGTTCTGTTACCCTTACACGTCAGTCTTGCGAGTACAAAAACAATTTTTGTACTCAGCTGCTTTGCTTAATGTTTTTGTTGCAGAGGAAGAAGGTGAGCCTCAAGGGCTTCCCTTTTGTGAGATGTGCTACGGGTTTGACGACTAGCTTGGCGGCCCGGTTGGTTGCCTTGTGGGTAAAGGCACACTAATTGGCTTTTGTTCATCGCCATCTTATGGCACTTTGCTTCATTGTTTAATTGTTGTTTAGAGTCATTTGGCCGGTTGGCCCATGTTGTAATAAATCTCTTTTATGTATGTCTTTTGTTAGACCTCTTGTATGGAATTGATGCGTGATTTTGTAACGGGGTGTGTATACTGCATTTCTGGGAAGTATACATGTCTCGGGGCTTGGTTTATTTGATTTGTGATGCTAGAGTCAAGGGAAGACTAAGCATTACAAGCCAAATAAATCGGGGTCCCCACAAAGTTGGTATCAGAGCCATACTGACCGTAGAAACCCTAAGCTTGGTCGTCCTTTGGATATTTTGAAAAACTTAATTTCAAAATATTAAATGATTTATGAAAGCTTAAGTAAGTTCTCAGATTTTACTCCTTACCTATCTTAGCTTTCTTCTCTCATCTCGCTCTAACTTAAGTTTTAAAAGTTGTTTTCCTCTCCTCCTTTCAAAAGATAGTTGTTATCGTTTAAGTTGGGTTTTGGGAACCAATGAGTTTGGCAAATTGAAGTGTTGGCTGCCCTTATACAAGGTTTTGAAGCTTCTGGAATGGTGAATTTCGACTAGGAGCTTGGATGCAAAATCTGGACAGCAAGCGTCAATTTCCGGACAGCAAGCTCAAAGGTTCTAAAGAAGGTAGGTAATGAGAGGTTAATTCAACTAAAACTTGTGGGAATAAAAGGGTAAGAAGTGATATTAGTTGGCTAAGTATCTAACGCTTTTGTTAGTGGTTCTACCCTACTATTGGTCCTATTTGAATTTGAGTTGCATACTGAAATTTACCTTCCTAAACCGATTGCTCGTTCCCTCCATACGAGTTGGTCGTACCGGGAAGTTGACCTTGTGATTGAAACCTTGTGTTGATTTTGTGGTTGTTTTTAAGCTTTTTGAGTTCATTTCTTAGTGATTTATTGTTCCTTTGCCTTAAGCTTTCGGGTTTGATCCTTGTCCATCTTAGTATCTATTCCCACCCTAACGTTCGGCAGGACCCCCCTGTCCTTGTTGTTTCCTCCGCGTCCTTCAGTTTCTAATCTTCGGGTTCGCGCTAACCCATCTCTTCGTAACAGGATGTCCGGACAGACCAGCAGCGGACTAGGTCAGCAAGCTGGCTGGGATGAAGGTCTCCCTAGCCCCAACTGTCCAGACAAGGATTGCAAGCACCTCCCCTCTAGCGATTGTGATGGATTTTGGTCCCCTTTTTGCCCCTCGTCCTAATGGAGGACGCGGGCAAGGGATTAGTCACCCACCTGACCAGAAGGTAGTCCAGAAGATCTAGGGCTTGGGAAGTGGTCGAGTCAACCATATCTCGACTGAGGAGGCACAAGAGGCGCCCGACGTTGTGTTGGGTACGCTTCTTGTCAATTCTCGCCCTGCTGTAGTATTATTTGATTCAGGAGCTTCACATTCTTTTATTTTGAGATCTTTTGCTGCTGCTAGTGATCTTCACTTTGCTCCTTTGGTGGTACCTTTGCTTATTCGCTCTCCGGGTTCGGAAATGAGAGCTGATCAAGAATGCCGGGATGTTCCTATTGAAGTCGAAGGAGTGGGATTCTTGGCGAACCTTATCCTACTCAACTCAGCGAGTCTGGATGTGATTTTTGGCATGGATTGGTTGTCCCAACACTTGGGGCAAATTGATTGTGCCAGGAATATTGTCTACCTCACTAGCCCCTTAGGCGAGCAAGTTGGATTTTCACCGTAGCTGCAAAGGCCGCATCTTTGTGCACTCGAAGCGAAGCCAGCTTTGGAGATTCAGGATGTTCCCACAGTATGTGACTTTGTGGATGTTTTTCCTGAAGATTTGCCTGGGATGCCTCCAATTCGAGACCTGGAGTTCGTCATTGAGTTGCTGCCCGGTACCGCTCCAATTTCAAAGGCGCCGTATCGGATGCCTCCTAATGAGTTGGAGGAGTTGAAGAAGCAACTAGGTGAGCTTCAAGCGAAGGGTTTTATCCATCCTAGCTCATCTCCTTGGGGTTGTCCTGTGATCTTTGTGAAGAAGAAGGACAAGACCTTGCGTATGTGTGTTGATTACCGTTCGCTTAATGAGGTGAGATAAAGAATAAGTATCCTTTGCCTCGCATTGATGATCGCTTTGACCAGTTGACCGGAGTTCGTGTCTTCTCCAAGATTGACTTGAGGTTGGGGTATCATCAAGTCAGGATCAGAGCTGAGGATATCCCGAAGACGGCTTTCACTACTCGTTATGGTCTTTACGAGTACACCGTCATGTCTTTTGGCCTGACCAATGCTCCTGCATTATTCATGACTCTTATGAACTCAGTATTCATGGAGTATTTGGATAAGTTTGTGATGGTATTTATTAATTACATTCTTATCTACTCCAAGAATGAAGAAGAGCATGCTGAGCATCTAAAGATTGTATTGGGGAAGCTGCGTGAGCACCAGCTGTATGCGAAGTTCAGCAAGTGCGAGTTCTGGTTGAAAGAAGTGGCATTCTTAGGCCATGTTCTTTCGCAGGAGGTGTAGCTATAGATCCCAGCAAGGTCAGTGATGTGCTATCTTGGGGTCAGCCCAAGTCAGTCACCGATGTGCGGAGTTTTCTTGGTTTGGCGGGTTACTACCGTCGCTTTATCGAGAACTTCTCCAAGATCGCGAAGCCGATGACTGAGTTACTCAAGAAGGACAAGAAATTTGTGTGGTCCTCTGCTTGTGATGAGAGTTTTCAAGAACTCAAGAAGCAATTGACTTCAGCCCAGTGCTTGTTCTTCCTGATATCCACAAGAGCTTTGATATCTTTTGTGATGCGTCTCGCTAGGGCCTTGGTTGTGTTCTTATGCAAGAAGGCAAGGTAGTGGCCTATGCATCAAGGCAATTGAGACCTCATGAACTCAACTATCCTACCCATGATTTGGAGTTAGCTTTATGGTTCATGCACTCAAGATTTGGCGGCATTACCTGATCGGTAACCGTTGTGAAGTATATTTGGATCACAAGAGCTTGAAGTATTTGTTCACCAAGCCAGATCTGAACCTCAGGCAAAGAAGATGGTTGGAATTGATCAAAGATTATGACATGAGTATTCAATATCATCCGAGCAAGGCCAATGTTGTTGCAGATGCACTTAGTCGAAGGGTGTATTGTAATACCTTGATGCTCCAAGAGCAACAGCCTACCCTCCTTGAAGAATTTCAGCGGCTCAATTTGGGTTTAGTTGAGCACGGTTCCCTTGCTACTTTGGTTGTGCAACCAACCTTGGTGGACTAAATCAAGGCGGCACAGCAAACAGATGATGGTGTGAGTCAAATCAAGCAGAACATCAAGAATGGGACAGCCAAGTGCTTCTCAGAAGATGCGCATGGTGTTGTGTGGTTTGGACAGTGGCTTGTGGCTCCTAAGGCTATGGAATTGCGGGATTTGATTCTCCGCGAAGCCCATGATTCGCCCTTGTCCATCCATCCCGGGGCTACCAAAATGTATCAGGACCTTCGTCAGAGATTCTGGTGGACCCGAATGAAGCACGAGATTGCCAAGTTCGTTGCCGAGTGCAACGTGTGCTGTCATGTAAAGGTCGAGCATCAGCGTTCAGCAAGCCTTCTCCAGCCTTTGCCAGTACCTGAGTGGAAGTGGGATTCGTTGGTATGGACTTCGTCACCGGTCTGCCCCGTACTTTTCTGGGAAGGATGCTATCTGGGTTGTCATCGATTGGTTGACAATGGTAGCACATTTTCTGCCAGTGCATACCAATCTCAGTGTCAGTTTGTTGGTAGACCTCTACATTTCCCGCATCGTGAGCTTGCATGGTGTGCCACGAACGATTGTGTCATATCGTGGTTCTCTTTTCACCTCCCGGTTTTGGCACAGTTTGCAAGAGGCCATGGGGACTCGTCTTTTTTTTCAGCTCAGCTTATCATCCCCAAACTGATAGTCACACGGAGCGAGTCAACCAAGTGTTGGAAGATATGCTTCGTGGTTGTGTTCTTTCCTATGGGAAGAATTGGGAGAAGTGCCTATCGCTTGCCGAATTCTCCTACAACAACAGCTTTCAGGCTAGTCTCGGCATGGCACCGTTTGAGGCCTTGTATGGGAGGAGGTGCAGAACCCCACTGAACTGGTTAGAAACTAGGGAGAGGCAGTTTTTTGGCCCACACTCAATCAATGAGGCCGAAAGCTAGGTTCAGTTGATTCGCGAGCATTTACGCGCGGCCCAGTCCAGGCAAAAGAGCTATGCGGATCGTCGTCACCGTGAGTTGAGCTTTCAGCCCAATGACTTTGTTTATCTCAAAGTCTCACCTTTGAAGGGCCATCACTGTTTCGACATCAAGGGCAAGTTGGCTCCTCGATATGTTGGGCCTTATCGCATCATCGAGAGAGTAGGAGCTGTTGCATACAGATTGGAGTTGCCAGCTACACTTGAGGGGGTGCATGATGTGTTCCATGTGTCCCATTTGAAGAAGTGCCTCCGTGTTCCAGCCGAGGAAACTCCGTTGGAAAATCTCGATGTGCAGGAAGATTTGACCTACCGCGAGCATCCTGTTCGTATTCTTGAAGAATCTGAACGAAGAACAAGGGACCGTGTCATCAAGTTCCTTAAGGTTTAGTGGTTGAATCATTCCGAGGATGAGGCAACTTGGGAGCAAGAAGATCGTCTGCGTGCGGACTACCCGTCTTTCTTCTCCGAGTAAACGGAATCTCGGGACGAGATTCTTGTAAGGGGGGAGATTTGTAACATCCCAAGCTTAGACTTGTGTTTCAAATGTAAGAAAATGTGTAGAAATTTAAAACTTTTCTTACATCTTGTATTTCCTGTATGTTCTAAACAATTCTTGTAAAAGGATTATAGGAATAGAAAGTCCCAAGTCATTTGATCCAAATCTTGACCCTCCAAAAATATTCTTGTCAAATCTTGTGATCATCTCTTGAAAATATTTTTTTCCAAGTTCTAGGGATGGTGTGTGACCCCTCTGAAAAGTTTCACAATTTTTAGAAATTGTTTGATAATTTTAAGAGGCAGGTCAAACCTGTTTGACCTTGGTCAAACCCTAGCTCACTACCTTGCTGAATTTTTGGAGGAAAATTCACTGCATAAAAACCTCTGAAGATTTTATACAAGGTCAATGTCAAAGTTAGCAAGCTCCTGTAACAATTCCAGAATTTTTGGAGCTAGTTTGCTACCTCTAAAAATTCCTCAAAGTTTTTAGCTCATGTTTAAAGCCCTAGTCAAACCAGTTGGGTTCGAGTCGGACTCGGGCTCGAGCCACTTGGTCAAGTCGAACCAACTAAGGGTACCGGTTCACTTTAAAATGAGGCGCGTGTCTCTCAGCCATTGGATCCAAATCGGACGCTCCAGATTGAGCGTAATGTTGAGATCCCCGATCGTCGCCATTAAATCTCGATCGTCCATTTTAAATCCAATGGTCACGGCGTTCTTCTTCTATTCTTCTTCTTCCTCCTTGCTCTCATACCGCCCGTGCGCCGTGGCAGAGAGGGGTTGCGCTCTGTCATTTCCCTGTGTGTCTACTCCAACAACTCTCTGACCTAGCATTAATTGCCTGTCACCATTTCGCACTCAAAGTCTTTCTCTGAGCTGCTCCCATCGCTTCAAGCCCTAGCACGGCCGAGCCCAAACCCTAGCTCACCATGGGGCTCCATCTTTGCTTGTAACCGTTGCTCACTGGCTATAAATAGCCCCGAGCTCCTCTGTGTTCGTTTTCCAGCACCACTTTAGTTTTCTCCACTCACTTGAGCTCCCAAAACCCCATAATTCCCAAATCACCATTGTTGGCCGTGAAGCTCCATTGTGGACTTTGGTGCTCCAGTGGTTCATCTTCAACTATTCTTGTACCATTTTGAGCTCCTTAACCCCCTATGCATTTTCCCTAACTTAATTTTGGGTTGTATTCACAGGAATCACTCGATTTAAGTTTGCATCTTTTCGGCCAAAATCGCCCCCTTTCTTCCTTAGCTCCGGTAAGTGGTTCTTTTGGCAATTAATTGCTTATGGACCTTTTGTGGGCCCTGATGTAGCTATTTTGACCACCTGGTGGTGTTCATTTTTGCTCAGGCCATATTTTCTTCATCTTCTTCCTCGGCTCCGGTGAGCTTCTCCGTGGTCAAAGCTTCTTCGACCATCTTTGAAGCTCTTCTTGGCTAAGGTAGCTTCTTATTAGTCCTTAAATGCTATTTCACCCGCTTCTTTAGACAATGCGGAGCTTTTTGAGCCATTTTCGTTTTCGGCCGTAGTAGTCACCGTTCCTTTTTCCGGCTCACCGGCGTTGTGGGCCGCCGCCTCCGTCGAGGTCATCACCATCGGGTCCGCAAGGTTATTGCGAACCCATTTTGGCCTTTAGGTTGCGCCGCCGTGGCCGGAGCCGCCGGCGACAAGCCTTTCTTTGCCCTCGGGTTTCTTGGACGAAGTAAATCATCGGGATTTGTTGATTAGGACAAAGATTTGCTTATTAGATGTTAATCATTGCTAATCATTGGGTTAACATTTAATAGCTGTCTTAATCGGGTCTTAGTGTCACTAACAGTGGGCCCGTAGGCTTAAAACTGCGGTAGCATGGCCTTTAGGACAAAATCTGGGGTCATTAATTACTAATCATTGGTTAGTAATTAATGTATCCTAAACTGGCCCACTGTGCCACTGACAGGTGGGCCCAGCCACTTAAACCTTCCCCGTTGGCCCTGTGCAATGCCGTTAGGACATCATTAATGATAATCATTGCTAATCATTGTTTAGCAATAAATGGTTGTCTTAAAATGACCTTATGAGTCACTGCCATGTGGGCCCGCACCATTAAACCCCCTCTGTGCACTTAAAACTCACGTGCGTGAGTGCGCGACTTAGTCGATCGTGGACCGTCTATCTTGTGATCAACGGCCCACATGTGGGGAACGTTCGGACCACCCAAGCTCCCAAATCGCTACAGGCCGTCCATCTCGCGATCAGCGCCTGAGATTGTTGTGTTGTTTGGGTTGCCCGAACCGCACTTGATATGGGCCTTCCATCTCTAGATCTGCGATCAAGATCAATTGGGCCGTTCGGTTCACCCGAACGCCCCGTTCATTTTGACCATTGGATCTTGATCCTTCGGTGAGACCCTTTTTAGACCGCGCGTGTGCGCTATTCTCCAGCGCGCGTAGGCCGTTGGATTCCAGATCTACGACCCACGTTGTTCCACGTCATTTCTTTTTGAGTTTTGGATTTGTTTAATTCTGGTAAGCCTTTATTTGTCAACTAAAAATTGCTTAAAACTTGGAAAACTCATAACTAATTCATTTTAATTCCTTTTTAAATGATTCCAATTGTGTTAATTTCCTGTTTAACTGAAGTTTAATCTAAAAATACATTTAGACATTATTATGTGCCAGAAAATTTTGTAAACAATATTAACTTGTTTCAGCCATTATTGAATATACCAGAAATTCAAGTAAAACTTGTAAAATGCATAACTTTTTCGGTATAACTCCAAACTAAGCAAACTCAAGCTTGTAAAATTTCTCTGTTAGCATACTTTAATATGAAATAGGTTTTGATCATGGTTATAGTTCTGAAAAATGATAGGTGCTAGTTTTACAACTTAGAAAAATCTTAAGTAATTCATTTTAACTCCAAATTGGGTAAACTCAACTTTGCTGTTCTTAGAATGTCATTATCTACCTACCATTAAAATTTCATGTTCTAGATCATTTTAGAAATTTATGTCATGAACAGTACCATTAATTAATTTAGTTTGAATTACCAGGCTGAGAGAATTTGTTTTAGCTATAACTTTTGCATGCTTAGTCCAAATGACTTGATTTTTGTTTCTAAATTCATTTAAAATAATGCCCTTGCTGCTGTATAAATTTCATGGGATTTGGATGAATTTTGTTTTTGAGTTTCTTTCGGTGTTCTTCGTTCTTATTGGTTTTATCGCATTTTTGCGTTAGGTTCCGAGGATATTATTGATCTTGAATCTGATCCCCAGCAGCAAGACTCTGCCCTCCAGCAAGGCAAGCAGATGTAGCATCATTTGATCATATTGTTCCTATTATTTTCAAATTCTAATATGTTGTTTGCAAATTCTACGTATGCATTGCTATCTTGTTTTAAACTATTGTCGACTAGTTGCCCTATTAGATGCATAATCTGTAGGTAAATGTTCATCCTCTACTACTGAGCCTAGGAATACTTGCTGTGATTTTGGGTTCGTTGGATGAGCCCTTGCCACTTAGTAGTTTTCGAGTATGTTGCTTAGCCATGCTTAGCTACCGGTAGAAATGGGCGGTTATCGACTTGTCGATAACCTTGATCACACAAACTTATTATGATCTTTATGATTTAGCCTTTGTGCTATATTTACTTGTGAAAACTAAAAACTGAAAACAAAATGATTTCGACTTGGGCACAACGGTAAGATGGTGTGCTTTTGGGTGTGACTGGAATGGTGCCCGGGTCAATGAAGGATCGAACATCTTGTGAGTCTCTGTTATCCAGGCAATTTGTGCATGCTAACCACACTAGAGGGTATGTGACCTCTCTTGACTTAGTACTTTGGCGTGTGTTGGCTCCGAGTCGCAGGGGGTCGTAGGAGGGATGGTGTTTGGGAGTATGGTAGTTGTCCGAAAAGCTTTACCCCGAGTGGGTAGTTGTCTTTTCGGCTTTACCATGTAATCGTATGGGTTTCTATCCATACGAGCGGCTCGTAGTTGATACACAATATTGGAAACGTCTCGTAGGACATAGCCGTGCCGGCATACCTTTGGAAGTGTGCTAATCTTGTGGCTTAAAGGCGGTCTGAAATGTGGGTACATTGGTACACCCCTGCAAGGTTAAAACTATTCAAATAGCCTCGTTCTAGGTTATGGACATGCTTGGGTAAGCTTTTCAAGAGTTAGACTACAACCTTTAATTAAAACTTGATGGGTTGTACGAATCGGGGATTCGTGCTATGTTGTGGTGGCTATTGGGTTAGTCACCTTTAGGTGGTTACTTGTTATTTATTGTTACTCGCTGTTATTTCAATGCTTAAAAATAGATTTTACAAATTGCCTTCAATCTATTACCTTATTGCAAATAAAAATTGCTTTATGCGTCCAATTACCCACATAACCAATTCCTTTGATTTTAGCTTTCATGTAGCTATGTATAGGCTTGTTACTCGTAAGTCTTGCGAGTACATTAGTGTACTCACCTGCATTGCTTGTTGTGTGTAGAGGAAGAGGGTGAGCCCCAAGGGCCTTACTTTTGTGAGATGTGCGGATTTTGGGACGACTAGCTTGGCGGTCCGGTTGGTTGTCTTGTGGGTTGAGGCACACTAATTAGCTTTTGTTTATAGCCATCTTATGGTGCTTTTGCTTCCGCTGTTATTGCTACTTTATTGTCATTTGGCCGGTTGGCCCCTCTTTTGTAATAACTCTCTATATTGTATGTCTTTTGCTAGATTTGGTATTTTGTGATGTATAGAATTAATGCATGATTTTGTAATGATGTATATGTGCTGCAATACTGGGAAGCACATGTCTATCGAGGCATGGTGTATTTTGTTTGTGATGCTAGAGCCAATGGAAGACTAAGTATTACAAGCTAAATAAGCCGGGGTCTCACATTGGATCCCCGTTATGAAACGTTCTTCATACGGGCATTGGAGCCCCGCATTTTGTGAAATGCGGGCCTGAGTGAACACCGACGGTGTTCACTAGCTATACCGGGATAAGCAAAAGTGGAGATCATGCATTTCATTTATTCATATGGTTTCTGTCATTTTACATTCATATTCCATTCTATGATGATAAGTTCTCAATCATCCACTCCGCATTCGAATTCTATTCTATGATGCTATTTCCTTATTCAGCCGTTCTACATTCGTATTCTATTCTGTGATTGTTATTCTTATTTAGTATTGTTCATATTTTTCTGTTGTACTTGCTGAGTCATGGACTCATTCTTGCCGTGTTTATTTGTTTTAGGTAAAATTGAAGACGGCATGCATGGGAGGGATTTAGTCACACGAATCACTTCTTTCACTTCACATTCGTCACCTTTTTAAACAGTTGAACTTGTTATTATCTTTCATTTAATAAGTTGGATTGTAATAAATGGAGTTCGATGATTTAGACTTTCATTCATCATGACTTGGTTGAACCAGAGAATGCTTAATGATCTTCGTATAAACCTATGATAATCTTATCGTATTTGATTCAATATGATTGGATGATAGAGTTCGATATGTTGTTAAATTCTGATTCAATTCTTATACTCAACTTTTGAGATGTTGATCTCCTTATGTCATTAGTTTAAATATGGTTAAAATTATTCCGTATTGTTGTTGTATGTTAGTCTTATAGGTAATATTTTGGCTTCCGCATAGCCAGGGTGTTACAGTGAGGATATCATGTGTTATGATCATATGTTCGTAAGAATCTGATGCAATTTTCTATAACATGCGGGCGAGCTCTATTTGTCTTTTTGTACATTGTATCGGCATCTCCAACACAATTTGTGTGCCTTCTTGCACGTTCTATAAATAGATTGTACTAAGTTTGGGGTTTTGTCTTGCATGGGTGATTCAAGGGTCATCTTGCCGAAAAATACTAGCTCTCGATCTCCCTGGCCAGCATACCTTTGGAATTGTGTGCTTTTCTGGAGGCTTACAGGCTGATTGAGTTGTGTGGGTACAGTTGTAGTCCCATGCAGGGATTAATCTATTCGAATAGCCGTATCCACGGTTACGGACGACCACTTGGTTCGGGAGACATCATCGTTAGACTCCAAATTAAAATTGACATGTGTTACTTCTCGGTATCGACATGAAGGGTGATTCATGCAATTTAGTTTATCAAAGTGGGCTGCCACTTTGGTATTGTTTGTTACCTTTATATTACTGTCATTTGTATTTCATTTTATTTAAAAATAGTTTATCAAACTGCAATTACAAACTAGTATGTGTAGGGCTAAAAACCGGTGCTTTATGCAAAACTTAAGCCACTAAAGCCTCTTCTTTGGTGAGCCACTAGCATTTATAATTTTTATTTTATGTAAGTCTTGTGAGTACAATTTTGTACTCAATTGGATTGTTCGCTTGCTGTAGGTGAGAACGTTGTATGAATCGATTATAGCTATCGTACCAATTTTGGGCGATAACGCCAAATGCAACAGCTTTAACTCCAGTTGGTTGCTTGTGGGTTTGGGCATGCCAATCTGGTTATTTCTTTGTATTTCTATGTTTAATTCCGCTGCAATTATTGGTTTCATGACCAGATTTGGCCGGTTGGCCCCCCTTATGCAAAACTAGGCCATAAGGTCCTATTTGTTGATGTTGTAACGATGCTTCTAATATTTTTGAATATTTGACTATGGATGTGATCAATGTTGTGTTGAATATGTGCATGTTAGCCATTGATCTTTGGGAGCTAACATGGGACACATATCCAAAGTTTCTGTAATCCTTTTTTATTCATTTAAGTGTGGGCTTGGGCTGCTGGGAATCGGCTTGGCGCATACATCTTCGTGTAGTACATAGTACAGACAAAGGAACAATAGAGGAACTAGAAGAACTGTCACCTTGGCTAGTCACTAAACCCATAGAATTAGACTTATTTACAATGGCCAAAACATCAATATCATGTGTTTTCATCTTGGAATAAAGATCATTCAAAGTAAGTGTTTCCATGTTAACAGAATGATTAATAGTAGTGACTAACACACTCCAGACAGACATATCCAAAGCATTTAAAATTTGACAGGCATTGTCAGAATCAGAGTATGTAACATCAACAGATTGCAAATCACTAACAATTTTATTGAAGCGATCAAAAAGTGTATCTACTGATTCTCCTGGTTTCATCTCAAGTTTAGAATACTATTTTTTGAATTGGTTCTCACGAACACCTTTAACAGACTTAGAACCTTCATGATAATCAGCTAGAGTAGTCCAAATTTTATTAGCAGATTTAATATTAGAAATTTTGACAAACCCGTTTCTACCTAGACCTTGCAACAAAATATTTCTAGCCTTAACATTAGCTTCAACATCAGCAGTAAAAACATTATGCACTTCATATGGACTTTTCAACTTTTTGCCAAATAGTATTACCTTTTGCTTGTAGAAAAACCTCTTTGCGCGTTTTCCAATAGGTATAATCTGACCCATCGAAAAATGGTGGCTTACCTGACAAATGATCTCGATCTGATGCCATTTCAACCTCGCTCTGATACCACATTTCGACCTCGCTCTGATACCACTTGAACGATCATTAATGGCAATCAGAGGGGGGTGAATGATTGTGGAAGTTTTTTACACCCTAACTCTCTCTTTTTAAAAACTTATTGCCAAGCACTAGTGCTATTTCTTTTTAGTTCATGCCTCACAAATCAACTAAACAATTTATTCTCCTTCCTTGTATTGGCGCACGGTGAAAATAGGATGTCCTCTCCCACACAAAAATCTATCTAGAGCTTCTACCTCTCACGTGTAGAAGAAAAGCAATGCAAACCTTATTTCTTTAGCACACCAACCTGAGCAGGAGGCCTTCACGAAAAATCTGCTTGAACTAGATCTCACTTTTTATTTCTGGATCATCATTTTTGTGGCTACAAAGTGCCCACACGACACCCTTCAAAACCGAGGAAGAAAATCAGCATATGTGTACAGCCACCACTAGCACATCCCTTAACCGAAATTATGTAGAGCAGCAACTAGTGCCTCTCCCATTTGAAATTCTATACAGCTACCGTGAGCACCTCACAGCTACAGCTGCCAGCCCATATTTCTTCCAGCCACCAGCACTTAATCACCTATAGCGTGAATAGTCCTAGGACCCTATACGTGACCTACAACACTAGGTCACGTACTTCAATCAAATCCCAACAAACAAGGATTTACCAATTTCTCTCAGCTTTCCAATTTTGGACACCCCAAAATTGTCACGTGTTGTAGCCTCCAAACCGCACCTCTGTAGCTCCAACATGTATCATCCATCTTTGATCTACACATACCCCAACTCGAGCTCGACCATCTCCTCTAGCATCCTCGACCCTTTGGACCATGACTTCGCACCAAGCCATCTCCCGGTCCTTGCCGTAGAACACGATCGCCTCTAAGTTACCCTGCACATGCAAAGACCAAAGCAACATCTTTTCCTAGCACAATTTCTTACTAACTTGACCAACATAATTTCACACACACGCCACACACCTCAAATAACATCAGTAAACAACATTGTCAATTATTCATCAACAAAATTATTCTAGACCTAGTCACATGGTGGAGTGTTGGGTGAAGAGATAACTGGTCGAACCAACACTATTAGAAATTGGTGGAGGACTGGGTGAGAATCCCAGGACACTGACATAAAATAGATGGGTGGAGACTTAATCACGTAACCTGGAAAATGTTCTGTACTCTGAACTTGACACCACATCAAAGGAAATGCGGGAGACCTAGCTTCAAGAGGGCTTAGAGTAGCTATGGGTGTAGCAATACAAGCATACTCAGTGCTAGATAAAACCATGAATTCATGCCTGTCTCCAGGATTGGAGGCTACGGTGACTGCTAGGGGTCTATCTTCTTACCGAGTGATAAGTAGTCTTTTCATAAATTAAAACTTGCCTCTTAATTTGCTAAATTATTTTCTAGAAAAAGAGATGAGTTAGAAAATGTGATAAAGCAACAGAGAAGAGTCATACGGTGCATTCTTGCTAATAAATACTTGCTGAGTACACTAGTACCCATTCTTACCATTACTTTCTTTGTTAGATCCTAATCCAACCGGGATTATCTTTCTGGGATGAGGGATACACAGGTGCCGAGAGGCCGCAGGAGGTGAGGGCGCTTACTACTAGGACCAAGGCGAGGTGGATACCGTATTCGGTGAGTGGGATGAGTAGGCGTCAGGTGGAGCAAGGCAGGCAAGCGAGGGGTTCTGTCCCATTTTGTAGTTGTAGTTAAGTATTTGCATTAAAGGCCATAGCCTTGTGTGGCTACCTGTTGTAATAAACTACAATTTCTATCTTATTGTTTTGCTGCGTTAACTTTGGTAAGGCATATTATTCGTTGGAGCGGTGTTCTACTCGACAAACGAATAATAATCTGCTTGCTTAAGTGTGATTACCATCGGGGTAATCACACGAGGTGACATGTTGGGACCCAAAAATGCAATTTCGGACCCTCTGTGTATACTGCACTAGTCCAGGATCACGCTAGTGCACACAGTGACAACATCGATGAAATATCATTCCATAAAGAAAGATGACTAATAATTAGGAAAATAACAATAATTATCAGAGTAACGACCTTTAGTTCAAAACTTACAATTAATGCCTCAGAAGGCAAATAGCTCACTTGATGCATCCCCAAGTGGCATTGTTACTGATTTGGCCATGAGTGAGCTAGGTGCAAGCCGAGCTAAAAGAGAGGAAGGTCTACGACTAGTTCTAGAGGATCTACGACCAATTCAGGAGGGTCTACGGCCAGCTCAGGAAGGTCTATGACCAGTTCTAGAGGATCTACGACTAGTTCAGGAGGGTCTACGACCAGCTCAGGAAGGTCTACGTCCAGTTCTGAAGGATCTACGACTAGCTTACAGAGGTCTACGACCAGTTTCACGAGAGCTACGACCAGTACTCGGCGGAAGACGTACTCGTCGGGAACAGTACTCGACTGAAACAGTACTCGACGGGAACAATACTTGGCGGGAGTACTCGATGTAAACGTGCCATATGAGCATGAGTTAGAGATAGAATTGGCCTTATGCCATGCGTGTGTTGGTCTCAACCTTAGGTCGTGTGTGTTTGGCCGCACCCTTAGGTGCCAATATAAGGCCAGGGCCTAGCCCATAGTAAAGGTGAGTTTAGATTTTTATGAGTTGAGTTATTTGGCATGTTGCCAAGAGGGTCTATCCCTGTTATCACGTGTGTGTGAGTTCTTGAGAGTTTTCCATCTAGGATATCTCTGATTGCTACTCAGGTTTAATCTTGTTGATTGAATTTGTGTGCTAATCTTGTTTGATCTCTGCTCTTGTTCGTGTACTGTGGTGTGCACGGGTGTGAGATTTATCTATCCTAGTGCGAATTGCATTTCGTGCCCTACATATTCGTTCAAAATTTCCACTGTGAAAGATCGGGTAATCCAAGGATCCAATCTGGTCTAGAGGTTGATCCACATCATTACTTAAGCTATAGTGGAACGTAACGGGATAACTTTAGTGAAGGCCATCCATATGCCCACAGGCAATCGGCTGGGGTAGCACAATCTAGTTCTCCACGATCCTTGAAGTAGACCTTGTTGACGACGATTCCTCCACTTTATCTGAATGATTATAGAAAGATCGAGTACACAACCGTACTCAACAAGTTGTACTACAGAATGCAATTTATACATGATAGCTTATTCAAAAAAATGGCTTATGTGGTTATTTTGCAATAAAGCTGCATTTGCAATTGAATACAAATAATAGATTTAAAGCATAATTCAAGACAAATAATCAATAATAGTTTAACAATTATTTTCACAAAGGACACAAAGCCTAATCAAATTCTTTCACATAGCCACATGAATTAAATCACACAGCTATCCCTTCTCAATTATTTTTATGAAAAATCTACCCCTCATGTGAAATCCCCGAGCATTGTCCATGACTGCGGACGCGGCTATTCGAATAGATTGTTTAACACTATGCAGAGGTTGTACACTTTACCCACAAGATGCAATCAACTTGTACAGAGCTAATCACAACAAAACCTTTCCAAAATTTCATCTCAACAATTGACACTCCCGGTGTGCTTTACCATCATACCAACCCTAACACAGTGTTTTGGCATGACACACACCATTGGACCTGAAGACGGTGAACCACTCATAAATGTGGCCTACCTAGTAGTCCACACCTCCGCCCATCACTGAGCACCTAACCTACGACCTGAGTAGTCAATATCGAGAATCCGTAACTTACTAAGTTAGACCCGTCCCATACTAGGCATGTGGTTATACGGTAAGGCCCAGTTCAATAGCACACAGAGTTAAGTCCTTAATTGACTAAGGTAAGACTTTCAATTTCTAACTATGCCACGAAGATTATATTTTTAATCACAAAGCTCCACCATATCACATAGTTTTCACCACCTGCCTTAGTCTAAATCTTTTCCCAACCTGTTGATTAAGTGCAGCACATGCCATCAACGAGTAATGACACACAACACATAGTTTTATCACAAAGTTCCATAATCACTTAGTCAAAGTTATATTTGCAACTCACATGAAATGATGACTCGTGGCATGGCTAAACAAACTACTCGTACATAACCAACCCACAGTGGTGCTATGATAATACTAATTAATAATTAACCAAACTAGGGTGACAAAAGATCAAGGTAATACAATAGGCAAGGTGGATATAATCAAATTGGCATAGCTAATCCCAAAACATTTAAATAAATACTAAAAGTAAATGCAATAATTTAAACAAAGTAATTTTTCAGGTTCAACATGGTCAAAGGTACAACTTGCCTTGCTATAGTAATGATGATCTTATTTTATCTTCGATCTTCCACTTCCTTGACCTTTATCTCCTTCAGATGATTCCGGGACTTCAATATCTAACGAGAAAGAAAGCGCAAAATAAATAAAATTAAAAAAAGACAAATCCAATAAACTCCAAATTGAAATTGAATGATACAGAAAGGTATATATTGAATTTAGATCAATTTAGAAACTTGAATGGGTTCAATTGGAGTTCATATGAGAAAGAACAAGCTCTCAGAAGATTGAAATTCACATGAAATGATAAAAAAGGAAAAGAGAGAGAAACTGACAATTGGGGTCTACAGAATATTCTAAGAATATTATATTCCAAAAATATTAGAACATAGTTGAGTGTTTGAAATGTAGGTCCTACTGATATTTATGAATTTCTAGAATTAAAATAATTCCAGAAATATTGTAACACCCTGGCTATGCGGAAGCCAAGATGTTACCTAAAAGACTTACATACAACAACAATACAGAAGAATTTCAATCATATTTGAACTAATGACATAAGGAGATCAACATCTCAAAAGATGAGTATAAGAATTGAGTTAGAATTTAATAACATATCGAACTCTATCATCTAATCATATTGAGTCAAATATGATAAGGCTATTATAGGTTTATACAAAGATCATTAAGCATTCTCAGGTTCAACCAAGTCATAATAAATAAAAGTCTACATCATCATAACTCCATTTATTACAATCCAACTTATTAAATGAAAGATAGTAACAAGTTTAACTACTTAAAAGGGTGACGAATGTGAAGTGAAAGAAGTGATTCATGTGACTAATCCCTCCCATGCATGCCATCTTCAATATTTACCTAAAACAAATAAACACGGTAAGAATGAGTCCACGACTCTGTGAGGACCCCAGTTTATTCGACTTGTAATGCTTAGCCTTCCATTGACCCTAGCATCACAATTCAAATAAACCAAGCCTCAGGATATGTATACTTCTAAAATGCAGATACACACCTGCTACAAAATCATGCATCAAATCCATACACGAGAGGTTACAATATCAAAACTTCATAATATACAATGATTGAACTTACAAGATAAATAACAAACTCGTCAAACCCAAGCGCATCTCACAAAAGGGAAACCCTTGGGGCTCACCTTCTTCCTCTGCAACAAAACATTAAGCAAAGCATCGAGTACAAAATTATTTTTGTACTGCAAGACCGACGTGTAAGGGTAATGGAACTATAATTTAACTACATGCAAGCTTTGTTTAAGTGGAGGGGGCTCTGGACTTATTTTTAGCATAAAACCAGTTTTCTTTTGCAATAATGTAATAGTTTTGAAGGCAGGTTTAACAATTCAAATTTTATTTGCGAAATAATAAATGATATGAAGTAGTAACAATAAGACATCCTAGAGATGACCAACCCAATGGCCATCACAACAATAGTATGAACACCCGTTCATACCAACCCATCAAGTTTTAATTAAAAGGTTGTAGTCTAACTCTTGAAAAGCTTAGCCAAGCGTGTCCATAACCTAGGACGAGGCTATTCGAATAGTTTTAACCCTGCAAGGGTGTACCACTGTACCCACACTTTAGACCGCCTTTCCACCACCACTGTTAGCACACTTCCTTTGGTATGCAGCACGCTAAGTCTAACAAGACATTTCCAATATTGTGTATTAACTACGAGAGCTCAGTATGGATAGAAATCCATACGCTTACATGGTAAAGCCGAAAAGACAACTACCCACTCGTGATAAAGCTTTTGGACAACTACCATGCTCCCAACACCATCCCTCCTGCGACCTCCTGCGACCCGGAGCCAATACACGCCAAAGTACTAAGTCAAGAGAGGTCCCATATACTCTAGTGTGGTTAGCACGCAAAAATGCCTGGATAAAAATCCACTCACAAGATGTTCGGTCCTTAATTGACTCGGGCACCATTCCAGTCACACCCAAAAGCACACCATCTTACCATTGTGCCAAAGTCGAAATCATTTTATTTTTAGTTTTTAGTTTTCACAAGTAATCATAGCACAGAGGCTGAAATGTAAAGATATCATAATTTTTATGTGATCAAGGTTACCGACTAAGTCGATAACCGCCCAATTCTACCGGTATCTAAGCATTGCTAAGCATCATGTCATAAAGACAAATAAAAGGCCCTAAATCATTCACCGGGCTCTAATTCACCAGTGAGAATAATATTCCTAAGGTAGTGGCAGGGGTGAACAATTTTCAGGGCAACAATGCAATGGGATTAACTACCTCTAATCGACAAAATTAATCATTGACACAAAAGCATGCATACGTACGAGTAAAACAAAGTATTAGATTTTAAAAGTAATGGGATTGAGTGGATATGATCAAACTGCTTGCCTTTGCCTTGCTAGAGATAGTCGACTTGCTGCAGAGGATCACTCTCGTAATCAACGTCATCTAACGATAAAAACTGCCAAAGCGAAAAAAAAACAGCGAATAAACACCAGAATGCCAAAAGTATTCAAAAATCAATAACACAGAAGATAGATTATGAATTTAGGAACAACAAATTAGTTGATTCGGGGTTTATTTAAATTGGTTAGGATTTCTTCTGATTGATCTTTCCAAACTCACTTACTGTCCACAATAATCATACAGTCAAAATCAATCCTCTTATATGCTCTCATGATTATTTTAGTTATTACTTCCTATTTGCCGAGAAGACCTAATTAAGGGTGATTATTTTAGTTATTACTTCCTATTTACCGATAAGACCTAACTACTAGTTATATTATTACTCCAGTTAACCTTACTCCCTTACAAAGAAAGTTAATGTCATACTACTACCCCTAATATCATTTGGTCATGAATGACTTTTTAGATCACTAATATGATTATTATCTGATTACCCTGGTTACAATGCCATCTTTTTTTTTAGGCATGATCTTCAAGTAATTGATACCAATTGAGGATGTATCTTACCTACTACTGACTTACACTGTTCCATTCTAATCAACCATTTAGTTCTTTGACTAACTGACATTATCCAGCTTGTAGTCACCTTATTGATTTCTCTAATACAAATACTAACATATTGTTCAACTTAGTTGGTGGTCATTGATATTACCCTATATTACTTACTAGGGGAGGGTCTACTGTCAATGGAAATCATATTTTGATTTGAGTCCTACTCAAGCTGCTCCTTTAATCACATGTTACTACTAATGACTTTAACTTACCCTTAACTGCATACTACCTACGGTTTGACTTAGCATATGTCTAACCTCTCCTATATCATCTTAGCCTTTAACTATCTAAGTTGATTGCTATAGCTACTGTACATTTCACCGAAAGCACTTAAAGAGGGTTAAATCCTATGACCCATTATCTTTTAACACTATTACTTGTCTTCTAAATAATCATTGGACTTGAATTGGTCTACTGTCAGTCATACTCTAATGAAGCACTAGCTTATGCTTGTTAGCTTATTGCTCACCGATCGATACTTCTAACTACACTCTAATTAACTTATCAAGGTGCAATTTCACCAAAGATGTTAATCGCTGACCAAAACAACTAGGACTAACCAATCAACCATCCGCTAACCAACCATCTATCCGACATACAACTACATGCTACGAGTCACAAAGAGATGCACAACTTGCGAGAAACAGAGGAGGTAGAGGAGGCTCTGGTGTGGGCTCATCGCAGCGAAGGCCGGAGAGGCGCGAAGGCCGCGCAAACGGTGGCCGGTGAAGGAGGAAGCCAAGGAGGTGGCGCTGGCTGTGGCGGCACCGAAGAGGCGGCGGCGTCGGGAGCGGCCGGTGCGGGCGGCGGAGGAGAGGAGAAGGGAAGGGAAGGTGAGCATGGGCTTGAGGGAGGTGGTAGGAAGCTCACCATGCGGTCGGTGGAGGCGGGGGAGCACCGGAGTGGGCCGGCGACGGGAGCGAGGGGCGGCGCGGGGAGGCTCGCGGTGGTGGCGGCCTAGGGCAGCGGGGAGGCTCGGCCGGCGGTTGGGGAAGTGTCGTGGTGGCGGCGCGGTGCTCCAGGCGCGACGAATTGGATCGGCGTGCACCGAGGCGCTCGAGGCGGTGCGGCCGGATTTGGGGAAGAAGTGGGGCGATGGAGCTCTAGCAGGAGAGGGACGAAATTAGGGAGAGCATGAGCTTCAGCATGTTGAAGAGGACTCACCGGAGTGCTCGGCGATGGCGGGGAGTGACCGGCGTCGTCCAACAGCGAAGCTCGCGCGTGCGCGCGCGAGTTCACCGTGGCGGGTTGCTCGGTGAAGGGAAGTTCGCCGGAGGTTGGCGGCACGTTTTAGTTTTGACCGAAAATAAGAATAAGAACATAGCATCATAGAATAGAATTCGAATGTGGAGTGGATGATTAAGGACTTATCATCATAGAATAGAATATGAATGTAGAATGGCAGAAACCGTATGAATAAACGAAATGCTTGATCTCCACTAAGAACGCTTATATTCGGATGATAGCATAGAATAGAATATGAATGTAGAATGAACACCGTCGGTGTTCACTCAGCCCGCATTTCACAAAATACGGGGATCCAAGGCCCGTATGAAGAACGTTTCATAACGGGTATCCAATTTGCCCACATTGGAATGGTGGGGTTTACATGCCCATACTGGAATTGATGGGTCTTTACATCCTACTCCCGTGGGTGAATCATGGACAATGAATGAATAAATGCATGAATATTGAAGGCGAAATCTCAAGAAGCATGGATTCACATATATGGATCGAATCAGAAATCATCGAAAACTACTCATAAACCATAATAACAACAATACTTACACAATGTACTTACCCATGTTAGAATGATGGGATTTCACTACCTACTCCCGTGGGTGAAGCATGAATGGAAGAACGAATAAATATGTTGGACGTAAACACATAATCGAAGAATCATGGTATATCAATTTTTAAAAGAAAACAAGAAATACCAGAATTACCCATTGCATATTCACCCATCAGGTGAAACAAACAACAATCAAGACAATTCAATTGTAATTGCCTTTCGAACTGCGATGCGTTAGGAGGTAAGGATGAAGCCTCTAATCTCGAATTCCCTCCTACACAATTTAATTGCTTGAATAAGAAACAACGTGAATAAGACGCTACCCGCAACGCCTAATATCATATTCCTAAACCCAAGGTTCATAATTGTTCTATACAATAAAACCGACAGTCCAGCAGGACGATAATCTGAACAGTGGTACTAAAAACATCATAACTTTTGCTCTGAGACTTGAAACGGAGTGATCTCAGATCCTATGAAAAGGTATAAAAAACATACACATTAGTATAGTTGGCAAAAACTTCCAATTCGGCCAAAAACCTAGGCTAACATTCAGGTGAAAGTCTAATATACAATCTGTCTAGCAGAACTACACAACAGTAAAGAAATACTCATAACTTTTGAATGGATTAACAAAAATCCAAGATTCTTATTATTATAGGAATCTACAAACACCACCTTCAAAATCCTAGTTGGCATGACACTCATATTTTGCCTTTAACAAAATGTGGCACACAGGTCAAAACTATTGACAGAAACCAACATACACTCTGAACAGTCAAATTGAAACGTATATAACTTTTATTCTACAAATCCAAAAAGAGTGTTCTTTACCAATCCTGAAAGCTAATGAAATTACCTACAACAATCGTTTTGGGCGATATCCCTGAATCGGCATTTAACGAAATCTAAATTAATGAATAAGACGATTGCCCAAGTTCATCAGACGTTCTGGACAGCAGCATTAAAATCAATTTAACTTTTAAACCACAACTCCGATTTGGGTGATCTTTGAACCTATTGAAAGCTGAGAACGAGACCTACAATACTCTAGGAGACAAAATACTCCAATTCGGACTTAATCTACATGAAAACGGACGAGCAACAGAACACAGATTTCTGATTCTAATCGCAGCATTGCAACGATCTTCTAATAGATGACAATTATGAATCTAACTTGAATCAAAACAGCGGAGAATTGAAAAAATACCCTCGAAGACACGTGAAATCACTAGAATCCTTGTGAGGTTCTCCTCTCCCACACTTCATCTTCCTCTTTCTTCTCTTCCTTTCCTCTTCTTCTTCCTTCCTCTCCTTGCTTTGTCCTCTTCTCTCATCTTGGCAAAGCACCAGGGAAGGGGGCTGCTACAGCACCACGTGCTACAGTGCGTCAGTGGTACTGTAGCAGATGCTAGGGTTTTGGGAGAAGGGGCACCCCCCTCTTGATTTCACTCTCTAAATAATATTAAAAATAATATTGAATAATCAGAGTATTACAAATACGATAAAGAGAGCGACATGCGGGACCAATAAGATAAATAATTCTTCAAGAATTAAATTAATTCCTGAAAATAGGATTAGGGGCGGACATGTGGGCCATTGATCCATAGACCAGGTTCACAGAGATATGCTAATCCACAATGGACCAAGCTCATGAACTAGGGTTTGACCAAGGTTTAATTGACATGTGGGACCGAATGTAAGTGAGAGAAATAATTAGGATTTTAATTTAGAGGATGACACGTGGGGTCAACATGTAAGAGAGAGAAGGGATTTACTTCCTTGCATGTCACATAGGGTCCATTGTCGTAGATAGAAAGAATTAATTTAGAGAAATCTGATAAAGATTGTTTCACACATGGGACCCATGTGTACATGAGGGAGGGAGAGAGTATATGGCTTGAATTAATTAGATGGAAAGGGGACCACACAACAGGGAAAGGAAATAAAGAAAAACAACAGAACATGTGTTTCTTGCATCGGTCCAGAGAGAACAAAGCATGGAGCTTCACAGCCGATTCTTGCGGCATGGAATTGGCAGCCAGGAGACATGAGATAGCAAGAAATGGCAAAGCAAAGAGGGAGAAGGGATTAGCGATGAGCATCAACAGATAACAAAGGAAGCATCAGAATGGTTCAACAGAGAGCACAGAATGAACCAACAGCTCCAGAGAATAGACATGTTCGCCGGTTATGGCGCACGGGGTGGACGACGATTGGAGGAGAACCAACGGCGGAAAACAGGCAAAACGAAATGGCAAAGATGAGGCGGACATGATGACATCGTCCGGACGGACGATGATAATCGGCACCATGCGCCGGCAGCAAGGCGAAGAACAACGACGACGGTAGCCTCACGGGCGCGTAACACTTCCGATGATGCTCTGCGAAAAGGGAGGTGAGCACAGCGTAGAACGCAGCGATGCGAACCCAACGGTGAGGGGTTGAAGGTAGGGGATCAAGGGTTGTGAAGTAATTGGCCAGAGAAGGGAGATGGGCAAGAGGAGAGAGAATGCTCGATTTCGGTGCACGTTGGATGAAACTTGAATCTAAAAGATGGGAAAAATAGGTATTGACAAGGGCACAAGATGACACGATCGGATTTTGGAAAAACTCATTGAGGGGGCGTGGCGCTCAATGTACATGTTTCAACGACCTGGCTTGACACGGCCGATGGTGCTCTGGCAATCTTCGGGCGAAGGGGAAGGAAGCATGACGTAGAATGCAACGACGTGAAATCAACGCCATAAACGGTTCAGCCAAGGGACGTCGGATGAAGGCGCAACTCGCCAGAGAACACCTTTGGTTGGAGCTCGGTCTTTTGCAGATTGCGACAAAAATAGATCAAAATCCACGAAACTAATTTGAGGGATTGGGAGAGGAGATCAAGACAGACGTTTGGACGTGATCGGTTTCCTTTTATACGCATCGAGGAAGATATGATTTTTGGAAGGTTCGACCGTGAGATGTACAGGAAACGAACTCATCTAGTCGGTTGGAGAAAAACAATGAACATTAACCTCGTACGGCACTGTAGCTGCCACGTGTTGAGGAGAGTGAAACAGAATTGGAAATTAGGAATTAAATAAAAGGCCGAAAATCAAGGAGACCAAATAAATAGCAAACAAATTCGAAAAAATCTCAGAAAATACCTAAAAATTCCTTGAAGCACAAAAAAGCCAAATAACATAGGTTTTTATTTAATTGATATTTAGTTTAGTCAAATTAAATATTTTTAATTTAGGAAACTTCCAATTAAGCTTTATTAAATCAAATAAAATTAGTGAAATTTTCTAGGGATCTAGACTAGTCAAAAGATTTATGAAAAGTTAAATTTTGGAACGTTACACGACAGAAGGACAAAGACCTCGTGGATCGATTTCCACTTGTGCCTGAATGCTCCTGGCTTGAGGAGTAGTCAAACGACAATGCCTCATGACTTGGAGCAAGCTCTTCCAAGAAGGGGAATTCTGGGTCATAACCGTCTCCGATCGAAGGTGAACCCTGCGATGGTACGGTTGAATCCGCAAGAAAAGTGGGTTCGACCACACACCTTGTGGGGCTAACTGAAGGGTGGCGACCACTAGGTGCTGATTGAGTCCCAAAATGATGGATTCCAGGATTTGTTGTGCCAGATTGGACTGCCTCAGGCAGACTCTAACATTTGGAGGGGAAACCCTTGTTATGCTCAGTACTTGTCTTGGTGCAATCCTGGTTGTGGTCGGATGATCCCTTGCCCTTTGTGGAATTTGGTTCCTCATCTGGACGAAATGTTGTGGGGGAAAAGGATCCCTCATCAACCCTGTCTGTGGCATGATCTCCTAGATCTGGTGAGAGATCCCTGGAAGCAGCATAGTCGTCAGACAAAATAATGCTTTGCTCATAGCAGTAGGCATTCATGTCGAGTTATGTGTAGTCAGCCAAATCGAACAGTTCTCCTCATTTCATTCTCCTGCCATGAAAGCATTAGAGTTGAGAGAATTAAGAGAACTTGCCAAAAAGGAATCATCGGAAAATCCCTATGGACGATGCCAACTGTCGATGATCTAGTATCAATCTTACGAATGAATATTCGGGGTCTCCTAGAATCAGAACCTACGTAGAGAATGACACAGGGATTTAGACAAGTTCAGGCCTTCTCCGAAGAGAATAACAACCCTACTCTTGTATAATTGTATTGATAGTGAAGATTACAACCAGAGAGAAAACTAGTGCCTAATGTCTTCTCCTTTATATGGCGCATGAAGGGGTGGCAGTTTTTTCCAGGCCAAGAGGCGCCTCAACGTTTCATATAATGAGCACGTTGATGGGAGTTACTAGCAGAGAGTTATCACCCACGTCGCCTCACGGTTATTGTCAGAGACAGAAGCGTATTACGTGCAGTTATTCCAGATAATAACAACGTAAGATAACTGCCCTGTGTATTGAACATAGTGCGTAAGAGTCCCTAATCATTTGGGCCCACATAATTGCAAGCCTTATCGATTATAGGGTGGTCATGGCTAGCCTGATCGTAGAAAGTCTTATGACCATAAGGTGGTTGCAGAATGGCCTACGACTATGAGGTGGTCGTAGAAGGGCTCACGACCATAAGGTGGTCATAGAAGGGCTTACGACCATGGGAGTGGTCGTAGATGGACTAACGACCACTCAGTTAAGCTTCCCTTATGAACGCTGAGGGGTATACTTAAGTACCATGTGATGGTTTTATCTATCAATAATAAGAATTACAAATGAATAATAAATTGAGGATTATTGGATCCTCGTCAAGCCCAAAATTGGAATGCGAATTTGAGGTGGATTTGATTCCGAATTTAATTATTGATGTTCAGATCCGAAAGTGGGCTTGCATGCCTATTATTTGGGCCATATATCTTTTAATATTCAGCCATGTATCTTTATTGCTTTTAGAGTTAGAGTTTAATGCGTTTAGGAGTCAGTTTCGACCTGAGTGACTGAATCTGATTGGACTCTTAGGTTTGGCCAAACAAAGAGGGGGGATGTCAGACCCAAGAGTAACACCCCCAAATGCTCTGTGTATTTTTGAACTAGTCACATGATCAGTAGCTAGTTTATATAGTAAACAAATGTGGTAACATTCATAATTCGCATAACTTTATTAATAAACAGAGTTGATTACAAGAAAGGCTTACGAGCCAACAGTAAAGAACACAGCGGAAGACGTAGTAGAGTCCAGTTGATCTACCACAGGCAATCGACTGGGGTAGTGGCCTAATCGTCGAGATTCATACCGGTAGCAAAGTCCTTCTCCTTTGAAATTTGTTTGCATAAAGCAAGTATGAGCACAACTACCGTGCTTGCAAGTTACACCCAATAACAAAGTTAATGCATACATGGATATCATCAAAGGATGGCTTACAAGGTTATTTATGCAAAAACAACATTTGGCATTTTAAATACAATACTAAGTTCAAATGTTCAAGTTTTATAATATCTAAAATTGAGTTTTAACTGAAATGACAAAGCTAGTGTAGGCACCAACCTAACACTAACTTAAACACGGCACCAACCCGGGGCTTCAACCCATAAATTTTTCTCATGGACACCCATCCATGTCATAAACTGTTTTACAAAATATTTTGAAAACAAAACCAAAATCTAATCCACGAAAGGCGTTGCTCAGCATGTCCATGACCGTGGACACGGCTATTTGAATAGATTGACACTCTGCAGAGGTTGTACAACTTTACCCACAAGACATGACTTCTGTAGTTTGTTTGGCATCCGTCGATACCACCGCTCACTACCTTAAGTAAGCAGTCTAGAGCATGTGTTAAAGCTTTTACAATGCATCATTCCAACGTAGTCCCGCTCGCTAAGGTTTTGCTTTCTTTGGATTAAACCATCCATCGGACTTAAGCCTCCTCTTGCACCATGTGGGATTACATAAAAAGTAGGTCATTATGACACCCACACAACTGAATGACATGACCACAATGGAACATTGCAAATTAGTTTGACAGGTCTATCCCACACTAGACTTCTGGTGGTACGGAAGGACTTTGCAATCCGCATCTCGTAGACCGGTCCTTAATTGACTAGGTAACTTCCAAATCAATCACTGGGCCTCAAAACATTCACTGAATTGAGCCCGTACATAAACCTACACCCACCAACTGTCCATTTCGCCAAAGTCTAAACCAGTCTTTATTTTATTTTCAAAAACATTTGCAAACTTCCATAGCACACCAATACTATGGACACAATTTAAACAACATTTGATTTTTGGCTGAAAATTCCCAAATCAAATATTTTTGGTCTAAGCATGACTAAGCATATATTTCTCCAAAGTGTTCTAGTTTATACTATTGCATAAACTAGATTTTCATCTAAGGTATGTTTGAATCAATGTCAAAATTGGTAGTACAAAGGATTCGTGCATAACTATAATTTAAAACATGTATTTAAATTGCATTGAATAGAAATAAGCATGC
Source organism: Ampelocalamus luodianensis (assembly GCA_036346255.1). Classification (NCBI taxonomy): domain Eukaryota; kingdom Viridiplantae; phylum Streptophyta; class Magnoliopsida; order Poales; family Poaceae; genus Ampelocalamus; species Ampelocalamus luodianensis. The sequence continues at coordinate 57,583,520 of CM070617.1, read as the reverse complement.
AATAATAATTTAAAACAGAATTTAAATAATTTAAAATATTGGGGTCAACATAATCAAAGATGTAACTTGCCTTGCTTGATTAGCTGCTCTCAAACAACGTCGAAATCTGACTCTCCGAAGTCGTTAAAATCTATACGTGAAAATAAACCAAATTCAAACAAAATTCAAATAAAACTCAAATGAACTCCAAATTAAATAATTTTGGTTTAGATAGCTAGATCTTGAATTTAGATGAATTTAGGAATTTGAATGAGCTCAAATTAACGGAGTTTGGATGCAAAAGATATGGGATGTGGAAGATTGAAATTACATAAATAGATGAAAATCAGATTTATGGATTTATTTTTCTATTGGAAAAGGATTAACTGCTTCGGCCGACGTCATCAAGGAGATTTCAGCTGAAAAGAAATCAATATGGCAGGTGGGTCCGACGAGTTAGAGACTCGGCTCACGTGGACCAAGTCCACCCGGCTTTTGGATCTTGGGCAAGGTTGAGGTGGCACTTGGTGCTGACGCGGAGGCTTGCGTGGCCGCTACATTGGTAGCCACGTAGGCTTTAGCGCTGATGTGGTCCTAACATGGCACCTACATGGACGTGCCACGCAGACCCGACGATGGAGGAGCTCCGGTGAGGGGCTCGCCAACGTTCTACACCACGACGAGGAGTGCGAGTGATCGCAAAAGAGAGAGGGACGATGCTAAATCGTAATGCTCACTGAAGATGCGAGGAGGCACGACGTTTTGGTCATCGGCGATGAGGTTTAGCGGTAGTGAGGTTCAGTCGTCAGTGAAGTAGGTGCTCCGGTGATCCTCGCGTAGAGTGAGTGCGCGCACAAGGTGCACGCACAAGAGAGGGTCGGGGCAGCCGGAGTGGGCTTGACGACGCCAGAATCGGGGAAGAACTGAGCTTCAACTGCCGGCAAAGAACTACGAAATCGTGACACTACGGGGTGAGAGGGGCTAAGTGGGTGGCGGTGCTGAGATGAGGAGATCAATGCGCACCCGGGGCGTCCTTTTATAGGGGCCAAGGGGCACCGTGCATGAGATCGTGTGCGCGAAGATCGCGGCGGTGGTTGTGAATGTGGGCGTGTACCGGACGGGAAGATGAGGGGATAAGGGAGGAATGGGTGCAGCGAGATAAGGGGAAGACGTTGCGCATGTACGCGCAAAGAAAGGGGAAGGGAGTTGATGGTTGCGCGAAGCTTCGTGAAGTGGTCATGGCGGTTACGGCTCAGGCGCGCGTTGGAGAAGAAGGCGAGGAGGACGAAGTGTAACATCCCCATTTTCAACTTGTGTTTCAAATGTAAGAAAATGAGGATAATTTAAAAACTTTTCTTACATCCTTGTGCTTTTGAGCTTTTCTGAAATTCTTGTAAAAGGATTTTGGAAAATTCAAAGTCAAAACCCTCAATTATCAATTCAAAAACATCCTTGGTGAAATCTTGTGTCAAACCCTTGGAAATAATTTTCATTGGTTCTAAGGTTGCTTGGTAATGCCTCTAAATTATTTCATAATTTTTGGAAAATATCTGAAATATTTTAGAGGCAAGTCAAACCTTGGTCAAGCCTTTGAATTAGCCTTCTGGAAATTCTTGAGAAAATCCCAGTGCACAAAAATTCCTGGAAATTTTATGGGAGGTTAACCCTAAGGTCAGGAAGCTCCAGTTAAAATTTCATAAATTTTGGAGTTGGTTTGATACCTCAATTAAATCCCCAAAGTTTCAGGTTCAAAATCAAAACCTAAACTGATTCGCACTATTCCTCGGGCTCGAGTCTTTTGACTCGGCCGAGCCAACTGGTTGCACCAGTTGCTTTCAAAGTGGGGCGTGCAATCGGGGTCGCTCATACCTAATCCGACGGCCAAGATTAATCGGGTTGGACTCAGCCCATTAGGCCTGATGACCCGAGCGCCTCGTCCTCTCTCGTCTTGTGGCCCCGCGTCGCCCTGGTCATCTTCCCCAACCTCCCGCCGCCTCTGTCTTGCGCGCGTGCGCCAGCGTCATGGCGTGTGCAGCGTGGGAGGGTAGAGTCAAGTCCACTCTTCGTCCTTGCAACGTCTATTTGCATTTAAGGCGTGCCAGGGTGCCCTCAAAGTCGCCCATTACCTGCCCCCATCCTCTCGGCACGCCCACGGCGCGCCGTGAACCAGCGCACCCGCAAGAAGGGTTACGCTCAATTATTTGTCCTCCGGCTATAAGAAGCCCTCAAGTTTCTCCTTTGCCCTCCTTTCACCTTTCCGCCTTGATCGACACCTTCTTTCTTGCTCGAGCTCAAGTCACGAAACACCGAACCCGCCATTGTTGGCATAATCGAGCCGTGGGCATCCTAGTTCAGTGGCTCCCTTGCTCCATTTCTTGCTTCAACTTGTTACTTTAATCCTCTGGAACCTTAACCCTCATTCAATTTTGGTTGTCTCCTCAGAGTCGGGTGATATTGGAGTTCCCCAGTCGGCGAACTTCACCCCTTCTTCCCCATCTCGGTAAGGAGCTTCATTTCTAATTCTTTGCTCATGAAGCATATATGAGCTATTGTGGAGCTGTTGTGATGAACCGGTCTCACCCTTTTGCTCAGTCGTCATCTCCACTTCTTCTTCTTGGTCAAGCGCGCTCTTCGTCGCGGAGCCACCTCGCCACCTCCGAGCTCCACCGTGCTCGGTACCCTTCTAGTAGTCCCTAGAAGCCTCGCGCGCGCTTACCTAGGCAGTGCGGAGTTTTTGAGCATTTTCGCCTTTCGGCCGTTTGGTCACGGTGCTCACCGCCGACTTCGCCGCGTTACGGGGCACTATCGCGATGTGAGTGATACCGATGTGTGCGCATTGGTATTGCGATCCCATTTGGCCCTTGGCTCGCGCCGCCACGATCGAGTCGCCGGCGGCAGCTCGGGCTCGTCGGTTGTGTTGTCGGACAGCGGCGGTAGCCGTAAGGTCGTTCGGACACGATAATGGCGTTCTTTAATGCCTAATCATTGTTAATCATGGGTTAGTAATCATTAGCTGTCCTAAACCACCTCCTCAGCCGCTTACAGGTGGGCCTGCCGTCCTCAAACCCCCCCTGTGTGCGTGCGTTGAACCCGGCATGTGACTTAGAGTCGCTGACCAGTGGGCCCCTATTGTCAGTAGCCCCTGTTCAAATCGTGAACGGCTCAATCAACCTCAGCCGTTCGATCTTGGATCCGTGGCCGGGATCGTGGGAGCATTTGGGTGTCAGAAGGCTCCTCAATCCACCCTTCATCGCTCGATCAACGGCCCAGATGGGCGAGCATCCGCTTCGGTCCGATTGCCATCTCGACCGGGTGTTGGATCTTGATCCAACGGTGAGCCTCGTGGGTTACGTGCGTGTGTCTTTGTCGGCGCCGTCTTGCGTGGCCGTCCGATCCAGGATCGACGGTCCATAATCAGCCACGTCTTTTCTTTTCGGTTAATGGATATAATTTCCTCGGTAAGCTTTATCTTTCCACTGAAAATGTTGTTAAAACTTTAGAAATTCATATCTTTTTCATTATAGATCCTTTTTGGGTGATTTCAGTAGTATTAATTTTCTTTTAGGATAGAGATTAATCTAGAAATGTTTCCAAGCCCTGTTAAGAACCAGAAATGTTGGGGATCGATTTTAGCCTTTTCAGCCTTTATTAAATATTCCAAAAATGTTGTAAAAGCTTAGAAAATCCATAACTTGTTCTCTGTAAGTCCAAATAGAGCGAACTAAATTTTGTTAATTTCCTTTAGGAATGAACTTTAGTGAAGGACCAGTTTGCTAGTGGTCTTTGCTCTGATATAAATGATGTCCTAGTTTTAGAACTTAGAAAAATCATAACTAATTCGTTATAAATTCAAATGACCTAAAATTTTATATGGATTATCACTACACCAGCAGGTAGCTACCATAAAAATTTCAGCTTCAAAATCTTTCTAGAAAATATTTTTGCTACAGTACCTAATTATGGCGAAAATAGGTTTTTAGGGAATATCTTTTGCACCACAAATCCAAATTAGGTTTTCCAGTTTCTATGTCTAGGTATATTCGTATTTTACCTTGTGTATAAATTTAAATCGCATTTGGATAATTTTTGCTTGCTCTTTTGTTTAAGTGTTGATCGTCTTATTGGTTGTTCTTGCTTCTTTTGCTTTTAGCTAGGCTTGACATTTGCGGTAACCCAGAACGATCCTCAGCAACCCTTGAGCAACAGCAGCTGTGCAAGCAGTTTGATCATTTCCCATTGACCCCATTACTTTTAAAGTCTAATATTTTGTTTAACTTCTATGTATGCATTGCTATTTTGTTGTTAAATTGATTAGTTAATCCTCTAGTTGCATAATCTGTAGGAAATAAATATCCTCTACTACGAGCCTAGGTTATTTCTTTGTGATTAGAGTTCGTTGGATGAGCTCTTATCACTTAGTAGATTTCGAATAAATATTGCTTAGCCATGCCTAGCATCGGTAGTATTGGCGATCATCGACTTAGTCGATGATCTTGATCACACAAATACTTATACTACTCCATTATGTCCAACCCTTGTGTTTTATTGATTTACAAATCAAAAACTGAAAACAAAACTATATCTTGACTTGGGCACAATGGTATGTTGATGTGATCTGTTGGGTGTGTTTGGAATGGTGCACGAGTCCCGAAGGACCGAGTTACTTGTGTCACTAAGCCAAGCGCTTATTGCGTGCTAACCACACGAGGGGGATATGGAACCTCTCTTGACTAAGTACTTTGGGAGGTGTTAATTATGAGCTGGTTGGTGGGTGTGTTCTTGTGTGTGTGTGTTTGTGGTGTTGGAGGGGAGCATTAGCAGACCGGTTAGGCTGTCTAATGTGTCTTTCTCCCGTCGGTTGCGGCTCTTAATTAGCATCGTCCATTGGAAAGCGTCTTGTTAGGCTTAGCCGTGCCTGCATACCAAAGGAAGTATGCTAACCGTGGCTGGTGGAAAGGCGGTCTATCGTGTGGGTACATTGGTACACCCCTGGAGGGTTAAAACTATTCGAATAGCCTCGTCCTAGGTTATGGACATGGTTGGTAAGGTCGTGCAAGAACTAGACTACAACCTTTTAAAAACTTAAACTTGACATGGGTGGTATGAAGGGGTACTTCATGCTATTGTTGTGGTGACTATGGGTTAGTCACTTCTAGGTTGGTGTTGTCATCTATCTATTGTTATAATTGTCTCTCTTTTATTTGAACAATAAAAGTTAATTGCAAACTTGCTTTGAATCTATTACCTTATTGTAAATGAAAACTTGCTTTATCTTGAAAATAAGTCGAGCCTCATCCACTTAAATAAAGCTTGCATGTAGTTAATTATAGTTCTGTTATCTCACACGTCGGTCTTGCAGTACAAAAACAAGTTTTGTACTCATCCGCTTTGCTTAATATTAAATGTTGCGGAGGAAGAAGGTGAGCCCCAAGGGCCTCACTTTTGTGAGTGTGTTGCTTGCGCTGTTTGGGACGATTAGCTTGGCGGTCCGGTTGGTTGCCTTGTGGGTAAAGGCACACCGATTGGCTTTTGTTTATCGCCATCTTATGGCCATTTTGCTTCCGCTGTGTATTACTTATTTGTATGACTTTTGGCAGTCGGCCTCTCTTTTGTAATAACTCTCTTTATATTATCTATGTCTTTGATTGTTGCTTTGCTTGGCTCTATGTGTATGAATGGAATTGATGCATGATTTTGTAACAGGTGTGTATCTGCAGTGCAGGAAGTATACATATCTCGAGGCTTGATTATTTGATTTGTCTTGTTAGGACCAAGTGGATGGTTAAGCAGTACAAGCCGAATAAACCGGGTCCTTACAAAGTTGGTATCGAGCCATTCAACCGTAGTAACCAAGCAGTCGTCAGTAGGATATTTTGAAAACCTTATTTTCAAAGTATCAAATGATTTATGAAAGCTTAAGTAAGTTCTCAGATTTTACTCCTTACCTATCTTAGCTTTCTATCTCACCTTGCTCTAATTTGAGTTTTAAAAGTTGTTCTCCTTTCCTTCTCTCAAAAGATAGTTGTATCGTTAATTGGGTTTTGGGAACCATTGAGTTTGGCAAATTGAGGTGCTAGCTGCCCTCTACCAGATTTTGAAGCTTCTGAAGTTGAAGATATCGACTAGGAGGCTTGGATGCAAAATTTGGACAACGATCATTCAATTTCCGGACAGCAAGCTCCATGGTTCTAAATAGGATAGAAAATGAGAGGTTAATCAACTAAAAACTTGTGGGCATAAAAGGGTAAGATGTGATACTAGTTAGCTAAGTATCTAACACTTATTTCGCTAGTTTAACTTTGCTCTCGAGTAGTGTTAGACTTGTTGTAGTGTGCTGAAATTTTTATCTTCTCACACTATTACTCGTTCATTCAATACGGGTTAATGGCATTGAGAAGTTGAGCTTGGTTTGGAGTTTCCTTGCTGTTTTGGAGCTTCTCTAGAAACATTTAAAGTTTGTTTACTTGCTGTTCTTGGCTTTCGGTTAGGGTGATATCTCATTCCCTAATCGTTAGCTTTCGCTTTCATCAACTTCTAGTATTAGTACTTTGGTTTCTAACCTAAATTTCTTGAACCAGGATGGTGGAGGTACTCGCAATGGCCGTGGTCACTTTGTTTGGATGAGGAGCTTCGCCTCCTCAGACCATGGCCGAGGTCCTTCTTGGATCGAGCGCAACCGTTCGGAGGGCAGGAGGGTCTGCTGGATGTTATTGCGCGTAACACCTCCTCGGCCGGTGCCTCGGGATGCGGCGGGGCGGACATCGATCTCGTGGGGTTTGGTGAGTTTCTTCTTTTCGGCCCCACGTTCTCGTGTCCGAGGACCCATTGGGCGCGGATGACCTGGTGTGTCGGAGTTGGCGTAAGCTCGGCGTTGCTCGGTGCTGGACCGGGCAGGGCACTCTTTGCCTCCCATCATTGCGAGGCGCACTCTCTTGGTGGGAGAACTGCTTGGCCATGCAGCCCGCCGCCACACCGTCTCTTGGGATGAATTCGGACGGCGTTCGTCGAGCTCACATCCTGCCGGCTTGATGAAGTCGAAGAAGAAGGAGTTTCGCGCTCAAGCAAGGCGTAAGTCGGTGATGGAGTACTGCACGAGTTCAACCACTTGGCTCGTTATGCTCCATCCGAGGTGGCCACCGATGAGGCCAGCGCAGAGAAGTTCATGGAGGGCTTGTGCGAGAGCTGCAAGACAAGCTCTCCATTGTGGACTTTGCGGACTTTCGGACCTTGGTAGACAAGGCCATTGTTGCGAGCACAAGGCGAAGGCGCTGGCGAGTCGCAAGCGCAAGTGGGAGGCCCGGTCCGCACAGGCGCTCTCTCATCCCCGTGTCGGGCATACCCGAGGCCCGTTACGTGGCTTCACTACCACCGAGGCGCCGGCACGGCTCCTCGCCCTCGCGAGCCATGCCCCGATCCACGTGCGCTGCGAACCAGCAGGTGGCCCCGCAATCCGGCTGCCGGGTCACTTGCTTTTCATGCAACGAGAGGGCATTATGCCAATAGTTGCCCTAACAGGGGAGGCGGCCCTCGTCCTAATGGAGGGCGCGGCGGGAGAGTGGTCCTCCCGAGATCGAAGGTTGTCCCGCTACCCAAGGCGTGGGTAGTGGCGCGTCAACCTCATCTCGCGGAGGAGGCACAGGAGGCACCGACGTCGTGTTGGGTACCCTTTGGTTAAATCTTTCCTGCTTCTGATTTTGTTTGATTGAGCGCATCTCATTCATTTGTTTGAGTCTTTTCTTTGCTGTGGGGTCTTCTTTTACTCCATTGCTGGTCCCGCTGCTCATTCGCTCTCCCGGTTGGAGTTGAGGGTGAGTTTGAGTGTAGGGATGTCCTGTCGAGATAGAGGGTAGGATTCTTGGCAAACCTTATCCTCCTTGATCGGTGAGCTTAGATGTAATCCTAGGCATGGATTGGTTGTCTCAAAGCACATGGGACAAATTGATTGCGCTAGGAGGCTCATCTACCTCACCGATCCTTACGGCGGCGAGTTAAGCACCTAGCGAAGGCTGCAGGTCCGCATCTCTTCGCGCTCAAGCGAAGCCGACTCTAGATATTCGTGAAGTCGGTGGTGCGTGACTTTGTTGATGTCTTCCCGACGACCTTCCGGGGATGCCACGATTCGAGACCTCGAGTTCGTCATTGAATTGGTTCCGGCATCGCCCGATTTCAAAGAGGCCTTACGGATGGACCCGGTTGAGTTGGTGGAGTTGAAGAAGCGGTGGTGAGCTTCAAGAGAAGGGTTTCATCGCCTAGCTCATCTCCTTGGGGATGCTCGGCAATCTTTGTCGAAAAGGACAAGGCGCTGCGCATGTGCGTTGATTACCGTCCACTTAATGAAGTAGCGGTAAAGAACAAGTACCCTTTGCCCCGTATCGATGACCTCTTCGATCAATTAAGCTGGAGCTCGAGTCTTCTCAAGATTGATTTGAGAGTGGGATATCATCGAGTTCGGATTCGACACGAGGATATTCCAAAGACGACTTTTCTACTCGCTATGGCTTATGCGAGTATACCGTCATGTCATTCGCTTGACCAATGCTCGGCCTTGTTCATGAACCTCATGAATTCGGTGTTCATGGAGTATTTGGATAGGTTCGTTGTGGTCTTCATCGATGATATCCTTATCTATTCCAAGAGCGATGAGGAACACACCGAGCATTTGAGGCTTGTGTTGGGCAAGCTTCGTGAGCACCGGTGTATGCGAAGTTCGACAAGTGCGCGTGCAGTTGAAGGAAGTAGCCTTCTTAGGCCATATTCTTTCGGCGGAGGCGTAGGCGTGGATCCTAGCAAGATCGGTGGCGTGCTTTCACGAGTCGACCACTTCGGTCACGAAGTTCGGAGTTTTCTTGGTTTAGCGGGATATTATCGTCGCTTTATCAAGAACTTCTCCAAGATAGCGGCCGATGGCGAGTTGCTCAAGAAGGACAAGAAGTTCTCGTGGTCGCTGATTGCGAGGAAGTTTCAAGCACTTAGCGGCGATTGACCACTGCTCCCGTTCTTGTTCTCCCGATGTCCATCGAAGCTTTGATATCTTTTGTGACGCTTCTCGTCGAGGCCTCGGTTGTGTCCTTATGCAAGAAGGCAAGGTAGTGGCCTATGCATCAAGGCAAGCGAGACCTCATGAACTCAACTATCCTACCCATGACTTGGAGTTGGCGGCGTGATCCATGCACTTAAGATTTGGCGACATTACCTAATCGTGTCGTTGTGAAGTGTATTCGGATCACAAAAGCTTAAAGTATTTGTTCACCCAACCAGATCTGAACATCGGGCAAAGGATATGGTTGGAGTTGATCAGAGATTATGACATGGGTATTCACTACCATCCGGACAAGGCCAATGTCGTTGCGGGGCGCTTAGTCGCAAAGCGCATTGCAATGCATTGTTGCTTCAGAGCATCAGCCCCTACGGAGGTTCGGCGTCTCAACTTGGGTTTGGTTGCGCATGGTTCCTCATTGCCGTGGTTGTCTGACCAACCTTGGTGGATCGGATCACGTCCACTCGGCGGTCGGATGTTGGGTGAACCGCATCAAGGAAAATGTCAAGAATGGAACGACCAAGTGCTTCTCGTAGATGAGCTTGGTGTTGTGAGGTTCGAACAACGCCTCGTGGTTCGAAGGACATGGAGTTGCGGGATTTGATCCTCCGCGAAGCACACGATTATCCGTTATCCATTCATCCCGGGGCCACGAAGATGTATCAGGATCTCCGCCAGAGGTTTTGGTGGACCCGAATGAAGAGGGACATCGCAAGGTTCATTGCCGAGTGCGACGTGTGTCGTCGTGTCAAGGCCGAGCATCAGCGTCCAGCTGGATTGCTTTAGCCCTTGCCCATTCCGGAGTGGAAGTGGGATTCGATCGGAATGGACTTCATCACTGGGCTACCCCGATCTCCAAGGAAGAATGATGTCATCTGGGTCGTCATCGATCGATTGACTAAGGTGGCTCATTTCCTCCCTGTCAAGAGTGACCTTCGAGTGGGTCTTCTGGCGGAGCTCTACCTAGCCCGCATCGTGAGTTTGCATGGTGTGCCAAAGACAATTGTGTCAGATCGTGGTTCACTGTTCACGTCTCGATTTTGGCATAGCCTGCAAGAGGCTATGGGAACTCGCCTTTCTTTTAGCTCAGCATTTCACCCCCAAACAGATGGTTAGACCGAGAGGGTCAGCCAAGTTTTGGAGGACATCTTTGCGACTTGTGTCCTTTCCTATGGGAAGCATTGGGAGAAGTGTTTGCCATTCGCCGAGTTTTAGTATAACAACGGCTTCCAAGCGGTCTCGGCATGGAACCATTTGAGGCCTTATACGGGAGAAAGTGTAGGACCCGTTGAACTGGTGCGAGACCGGTGAGAGACCTTTCTTTGGCGGACTCGATTAATGAGGCCGAGGTCAAGTCCGACTCATTCGTGATCGCTCGCACGACTCAATCCGGGCAAAAGAGCTATGCGGATCGCCGTCATCGTGAGTTGAGCTTTGAGCCCAATGACCGTTTATCTCAAGGTTTCTCCTCCGAAAGGTCACCGCGTTTTGGTGTCAAGGGCAAGTTAGCTCCTCGATATGTCGGTCCATACCGTGTCATCGAGAAGAAGGAGTGTCGCCTACAAGTTGGAGTTGCCTGCTGCACTTGCGGGGGTACATGATGTGTTCCATGTGTCCCAGCTTAAGAAGTGCCTCCGTGTTCCAACAGAGGAAGCTCCGTTGGAAACCCTGGATGTGCAAGAGAATTTGACCTATCGCGAGCACCCTATTCGCGTACTCGAGGAGGCTGAGCGAAGAACAAGGAACAAGACCATCAAGTTCCTTAAAGTTCAGTGGTCAAACCATTCCGAGAATGAGGCTACTTGGGAGCGAGAAGATCGTCTCCGTGCAGACTACCCCTCTTTCTTTTCCGAGTGAACCAAATCTCGGGACGAGATTTTTGTAAGGGGGGAGGTTTGTAACATCCCCATTTTCAACTTGTGTTTCAAATGTAAGAAAATGAGGATAATATAAAACTTTTCTTACATCCTTGTGCTTTTGAGCTTTTCTGAAATTCTTGTAAAAGGATTTTGGAAAATTCAAAGTCAAAACCCTCAATTATCAATTCAAAAACATCCTTGGTGAAATCTTGTGTCAAACCCTTGGAAATAATTTTCATTGGTTCTAAGGTTGCTTGGTAATGCCTCTGAATTATTTCATAATTTTTGGAAAATATCTGAAATATTTTAGAGGCAAGTCAAACTGGTCAAGCCTTTGAATTAGCCTTCTGGAAATTCTTGAGAAAATCCCAGTGCACAAAAATTCCTGGAAATTTTATGGGAGGTTAACCCTAAGGTCAGGAAGCTCCAGTTAAAATTTCATAAATTTTGGAGTTGGTTTGATACCTCAATTAAATCCCAAAGTTTCAGGTTCAAAATCAAAACCTAAAGCGATTCGCACTATTCCTCGGGCTCGAGTCTTTTGACTCGGCCGAGCCAACTGGTTGCACCAAGTTGCTTTCAAAGTGGGGCGTGCAATCGGGGCGCTCATACCTAATCGGCGGCCAAGATTAATCGGGTTGGACTCAGCCCATTAGGCCTGTTGACCGAGCCGCCTCGTCTCTCTCTGTCTTGTGGCCGCGTCGCCTGGTCATCTTCCCAACCTCCGCCGCCTCTGTCTTGCGCGCGTGCGCCAGCGTCATGGCGTGTGCAGCGTGGGAGGGTAGAGTCAAGTCCACTCTTCGTCCTTGCAACGTCTATCGCATTTAAGGCGTGCCAGGGTGCCCTCAAAGTCGCCCATTACGCCCCCATCCTCTCGCACGCCCACGCGCGCGCGTGAACCGCAGCGCACCCGCAAGAAGGGTTACGCTCAATTATTTGTCCTCCGGCTATAAGAAGCCCTCAAGTTTCTCCTTTGCCCTCCTTTCACCTTTCCGCAACCCCAGTCGACACCTTCTTTCTTGCTCGAGCTCAAGTCACCGAAACACCGAACCCGCCATTGTTGGCCGCAATCGAGCTTCGTGGGCATCCTAGTTCGATGGCTCCCTTGCTCCATTTCTTGCTTCAACTTGTTACTTTAATCCTCTGGAACCTTAACCCTCATTCAATTTTGGTTGTCTCCTCAGGAGTCGGGTGATATTGGAGTTCCCCCAATTCGGCCGAACTTCACCCCCTTCTTCCCCATCTCCGGTAAGGAGCTTCATTTCCTAATTCTTTGCTCATGAAGCATATATGAGCTATTGTGGAGCTGTTGTGATGAACCGGTCTCACCCTTTTTGCTCAGGTCGTCATCTCCACTTCTTCTTCTTCGGTGCCGACGCCGCTCTTCGTCGCCGGAGCCACCTCGGCCACCTCCGAGCTCCACCAGTGCTCAGGTACCCTTCTAGTAGTCCCTAGAAGCCTTGGCGCCCGCTTACCTAGACGGCTGCGGAGTTTTTGAGCATTTTCGCCTTTCGGCCGTTTTGGTCACCGGTGCTCACCGCCGACTCGCCGCCGTTCTGGGGCACTATCGCCAGTGTGAGTGATACCAATGTGTGCGCATTGGTATTGCGGTCCCATTTTGGCCCTTGGCTCGCGCCGCCACGATCGAGCGCCGTGGCGAGCTCGGGACTGCGTCGGTTGTGTTGTCGGACGAAAACGGCAGCGCCGTAAGGTCGTTCGGACACAGTAATGACGTTCTTTAATGCCTAATCATTGTTAATCATGGGTTAGTAATCATTAGCTGTCCTAAACCACCTCCTCAGCCGCTTACAGGTGGGCCCGCCGTCCTCAAACCCCCCCTGTGCGCGTGCGTTGAACCCGGCATGTGACTTAGAGTCGCTGACCAGTGGGCCCCTATTGTCAGTAGCCCCTGTTCAAATCGTGAACGGCTCAATCAACCTCAGCCGTTCGATCTTGGATCCATGGCCGGGATCGTGGGAGCATTTGGACTGTCCGAAGGCTCCCTCAATCCCAGCCCTTCATCGCTTGATCAACGGCCCAGGATGGGCGAGCATCCGCTCGATCAGGATTGCCATCTCGATCTGGACTGTTGGATCTTGATCCAACGGTGAGCCTCCGTGGGTTACGTGCGTGTGTCTTTGTGCGCACGCGATGCGCGTGGCCGTCCGATCCAGGATCGACGGTCCATAATCAGCCACGTCTTTTCTTTTCGGTTAATGGATATAATTTCCTCGGTAAGCTTTATCTTTCCACTGAAAATGTTGTTAAAACTTTAGAAATTCATATCTTTTTCATTATAGATCCTTTTTGGGTGATTTCAGTAGTATTAATTTTCTTTTAGGATAGAGATTAATCTAGAAATGTTTCCAGGCCCTGTTAAGAACCAGAAATGTTGGGGATCGATTTTAGCCTTTTCAGCCTTTATTAAATATTCCAAAAATGTTGTAAAAGCTTAGAAAATCCATAACTTGTTCTCTGTAAGTCCAAATAGAGCGAACTAAATTTTGTTAATTTCCTTTAGGAATGAACTTTAGTGAAGGACCAGTTTGCTAGTGGTCTTTGCTACTGATATAAATGATGTCCTAGTTTTAGAACTTAGAAAAATCATAACTAATTCGTTATAAATTCAAATGACCTAAAATTTTATATGGATTATCACTACACCAGTTGGTAGCTACCATAAAAATTTCAGCTTCAAAATCTTTCTAGAAAATATTTTTGCTACAGTACCTAATTATGGCCGAAAATAGGTTTTTAGGGAATATCTTTTGCACCACAAATCCAAATTAGGTTTTTCCAGTTTTTATGTCTAGGTATATTCGTATTTTACCTTGTGTATAAATTTCGTCGCATTTGGATAATTTTTGCTTGCTCTTTTGTTTAAGTGTTGATCGTCTTATTGGTTGTTCTTGCTTCTTTTTGCTTTTAGCTAGGTTTCGACATTTGCGGTAACCAGAGAACGATCCTCAAGAACCCCTTGAGCAACAAGCAGCCGTGCAAGCAGTTTGATCATTTCCATTGACCCCATTACTTTTAAAGTCTAATATTTTGTTTAACTTCTATGTATGCATTGCTATTTTGTTGTTAAATTGATTAGTTAATCCTCTAGTTGCATAATCTGTAGGAAATAAATATCCTCTACTACTACGAGCCTAGGTTATTTCTTTGTGATTAGAGTTCGTTGGATGAGCTCTTGTCACTTAGTAGATTTTCGAATAAATATTGCTTAGCCATGCCTAGCATCGGTAGTATTGAGCGATCATCGACTTAGTCGATGATCTTGATCACACAAATACTTATACTACTCCATTATGTCCAACCCTTGTGTTTTATTGATTTACAAATCAAAAGCGAAAACAAAACTATATCTTGACTTGGCACAATGGTACGTTGATGTGATCTGTTGGGTGTGTTTGGAATGGTGCACGAGTCCCCAAGGACCGAAGTTACTTGTGTCACTAAGCCAGCGCTTATTGCGTGCTAACACACGAGGGGATATGGAACCTCTCTTGACTAAGTCTTTTGGGAGGTGTTAATTATGAGCTGGTTGGTGGGTGTGTTCTTGTGTGTGTGTGTTTGTGGTGTTGGAGGAGCATTAGCGCACCGGTTAGAATTTGTCTAATGTGTCTTTCTCCGTGGGTTGCGGCTCTTAATTAGCATCGTCCATTGGAAAGCGTCTTGTTAGGCTTAGCCGTGCTCGCATACCAAAGGAAGTATGCTAACCGTGGTGGTGGAAAGGCGGTCTATCGTGTGGGTACATTGGTACACCCTGCAGGTTAAATCTATTCGAATAGCCTCGCCCTAGGTTATGGACATGCTTGGTAAGGTCGTGCAAGAACTAGACTACAACCTTTTAAAAACTTAAACTTGACATGGGTGGTATGAAGGGTACTTCATGCTATTGTTGTGGTGACTATGGGTTAGTCACTTCTAGGTTGGTGTTGTCATCTATCTATTGTTATAATTGTCTCTCTTTTATTTGAACAATAAAAGTTAATTGCAAACTTGCTTTGAATCTATTACCTTATTGTAAATGAAAACTTGCTTTATCTTGAAAATAAGTCGAGCCTCATCCACTTAAATAAAGCTTGCATGTAGTTAATTATAGTTCGTTATCTCACACGTCAGTCTTGCAGTACAAAAACAAGTTTTGTACTCATCGCTTTGCTTAATATTAATTGTTGCAGAGGAAGAAGGTGAGCCCCAAGGGCCTCACTTTTGTGAGTGTGTGTTATGTATTGTTTGGGACGATTAGCTTGGCGGTCCGGTTGGTTGCCTTGTGGGTAAAGGCACACCGATTGGCTTTTGTTTATCGCCATCTTATGGCCATTTTGCTTCATTTGTGTATTACTTATTTGTATGACTTTTGGCAGTCGGCCTCTCTTTGTAATAACTCTCTTTATATTATCTATGTCTTTCGATTTGTTGCTTTTGCTTGGCTCTATGTGTATGAATGGAATTGATGCATGATTTTGTAGCAGGTGTGTATCTGCAGTGCAGGAAGTATACATATCTCGAGGCTTGATTATTTGATTTGTCTTGTTAGGACCAAGTGGATGGTTAAACAAGTACAAGCCCAGAATAAACCGGGTCCTCACACGAAGGGGTGCGGGGCCCACTGGTAGCAAGAGGAAAGAAAGGAAAGGAGCGGGGGTCTCTGGGCCATTAGATTAAAATCGAACGGTCCACATCGATGGGAACGTTCGGACCTCCAAACAGGCGATTTCAATTGGGCCATACGTTTTTGATCTAACGGCCGACATGGGTTGAAGTGGAAATGCACGTGTGAGCGGGCCGTTCGATTTAGATCAGACGGTCCACATTGATGGAGACATTCCAACTTATATTTGGTAATAAATTTTGCAAATAATTTATTTTGGCTTCGAAATAATTAGTGAAAAGCTTTTAAAAATCTAGAAAAAACATCTAGAAATTAAATAATTTTTCATTTTCAACTTTAAATCCAATAAAAATCCATGAAACTCAATTAAATTTTATTTTTTCCATTAAAATTTAAGAAATTCAAGAAAAAGCAATTAAACTCTTTTAAATTTCAGAAAATCCAATAAAATAATAACTTTATTGATTTTATTTTTGGTAACATAACTTGGGATGTTACAAACTACCCCCCCCCCCCTTAAAAGGAATCTTATCCCCGTGATTCGGAGAGACTAGAAAGAAAGTTGGGAAATGCTAGGTCTTCAACTGGAACTGTCGTCGTCCACATCCTGCTGCTCATTTAACAGGGCATAAGCTGTGACATTGTACAGACGTCATTTTCCAGAATTTTGTGGCTTCTTGTTCGCTTGCATGGTGTTGACTTTTGGAACTTCAGAGTTGTCTGGATTCGCTGCCTGCTACTTCTTTGGACATTTACTGGCGAAATGCCCTACCTCATGGTAGTTGAAATACGTGATTCCTACAACATAGGATGAGTCCTTCTGTGCCTAGTCACTATCAGATGTGTTGGAGGACTCCAAGCTGACTGGTTTGTTTGTTGTTGGCTGGATTTGACTTGATGTGATGAAGTCCCTCTAGCTTTAGGAAAACCTCCAGGGTTGAAATTCTGTGTAGCCATTCTTCTCTTGCGGTTCTCCATCTCTTGGTGCTTGCCTTCTTGACGAATCCCCTTCTTAACCAGCTGCTGAAAATCAGAATAATCCTGAGAGATCAGCTGAATGGACAAATCATCATTGAGTCCATCAAGGAATCTTTCCTGCTTGTCTTCATCTTTTGCAACATCTTCCGGTGCGTAGCGTGCTAGTTGATTGAATTTATGCAGATACTCGTTCACTGAGCGGTTGCCTTGGCATAGTGAATGAAACTCCTTCTTGAGGGTCATCATGCTAGAAGGAATATGTGCACGATGGAAAGCTCGCACAAATTCATTCCAGGTGATGGTCTGGTCGTCAGCGTGAGATATGTTGTAGTTGTCCTACCATTCGGAAGCTGACCCCACGAGCTGGTGCAAAGTGAACAGCACCCTCTCGCGGTCGGTGCACTGAGTAATGTCCAACTCCCGAAGCCAATCATCTGCTTCCATGGGCTCTGTGCTGCTTGAAAAAGTTGGTGGTCGCATCCTCATAAATTCGGACATGCTGGTCCTTTGAGGTGGTGGAGTTGGGGTTAAAGCTTGGGAAGCTATAGCTTGTCGGGCTTGATTGTTGTTGATGGACTGATAGAGTAGTTCGATCAGGTGGTTTTGATTGGCCATCATTTGTTGCCATTCTGATCCAT
Source organism: Ampelocalamus luodianensis (assembly GCA_036346255.1). Lineage (NCBI taxonomy): Eukaryota > Viridiplantae > Streptophyta > Magnoliopsida > Poales > Poaceae > Ampelocalamus > Ampelocalamus luodianensis. Next base: position 57,566,408 of record CM070617.1, on the reverse strand, counting down.
TGGTTGCTGGTGGTGGTGGAATTGGGGCACTTCCATCATCGTTGGCGTTGGTTCCACTTTCAGAGCGACAAGTGTTCACCATCTGCTTGTTACTTCAGAGGGTTAGGAAAGGAGACAAAGGCTAGGGAAGAGACAAAGAAGAAGAACTAAGGGGATAGAGCAAAACAACACTCCCAAACAAAAGAAAAAGCTTTTCAGAAAAAACTTAACAACTTTATACAATGTTCTACTAGATCGATACTCTTTAATTTGGTCGTAATTAATTTAGTCACAATTAATTTAGTCGTAATTAATTTATCATATTTAGTTTAGGAGGAATTAATTATTCATACTTAAAATAGTTGTAATTAATTAGTCATAATTTATTTGTCCAAATTAGTTAGTTGTAATTAATGTAGTCATAGTTAGTTAGTTGTAATTATTTACTTGCGATTAGTTAGTCGTAATTATTTACTCTCGGTTAGTTAGTCATAATTAATTAACCAAAAGTAATTAGTCATAATTAATTAGGCTTAATTAAATAGTAGTAATTAATTAGTACTAATTATTTAATGATAATTAATTAGTAGTAATTAATTTAGTCATAATTTATTTGTCTAAATTAGTTAGTTGTAACTAATGTAGTCATAATTAATTACTCATAGTTAGTTAGTCATAATTATTTACTTGTAGTTAGTTAGTCGTAATTAAAATCATCATAATTAATTAATCATAATTAATTAGTCGTAATTATTTAGACTTAATTAAATAGTCCTAATTAATTAGTCCTAATTATTTAATGCTAATTAATTAGTCGTAATTATTTAGTCTTACTAAACAGTCATAATTATTTAGTCCTAATTATTTAATGCTAATTAATTAGTCATAATTATTTTTTTTTCTTATTTTGTTTAGGCGTAATTAGTTACTTGTAGTTAGTTTGTCCTAATTAATTACTACCAATTAATTAATTAGTAATAATTAATTAGTCATAGTTAGTTAGTCGTAATTAATTTAGTCATAATTAACTCTCCATAACTAATTAGTCTTATCTAATTTTTTAGTTTTTTTACTATGCACTCAATACCCGAAGTCGTTATTTCGGTTAGGTTGGGTAGTGTGGTTATTTTTCTACGTAGTGTGACCTGTTTGTTATATTGTGTACAGTAAATTGGGTTGTTATGGCTTTAGGTAATGTCTAACATGTAAGACTTGTTTGTGTTTTATGGTGACGGACTCGTACAGGGTGGACCCGATGGGTTGCACCTGTCCACATGCCAATACAAGGTGGTCTGAGCGAAGGGGCTAGATGTGATGAATATTCACAAACTGAGGACCTGCAACTAGAGGGAATTCGACATGGAGGCAGCGATGAAGAAGCTTGTTATGGAGGGGATCACCTATACAAATAGAGGAGGGCAGGGTGTACGAGAGGTACTAAAGGTGAATGGTGGCGTTGCACGGGGCCAGTACATGCAAATTGTTGCCAAGCCTGAGGCGACGATATACGGGAGCCGATGGTGTAAGTAAATTTCGTGCAAAGGGTGTAAGCAAACCTTGATGATACTGGTGCCTCAGGAAGCAAGGAACCGCAGGCGGTGTGTGAAGACGGTAGCACAAAATGTGCTTTTTCGGAGGAAGACTACGAGAGAAGACTTGCGTATAATTTTGTGCAAAATAAGGGGACAGGATAATGGTAGTCAACCCACATTGACTACCATAAGTTTCTACCGGACCAGCCGACCGGGTCGGTGTCCGACAAGGATGCCGACCTAGGCTTAGAAGGTAGTGAGGACGCACCCTAGGGTGGTGGTCTGACCAATGGAATTGTGTCATCGGAGGTGCTTTACGTGGTATCCAGACTTGATGATCTTGCAGTGCGGTCGCTCGTATTGCCACAAGAAGAAGGATCACAGTTGGGGTTTGATGCTGACACCCTGTTAGTTGGGCATCACTTCCCTAACAAGGTAGGTCTGCAACAAGCTATAGCATGGTACGCCTTATCCATCAGCCGTATGTACCGGGTGCATCGTTCCAACCGAGGACATTATGCAGTAAAGTGACTAGTGGAAGGCTGCCCTAGCAAGGTTAACGCTCATAAGGTGAAGTTCTTTGGCTCGGTTTTGATGGTCAAGGCGGTGATTGACCACATTTGTGAGCTGAGCCGTTGTAGCAGCATCGGACTGTGAATTCCACATATGTGGCAAGTCTCATTAGCCACCTAGTTACGAAGGATGTGTTCTTCTCCTCCAAGATGGTGTTGTCAAAAGTTGCAAATCTAGTTGGTTATCCAGTTAGCTATAGCAAAGTCCAACGAGACAAGCAGAAGGTGATCGAGACTATATACGGGACATATGAGGAGGCATATAACCTTGTGCCAAGGATGCCTCACCAAATTGCTAAAACAAACCCCGGCACATACATAAACAAGATGGAAAGAGAAGATCCTATTGGAGGCCCTAACTGTTACATACTGGACCGTGTGTTCTGGCCTTTCTTCCAGACCATAGAGGGCTTAAGTGATGTCGTTCGGTGCTCACGATGGATAACACTTTTCTCACTAGGAGGTACAAGAGCATCATTCTCACCGCGGTGGCAGTCGACGTGAATAACTAGCTCTTTTAGTTGCTTTTGCCATCGTAGAGAATGAGAGCACATCCAGTTGGTTGTGGTTCCTGGCAAATATGAAGCAAGTAGTTGTGGGAGATCGGTCCAACGTATGCCTTATCACAGACTAAAATGTTGTGCTGTTGTTTGCTCTCAACACCATGAAGAATAGGACGGAACCCCTATATCAGTGGAACGACGTGGAAACCCGGTGGTGCATGAGGCATCTTGTATCTAACTTCTTCACGTGATTCCACAGTCAGGAACTAATGAAGACGTTAAAGGTGTTGTGTATGCAAAACCAAAGGTAGAAGTTTGAGTCCAACGTAACACTTTGATTGTGATTTTGTATCATAATACACTAGCAAAAATAATAAAAATTATATATTCTGAAAGTATTTTGCAAGATAAATCCAAAAATTTGATGATATACTTTTACATATATTAATGGTCAAAACCTTGACCGCATGGATTCCAAACAAACTTATATTGTCAGACAAAGGGAGTACAAGTTACAAATATTGAGTTTTCAAACTTTCAAGTTTCAAGATTGATGCAGATCAAACCTCGAGATGAGATCGATATGATGGATTGCCCAGTCTTGCACGTGGTAACTCCCGAACAAATATGTGGAACATGAATTACAGGATACAATTCGTACTAGGATAGATAATGCCCTTAAACCGCGTCCACCATAATGCACTACCTAGGACAAGGGGATCTCACAATCCAACAAGTAAATACCTATATCACAGTAGGAACCCTCACGCCAAGATGAATTCCTAGATTGGAATTCACAAGAACATATGTAGAATAGGCATGAACACTAACGGTGGAGGGCCAACATGCACACGTGTTTTAATTCATAACTCAACTCTAAATTACAAAGGCGCGCTTGACCTTTTATAGGCAATGCAAATGCACACATAAACTAAAGATAGTCTCAACGCAAATTCCTAAACAACCGACTAGGACTCAAACTCCTTATAGACATAGATAGACTAGTTTTTTAGATAACCTCACAAAAACCGAATAAACCAACCCAAAGTATTAACAAACTTGATCTGCATGGACGTGGCTTACAGAGGGACCCCATGTGTTAGCTGTTGCAGGATTACGTCCTTTCTTGTGTGGGTTCTTCTTTGGTGAACCCCACCCCTGAAACGACCCCATTTCTTCAACCGTCAAACTATTCACAACCTCTTAGGATGTGCAATTGTGAAGTAAGAAATAGCATCACAAGCAAGCTTTTGATTACAATAAAAGCCAAACTTTTAATACACAAGGTTAAGGCTTAACAGCCGGTTTTAACACTGACACGGGCAACCAAGCCCAAAGTTAATATATTACAATACAAAAGAACTTTCGAACCACAGGCACGCTTGGTCGCGGTTGAGACCTAATACTAGTAATCACTATCATCCGGAGGTCCACCAAAACCTTCCTCAACAAGACCCTCAGAGTTCTCCCAATTTTCTTCTGTAGTTGATTTAGCAAGTATGAGTACACAACTGTTGGAAATATGCCCTAAAGGAAATTATAAAGATGATTATATTTTATTATGTTTATAATATTGGATAATATGTTATCTTGTTCCTAGAATAATATCGTTAATCTTTATTATCAAGTATGTGATTTGATTGTGAAACTCTGTATTTCTGCGATGATTATTCTCAAACGTTCCCTAGTCGGAAACATATGAGAACACATATGAATATACTAGCATATGTATTGGTTGATGACTATGTTTCACGGGTCATAAATATAGAGATATCAAACCAATAATATGGACACATGTTATTGAACATGGTGTTGGTTTGACCCACCTTGAGACACTGTTGAGATTGTTATGATTTCATGTGTCATCAGTTGGTCTCAAGCAATGATGATGTATAATCCTTAGACCTGATATCAACATGGTTTTCTACATATGTAATAGTATACTTAGGGGTTGTCAAATGCTACTCCGTAACTGGATAGTTATAAGGTAGCTTTCGGGTATATTATGAAACATGCAGAGGAATATGACTGGTAGGATATGGGATTTATCCCTCCTATCATAACAGGAGAGATATCTCTGGACCCCTCATTGTGGTCGGATAAAAAAAGTGCATGGCTATACCACTGGTGGTCGAAGTGTCGACTACATAAAGTTATTCGACACTTGATCGAGAAAATATTGAACAGTCCATGGATGATAAATTATCTCACTTGAAGTTCAACCAGATGTCATGAGGCAAAGGGAGAATACACAAGTAGGTCGTTCAGTTCGACCAGATACGAGCTGGTCGTATGGAGATACGAGTTGTCGTAGACTGGCCGAACATAGTCAAGAACTGGTCGTACGAAGATACGAGCTAGTCGTAGACTGGTCGAACATAGTCATGAACTGGTCGTATGGAGATACAAGCTGGTCGTAGACTGGTCGAACATAATCACTAACTGGTCGTAAGGAGTTACGAATTGATCATAATTAAGTATTAACTGGTCATAAGGAGTTACGAACTGGTCGTAACTAAATATGGACTAGTCGTGACTAGATACGAGCTGGTCATAAGTGATAAGGACCTGGTCATTGATCATATTGCATTAAGGTTGATCCGATATATTCTATGTGTGTTCGGGAATTGTTATGTCCTTCCAAGTACTGCTAACGACTCGTGGTCGGAAAAGAGTTTTCGAGTCACAACTGATTACACATGAACCTATAGGGTCACATACTTAAAGGGCTAGAATTTTATTTGGATGGTGATCCAAATTCTTGTAGACCACGAGTTCCTAATGGGCCTCAAGTTCGAGACCCATCATGGATGCCTATATATAAAGGCGATGGCATGGGGTGGTGTAATCTTTTGAAGAATTCCCGAAACCCTAATAGCCACACCTTCCTCATCCAATACCACGCCGCCGACACTAGCACTCCAGCGCGTGGTGTCCCTACCCCGTATATGTGGATATCTTGGAGGTGTTGTTGCGAAGTATCGGCACTAGGGCGATCCGCAACTTATGGCGATCACGGGAGCGGGAGGAGAAGGCGTGCGGTGAGTCGACTACTCTGCATCAACTCATTGCATCGACTATACTTTCGTTACTAGTCGGCGTGTCTAGTGGTAAACCTGTGATCTATTACTAGCGGAGGTTCATTGGTTGCGTGGTAGATTTTTTTTGTTTTGTGTTACCGTAGCCTACCCGTAATACTTCAACAACCGTACTCAGCAAACCACATAGAAAAGCTTATTAACTACATGGTAGGAGTTCAATAGATTGTTTAGGGTTTACCATATCAGGTACAGGTGGATTTATCATTTGAGATAAAAACAGTTTATCTTTAAAACAATAAAATCATATTAATATAACATCAGGGATTTACTCAATAATTGCAATTACCATCTTAACATCTCAAAATCTCTACTTATGCCTCATATATTGGAATCACCCATAAACACAGCTTCATTAACCGGAAACACGACACATCCGAATACCATTGATTATAGTCAACAGAGTTGCCCAACTTTACCCACAAGATACCTCAAACTCATACTGTCAAGCTATATACACACAACTTTGATAGCATGCGACTGAGTTGAGATAACAAGGCATTCCCACTGCTCAACTTTTCTAACCTCTAGCCGGTGGGTCCTTCGACAATCTGACCATCGGAAATCATTGGCCAATGGTGAAGTCTGTGATCCGCGATTTGATTCCTATTGTTGTGTAGTTCAGCAAGTGTCCTAACCAGACCACTCTTGACTCACCCCCAAACTACGACTGCTCTATCACACAAGAGCAGGTGTCATCCTATAGATATTCAATCGGAAGAGCAGTATACTAAGCCAAGTTGGATATACCAAACCCGTGATTGAGTGATTTCTATGTTTGTTATTTGGCACAAGGTTCTAGTCCTTACCTGTCTTATAGTGAGGTGATGGACCAACACCAACTCGTGGTTATCCACCTCTTGGTCTCACCTTTAACTCACTTTTATCAAGTCTATTGGGTTGTCCAACCTCCTAGTCTCAACCCTCAACTCTCCACCAAAATCATTGGCGATTAGCCAATACTGTTTTCAGTATTTGAAAACACATTGTGTGACAATGCCAAATAGTTAATTATCATTTTATGTAACATAAACTTATCAAGGTGAATATGGCCTACAAAGAATAGGAGGGCTTGTATGTGGGGTGTAGGATATATCTAATCATCATTGCATTCAAAAGTATTATTTCAATATTAAAGTAATTGGCATAAATACGGTAATGAAAGTAATAATAAAAGTACATAAAATATAGGCTTAAAATGATCAAATGAATGCGACTTGCTTCCTTGCTCAAAGCCTTCTATTAACTTGTCTTGTGCGGTGCTCTCCACGACTTGGTTGTTGAAGTCGAACTTAATGCAAAGAAAATAATCCAAGTAAAAATTTGGGCTCAATAAGGAATGAGTGGGAACAACATGCAAGTAAAATAAAATTTGGAAAATAAATAAAAGAGAAAGGTGGTGTGGTGAATAGGATTTAATGGGTGCTTGATCAGGTTAAACGGAGTTGAAAATCACGAAACGATCAAAATGGGCATATTATGTCAAAACTGGGTTTAGATGAACAGTAATGGGCCTGATGAACAGTATCGAGTTGGTACTGTTGCTAATGGGTCAAGCTAAATGAATAGTGTTGGATTTTAGGCTGTGGGCTAATGGGGTTCAGTGAACTATAATGGGCTAGAACTATTCACTGACGGGTTTGGGTGGAACTGTAATGGGTTTGGGCTAGAATAGTATCGGGCCTCGATGAACAATACTAGGCCGCATAGTATAACACAGTGTTGGGCTGAGCCCAACACGTGGTTAGGCCCAAGCCACATGGGTCAGGCCAAAAGGCCTAGCGCAGATGCGGCTTGAGCCGCACGACCTGGAGCCAGGAGGAATTGGCGCCGGTGAGGCTAGCGGTGGCCGGGCGGATGGTGGCGCGAGTGGTGCCAGCGTGGCATGAGCAACCCATTTTGGGTTCGCAGGCCAAGGTGGCTTGAAGATAGGGTGGCGGCGGTGGCGCAAGGCCAATGTAGGGAGGGCGCGATGGTGGTCCGGCCATGCTCCAGCCAAATTGGGCAGGGGCCTGAGCATTGATGGGAAAAGAGGGTTTCAGGGAAGGTGGCAGTGGGGTTTGGGGCGCACCGAGGAGGCCTAGCCACGTGGGGCGTGGGTGGCGCTGCGATGGAGGATGGTGCCACGATGTGGCGATAGGGATAGGGTAGGAGGTGGTGGGGGATGGCTACGGGAAGTGGCGGCGGTGCTGGTGGCGGGGTTGAGAGGGAAAAGAAGGGGCGGGGCGGTGGTGGTGAATTGCTCCTCGGGCTCACCGGGGAAGAAAGGGGCGGCGACAAAATTCCTAAGATTGGCCGCGTTGGAGAAGATAGGTGGTGGGGTGGGGTTCGGAGGTGCTTGCGGCGAGTGACGCAGAATCGAGTGGCTTTATAGCCCGTGGAAGGCGGTGGCAGCGATGGCCGAGCGAGGCTCGTGCGACACGTAGCGGCGAGGTGGACGATGGGGAGGATTTCGCTCTGCAAAAGGGGAAAGGTGGTGGTACGGCGGAGCTACGGTGCTGGTGGTGTCTCATGAGCGCATGCAGGGGGGCATGGGGTGCGGCGCGGTGACGGTGCGCGGTGGTTGGGGTTTGTGCCTGCATTGATGGCGAGGGAGAACTAATGGCGAGGTGGCGCGAGAGGTGGCCGCCATTGGTGCGGCTTTGGCACGAAGCGGGGCAGAGAGCAGCGGTTGGGACAAAGGCCACTGGCGCAACGCGAGGCAGAAGCGAACAGAGGTGAAGGCGGCTTTTGAGAAAGCCATTTTCAACAGAGGAATACGGAAATGCCAAAAGAAGAATGCGGCTTTGGTTTGGGAAACTTTTGAAACTTTGAATTTTTTGGGTTGTTTCAACCCCATGCATGTGAAGATAGAATTGGCCAAAATACGCTCAAATAGATGGCGCCAATTCCATCTCCTGAAGAGGGCACAAGCAGATAGGAAACTCCAAGTTGACATGAGCTGTTATTCGAGATCCTTCCTTATCTGTTAGAATTGTGTAGAACAAGAATTCCTTTTGACACACGGCTTGATTTCTTGGGGCAGAAACAAAATCAAAGAGATCATGAATTGGAGTCGAATTCATTACTTTTCTTGTGGCTGCATGCATGCATGTACAGGCATGATTGTACACACGCTGTCCTTCCACATGCTGCTGCCCTGTTTGCAAGATGCACATGCTTATGTGAACAACAACTTTCACGAGTTGACACGACTTGACCCATATCAAAGATTTAAAGCCACTTCCTTACAAATGGATTTTTTTACAAAAATTCTAGCGTCCAACGTATTATTTCCTTATCAATTTTCAATTTAACCCTCCGAATTCAATTTTGAAGTCTACAGATGAGGGCTATGGGATGGAGGCTTGCAAATTGCAGAGGGTGGTGGTGGACTTGAGGAGTTTTTTTAAAAAAAAAATACATTTTAAAAAAAGAATTATAGAAATAAATAGTCAAAAAAAATTACAAAACTAGACATATGTCGTCAATTGAATTGGCAACAACCTCTTGTCGCTAATTCAATTAGCGATAGGGAAGTCTATCGCCATTTCAATCGGCGGCGGGGACCCTATCACCCCTCTGTTGGAGATAGGGACTTCTTCAGTGGCATATGCCCCTCTAGACAAAGGCAATTCATAGGTTTAATCCCTGTCATCAAGGCAGCCTCTTATCGTCAATTCAATTGGCGATAGGGACTCCTTCAGTGGCATATACCTCCTCTAGACAAGAACAATAAAAAAAATCAACTATTTATTTATATAATTCTTTTTTAAAAAATATATTATTTTTTAAAAAAATCAACTTGAGGTGAGTGACCGAGAGAGTGGCAAGGGAGGCAAAGGGGGGGTGGCCGGGAGGGCGCGAGAGAGGAAGGTGTTGTGGTAGGCAGTGGTAGATGGGATTCGCAGTGGCCATGGATGAGATTGGGAGGAGTAGATAGAGGAGGGGTGTCTCTTGGAAACGAATGCTTTGGAGTCTATTTAACTAAATGGTTTTTTTTTAAGGATTTACCACCCCATTGAAGTGTATTTGAGGATTTGCGAGTCAGTTGTCGTTGTTAGATTTAGTACCAAAATATTTTATTTTAGCTTACAAAACTTTATGCTTGCTGCAATAAAATCGAGAAGTAAGGGATTGTTTGGAAGATAGGAATTTCACAAAAAAAAAAAAAAAAATAGTTCAAATTCCTACCAAAACAGAAAAAAAAATCCCGTTTTATAAACAGGGCCTAACTTTGTTGTCTGTGCAAGAGTTCCGCCCAGTCTGTAACAAGTAACAACATTCATCACGAAGGAGTAATGCTGCTGTGGGAAAAAAGAAAGAAAGAAAGAAAGAAGGCAGGACGTTGAAGTTTAATCTTCCCGCAGATAACAGCTCTCTAACGTGGCACGTGGAACTGGGCACCGACCAGTGCAGATACTGGAGCACAACACTGGGCGCTGAGAGTCGTGGGCATGTGGTGGAATCGTGGAACTGGAACACTGGCCTAATCTCCCTAGCGCCTTGCTGCTTCAGTCGCCTCCCCTTCAAAAGTCGCATCCAAAATTCCCAACCCCCCACAAAATTCGCACCCCCCCTGACGGCTCCCATCACGGACCGCTGCTGAGCCCACCAGCCCGCCATGGCGATCCCCGCCGCCTCCCTCGCGGTCCGGTCGGCCGTCGGCGCGGCGCTGGCCGCCGTCATCACCGCGCGCGCCATCCGGCGCCGCTCCCTGGACGCCTCGGGCGGAGCCGCCGGTTTCGCCGTGATGGCGATCCACCTCGCCTGCGGCTACAGGTACGGCGCGCTGCTGCTGGCCTTCTTCTTCACGTCGTCCAAGGTGACCAAGATCGGCGAGGACCGCAAGCGCCGCGTCGAAGAGGACTTCAAGGAGGGCGGCCAGCGCAACTGGTAAGGGAACCGGGAATTTCAGTGATTGGCGATGTTAGGAGAGATATTCTCAAATTGACAAGCAACCAACGAATCCCAGCAAAAATCTACTCTCTGCTTTGCATTCGAGCTCAGCTTCCACGTGTCAGACGGGTGCTCTCTGTCTATTATTATCATTTCTGTAGAACATGTCCTGAACAATTGGTGTAGAAACTTTATTAGGGAATGATGTAAAGAAAAGAAGAGTAAGGTAATCGGTATTCTAGATAGAAATAAAAAGCTGCCACTACAAATGGTTAACTATACACCGCTCTCTTGACGCAGCAATTTGACTAACCTGCCACCTGTTAGCACACTGTGCAAAAGATTTCTATGATGAAACGACTAATGATTGGCTTAACACAACCAATGCGTCTGACATGGTTCCCAAGTACTACGAGGTTGGTTTTTGCATGTAAGATAGTTTTTTTTATATACTGATATTAAATTTGAAGTGACCAAAGTTGTGTGAAACTATTGAGATGACTTCTGTTTTTTCTTTGGTTTCTATATATTAGCTCTAATTGTAACTGTGTAAACTATAGCCTGCTAACAACACTATAAGAATTATTACAATGCTAATTGATTTCATAAGTTGCTTTATTATTCAGCATAGCTGCCTTACAGATTTACTTATCGCACTTTGTTATATCTAGAATGGATTCCCTGTTAGCTCTGTAACTAGCTAGAAAACCTTGCAATTTCACTCAGAAGAAGTACAGAAACAGAACTGACGCAACATGGACAATTCTACACAAAATGGCAACAATAATGACCAAGTCTATGGCTGTTTGGAAGCCAGTTTTTAAGATTTAGAACTCAAGTAATTTCATTAAGGGCCTGTTTGGAAGGAAGGAATTTCACAGGAAACAGTTCACTTCCCGCAGGAAATTGGGAAAATTCCCGCGCTCCAAACAGGGCCGAAGACGCCATCATGTCAATGTTTATGTTCAGAGTTACACTTTAATACTGTCGTGTGTCGTCAGCATGCATGCAGTGGAAACACAATTCCAGTTCCTAACAAAGTAAAACTATTGTAAGTTAAAGGATAATTCCCCGAAATTCTTACATTTTTAATTGCTTTGGTGAAAAATACAGTATGATTTAGTTAATCTATTTTCTCGGAACTGTTCTCAAGTTGGTAATATGCTTTCTTAGAACCATCGTGTAATTGATGAAAAAACATATTATGGATTTTAGTTTGTCACATTATATTTAGCAGAAGTTGACGAATCTCGTGGACCTTATTTTCTTGTAAATAGGTGACGTGTTCTGTGGATGGCATCGTTCTTACGCAATATCTGCTGATTTGAAAATTTGATTTTGCTACTATGTCTTACTGTTTTGTTTTATACCGTAAAGGATCCAAGTTCTAGCAAATAGTGCAATAGCTACTATATTGGTCATCGTATTGGCGATAATGACTGGGGGTCAAGATCAATGCTTGGACTCGAATGATTCAAAGGTTATAACTGGTATAATAGGTGGTATTATTGGCCACTATTGCTGCTGCAATGGAGACACTTGGTCGTCTGAAATTGGTGTGCTTAGTGATGAACAACCACGGCTTATTACTACTCTGAAGGTATGTGTTTCTTTTGTGCTCCAGATGTTCCTTCCAGTCATGATTACCTATGTAATTCTAGGTCTGCCATATTTGTGCAGATATATTAAGGGTATGTTTGGACAGCCTGCCAGATTTAGCTACTTACAGCAACTTTTCTAAACTGTTCTTAGCCAAACCTGCCATGCATGATTTGTTCACCTCACATTTAACTGCATAATCCCACCACCCTCGAGATCCAACTTCCAATAAAATGATCTGAAGCGGCAAGACTTTTGGTCATGTCATACATTTGGCCATGACCAAATTGTCTTTGGCATCAAATCAACACATAAGCAAAAAAATCAAGTCACCACAGTAAGTAAACCTACTATATGTACAGATCTAGAGGTACTAGTAAAATGTCCATTGTATATGACCATACAGATGCTCATAGACTGATCTACATACAATGTACAATGCGTAAATGTAAATGGCATTTTTTAATAATTGTGTGAACCTGCTCTAGATGTAGAATGAAACTCAGGGTAAAAAACTGCATACTCATATCATCCAATGATGCCCTTAGAGCAGACCTTGATTTTAGTTTGTAATTATGGGCTATGTTTCTTTGGAATTGGGCATCCAACCATCAAATTTGTTCATGGTTTTTTTTTCAAATATAATGTTCTGTAAAGAAAAGGTGAATGTAAAGAAAAGGCACAGAACATAGCTGGCAGCCGAGACAGTATGACTATAAATTTTTAAAAGTTTTCCCAATTACAGTAATAGGATAATTGACTACTAAGAGTTATTTTGATATGTCACTACTGAGTATTTTAAACTTAGGTTGAAGTGGGTGGATATGTGTCACAACAGGAGTCTATATTAGCTACCATTTAATAGATTAGTGTAACTTATCATCTTTTGCATCTCATACATGTTAGATCCCAAAATATTTACTGTTCCATTTTCTTCTCATTTTCTTATTTCTAGTGAATTTATAAAAGTTCATGTTAGTCTTTTGTGTGTTTATCTGTGTGAACTGATAATTCTGTGTATTGCTTATAAGCCTGTCACGAAAGGTACAAACGGTGGAGTGACCTTACAAGGACTTCTCGCTGCCACAGCAGGTGGCCTAACCATTGGTCTGACTTTCAATGTTGTTGGACTGTTGACTGCTGAATGTTCTTTTGATGTGGCTCTTCGACAGCTTCTAATAATACCCATCTCTGCTACTTCCGGTTTGCTTGGGAGTCTAATTGATTCATTGTTGGGTGCCACACTTCAGTTCAGTGGATACTGCAGTGTACGGAAGAAGGTAAGCTTTTCGTTGAAGAATCATGCTTTCAGTAAAAGGCATTTAAGAGCCATGCTTTTCATTGAATATTGCATCAAGAGATCATAAAGACATAGTACTGATCAGCTTATGAGATTTTCTATGCCTTTTAGCAAACATTTAGTGCATTCAGTCAGTGATGTTAGGAATGTGGCAATGTGCACAAAGATATCTGTTCATGTTATTTCCACGCTTCAAGTATAATATCATATAGGGCTCTCCCAAAAGTTCTCTTATCCATGTTAGATATTCTGATGTAAAGATTTTAATTGGAAAGCTAATATTATAAACACTCATGCAGCACACCCTTTGTACTACTTCATGTTGCTCCAATTTGAAAGATGGTTTTGCTGCTTTTGCAAGCATGGACAAGCGTGATCTACTTTGGCATTTAATAAATTTTGAGCCACAAATCATATGGGAATTTTAGTTCCGTGAAATTTAGTAGTTTCTTGATTCTTTCCATGTAGGTGGTCAGTAAACCGGGTCCTACTGTCGCCAAGATTTCTGGATTGACTATCCTGGATAACGATGCTGTTAATGCAGTGTCTGTGCTACTAACAACTGCGCTTACAGCTTATGCGTGCATTGGCATCTTCTAGCAGCTGATATTTTGTTGACTTTTCACTTGTTCCTAGTGCTCAATTTCATCTGTAATTCGATTCTAAGGGCTGAAAGGCAAGACGCTTACTTCAAGCATGATGGCACTGAAATGATAGGTTTCTTTGGCTGCTTGATAGCGAAATTTGATCAGCCTGATTACCTTTACTTCAAGCAAAATTTGTTTGGTTGGACGCTAGTGCAACTTGGAAAGCGCCAATTCGTGTAAGCAAATACATCTACACTAATGTGAAATTGACGACGGATAGTCGGCTAATCGGCTTAGCCCAGTGGATGATGGCTATTGCAGTATTTAGTTTGCTTCTGTTTTTGCATGGCAATGTAACAATTCCTCTGATATGAGGATTATGTAAAATAGAGTTGATGCCATTTTATTACATGGACTGGCCATAGTTTTCATGGTACAGAGGGTGATTTACCTCTACTCTGGTACTACTTATTGGCGGCATATCAGGTGTACATGGGTGCATTTGTGCACATATGCACATGGTGCATCCTGCCCATCCATTCAGGACGTGTGGCCGAGATGGCTTGACCCCTCCCACTTGTTACAGTTTGCGAACAACCCCCCCTCCCCCCCCTCCCAAACCCTTTCCTCTCATTTCTAACACCTCGTTCGCCCTCATCCTCAGACCTCCCCAGCACGACCTGCTAGGTAGGGTTCGGGTGCCGACTCCCCCCGTGTCGCCCGCCGCGACGTCAACCTGCGTCGAACCCCTACATCGCCTCTTGCGCCTCCGCACCCGCACGTTCCTCCCCCTGCGTTGCCCGCCTGAGCTCCTGCACCTCTGCACCCGCACACGCCTCCCTCTACGCCTTTGCCCCCGCACTAGAGCCCCTGCACCTGCACCGCCGCCCCTGCATCCGCCGAGCCCTTGCATCCACTGAGCCCCTGTGCTGAGCCGAGCTTGGCCTGCCGCCCGCCCGAGCCCCTAATCTGTACTCCATCTGTGGGGGTAAGTACTTTCTTCGAATCACTGAGATGGGATGAAATTGGGATGCAGTGGTAATTGATTTATGGTTCTTTCATGAATGTATATGTTTTTCCTTCTGGTACTTGCTTTGAAATCTTTCATGTTGTCCTATTTCCTCTCTAAACTCATGTTGTAGTTGAGACTCAATGTCATATATCATGTTTCCAACAATAATGATGATGTTGTCCTATTTCCTCTCTGAAATTGTTCCATTTTGCTTTGTAGGGTCTCCAAGGTGGCTAAGCCGGAGATTGCATTTTGCTTCGACATTGCAGTCCTGATGGTTCCATTTTGCTTCTCCAAGTTTGTTTGGATAAGTCTATTCTTGAATGTAGTGTTCTGGGGTCATGGATATGTAACCCTATTAATTTCAGAAATGTTGAGCTTCAGATTTTGTTCTGGACTCATGGACATGAAGTACTTTTAATTTCAGAAATGTATGAAAGAACCTGTTAGCATGTATCGGGTGATTTTGTAATGAAAATCAATGAAGTTCCATGAACAGCATCAAGTGATTTTTGCAATGGGAATCAAAGTTCCATGGATAGTATCAGCTGATTTTGTAATGGGAATCAATGAAGTTCGATGAATTGGAATCAATGAAAGCATGGTCCTGAGTTTGTAATGGCAATCTTCAGATTGTATGAGTGAAATAATGGTCCTGAGTTTGTTTGTAAAATTCTTCAAATTGTATGAATGAAAGCATGGTCCTGAAAGCTTTTTGATATTTCAGAAGTGTGATGAATAAGCTTTACTGTGCAATGGCTACAAGAAACAGTAATTTTCATTCAAAAGCCTCTCAAATGCAATTAACAAATTGACAGTTGTATCAAACTAATTGCTATCATCAAAGACAAATTGCTTAAGGCATAGGCATCTGTTTTTTTTTTTTGACAAACAAACGATTTACTACTTCAGGAGCTGCCATGCATAGGCTTAGACATAGGCATCAAGACTCAACTATCATGCATGCATCATAATCCCATTCTTGAGATATATAACAATTTCAGCATGCATCCTATGAATTTCAGCATGCATCTTGTAACAATTTCTGCAAATGGATTTCAGTTTCTGCGTACTGTTCTTCATGCCAAATTCATCTCATAGAATGTTTAATGACACTCAGTCCTTCTCCAAACTACTCACCTATTCATCTCACAGAAAAAAGGAATTCCAGAAAAATGTAGTGCCTGAGTCCAGAATTGTTTCAGCTAGAAGAATAATTTTTCTTAAAACAATATGGACATTATATATGTGCATTTTGAATTCTCATACATCAATTAGGGATCTTTTTTTCTTGAAACAATCTGGACATTAACAAATTATGGAAACAATCTAGACATTCATAAATTGTTGAAACAATCAAACAACATTTTGGATTCCAGATTTCATACAACATTCACAAATTCTTGCAACAAGCTGGACATTCTTGAAACAAGCTGGACCACTCACAGAACAATGATACAAAAAATGATTCAATCATACGGAATTTTCACATCCATACAACATAATATTGAGGCCCTTGCTTCCATTGACATCCATACAAAATTCACAGGACCTATCCACACATTAGCCAAATGAAAACTCTGATTCAAATGGTGGGTGAATTCTGACAAGATTCTGTTGCTACACAGCTTGAAAAATTACATGAAAAATAGGACAATCATTCGCATATATTGCTACACAAGCACTGAATTTCTTGGGACGCAGTCGGCTGAGCATGGGGTAGCCAATCCTCTGAAGATGACGCCGGCAGCGAGACGCCGCAAACCCTAACTTTCGAGGAGAGTCGGTGAGGGGTGGCGCAGATGGAGGAGGAGTCGTAGAGGAGGCTCAATGGAAGCTATCGTCGGAGGGGGGCTCACCGTGCCGATGGAGGATAGTGGTGCGGTGGGGGCGATGACGCAGATGGAGGAGTTGTAGAGGTGGCAGCGGCCACGGGTGGCGCATGGCGGCGGCTCTCCCTAACCCTAGCTCATGTCTAGAGGGCGATGGGGGAGTAGCGATGGAGGAGGGAGGGGACAGATTGGAGGGGAGGTGCGGTGCAGGACACCGACGGAGGGGCGGCACGGCGCAAGAGGGTGGCGGTGAACCCTAGCACAGGGGAACGCGCGAGTCGGGGCGCTCAAGGCTGGAGGAGGTGAGTGCGAGGGCCGAAATGAGAGAAACTTCATTCGGGCAGGGGGGGGTTCGCAAAATAGTGTAAAGTGGGAGGTGGGTATTATCTCACCGCTAGATTCACGATGAATGGCAGGATGCACCATGTGCATATGTGCCTGAATGCACCCATGTGCATCTAATATGTCACCCTACTTATTAGGAGACGTCTTCTCTAACGTACATGCATTACCGTATAACTACTATAGGCCTGTGATCTGCCGTCCAATTGCATCAAATGGCCCTGATTCCATTAACACCACCCGCCACAAAGTTGTGTCACTTCATTGGAAAGACAGTTCCGTGCTATGTAAGGTATGCCTCAGTTAGTTCCAATGTGTAGAGGATATGCATGTATGTGTATGTATGGGTGATGTGAGTGTGGTGTGATGTGCATGCATGGGTGATGTGAGTATGGTGTGTGTTGAGTGTATGTCTGCCACTTCTATAGAAAACCTTATCCTTCGCTCAAATTGCACTGTAGGTCTCTGAACTTGCGAGGTTATGTCATTTAGCTCTTTAAACTTGTATTTTACTTTCTCAGCCCCCTAAACTTGTGAGGTTGTGTCACTTAGATTTCTAAACTTGTATTTTACTTTCTCTGCCCTCAGAACTTGCGAGGTTGTGCTACTAAGCTCTCTAAACTTGTGTTGAAGCAAAGTTCGTTGGGATGCGATGCTGGCGACTTCGTCCCCTTGGAGTTCGGTGAACTCATCACCACCCGTTCCGGCCGTGTTCATCGTCCCCGTCACCTCACGCCGACAAAAATAGATTCTTCAGGCCCAGAAACGCACTATGCTCGCATCTTCGCCGGAGCTCCACCGTCGCAGCTTGCCGCTGCCATCGCCCTTGCCTCCTTTGAGTCGACAATGAGAGAGAGAAGTTTAGGGAGTTAAGTGGCACAACCTCGCAAGTTCAAAGGACTGAGAAATTAAAATGTAAGTTTAGAGAGCTAAGTAGCACAACCTCACAAGTTCAGGGGCTGAGACGGGATTGGACTTCAGTTGGGAGTAAGAAAGTACAATTACGTAATTGGACCGAAATCACTGCAAAATTCACATGGTTGTTTTCTACTTGTGTAATGTAATGCAAGTGAAAGTGATTTGTTTTGGACCGAAGTCACTTCAGAATTCACACAGTTGTTTGATACTTGTGCAGTATGATGCAAGTAAAAGTGATTTGTTTGGTCTACGATATTGAAATGAAGTGTACATCTATAACAACTCTGTAGTTTGCCACTGTAGGGATAACACTTTGTGGTGAGACTTTGATTTGACTTGAGTTATATATACACAACTATACAAGCATAAGGTAATTAGTGCCTGTAGATCACAGCTGAAAAATTTGTATTGCACATTTGTATCTCCAACATAAATACATTTATAAATCTGTTGAAATTTGTTAAAAAAATAACTGCATGTCCAAATAGTTCAGAATTGAATACTGAGACAAGTATACATAAGAAACCGACAATGCCATTATTTAATGAACAAATCGATGTTTCAAATAGGCAATGCTCAATCGTGCAACTCCCATTTCAGTTTGATCTTGGGCTATTGTTATATCCCAGCAAAAATGATGAGGACATGACCCCTATGGATATAATCATATTTACTATGCTTCTTGTTCCAAGTATAAGAGCTCAGACGCTTCACTTAAATTATCGGGTGAGCTTGTTTTTAGGAGTGTCTTTATATTATTTGAACTATATGATGCTACCTAATGATGATATATATATATATATATATATATATATATATATATATATATATATATATATATATATATATATATATATATATATATATACGTCATGTCACTTTTGGTCCAAGACAAGCAAGCAGTTCGAGCTGGACCCGTTTTGGAATCCAGTTCGGCCTCGGGAATCAGCCTGACAACACCAACTTAAAACAGGCATAACTTTCACATACGGAGTCCGTTGGAGGTCCACGAGTACTTGATTGAAAGCTTATTTCGTTCTCTTTCCAACGGATCTGGCCTCACCTCCAAATTCCTTCTGGACTGATCGTAATCATCAAAAGAAAACGTCATATCACTTGTTTGGGCCAATCTGGGCTTTGTAATCATACTGAACTTGGCCCATCTGCCGGCGGCCCACCTGGGGGTGTGGTTACTGTTCATGTGAACAGTAACCACAAGTTTTAGTCCTACCCCACTATTTCTTTTAGATTTGTAGCTCCCCATCCCTATTTAAGGAGGACGCACCCCCCTCTAGTTTCCTTGGATTTTGTTTATGTTTAGTTTGCCTTTATTGCAACTTGAATCTTTTACGTGTGTAGGCTAGACCACCCAATTAAGATCCTTATTCAGAATCCCAACTCAATTCAAATATTTCAATTCCTATTTGCAATTTCAGATAGCTTGATCTTGTTCTTGCGTGCTTCTTCGGTGTATGCAGGAATCGACCTTCGTGGTCAGGTCATCTGGGTATTCGTACACGGTTGATAATGACTTATCGAGCAGTTCAGCTATTGCATGGTTTCGAGCCTTGCGTGTTCGTAGCCAGGATCGTGAGAGTTGAGCGACGCCTACCGAACTTATCGTTCTCATCGAATGATCAGGCCAACAATCGGACCTCCGGGTTCATCAAGTGGTATCAGAGCTTCAGTTGATCGGTGAGATTTTCCAGTTTCTAGTAGTAGATTCGTTTTTCATACTTAGAGTCCAGAAAATTGCCCAAAAAATTATTGCATCTATCATCTGTACCGAACCCGTTTGAGCCATTGCAATTTTCTTTTCGGTATTTTGCTTGTTGAATCATTGGTTGCATCGTCGTGTCTAGTTGCTGATTTCTAGTTCTAGTTATTGTCTAGCTAGTCTTTATCTAGTTGCATCTTGTGTTTCCTTTGCGTCGCTTGATCGTTCTTTTTGGGTTCTTAGTTTTTGCATATAAAACAGAAAATTCGTGGGTTAGAACTCCTCTAATCCGCACCAAAAATAGAAAATTCGTGCAGACATCAATCTGAAAAAAAAAAGAAGAGGATTGCTGTGATCTTTTCGGAGATTTGATGTTATTTGCGACTTGTGGTAATCCGTAGGGCTGGCCAGATAGTAGAACGAGAAAGAGGCAACCGCAAGAACAAAAGCCGCAATAGAGAAAAAAAAGAAGAAAAAAGAAAAGTGCATAAAAATTAGTGGAGACCTTCTACATATAGCCAAAAGCTTCCACAAAAAAAATTTCAGCGAGTTTGGCCCAAGGATTTGAAAGATATAGCAGTTTTAAATTTGAACTGAGACGGTTTCAGTGCAGTAGGATTCATTTCGAGACAACTTCAGTAAAACGGGCATAACTTTTGCATACAGTGTCCGTTTTCGACGTTCTTGTGCTCGTTTCGAAGCTAATGACGAGGCACATCCTTTCCACATAAGCCACTAGTCGCCACCCAGGTGCCCCAAAATCGGCCATCTTTGGCCCCAAATTCGCGTCGCAAGTTTTCGGTTTCTGTTTTGCCGTTTCCTTCGATCTTCCTTTCGGAATTTGGAGTTCGCCTCAACTGCAAAGTTGTAGATCTCGTCGAAACCTTTCAAAAAAGCATATATAAGCCATATAAAACTTTGTTTTTTCATCATTTAATACTACTCTATTGGTTGAGAAGGAAGATGAGGAGATGGATACACCTACATCATCTGAGGAGAGCCAAAAAGGTAAAATCATAGTGCTATCATCACTCAAGGTGAGTATGCTTGTGAATAACTACAATTGTCCACTGTTCTTGCTATTTTAGAGTAAAAATTAGTGGAAAACAATTCTGATATGCACATATTTCAAGTAGAGAATACGGACTGCATTGATTTGAGTGCACCATGTGATAAAATTGTTGATTTACACCAACTTGAGTGTACCATGTGATGAAATAATTGAATTGCCCGCTGTTTTGAGTGATTCATGTGATGAGTTAATCACATATAATGATCACGTGGAATTGGTTAGACATAAAGAAGTTTTGACTAGAATTTCTCGTACTGATTCTTTGTGTTACATTATGTTGGATTCTCCTATGAAATTGTCACATGCTATGGAGAAAGTTTCTAAAATCGCATGTTCAAAATGCTTGTCTAGTGCCTACACCCTTAGGTATAAGTTTAATTTGATTGGAGATTATGGTGTAGACAATTAATTTCTTGTTTATCGAATATGCATAACTTGTGATTACATGGATGAATTGAAGATTGTTGTTTTGAACAACAATTCTTATATGCCTAATCTTGTTCATTATGAGAGAAAATTAAAATTTAGTGATCATTCAACGCCCATGTGTTTATCTTTTATTGCACCATCTAGTATGGACAATCTGCATCAAGATGTTGAAGTATGGAAGAATTTACACATCTTTTCACCTTTGCTAGATGAATTTGCTATTGCTCGATTGAAATCTGATAATATGAATGAACTTTGTTTGATTCCAAAAGTTGTAGATTTGCCCATATGTGCTACCCTTTGCAAGTTTACAACTTGAGAGAGTTGAATTGCATAAATACTTCACTTATATTTGCAAAACTAGTTGCAATAATTGCTATGTGAGAAATTTTGTTTTGCTCATTAACATATATGATTATTCTTGGGGTAATAAAACAATCATCTTTTATGATCGCTGTTGTCGTCTAATATTAATTGTGCAACAACGAAGAACCGTTAAAACATATGACATATACATATACTATGCATACACTTTGGCTTCTTTGTTACCCTATTTTTAGCTTATCAAAAGATGAGAACGGCTTTGTTTTCAAGAAAGGGAGGATGATGAGGACATGACCCCTATGGATACAACCATATTTACTCTATTTACTGTTCCAAGTATAAGAGCTCGTACGCTTCACTTAAATTATCAAGTGAGCTTGTTTTTAGGAGTGTCTTTATATTATATGAACTATATGATGCTACCTAATGATGAAATATATATATGTGCAGCGCCATGTCAGTTTTGGTCCAAGACAAGCAAGCGATTCAGTGGACCCGTTTTGGAATCGATTCGGCCTCGAGAATCAGCGACAACACCAACTTAAAACAGGCATAACTTTCACATACGGAGTCCGTTGGAGGTCCACGAGTACTTGATTGAAATCTTATTTTGTTCTCTTTCCAACGGATCTGGCCTCACCTCCAAATTCCTTCTGGACTGATCGCAATCATCAAAAGAAAACGTCATATCACTTGTTTGGGCCAATCTGGGCTTTGTAGTCATACTGAACTTGGCCCATCTGCCGGCGGCCCACCTGAGGGGTGTGGTTACTGTTCATGTGAACAGTACCACAAGTTTTAGTCCTACCCCACTATTTCTTTTAGATTTGTAGCTCCTCATCCCCTATTTAAGGAGGACGCACCCCCCTCTAGTTTCCTTGGATTTTGTTTATGTTTAGTTTGCTTTCATTGCAACTTGAATCTTTTGCGTGTGTAGGCTAGACCACCCAATTAAGATCCTTATTCAGAATCCCAACTCAATTCAAATATTTCAATTCCTATTTGCAATTTCAGATTGTTTGATCTTGTTCTTGCGTGCTTCTTCGGTGTATGCAGGAATCGACCTTCGTGGTCGGGTCATCCGGGTATTCGTGCACGGTTGATAACGACTTGTTGAGCAGTTCAGCGATTCCGTGGTTTCGAGCCTTGCGTGTTCGTAACGAGGATCGTGAGAGTTGGCGGCGGCTACCGAACTTATTGTTCTCATCGAAAGATCGGGCCAACAATCGGACCTTCGGGTTCATCAAAAAATGTATAGATTGGAAAATAACATCTAATATGAGGATGATAGATCGGCCATGGGCCACATATGAGTGACACATCAGTGTTATTTCCAACTCGTGTGATCTTTGTAGTGCTTCCAAGTATTATCAAATATGTTCTGCTCCATGATATAACCTTACAGACAGTGTTCTAAATAACTAGCTATAGTTGTGCTTGTCGATGATCTAGTATTGATCTTACGAATGAATGTTTGGGGCTTCCCTTGAACTAAATCCACGAAGAAAGAGACACAGGAATTTAGACAGGTTCGAGCCTTCACTTGGGAGAATAACAACTATACTCGTCTATTGTTGTATTGACTATACTTTTACAACCGGGAAGAAATCACAGAAACTAGGACTTAATGACTTATGTCTATTGATTCCAATTGCCCTCCGATTGATCTGCCCCGATGTCCACTGACGTTAGCCTTTATATAGCGTGTGAAGGGGTGGCGGTTATTCCATGCCAAGAGCGCCTCAATGCTTGATGAAATCGCACGTTGATGGTAGTTATTGTCAGAGAGACTACACCCCACATCGTCTTGCAGTTACGTCATGGATAGAGGCGTAATACATGCAGTTATCCCAGAGAATAACAGTGTATATTAACTATTGTGTGTATTAAACACAGCGTATAAGAGTTACTAGTCGATTTGGCCCACATGTCTGTAGGTTTTATCGACAATAGGGTAGTCATAGTTGACTTAGTCGTAGCAATGCTTACGACCACGAGGTGTTCGTAGTAAGGTTTATGACCACTCGGTCAAGCTTTTCCCTTATGGATAATAAGGGGTATACTTATGAGCAATATGAAGGTATTGCTATCTATAATAACAATTATAGATAAACAACTTAATTAATTGAGGATTATTAGATCCTTGTCATCTAGCTCTCTAACTTTAAGTGAAAATAACTTACTTGGAAAGGAGGCCGTAGAATAGTGGTCGGAAGCAGAGTCTTTTCGATTAGTATTTCATTTGACCAGAAATTGACTTGGTCAAGAAGGTAATTTTACTTGAGTTGAAAAGACAGAATCGCTTTTCCTGAACAGACAGATTAAAGAATACTAACCGACTCTCACTGATCTATCCGTTGGAGAGGTTCCCGAAGGCGTGGCAACTGTTGAGTTCCCACGATCTTTAACTCAGACCCACGGCTATAAAAATCTACCACAGGCGTGACTTAGGGTTTTTACTTCCCCATTTACTTCAACTGCTCCTCAGCTCTTTCTCTCCGCCGCTAACCCAGTCACAATCTTTCTCCAAACTCATCTAAATTCAAATTAAACTCACTCGGAAGAGATGGTCGGAACCATTTCCAAGTGGGAGAAATCAGACATAGATGTAGAGAAGATGACGGCCCTGGTCGTAGCCAAGAAGATCCCAAGGTGAGCTTTGGTGAAGTGGCACAATGCTGATGGTCAGTATTGACCCTCGGGTGAGGAGAACACCATTCCAGTATTTCAGCCATACTGTGAATGTGGTTTCCGACTGCCCGTTCATCCTTTCTTGATGCTCGTACTCCAACATTTTTGTGGTGGAATTGGTAAACTTGGTTCCCAATTCTATCACAATGCTGAGTGTATTCGTCTACCTATGCGAAGCATATCTGGGAATCCTTCCAGATTTGGATTTTTCTGGTATTATTATGGGATGAGCAAGCACAATGGAATCGCAGGTAGTTGCGGCCTGAAGCTCCACGACGAGAAGTCGAGGGAGTATATTCACATGTTCACCCGGTCGTCGTAGCCAAGGTGGAAGAAGAAGTGGTTCTACTGGACTGTATCCAGGGACGACAACATCTTCTTCATGGGAAAGCCTGCAGAAAAGAGTTCATCTTGGGACTCGACTTCAAGCGACCTCGACCGGATTACCCCCTACGTCAAAGCCATCAAAGACTTGAGAGAAGAGGGGCTAACCGGATGGCACATAGTGAATGACTTTATCACGCGCCACATTAGTTCTCTGAAGAATCAAGTACACCCTATGTGGATGTATTCAGGGACTACTGATCAGACCAGAGATTATGAAGGAGGTAAAGAAATAATCAACTTAATTTTCTATATAATTTTTTAGTATTATTGTTGATTATGTCTTTGTACTCGTAGATCTCTCACGTAAGGAAATTGATGCTTGAGTCAAACTCCTTTGTGAGAAGGCTCCTACGCCCACGTCAGGAGTTCCTTGAATCTTGGCGGTCGTAAGCGAAGAAAAAGAAGAGAACGCCTCAAGATAATCAAGAGTTGATTTCGTCTTTAGGGTTCGGTAGTCGTAAAATTCGACCATTGAGTAATATTCATTTTCTGACTTGTGCAGAAAGCAGGCGTGGCAGACTATCAAGACAACTAAGAGGATAAATTGAGGGCTGTCGAAGAGGGGCCAGAGGAAGACGAGTTTCTTCGGCCAAAAGCGTCGCCTTGTGAAGGTTGTTCATAAGAAGGGTGAAGGTTCAAGCTCCACCCTTCATTCGACCACTCCCATCAAACAATTCTTTGCAGATGTGATTGCTATAGAGAAAAGGGGTGTGGTCGAAGAACTTAAGCACAAAACCCCAAAGACCAAAGTACATTTCTATTATGACAACAAGACATTTTTAGTTTTTACTTCTCATGGCTTTGTCAAGAAATTAGAAAAGGAGAACTGGAAAAGTTTTATATCTTTTGTGTGACTACGTACAGCAAGAGCCTATGGTCGAGGTGAACACTGTCCCTCAGGTGGCCAAAGCAAGTTCTAACCATCAAGAGGGGCAGGCATCTCAGGGAGCATTAGCTCTCGATCAAGACCCACGACCAAACGTATTCGTAGAGGTCTCAACCCCCCAATAGGACATTCGACTAGACGTGGTCGAAGAAGCCTCGGCCTCTCAAACTCGTATTGTTGAAAGCTTTCCAAAGGTTGAAGGTGCCACAAGAATTGAGGCAGCTGAAGAGAAGAAGAAAAAGAAGTCTTTCTTAAGGAAGGTTTATTCTAGATTCAAAATTGTATCCAAGAATCCAAGGTATGTAAAACTAAAAGTCTAGAAATAGCATTTACCTTTTAGCTCTACTATTTGACATGTCTCCTTTTCTCCTTGTGGTTTTAGTTCTACTTCTTCAGCTCCTAGGGATGCTTTTGTTGAGAGGCCCACTATTGTCTCACCTCTGACCGTATGAGCAATGGTTTCTCCTCTGATCGTAGAAAGCGACAACGGAGGTGGTTGTAGAATCGACTTCTATCCCGTGGTGGTGATGGAGGGGTTATGGCATTTGGCGACCACGATCACCGAGGTGTCCATGGAAGTAGAGCGAAGATGGCAAAAGATCCGGATGCAATGGCGTTCGAGTAGGTTATTGAGAATATCAATAATCGGACAATGGAATTGGTCCTACCATCACCAGAAGCATCCGGTCAAGATGGAGGAGGAACCTCCGGCCACTGTGCCTTGAAATAGGTCATAGAGGACATCCCTCCGGTCCTCAAGGAGGAGTTGCTTTTCTATCAACAACAATGACTAAGAAGAAGAAGAAGACTTCTTGACCTCTTCCCGAGTTCTTTGGTCCACCCACCATCGGATCTTCTTCATTCAAATCTCGTGACCGAGTCCCGGACCCTAAGGACATTCCAAATAGGGGACATATCTTTGATGATGAATGTCTTCAAAAGATATGGTGGGACTAAGTCAACAGGCTTTATGAACTTCAAGATTCGAGAGCATGTATGTCAACTTTGCTCGATTCGACCATTAGTGTAAGTACTCGATGCCAAATATTTTCATATTTGGATTTTTTCTCTTTTTCTCAATGTCTTTCTTTGTTGAGAGCTCTCAAACAAGTCGCCACCATTGGTGAATACCACATGCAACTTATATTCTTTGAAAAGCGTGAGTTGAACTTTGCAAACTAGCGGTGAGATTGTAAGTTATTGTTATGAGAAGTCTTATTTTGTTACGACTACTCATTCAATACTCATGTCTACTTTAACCTTTGTAGGTCTAAAGGTGATGAAAGAACACTGATCTCTGCACTCAACTATGTAAAAGCCGAGGTGCAAAGGTTAAGGGATGAAACAAAACCTACTAAAGAACCTTCAGGGAGCAAACTCTATAGCTTGAGAGCTACAAAATGAAATAAACAATAAGTTTTTCACTTAAAACTGTTCATTTTCATTTACCTTATGCTCTTTCTCTAACTCTTTTTCTTTACTTTAGAAAAAAGAGGTCGATATGGGTAAGCCCAAAACCGAGGTCAATTCAAAGATCTTAGTGATCAACAAGCTCACCCGTATCACCAAAGAAAAAAGAAAAGAGTATAAAGGTATGGAAGGAGCATAGCACAAATGATGCTGCCTCCCATGATGGCGAGATCAAGAAGCTTGATTCTCGCAATAAATAAGAAAAGATTTTGGACTTTTTAAAAACTTTTTGTTGCAAAGCAAATAGGTTAAAGACCTGGTCTTCAAAATCATATAAATAAAAATTTTCAAAACAAAATAAAAGTTGACAAGATCTTGAAACCTAGTAATCAGATACTCCTCCAATTCAAAAGCTCAATTTGAAGTCGGAGTAAAGCATGAGACCAGAGGTATTTGGCTCGGGATGCTTAGCCCTCCACTTGACTCTAGCATCACAAACCAAATATCCCACGTCTCGGGATATTATGTACCTCCTAGAACAGCAATACACATACCCCTTTACAAAATCAAGCATCAATTCCATACAACATATCACATTACCGGTTATCAATAGGAGATGTCTCTGGTGTTTCGACCAGAGATGGCTTCTGGAGCTGTTCCAATAAGAGTCCTTTTGGTACTTATGATCGAGAAGAAGCTATTCGAGCCAACTAGTTAGTGAGAAAATTATCCTTACGAGGAATATATTGTACCTCGAAACAGAAAAAATATTTTTCAAGCTTCCTAACTTTTGATAAGTACTGAGACATGGTCGGATTTGAGCATTGGTACTCTTTTTCGACCTGATTGACGACTAGTTGATAGTCCCCTCTCACGAGTAGTCCTCAAATCCCGAGCCCTTTCGCTGCTCACACGCCAGCCAACAAACCTTCATATTCTGCCACATTGTTAGTAGCAGGAAAGTTTAATTAAATAGTGTACTTTAATGTTTCTCTTGTATGAGATTCTAGGACCACCCAGCCCCCGAACCACTTAGCGTAAGTGACCTATCAAAGTACATTATCCACAAGTCATGGGATTTGTACTAGGGATCCTGAACAGGTTCAGGATTTGTCCATTCAGCAACAAAGTACGCCAATATCTAGGATTTAATGGCCGTTCGGGACACAAAATGGAGATTGAACTTATGTGGATCCAACTAGTAAGCTAGCAGGATCAGCCCGATCTTTCACGGCACTTCTTAGCGGTAGCTGTAACACCCCATCTCAGCATTGAGCCTGGAATGCTACTAAAATTAAATTAGACTAAACTAAACTAAGACCAATTACAAATTTTCGGCAAAACCTCCTTTGTATAGTCAACAATACCGAGGTTCCAACAATTAATCATGGCACTTATCAATATCTTCATAATCAAGGTTACACAAGCTTGCAAGATGATCGAATAAACAAAATCCAGACTTGCTATTCTCATTATCACAATTAACATAAATACTCAAAACCATCTATGAGTGATTCTCAAGCAGTTTACTTAATCTTGATGTGTAATTAAATGGCAAGCCTTATAGTCGTGAGGTAGTGAGTGCATCCAACATCTACTCCCTCCCATGCATGTCGTTCTGCGATTGTACCTAAAACATATCAAAGCAAGGGTGAGCCCAAAGACTCAAGCAAGTATCAACAAGACTATAAACAAGAACACAAGCATAGCAACAATGATCCACAATAACGTTACACTACTCATAGCTTTCATACTCATGGAATGCGATCAATGCAATGCACCTTTTGAACTTTATCTCTTTTCGCATTTTACCGGTAATGCGGGGTATACATCCGTCGATGTATACCCTTGCTGTCTCCCTCGGCACGAGGACCAAACCTATACACCACATGTATAGGGACCTTTGCCCATCATCTCTATGATGGGGACCTCTTTATTCATTGCCCACATTCCACGAATGTGGGGACCTCAAGCCCGTCATCTACATGACGGGGACCTCGAACATGCATAGTCACCACGTGACCAATCCTCCAATATGATTGCATGATGCACATGAAAAAACTTTAAACCATCATACATATGGATTCACAACAACGATGTGCATGAATAAACTTATTCATACTTCTAGCATTCCTCATCATTGACATTCTTAGCATTCTAGTATCCATGAATAGCACATATATTCATAATACTAGCAAACATGAACAATCCTTCATGAATAATAATTAATCATATCTCAAATATTTACCATCCTTAATCATACATGTCACACTATCAACCTTGCATGGTTGAGTGCGCATCAAAGTACTAGCACCTTCTATCAAACATTCATACATATTCTCTCAATCAGTACTTGCATGCTACGAAAGTCCAAATCTTGCGTTCTTTATCTCTCTGAAAAGGTATGAAATTACCTACAATTTTCGTTATATTGAGATCCTCGATTTCGTCTTTAACTAATAGATTAACTCGGTTTTTCTGGTATCGGGATGTTGTGATTAACTAGACAGCGGCACTAAACAATTCAAAACTTTCTAACCGTTAATCGGATTTTGGCGTTCTTGGCGGCCCTGAAAGCTAAGAACATTATCTACATAACTCTAGGAGACCAAAACTCCTAATTCGGCCTCTAAACACACGAAACGACCGCGCAATAATCTGGACAGAACGCGATCTATTAAAGCGAGCGCAAATCAATCTACCAAACGACATCAACCGCAACTATTACGTATCAAACAACGAAGAACACGCAAGCGTTACCCTTGTAGAATCGCAGCAAGATGATGAACTCTCCTCACGAAGTTGATCTCCTCTCCTTTCTTCACTTGATCGCGGCGGGAGCAGCGGCGAAGAAGGGAGGCACCAATGGAGGGCACCACCATGGAGGAGAGGTGTGCTACGAGCAGTGCTACGGTGCTTGGCGACACTGTAGCTCTGATGCATCTAGGGTTTTCCCCTTCCTTTTATTGGTGGCCTACCCTCATGGGCCTCTGGGCCAAGGCCCAAGGCCCAAGTTCTCAAAAGCTGAGAAACCCCCTTTTTATGTCTAATTTCTCTTTTGAGCGCTTTCTTTCGTAGAATAAATTGGAGTATTACATTAAAACCCCTCTTTCTCTGTTCAATCGCTTTGCTAAAAGAAATATTCCCAGATTTTAATTATTCTCTCCCGATTTAATTATTCTCTCCGATTTAATTTTTGGGGTATTACATTCTACCCTCCTTAAGCGAATTCGACCGAATTCTATCATCATCTACTAGCAAAACAACAACAACCCCAACTGAAAATCAAGGACTCTCATCGCAACCAAACGTTACCAACTCGGTACTAAAAGAGTCAAATTCAGAATTGAAGATTTATCACGAAAATCTTTCCACCTTCAAATTAGAAAATTTGCAAATAAACACCACGATCGCCAAAAGAAAAATCACTCGAATAACCAAATCCATCATTTCTTTATGAATAGATAAGAACCACACAAGCCAACATAAAGTCAAACTCAAATTGCGAACGACGTCAGTCAAAACTCATAGCTCATACAAGATCAAGAGAGTGTTTGAGACTCGAAACAATCTTTTCTCAATTTCTCCTTTAGAAATAAAATTTCTCTCAATTTTTGGAATCTCGATTCATCGCACAACACACTAACTGTTACTCTTAACTTGGTGATCTCAACGCCAAACCCAAATCAAACACCTTGTCTACACCTTTGAAACAGGACTCGATGATCTCACAAAACATTCTCTAACCGATTTCTTTCTTGTGAATTCATTTGTGGATGGCGTTGAAAGTATCCTAAATTATATCTTGCACACGATCATATCACCTCAACCCTTTTGAGAACAAACATCTCAGATTTCACATCACACACTCTTACGTACTACACGGAAGGGTGTTATCAACGATCATCCCACTGCTCGTAATCCACCCTTATTCTACTTCTTCTACACATAATCTTTGGGCGACTCAAAGTTCTAGCATAACAATGCAAAGTCCACATTTAACCTCCAAGACTCTTGCAACTAACTTCTCATATAAAGATAGGAAAATCCTTAGATTAAATCCTGAAAATCCACAATTCCCACATACTTACTCATCAACATCATCATGAAAATATTTTCTTGACCAGTTTACCTTTACAAAGATTATAACTCTCAGAAGGTTACTCATTTAAAGTCAAATCACTCTTGACATTACTCAACATTTTCCATTATCCCATTAATTGACGTGACGATTCGATTACTTTGTAATTCCACTCTCATTAAACCACATCATCAAGAATAACTTTCATAGCCTCACAATACTACCAAATTGCGATACTCTATAAAATTGATCAATATTTCTATACTTTCAGTAATTCTAATGTTCCACCCGAAGTGAACCAGAAGATCTTGGATCACAATCACTATAGGTTGTACTAGCTATAACAATGGAATCAGTTTAACCTCATAAGACAAACTTCCATTGAGTTAGACCTCTCTCAAAGAACTATATTACAAAATTATTTCGTCCTCCAATGCTCATCGAATAACTTACAACCCACAGTTTCACAATTACAATTTTTAAACACCTCAAAAGACTCAGGTGAAACGAATAGGTTGATTCTTCCTCAAAAGAAAGAGCGAATGGAATCAATTTTCATCAACTAGGAAAACATGTGCCACCCACGGTGAACACAAGACCAAGGAAAGCTGTCACTTAGGCCAAGTACTCGAAAAACATAAGGGAAAGTCAACGATCGAGGGCTCAAGCCCTCTGAAAGCGAATACCAAACCACAAATGAGAAGAAGGTAATGCCCTTTGAAAATTGATAAACTCTTATGGAACAAGCGCATAAGGTTTAAGCACTCTCAAATAAAGCGCAAGATGCAAACGAGACTTAAAGCTCAATTACTTATACTTGACTCATTCCTTTAACAAGGAAGGTTATTTTCTGTGATTACTACATCACTTTGCCGGCTTAAACAAGATAAGCTCTTAAGACCAAATTGTAGGAACAACTTAAGAACCAATAAAATCTTTCAACATGTCACTTTGCTCAAAGCAACTCAATCACCACATAACTCAAGCGATCCAATTAATCACCTTCGCAAAACTCAAACACTTCTACAAAATCCAAGTTCTGAAAGACGATCAAATTTCTTTATTTCTAAAAGAATCATCACCACACACAAGTCACAATCTCTTGCAGATAATCTTACTAACATCAAGAATAATATACTCGAACATGAATATTTATTATCAACTATTCCATTAGAAAGCCCCAAAGTTTCACCAATTTGTTCCATCTTGTCTTTTCATCCCATCTTCAAAATGAGTATACCAAAATCATACAACATCACTACATCAACTTCTTAAGTTTAGAAGGGTCTACTACCCAATTGAAAAGCTCCTACCAAAACCCTTTCATCAAGGACACAATTTCATCCAATTATTTCACAATCATGTGGGCATAAGCCACCTATTATATCATATCAGTTCAACTTTTAGCGATGCTCATTATCAAACTTCAACACACAATGATTATCGACAACCCTTGTTGTTATCAAGCAAGCCGTTATGAAATCTAGTTGCTACCTACTTTCCTTCCCAAATCACATGGATATTAACAAGCACATATTCAACTGTTCCTCCTCACATTTGATTTCGGCAAAAAAAAACACTAAAACTTCAAAAATCGAAATCTTCTATCGATCAAGAGTCTCAACAACACTACAACCAAATTCATCGCGTCATCCTACATAGAAGAACTACATAGAACTCCTCCCATAATTTCTAGATCCACCGATATTCAATCCATTCAACCGGTTGTACACAATTCTAATAACTAATCATACTAGGGAATATGTAAATATGGTATTCCCTCTAATTTTCCTTTCCACACAATTAAATTAATCCATGGGAACCAAAAACCCAACAAGTTTAACAACCTAAACAATTTTAATGACCAGACTAGTTCATCAAGGTTCCATACTTCTTGATATCTCTCAATCACTACTCATATATACCGTTCATCAAGAACTAGAAAAAGACAACATCATCCTAATCAATTTCACTTCCAAGGTTACTAATTAATATTAATTATTCACCATACCAATGACTCAACTTGATACCCATACCATATCAAGTTATTTGATTACAATCTCTGATTTAACCATAACAAGGCATCGAAAAGGATTTTAGCAATTTCCAACGAGAAAGAGATGCATTAAACTTCATCATTCGAATAATCTAAAAGAAATACATAGAGCCAAAGTTTTCTCATGTTAACAAACTTGCATGAAACTCTCATTACCCAAACTTTCAAACGAATACATGAGTCATTCTTTTCCAATGAGAAACAAGAAACAACCATTGAATTATCAGTAATGCCAATTGAGGACGATCACAAGTAGTAAAGACGACTCAACATCGAAAAACAATACTTGTTTGAGAGAACCATTAGAGACCATTGAAACACAACCATTACTATGAACCACGAACCCAAGAGAAAATCATCATCCACGACAAAACAAGAATTTACCAAGATTTGAGGTCAATAAGGAAAACAACTTTCTAAAACAACTCACGCTCAACTCCTGCAACTATGGTATTCGGGGTAACTACTCTATTCGTCTACCACGAGCGGTGGTAAAACAGACAAAGTCCAAGGCCACAACCACGGCCTCCACTTCTTAACAACCATTACGACACGCATAAACAATATAATCAAATATGATTATACATGATCATCTCATGGCAATCATAGAATAGATTCATAGATATAGAATATCATAACATATCATTTCATAGATTATCAACAAGAAAGACAGAGGCAATTCAACAATTGCTCAACAAATGAAACATAACAACAGATAATGCCGAAGCAATGTAATTCCCAACCCCACCTACTGTGCACAGTGTGTCAATTTAATATTTTCTATTAACCACGGACCTAAAGCCCGCTCTGATACCAACTGTAACACCCCATCTCAGCATTGAGCCTGGAATGCTACTAAAATTAAATTAGACTAAACTAAACTAAGACTAATTATAAATTTTCAGCAAAACCTCCTTTGTATAGTCAACAATACCGAGGTTCCAACAATTAATCATGGCACTTATCAATATCTTCATAATCAAGGTTACACAAGCTTGCAAGATGATCGAATAAACAAAATCCGGACTTGCTATTCTCATTATCACAAAAACATAAATACTCAAAACCATCTATGAGTGATTCTCAAGCAGTTTACTTAATCTTGATGTGTAATTAAATGGCAAACGCCTTATGGTCGTGAGGTAGTGAGTGCATCCAACATCTACTCCCTCCCATGCATGTCGTTCTTGCCAGTTGTACCTAAAACATATCAAAGCAAGGGTGAGCCCAAAGACTCAGCAAGTATCAACAAGACTATAAACAAGAACACAAGCATAGCAACAATGATCCACAATAACGTTACACTACTCATAGCTTTCATACTCATGGAATGCGATCAATGCAATGCACCTTTTGAACTTTATCTCTTTTCGCATTTTACGGTAATGCGGGTATACATCCGTCGATGTATACCCTTGCACATGCCCTACAGCACGGGGACCAAGAGCCTATACACCACATGTATAGGGACCTTTGCCCATCATCTCTATGATGGGGACCTCTTTATTCATTGCCCACATTCCACGAATGTAGGGACCTCAAGCCCGTCATCTACATGACGGGACCTCGAACATGCATAGTCACCACGTGACCAATCCTCCAATATGATTGCATGATGCACATGAACAAAACTTTAAACCATCATACATATGGATTCACAACAACGACGTGCATGAATAAACTTATTCATACTTCTAGCATTCCTCATCATTGACATTCTTAGCATTCTAGTATCCATGAATAGCACATATATTCATAATACTAGCAAACATGAACAATCCTTCATGAATAATAATTAATCATATCTCAAATATTTACCATCCTTAATCATACATGTCACACTATCAACCTTGCATGGTTAGTACGCATCAAAGTACTAGCACCTTCTATCAAACATTCATACATATTCTCTCAATCAGAGTACTTGCATTCACTAGGATAAAATTGGAACTCATCACAATAACATGAACTTTAACTATAACTAGCATTCATCAAGATAAATGGAAACTCATCACATTAACATTCATGCATGGCTATTACGAGCAAAACACAAACACTCTCATCATACAAGCATAGATATGCTATAACCCGAATACTTGCCTCAACCGTGCGAGAACGGTGGACGCGAAGAGGGCGCTGCCCCTGGGATCACGCTCCCACCTGAACATAAAGATAACCCCAATCTAAGACCAACATACTGGATCAAAAGCATAAATAACAACACAAACGAACTCGCTAATCTCCCAAGCGTTTTCCAATCTTTCAATTTCTAGCGATCGCTTTGGTGATCACTGCGGACAGTTAACTTCTAAAATACATAACTTTCTGCTCAGGAGTCCAAATGAGGTGTTCTCAGACTTTCTGGAAAGTTAATTAAATTACCCAAATAAACTTAGTTGGGGAGCCCTTTTGATTATGCCATCTACAGCCCCTACCAAGCCAAACTACAGAACAACAATTTTCACGTCGGCTTCTCTGGACAGTACACTAAAACCATCATAACTTTTGCTAAGAAAGTCCAAATCTTGAGTTCTTTATCTCTCTGAAAAGGTATGGAAATTACCTACAATTTTCGTTATATTGATATCCTCTGATTTCGTCTTTAACTAATAGATTAACTCAGTTTTCTACAGACTGTCAGGATGTTGACAGATTAACCAGACAGCGGCACTAAACAATTCATAACGTTCTAACCGTTAATCGGATTTTGGCGTTCTTGGCGGCCACTGAAAGCTAAGAATATTATCTACATAACTCTAGGAGACCAAAACTCCTAATTCGGCCTCTAAACACACGAAACTGACCGCGCAATAATCTGGACAGAACGCAATCTATTAAACCGACGCAAATCAATCTACCAAACGACATCAACCGCAACTATTACGTATCAAACAACGAAGAACACGCAACGTTACCCTTGTAGAATCGCAGCAAGATGATGAACTCTCCCCACGAAGTTGATCTCCTCTCCTTTCTTCACTTGATCGGCAGCAGGGAGCACCGACGGCGAAGAAGGGAGGCACCAATGGAAGGGGGCACCACCATGGAGGAGAGGTGTGCTACAGTAACCGTGCTACAGTGCGGCGGCACTGTAGCTTCAGTGCATCTAGGGTTTTCCTCCTTCCTTTTATTGGTGGCCTACCCCTCATGGGCCTCCTGGGCCAAGGCCCAAGGCCCAAGTTGCCGAAAAACTGCAGAAACCCCCCTTTTTATGTCTAATTTCTCTTTTGAACGCTTTCTTTCGTAGAATAAATTGGAGTATTACATTAAAACCCCTCTTTCTCCTGTTCAATCGCTTTGCTAAAAGAAATATTCCCCCGATTTTAATTATTCTCTCCCGATTTAATTTTTGGGGTATTACAGTAGCCTCCTAGCTCTTGCGCAGCACAAGAACAGCAAAACTTCCTTGATAAACCTTCTCCCACGCACACCGCAGCACGTGAACAAAGGGTAGAAGAATCGAAGTTCCAGCGAGTTAAAATCCAACACCTCAATTGGATTCAACATACCAAAGAGCAATTCCTCACGGAAATATCAAGAACACGATAACTTTGCCACCAAAACCATGGTGATTATCTGGTATCATTTCTTAACTCTTAACATAACGTTTGACTCCCCTACAATGTGTGGCCATGGTGGTTTAAATAGCCTCCCACACAAGCACAATATCTGATACTAACTCAAACTCTCCTACCTAGAACTAGTCGTAGACTTTCGAAAACTGGTCGTAGCCCATTTGGAACTGGTTGTAGCCCATTTGGAACTGGTCATAGACCCTTTGAATCTGCTTTGTAGACCTTACGCGAGCATCCCCTCAACCACACATAGCTTCTCTTTTATATTGCACAAAATAAAGACTACTTTGTGAAGTAACCTCGACTTGCACATCGAGACACTACTCAAAGTAACAATGCTACTTGGTGCCGCATCATCCCCTCCCCCTTCAAGCGAAACCATCCTCAGTTTCGGGTTGGTCTTCAGGTCTTCTTGGATAGATTGAACATAAGCCAAAAAATTTCAACAGCTTCGTTCTCCTTCTTCTTTGCTTCTTCCTGTGTCCTTTCCAATAACTTCTTCCAATCATCTTGAATCAACTGGACATCCAGGGAAAGCAAACAGATCAGTGTACCATTACATGTAAAAGTACAACGCAGGGTGCACCAATTATGAGTAACCGCGCCTTGTTGCTCGCACCATGGTCCTCCCAACAATAGATGACATGAAACCATAGGAACTGTTATGACATCACATAAAACCTCGCAAGAGAATTTGCCCAATGAAAACAGTACCTTGACTTGGTTCGTGATCTTGAGTACGCCAGAGTACCACCTCATGACATAGGGTTGTGGATGCAATGTCATCGACAACTCCAACTTCTCAACGAGTTCGATACTAGCAGCATTAATCGAACTCTCACGGTCGATCGACATGGCACAAACCTTCTCCCTCACCTTGCAGCAAGAGTGGAAAGTCCAATCCACGTTGTAGCCTTCCTCTTCATACAGGACGTTGGAACTCAACTTCCTAAAGCTCTCATCCGAAGACTCCATAGCAGCAACATCTCCACCACCATGAGCATCCATCGCTGATACCACCAGATGTGGATCAACAAAACAATTTCAGCACTGTGAACAACTTGGCGCACTGATGCCACCTAATGTGGATCCAACTAGCAAGCTAGAGGGATCTCATTGTTTGGCCCGATCTTTCACGGTACTCCTTGGCGGTAGCCTCCTAGCTCTTGCGTAGCACAAGAACAACAAAACTTCTTTGATAAACCTTCT
This sequence comes from Ampelocalamus luodianensis, assembly GCA_036346255.1. Lineage (NCBI taxonomy): Eukaryota > Viridiplantae > Streptophyta > Magnoliopsida > Poales > Poaceae > Ampelocalamus > Ampelocalamus luodianensis. Next base: position 57,528,419 of record CM070617.1, on the reverse strand, counting down.
CCCACGCACACCGCAGCACGTGAACAAAGGGTAGAAGAACCGAAGTTTCAGCGAGTTAAAATCCAACACCTCAATTGGATTCAACATACCAAAGAGCAATTTCTCACAGATATCTCAAGAACACGATAACCTTGCCATCAAAACCATGGTGATTTTCTGGTATCTATTGCTTAACTCATAACATAACTTTCGACTCCCCTACAATGTGCGGCCATGGTGGTTTAAATAGCCTCCCACGCAAGCACAATATCTGATACAAACTCAAACTCTCCTATTTTGGACTTGCTCAATAAAATAGCACGCGTAGGTGCTAGGACTCTCTAATTCGGACACTAGGATCAAACAATACCATTTATATCTCACATGTTTGAATTCCATCTCATAAAAATAGAAATAATACGGTGCACCAACTCGATCAGTCTTGATGATAGGCGGGCCCCAACCAAGTTCATGCAAGGTCATATATTCACGTGGATTTGGTATGGAAAGATCTCCAATCTGTAGCTTTATCTCCAAGAAATCCAAAAATGTTTTCTTTCTTTCTTGGGCTGACTTTGTCGCATGCAATCCAAACCAACCAAAGTCTAGTTCCCTTGCTCGCTTCTTGGTATGACCACCTGGTCATGGTTGTAGACTATCCCTCACCGAGTACTGTTCCCGATGAGTGCTCCTTTCACCGAGTACTGGTCGTAGAACTTGTGGAAGTGGTCGTAGCCTCTCTGGAACTAGTTGTAGACTTTTGGAAACTGGTCGTAGCCCATCTGGAACTGGTCATAGACCCTTTGAATCTGTTTGTAGACCTTCTGCCCGAGCACCCCTCTCGACCACACATAGCTTCTCTTTTGTATTGCACAAAACAGCACTACTTTGTGAAGTAACCCGCTTTGCAATCTTGAGACACTACTCAAAGAAATAATGCTACTTGGTGCCGCATCACGAACTCCTAAGTTCAACCAACCATTTTGCCATGTGCCCGCAGACTTCCACTGCTCGAGGACCTCTCTAAGGAAAACTCGAGACAGTACAATTATCTTATGCACTTGAAAATAATACATCAGTTTCCTCAAAGACATCAAGAGGTCATAAAGAAGCTTTTGGACCTAAGGGTATCGCTCCTTAGGCCCATGTAAAACTTCACTAACGTAGTAAACTGGTCGTTGAACGTTTTCATGTTCTACAACCATGCATCTGCTTCATCGTCTGTGGCGTAGTAGCTAGATATATTAAGAGCGACTCTTCTGGTTCTGGAGAAACAAAAATAGGAGTACTCGTAAGATACCTCTTGACATCCTCGAAGGCATTGTTTACCTCTTCCGACCACTCCAAACCCTGATGTTTCCTCAGAAGTTTGAAGAAAGGAAGTCCTTTTTCTCCCATTCGTGCAATGAAATGACTTAAAGCCGCCAAGCATCCTTGAGTTTCTGGACTTCTTTCTTTGTGGTTAGAGGACGCATTTGTTCAATAGATTTTGCCTTTTAAGGGTTTGCTTCGATTCCTCGTGCTGAGACAAGAAATCCAAGCAATTTTCCTGAAGAGACTCCGAACACACTTATCAGGATTGAGTTTCAAATGGTGCTTTTTGAGGTTGTCGGATGTTTCTTGTAAGTTGGAAATATGATTAATGTGCTTGATACTTTTTACAACTAGATCATCAACATAGACTTCCAAATTCTGATCTAGTTGAGCAGAAAAGGTCATTTGCATCAACTATTGAAAAGAAGCACCATCATTTTTTTTGACCAAATGGCATTTTGACATAGCAAAATATTCCGAATGGTGCAATAAATGCAGTCTTTTCTTTATCATCTAGGCACATACTTATCTAATAATAACCAGAATATGCATCTAGAAAACTTAATATTTCATAACTAGTAGTAGAATCAACTAACTAATCAATACGATGAAGGGAAAATCATCTTTTAAACAAGCTTTATTAAGATCAGTAAAGTCTACATACATACGCCACTTACCATTAGACTTTCTAACCATTACAGGGCTAGCCAACCACTCTGGGTGATCGACTTCCCTTATAAAGCCTACTTTAAGTAGCTTGTCCAATTCAAATATGATGGCATCTCATCGATCAGGTGTGAATCTCGTAACTTTTGTTTTACATGTTTCTTGTTAGGCCGTAGAGCTAGCCTGTGCTCGATCACCTCTCTAGGGACTCCAATATTCTTGCCACATGAAGACATCTATGTTTGCTCAGAGGAAGGTGATGAGGACATCAAACCTAAGGATGCAACCACTACTTCGACCTGCTGCACTGCATCCTCTACTTCAACAACATCTTCGCCAATAGGACTTTCGGCTAATGCAAGACCATATTACCTAATTGGATCGAGCTACGTCTACATGCCATGGTGCTACGTCTACATGCCATGGTACTATGTCTACAAGCCATGGTGCTACTGCATGTGCCAAGCTGGATACGTTTTGGTCGATCGTTCGAATCACCGACAAGACCAACTTCAAATGGGCATAACTTTCACATACAGCGTCCGTTGGAGGTCCACGAATACTTGATTGAAAGCTTATTTCGTTCTCTTTCCAACGAATCTGGCCTCATCTTCAAATTCCTTGTGGAATGATCGCAATCATCTAAATAAGGCGTCATATCACCTGTTTGGGCCAATCTAGGCCTTGTAATCGAACTCAACTTGGCCCATATGTTGGCGGCCCACCTAGAGGCATGGTTACTGTTCACGTGAACAGTAACCCATGAGTTTAGTCCCTCCCCGCTAGTTCCTTTAGATTTGTGGCTCCTCGTTCCCTATTTAAGGAGGCCGCTCCCCCTCTAGTTTTCTTGGATTTTATTTAGTTAAAAGTTAGCCTTGTTGCAACTTCGTGTATTGGCTTGTGTCGACTAGACCAACCGTAATACCGCTTCAGAATCCCAACTCAATTCAATATTTCAATTCCTATTTGCAATTTCAGATTGCTTTATCTTTTTCTTGCGTGCTTCTTCGGTGTATGCAGGAATCGACCTTCGTGGTCAGGTCATCCGGGTATTCGTGCACGGTTGATAACGACTTGTCAATATGTTCAACGATTGCATGGTTTCGAGCTTTGCGTGTTCGTAACCAGGGTCGTGAGAGTTGAGCGACACCTACCGAACTTATCGTTCTCATCGAAAGATCGGGCTAACAATCGGACCTTCGGGTTCATCAGGTGGTATCAGAGCTACAGTTCATCGGTGAGATTTTTTTTTCCTACAGTCCAAATAGCCAAAAAAAATATTATAGGTTTAGTTCATCGACCAAACCAACTTGTGCCTTTGTAATTTTTTTTTAGTTTGCGTTGTTGAATTGTCCGTTGCATGGTCGAGTCATTGTGCTGGTTTCCTATCTAGATTGGTCTAGTTTAAAGTCTCTTGCAAGTCGTCTAATTCTGTTCTTTCTCCCTGCCAAAAGAAGAAGAAGAAGAAGAAGAAGAAACAGATCCAATCGTGCCGCCGTCACGCAGCGCATCTTTGTCCGCTCCGTCGCGCATCCTTCGTGGCCTCGGTCAAGCGGGCAGCGGCGCCTGCGTCGCCTCGGTCCGTACATCGCCATCTCGCTTGTGCGCGCGTGTCAGCCTCGGTTCAAGCGGCGCCAGCTTTGCCTTCGGTCCAAGCGTCGTCGGTCCACACGGCGTCGTCTCCCTTTCGCGTGCGTAGCCTTCAGCTAAACTACGCCAAGCGATCAACCGCATCAAGCGACACCAGCTTGTGCATGCGTACAGAGGACATCAGACCAAGATCAACAAAAGGCAAAACCGATCCAGCAACACATGTTCCAAGAAAAAAATCTTTAATTAAATCACCGAGCAACTTTTCTTGATTCACGCGGAGTCCAGGCAAGTCAAAGCAACGCCCGCAAAGTCCAAGAAAATAAAAAAAAAATTGGTACTATAGCAGCTAGGGAAAGTCAGTTACTGCAGCATCCAGGAGCGACCGGGAAAATTTTGTTCACTGTTGCAGAAAAAAAAAACCAAAGGCGAGAAAACTCGGTTACTGCAGCAGACGGGAGGCACGCGGGGAAAATTCAGTTATTGTAGCAACCGCAAAAAAAAAAATATTTCCGTTCCAGTATCTTTCTGCGATTAAAAAAAAGGAAAAAAAAGAGAAGAAGGAGAAAAAAAAGGAAAGAGAAGAAGAAAAAGAAAAGAAAAGAAAAGAAAAGAAAAGAAAAGAGAAGAGAAGAAGAAGAAAAATATTCAGAGCTACCTCCTTTCTTGATAGTTTCCCTTGTTCAGTTTGGCATAATTCAACCATTGCTCGCTTGCTTTCATAGTTCTTGTGCTAGCCTTTCGTTGTTGCTACTAGTCGTTCTTGTGAGTTGCTCTAGCTAGACTTAGTTTAGACTAGGACCAGCACTTGTGACTAGTACTTTGAACTGCTTTTCAACTTTGCATACTGAATTGAATAATTGCTATTCCTTTGCTACATACTAGCCTTCAGAGCTCCACTCCCTACTAACTCAGCAGGTGCCGTTCCTCGTAATCGTTGGGCTAGTCGCAAGTGAGAGTATCACAAACCAGCCACCGGCTATACCACTTTCTTGCTGCATTGGTAAGAACTTGTAAGAATTGGGTATAAGCTTGAGTGTGAGTTACTTGTGAAATTCCGAACCTAGTAGTTCATAGGGACATATACACCGTCTGTTCTTTATTTTCTACTAACGATGGCGGAGTTCGTGGTCACAAGGGAGAATAGCGGATCCAATGTTGAGGAAGATGCACCTCTCACGCCGCACGAAAGACATCATGCAAGACTTTTCATGCTTGTTGAGTCAACATTCAGAGCGTATTGAGAGAGTGCTAGATCGCACTAATAACGATCTTCTTTGCGATTGCTACACGTGTGGAGCATCTAGAGAGAGCTCCTCCCTGCCGCCGCCGCTGTTGGCGTTGCACAACCGCGCCTTAATCCATCCGTTGCTCGCTCGTTCTTGGGCCGATGAGGTGGAAGAAGAAGAAATGAACAACTACACCGCGACACGGAAACAGATGGAATCAATGTTCACAATGATCGCAATCATCGCCGGCTTCATCACAATCGTCAAGGTATGGGAAGACATCAACGTGAGGTACGTGACCATAATGATGCGATTGGTAAAATTAAATTCACTATGCCATCTTTTCTTCGGAAAATATGATCCCGATGCTTATCTCATATGGGAGCTTACAGAGAACAAAAATTTGCTTGTCATGAATTCCCAAGATAAGAAAGTTAGGGTGCTACTAGTGAGTTTTCGATTTCGCATCTATTTGGTGGAGTGAATATAGTCGTACTCATTAGGACATACCTAGGACATGGCATGCTTTGAAGAGAGCAATGAGACATAGATTTGTACCTTCATATTATTCACGTGATTTGCTTAATAAATTACAACGCTTAAGACAAGGTAGTAGTTTCGTAGAGGATTATTATCAAGAATTGCAACCGGTTTATTGCGTTGTGGTTTAGATGAAACCAAGATGCTAAAATGGCTAGATTTTTGGGACGTTTAAACCAAGAAATTCAGGACATACTTGATTATAAAGAATACAATTCTATCACTCGTTTGTTCCATCTTGCTTGCAAAGCAGAAAGAGAAGTGCAGGATCGACAATATCGCTCTAGGGGCAATTTTGGAGGTTCTTTTGCAGATCGGCCAAGTCAACAACAACACGTTGCACCCTCCTCAAGCTATGCGCCCCTTGTTGCTCCTTCCACTCCTGCGCATGTCTCTGATGCAAGCAAATCTGCAAAGGTACAAGTCCCTACAAAAAGTGCTTCTTCTGTTGCTTCTACAGGGCGATCTAGAGATGTACAATGTCACCGTTGCAAAGGATTTGGGCACTTGATGCGTGATTGTCCTAGTCAGCGAGCTTTACTTATCAAGGACAATGGTGAGTACACTTCTGCTAGCGACATTGAGGAAGAACATGTTTTCGTTGCAACTAACAATGTAGGTGATGAAACTGAGGAAGAACATATAAGCCATGAGGCATCTGACATGTACCAAAGCTTAGTTGTCCAGCGTGTGCTAAGTGCTCAAATGGAGCTTGCTGAACAAAATCAACGTCACACCTTATTCCAATCAAAGTTCGTCATCAAGGAACGATCCTGTAAAGTCATCATCGATGGCGGAAGTTGCAACAATCTTGCTAGCACAGACATGGTCGAGAAGCTTGGCTTGACCACAACTCAACACCCTCACCCTTACTACATTCAATGGCTGAATTCTTGTGGTAAGTTGAAAGTGACTAAAATTGTGCGTGTACATTTTTCTATTGGATCATATCATGATTATGTTGATTGCGATGTCGTACCTATGCAAGCATGCTCATTGTTATTAGGTAGATCTTGGCAATATGATAGATATATGAACATCATGGTAGATCTAATCATTATACTTTCACATATAAAGAAAAAATCACTTTGCTTCCAATGTCTCCTCTTTGCTATATTAAAGGATGAATTAGAACGATCATGAGAACAAGTAAGGAGAACACAAAAGAGAATCGTAAGATGATAGCTCCAAGTGAAATTAAATTGAAAGAACATGTTATGTTAGCTACAAAATCTGCTTGCATTGACTTGAAACAACATCAATCTGAATGCTCTAGTATGTTTTGCGAAGAATCTTTGTGTCCTTTAGAAGATATGCATGTTTCTTTGTTTCCTGTTGCTACTAACCTTTTGCAGGAAAGTGATGATGTGGAGACAACGATTGAGTTGAGGACGACTCCAATTCAAGAAAGAGAGGATGATGAGGACATCAAACCTAAGGATGCAACCACTGCTTCGACCTGCTGCACTGCATCCTCTACTTCAACAACATCTTCGCCAATAGGACTTTCAGCTAATGCAAGACCATATTACCCAATTGGATCGAGCTACGTCTACATGCCATGATGCTACGTCTACATATCATGGTACTATGTCTACAAGCCATAGTGCTACTGCATGTGCCAAGCTGGATACATTTTGGTCAGATCAGTTCGGAATCAGCGTGACAGCACCAACTTCAAATAGGCATAACTTTCACATACAGAGTCCGTTGGAGGTCCACGAATACTTGATTGAAAGCTTATTTCGTCCTCTTTCCAACGGATATGGCCTCATCTTCAAATTCCTTCTGGACTGGTCGCAATCATCTAAAGAAGGCGTCATATCACCTGTTTGGGCCAATCTAGGCCTTGTAATCGAACTCAACTTGGCCCATATGCCGGCGGCCCACCTAGAGGCACAGTTACTGTTCACATGAACAGTAACCTGCAAGTTTAGTCCCTCCCCGCTAGTTCCTTTAGATTTGTGGCTCCTCGTTCCCTATTTAAGAAGGCCGCTCCCCCTCTAGTTTTCTTGGATTTTGTTTAGTTAAAAGTTAGTCTTGTTGCAACTTCGTATATTGGCTTGTGTCGACTAGACCAACCATAATACCGCCTGAATCCCAACTCAATTCAATATTTCAATTCCTATTTGCAATTTCAGATTGTTTTATCTTTTCTTGTGTGCCTCTTTGGTGTATGCAGAATCGACCTTCGTGTCGTCGTCATCCAGGTATTCGTACGCTGATAAGGACTTGTCAATCGGTTCAGCGATTGCGTGGTTTCGAGCCTTGCGTGTTCGTAGCCAGGATCGTGAGAGTTGAGCGACACCTACCAAACTTATCGTTCTCATCGAAAGATCAGGCCAACAATCGGACCTTCGGGTTCATCAGAAGGTGATGAGGGCATTTTCCTATGCTGGATCGGAAGTGACTCCGATACGAACGGTCGTCGAAGGCTCCTCTGCATTCAGTGGAACTTCTTTGACTTGATTGTTCAGCTTAGATGCACCTTTGGGCTTCAACTGCTTGGTCGAAGGTTGCCCCTTGCTTGCTTCTCGAGTAGGTATTTGGCCAACCATTTTGAGGGACTTGCGGTCGCACATGAGCGCCATCTTTTTATCATAGTGGACTATGATTACTCCTTTGAGACCCGGCATCTTAAGACATTGATAAGTATAATGAGTTGCCATTAGGAATCATGCCAGAGTTGGTCAACCGAGTGTAGCATTGTATGCCGTGTCAAAATCGACCACATCAAAAGAGATTTTCTATATCCTAAAATTGTTTGGTGAACCAAACGTTATAGGAAGAAAAACTTGACCAATGGGTTTGGCCAAAGACCCTGGTACGATCCCATGAAATGAGTATCGTACTAGTGTGATTTTTGTCCTAGAAACTTGCATCTCATCCAGAGCACTCATAAAAAAAAAGTATATTCAGCGAACTCCCACCATCAACCAACACATAATTTACTCGACAGTTGTTGATGGTAGGTTCGACCATGATTGAAAATTGACCAGGTCGAATGGAAGGGATCAGACAATCACCCTTCTCGAAAGAGATGGTTATTTTCGACCACTTCGGTACTTTATTGACAACAGGAGGGTCGATGAAATTTATCCACATTCAACAGCCTTAAGCTGTTGTTTTGACTCATATACTGAAGATCCTCCATAAATGTGATCAATGGTGTGTTTCGGATCCTGAAATGACATCTCTTCATCGTCATCCGACTACTTTCGACCACTTGTTTGCCCTACCTCTTTGAGTGTAGGAAGTGGGCAGTTGCAGAGATCGTGTCCTTCTTTTTGTGGAAAGGACACCACCTAGGCTTGTCATTCTTCCGTTCGGGACGTTTACCTTTGCCCCGGTCGGAGTTTGGTTTAGAGCTCTGAGCCTCCTCGTCGCTCACGGCCAAGACCTCCTTAGAGCTCTTGACTTGAGGCTTTTAGCCTTTAGTCTTGCTCTTGGTTTTCTTGGCCTTTTTATCCTTCTTCTTGCTACTTTCGCCTGCTCCATGAGTGTTGGCCTAAGTATTCCCTTAATTATGTTCCAATGCCTCTTCCTAGGTTCGGAACTATATCTTGCCAAACAATTTACTGCAAATGCAATATCAGGTCTAGTATAATTGGCAAGATATAAAAAATGCTCCATTAGCACTTAAATAAGGGGTTTTGGGCCCTAATATATCCTCATTCTCTCATCTAGTTTCACATGGATCTTTCTTCACTTCTAGTAACCTAACGATGATGGGTGTACCCAGTGGATGAGATTTATCAAGATAAAATCTCCCACAACACTTTCTTGGTGCAGGTGTTTGTTGCAGAAATATGCATCTAGGCAAAATTTTAATCTGTCACCCGAGATAGTATTTGGTTTTACCAAAATCTTTCATCTCGAATTCCGTCTTTAAGTATGAGTTCGCCGAGAATATCTTCTGTTTTTTCGAATATTTTCAAGTCATCAACATACGCAGAGATGATGCCAAATCTATTCTTGGATTTCTTTATAAAAACGCACGGACAGACTTCATTATTTATGTACCCCTTACGACCACATACCACATACGACCTGGCTGTTTTAACCCGTATACTGACTTTTGCAAATTAACACTATACATGATGTGATGTTCATTCTCACCCATACATGGGATTTTAGTCCTTTTGAATCTTCATGAAGATTTCAAAACTAGCGACCCATATAAATATGCAGTTACGATATCCATAAGTTTTGTTTTGAAATCCATTCCTGCTGCCATAGCTATAAGGTATAGGAATGTTGTGCCATATGTTACAGGAGAGTAAGTTTCGTCAAAATCGATACCGGGTCTATGTGTGAACCCTTGTGTACTAATCTCGCTTTGTATCTCACCACTTTATTATGTTCATCCCTCTTTCTTATCAACACTGACTTGTGTCTAACAAAAATAACATCATGAGATGTCTTAACCACATCTCCGAAGCCTTTCCTTTTATTAAGTGAGTTTAGTTCATTCTTGATTGCTTCCTTCCATTTATTCCTATTTTGATGATTCTTGCATTCCGTAATCGTCTTTGGTTCCGAATCTGATTCAATATGAAAGAAAATCTTTGAGATGAAACAGTTGTTATTAGCACTCATCTGTCTATAAAAGACTTCTCTTGTTTCAACATAGTTTGCGGAAAACTCTTTGTCCAATTATATTGAAACTTTATTTAAATCGATCAGCTCCCCACTATTTCCCAAAATAGCGGGGTCTAACTATTTCATTGCCCTCGTGTCGGCGGGTGTGCTTCCCAATTCACTAATCACCTATCCCTATACTCCAGCATGACGTGCCTCCCCCGCTACTCTTATATGGGCACCGCCTGTCGTGTCTTCATTTGGGGTGTAACATTCGTCGGATATTTCTCATTCATGTTCGGTTCATGGAGTTTCTCTCCCTATTTAATACATCTCTTTTGTCGACGTCTCCGTGGTTTGAGATCCTTTGACCTAAGAGGTCTCCCCCTCTTCTTACTAAGAGTGGTGGAGTCAGATGTAGAACCCAAAACCCAGAATGGTTCTACTCTTTTAGATGCATTTACCGCTGGTATATGCGACTGTGTAACTCCTTTTATGATCTGTGAATGAATCTGGTAGCTGATTTGCTAGATTTTGCAAATCTATTATCTTCTAAACCTCTTGTCCAGACTCCTTAGTGCGTCAATCATTACTATGAAGACTACTATCATTCCATGAAAATTCCCGACATTCCAACTTGTGGTCATTTTCTCCCCTAATGATGGGGATAGTTCTTCATTAAATACAGTGTTAGTGTATCTTGCTTTTAGCAATTCCCTTGTCATTGGTTCCAAATACTTTACTATAGACAAGATTCAAATCCCACATAAATTCTCAATTTACAGTGGGTCCTATCGACGTACGCTGAGGAGGTGATATAGGTATGTAAACGACACAACTGAATTTACGCAGATGGGAAATACTTGCTCTTTCCCACGCACTAGTTAGAAAGGTGGCAACTTATGGTAATGCGGATGACTGGAGACGTATTAATGCTGATGCATGTAATATGGCATAATGTCCCTAACCCATAGTTTGTAGACTTATTTCATTAATAAGGGTCTAGCGATCATCTTCATCCTCTTGATAATTGATTCAACAAGTCCATTCTGAACATGAACATATAGGACTAAATGTTCCACTGTTATATCTAAGGAGATGCAATAATCATTAAATGCTTTTGAGATAAACTAATGCAGCCCAACGATTAAAATAGTGGATGCATGTAGACGACCTGATCTTTCATGATACAGACGACGAACAACAGCTTGTTTCACGGTTCCTTGATGTATTTCCAAACTGCGGCTTTCTTGTTGTTTTTCCACGGCCAACTGCTCCAGCGGCCACGTGACCTTCTAATGGCAATCACCAACCACCGAAAGTAGCAATAAAGATAGATGAAACAAAATTGCAGACGCGAGGCAGATGCAAACCAAAATCCCTAAAAAGGATGCTCTCACACGAACCAGAGAAAGGATCTCAACGAACAATACGCAAACAAGATAACAGATATCAAGCCCGTGCCACAAGGATGAACTCACGAAGGAATTCTCAAGAACACAGAGACAATCTCTTCGCCAACCATGGCGTTTTCTGGGTATTTTTCTCCAAAAAATGATCCCCATACAATGGCGCTCTGCTAGGGTTATATAGCCCTACACACGCACACCTGACGCATAGACCGACTCGAACTCGACCAAAGCACAACCAGGGCTCCGATTCACTAATGATTCGTCTATAGTTCACGCGCTCATACTCTATCTCTAAAAGACCCGACTGGTTTTCTTGAGGGACGTACATGATTTGGACTCTAAAAGATCACGTCGTTTCCTTTTTAATTACGTACTAACTGGGACTCACAATGATAAAAGGAAATAAATACAGACATTAAGTCAAGGAAAATCAGCACCGAGTAATACTTAATTTGGATTCAATCCTGTTGGCCGATTGGAACCCATATGGAGCCTACGTGTATTCCTTGAGCCCTTGCTCCTGTGCTCCTTTCTTGGTTAGTCTGGATGCCTTGTGCTGTCCGCGTTCCTTGCTCCACGCCAGATGCATGCACCACAACATGCATTGCCTACCCATATGGTTCCTTCTCATGTGATACGGCTGCATGCATACCTCTCGAGCCGCGCATGCGTGCAGCACTCTATGTTTTTTTTTTGTTTTTGAAAAAGGAAATGCAGCACTCTATGTTAGGACACCGCCTCTTTTCTCAAGCCGTTTATGCAGTGGCGGAGCCACACACAAACTGTGGGGTCAATTGACCTCACAGCATTTTACAAAATAACCTTATATTTATAAGAATTTCTATAAAAGTCCATAACATTTAAGAGAATTGACCCCACAAAAATTGAAAAACTTCATATTTAACCCCACAGACTTCAAATTCTGACTACGCCACTGCGTTTATGTGTCTGCACAACACGACGGTCGGCCACTCCTCCATCCCTCCCAGCCATCATGGGTGTAGTAGTACTTAGCGTCGGATCATAAACTCTCCAACATTATTCATGATATGGATTGGATCCTACGATCCGAAAACTTTACCCTTAGTGCAATAATTTGTGAAATCAACTTGACAAAAATGTGATTGTCTGCACAACACTTCGACGGTCGGCCACTCCTCCATCCCTCTCAACCATCATGGTTGTAGTAGTACTTAGGGTCATATCATAAACTCTCTAGCATTATCCATGGTATGGATTGGATCCTACGACCCAGAAACTTTGCCCTTAGTGCAATAATTTGTAAAATCAGCTTGGCAAAGACGTGATTCCTAGTGGATAATATATATACATGCGTCTACCGAGTGGATGCGTCTATTAGTACCATATAGTACCTGAATGGTCCGGACATAGGCTCTATAGGTCCACATATATCCCCCTTAAATCCTCTCAAGGAAATCAGGCAATTCATCCTTGATCTAATGATGTGAGGGTCTCGTAATCACTTGCCTTTCGTGACAGCCTACACACAAAGTGTGATAGATCAACGATGTCTTTGGACTTCAAGTTGTTGCCAACATAATGTTGTAGTATCTGGCACATCATATTGTCTCCAGGATGACCCAGATGTTCATACCATGTTCTAAATAGTTTGGGGTCTTTCATCGTGACGTTCATCGCAACATATTCTTTATAAATTTAATAAACGTGTAGTACAATCTAGAGAAGAATGTAAGGAGTTTATCTACTACTTCTTTTCAATCTCTCTCTCTCTCTCTCTCTCTCTCTCTCTCTCTCTCTCTCTCTCTTAATGACGAGAATGTACTCATAACCATTCTCTTACTCTGTTTTCACGTGGAAACCATTATTTCTGATATCTTTGAAAACTTAGTAGAGTTATAGTTGAGTCTGGGAACAATAATACATTCTCCACGATTATTTTTGTTTCCATCGGTATGACTACTGTGGCTCTTTCAGTACACACAATATTACCATAGTTGTCAGCTATGGTCATAATATTGCTAGTCTTAGAACTGAAGGTCTGTAAATATTTCATATCCCTTAGGATAGGATTTGTGGTACAACTATTCACGAGATAGAGTTTATGTTCTCCCTTGTAACAGCCCAAATCTGGGTTTGTGTTTTAAATGTAGGAGAATGAGAAGAAATTAAAACTTTTCTTGCACCTTGTTGTTTTTGAACTTTTCTGTAATTCTTGTTCAAGAATTGTGGAATTCAAAAGCTCCAAATCTCCAATTGACTAAAGTCATGACCCTCCTTTTTCAATCCTTGTCAAATTTTGTGTCCAACCTTTGGAAAAAAAATTCTTAGTTCTAGGGATGTTGTGTGATTCCTCTGAAAAATTTCACAATTTATAGAAATTGTTTGAATATTTTAAGAGGCCAATCAAACCTGTTGACCCTTAGTCAAACCCTAATCAGAACCTTGAAGAATTTCTAGGGAAATATGCTTTGCATAAAAGCCTCTCGAAATTTTATACAAGGTCAATCCTAGAGTCAGCAAGCTCCTGTAAACAATTCAGAATTTTTGGATTTAATTTGCTACCTCTAAAAATCTTTCTAAATTTCAGCTTATTTCTAACCCTAAGTCAACTCTGCTGTTGGGTTCGAGTTGGACTCGAGTCACTTGGTTGGACCAAACCCTCTCAGCGTGCTCAAACCAGCTCTTCTAACGCGCAAGCCTTGGGAGCCGTTGGATTCCCATCTTGACCGCCTGTCCACGTTCGTTGGGAACGTTCGGACCACCCCTTCTGATGGAGGCGGGGTACCCGATCTTTCGATGAGATTGATAACTATCGATTTTGGTGGAGGTGACTCTCACGATCCGACTATGATGAGGATATCCCTACTACTTATGAGGTTATTCGTGAAGCAGGAGCTAAACTTCTCAAACAACAGGTGCATTTGTTTCTTAATGAATTTCCTTTTGTTGCCAATGAGAATTGGTTACTACCTAAAGCAATACTTGGTGCATTCTCAGGTTTGACAAATTTAAAGACTTTGGAACCGAGAGGGAGGAGAGGGAGGCCGGGAACAAATTCATGGAGGAGAAACACATGCGGCCAACAAGGAGAAGAAACCCATGTGGCCAACGAGAGGAACGTGCTCTCGTGATAAAACCCTAGCACATGCGGGCGGTCAAGAAAGACATATGGTGACATGGCAACAAGGGTTACATTGGCATAAAAGAAGCATCAAGTGCATCGAACAAATTCGCGCAAGCTAAGAGAAGGAAAGCTCACAATACAAGGGAAACCGAGAGGAGACTAGTTTAAATTTCCAAATTAAAGTAGGACGTTTTTGAATCGGATTACTGTTCACATGAACAAGAACGGACTCGGATTATCAGAGCGATGAATGTTGTCGGACTCAGACATCAGTAGCACTTGGTTATCGTTCATCCGAGTTTTGTGCTTGCGTGGGAGGCTATATAAACCCCCATGGCCGCACCATAGAGGTAGACCAGTTTATGCATAAGATTGAAACATAGCTATTGCTTGTTCTTTCGACACCGAGTTCATGCGAGAACTTTGAGAGAGAATTAGGCGATCCATTGTTTGTTCTGCAACTCAGGGTCAAGCCGTCGCTCCATTGAGAATTGGGGACTTGGCGTTCGTCGTTCGTGGTCTCGCGACGAACAACTACCCGTGTGTTTTGGGCGTATTCGAAGAGTTGAGGGTTCATGCATTGGCGCGAGTGTTCATTTAGCGACATCGTCTACTTCGCATCAACTATCCACGGTTCCTCACCGAGAAGATCGGGCTTTCCCGTATCATATGGTATCGATTCTAGGTTTACTCGGTGAGAATTTCTTTACCCGTAGTTAGATTCGCTTTTCTATCCTATCGTCCAATAAACCGAAAATTGCAATACCAAAACCGTAGTTTAATCTGTTATTTCTTGTGCGTTTAGTTAAGTTTTCATCCATTAGAGTTTTTATTTTTAGTGCTGATCCATGTGTTCCTTTTTGCGTTGCTTAATCGTTGTGTTCACATAAACCGCACTAAATTGCTGATTGAACTCCTCAATTAGCACCCAAAAGAGATAGCCGATCAAACACTTTGGGTTTCTTGAGCTTCACTTATATCCTTTCATCCTTGAGACTAGCTTTTGTACATTGCACTAGGGCTGTTCTTTGGTTTATTTACACGTTCTTGAATTGTGAGACTTGTGCAATCAAGAGGAGCAAACCCTATTTCGCCATTGCAATAAGAAAAGAGGAAAAGGCAGGTTACAAGAAAAAGCCACGGCTTGAAAAGGTATTAAAACCAAAAGATCAAACCGCAAATACCAAGACCAAATTTTTTCCTTTCGGTTTCCTTAATAGCCGAAGGGCGAAGAGCTTTGTTCATGCGGTTTTGAGAAAAAAACAAACAAAAGGGTGGTCGAAATTGGGAAGAGTAAACCTTAGTCCATAATTTCAGATTGTGTATTTAATCTATTTGAGCAATCTTGTGCCCTAACATTGATATCTTTGCAATTGGCTAGCGTCTCTCATAGTACTTGGTGCAAAACGAGCTAGTTTTCATCTCAATTTCAGTTTGTCTCTCACTAGCTCATTCCTTTGTTTGCATTAAGTCACATTTATCTTTGTTTGTGCGCTCATACACTTCGCTTAAACCTTTTGGATCAGCACATAGGCAAAATACTCTAGCTTGGATCATTACTTAGCTTTACAATACCTTGAATATCGATTGCATAGGATATACACATACCGTCCGAGCTCCACCTACACCCGTTTGTGTACTCCTTGCTCTTGGTTACGCTCATACATTACCGGGTTAAGGTCGCCATTGTCACAATCGTCGATTTGTCGTCCTTGATTCACTTTGGAACGGTAAGCTTGTCTTGTGTTCGGGATGTGAGTTACGAGCGTAGAGAGCAAGTTTTTTTACTAACCCGGATATAATTTCGTTTGCTATTTGTGAGTTGTATCCATGTCCGGTCATCGAGAATCCACCTGCTACGTGGACGGAGTATACACGTTGTGTGGGACGCTACAAAAGCAACTTCATGATCGTGATAATGGTGTGCGCGATGAGCTCGAGTCCGTCGGATGGATTAAACAACCTCGAGAGCAGGTTACGCAACTACGCATGCGGACATCAACAACAACTTCTTGGAGTTGCACGCCATGTTCAATTAACCAAACGTGCATCGTAAGGATTTTCACGATAAGCCCAAATTTTCTATCCCTATATTTTCCGGTCGCATGATGTACAAGAATATCTCACTTGGGAGCTAGAAATTGATACTCTATTTCGGATGCACAACTATACCAATGAGAGGAAGCTCTTACTTGCGTCTAGTGGCTTGGCCGATTATGCCACACATTGGTGGGAGCAGTTTATTCGTAGCGTATGGAGCGCCATGAATTGCCGACATCACGTGGGAGCAGATGAAGCGAAGATTTCGGCACGTTTGTACCTCGCCACTACAAGCGTTTCTAGTTGACAAGTTGACTTGTCCACGAAAAGGTTTAAATGCCGCTAGTATATCACATGTGAAGGCGATCGAGCATGGGACATTCCTTCGGTACATGTTTCGTGTAGTGCTGCCCCATTGCTTCATGAAGAGTTTGTGGTTACTGGTAATTGCTCAATTGTGACCCACAATCTTTGGGGACGGGATGTATCCAAACCCATATGAGAATGAGTGCCACATAGCCAAATTGAGTGAGAATGATAAAGAGAGTGAGTGTGTGATTCCACCATATGTGAGGTTGAGAGCATCTCTATTGAGTGTGAGAAAGATGCACCAAAGAAAAGAGAGAAGTAGATGATAGTCAAAGTGAGGTTACTACTGAAATTCACGATTTATTTTCTACTTCTAGTGTTGTTTCTCACATTGTGCAAAGTTGATATTAAAGAAAATGAGTTGAAAGTTGAACAACCAAAGACCGTTGGACGTGAAAGACGAGGAGATAACCACAGTGGGGATAGAGTGCTTGCGATCCAATGGTTTCATGATGATGATTTGATATCTACAACACCTACAACAACCGAGGAGGATGGTAAAGGTACAAGAATGGTGTTGAATTGCATACTCATCAAGAAGAGGTAATGCGTTTGAGTTCGATCTCTAGTGTTCCTTTGAATATTCCATGTTCAAATTTGTACGCTCAATTTACATAATGTGGAATTGATTACCCATAAGGACGTTCTTACTAAAATATCTTTTGATGATCTTTTATACTATATCATGTTCGATGTTCATAGAGAGCTATCTAGTGTGATTGAGAATCTTGCTAAAGTTTCATATTTAAAATCACTGTTAGTACTTATGCCTACACATATACATTCAATTTGATTGGAGATTATGGTGTAGATGACAAGTTCTATGTTTATCGAATATGCATTACTTGTGATAATCTTGCTGATTTAAACTTGCATGTTTTGCGCAAACCATCTATTGAGAAATATCATGATCATTTTGAGATGGATTTTAATACAAGTGCCTATTGTTTAGAACGCAATATGATGCCTACTTGTTTCTCCTATACATGTAAACAACGTAGTCGAGTTGAAGCATGGAAGAAACTAAAATTTTTCTCTCCAATATTTGAACAACTTGATCTAGTGGGTCCCTCTTATATCTTGTCCATGTACTTACCAAAGTCGAGGACGATTTTTCTCATGGGAGGGAGAATGATGTGACTGAAAGTATCGCAATGTATATATCAAATACATCCTATGGCTGCTATGATCCTAATTATTTTGTGCGCAACAACGAGAATGTCACAACAATTGATGCATACATATACCACGTATATACGTTGTTCTTTTGTTTATTACACTTTCAAAGAAATCATCATGTGCTAAGCGAAAGGAGTTTGGATGACAAATATATATACCATGCATATACGTTGTATTTTTGTCTAGCACATCTTCAGTTATCAAAAGCCGAGGACGGCTTTTTTGAAGAAAGGGATGATGATGAGGATATCCCTACTACTTATGAGGTTATTCGTGAAGCAGAGCTAAACTTCTCAAACAAAGGTGCATTTGTTTCTTAATGAATTTCCTTTTGTTGCCAATGAGAATTGGTTACTACCTAAAGCAATACTTGGTGCATTCTCGGGTTTGACAAATTTAAAGACTTTGGAACCGAGAGGAGGAGAGGGAGGCCGGAACAAATTCATGGAGGAGAAACACATGCATGCCAACAAGGGAGAAGAAACCCATGTGGCCAACGAGAGGAACGTGCTCTCGTGATAAAACCCTAGCACATGCGGGCGGTCAAGAAAGACATATGGTGACATGGCAACAAGGGTTACATTGGCATAAAAGAAGCATCAAGTGCATCGAATAAATTCGCAAGCTAAGAGAAGGAAAGCTCACAATACAAGGGAAACCGAGAGGAGACTAGTTTAAATTTCCAAATTAAAGTAGGACGTTTTTGAATCGGATTCATCGTTCACATGAACAAGAACGGACTCGGATTATCAGAAAAATGAACAAATGTCGGACTCGGATTATCAGTAGCACTCGCCATCGTTCATCCGAGTTTTGTGCTTGCGTGGGAGGCTATATAAACCCCCATGGCCGCACTATAGAGGTAGACCAGTTTATGCATAAGATTGAAACATAGCTATTGCTTGTTCTTTCGACACCGAGTTCATGCGAGGACTTTGAGAGAGAATTAGGTGATCCATTGTTTGTTCTCGCAACTCAGGTCAAGCCGTCGTTCCATTGGGAATTGGGGACTTGGCGTCATTGCTCATGGTCTCGCGACGAACAACTACCCGTGTGTTTTGGGCGATTCAAGAGTTGAGGGTTCGTGCATTGGCGCGAGTGTTCAGCTAGCGACATCGCCTACTTCGCATCAACTATCCACGGTTCCTCACCGAGAAGATCGGGCTTTCCGATCGACTACAACCGCACGACGACGCTTGCGCCTTAGCAATCGTTGAACCAACTCCGAGATGTTATTGACCGTGTAGAAGCGCGATCAACTCGAACACGAGGTTCGATTCTCGCGAGCAATCAAGAACTAGCAAGAATAAAATATAGGCAATCTGATATTGCGAATAAGAATGTAGCGTAGATGGTATTGAAAATCAAAGGTGGGATCCCGAAGGCTGTCTTGACAGGTGGTCGTCCGACACAACTGAAGAATAGAAGTTTGCACAATGGCTAAACCTAAACTCAACGAAATCCGAGTTCTGGCCAAGGGAACGGCGGCTCCTATATGGGAATACGACCAAGGGTGGCGGCCAGGGAAGTGGACGCACGCCCCTAGGGTTACGAGGCCCATGGGCCCAAGAGGAGGTGGCGCAACACCCTTTTTGGCTCGGACAAAAAAACAGACGTGAATTATTTTGTTTATTGTGGCCGGTTCGATTGGAATTTGAAGCTGAGGTTGGATCCATTAAAAAGTAGACTTGATAAGCTTTCAATGAAGTCTAAGAACGTCCCAAACGGAGTTCGTATGAAGAAGTTACGTCCGCTTGAACTTAGTGTCGTTGCAGAGTCCGAACTCGAATCCGTAACGAGCCCAACTCGAATTCTTGCTTGGCTCGGACCCAAAGTGACGTGATGACCTCCATTATGCCTCCTATGCTTGTCCATGACTCCACATACCTCTCCTTGGTCCTTTCCCATATTCCTAAGCACAATTAAATCACTTGCATTAGGTAGCGATCTATTCTCGTGAATATATAAACCTATGAACGAATTCACCGGTGATTAAGTTGGCGAGCACGAGCTCGAGTAATTGGTCCTTGTAACATTTGTTGTGGATCACCGTGTGTGTAGACGCGTTGTATCCAAGTTAGGGATGTCCTCATCATCCTCCTCTTCTTGCATTTGAGTCGTCCTCGACTCAAGCTCATCCTCTGCTCCCAAATATGGCTTCAAATCTGCAATGTTAAATGTGGAACTAACCCCAAAATCTGCAGTGAGTCAAGTTTGTATGCATTATCATTAACCTTTTCTAACACTTTAAAAGGACCATCACTCGAGGCATCAATT
This sequence comes from Ampelocalamus luodianensis, assembly GCA_036346255.1. Taxonomy (NCBI): domain Eukaryota; kingdom Viridiplantae; phylum Streptophyta; class Magnoliopsida; order Poales; family Poaceae; genus Ampelocalamus; species Ampelocalamus luodianensis. The sequence goes on along the minus strand of CM070617.1, from coordinate 57,508,137 downwards.
TTGACTTTCTCAATTCAGGGAACCTATCTTTCTCAAGTGCAACCAAACAAGATCTCCTGGTTCAAAAGTTAAATGTTTTCTCCCGACTACCAAAGAAGTTTATATTTAGCATTCATGCGCTCTATATTCTCCTTAGTTGTCTCATGCATTTTAAAATCAATTCAAAGACGTTGTTTAGCATCAAAGTTCAATTTATCTCAAGATGGAATAGGCATTAAATCAATAGGAGCACGAGGAACAAGACCATAAACAACTTCAAAAGGGCACATCTTTGTAGTAGAATGCAATGAACGATTATAAGCAAACTCAATATGAGGCAAGCATTCTTCCCACATTTTTAAATTCTTTTTAACACAGCCCTAAGCATTGTAGATAAAGTTCTATTCACAACTTCGGTTTGTCCATCGCTTGGGGATGACAAGTAGTAGAAAATAGCACTTAGTCCCCAATTTAGCCCATAAAGTTCTTCAAAATAGCTAAGGAATTTAGCATCACGATCCAAACTATAGTATTAGGCACACCATGCAATCGAACAACTTCACGAAAAATAAATCAGCAATATTGGCAAGATCATTGCTCTTATGACATGGTATAAAGTGAGCCATCTTAGAAAATCTATCAATAACCACGAATATACTATCGCTCCCTTCTTTGTTCTAGGCAATCCTAAAACAAAATCCATCGAAATATCTTCCCACGGAACACCGAACTGGTAGAGGCATGTATAAACCATGAGGATTAAGTCGTGACTTAGCTCTTTGACATGTAGTGCAGCGAGCAACGTAGCACTCGACGTCCGCCTCATCTTTGGCCAAAAGAAATGATCGCAAGTATATCCTCCGCTTTCTTCACGCCAAAGTGTCCCATCACCGCCTCCATGCGCTCTCAGAATAACAACAAACGAACGGAGCTAGCCGAATGCATAGCTTGTTAGCTCTAAACACAAACCCATCATTAATAACAAATTTGTTCCACGTTTTTCCTTCTTTACAATTCAACAATATATCTCAGAAATCAGCATCATATTGCTCTTTAATAGTCTCCAATCCAAAAATTTTGAAGTCAAGTTGTGAAAGCATGGTATATCTCCTAGACAAAGCATCGCCTATAATGTTCTCCTTTCCTTCTTGTGTTTTATGATATAAGGAAAAGACTCAATAAATTCAACCCACTTTGCATGTCTACGGTTCAATTTACTTTGACTTCGAATATGCTTTAAAGATTCGTGATCGAATGTATAACAAATTCTTTGGGCCATAAATAATGTTGCCAAGTTTCCAAAGTTCAAATAGTGCATATAATTCCTTATCATAAGTAGAATAGTTCAAACTAGGCCCACTCAATTTCTCATCAAGTATGCTATAGGTTTACCTTCTTGTAGCAATACACCACCTAAACCAATTCCACTCGCATCACATTCTAGTTCAAAAGTCTTATTAAAGTCGTGGAGTTGGAGTAGTGGTGCATGTGTTAACTTATCTTTCAATGTGGTAAGGCGTTCTCTCGTGCGGCGCTCCAAACAAATAGCACACCCTTCTTGGTGAGCTCATTCAATGGTGCAATGATGGTGCTAAAATCCTTCACGGCGGCGGTAGAATCCTAGCAAGTCCTAAAAGCTTCGCACCTATGTGACCGTGTAGAGTCGCCAACTCGTATTGCTTCAATCTTAGCTTGATCAACTTCAACCCCGTGGAGTAACAACATAGCCAAGAAACGCGACTCGATCGTGCAAAAGGTGCACTTCTCAAGGTTACCAAATAAACGTGCATCACGTAAGGCATTAAAAACAACACGCAAATGGTCAAGATGTTCCTCTAAGGATTTGTTGTATATCAATATGTCATCAAAATAAACCACCACAAATCTACCAATGAAAGCACGCAAAACCTCGTTCATTAGTCTCATGAAGGTGCTAGGTGCATTAGTTAATCCAAAAGGCATTACTAACCACTCATATAACCCGAACTTAGTTTTAAATGTTGTTTTCCATTCATCGCCTAATTTCATGCGAATTTGGTGATATCCACTACGCAAATCAACCTTAGAGAAAACAATAGAGCCACTCAATTCATCAAGCATATCATCTAACCTAGGAATAGGATGACGATACCTAATGGTGATATTATTAATTGCTCTACAATCTACACACATGCGCCATGATCCATCTTTCTTTGGCACTAAAATGACCAGAACAGCACAAGGACTAAGAGATTCACACACATACCCTTTAGCAAGCAATTCTTGAACTTGGCGCTGAATTTCTTTAGTTTCTTCTGGATTGGTCCTATAAGGTGCGCGGCTGGGCAGTGATGCGCCGGGAATTAAATCAATTTGATGCTCAATCCCTCAAAGCGGTGGCAACCCCAGCAGTATGTCCTTCAGAAAGACATCGTTGTACTCCTGCAAAATGTTAGTGACAGCAGGAGGCAAAGAAGAAGATGTATCCTCAAACGAAAACAAAGCTTCTTTGCAAACTAATGCATAGCAAATGTAATTACTAGCATCCAATTCACCATATCGATTTGGTAGCAAGAAAACTAGCACCTTTCAATTTAATTTCTTTATTCTTCACATGAGTAGATTTAGGTTCTTTCTTTTATGTTGCTCAAGTTCTTTTGCTACAATCTGATTTTTGCTCCTAGCATTCTTCTTGATTCTTCTCTCTACTAGCTCTAGCAAGTTCATCCTTAACAATTTGTTCAGAGTCATAGGATGCATCACAATTTTCTTTCCTTGAACATGAGAGAGTATTGATTATTCCTACCATGATGCACACAATCGTGATCGATTGCCAAGGTCGCCCTAATAACAATGAACAAGCTTGCATAGGAACAACATCGCAATCAACATAATCATGGTATGAACCCATAGAAAAGTTTACTCTCACCATTCGTGTTACCTTCAACTTACCATCGTTGTTGAACCATTGAATATGGTATGGGTGGGGATGAGGGTTGGTCTCAAAGCAAGCTTCTCCACCATATCCATACTCGCCAAATTGTTGCAACTCCCACCATCAATAATTATGCGAATCGAGCGTTCCTTGACAACGCCCTTGATTTGAAACAAATTATGGCGCTGATTTTGCTCAGCACGAGAAACTTGTGCACTTAGTACGCGTTGCACTATAATGCTTAAATACTTGTCGCATCTTCGCGCCAACATGTTCCTCCTCATGATCGATTCATCATCAAGTCCTACAGGTCGCATAAGCATAGCATATGTTTCATCATCAAAATCACTAGCAGAGGAATACCCGCCATCATCGCGTATGATCAGTACGCGCTTGTTTGGACAATCCCGCATCATGTGTCCATAGCCTTTGCACCGATGGCATTGAATATCCTTAGTTCGCCCCGTCAAGCAATCAAGAGGAGGTTTTTGCACGCCTTGTGCTGATTTGGTTGCTTCAGAAACTCGTGGTGCTGGATTTGAAGTAGCAGGGCGCGGCTTGTTGAAGGGTGGCGGTGGGGGTGCACTGATGGCGGGGGCAGTAGAGGTGCGTGGTGTCCATGAGTTTGTGCGACCTGCAGAAGAGTTAGATCGTGTCCTCGCCCGCGCCCTCGCACTTCACGCTCAGCTTTGCAAGCAAGATGAAACAATCTAGTAATGGAGTTGTATTCTTTATAATCAAGGATGTCTTGAATTTCGATTCAACCCTCCCAAAAACCTAGCCATTGATGCCTCCTCATTCTCATCTAAACCACAACGCAACATACCAATTTGTAATTCTTGATAGTAGTCTTCCACATACTTTGTACCTTGTCTTAAGCGTTGTAATTTATTTAACAAATCACGAGCATAATATGAGGGAACAAATCGATGCCGCATAAGCAATTTTAAAGCCTCCCAAGTGTTAGGTATGTTATTGGGATGTTGACGGCAATGTTCTTTCCACCAAATAGAAGCAAAATCAAGAAATTCACTAGTAGCACTCTAACTCGCCTAATCTCGTGAACTTCATGGCAAGCAAATTTTTGATCAACAACTAGTTCCCAATTAAGATAACCATCGTGATCATATTTACCATTAAAAGAGGGAATAGTGAATTTAACCTTAGCAAAAGAATCATCGTGGTCACGCACTCACGCCGTGGGGCATCTCGTCGCATACCTTGTCGTTAAAACGCAACCGCCGATGAGCTCGATCGTTGTTATTATTACCCATGTCATTGGCCCTGTGATCGTCACATAGTCAATTCATCTTGTCCTCTACCACCGGGCGAGGGGAACAGCAGTGGATGCATGGGCCATCTCGCCAAGACGCGCCATAATACCGCCAAAGAAGTGTTAGTGACGCCTGCGCTCTCCATCGCGCGAGCGTGGCGTTTGTCTCAATTTGGGCACCCTGTTGAGCAAGTCGCTCATTTGTGACTCGACATCTTCCTCAAGACCCTCCGCATGAAGGTTCATGAGGCGCCAAAATGTTGTACGATTCCCTTCAGACGAGGAGTATGAGATGTATCCTCATCTCAATGCTCGCAGAACTCGCCATTGTTAGCAAATCACAAGTATATGTCCCTAACAACTACTAGGATGTGGTGGTTCAAAAGTCGCCACACTCAAGCCTTCTATCGAATTCTTACCAATTCTTACCAAGCAAACAAGGGTTATCAGCAACCAGCCGTGTCAATGTATCTCCAAGATTGATGGAGCGATTGCAGTGAAGTTCAGCCTGCACGATTGTAGAAAAGGTGTAGCTGGAAGGCTCAAGTATGGTAGCAATGGATTAGCAACTATCAAATCGTAGAAAGCAAGCTAAAAATCGCTCAACGCCGGTTAGGCCGGTCCTAGACTAGACCGCACTAGAGACGCGAGCCTAGAACACAAACGAAAGCACGATGCGGCAAAGCTCAAAAGGATGCCGTCTTCACGGAAACCTTAGAATCACTTACAAAAGGGCTCATCAATTTTGAGAAATTTTTTTTTTTTTTTTTTGCTCCTTTTTTTGCAAATGTGCACCTCACTCAAAACTCTTCAAAGTCCTCTTCCAAGCCTAGGAGGTATATGGGTCACAAACTTTTTCTAAAAGTAGGTACAAAGGTAATTAAAAGACTCTCTCTCTCTAAACTTTAATTTTTTTATCGCGCTGTCAAGTCGATGAAACTTATGTTTACTTTTGGCAAAGACGAAAACAACCTCTTTTTTTTCCTTTTTTTTTTTTTTCTCTTTTTTTTTCTCTGTCACAAACCAAACGAACTTTTGTTCTTGGTTAGGTTTCTGGTGTGGCGGTGGCGGGAGGATGGTGGCTTGCCGCGCAGAGGATGGTGGCTACGGTAGGACGCGACAAGGAATGGTGGCGGCCGTGGTCGCGCGAACGGCTCCGTGGTCGTGGCGTGAAGGCAAAGACAAGAGCTGCTCGCCGGCGCGCAAGGACCGCAACGATGGAGGTAAGCGCAGATTGAACCCAAGCGCAACGGTGCGACCAAACGTGAGCGTAACTCAAACTCTAAAGGAACTAGACACTAAGACCAAGAAAAGACACGACGATGCACTCGAAAGTTCAACAATGCAATGCATTGAAAAGAAAGATGCAATGGCGCAATTGGTCTTGGACAGATAGATGATCTAATCCTATATATATTTTTTGGCTTTTTCTCGACTTTCTAATTAAGCAACCTAACTACTAAAAACAAGAAATTCTCACCAAGCAACCTTGAGCTCGATACCACTTGATGGAGGCGGGTACCCGATCTTTCGATGAGATTGATAACTATCAATTTTGGTGGAGGTGACTCGCGATCCGACTACAACCGACGACGACGCTTGCGCTTTAGCAATCGTTGAACCAACTCGAGATGTTATTGACCGTGCTAGAAGCGCGATCAACTCGAACACGAGGTTCGATTCTCGCGAGCAATCAAGAACTAGCAAGAATAAAATATAGGCAATATGATATTGCGAATAAGAATGTAGCGTAGATGGTATTGAAAATCAAAGGTGGGATCCCAAGGTCGTCTTGACAGTGGTCGTCGACACAATCAAGAAAAAAGTTTGCACAATGGCTAAACCTAAACTCAACGAACCGAGTTCGCCAAGGAACGCGCTCCTATATGGGAATACGACCAGGGTGGCGCCAGGAAGTGGACGACGCCCTATGGTTACAAGGCCCATGGGCCCAAGAGGAGGTGGCGCAACACCCTTTTGGCTCGGACAAAAATAGACGTGAATTGTTTTGTTTATTGTGGCCGGCTTGATTGGAATTTGAAACTGAGGTTGGATCCATTAAAAAGTAGACTTGATAAGCTTTCAATGAAGTCCAAGAACGTCCCAAACGGAGTCCGTATGAAGAAGTTACGTCCGCTTGAACTTAGTGTCGTCGCAAAGAGTCCGAACTCGAATCCGAATGAGCCCAACTCGAATTCTTGCTTGGCTCGGACCCAAAGTGACGTGATGACCTCCATTATGCCTCCTATGCTTGTCCATGACTCCACATACCTCTCCTTGGTCCTTTCCCATATTCCTAAGCACAATTAAATCACTTGCATTAGGTAGCGATCTATTCTCAGTAATATATAAACCTATGAACGAATTCACCTCGTGATTAAGTTGGCGAGCACGAGCTCGAGTAATTGGTCCTTATAACATTTGTTGTGGATCAGTTGTGTGTGTAGACGCGGTTGTATCCAAGTTAGGGATGTCCTCATCACCTTCGTCCGCCTCAATCTTGATCGTTCTTTTCCTTTGGACCGCCCAGATTTGATGGAACGTTCGGACCTCCGAACATCTCTTTCAATCGCGGCCGTCCATTTCTGATTTGATTGTCAAGAGTTCGGGCTCAGGACTTTTGACTCAGCTCAACCCACTCGTGTGTTTTGACTCGAGACACTTTTGCCTTGTTTCACTGACTGGTGGGCCCTTCGCCGCTGCTGGTCATCTTCTTCGCCGCGCGCGTGCGCCATGGCAGAGGAAGCAAAGCCTTGTCACCTCCATGGAGTCCTGCAACGACTCTTTGTGTTGATCATTAAATGCGCTTCAGGTTTTCGCCCCCAAAGTCACGTTCCTACCTGCTCCCGTCGCTTATTTTCGCCCATGGCAATGCTTGGACCGAGCTTACCCGTGGAGCCTTGTCCTTGCTAAAACCCTAACTCTCCGGCTTTATAAAGCCCTTGAACCCCCCTTGGATCCTTTTTCAGCTCTAGCTAGCTCCCTCTCGGTTTGTTTGAGCTCAAACCAAAGAAACCCTTAAATCGCCATTATCGGTCGTGGAGCTTTTCATCGCCGACAACGCTCTAGTGGATCCTTTGCCAATCCTTTCACGCCACTTTGCGCCCCTCTTCATCTCAAGCATTTCCCCTAACTTAATTTGGTTTGACATTCACAGGGAGTGTCAAATTTGGGAAGTGTTCTTGGTCGGCCGAAAATCGCCCCCTTCGTCCCCAACTCCGGTAAGAACCTCCTCTCTTCAATAACTTGCTCATGGACCATCTATGGGCCCTATTGAAGCTATCTTGGTCACCCGGTCTTTGTCTTACAGGCCATCTTCTTCGCGTTGTCTTCCTCGTCACCAGATCGGTCTTCGCCGCGTAACTCCTCTGACCACCTTTGAACCTTTTCTGTGCTCAGGTAACTCTTTGGTAGTCCCTAGATGCTTGGGCACCCGCTCTCTTGGACATTACGAAGCTTTTTCGCTTTTGTCGTTTTGGTCGTGCCTTACACCACCACCGTTTTCCGGCTCGCCACCATTTTAGGCCAGCTCCGCCGTTGAGATCACCTCAGTGAGTTGCGCTATGCTATTGCGCACTCGTTTCAGCCTTTGGTTTGCGCCACGCGGCACGTAACGCCGCAAGCCGCAAAGCGTTTGGACGAAACCCCGCTGTCGTATGACTTAGACCACCCCCTGGTCTTTTTACAAAGACCTCCCTTAAGACCACCCTCAGACCACCTTCTGTATTTTTGCAAAGACCATCTCGTTTGTCTTTTGCAAAAACAACCCTCAAGACCACCCTCGGGGTTCTCTGTGCAAAAGACCACCCTTGGACTTTCAGAAAGAAAACATCCAGACCTCCTCTTGTAAATCTTAGCCCAGATCTCCTCTTGTAAATCTTGGCCGTCCAGGACCTTCTCCTATAGACCTTGAACGTTCAGGACCTCCCCTTGGAGATCTGAGCCGTTCAGGACCTCCCCTCTTGTAGATCTTAAACCTTAGGACATCCCCTTGTAGATCTGGACCGTCAGATCTAGATCCAACGGTCTAGACCTCCTCAGCACGTTCAGAGTTCTAACGTTCTAATCCCTTTTTACCGTCCATTTTAGATCTACGGCTCAGATCTTTTGAAACGTTCGGACCATCCAAATGTCTCAGGCATTTTGGACCGTCAATTTGAATCCAACCACTGAGATTCGTGGGCCGTTTGCGCGGCCGTTCTCCAGCGCGCTTGGGTCGTTGGATTCGATCTTAACGGCCCAGGTTTTTTCGCTTTGAGTTAGTAGTAAGTATTTCAATTAATCCATTATTTGTAAACTGTTAATTGTTTTGAAACTTTAAAAAATCGTAACTGTCTCGTTTTAGCTCCTTTTTAGTTGATTCTAATTTTGTTAGCTTTGGTTTTAACTAAGTTTTAATCTAAAAATGGCTAGAAGCTTAGTTCTGTTCCAAAAAAAATTTGTTAGTGGATTTATTTTCTTTTCAGCTTTAATTGTGGCATTAAAAATTCATTTAACTTGAAAATGCATAAGTAATTCTTCAACTCCAAATTTAGTAAACTAAAATGTGTTAGATTTTCTATTAATATGCTTTAGTGTATAGTAGGTTTTAATTATGTCTTTGCCTCAAATTAATTATGCACTAGTTCAGAACTTTGAAAAATCATAAGAAATTCATTTTAACTCCAAATGCAAGAAACCAAATTTTGTTGTTCTTAGAATGTCATTCTCTGCCTACCATAAAAAATTTATGTTCACAAACCTTCTGGAAAATTGTGCGATGAACAGTAACAAAAAGTATTTAAATTGGAATTTTCAACCGAGTAAAATTGTTTAGGCTATAACTTTTGCATACTTAGTCCAAATCAAGTAATTCTTGTTGCTAAATTCATTTAAAATCATGCACTACCTACTGTGTAAATTTCATGGATTTTGGTTGACTTTGGATTTTGAGTCTTTTCTGTTCGCTGCTTTTATTGGATTTTCTGTTCTTGCGATAGGTTCAAGAATTTGTTGAGTACGAGTGATCCTCTGCAGCAAGCAAGTGATCTCTAGCAAGGCAAGTAGATGTAGAATTCATTTGATCATATTGATCCCATTACTTTTAAAGTCTAATATCTTGTTTGCAAAGAATATATATGCATGTTTCTTTGTATCAAAGTTAATTTTATCGCTTAGAGGTAGCTAATCCTATTGCATTGTTTCTGAAATTATCCACCCCCGCCACTAACCTAAGTTAATATTCTCACCGTGAATTAGAGCCCTGAATGATTTATGCTCTTTTATTGTCTTTACTGTGATGATACTTAGCGATGCTTAGTTACCGTGAGAATTGGGCGATTATCGACTTAGTCGATGACCTTGATCACACAAAACTTATTACTACTTATGATCAACACCTTGTGCTTTATTACTTTGTAAAGTCTAAAACTGAAAATAAAATATTTTAGACTTGGGCACATTGGTGTGATGGTGTGATCTTTTGGTGTGAATGAAATGGTGCCCGGGTCATCAAGGACCGAGTTACTTGTGTCACTAAACCAAGCGATCTTTGCGTGCTAACCACACTAGAGGGATATGAGACCTCTCTTGACTTAGTACTCTGGGAGGTGTTAATTAATGAGTCGCTGGTGGTAGTGGTAGAGAAAAATGTTCATTGTTGGGATGAGAGGGATGGGTTCCTTTCTAGGTTCTCCATACCCAGGAGCACTCGCAATTGCTTCGGCTGGGCCGGTGCGTCCGACTCAACGTATGGGTCCTTGGTGGTCTTCGTCGCTGGCGGATCACTAAGGGTTAACCTCTATACATGCGACTCTTAATTAATACATTCCATTGGAAACTTCTCATAGAATTTAGCCGTGCCGGCATACCAAAGGAAGTATGATAAATAGCTTGGCAAACAGGTTGTCTGAAGTGTGGGTACATTGGTACACCCCTGTAGGGTTCAAACTATTTAAATAGCCTCGTCCTAGGTTATGGACATGCTTGGTAAGGTCGTGCAAGAACTGGACTATAACTTTTTCTTAAAATTGAATTGGTTGGTACGAATGGGTAATTCGTGCTATTGTTGTGATGGCTATTGGCTTAGTCATCTCCAGGCTGTCTTTATGCTATTACTTATTGTCTCGCTGTTATTTGAACAAATATAAAAATAGATTGTGCAAACTGCTTTCAATTTTATTATCTATTGCAAATAAAATCTTCTTTATGCTGAAAAATGAACCCTAGCCCTCCCTTTGATTAAGTTTGCATGTAGTAATATCTAGGTTTGTTACTTGTAAGTCTTGCGAGTACATTTTTGTACTCATTTGCATTGCTTAATTGTTGCAGAGGAAGTTGATCCCCAAGGGGTCGACTTTTGTGAGTTGTGCTTTGCTGTGGACGACTAGCTTGGCGGCCCGTTCGGATTGCCTTGTGGGTGGTTGGCAAAACCGGTTGGCTTTTGTCTTCGCCATCTTATGGCTTTTGCTTCCGCTGTTCTTTTATCTCTTTAGCTTGTTTGTGGCCGGTTGGTCCCTTTGTAATAACTACTGTATGTCTTTTGCTTGTAAAGCTTTTGCTTCGGTTTTGTGTGTTGTATAGAATTGATGCATGTTTTGTTAAAGGGTGTGCATACTGCAATTTTGGGAAGTATATATTGTCCTGAGGCATGGGATATTTTGTTTGTGATGCTAGAGTCAAGTGGAAGACTAAGCATTACAAGCTAAACACCCTGGTCTCACATCCCTCCATTGTACATTAACTATAAGTAGGAGATAAATAATTTGCATGAATTAAAAACATTGCAAACGCATAAATGCAAACATAAGACAAGCAAATGAACTAGAAATACTTTATTTATTTCATAACTAAAGATTACAAGAAATAATTTTAATTTCTAGTAGTAATATTGCTGACTAATTCAGGATTGACAAATTTTGGTGTTCGATTTAGTAACACCATCCTAAACACACCATGAATTGACCTTTAAATTTAAGGGGATATACATTTCGTAGTATTTACTCTAATCTTCCCTTGGGCGAACAATATCATCCTTTGGAAGATAAATTTCTCCTTCAATTTGAGGGAAACCTTCATAATCGAGACCAATCACTTCTTCCATTGGTATGTCAAGATCACTGAGAGACCATCGACGAATATATTCGTCAATCTCCCTTGACACTTCATCATTAGATGCTGCACTTGTATCACTTTGGTGAGTGTCATATTCCTTTGACAAGAAACCATAAGTTCTTCAACAGATGAATCCATCCTTTTCATCTTGTGGCATGCATCCACCAGGTGCTTGAGGGCTTTGCACCTACTAGTTGTATGTCCATGGCAATCACACCTAGGGCATTTGACACTTACGTCTCTGAACATTGTGACCTCCTTCTTCTCAGGGGTCTTCTCAATTATCATTTTCTTTTACCCCTTTCATCGGAGCGGAGTAGTGTCCATTCGAACACCTAACTTCTTGTCTTTTCCTCTTTTCTTCCCTTCCCTTGAATGCTTCACTTTCATTATTGTGAATTCTGGTTTGAGATCAAAGACGTTGAGCTTTATTCATCTCGACTTTCTAAAAGTTGTCCACAGAAGCTTCGACATCCCCAGTGGGTCATTCTCGTATATGAACTAGTCCTGCAATCTCTAATACAGTGTATGAAAGAGGTACTCCCGAGCCATCTTCTTTTGAACATCAATTCTTTTAGCACCCCTAGTGATGGCTTCTCTGAGTCCCTAGTAGTTGAGGTAGCCTACGACATCCTCTTGCCATGTTGGATAACTATTGCCATCATGCTCCAACAGGCAAAAGCGTCTCTTGGTCATGTTGCCTACACATCGTAAAGCAACCAAGGACAATTACCATAAAGGCAATGAATAGATACATCATGTACCACATGAGTCCAAACATATGTTACAATAATAAAATGACTTGCATGAGTAGTAAATATCAAATTTACAAATTTGCAGTAATTTTCTACTGATTTTCTAGGCATAGAACAATTACTATACTCACAAATTAATAGAAAATCAATTAATTTAAATAAATCGCAAAAGACTTAAATGAAAGAATAAAAAAAAGCTTCTGAAGTTTAGTTTGCAAAGTTCCACCACGTAGAATCCCTTATACTTTATTACAAAAGTTCTAGGGTCTTTTTTTGCAAAATTTCGGTCTAGAAGGACCCAATTTTGATAAATCAAGACTTGCGCTTAATTTCAAAAAAAAAAACCAAAGGGCTTTTTTCGCAAAAGTGCCAAGGACAATCGGATCCCATCCCGACCTGGCCTTATGGGCCAAAACCAACGGCCCAAATAGAGCCTTTGCGTGGCCCACTTAGCCAACCCGCTAGGGCTTTCTCTAACTCTAGCGTGACTCATCGCGAACGCACGCACGTGCACACACAAAGGCATGTGGCGGTGACCTCGATGCGCACGGTGACAGCGACGCAAGCAGCAACAACAACACGCATGAGCGGTGCAACGACGGTGTCCCACGGTGGTCCACGCGCTCGATCGGTCTTGGACCTATGTGGCGGTGACATACACTCGGTGTCCCACCTCTTCCTTGCTATGGATGATAGTGGTAGGACTGGTGGCGGTAGCAGTGTCTGCTTCGACCTCGCCGTGGACAGAGCCAGAGCCCCTACCCTTGTTTGCATGCACAAGCGGAGATGGTGCGCTGTGGAGGTTGCCTTGGCCTAGCGTTGCCACGGAGGCGGCGGTACGGGGGTGAGGTGGATGACAGCGACCATGGTGCTTAGGCGTCGAGGTCGTCTCGTCTCTCTTCTTCTCTGGCAGGCAGGCGCGAAGGTGACGACAACGGCAGCGATGACATTGTGAAGGCGTCAATTTGGCCAGCGACATGTGATGCGGCACGAAACACCCTGCCTAACGGCAATGTCCTTGCCCTGTGGAGCCCAACAACATGCATGGATGCGAGCGACGATGAGCCCGATCCCAATCGATGGTGCGGCGCGCCCTATCTGGTTTGGATGGTGAGATTGATCCGACGAAGACGCACTGTAGAGGTAGCGCCCAGTGCTTGGTTCACGGTGGCGGTGTGCACGCGGAGGCATGCTACCATTTCCTAGACGGTGGTTGCCCGCGGCGCGTGCACGGAGGCGCACGTTCGGATGACCCATCGATGACAATCGGTGAAGGCACGAGGAGGCGTACCGAATCAATCTCGGTGGAGTCCGGCGACGCGTGCTAGAGGAGTGTGGTCGGTGCAACCAGGGGAAGTACAGTTGGCGCGTACGCAGAGGCATGGCCCAGCCAGCCGGCGGGATCGACAACAATGAACAATAGAATAAAAAATAATCTTCTGAAAAGAATATTACCGCTAGAATTAAAAACTTAGATCAAAGCAACATTCGAAGAAGCCTTAGCTTAGAGTGTTATGGTGCTATAATGTGTTGTATAATCAAGGTCGTGTTGCTGAGAATGAAGCTCTCAACTCATAAATAATAAACAATAGACAAGAACATAAGAATGTTGTCCCAGCCTTCTCTCTTTTTAGATCTTTGCCCGTAGGCTTGTGTGTACAATGAGAACCCATGCCCTATTTATATAGAAGGAGGAGGTCTCCCTTCATGCATGAATAAGCAATATGAGAGTAAACTAACTAATGAACCTTATGGTCCAATAGCCCCCTAATGTGCCTTGGTTTAGGTAATGTGCATATACATAATCGGGCCGCGAAAACGGACTGATATACAACAATCTCCTCTATTTATAAACTTGCCTAAACCTTATGCCATGAATAAGTAATATGGTACTATGAAGAATCTAGGCCTATTTTAGTGTTTTGGTAATTAACGACAATCATTATATGTGGACTAACATGTTTATTCAAGTGATTGAAAGGGTTAGTCCCAGATAAAAGATAAAGAGCACAAAAGGCACTCAAAGAATGGATATCAAGATCATCTGGCTTAAGGCAAATGTATCTAATTGAATAGGATCATTTCATAGTTTTATCGGTCTAGGAGTTTAAAGTTTAAAAGCCAGATTGCTAGTGTAGGTAGCCGTACTATAAAGAGGGATCAACAATTAATAACTTGATAGCAAAGTGTGCCACAATGCTCAAACTCACTTGGATGCATCTTTAATCTCTTAGTTGATCTCACGGCCAGGAAATTTTTGTGTTTTAATTTTTGGCCGGACTGACCGCAACCTTTAAGCCGGACTAACTGGGACCCCGGTTCGTTGAAGCAGTTAGCTTTTGCCAGAGAGCTCCTATTTCTCTATTTCGTTGGTTGGATTGACTGCAACGTATTAGTCGGACTGACCGGACATCCTATCTGAGTCGGGAGGTCAGCATTTTCTAGAGAGACTCTCTTTTGCTTCAATCCTTCTCTATTTGTTTTCCTAGACTGACCGCGGTTGGACAGCCGGACTGACCAGACCTTCGGATCATTGATGCGGTCAGCTTTTCTCAGAGAGGGTTGTTTTTGTGACTTGCTACTGATTTCTTCACACCAGACTAACCGCAGTTGTTTGGCCGGTTAGACCGGACCCTCGATCTGACCGTCGTGGTTAGCTTTTTTCCAGTAGAAATCTTTTCTGTTTTGGGAAACTTTTGAACCCTGTCTGACCGGATCTTGGGTGAGTAGTCTGACCGGACCCAACATAACGAATATATTCTGTAGCAATGATTATTACAGAGTTTATCGTTATACTGTAGTCCAATCTGACCGGCCCCATGCCTATAGTCTGACCAGTGGTGCCAATTTTGCACAATCTCGTGTGCCAACGGCTAGTGGAGGGGATTGAGGCTATAAATACCCCTCCTCCCGCAGCAAGGGTGACTTTAGAACCTCTATTGAATACTCTTGAGCCCTCGCTTCTTCTTCTACTCCTTGAGAGCAAAATTTCTATCTTGCAAAGGTTGTAGAGGTTTTCCAAGTGCATTAAGTTGAGTTTGATCATTGTGGCACTTGAGTATCTTCAAGCGAAGCTTCATTGGTTTATTATTCTTGGAGGTGGCAGCCTCCTAGACGGCTCGAAGGAGGTGAATCGGTGATCTTCCCAAGAAGCTTGTGAGAAAATCCGGTTGATTGTGAATGTTGGAGCTCGCCTATTCGGAGTGGAGAAGAGCTATCACTAGTGATCGAGGGGTGTGCTCGTATAGAGTCAGCTTGATTCGTTCAAGCTTTCTCAACGTGAATTAGGGGAGACCGGTAAGTCTCCGAGACCACAGGAAAACATCATTTGTCTTCATACTGTAGTTTATTTGTTTTGCTCTTCTCTTAGTGAATTTACTTTCATAGCAATTATTTATCTCTTGACAA
The DNA here is from genome assembly GCA_036346255.1 of Ampelocalamus luodianensis. Lineage (NCBI taxonomy): Eukaryota > Viridiplantae > Streptophyta > Magnoliopsida > Poales > Poaceae > Ampelocalamus > Ampelocalamus luodianensis. The sequence continues at coordinate 57,492,716 of CM070617.1, read as the reverse complement.
AGTTGTTTAGCTTAGTCTAGAGAGGTTAGTGTACTTAAAAAGACTTAGATTATTTAGGTGTTGAATTGTGAAAACAAATTTCATTTCATTACTCGCTAAAAATCTGATTTTAGCCAAAAGTTTTAAAAACCGCCTATTAATCCCTCGAGTCAGGTTATCTTTGATCCTGCAGACTAAACTAACTAATAAGCCTTTATTTATATGAAGTGTTCACATATAATCAGGCATCGAAAACGGGCATGCTGTGTAGGCCCGTTTCTGTTTTGTCAAAAAAAAGTCTACAATACAGGTCTATGTTTTTAAAATTAGCCTGACTTGAGGGGTCTACTGTAAATTTCAGAGAAACCACCCCAAAACTAGGGCCTCGGAAACTTGAGGGGCCTGCAGCGGCCTACGGATCGATCCATCGCTCGACCGAATATAGTTGAGCGCCGGCGCCGGCGTCGGACGGCACGGGATGGCGAGCAGCAGCAGCGGCGAGCCGGGCACGGCGCCGCAACCGAACCGGTGGTACGAGCTCCGGCTTGGCTCCTCCTGCCGAGACCCTCCCCACCGCCAAGTACTGCACCTCCGCTGTACGATCTCAGATCCTCCTCCCTCCCTTGTTGCTACTCGCGAGTCGCATCAGCATCTCGTCAAAATTGCATGTGTGGCGCAACACCGCCGTAGCGTAGGATCCGTATCGGCGATAATTCGAGCGTTGTTTAGTGGGATGGGGGGTAGGGTTTCTTGGACCGAGTGTAGGTATGGTTCGGGATGCGTCGCGTGTTGGAATTCGAGGTCTGGAACTCATCAAATTGGTGACCGCAGCCTTCCTTGGTAGGCTGGTACCAACGTTTGGGTTGTGAATACGGCATGGTGCTCTTAATTCTAGATGTGGAACTCATCATCAGTCATCTTTCTGGGCTTTGTTCTCCTGAATACGTCTCGTTTGGTAAATCAGGTAGCGATTGTTGAATCCCTAATTATGTTGTGGTTATATGACAATCGCAAAACAATTATTCGAAAGGATTAAACTCACAATAAAAATTCTTTTGCCTAATAAGTAATAATATGGTATGCTTTCTGTATTCCTGGTAGATAGTAAGAAATCAGTTTTTTTTTTTTTGGTCTCTTACATTGATTTCTTGGTTGTTTCGTTCAGTGCTTTCTTAAGTCACATAGTATAGGAGAACATCCTTATATATAATTTTGCTGTAATATCATGATCCCTATTGTTGTGGCAATGCTTGTATAATTGAGATTTGATATGGTGGAGAAAATATTCCCAGTTTCATTCCATATGAATAGTCACCATAACAGGCTTGTGGTGAAGAATTTTTCCTATATCCTCCCTTTTTACAAATAATTCTAGTCAGTTTGTGGTCTCAGTATTTCTCCTCTCTGTTGTCTTTCGGTTTATACATCTTGTTGACCTTCTTATTCCATAAGTCGTGGTTTTCATCAGGTAGGACTCCCTTTAAATGGGAGATTGTGAACTCACTGGCATCCCTGAGCCATTCGACTTGGCCAATTTTAAACCCCAAGTCAGGCAGGATTTAGCTCAATCCGATTCCTTAGAATTATTAGAAGTTAAATTTATCTCAATGAAACAATGGTGGGTTTGCAGTTTGCACACATTAGTTTGGGTCACCTTTTTGGCTCTATGCACTTTTTTATGCACAGAGAACCCGGTTTTGCTAGTAGTTTCTTTACTGTACCTCCTTTTTGTTGTCATTGTAATCGCCATATGAAACCTTTTATTATTAGTTTTTACTTTTTACTAGGCCCCAGAAAATAAGTCATTGGTTATCCAAAAGAATCAAAATTGGTGTTCACCAAACTGGGAGGAATTATTTTTCTTCACCCTGATGGCTTGAAAAGGTTGCCATGGCTGTGTAATTCTACTGCAAACCAGTAAATTGCTGTCCTGCAATGCTTATCATTCTCCAGTGCTGAGCTTGGGCATATCGCTTCAGTCTTCACTGCATGTCCAATGCAAGCACCTTTTTGTTGGCCGCTTTCCAGCATTCCCTTCCATGGGATAGTCCAATTTTTGTCAACTGAGTTCTAAATCACACATTTTTTGGAAGAAAGGCACATCCTATCTAAATATGTAATGCGTTGATTCATGCACACTGACCTTAAAACTTTCTTCATGGTTATCTGTGTATTCAGCTGTTGGCTATGTCTACGAGGCATTAGAGGCCATTTGATCTCTCTTTCCAGTCATTAACTGGTTGTCATCAAATGATCATACCTTCAGTTGTTTCTTTCTCGTGCATTGTATGTGAATTTCCTACTACCAAAATTATCACAGTGGGCATAATTGACTAGGAAGCAAACAAAGCTAGTTCCTCTATAGCATCTTGTGCATAGTCTTGTGATCTGTGGAAATTCATGTGTCCTTATTCTTTTGTTATAAATCAAAATCAAGTTGTTTGTTAAATCATTTTCTTATGTTTTGAGTTGACAGATGAATTTAAGCCAGCATCCATTGATAAGACTCAAGTTGGGTCTCTGCAGAAGACCAAAGATAACCGGGTTACTGTGGAATTCCATAATAATCAGCCTGGCAAGCCAAAGGTGACATTCGAGGGAAGCCAAGAAGAGTACAAGGATAATGATGGTGTCTTGTTTTTTGATGGTGAGACCTTTCGCTTGGAGCGGTTACATCGGGCTGTCAAGAGATTAAGGCATGTCCGAGTTCCAGGAGAGTCTGCAGCAACTACTTTGACAGCTACAACTACTGGAATGGGTGAATCTCATTCTCCTCCATTAGCGAAAGTTGGCAAGTCGCAGACCATGAGCAAACCTGCTGTACACTCAGTTCCTGTAAGTTCTATTAGCATTTTAGATGCCCTAGCTAAATGTTGGTCATTGTTCTATCATTTGTTAGCTATGAACTTTTAGATTGAGGAAAAAGAGAAACTGAGATAATGCTTGAATAATAGGCTGATTGTTGTGCTTTAGGCCTTTAACTTACCTTTTTTTGTTTGATTTTAACCATTCAATCAATTGATATTTTAGAAGGTCAAACATTGGATAATAAGCTCACTTGCGCAATCTTGATGACTTATGAATGTTTATTTGCCAAAATATTTTTTTCGAGAACGCGCAAAGGAGTTGCATGTCATTCCATTAAGCAGAGTTAAAACAAACAATTACAAACACAAACCAAGAAACAAAACAAAGGAAATCGAGAAGGGGGGGGGGGTCAAGAAGGGAAAACAGGGGGGACTAGAGAAAGACCCAAAGGGACGACCTAACTACAACGGGACTACTCCGGAAAAGGAAGTGCCTCTAAACACTAAGCACCCACCATGTGCCAGAGGCGGAACTCGTCGCAAATCCTCTCGAGAAGTAGCCCCATAGCAGTTGCCACATTGTTGAACACTCGATTGTTCCTTTCCTTCCAGAGTATCCATAGAAGGAGGCATTATAAGCAGACTTGCCGAGTAATGCCCTGAGACCTCCCAACGCCACCGGATGGAGTCTACCTAGCCAAGCGTTGTGTGGACAGACTGAATCGTCTCACAGGCGTAGATACGCCAAAATATGGTACTTGGCTCCATTCCTTTCTTTGAATGTAGATCTTGGTGACTTGATAAAAATTACCATGTTCAATTACTCTACTTGCTTTAGAAATCCTAATTAAATCTGGTTGGGATGGCAACTAGACTGGGGTCAACTGGCCAGGGATTGTTTTCCTATCCTCATCTCCATTCTTTTTATCAAAGAAAGCCTATCCAATCCCTGTCCCTGATGGGGATTTTGTTAGGACCATGGATGTCACGGTGTCAACCTAGGCGTCCTAGCGGTGCGGAGGGGATGCTGCGGAGGCTCACCTCACCTTGGCCATCTAGCCGTCGGCACCCCTCACTGCGTCGGCCGCCGGCCGTCGGCGATTTGCCCTCCCTTTGACGCCAGGTACTCCCTCCCTCCTCCACTCCCTCTACTTATTTGTTTCTTGAGTTCTTCCGAAGTCCTGAACTCCCGATTTGTCCTCTCCTTGTTTTTCTTGAGTTTTTCCTCCTCTTACTCTTGATCTGTCTTCCTCTTGCTCCCGATCTGTCTTCCTCTTCCTTCTTCTTTTTCTTTGTTCCTCTCCCGATTTGCTCCCAATGTGCTCATCCTTCTTTCTTCTTTGCTTGCCTTGAGGACAACTAGGTGCCTGCTTGGACGGCTAGGCGTCATGGTGCCTCTTAGGCGCTGTGGTCGCCAAGCCCGCTGTGACAACCATGGTTAGGACCAGGGAAAAAATAACCGGCCGATTACCGGCTACCGCCCAGGGTCCTGGAAGGAAAATACCGGCCGGTTTTTCCAGGGTTTGCGAATTCAAATTTCAAATTTCGATTTTCGGATAGTTTTTAATCGAATTCAAGTGAAATTCAACCAGATTTTTTTCCAGGAAAACCGGTAACCGACCGGTTACTGTTTCTGGCCAGCCACTGGGAAACAGCCCGGTACCGGTTATTTGTTCCTTGGTTAGGACCATTACCTGGTCAATAAAAATGGTTAGTTGGATGTGGGAATTTGTTAACATGCCGCAGAATCATTCTTTATTTGCATAATGACACCAAACACATTTTGATTCTGAGATTATTATCATACCACTAAACCATCGCATCTGATGCTACTGATTCTGCTGCTATATTTTTTGGTATCAACAGTGACTTCAGCTTTCTGGTGGGCTCTAAATAGAGTAATTATGAAGATGGGCATTGGGATGGGAGATGCATTCTTGCCCCAATCCTTATTTAACATGTATTAGGCAAACTTTGTAAAGCTTGGGAATTAGACCTATATATTTGCCATATTTTTAAGTAATCCTCTCAATACATATACGAAGGTTTTAATTATGTGGGGCTTGCTTTGGTTATTTCAGAAGCTTATCATATCATTTCTAATTTACTCTGGCATGTATGTAATGAGACTAGATTCCTCTGAAAATGTATGTCCTAAATTCGTAGTCAATTTGTCAGCTGATGGAAGCATCGTATGTAATATTTGCCAACCTTCATAATCCGATGTTGTACAGTTTTAATTTAATGTTTGATGTTTCAAAAGACCCTTGTCTTTAATCATGGTTCTGACCTTTGATGATCATTCTGCAGATTGAGGTTGAGCGCATTGACATTGGTGAACCTGAAAATCCAGGTCAGTGACCCCATATGTGCACTCTTTTCTTTGCTCTGTGTATTCTTGTACAAGTTGGCAAATAACTCATTTAGTTTTGTAGCCTGCTTTTCTATTAGAGGTTAATGAATGCATTTGCATGATTGTAGTTAAATCTGACAATTAGATTTCTGCAATCATGCTTTACTTGGTGTCATTTTACAGAGGTAGACTAATGCATGTGAGGTCCTAGTTAAATTTGAAACTTGTTATGGCCTTGCAATCTTGTTTTATTTGCTCTACTGTTCCTGAGGTGTTTATGGTATGAGAAAAAGGGCAATGACAGGTCCAAACAAATGTGCATAAGAAATTAGATAAGTACCATCAATTCAAAAAGCCATATTTGCACTTGCGAGATATAGAACTCAGATGTTGCTATCCTAGTTCCTTGGCTAGCTGTATCCTAGCTTATCTATTCATGATATTCCCTATATCTTTATATTGCCAGCTCAATTCTAGATCAAAAGGCTACCAAACATTACTGTTTCCAAAAATCTTCTTGTAAGATACTCCCGTTGTTACTCTGTCATTCTAGACTTCGATTTTTGTGTTATGGTGTGGGGCCACACAGCAAGAGGAAGGGCGCATGGCAGCAGCAAGGAAACTTGATATGTTTCCATATTGTTTGCTTCATTAATATATATATATATATATATATATATATATATATATATATATATATATATATTGTTTGGATCATTGGTGTCACCGCATCACCTAGGCGAAGACTAGGCATCCAGTCGGCGCCAAGCAGATGTCAGGACCACAAACCTCACTCGGCGTTGCTGCAACTTGCAGTCATCATTGTGCGCACAGTGCCTCACCTGTGATTCCTCCTTCCCACCGTGATCTATGTTGGAGGAAGGAGCCATCGTCCTCCCAAAGAAGATCGTGTCCCCGACGGTGAGTCGGGCTCAAGAAAAAACCGGCGTTACGCGCGTAACGCCGATAACGGATTTACGGTCGGTCCCGGAGAAAAAACCGCCGAAAAATTTTGAATTTGGATTTGAATCTTTCACTTGGTTGTTTCTTTGGATGCTTGCAAAGGAAATGTACTTTTGCAATTGCTGCTGTGAAACTCGTAATGTGAATGTGCAATGTTGGTTCTTGGATGCTTCGTGCTTCATTGACCTTATATGTTACTTCACAACCAAACTAAGAATTGAGCCCTGTTGCTTGGTTGAAAGGAATTTAACTTGGATTTACTCAATTAAAGCTTGAAATTGTATTCTAAAGCTTCTTGGTTAGAGTATATGCATACTATATACCTTCTTGAATCAGCTTAACTCATACAAGCTATAGTCATTGTTACAAAATATTATCTAGTTAGCATTGCTATTTATTAATTACCAAATTTCCTTTCATTTCCGGTTTTACTGGTTTTCCATCCGGTTTTTCCGTTATTGGCGATTCGGCCCAGAATAGCACGGAAAATTTTGAATTCAAATCATGCCTTGCAATTTTGGCGGTTTTTAGGTTCACGCGCCGGAACAGTTACAGCTCGAGCGGATTTTGCTCGGTAACGGTTTTTCTATCCCTGGTCGGGCTGCAATGGCGGTGGTTTGGAGAGGGTGAGGGCATCGTGTATGCAGAAGTGAGAGTGTGGGTAAGGACTGATGTGTGTCCGGGCGTGTAATGGTAGGTGGGGTTGGTGCGTTAAACATGGGATCTTTTGTGGTTGAGGAGCAAGTTATACCATTTTGGTTATATTTAAAATGCTATTTTAGGCAACTTATTTTATACAAGTTAACATAATATACCACCTATTTTTCCTTGGCGTCTAGTCTATCTAGAGGAGTTGCGGAGACCTCTATATAAAGAGGGAATTATAATCATTGGAAACAACCAAAGATGGAATGGAGAAAAGAGTCTCTAGTCCTCCCATTTTCTCTAGTTTCCCTTGTTTCTACCCTACTTTGAGGTCTTACTAGGAACACAAGAAATTTGGTATCGAGCCGATCACCATATCGTTTTGGTGTCGGGCAAGACAAGATCAAGTCATACTCGCCAAAATCATTTCGATTTGGAGGAGGTCGTGGCGTGGCAAGAGGCTATCATGCGAGATGACCACGGCACACTTCATGGCGCTAGAAGCAAGATGTGGCATCGATGCAAAGAATATTCACCTAGCAAGAAACAAGCCTTCGGGTGTCTTTGGATGACGTGTTCTGCACAAGCCCAACGACTTTATCGTGTCGGCTGCATCAGGTCTGGTTGCATTGTGGGGAGAAGTCTGCAATCGACCCACTGTGAACTGAGAAAGCTGAGAAGCACGATGAAATCTACTATGAAGTTCACCAAATCTCTAAGACGCTGTGTCACGGGTGGGTACTGTTCATGTGCGTGAACAGTACCATGGTTACTGTAGTGTCAGGATTAGGAAGGGATTACCTTCCCTAATAAGAATATATATTTCCTTAAATAGTTGATTAGTTTCCTTGTATAAGGATTAAGTAATTAGGAAGGTCATCTATTAGTTAGGAAGGTCATCGTTTAGATTGATTTTATCTATAATTGTTAGAAGATCCCTCTATATAATGAGGTCTATTGTAATCGTTGACATTAAGCAATAAGAATACAATAGTTTAAGTCCCAATCCCCTTCGCCTCCCCAATCTATAGTCTTCCCTCTCCCCTAGCAGCCGACGCCACTCGGCTATCCTCTCGGTGATGTTTACCCCTATGATCTAAAGATCATAACAACTTGGTATTAGAGCCAACATCATGGTTTTTGCTGCCGAGAATTTCAAGGCCATGAGGGCCACCCTTAACGAGATGAGTGCCAGCGTAGACGACATGAAAGCTATTTTGGTAGACATGACGTCTATGGTGGTCAAGCTGATGGAAAAAGAGAAGAAGAATGCACGGGCAGCAACTACTGCGAGATCTGCGCCACCGGAGGCGTCTCTGAGTTTGCGGTGACTTCGCGATCATCGACTTCACGTCCGTGGTTGCACCAATGGTGCCTCGCCGAGAAGAAGGCCGTTGTCCAACGCATCGTCTTCTCCACGCGATCGGCCGACATCTATTAGGCGTTGCGGACCATCTTCCATGCAATATTCCGCCGACGCTGCGACCTCTCGTCAACATGGGGTCTCCTAGAGCTTCAACTATGGCCGTCACCACAGCTCAAGAATGAGCTGTCGCGAAAGGAGGGAGTAGTGTCATGGGTTGGGTACTGTTCATGTGTGTGAACAGTACCACGGTTACTGTAGTGCCGGGATTAGGAAGGGATTACCTTCCCTAACAAGAATATCTATTTTCTTAAATAGTTGATTAGTTTTCTTGTATAAGGATTAAGTAATTGGAAATGTTATCTATTAGTTAGGTAGATTATCTATTAGCTAGGAAGGTCATCTATTAGTTAGGAAGGTCATCATTTAGATTGATTTTATCCATAATTGTTAGAAGATCCTTTTATATAATGAGGTCTATTGTAATCGTTAACATTAAGCAATGAGAATACAATAGTCTAAGTCACAATCCCTTTCATCTCTCCAATCTATAGTTTTCCCTCTCCCCTAGCAGCCGATACCACCCGGCTATCCTCTCGGTGATGTTTACATCTATGATCTAAAGATCATAACACGCTGCTTCCACAAACGCCAGACTATCTTCTAGGTGGCTCGATGGAATATCAAGGCAGGGAGATGCCTTGAAGATGACCAACATGACGCTAACTCTGAGTATCATTGTGGCTACAACCCTGTTATTACCATGCGACCACCTAGGGTTTCAACCTTGGCCAACACCTCAACGAAGGGGCTTGTCACCCCTTCATTACGGCTCAAGGACTTGTTTCACTGGGAGGGGTGTAAATTTTATGGCGTGGAGCTAGGCTTGCGTGGGAAGAGGAAGGGCACATGGTAGCTTCAAGGAAATTTGCGTTTCCATATTGTTGGCTTGATTAGCTTTGATTTCTATTAATTTCCATATTGTTAGGTTTCATAAAAGTTAATTTTCATTAGTTGTTCGGAGTCCTATATAATGAAGGGGAATTATAGTCATTGGAAGCAAGAAAAGATGAAATAGAGTCCTTCCCTATTATTTGCTAGTCTCCCCCTATTCTACCCTGCCTTGTGGGCCTTACACAAACACAATATATTTGGTATTAGACATGACTACCATGTCTTTCGGTGTCAGGTAAGACAAGATCGAAGCCATGCTCGCCAAAATCATTTCTGATCTGGAGGAGGTGATGGCAGGAGGCTTATCTTGAGATGATCGTGGTATGCCTTACGGCTAGGCTGTAAGAAAAGCTCGAGCTCGACTCGCTCTAGGCTCGGGTCGAGCTAGCTCGAGCCGAGCTCGAGTTTGGACCTAAGCTCGCGAGCCTGACAAGCTCTAGCTCGAATAGTGTGGTTAAGGCTCGACTTACACCTTCCCAATTTCCCTCACACGTTCCTTCCAATGTTAAAGTCTAGATGTCAAGCTTTTTCGAGTAGAGCTCGAGCTTTGGCCGAGCTTTTGTAGAAGATAGTGTGTTAAAGTGTAGCTGTCCAGTTTTTCCAAGCCGAGCTCGAGATTTTGTACAAGGTATTACGTTTAAGTGTAATTGCCGAGCTTTTTCAAGCCGAGCTTGAGCCTGGAGCCAGGCTCAAACCTCAACCTAGGCTTGCTCGATCTCGGCTCATTTACAGCCCTACTCACGTCACTAGAGGCAAGGTGTGGCCTTAATACAAAAGAAGATTCATCTGGCAAGAACTCTGTTCTGTCAACGATCGTTCGCAACAATGAGCACATGGCCTTCTCTATGGGGATGTTGGATGATGTAGTTGTGCACAAGCCCAACAACTTGATTGAGTTGGCCATACCGGCATTGGTCTTGCCGCAATGCAAGAAGGCTGCGATCGACCCACCCAAACTGAGAAGCGCGATGGAGTATACTACGAAGTTGGACATATCTCTAAGGAGCTGCTTGCACAAACACCAGTTGCAGAGGCTGTCTTCTTGGTGCTCAATGGAATATCAAGCCAGGGAGATGCATTCAAGATGACCAACATGACGCTAGCCTTGAGTATCATCATGGCTGCAACCTGGTTACTTCCACACGACCAACCTTGGCCGCCACCCCACCGAAGGAGTTTGTCCTACATTACAGCTCGAGAGTAGTTGTTTCACTAGGAGGGGTGTCATGTTATGGCGTGGAGCCAGGCGTGCGTGGGGAGATAAAGGGCAAATGATAGCAGCATGGAAACTTGATAGTTTCCATATTGTTGGATTGATTATGTTTTGCTAAAAGTTAATTTCCATTAGTTGTTTGTAGTCCCTCCCAAATTTTCTCTACCCTCCCCTTTCTACTTGGCCTTTGAGCTAGTACCAAACTACCAATAACACAACATTAGGTCACCAAATACATGTCATTCTACAATTCATAGGCATATTTAAGCATTTTTCTGCACCATATCATTCCTTCAATACTAGTTTACTTTTCCAAGAAAAAAGGCAACAGCTTAGAGATGGAAGCGTAGTAAAAATTGTCGTTTTATAGGAGTATTAAATAAGGTTATCACGGTGATTCTTCTCCATACCTTACTTCCCATGCTAGAAGCAAGATTGTCATATATTAAAAATGGAGGGAGTAATGTGAAAGACAATTTTCTAAAAAAATTGCTAAAGATTACCGTGTTGTCTACTATATGCTTAATTTTGATTTCTCAGACGAGATTTATGATTTATGCTCATTTGCTCCCTTCCCCATTGCAGCACCAAGAAACAACAACAGGAGCTCTACATATCAGGCAGTTACCACAAACCCATTTTCCGTTTCACCTGATCCAAATGATCAAGAGGAGAACCTAGACATACTTGGTGATGACGACAATTGCTCACCAAATAATATGGCCTCAGGACAAGGGACATCTGTTCGGGGTTTTGACATCAACTTACCAAATCAGCTGGACATGGATGATGAAATAGCTGATGTAGATGTAAATGACGAAGCTGATGAGGGACCCAATGCAGCTGAGGCGCTGCGAGCTCAAGTCAATGCAGAAGGGCAGCAGGAGGAGCAGGACACGTCTAGCTCTAGCGGGAGCAGCAGCAGTAGCAGCAGCAGTGGTAGTGGGAGCGGAAGTGGGAGCAGCAGCAGTGGCAGTGATGGCAGTGATGGTGATTCAGCCAGCTCCGGTGGTGATGTTGATATATGAGTTTGGTGTGCAGAGTTTTCTTTCTGTGTATGCCAAGCTTCACAATTTTACACCATTAGTAAAAGGAGGTGTGAGCTCTCTATGTTTGACTAATACTGCACGAGTAACTAAATCGAATTACCGCTGTTATGAACTATTTGTTTGTTCCCTCCATGACTAGGTAGGTCTGTTTTATGTTTCTTAGACCTGGCCTGGAGCATAGAATTTGTAAGCAGATATTTGCACGTATCACGTATGTGGATTGTGGATACATGATGTTGTTTGTCAATCTGAAAATTAATACTAACTCTTCCAAGGGAGATGTGAAAAAGGAGGAAAAATAACTATAGATGTCAAGGGGAACATGATAGAATTTTATTTTCCCATATTTATTTGGGAGATATTTCCTCTTATTTCGAAGTACCGGACTGTATTTATGCTGATAGTCTAATATACAATGCTTGTACCATATTTTGTGGTCTATGTTCGATGGAAATACTTCCCTGCTTTCTTCGATCATACCAATCTTTGCTTTGCTGAGCAAGTTGCTGTAACTATTTTGACAACTCACTGACTAAGCAATCATGCTATACCACCTACACAGCTACACTTGCCCATTCCTATTTGTGCGCATGTCGTGTGGATCCTGACATACATCAATTGCTACATAGGCCTCTTAGCGAAAATCGTCGGGATCCTCCGCTGTTTTACCTTCGCTAGTCTATTTGAGCTCCATCACTTATCATCGTAGGGGAGAGGTCATACAACTCCGCAATTGTGGAGGACATTTGCCATAAATGTACTTGTAGAGAGAAATCGAACTCAGGCTAACTTCTAGGGGCTATGAAGATACTGCTAGTGCCTATCTTTAAATTTGGAGAAGGCTTGCTGTAGCTCGAGTCGATTGTTGCAAATATGATACGAAATTTTATGAATAGCTATGGCCGCTTTGCGAATTGTGTGATACGCCACAAGTTCATATGCATTTACATCATAGCTTTGAATGTGTCGGGGGAGAGTATCTGCTGCATCCCTCGTTACGGTGCAATTCTTTATACATCCCAGGTCTATTTTTTTTTTTTTTTTTAAAAAAAACTTTTAGATGCATTGACGGATCTGGGCCTCGGGCCGCCGGGTAATGGCCCGAGGCCTAGCACAAAATTACTTTTAGTATTACTGTTTCTTGTCTATAGGAATTTATTCTCTCATGCAGTTTCATTGAGTGGCTGAGGCCAAAGACAAAGCAGCTACGCCTGTTTAGACGTAGAATGCACGAAAATAACACACCCGTGAAGAGAGATGCACCATATATTTCCTATGTGTGAGGGTTTGTTCTGTCCTAGTTTCACGTGACATGCGCTAGACCGCGGTATCAATACATCTCTGTTAGAATTGGGCTAATAAGTGTAAGGATCTATTCATTTTTGAAATTCCAAAATATGCATGGTTTAATCCAATATTGCCTAGCCAAGTAATAGAAGAACAATTTATAAGGTGAAATTCTTGCCACCCCTTGATATACGTGACACATGACATGGGGTGACATGATGAGGACTATAACTAAAGTCACACACAACATATGCGTGTATATTCGCGTGACATCTTTTAGACTGGTCTAACCTGTGGTCCAAATAATGTGGTTGAACCCATAAACTAGTGTGGTCAAAATAATGTGGTTGAAGCTATAGACCAGTGTAGTTGAAACATAGTGGTCGAAAAATACTGGTCGGATCCATAGACCAGTGTGGTTGAAAAATAGTGGTTGGATCTATAGATCAGTGCGGTCAAAATAATATGGTCAAAATTGTAGACTAGTATGTAATCAGGAACTGATAAACACTGCTTAATTACCATTAACTGGTTTTGAATTAGTAGTTACCAATGGTTTAATATGTGTTTTATTATGTGGTTACTAGAGAGTAATTGTCTTGACCTTAAAAAAAATCTGTAGACCTAAAATCGATTGATTCATTTCTTTTTTCTTCTTTTTCCTCTCTGTTCTACTATGCTGAAGGGCTGTGTTGTCGAACCAAGCCGCCCCTTCTCCTCGGCGTGCACGGGGAAGGAGGGTGAGCGGGTATCTCCATCTGTAAGGGCGACAATAAGGTTTTTGGGCAGTGCATCTGCGCGACCGCTCGTTGTGCTGCTTCATCTACGTTTTGCATTACTTCGAATCTACGCTGCTTCTTGTTCTTCATCACGCCTAACTGTAAGTTGGTTGTGCAACCAAACTATTCTGCTATAATTCTATTATTGCATATGTTTAGAAGTTCAATAACTTACTTATTGTTAATATTGTTTTATGCATCTCTAGTTTTACGTGATATTTTTCTCATAATAAAATTTAGAATTAAAATATTATCCCTGTTTATAACAATATCTGCACCGGCCATCGCTGAACAATCCAATCACAACATGGCAGGCATGCAATACCGGCGTACCGCCCCATCCTAAATAGACTTGGCTGTCTCTCTCTCTCGAAAAAAAAGACTTGGCTGGCGTGAGGCAACCAACTACAGCATGCTACCCGCCTACTTGCATCAACTGGTCGTCAGTGACGAGGGAACTGCTACGTACGCGTACGGGCGAACGGATCAAATGAGCGTGAATTGAGTAGGAGACGCAGCGATAAGTGGCACCGAGCAAGCGGAAGTTAGAAGATGGGGCTCGTCGCTCAGTGACTCAAAACATGATAAGCTCGCACGCAGGTGCTTCCCATGCACACATCATTGCTGTAATCTGTACTGTACACATCTTTTTCAGGAGGGAAAGGAGATGCTTTATTTCCAGCCAACTACTGCTTGCTCACAGTATATTACTGTGCATACATCCTACACTGAATTCCTCTAGGGCTAGGAGTGGCTGGTTTCTTGGGCGGCGTCGCTGTTAAGGTTTAATCACGGTGATCTGTCCGTCCTGTCTAATTAAGCAGCTGGCCGGTGAGGCGCAGTCAGCCAGCCAGTCCGCAAAACGAACGCCACAGGTTATGCGAGCTGTCAAAACGAGGGATGGCCTCCTCGCCTCCATTATCGGTGCCAGGAAGTCACTCGTCTCTCTCTCTCTCTCTCTCTCTCTCTCTCTCTAAATCACACTCTCCATCTAGCCTTAACCACCGAAAGGGACGTCGCTATTGCCAGATTGACGTGCTAATCTAGAATGGAAATGGTCACAACGTCTTATCCTGTCGTGCGACGGTGCCAACGTTGGGCCCGCCGTTTTCCTCAGATCGTAATGATGGTCACCACGACACGGTTGCGAAGGAAGAGGGCGCGGCACAAGGCGCGCACACGTGTCGCGCGAGCCTGGGTGACGATATTTTGGCCGTCTATATGTATGTACACATGGGTGGGAGCTTCTGGTCGATCGTAAAATTATTTGAGTCGGCGTGCGTCAACTTTTTGGGACGTTTCGGGCAACCGACGTGCCCCGCCGTGCTGCAACGACGCGAATTTCGGACGATCTCGTATTGGACCCCGCGAGGAGCTTCAGCGAATTGCTTTTGGGCACACTGTCAAGACGTGTGCTAGCGCGTGTAAACATTTGTGAGATTCAAAAGTCAAGTTGTGAGAGATACGCAAGTGTGATTTCTAACTAAGGCGATGATTACGCAGTGACGATGTACTGCTTGGTCTAGCTCCTTCGGCAAGAGACTTGCCCGCGACGAATTAATTATACGGTAAAGCTCGTCGAAGTTCTACAGTATTATATTTTACCGGAGGCTGCTTGGTCTAGCTCTTTCAGCAAGAGACTTACCCGCGACAAATTAAAACGGTGAAGCTCGTCAAAGTTCTCTAATATTATAGTTTACCGGAGGGTTTTCATCGATGACTGAATTATATACATCTCCCTCAAAGGGTAGCGATCAATCCTCCAACACTTATCTTTCAATGTTGATGTGAAAACTATTTTATGCTTCTTAATTATTCAACGGGTTAGATCAAACCACCTATTTACTACAACGTGGCAAGCGCGGTTAGCATACATCATGATTTGGTATTCTTAATTGCATATATCACCACGTGCCGAAATTGCTTTCAACATTAGATCTCTCTAATGTTTGGCGTAACACGAAGAATTGATCAGCACATGCAGAAACACCGCGACGGATTCAACCAGCGAGCTTTGGTTTATAACACAATATTTATATATATATATATATATATATATATATATATATATATATATATATATATATATATATATAAACAAGATAGTAAAGTAAGAACCAGAGATAAACAGTGTTTTTAAAGGCAATACGGCCAGAATGGCCTGGAACTCTAGCATTAACCGGTGAATACAAAAGGTTGGTACATCTACCACCATTTTAGAAAAATCATGGGAAAAAAAAATCAAAATTACAAGGTAGACCCTTAGATTCTTCTAATTGAAGGAGGATGACGGTGACCTCAAGGCTTCATTTACGCCAGATGTAGTTGGTGTGTGGCGTTGACGACACAACGACCGTCGAGCAACTAGCTACCAACAATGCGAAGGGCATTGATTCCTTGCCTAGACCTGATGATGTGTGGTGTCGACACAACCGGTCCGCCTGGCGGCCAACATCGAATTTGAGGGCCTCGAATGTGGAGGTTGAAGGAGAGTTGTGGCCGGAGTTGATCTCCCTCGACGAAGATGATCGCCGCATCTGAATCCTACCAAGGCAAACAAAGACTGATTTGGTCGAGGGTTGGTGGAGAGTAGAGGAGAAAGAAGGGCACTAGATCCAAAGCACCTAGATGGAGAAGCGCTCGCCTAGCCTTGTAGATCCGAAAGGTAAGAGGCGAAAGTGGCTAGAGGAGGAAGGGGCGGAGGTTCCTAGGCGAG
The DNA here is from genome assembly GCA_036346255.1 of Ampelocalamus luodianensis. Taxonomy (NCBI): domain Eukaryota; kingdom Viridiplantae; phylum Streptophyta; class Magnoliopsida; order Poales; family Poaceae; genus Ampelocalamus; species Ampelocalamus luodianensis. Next base: position 57,476,608 of record CM070617.1, on the reverse strand, counting down.
AGCTCCCAACTAGTTAGTCGTAAAGATTGACAGGGTTAAAGCAACAAAATCTGAAGAGAGCATTTGGCGAAGATAACAAGCTATTCAGAACTACATAAATAGAGACCGATAAAAAAAAGTAGTAGAGTACACTATGGCTCCTTAAACTTGTCCAGTTGGGTTACTTATGTCCTCTATCTATGGAACTGCACAATCAGGTATCTAAACTTGTTTAAGTGTATCACTAGAGATCCCAAAAAGGGTTTGATGGGTTTGACAACCGATGTGAACGCTTGACCCATGCCAGCATGGCAGAGTCGTTGGCAGCATCACGCCTGCATGGCCACTGGGTCGCGCGCCAGACAGGAAGTTAATTCTATCCTCCATGGAGTGCGAGGTCGAGCGGCGCAACCGCGAGACCGAGCTCCTCGTGCTCGCCCACCTCCTCGTGTCGTGCATGGCTAGGCAACTCCTGATAAGTAGTGGCGATCATACATTTACTTCCTAGAAAGGGATGTAGAAAACAGAGTACATGGGAAGAGCAGCAGGCAAATGAGTAATCCGCAGACTGGGAGGAGGATAGATCAATCAACTTGCAGCGTATGGACACCGTTGCACAGCTCACAACCACAAGCAGATGACCCGTTGGAAAGGTCAGGATGCAATTTGCGAGTGATAGGTGTTCAGCATCATATCAGTTATTGGTTACTTTCCTTATACACATGTCATGAAATGTTCAACGTAACCATATGGTTACATTTGAATCATCCTAACAACAGTGGAAATTTGATAGTAACAGCATGACTGGCATTCATGACTGGTTCAACCCTGTCATTCTCTCGCAGCCGTGCGATCAAACTGCAATACGAGGATTGGTATAGTTTAGTGCAGAAAGAACGATTTATGGGCAGTGCTAATACGAACCATCTTACCATTCCTTAACATTTCCTGTGCTAGTAAAATGAAAAGAAATACTTTTCTCGAGAGGACTGAAAGAAAGAAATATACTTACTAATAATGTATCGACCACACCTTGTGAATTGTGATGTTTTTTTTCCTTCGTTTTTTCTCTTCTATATTGATTAAATAAGCTTTAAAGTTCAAACAGACCATTATTGTCCAGCACAAAAATAGACCATTATCAACAATGTTCATAAATTAAAATCGCGACAATCAACTAACCACACAAATACAAAATCTGTCCACAAATTAACATGAAAAGAGATGGCCACTGATACTTATTTTGGATAGCTTTATAGCATTTAGGATGCATATTAGTGTACATTTTCCCATTTGGTACAAAATTTCACCATTTTAATCTAGGCGTAAATTCATTTTAAAATAAAATATTGGGATTACAGATAAAATTGCATCAAATAAACATACAAAATTATCTAAAAATTATCATACAAAAAAGATAAGTTAGTAAGAGAAATATGCAGAGCCATAATTTTCAAGTGTTATAGCTGTGGGCCATAACACAGAATTATGAACCAACAAATTAAATGCACTTGCAATAACTCAAGGAGTACATGAGTAAACTGACACCACAAATAGAAGCTATCCAGATTCATCAAATCCGATACTCAATGCATACGAAAGAGATAAATCATTACTAATTCATGATTGACAGTACGTCTAAAAAGAATTCATGATTGCTAATCTTGCTCTGATTGCCTAATTTTGTTGACTTCAATTACCACCTTTAGCTTTTGCAGTTGGGTTGGGGAAGAATATAGCTAGACAAGTACAGAAGTACTTCCTCCATGAAGGTTCTAATGCCTTGTTTTACAAATACTAAGGCTATAATGCCTTGTTGTCTTACAAATCGGTATATGAAGTGCCAATAGCTAAATGTATATTGCCATGTAGAAAAATAAGTAATATACTAGCATAGTGCAAAATTTCAATTTCAAACTTAATTGGTGATAAAAATAAGTAAGAGAAATTTTCAACAAATCTAAACGAAAACGATAAAAAAGGAGAATGTGATTGCAAAGCGATAAGGGTATAAAGTGGGATGGGTGTGCAAAGTGATTGCAGAAGAACAAGCCCAGGCAAAGAAAACTACGTGTTGTTTGGTTTGCTTCCAATAGTTGCCAATGTTTGCCTTACCAAAGTTTGGTCATGTTGACCGAATTTGGCAGGTATTTGATTTGCTACCAAACTTTGGCAAAATTCCCTTATCTCTTAGCTCTCTAGTTCATTTTCTTGCTAATCTTTAGCTAAAACATTGGTAGTCAATTTGGTGGCCAAATTTTGGTAAAGCTTGGTAGTGTAAATTTGTCTTCAAACCAAATAGCCCCTAGGCCTCCATACTCATACCCCAAAAACCAAAGAAATCATCAAACTACAGACTCTTTTTCCTCTCCAGAAGAAAGGGCTGGCTGTGATGGATTCTTGTCTCGTGTTGAACAACCATCAATAATTAAGCGGTCACCTGTCTAAGCACAGTACTTCACTTTGCAAGAGAAACTTTGGACGAATATTGGAATCAGCCTGGACTTGCTTTAGCTAGGAGATAGAAACCAGGCATAACTTTTAGGATGCTGCAATGAACAAGATCAGGTGGAAACCAATCATGCGGTATCTTCGACGCCTCCTTGTAACTCCAAATTAAACCAAATGCAACCATATGTTAGGGAAAGTATATCATTATGCATGTATTAAGCGGGCCTAAAGTCGTAACGAACTCGAACGTAGAGTGACGTGAATTGACGATTCGAACCGTCCAATTGGTGCCAAATGTGACTGCATCTGTCCAATCTAAGTGTCTCATGGTAAAAGGGATGGCAATGCTTCCTCATGCCATAGAACATCTCAGGTAAAAGGATTCAAGAGTTCACATTTCTCTCATTTTATTGGGAGATCTTATTTGGTACTCTCTCCGTTTCAAAACAGATGTCCAACGGCTTTATGCATTCAAACCAAGTAGGCACAAAATCTAAGTGATACTCCATCCCAACGGTGGATCTAGAACAAAATCGATCCGGGTTCACCATACATATCAACACATATATATAGAGGCATTGAGCTTAAACTGTGGGGTGCACACACAGAGGCGGACTCAGGACAAAATTTTAGGTAGGGTGAGTCGCAAGCAGTCTCCTCTTTAACCTCCGATCGGCACTCGATGCTTAGACAGTCTCCTCCTTGCAGGTAGTGGGCCGCAACACGAGCTCGAAAGAGGATCCGCCCCAGCTTGGATGGATGGGCATGACCGGTGCCAACAACACGAGCTCGAGGCAGGAGGCAATGGTGGCCAATTCTAGTTTCTCGGTGTCGGGTGGGAGGGACATAAATATAAGGCTCATAGTTTGAAAGATTTTGTTGATAAATATAATGGTTGCATATAGATTTAATGAGGTTTTTCCTTCTATGTCTATCATATGCATTTATTCACTACTAATACAGTGTACAATATTAGTAACTGATTAATGCAATTAACAATGTAGGACATGCATGTAGACATGTAGTATTGCGAAGGATCGAGCTGAGCTGCCTCCCTAGCTAGCTAGCTTAATTGGAGCTAGCGGTCGATCTGATCGGTAGCTTGCGGCTAGTGAATGCGTTTTGGAATGATCAACATCAACACAATATGGTATATGCGTGCGTGAGCGATCAATGAATATCGTAATTAATTGTAGAAACAAGAAGCAACTAGCAAGCAAGGTCGGTCGGTCGGTCGATAATTCAACAAAGTTACCGATGGATGCATGTAATTGTCGTCGATGGCACACTGCGGCCGCTAGCTGCAAATTAAACGCAGATGGATGGATGGATGGATGGTCGAAGAAGAAGCACCAGCAGCTATCTCCTGCAACTCTGGGCCCGATGATACAGTGATGCACTCGCAATCGCAGACACCCGATGGAACGCAAGCCTCACAAACCACCACTCTCCAGCCGTCCATCACAGGGCACGCGCGGAAGCTGAGGCCTCGTGGTCTCCACCGGATTCTTCGTATTCCGTCTGAAGAACTGAAGAAGGAAGCAAACACACGTTCGAGTCCGAGTCAAGGTCGACCGGCACGGGCGTCTCTCTTCGACCTCGCACGAGCACCGCTGAGGAGCTCTGGCGTTGCCGAGCTGGCCCGAAGGGAGGGTCCGCCCCTGTGCACACATATGTACATATGTGTTTTTATGAAGTAAAACTCTGTCAGATCCTGCTCCATCCAATCACAAAAGAGTGACTTTTTAGATATCGACACGGTCTTCAAACCCTAACTTTGACAACTAAGTTTTATTGTAATATATTTATAAAACCTAAAAAAATTATAATGTTATGAAAGCACTTGTTGAGACAAATTTGAACATATTATTTTCACATGTACAATCTAAATATTAATCGAAATATCGATAACTAAAGTTTAAAAAGTTTGACAACACATATCCCAAAACGTCACTCTTTTGTGACCGGAGTGAGTAGCTAAATAAACTAGATGTATTTAAGTCACTCAACATATTTCACATAGGAAAATTGTAAGTTATACCCTCTTGATTTTTCTCGTCGGATGATTGTTTGAACTATTTTCAAACAACGAATCTAAAAAAACATGACAAATATTTTGAAACAGAGGGAGTACATTGCACATATGTGAATGCATCTAGGATTTTGTATATTGAAGTTGAAAAAAGGCAATTAGCAATGTAGCCTACCCCGTTACATAAATCTGCATTAGAAGGTACTAATTTTACTATATCCATTGCCATAAACTACTACTTTTACTATCTCCATCGAACTTCCAACGAGCCTTGGAATCTGAATGTCAGGATCCGAATATAAAAATCTGGACCCTCTGTGTATACTGTACTAGTCAAGGATCACGCTAGTACACACAATAGCAACATCGATGAACATCATTCCATACACGCGATTAAAAGGAATAAACGACTAAATTTGTTAAGTAAATAAGGGTTTTGACCTTATGGTGGAGCTTACACTTATTCAATCACGTAGGGCTTAAGCAAATAAAGAGAAATAGCAGCAGCAGAATGAAAAAGCAACTTCAGCAAAACCCATCACTGGCCACAGGCAACCGACTGGGAATAAGATCCAACGATCAGCCTCGTCGAAGAACTCCTCTTCCAGAGCAAAAGTTGACTCCTCCTATCCTTCCTCTTAATGATGATTATAGCAAGAGTAAGCACATCTAGTACTCAACAAGTTGTACTATATAATGCTATTATAGATGATAGCTTATTCAAAAAAAAATGGTTTCTATAGTTATTTTTGCGAAAAGCAATAATTGAAATTGCATATGAATAATAAATTAAAAGCATAAGTTAAAACAACAACAACAACAACAACAACAACAACAACAACAACAACAACAACAACAACAATAATAATAATAAGTAACAAGGTTTCCACAAAATTCACAAAGCTTAATTCAATTCTTTCACACAACTTCCCTTTCACATTGTTTTATAAAATCTACCATTTAGGTAAATCACCGAGCATGTCCATGACTGAGGATGCGGCTATTCGAATAGATTATTAACAATCTGTAGACAAGATATAACTTGTGTGGCCAACACCAATCATAACAAAATCTTTCAGAAACTTTATCTAGACAATTGACCCTCCCGATGTGCATACAGCTGGCACCAAACTTCATTTAGCTCGTTGGTCTGATACACACTGTTGAACACGTAAACGGCGAACCATTCATAGATGTGACCCATCAGTAAGAAAAAGTCCACACCTCCACCCATCACAAAGCACTTAACCTATTTATGAGTAGTTAATGTTAAGACTCCATAACTTACTAAGCTAGGTCTGTCCCATACTAGGCTTGTGGTAGTATGATATGTAGTTTTGAGCTCATATGGTACTATTTACAGCGCTAATAACAATTTTGGCCCTCTCCTGACGTCAATGCTAAACATGGCACGCTCCACCATGCCCCAGAGGGGCGGACTAGAGCTGGAAACAAGCCGAGCTGAGCCGGCTCGAGCCAAGCTCGTCCAAGCTCGGTCTGACATGCGACTTGGCTTGGCTCGGCTCATTTGGGCCACAAGTTCAAACCTGGGCTCAGCTCGGCTCGAACGTGAGCTCAAGCCAGCTCGCGAGCTCGTTCGAGCCAGAGGCACACCGCTCCTCCTCAGTCCTCAGGCTCGTGGCCTCCTGCTCCTCGCGCCACACGCCACTCCTCCTCAGGCGGTCAGGCCTGTGGCCTCCTCCAGCGCCGCGTCACCACCCAGAACGAGTGGGACGCTAAGATCCGAGCTAGACTAGGGCCGTCGCCGCATCGTCGAGGCCGAGCTGGACGAGGGCGGCCGCCACATCATCGAGGCCAAGCTAGACGAGGGCCGCTGTCGTGTCGAGGCCGAGCTGGACAAGGGCCGCCGTCGGGTCGAGGCCGAGCTGGACGAGGGCCGCCAACACGTCAAGACCGAGCTGGATGAGGCGCGTGCCAACCTCGAGGAGCAAAAGGGGATCGGGAGGGATTTGGGAGGAAGGGGAACGAGAGTTACGAGATGAGAGGATTGGGGAATGGGGATTCGTGGAATCGTGGGCCTCCTGAAGTCCTAGTTAAGGGCTCAAGGCCATAATCACAAGGGCTTCCTGGTCTTCGTGGGCTACACGAGCCAAATGGCTCGCCAAGCAGCTCGAGCTCGGCTCATTTTTTGCTAAGCTAAAACCTGAGCTTGGCTCGGCTTGAAAAAACACGAGCCCAAGCCTAGCTGGCTCAGCTCGTGACAAGCTCGAGTAGGCTTGCAAGCCTCGAGCTATTTTTTCAGCCCTAGGCCAAACTCCCCACCTCGTGTCACGTGTGAAATCTGGGCCCCTAGGGCACGAAGCAGGCTAAGTCTGACCCCTAGGGGCACAACAGAGGGCACTGACATGTCCTGGAGCCATGGAGGTGCGAGTGTCGTGCCAAGAGGCACGACAGTGACGAGAAGCGTTGAAAATCGAGTAAAAAATTATTTCTGACACTATTTGACACGATTTGAAACACTATTTAAAACTTTTAAAAATATATTTTTTCTTTGGATTTTTTATTCTTGTTTTTTTACCTTGCACTCACAGGTTCAAATGTATTATCACATGTACCATAAAAAAATTCCATAAAATCACGACGCAGCACAGCACACGCATCTTCAAACATAGGTGTCTATCGTCGCCATCGCCACCCTTCGTAGCCCTCGATGGCTAGATGAATCGATGGACAGTGTATATGAAATACTATTTGACGACACGGCGGCGGGCAGTAGTACACCGTCATCGAACGTGGTGGCCGGCAACAGTACACCGTGATTGGTCATGGTGGCGGGCAGTAGTACACCATTGCCGGTCGCGGCAGGTTGTCACGGTGTACTACTGCCTGCCGCCGTGTCATCAAATAGTATTTCACATGCATCGTCCATTAACTCACCGAGCCACCGAGGGCTGCAAAGGGTGACGATAGCGACAGTTGACACCAATGTTTGAAGCTACGTGTGTTGTGTTGCGCCGTGATTTCATGTGAAAAAATTTGCGGAATTTTTTCTGGTACATGTGATAATACATTTGAAGCTGCGAAAGTGAGGTAAAAAAACAAGAATAAAAATCGAAAGGAAAATTTTTAAATTTTTTTAAAATAGTGTCAAATAATTTTTTACTCGATTTTCAACACCTCCACTATCATGCCTCCCTGGCACGGCACTCGTGCCTTCGTGGCTCCAGGGCATGACAGTGGCCTCTACCATGCCCCTAGGGGTCGAACTCGGCTGGTCCGTGCCTCAAGGGCCCGAATTTCACATGTAACGTGCGGTGGGAAGTCCGACCCCTTAGGGCACGGTGGAGGGTGCCATTTTTACCATTGACGTCGGGAGAGGGCCAAGATTGCTATTAGCACTATGAATAGTGGCATATAAGATAAAAACTCATACGATATGGCTCAGTTCAATGATACACAAAGTTAAATCCTTAATTGACTAAGGTGAGACTTCCAAACTACACTAAGTCACAAAGATTCACATATCCTAAGAACAAAGCCCACCATGTCACATAGACCTTTCCACTCGCCTTAGTCTAATCTTTTCCCACCCTATTGATTAAGTGCAACACATACCATCAACAGGTGACAACATACAACACACAACTTTTTAAAAAGATGTTCCGTAATCATTTAGCCAAATATGAGGTTAACAATTCAAAATGATATCAATGACCCGTTGCAAGGCTAAGCATACTAATCGTATCTAACCAACCTATGTTGGTGTTATGATAATACCTACTAGTAATTTAACCAAGCTAGGGTAACAAATGATCATGGCAATACAATTCACAAGGGAGACATAGGCAAGTGGGTTGCATAACTAATCCCAAAATAATAAAGCATTTGATAATTGAATTAGCAATGCAATAATTTGAATCAAAGTAGTTTTGTAAAACTGGATGCAATATGATCAAAGTACAACTTGTCTCGGTACAACTCTTGCTTTTGGCCTTGGTCTTGATCTTGAGCAAATCCCCCTTCCTCGAATGCTCCCGAAGTATCGACGTCTAACACAACAAGAGAGAAGAAACACAAATAAATACAAAATAGAGATTAAAAAAACTCAAAAATTATAATAAAATAGGGAGAATTGGCTACAGGACATTGTAATTTGTCACGCAATGCCAATGGACATCCAAAAAATGTGGTTTCGCCAGAAGACACTGTAAAAATATATAATTTTGCCGTAGGACATCGAAGGCATTATTTTATCATTTTCGGGTTGAAGTGGAGAGAGAAAGACGGCAAAAAGTCCATTTTACCCTCATCTTCTTCCTTCGTTCCTATTCCCACTTGTCTTCTCTTCTCTCACCCAAACTAGCTTCTTCCCCAAATCCCCATCCCACCACGCCGCCTCCGCCAGTTGCCTCCCTTGCTTCCCATCCCGACGACGCCGCAGGCCTCCGCCACCCTCATCTCCGCCATTGCGCCGCCATCGCTCTCAATCCCCCTCCCTCCAATCCCTTCTCCACCGTGGAGCTCTAGCCATGCCGCACCTGCTCGGCCGCCGTCGTTCCGGCTAGCCAAGCACCTTCTTCCCGGACCGACGCGTCCACGCGTCCCTCACGACCACCATCAAAACCCCTCAAGACATTTTGGGTCTTAACCACCGAGTGCCGCGCTGCCTCCTTCTCCAAGTCCACCGCAACCGCCTCCACCATTGCGCGTTGATTCAAGAGCCCGGCTCGATTCCTTCCCTATGAGTGTCCCATGAACTCCTCAACCATCCCGACCACTCATTGGAGCTCTCTTTCTCCGCGATGCCGCCTCCACGTTGACGGCCTCGCCGCGTTGCACGCGCGTCGTCGGATCGCCTCGGTGCTTCTCGACCGCCGACCCTTCGACACGCTCGGTACCGGTCGGTGCTCGTGCTCCTTCCATTCTTCTTCCTTTTCCACTGCGCGCGCCGTTTCTCCTCCTCGGCCGGCCGCGCACTTAGTCGCTCGCCACCACAATCCACCTCCGCGGTACCACCACTGCCCATAGGACCACCATGCCGCCACGGTTCCATTTTCCCTAACCCCAGCCATTCATCGCCACCGCCCATTCCCTCGCCGGCGACAAGGCATGCTCGAGCTGCCTCTAGCCTTGCCCTGTTTCTGCCTGTACTCCTCTCTCTGTGTTTGTATGTCTCTGTGCGTGTGGTTTCTTGGGGGAGATGGAAAGAGCGTAGAGGCGACTCGGGCTGACCTTCTCGACCGTGGGCGATGCGGCGGCAGTGGAAGCGGGTTCGGTCGGAACTGAGGAAGAAGAAGCGCACGCAGCTCCTCGGTGGCGGTATCTCCAAATTAACCGAGGGGAAGGCCTCCTTGTGGTGTAGGTCTCGCCGTGATGCGGTCGGGGAGGGCCGGAGGTCGCCGGTGCAGCTGGAGCTGGGTTGAAAATGGCCGCCTCCCTACGCCTCCTCTGTTTTCTTTCACTGACCGCGGGCCCCACTCGTCATAGAGGGAAGAGGGAAGGGTATAAAGGTCATTTGGTAGTGTTTCTCTCTCCGGAACAATGAATAATAATATAATAATGGTATCAGTGTCCTACGTCAAAATTACAGCTTTTGGCAGTGCGTTTTAGCTAAACCACGTATTTTGGGTGTCCGTTGGCAAAGGTAGACAATGGACGATGCCCTGTAGCCAATTATCCCAATAAAATATTATAAGGTAGAGATCGATTTTAGATGAATTTAGAAACTTGAATGGGCTCAATCGGAGATCATATGTGAAAGAATGGGCTCTTTGAAGTTGATCGGGTGAGAAATTCAAGGAAAAAGAAAAAGGAGAGAGAAAATTGACATGAGGGACCCACTAGAAATTTTTTTGAAAAATAAAATAATTCCCAAAAATCGAATGAGTCACTGATAGGTGGGACCTATGGTCTATGTACCGGGTTCACGGCTCGGGTTCATAGTCTACGGTGGACTGGGTCTACAACATAGTGTTTCTGACAAGTGGTGGATGTTAGGGGCTCGGTGCACCGTGGACCGAGTCCACGTGGGATGGGATCTGGGCACATGCGTAGGTGGCAGCTGACTCAGCGGCGGGGTTGACGTGGCTGACACGCGGCGCTGAGGTGGCAACATGTGGATGACACATCGATGGCTGACACGACAAGATCAAACGGAGCGGGTTTGCAATGGCAACGATGAACAACGGTGACTAGCGGTGAATGGAAGGCACCTACAACATCATCGTGCCTCAGCGCTCACATCGACGGCTCGGATGGGACTGGATTTGCCGGCAAGGGGGTCAACGGAAAGAAAGGTAGGCGGCGGCGATGGTTCGGGTGAACGGCGCGAAGGCGACGAGGGCCTCCTACAGTGACTTGGAGATGCACAAACGGGTTCCTGCTGTCTGGGCGATGCTCACGGGTGGCACACGAGGACCGATGGTCGTCGTCGGTGACCAGGCGACGCGAGGTAGAGCGGCGGTGTGGACTCAACAGCGCTAGGCTGCTACGGGGTTTCTCCGACGAAGATAGGGCACACACGGGGTAGAACACGTCGGGTAGACAACGGCGGTGGAATCGAAGAAACATGGCGACGGCAGTACTAGGGCTTGAGCAACGAATACGACACAACGGCGACGGCTTAGGGCTCGAGGTCTTGGGGAAAAGGCGGCTAGGGCTTTCGACATGGATGTTGAGGGCTGAAATAGGCTAGGGCGACCGGGCGGTAGGGAGTGTCCACGTTTGATGCAGCGATGGAGTCCAGCTTGCGCACGGGACAGAGTCCTGCACAGAGATGGAGTCGGCCTAACAGGTGGGCCCCACCTAGCAATGACAGTGGTGAGGCACGGGGCAAACTGGGCTGAGCACGTGCGCGAATGGGCCATGGGTTGAATTCCGCCCACCGACCTTCCAGCTTTTAAATAGTTTTTTCTTTGTAGAAAATACCATAAAATATAAAATGTCAGGATAAATAGCAAATAAACTTGGAAAAAACTCCAAAAAAAATCTATAAAATATTTCCAAGCACAAGGAACCCAAATAAAATAGTTTTAACATTAATTGATGTTTGGATTATTCACATTAAATCCTTTTGTCTTCTCAAATTCCCAATTAAGCTTTTTTAAATTCAAATAAAATTAGTGAAATTTTCCAAAGGGCTGAACTACTTAAAAGGGATTTTGAAACTTCAAAAATTAGGATGTTACAGCGAAGCAATAACCAAACTACTAAACACAAAATTATTTTTTCTATACTCATAAGAAAATAGGAAACCAAATGGCAATTTTATCAATAACGGAAGCTACTGAAAACACAAATGTGTAACTGGAATCATATAAACAGAATATCAGGTACTACTTGATGCTACTCCCTCTGTTCTTTTTACTTGACATCTTAGAATCCGTGTCGTCAACCTTTATAAAGTTTAACCGTCAATAGATTTAAAACTATTTAGATTGACTATATGAAAATTATATCATTAGATTTATCGTTAAAAATAATTTCATAATTTTATTGATATATCTTAATGTAAAGTTATAAAAAAATAATAGTCAAAGTTACATCTTAGAGACCATAAAAAGTCAAAACGGTAAGTAAAAAAGAACGGAGGGGTAATAAAATTTGTGAACATGCATTTTGGCGCACCATGTTTACTATTATTTACCGTTTGGACCTGTTTGAAAGATTCAATAGGAATAGGAGTTTACTTTCCTACAAAATTTCTACGGAACTTATTATGTTATGTTCCACATGGCCCCTAGTTAGATTCGATTGCCGGAGGAAACTTAGCAGACAAGTAGCTTCTCTCTCTGAAGACATGTAGCTTCTCGACAACTTGAAGTTCATTTTTCTTAGGTTCTGCAAAAAGTTTCCTATTCAATTGAATAAAGGTTTAAATTGCAAAAGCAGCAAAAGTAGATACGAGTATAAAGTGGGACAGGTGTACAAAGCCATCGCAAAGGAGAACCTTGCATACGACTGAAAACTACGTACACCGTGATACAAACAAAAACAAAAACAAAAACAAAAACAAAAACGAAAACAAAAACGAAGCAATCACTGTACAGGTAAAGTGGTTTTCGCCGGAAAAAAGTGTTGGCCGTGACAGATCCAGCTCCCTTTGTGCCAAAACTATCAATCAAGAATTAAGCTATCATCACTTTATATATTGTACTACTTAAGTTTGGAAGTAGAACATGGATCAAGATTGGAATCTGGATTAGATTACTTTAGCTGGAGAGAGAAACCAGGTATATCTTTAAGAATGATCCAAGGAACATGATCCGAGGGAAAGCAATGCATTTCTCTTAAAGCCTTTTTCTTCGTTTTGCTTGATTGCAGGGTTGGAATGTCACACTCGGGACACCTTTGTGTTGTTGGAGCGGTTGCATTGGTTCTCCCCAAACAACTGGACCTCAGAAACTTACATGGATAACAATGTTTACACTGTTATTATCAAAAAGGAAAGTAGGTACATGGTTATAATCTCACACCTTATTCTATGTAAAATGTTTAATCTGATTGTCAATAATTCTTCCAATGTAAAAGAGGAGGACAAATTATAGTTTGGTGTTAACAAGCATAATATACTTCTGTGGTTTCTTGAGCCTCAGTCAGGCAGGGTGAAAACACCCTTGTTTTTTTTAAAAAAGCACTTCACATAAAGAGTTCGAAACTTTGCCCTTTACAAAGAAAATAAAATTGAAGTGAAAAAATGTGTGTTTTTAAGAATTGTCAATTTAAGATATGTAGTTTCGAAATAAAACCTCGTATACTTTTCCCTAAATTCAGTGCCTGCTGATGCGCTGCACAAATTCAGAAATACAAATGATAAACTAAAATACAAGTGAACATTTGGAAAAACTCGAACACTAGATTGATCCTGTGCATTCCCGATCGACCGAAACAAATATCTAATTTTCCCTAAAACGAAACAAAGTTTATGTATACAATTCAACCAGCCGCATGGACCAACCACCAGCCTATCAAGCAGGGCATGGGCCATTCTGGCAGCAGGATGTCTGCCCTACTCACCCATTTAATCCGAAAGCTCAGTGGTTTAATCGCTTTGTGTGACCCTGAAGCATCTATATGATTATATGAACTTGCAAAAAGCTGGCATCCATCCTAACCATTCAAAATTAGCCAGCGACTGAGATACCGAGATGCACCCTCTCCTTTTCTTTTCTCCATAGGTGAACTTCTCTCTATATATATGATCATTTCCTTCCCCCACAATTCTATACCCAAGAGCGCTTGGCCTCTCAATCCAAACTCCAAACAACAAGCACAAGCACACTACATAATAAGCTTTCTTGTTCCAAGCAAGAGTTGGTGTAGTATAACAAGATCATGGGCGTCTTCGATCACCTCTCTGATCTCTGCAGCATAACTCATACAAAGCAAGCCCTCAAGCTCAGGAAGAAGCGACCACTGCAGGTGAGGTTTGTGAAATTCTGACACGCATGTTCTTTTTTTCGTTTTCCTTTTGTTCTTGGAAACCACTTCAGTGCCAAGTTGCAGCCATGGGTCCATGGTGTTTGCTGATCTTGTGAAGAGATTTGTAGTTTGTAAACCTTTTGCTTTTTGTTAAAGTTTTTTGATGTGTGATTGACTGGACTGGACCCGCAGACGGTGAACATCAAGGTGAAGATGGACTGCGAGGGCTGCGAGAGGAGGGTGAAGAACGCCGTGAAATCGATGCGAGGTACGCAATACTCTAGCGATATCTCACGTAACAACAAGCGATCTTAACCGCTGATCGATCGTATATAAGTTTTCTTCTATGTTTTGGCTGTAAATCAAGTCGTTTTCTCCCCCTTTGGAATTAATGAAATGCTCTGTCTGGCGTCTGCACGTGTACAGGCGTGACGAGCGTCGCTGTGAACCCGAAGCAGAGCAAGTGCACGGTGACGGGGTACGTGGAGCCGAGAAAGGTGCTGGAGCGGGTGAAGAGCACGGGGAAGGTGGCGGAGATGTGGCCGTACGTGCCCTACAATCTCACCACCTACCCCTACGTCGGCGGCGCCTACGACAAGAAGGCGCCGTCGGGGTTCGTCCGCAGCGCGCCGCAGGCCATGGCCGACCCCAGCGCGCCGGAGGTCAAGTACATGAACATGTTCAGCGACGAGAACGTCAACGCCTGCACGGTCATGTGATGTGAGCCGCACCACCGGCGGCCAACCAGCCAGCCAGCCAGCCAGCGGCATGTTGTACGTAGGTAGACATAGAACCTGTAACTTCGTGAAGACAGGAAAGAAAAAAAAATGAGCATGTGTACTAAGTGAGGTGTATTATCTGTACTATTTCTAGCTAAAAAAATGAGCATGTGTACTAAGTGAGGTGTATTATATGTACTATTTCTAGCTATATATATGCGCCTGCGCGCACGCGCTTGTTTTGGGTATATAATTTCTTCCAAAAAAAGAAGAAAACTTTGCTCGGTTTGGAGTCTTGGTATGTATTCTGATTATGTTTGAAGAGAATACGTACGCGTGTTCTCTTTTTGCTTGGTTGAAGCACTCTATAATCTCAATCTCAATACATGTATAATCTGAGAGAATACGCCGCACCAGGATGCGTAAGCAAACATCCCCTGTCAATCTTGCGAGAAGAAAAGCAATAGTAATACCTTCTTACCGGATCCTCTTAATTATTGCTCCTATCTTTTGAACAAGGGCCATAGGAAAAGAAAAAGAAACTAAATGGCCTCCGGTTTAGTCATTTTGAGTTGATGATAGCACTACTTGTCCGAATACTCCATTCGGAACGATTTGACTTTGGTTGAGAAAACAGCAACAATATTACCATCACGCCGCACGGTTGTCCTGTAACATCATGGCAAGCACAAATATTGCCCCTCGTCACATTTCATCCAAGCATAGATAATTGTTTGAGCAGTATTTGGGCCCTGTTTGGTATGGTTGTAACTTTTCTGAAAAGCACTGTGTTGAAGGTGTTTAGTGTTTGACAACTTAACTTTTTAGTTAGACCAAATGACTATTCTGAGTTGAAAAATGTATGGAATGCATATAAGGCAAATGATGGCTTGTTTTTTGCTATTTAAAGAACATTATGAGTGGATTTGATTTAATTTTTTTGCACGTGACATACAAATATAAATCTAAGCATTAAACATACATTACTACACAAAGAGTCATCACAGACAGATCGGAGCCGTCATCACAGACGGGTTTTTGAACCGTCTGAATTTGTATGTCTGTCATAACATGCGGTTATCATAGACGGTTTTTGAGTCATCTGTGAAAAAACTATCACAGACGTTTCTGAACAAGAACCGTCTGTGATAGTCTATTTTCACAGACGGTTTTTTGAATCGTTTGAATTTGTATGTCTGTGATAACAACTTCTAAACAAGAACCGTGTGTGATAGTTTTTCTATTACAAAAAAAAAATCGCAGCGCGCTCACCGACTCAACACAGTCTCACCATGTCAAGAATAGCAGCAACAGCTCAGCAGCAACAGCTTCCAAGAACAACTCCTCACACAACCAACAGAAACCAATTGTTAAAGCAGAACTAAAGGATCAAACCGCCGTTGCCACGGCCACCACCACCACGACCACAAGCACGACCACCACAAACACCAGTAACACTCCTCCGATGGCTGTGAAAGAGAAGGCAATGGTAGGGTCAGAAATGGAGAAAGGCGTAGATGATACCTCAGATACAGTAGATGATCACAATGATCTCATGCAGCATATGTTCAACAGAGCTATAGGCCGATGATCCCAGAGGCCAGCCACCAACGACGACTTCTTCGCCGACCTAGCCAAGTTGGAGTCGGACCCCATGAGCCTAATCTTCTCCAAGGTGCGTGACATGGAGAGCCTGCCTAGTGCGTGATATGTATGCAGGAAATCAGAGGAAAGCAAGGGAAGAAGGGAAAGAACCTGGAGAGAGGGTGAGGTGTCCATCTCTAGATGAGCTCAGCTTCCTCACCAACAGCGCGTAGCACTTGGCGTCGTCTCCTTCTCCAGCCACACCCTCTGCTCCCATTGATCATCACATATGTTATATAAGGACAGCCTCGAAATATTTTGCCTCCTGCTCACGGGTTCAAAATTTTTCAAACTCCCGCGCTGCGAATCACAGACGGTTTCATTACAGACGGTTCTTAATACGATCCGTCTGTGATTAGTATCTCATCACAGACGGTTTGTATTCAAAAACGTCTGTGACTTGATTTTATCATAGTTTGAAATTTTCCTTACTCTCTGATTTTACCATGGCTTGAAATGCCAATCCTTTGTCGCGGTAGGGTTTGGGCAGTCAATCCTCTGTCGCAGTAGGGTTTGGGCAGCCAATCCTCTGTCATGGTAGGATCCTTACCCTGTGATTTTACTATAGCTTGAATTTTTCTTACTCTCTGATTTTACCATGGCTTGAAATGTCAATCCTCTACCGTGCCCCTGCCAAGCCCTGCCGCGGCAAGCCGTCGCCCTGCCAAACCCTGCCATGGCAGCCAATGATCCTCTGCCGTGGCAAGTCGTCGGCCTGCCAAACCCTGCTGTGGCAGCCAATCCTCTGCCGTGGCAAGCCATCGCCCTACCAAACCCTGCAGTGGCATCCAATCCTCTGCCGCGGCAAGCCGTCACCCTGCCAAACCCTACTGTGGCAGCCAATCCATAGTAAAATCACAGAGTAAGAAAATTTCAAACCATGGTAAAATCACAAGAAAATTTCAAGCAATAGTATTTTACCGTGGTAAGCTATAGTAAAATCATAGAGTCATCACAGGCGGTTCTTATTAAGAACCGTTTGTGACGTTGCACTATCACAGTCGGTTTGTAAATAAAACCGTCTATGATAATTCACAAACGGTTCTTATAATAACCGTCTGTGATATCTACGATTATCACAGACAGTTCTTATCACAAACGGTTTTTAAATGGAACCGTCTGCGATACTTGACTGAGATTAGGTGGGGGAGAAAAGTGTGTCACCAACGGGTGAACACTTCGCTATACCGTATCAGCTAAAGGAGGTGCATCGTGGCATTTGCATACATGAGTATTATCTTGTTGAGAATGAGAATGAGAGTGATGAGACTTTTGATAACGCATGGATGGTTAATGAGCTTGTGTTGTTGCTATTATATCTAGTGCTTGATCAGTCGTGGACCCACCCTTGCTTATTTTGTTGCTTTAGGTGGTCATTGAAATGGCTAGCACACATGAACAATCGCACTTTCTTCACTCAAACGAATTAATTGGCCATGTGAATGTTTATTTTGGTGTGATCAATAATTCCTTCTAGGACTTGATAATTATTGATTAGGCTTAGGTGATGGTTATAAGTTGATTATTCATTCGATAGCTTGGTTTATCCTCTATTTGATTCCTATTCAATATTACCATTTTATTGTGGATCATTAAGCAGTGTGGATGTCTTATTTATTTAATATATTGCCCTATGGATGAGATTTTATTCTTCATATGCTTGCTGAAATTTAATGTAATAGGTTATTTAAATGAGTATTTGAGGTAATTTAATGTCATTTCGGACTCAGTGTTGGACCGGGGTAGTACACCAAATCCCCCTCATCTCCCGCGCATACCATTGACTAGACTGTCCATTCTATTTTTGATCAGTACATAATTCAGAAATTCAACTTTATGTACTGCAGTGGAAGTGTTCTGCTATAGCCTTTCAATCTAGCTATCCTAACACGTAGCTTCCATCTATCCAATCCAATCCAATGCAATCCAATCCAATCTATTGATGTCAATAAGAAACCACATGTCTAGATACCTTCAGTTTCTTCTAGAGTATAGATCTTGCCTTCTTTGAGCCTTTAATTTCCTTCAGAAATCAAGTGTGATAGTAACTAGTTCATTCGAGGCCACAACTCCAAGATCAGGTGTGCCAAATGTCAGGTGTATGCAGGCACCCACGCACATGATGGTGGAAACCACAAAGAAATGGACATAGACATGAAACGCCGCAAGTGACCACCACTTCTTATGATCTCCCATTCCCTTCCTTTTGTTTGAATGGTTGATATTAAGACAGGAGAAAGAGGGAAAGGACGAATGAAAAGTACCTCTTCCAAAAATGATTAATGTATTTTGTCTGGTAGCTGCTAGCTAGCTAGCCTACCGTGCAAAAGACTTATACTAGGTACTTCCATTTGCAATGCAACTGTGTGTATATATTCAAGTATGAGCTGATCTGCATCACCAGCTTATTAGTTTGCATCACCCGAAATGCAACCATTAACCGTTGAAACAGGCTTGCTTTGGCCTCTTATACATGTTTCCAAAATCACATTTGGAAATTGGACAAGAAGTTTTCCAAAATACGATATCTTCCGAGGAAAAAACCTCGGCTGGTAGCGAGGTTTCAATCCCTAAGCTCGCGCAGGCATCCTTACGCATGTTGGCTGTCCTAATGGGATCGGAGGAATGTAGGAAGGGGGAGGATATATACAACATTTGGAAGCCCTCCGAAACCAGCCACAGTGCAAATAACAAAACAAATCTCACAAACCACATGTATATAGTATATACAATTGTACAGTGACATGTGGGCACTCTCTCTACTCCAAATGTTGAACTAGACCGGTGAATGATGTCCATAGAACTTTTGTTCGTACGCATAGCAGCGCTAGTTCATTGGCCCAGGTAGCGAGTACTATCGGAAAAAGATAGGTCGCGCTAATGATTTTTGTTCTCTCCTAAAGAGGAGGTTATTAGATCTTGCACTCTCTCGTATGAGTGTTTAATTTCTTAATTTAGAGGAAAGATAAGCTTCTTTCTGGCTGGTTGTGTTACACTCAGGTGCACCCAGGAGCCAGGTTCGAAAACGAACCATCTGTGAAGTATCACAGACAGTTCCATTTAAAAACTGTCTATAATAGTTTCATATCATAGACGGTTCCAAAAGAACCGTCTGTGATGAAGCGTTTTGTATAGCCTGTTTTGTAGTAGTGATAATATATACATTCGTAATTGCTAAGTAGTAAATACAAAATGATGCATATATGTGGTCCTTGCTTTGATCCTTCACTTATTCCTTCGTATTAAATGAACCAAAAACACTACTATGTAGTTTGAACTATTGTCATGCTACAAAAGCCGTTGCAATAGCGTCACATGGGTCGGCCATATCAACACCATCCATAGTAGCCACAACATCATGTTCATTAAGGTTGTTTGAAATATCCCCATCACTATAATCTTCGTCTCTCTCTACACTAGCAAAATCTATATCAAGCAAAGCACTGTTTCGAATAAAATTATACAAAGTCATCGTTGCGACAATAATTTTATTTTGTTCTTCTTCATGGTAACTTAGCAAATTCAAAAGAATACGCCACTTCGTCTTACAAAATACCAAATATACGCTTAATGACATTTTCGAAAGGAAGAGTGATAAAAATTAAATACCTCTTTCAGTCCAACTGGTGTACCACTATTCTAGAATTCAGGTACATGATACATTTGGTTCTTGTAGAGAGCTAGATAACCTTTGCGGTCTGGTATAATCTGACAGCCATCCTCATGCTATGCACGGAAACAATGGGCATCACATATCTCTTAGTCCTGACCTTGTTTCGTTCACAATGGGTGTTTATTTCACAGTGAAAGTAGTTTAAAATGTCACGCCAGTAGCCTATGTTTGTCAATTCAAAACATGTGCGCTAGCTAGCACATCCGAAACCGATGACCATGGACAACATTTCTCTGAATGTCCGCAAGCGATTTAGGCAGGTATCAGATAATCCAACCAATCTTATAGCAACAAATATTCAGCAGTTTTTAGGTGACATGAATCAATCTTTACTTAATAAGATTCAGTAGAAGCTCCAAGCATTTAGATCCGTACATGGATGGTCACATAATTACACTTACGTAGCCTCAAATTCATAACACATGAACATATCACAAAAAATAGTACTACCTTCCACTGTCTAGGAGCACACGTTGCTTCGTTCCAATGAAAATTCGCACATAAGATGGCCAAAATGAAGCACAAAAATGCTGGATCTGAACGAATGAGAGGAAGTGATGGAGGATTACCTCACAGCGGTGGGAGCTAGCGCAGCCGGGGTGCCGATGACGAACGGAGAAGGTGCAGCGGTGCCATAGCCGGTGGAGGTCGAGGTGGCGCGGTCCGGGAGACGGGGGACAAGGAGGGTGGAACCAACAGTCGAAGGCCGATGGAGGCAGTTCGGGGGCGAAGGATGGAGGCAATGGTGTCAAGCGGAGGTGGCAGAGGGAGGCGGTCCGGCGCGGAGGACAGAGGTGGTCGAGACTGGGCAGGAGGCGGGGGAAACCGGGTAGGAGGCGACGGAGACCGGGGAGGAGGCGGATGGCGCACCAGAGGTCGCCGCCGATGGGCAGAGGCAGCACGGGGCGAACACACTCAGGGGCATTAACCCTAGCGCCGCCGCTCCGTCCATTCGTGTGGCATGCGAATGGGGAGAATGGGGTGAGAGAGAGGTAGGATTGGGTATTTATACCTAGTATGAGGGGTGTAATTTTCGTCAACTCAAGTAGCAAACATGGAACTCTAACTCGTAAAAGCCACGAAAAGCTATCCCAGGAAGGCTTCCGGCTTTTGGCTTCTCCACATGTGAGGCCGGCTATGGATTTTGGCTTCTCCCCACAAAAAGCTTGATGTTTGGAACGGTTTCCGACTTTTATGAAGCAAAAGCCAGTTGGAAAGCCGTCCCAAACGAGGCCTTCATGTGTGCTATAAAGCCAAAAATATATCTCACATGTACCGACTTAGGAAAAAGTTTACTAGTGAAACTAATTAAGCCCTCCTAGGCAAGACTAAAATTGAAGTACCAAGAACAAGGTTCAACAAACCGGATTTTGCAAATTTGCCGGAGCAAGGCGATAGCCGATAACCGTCTGATTACCGGTCTCTTCTTTTTCATTCTATTCCAGTTTGCTATTTCTTTCTTCTGTTCTTATATGTTAATATCTCAATGCACTGTGTTTCTTTGGTGTTCTATAAGCATTAACATCAAGATTATTTCATTAAAATTAATGTGAAAATACTTCTTTCTGAACAGTATGAAATCTACCAGTCGGTAACCTATTACCGCTGGTTTGTTTATCTTTTTGTTTTGCGGCGAGGTTTTGCCCTGATCAAGACAATTCTCTAGCATCGGAAGTAGTCGCAATCAGTGTAAAGTTTAAACCTTACAATTTTATTCGGGTGCTTATGCTCTGTATGTTCATCATGCATAAATGCGCTACGATCTGTCCATGGAGCCATAAAGGTCGGGACATACCACTAATTAATATACCGTACATGCCGATACTTTTTGCAACCTGCAATAATATGATACATGTCTCGTTTACGTTAAGATGTCACTCAAAAGGTTTAACAATCAAGACGACCATTCAGCATGTTTTTCTTTATGTCTGGCATTTTCACCCTCCGACCCATATTAAAGAAGAAGAAGCACTCTATCTCGCAAGACGCTCACGAGTAAGCACTCAAATCGTGACGGACTAGAAGACTAAAGCTTCCCTATGCTACTGTGCGCAGACCGTTGCACAGTCCTCTACTTTACCTTGCACAGTCCCTAGTGATGCCCAGGAGTCAAACTCCCGACCAGCCGCTCGCACAACCATGAGCTGGCCAAGTGATTGCATGTCAACTAAGGATATTTGTTGTTTAGTGGCTCTCACTCTGATAATCTATGTGCCATGGGAGGACATCGCAGCCGTCAGAAATAACTAAAACGGTCATGTGCGTCCCATGACAGTAATGTTTTGTGGCACAATAAGCACAAACTAATACCCGACACCATTTACATAATGCAAATAGAAGTCAATGTGACCAGCAATAGTCTTAAAAAATGTGAGTAGAAAATACACATCATTAGACACTATCCAGAAATCATACCTATCTGATGTCTCTTTTTATAGTCACACTTTTTAAAAATATTATTGTACTAATTTTCCCTTAAGAAAGTTGTCGAACACTCATTTTTTTCCTCGTAAAAGAAAAACACTCATTTTTGGGCCTTAAAGAGCTAGTTCCCTCTTCAAATCATCTGATCACTTTTTTGTTGATGTTTTTGAGCTAATTCTTCTTTAATTTTTTTTAACAGAGTAACTTGATTTCACGAATTTTAAGATAAAAATTTACATCATATTCAAATATTCTTTGTTTCGTGAGTTTAGTTTGGGTTTAAAATCTAAAATTCAGCTATTTAAAATTGTCGTTGTTGCATATTTGAGGAAACATTCTTGTTGACATATACTGTTCAATACTACAACAAATGACAACAGAGAATGTGGTTTTACCACATATACATGCACCTGCATGTACTATCGTGGTCGTCCATTGTGCTCCAAGATGTGTGCACTTTCTTCACCCTTCATTTTGTAAAAAAGCCCCTCGTTCATCTTTCCTCATCCTCCTCAGTCTTTCTCTCTCTTTTTCCACCATCTCTCTCTCAATCTCTCGATCTCTCATCTCTCCTTCGTCTATCTCCCTCTCTCCTCTCTCTCAGCCTCATCCGTTTGCACCTCCCTGTCGCCTCCGACCGCCGAATTTGACATCTCCCTCCCCTTTGCCGGCTGAAGAACTCAGATTCGACGTGGCGCTGGCATGGGCATGGCATCCTTCCATTATAAATTTTTATAACATATGCTAAAAAAATGTACAAAATTTTTGGAAAATGTTTGAATCCGAAGGAGAGATAGTGATATGGGGTGGCCCGATCTTGTGAAAACGATGATCACACAAACAACGGAGATAACTCGAAGATAGCACTACGGTCTGAAGTTGAAGCAATGTTACGTCAAGCACATGACCACAACAGCAGTAATTACAACACAACCCTCACGATGATCCAATCCACACTACCAGCATGGAAGCGAGCTCACGGAAAGGTTAACCATGACCGATCAGTCCAAGCAATCTCGAAGAAATCGCAAGAACAATAGAAGAGAGAACTCTCAATTTTATGGAGAAAAACCAAGCAAACATGCTATAGAATAATCTGAAAATAAACATGGTCACTCCTAAAGGGATGTGTACAAGGGCTTATATAGCCTTCCTAAGACTTAGAACAAAATTGGATTCCAATACGAACTAAAAAAGAAAAACCTAAGTTACAGTAGAGACTTTGTTTTGGATATGGCGACACACACATGTAAAATCTGGGGTTGACACTATATCCATTATGTGGGCATTAGAATAAGCTTTCCAACGAGTACTCACATGCCCAAAACGGACTTCATTTACGAAAGTTATGGACTTTTTAATGTGGTCCCCTCTTGAGTGCGATCAGTCTAATATGAATTGGATCTAATCCTTCTCATCGTCGGCTTCCTTGTTTGAACCGTCTTGAATTTGTGAGAGACATGTAAAAGGAAGCCTTATAAACCTTTGAAGAGTCGTGGAATAACATGAATTCAACCAAAGATACCATACAAGCCATGAAATCGTTAATTTTGTCAACTCTCACGCGTCATCCGGTCTACCTATGCAGCATGCATACCAATGGCCATAACCTTTTTATAGAAAGCTCCAAATCACGTGTCGTTTGATTCATTGGAAAATAGACTTAATAAGCTTTCCATGTAAATATATTGTATGCACTGGAACCTTCCGAGCAGGGGTGGAGCCACTATTGGGGCTAGTTGGGGCTCCAGCCCCAGTTTCGGTCGTCGAACCCCTAGCACCTCTCTTAGCACCGACGTAGATTTTTAGGCATGGAGGTGGTGTAGCATAGGCGTTCAGGCGGCTAAGGAAGAAGAAGGTCTTGTGGGCGTCTAGGTCGTGTGGTTTGGTGGGGCCGCGCTAGTTGGAGCTTGGAGGCCCAATTTGCAATTAGACTTAGCCTGCTGCCTCCTGCACTCGCACTCGAACGGTGGAACCTTGGATGGTGAGACGCAGAGGCAAAGAGAGAGAGAGAGAGAGAGAGAGGCGTGGTGCGGCAGCGGCTCGGTGGCTTGGCGAGGACGCAGGGAGCTGGATGGGCGACCTATTATGGGGCGCAGCAAGCTGTGAGGGCGTTGCAGCTACGGCGAGCGAGCAAGGAAGATGGCGCGACATGAGTGTGTGAGTGCTTGACTATCTTCTGAAGTCTTGAATTCTGATTTTTTTTTTGTCAATTGTAAGTTCGTAACTGGGTGTCTGTGTCAATGGACCGAATAGAGACAATAGCAAATTTGTTTGATTGATTCTTATTGACTTGTTCATAGATTTGCAAAAATGGACAAGCAAACATTGCACAAGTATTTCTCAAATAATGCAAGTACTAATAGTAACTTTGGAACAGATAAGAGCACAACACATGAGCACTAGCTCTATTTTTATCCTGGCTTCATCACTGCTTCTGAGTTGTTGCATATATCTTCATAAGCTTTGTCAACGGAAGTGCACGCCATCTTTCTTTAATGTGGTTGGGCTTCTAATGCTTCTTCCTTGTGGCGCCTTCCTCCCACACATCCCGGTTCCACACCATATGTTATCACATGGAACCGAAAGAACTCTTTTTGTGGTTTCAGAGCTGTCCTGAATTACTAGAACCAACAGCTCGTACAACACCAAGTGAGGATACTAATGCGTGAATAGTAGAATGTCCTCATCATAGAGAAAATCCGGAAATGTTTGAATCCAAAGGAGAGAGAGAAATATTTGAACAAAACCCTCGAATTCGAAAATGTAGGAGGTTTTTTTTTGTTGCAAAAATTACAATGGGAGGGAAGTGCATGAATCTCGAAGCACAACGGACGACCAGGATAGTGCATACAGATGCATATACATGTGGTATTGATTTTTCCTGACAGCATATGTCCAATGTTTCTTTTTTTCTTCCAAAATCCATATGATCAACTAGTAAGATACCTTGTACTCTTGTACATAGCCAAGGGTTCAAAATTTCTAATCTCGTCAAGAACACCACTCATTTGGCAACCGGATCCCCTTTAATTAAAAACGAGTAAATTTCGCAAAATTACATATAAATTGGCCAACAAACTATAAAAAAAACTGCACCTTTAAAGTTTTATTTCATAAAACTATATTCTTTGCATCAAATTTGATTAGAGAACAACACTACGACATCACAACTAGTGTTACAGCCTTACAGGACAAGCAAGCCTGCACGTCAGCCTCATCTCCGCGGTCTTCCCGTTTCTCCTTCTCGTTTGGTCATGCCACACAAGCTGACAAGCATAGACGGGACACTTGTATGGACGTACGTGGCATGCTTGACCCCTACCCTGCACGCATCGTAGGCCACGTGCCGGAGGGGGTTATCTTCTTCGGCTTGAAGCAGAGCAAGCATGGGCTTGCAAGAGTGTGATGCCTATGGTTTAGCCACGCGTTCGAGCACAGGCTGGCGTGAAGTGCTCGGTCAGCAGGGAGAAATGGAGGTAGGTGTGTGTGGCTGACCGATGTGCCCAACATGTCAGGTAGCAGGTGAGACGACGAAGTGTAATTCTTTGATCAAATTTGATGTAAAGAGTGTAGTTTTGTGAAATAAAATTTTAAAGGTGTAGTTTTTTTTTATATAGTTTAGCCAACACATGCGTAGCTTTGCGGATTTACTGTTAAAATGTCTTAGCATTTATTTTTTGAGCAAAAATCTTTGCATTTCTTGTAAATCTAGCGGTTTGTTTTCGAAAAAGTGTTTTTGACTTGGCCGTATTATTCTTGTGTGAGGCTGTCACATGGAACCCGTTTTCTTGTCCACTCTCTGTTCCACCGACCAGTAAACCCCTCACCCTCCCGGATAACGATTTTTAAATAATATTATTTTAAAAGATATTTACAAAAATAAATAATCGCTCCAAAAAATTACAAAAATATGGCGACATGAACCTATCGCCAGTTGAACTGGCGACATGAACCTATCGCTGTTGAATGAGGTATTTATCGTGAACCTCGCGCCACTGTCCTAGTTGAGGTATTTATCGCCGATTCAAGCGGCGATAAGCTCTGTCGCCATTGAAGCGGACGATAAATACCTCAGCCCTAGCCAATTTTGGATTTTGCCTATTCCACTTATGCAGTTTGTGATTTTCGTAAATTTTAAACGATACGAAATCATTAGACTCGCAATAACATTTTATCATCGTCGTATGTTGTTCTACTACGATAAATTTTTGGAGAATTTAGCGAGGATGTCCGAGGTATGAGCGATTCGTAAAGAGGAAGGTAAGTGATATTGCGATTCGTTCGGAATTCATGCACACCGATATTACAGAACTTGCAGCAGAACATTATAACACTTAATTGAAATGATAATTCAGAACATTGATAATAATATTTTTCTCGCCGTCGCGATGTCAACGTCTCCCATGTGGACTGCCTCTAGTCGGGGCACCGGATGAGGTCCCCGCGGTGACGTCCGGAATGCCGATGTCTCCTTGGTCCTGAGTATTTCGCGTGGGGCATGCCTTGAAGGTGTGCCCAGACTCTGTAACAGCCCAATTTTCAATTTCAGTAAAATTTAAAATTAAATTATTTTTGTGGTTTTTCTGGAGTTTCTAAAAAAATTTATAATTAAGTTAAGGCTAAAACAAATTTATTTACAAAACTAAAAAGCCAACATAAAGTTGGGAATAATTTTATTAAGTCCAGAAAGAATATGGGAATTTCTGTGAATTTTTCCATAATTTTTGGAAGTATTTTGCTATTTTCTAAAGCTATTATGAATTATCGAGATTTAAACAAATAGAAAAGCAAAGAAAATCCAGAAATGGCTTTGGGCGAAACCCATTGGCCTCGGCCCAAATCTCCGCGCATTGACCCACTGACCCGCTACGCGCCGCGCCTTCCTCTCATCCACCGTTGGATCTAAATCCAGCGGTGCGCCGAGAATCACTTACCGATTCGCACGATCTAATTTCCACCGTTGGATCAAATCCAGCGGCCGTACTAATCTCAACGTCTCGCTTCATTCCATCCGTTATCAACCGTCCGTCGAATCGGACGATTCCGAAGTCGTCGTCTTCCTCGCCTCTTCTTCCTCCTCACACCGCAACGATGCCGCGCGCCATTTCCGACGCGCGCGCAGCTCGCTAACGCCACCACGCACGCCCGACTTCCCGCGGCGTGCGCGCGAGACCGTGTCCACCTCCGCCACTTTTCCCCACCTTCTTCCTCTTCTCCACGGCGGTTCACCCACGTCTGCCGAAACCGCCGCCATGACCCCACCTCCACGCCGCGCTGAGCACCCGCCGCCTATAAAAGGCGACCTCAGTGCGCATTCCTCCACCGATCCCGGCCACCACCCACCGCCACGTCATCTCTAGTGCTCGGAATTGAAGTTCCATCGCCGCGGCCGTGAAGCTTGGGCCGTTCCGCGCTGCGACGCCGCCGCATCCTCTCGTCGCCACCGCCGGCGTCGCACCTTTCGCGAACACGGTGGTCTCTCCACTTCGCTGGAGCGCGGAACTCCTACCTCGTCGACACCGAGCCTCTCGCGCTAAAGACCCGCCGCCGGTCGGCTCGACGACCATTCACGCCAAAACGGTACCATCATGATCGACACTTCACACATTTTGCGACCACTCACCGCCGAGAGCCGCTGATCGCCGTTGTCGGCGCGCGCGACATGGTTGCCGTCGTCAAGCCGACGTGGCGCCACTGGCGCCATCTCAAAGAAGACACGGCCGTGTGCGCGCGGTCGCGACCACGCACACGCTGCGCGCGCGGCCACGTGCGATCCTTCCAAAGCACGGTGGACTTGGTCCACATGGGCGAGTCAGCGACTCATGGGGCCCTTTGTCGAAATGAATTTTAAATCTTTTATTTTCCGAAATCTGTCTTTGAGGTAATCATGCGCAATAAATGGATTTTCGATGAGGAAAATAATTGCGAAATTCAATAAAATTTCGATTTAGTTATAAACTTCAAAAATTCATAACTTTTGCATACGAACTCCAAATTGGGTGATTCAAATTGCAAAATTTATATAAAATTATAATCTAGCTAACTAAACCAAAATATTTCAATTTGGAGTTGATTTGAGCTGAGTTTTGAATTTATTTGAATTTGAATTTATCGTATTTCGCGTTTAGACTTTGACGACTCGGAGAGCTCGACCCCATCAAGATTTAGACTTCAGGACATCAACGAAGGCAAGTTATACCATTGACCATATTGCCCCAGTATTTTAAAGTATTTTCATTTTTAAATTATTTAATGCATGTATATGTTTATATAAATGTTTTAGTGTCTGTTTTACATAGTTATTCCCATGTTCCATTGTATGACCCATTTGAACATTATAATTGTTTACTTTGACACCATAGACTAAAATTATCAAAATTAGTCAAATGCTTAGCACGGCTTAGTTCACACTTACAAATTTTGGGAAGGTTTAGCCAAATCTCTTATAAATTGTTCCAAAACTGAAATTGTGGTATTGTTTTACCACATGGATTTAAAAAGGAGGGTTTTACTCTAAAATCAAAAATGGGTTTGGACTCGGGCGAAATGGTTGTAAAGGTGGGTGCAGGTTTATGCACGGGTTTAATCTGGTTAAGATTAAGACCCGTGGTTTGTCGGAAAATCGCCCAAGTCATTTGAGGACCGGTCTTTGAGCCGCTAATTGCTATGCCTAAACGTACTACCACACGTCTTGTATGGGCAGGATTTGGCTAACTAACTTGTGATGTTCTAGTGTATTTATGTCATGTGTTTATGTGGGTGTCGGTTAGGCGTTTTATTCCCACTTGGCGCAAGAGGGCTTAGGAGGCGGTTAGTCAAAGGAGCGAAACCTTAGCGGGCATGAGTATACTAGGACAAAACATCGTAAAGGCCTCATGATAAATGCTCGATCCGCACGCCTACGGAGCGTGAAGTGGCCGACATATCGAGCATGACATCTCATGTGGGTAAAGTTGTACACACTCTGCGAGTAGAAACTATTCGAATAGCGCGTCATGATCATGGACATGCTAGCAATGCCACTTAAAGTTAGAATTGTTTTTGGTTTTAAAACTGTTTTATCACATGGCTAGGATGGTTTATCCTTATGAAAAATTGGGCGGAAGCCAAGTGTTAGGAGGGTATCCTTCACTAATTCTTTGGAGGTTATCCATGTTATCATAATGACAATGAAAATCGATTTGAGTTATATAATGAAAACGGCCTTGAAATTACTATTGATATTTAACGAGAAAATCTTTGTTTATGCAAAATAACCCTGCTATACTCACTTGTTACCTTATGCATGCATTTAAGTTCAATATTGGGTGTAGCTTGCGAGCACGGTAGTAGTGCTCACTCTTCTTTGAATAAATCTTATTCGGGAGAAGATCTGTTCCGACGGTGAGGACACGACGAGTAGGCCTTGACCTGCACGATTGCCTGTGGCGCATCGTGTGGCCCCATATATTAATATGCTTCCGCTTTGTCTTTCATTGGATATTTGTTAATTGTTATTCAGACTCGTTGTATCAAACCCCTTTATTAATTAATGTCATTTTCAATTCGTGATATGATTGTGATATTCATTTTTGTGAGACTGTGTATACTGGAAATCCTGGACCGGTATATGAACACAGAGAATTCGGGATCTTTCGCTCCCGGGTTCGACAGACTCCCTGCAAATGGAGCACTTCTTCGTGCGACGTCCGGCTTCTGCCTCGTCCAAATCGTTCCTGATGCGCCGTACCTGTCGCCGGTCAACCTTTCCCTTGAGCCTAGCAATGTCTGCGGCCCAGATTAGTTGCTCCCAGGTTGGATGGTCAGTGAAATGGCCAACAACGGCGTAGCCATACATCTCTCCACTCCA
Organism: Ampelocalamus luodianensis; assembly: GCA_036346255.1. Classification (NCBI taxonomy): domain Eukaryota; kingdom Viridiplantae; phylum Streptophyta; class Magnoliopsida; order Poales; family Poaceae; genus Ampelocalamus; species Ampelocalamus luodianensis. The sequence continues at coordinate 57,446,453 of CM070617.1, read as the reverse complement.
TGTTTGCATCACCGCCTCCTTGGTGAAATAGTGAGAGAAGTACTGCCCGGGATGCTGCGCCACCGTCGAACAGGCGGCCATGACATGGGACCAGGGCCTATGCAGAAGAAGGGGCTTGTTACAAGTGCATACACAACTATCGCGGCGTAGTGTGCACTCATGGGTGATCCTCTCACGGTTAGTCCCGCGACGTCCTTTATCCCGGCACATTATCTCGAAGCGAAGCTCCCTCATGCCCATCTTGAATGGCCAATGCATCTCACCCTTCTTGCTCTTCTCCTCCATGTATGCGGTGATCATGGCGGAGTAGAGTACTCTGTCATTTGCCATGGCGGCAGCGCATTCTGCATCTGTTAACAAAGTAGTTTGTGGTACCGCGAGAATTGCCTCCACAATACTAACCAAAGGGAGGCACCTGGCGCCGCGCATTACCCAGTTGTAGATCTCAGCTAGGTTGGTTGTCATGATACCATATCGAGCACCACCCCTATCATGTAGCAGTGACCACTTCTCCTTAGGCTCGTGCTCAATCCAGTCTGAGAAGCATTTGACCTGTGCTCCTGTCTTCCTCGTGACACTAGGAGTGTCTGTGGGTAGATATGGCAATGCTTCGGGGGCCTTGTCAGTGCTTGGGGCGCCCTTCTCGCTGCCTCCCTTCTGTGGGTTTGGGTCCGGTCGTCCAGAATCTTCCAGAGTGTTTCGAACTTACGCTGCTGGTTCTAGTTGCACAGGCGCTTGAATAGATTCATTAAGTCCTTGTTGCGGAACTGCTTATAGAAGTTCGCACCCAAGTGCCTCATGCACCACCTGCTCTGTACATCCGGCCATGGAAGTGGTACGTTCTCTCCTCGTTGTAGCTGAGTTATTGCACGCAGCAGGCCTACGTGCCGGTCATGTATGAGGCATACGTTGGGACGGTCCGCATGCCGTAAATCCTCACATTCTTCAGAACCACGCCCGGCTATCCGTGTTCTCGCCAACGAAAGCAAATGCCACGGAAGAACTTGATTGTTTCCGTCGTCGCTATTGCGATCGATATCCGCCCTTGTACCTCCCAGTCAGGAACGTGCCATCGATGCACAAGATTGGACGATAGTGCCGGAATGCATTGATGCATGGACCAAAGGCGAAGAATGCTCGTTGTAGTACCCTCTTATTAGGACACTTCGGATGCCGTCTTGAATGTCCACATGAGTGCCGGGATTCCTGTCTTGTATGACTCGGAGTTGCCCAGGGAGGTTATGGTAGGAATCCTCGAACGTGCCGAACCTTGATTCCAATACCTTCTGTTTTGCCCTCCAAGCCTTGACATAGCTGATAGTGTACTGGAACCTTGCCTCAATGGCCCGAATGATGGATCGTGGCTCAAAATCTAGGTTATCCACGATCTCACCGTACATGAGATTGGCGATGAAGCGATGATAGGTTCGGTGGGGCTGCATCGACAATGACGACGGCGCATGTGTGAGGGACCACTATGGAGCACTTCCGGTAGGTGTCCCACTTGGGCTGAAATGCACGCGTGCCAGGGCATCCTTCATGTCGCACTTCACGTCGTAGCATCTTGGGGTAGACTTGACGACGGTGAATGTGCGACGACCGACAAAGTGCCGTAATTTGTCCGCATCCTACACAGCCTCCTTGCATTTGTACGTAGCTCCTAGTCTGACCTCGCTCTGGTCGTACTCCCACGATACATGGGAGCCTTCCTTGAAAACGAGGTTCTCGAACTGGTATGTGTTCCACTCGGATGGAACCGCCTGCTAGTCTGCATCATCATCGTCATCAGAACCTTCATCTTCGGACAATGCCATGTAGTCCTGGTCTTCGAGATCCATCATTTGCACCAGGTCTTCAAGCTCCTCGCCCTCGTCAGCAAGGCCACTAGCTTGTCTCACTGAATGAGGTAATTCGGCATAGCCTTCGTCGACGACATCAGCAACCTCTTGCCCTTCTGCCATTGTGTGCGCCGCGTTGGAGTCACCTATTTCTTCCTCGGTGTCAGCAACTCCTACTTGTTCTGACGCAGATGCAGGAGTGAGTTTTGCAAACGCCTGGACCAGAAGGACCAATTTCCATTCCCTCTCCCTCGCCATGCGTACATACGACCGCCATGAATTTGTTCCCTTTAGTTGTACTAACTCCCAATACGTGGTACGCCCCGCCCGGGGCAAGGCAACTCAATGTCGATCGTGACATCACGATCCACTTGGGCGTGTGGAACAACCACCGCATCACGGCGCGAGATATGTACGTTGCTCGAGGTCTTGCTAGGGCACGTCCGCCGACTCGAAATAACTCAAATCAATTCCTCGGGACCTCCATAATAGTCCTCGGCCGTAGTAAATTTTGAAATTGACGACGTCGGACATATTTGACGACCGCGATGTGAAGAACATTGACACGATGAACTACATATGTGCAACTAAATAGCCCACAAAAAGTATGTAAACGGACTTCACTACATAACAGTACATAAAAATCATGTAATCCGTTCATTAAAAAATTACCCGAGAGGTCGGCAATCGACGAGTAGCGCCGCTAGCTTTTCTCCTACTCTGTTCTCTCCTTCTCTTTTGCCGAGTAAGACCGAGTCCTGTGTGGAATTTCGAGAGTTCGAAGAGGGTTATATACAGGTCAGGGCTTGTCGCCAGTTTAAACGGTGATAGCTTCCTGTCGCCAGTTGAACTGGCAATACATAGATGAACCGGTGACAAGCGGTTCAACTGGCGACAGGGATTCATTTTTGTAACTTATTGCGGCGGGTTTTTCTTGTTGTAAATATCTTTTTAAAATATGTCGTGCATTGTTACAAGATTTTTTCGAGGACGATTGAGGGATTAATGATTTGTAAGTACGAAGTGATATTATAATGCGTCCGGGAATTCCTGCACAAGTCCGTTGAAGAACCTTGGAGAAATGACGTAACGATAACAATATGATATTTCATCGGAATAAGGGGGTTACATGGCACGCAGGACAACGTACCGAGGACGGTACACGCATGCCTTTAGGAAAATTGAAATACATGGGATTTGTGGAGGACTATGGTAGAACTATCGAGTGGAACGTGGCCATTTACCCTTGCGCCCGGCTCGGCGTTGTACTCTCGCCTTGCGCCTTAGCTCGCCGCGATGACCCTCTTCCGCTCCTCTCGGCCTCCGTCACCTCACATGCTCACGCTCCTGCTCTCACGCTGCTGTCCCGCCTACCTTGCTCGGCCTGCTCAGCTTTCAACTCTTTAAGGCGTCTTTCACGAGTCTCGATATTCTCCCCGGCCCCTTATAAGAATCTCTTTCGTGTCAAATTCCAAAGACCACATGTCGTGGGGTGGATCTTGTCGTCGATCCACTACCTAAGTCGCATAGGGTGGCGGAGAGGTGCGGTGGGTAAAGAGAGTTCGTTACGCCCGCGAAGAAAAATAGCATTGTACCATGAAATACGTTTCATTACACGGATGCCTGCCGTTCTTCGTCCACGGCGTAGTTTGCGCAGCACCAATAGCGCTGCCCAATGGTCCACTCATCGGTTGATTTGACGCACTTGGAGGCGCCCCGACACCGGCATAGGGTGGCGCCACCTATCGGGGCCCTTCGGGCGCGCCCGCGGCATAGGTGGGGGGTCGCGACTCGATCCAGAACCATTGGGCGTACTACGAGGCAGCTTCCTCAGATCCACCGATTACGGAAAAGTTTTGTGTGTGAGAGGTTCCTGACTAGCGGCATGATAGCGAAGGCTGGTCTCATGGGGAGACACCCAATCCTTCAAAAGCTTACGGATTTTCTCCCATTCCTTCTCCTTGTCTATGTTTTCTACTTGGTGGTGTTGTTGTGGACTTGTTGGACGAGTTGCGCTGTATTTATAGCTAGAGCGGACGGACACCCAATCCTTCAAAAGCTCGCTCATATGGTCACATCGTCTTTGAAAAAGCCGCTCGTCTGGTCACATCGCCTGAAAAGCCGCTCGTCCGGCCACATCGTCGTGGAAAGTCGCCTCGTCTGGTCACATCGCCCCCCGAAAAGTCTCTCGTCTAGTCACATCATCGTCATTGAAAAAGCCGCTCGTCTGGTCACATCGTCCTGAAAAGCTGGCTCGTATGGTCACATCGTGTTGAAAAGTTGGCTCGTCTGGTCACATCGTCCTGAAAAGCTGGCTCGTCCGGTCACATCGTCGTGGAAAGCTGCATCGTCTGGTCACATCGTCCTGAAAAGCTATCTCGTCTGGTCACATCGTGCTGAAAAGCTGCCTCATCTGGTCACATCGTCCTGAAAACCTAGCTCGTGGGGCCAAATAGTCCTAAAAAGCTAGCGCGTCTGGTGACATCGTCCTGAAAGCTAGGTCGTTTGCTCACGTCGTTGTCGAAAGTTTCATAGTCGCATCACGTCGTTGTCAAAAGTTTGATAGTCGCATCACGTGGTATTCAAAAGCTTTTGGTATCGAAACTGGATAATGTCATAATAATAGTTGCAAACAGAATAAAATTTACATGGCTACCATAATAATATTTGCAAACAGAAATCAATATCTAGTGGTGTCCCCTCTTAGGGGCCACCCCGTCTTAATCCGGCCGCTCGCCTGTCGCCGCGAAGTACGTTAGTGGGTCGGGCTGCCTGACTACCCGACCCGCACGAGTAGCCCGCGGTGGTGTCGCTAGGCTGCTCTGCGTTGGTCGGGTCTCGTCTTGTATTGATCGCTGCGTCTTGGGACGAACTCGCGCACCGCATACCGGTGAAGCGCCCAAAGAGAATCGTGTCACGCGGATCCTCAAGAAGTCCTCGATGGGTGCCGATAGGTATACATTGTCCGCGACAATGTATCGCCCTCCCAAGCCGCTCTGCGAATAATTACGTTACAAACATAACCATGGTGGAAAGGACGTTACTCGATCAAGCGGAACTTACCTGTTGGCCCGAAGATGTGCTCGGACGACACGGCATAGTCCTGGCCCGCGTACGGGTGGAGCTGAGGACCTGTAATAGAAGATAGTCGTTACAAACTTCGGAGGTTCAAAATGAAGAAGCGATGTGAGCGTGTCGTACTCACCTCCGGCATGTCCCGAGGTGCTCGCCCCACCCTGCCACGACGACGTGCCCGCCCCGAGCGGAGTAGGACGCTGTGTCCTACCACCTCGGCTGACCCCTCGTCCTGGGACTGGTCGGTCCACCGGGTCGGTCGGCGTGCGACCCGTCGCGATGTGCACTCCGCGTACCCCTGCCTCCCTAATCCGCTGCAGGAGCCCTCTGGTCTCCGCCAGCGTTGTCATGTGCTGCGTGGAGTCTACCAACTCGACAATCTCCCGGTGCAGATCCACCTGCACATGTAATCAACAAGTTGTAGACCTAAGTATGTCAAATTAAATATGAAATAAGGACCGTTCAGTACGTACACAGCGGTGGAAAGCGGAGTCCGACTGAGTGGGGTACGTGTCCGACGTCGCGGCCTCATGTCGAGGAGGGTCAGGCACGACCCGGACGCACCGAAGCCTCGTCCGAGTAGCGTACCACTCCATGTACTGGCCGTACGTCTCGGGGTCGTACTGATCTTGCCCACACTGGACGAGGTCCTCCTGCGCGCTACTCCAACCGTCGACCCAAGGGGCCATCCGGTCCGACCAGGATGTCGTGCCACGAGCACCCTTCCTAGTGTACCTGTGGACGGCAAGAAAAATATTTGGTGCGGATGTAACACATATTGTACGAATGAAGTAAAGAGTGAACTTACGCGTGTACGTGCGCCAAGACCGCCTCCCCAAGAGTGGGACCTCTTGTCGAAGACCGAATCGGCGCATGACGGCTGCACTGGTACTCCTCCATGAAGATATCATGCACTAAGGCACTCGCGTGTACCAAGACAGTAGTCTCGCGTGCACAAGACCGATATCCATTCGGGGCGCGCGATCACCCCGGGCCATCAGATGCGGTGTCGGATGACACGGTTATCGGTCACCGATCGAACATCGCAACGCATCGGGTAAGAGCCTGCGAGGTGATCGATGTGAAGGTGACCTGTGCAATAGAACACCGCAAACTAAGCACACGAAATAGTGATTGCGCGGTAGGCCTCGGTGCCTCTAACAAGCTACGACGTCCCCCGGTTCTCCGCCATACGCCGAGGCGCAAGAAGACACGCACGCGCCGCACACGCGTCGGCCAAGGTTCACATCACGAATTGTTGCGAGAACAATAGTTACAAACACTTACGTGAAGCGACAAATCCACGCCGGCGTCGGCGCCCGCGGCGGGTTTGAACTCCACGTACCGCGCTGGCGGCAGCAAACATCGTGGAACCTGGCTAGGAGGTCCGTGCGCCACGTGGCCGGGACGTCGTGCGCCGCCAACGGAGCTCCTGCGCACGGCAACCCGGTCAGATAGCTCACGTCCTGCAGCGTCGGCGTCATCTCCCCGCACGGGAGGTGGAACGTGTGGGTCTCTGGCCTCCAGCGGTCAACCAGCGCCGTCAGCAGGGCCCGGTCATACGAAAAACGCCTAGACGTACGACCAGCACGCTGGTCCTGATCGTCCTCCACCATCGCCTCCACCATCCTCGCGAGTGGAAGGAGGTCTGGCGCTCTCAATCTGCGTCCAAACGATTAAGTACAAACAGGAGTCAATGCAAAATAATCAGACCGCGATTGAGTGCATGAAGAACACAACTTCACGTACCTCGGAATCCAGTCTCGGTGCAGCCTCCATGCCCTGATGGGGTAAATAGCCGAAACGCCCCAAGCTCTATCGGCGCCTCGCCCTCCGGGGGGAGCACGGTACTGAGGCGACTACGGTGACGCGTGTCAATCACTGGGTCAAGCAACTCGTACTGACTCGCATCTGCCATACCTGAAAATGCAGCAAAAAAGTTCATATTTTTTCATGCATCTTTACATAGCCTATGTAGCAACTACGAATTTTCTATACAAATTTAATACATGTCATTCTATTTTTCTACTTTAAATGGTATTTTCCGCACTAACAAGATATTGATCGCGCACTAACACAATAATAACAGCGCACTAACAAAATAATAACCGCGCACACTTATTCTCATTGCTCTTCTGACCTAATCAGCTACTTCGTCTTTATCTCACAATGTACCATACTCAATTCTATGTCGCTATTATCACAATTCTATGTCGCTACACAACTCAAAATATGTACTACACAGTTCGACTACATTTATCTAGCCTACTCAATTCTATGTCGCAATTGTCACAATTCTATGTCGCTATTGTCACAATTCTTTGTTGCTACACTACTCAAAATATGTACTACATTTATCTAATCTACTCAATTCTATGTCGCTATTTTTTTTGCTAACCTACAAAGATTTGGACGTAACGTACACAGTTCAGAAAAATTTACCTGCAAGATGATCACTCGAAACTGATGCTCTGTCAATCTCTCCTCCGCGACGAACCGGCAGAACTTCGCTACTATTTCTTCTCTCCCTCTCGAACTCTCTCTTGTAATTTTCTAGAATTAAAATGAATTATGCACTGATTTTTTGGGGTTTTTATAGCGGGTCTCTATCGCTATTGAATCGACGACAGAACCTATCGCCATTCAATCGGCGCAGAACCTCGCAACCTCTGCCGCCGCATCGCGATTAGTTGAACGCCGCCACTGAAGGTTCCTCGTCGCTACGATGGCGACGATGACATATTTTTGTAATTTTTTGGGGTGACTATTTATTTTTGTAAATATCTTTTCAAATAATATTATTTTTTTTAAAAAAAATCCCCGGATAACACTAGTAGCAGCAGAGAGCAGACGCTGTCGCGAGCCAAGAAATGGAAGCCGCAGCAGCCATGGTGACCCTCCCAGCGCCTTCGTGCTCCTCCTCCTCCTCGCCATCGTCACTGTTCCTCACCCCCAACTCCTGCTTCTGGAAGGCGGTGCCAAGGCGGCCGTCCGCGCATCGGCGGCGGCGACCCGGCGGTCGCTCTCCTCCAGGTGGGACCTGTCCGGTTAGCTCCTCCGGGCTGTCGGCGGCCAGGAAGGCGCGCCTCGAGGATCTCGACACCACCAACATGCTCCTCCGCCAGCGCATCATCTTACTGGGCTCCCCGGTTAGCTTCTTTCTTTCTTTCTTCCCCCAAATCCTACTTTATGCATGTTTTTATTGTTCTTGCATTTCTTTGTTAAATTTGTAGTATAAAATTGTCTCGTGGTAGATGCTACACTCAGGAAAGTGAATATATTTTGCAGTGAATTTTATGGCTTGAACAAGTCAAGATTAAGAGCACGATTGCTGGAAACTTGGAATGGTATTGCAATTTAACAAGTCAAGAGAAAAATGGCATTGCAATTTAACAAGTACATCGTTTTAACCAGAACATAACCCAGTAGATTCTTCCGGTTTGTCCGTTGTAACATTTTTTTCCTTAAGGATTGTGCCATTTTATGCGCATATGGTAAAAGTTCATCGAATTAGATAAACTATGATGCCTTAAATTAGCATTTCTGAAGTAGAATTCATAGAAGCAAAAGTAAGTAGTTTACTAGTACTCAAAAGGACAGCCAAGTTTTTATACGCTGGCAACACTGTCCACTAGTATACATTATGTGACCTTCCTTAGTTGTTATCCAAGCTGTTCTAGTTTTTCTCATATTTATTGATTCTTTCCTTACCATTTTTACTACCTCTTGTTGTGAAATGGAATATACTTTTAGTCATTTTTACCAAGGTTATCAAGTCGGCAAGTCGACACTACTCTTGTAGTGACCGACTTGCCGACTAGTCGACGACTAGTTGACATGTATTGTTCAGAGGTTAACATATGCACTGAATCCTTAGATTCCTCCCGACCTCCACCCCCGTCCCCTACGTTATCCGCCCTTCGATCCCTCCTCCCCTCCCGACCTCCATTGAATCCATCGCTCCCTCCTCCCTCCTCCCCTCCCTTCGATCCCTCCTCCCCTCCCTCGGTCCAGAGCCCGGAGCCCCGGATCCCAGATCCATCGTCCCTTTGATTCCTCCTCCCCGCCCAGATCCATCCATCCCTCCTCCCTAGTCCCCTCCCTTCGATCCCTCCTCCCCTCCCTCGGTCCAGAGCCCAGAGCCCCGGATCCCAGATCCATCGTCCCTTATTCCTCCTCCCCACCCAGATCCATCCATCCTCCTCCCAATCCCCTCCCTTCGATCCCCAGTCCCCAAGGCCAAATCGATCGAGAAGCAGAGAGGAAGAGAGGAAGAGAGAGAGCGAGCTGAGAGCCTGAGAGAGGAGCATACCTAGGCTGGGCGACGGGAGCGACGACTGACGAAGGGCGCGAGGGAACTGCTGGCTATGACGAAGGGAGTTGTGACGACAGCTACGACGAAGGGCAAGGCGGCGGCGATGACAAGGGGCGGCGCGGCGCGCTGAGCCGCTCGAGGGCGGCGACGACTGCCGACTGGATCTGGGGGGCTTGCGCGTGAGCGTGAGCTCCCTTCGGTGCCCGCCCGACTGCCGACAGCAACAACTCCTCACTCCCTTAGTCACTCCCTCTATCTCTCTGTCCACACTCCACTGCCTCTGACAACTGGGCCCCACGCCCCTCCTCCCAAGTCGCCCGACTTGGCACCGCCTGGTCGACTGGCAAGTCGAGTCGTCCAGTCGCCTGACTTGCCGACGCAAGTCGAGTCGCCAGCTCTAGTCGTTTCTCCGCCACCGACTTGTCGACTAGTCGACGACTTAATAACCATGCAGTTTTACTACCATTTTTCCTTACCATTTTTCTCATAGGGTCTGTAGATGGAATATACTTTGTCATTTTTGCTACCCCGTGAAGAAGCTTCTTCTAGCCTAAGTCTTGCAGTCATGTGAGGTGATGTTTATCGATGGATTGATGTTACCTTGACCATGTTGCACCTTATATGACACATTAAGATGCTTGAAATAATTTTGAGACTGGTTTCCTTTGACAATTTACTTTGGTATCGCCATACCTCTTAATTGTGAAGACCTAATAATATTAAATATGAGCTACTTCCTCAGGATACTCTTTTATGTTTCTTTTCCCCAATAAACTTGACTTACTACATACAAATCTTCAATACAGTTATTTTGTCATGTGGGGTCGCCACTATTCCTGGCACCACAAGAGCCAGCTGAAGGAGTCGGCTATGGCAGGGAATCCTTAGGCTTAGAGATAAGCCGAATATCTATCATTTCCCTTTGTTTAGTTTCCTTTCTTGCTTTCCAAGTTGCTAAGATTGTTTAGATTGCTTTTTTTCCTTTCCAAGTTGCTAAAGATTAGTTACTTTGTTTATGACTACTCATCTCTTCCTATAAGAGAAGTGTTTTATCAGTTTTGGAATAAGAAATTAAGAAAACCCAAATCCTTTCTCTCTCTCTCTCTTCCTGTGCGCACCTTGCACTTGCCATGCTTCAGCTGACCACGGCTCCTCCGCGGCGCTGCAAGTGGCCAAGGCTGCGCCCAGATACTTCACACGACTATCCTCTACGCTCTAATCCCTCCTCCAATCATCCTACCCGTGACATATTTATTGGACATTGATGATTGTATGAAGGCTGTACTTCTTTGATTGGGAGATAGCTGGAGTGACTTCAGTAATCATTTTTCAATTGGAAGTTTGTAATTGACACCTTGTTAGGACATGTATTCTTGATGTTACACAGAGTGGATTAGAATCAAATGATCAAATCTATGAATCCACCATGTATCAATATGGTCGCTGATCAAATGATGTTGCTATGCTTATTTTGCACGTTACTATTTTTTGTGCACATGTTGAAAATCCTTACTTCTGTACAATCTGCCCTTGCATGAGTTAGTCAAAACAGCATTTTTATTATTCCATCAGTTTGATTAACATGGAGTTCACACCAGATATTTAGGTATCTGTTCCTTGGAATGTCTTGTGCTGAGTAGGTGGATGATATGAGTGCTGATCTTATCATCAGCCAACTCTTACTGTTGGACGCAGAGGACCAAACTAAGGACATCAAATTGTTTATTAACTCACCTGGAGGCTCTATAACAGCAGGTGTGTGTTCTCAATTTCTCATCGTAAGAACTGTTGAAATAACCCTTAATCTATTCCAATAGGCCTAAAAGCCAGTATATACAAGTTACATGTGTATGTAAATATGCAAAGAACACCATTTCCATGGCTCTGATACCATGTTGGAATAGTATGTAAATATGCAAAAACACCCTGTACAAGACATATCTAACAAGAACTATGCCTGATGCGCTTCATGTTGACAGAAAATATTAACTTCATTACAATGTTAGGATCTTGCTATGTAATTATATGAACTTGTCAGATTAAATTTGATGCATGCAATAAAATCAACTGTCTTCTTGACTGTATATTTTACTTAATTTATATTATATGCATAACTATGGGCATTTTTGACAGATATTAATCTTGTTGGTGTATAAAATGTGTTTGCATCTAATCTAGCAACAACAAAAGACTAATTCTTATGCTACGTGATAATGACATCAACTTCACAATTATGTATGCAAATATGTACAACACAATGTTTTGCACTTTAAGGAGATGTTTGCTGTTATGAACCTTAGTTCATAACGGGGTAAACATCCGTTGGAGGGAGGTCGGACGGCGACAACTTGACGTAGAACGGCGCTAGGTGAAGGAGGCACCGATTGGGGAGGAATAGATCTAGAATAGCCGGCCAAGAGAACGACCACAGCTGGATTTTAGGGACTAAGAACTTGTTCATTCATCTTTGTTTGCTTGCTTGATAATGGATACAATAAGCCTCCTTATATAGAGGGCTCTTCTAACAATTATGGATAAAATCAATCTAAATAATAACGTTCCTAACTAATAGATAACCTTTCTAACTAATAGATAACCTTTCCAATTAACTAATCCCTATACAAGGAAACTAATCAACTATCTAGGGAAATAGATATTCTTATTGAGGAAGGCAATCCCCTCCCAACCCTGGTGCTACAGTACCAAGTATTGTTCACGTCAATAGTAATTGTTGCACATGACAACTTCTCCGCTCCTCGACAAGCTGCTCGTCCTCGAGCTGTGGTGACGGCCATGGTTGCAACCCTTGGAAGCCCCACGGTAATGAAGTCCCCACGACTTGATTTGATCTGTCACTATCACCGTGATACCGAAAGTCGTGGAAAGGGATCGACTGCTCTGATACCATTCATAATGGGGTAAACATCCGTTGGAGGGAGGTCGGACGGCGACGACTTGACGTAGAACGACGCTAGGTGAAGGAGGGTACCGATTGGGGAGGAATAGATCTAGAATAGCCGGCCAAGAGAATGACCACACCTGGATTTTAGGGACTAAGAACTTGTTCATTCATCTTTGCTTGCTTGCTTGATAATGGATACAATAGGCCTTCTTATATAGAGTGCTCTTCTAACAATTATGGATAAAATCAATCTAAATAATAACTTTTCTAACTAATAGATAACCTTTCCAATTAACTAATCCCTATACAAGGAAACTAATCAACTATCTAGGAAAATAGATATTCTTATTGAGGAAGGCAATCCCCTCCCAATCCGGTGCTACAGTACTAAGTATTGTTCATGTCAATAGTAATTGTTGCACATAACATTGCTCTAACTATAAGAAATTGAATTTGGTCCAAATTTTTCATTGTTGAAGTTTGAAATTGCACATTTGTATATGAGGCATTTATCTAATTCATACATACCTAAATGAGGCTAGAAAAATTCATCCATTATAAGAAAATAGAGACTGAAGTTTGACCATCATTTTTTTTTTCAAGGTTAATGAGTGTATTTTCTCGAATTGAAATTTTTGGAGACCTAGGATGTGCATTCATAAACATTCTTTAGTGCTGCAGTGCCAGTAATAGGGAATTTTAACTTTCTTGGGATTGTTCACGTATGAACAGCCTACAGAGTGCCCAGGTGAAAATTCGGTGCAAAAGGGCGTTAGGAGTGTTAGAATAGAAATTCCTTTGTATTTCCTTATATGCCTTTTGTATTTCCTTTCCTTACATTTGTATAGCATATATCCCCTTGTGCTCCCTATATATATTGCTTATTGGGCCTCTTGAATATATACACAATATTCATAACATGGTATCTCTTCTATTGCCCGCTGCCCCCGGGAGGAGCAAGCTCCACTCACTGGCGGCCACATTAGTCATAGTTTTTTTTCTCATAGAAGTAGCAGCAGCAGCAGCATCTTCATCCTCAAGATCTCCTCGGAGCAGCCCCACGAACAAAGCATCCGGATCGATCCTGGCCGATTCGATTGATGGCTCCCACGGCGGCCTGGATCCACTCCTTCCGTCGACGTCACCTCACCTGGATCCGGTCGCCGCGCACCTCTGCTCGCACAGAGCTCTAATCGACGCCGACACTGCCACCGAGCCCGTGTCTCCTGGATCCATGCCGGACTGCCTCGGATCCGGCTGCCCCGAGTCGGATTCGTGCGCCTCCTTTGCTCCATGCGCCCCCGGTGCAGTCATCGCCTTCGGATCGACACATTCATCGCTCACCCTCGACCATGCTTGTCGTCTTCTTGGACCGCCGCTGCCGCCGTCCAAATCCGCCCTGGATCGGGCCGCCGCCGCCTCGGCTCCCCTACGGCGGCCGCCCCGACATCCTCTGTGGATATCATGGGGATATGCTTATGATCTTTGGATGATGTTACAATTGGCAATGTCGCACCCGGCTTGTCGAACACGTTTTCGCCATAGTTTGGAATGTCATAGGTCAAGTTCATGGGTTTCGATGCATATGTGTTGCATGATGCATGTTTTGACTAACGTAGGTCAAGTTGTGAAGAACTTGTTCCCGGTTTCGATTTGCTTGTCTATTGTTGTGCAGTTTGCTTGGTGGTCAACGACGGTCAACGGCGAGGATGATCGGGACTAGGCTTGGAGAGCTGAGGTCCTAAACGGTCGACGATGCCGAGTGAAGTCAATGGAGTCAAGAATGGCGCAAAAGGGACAAAGGTGACCGAACGGGCAGTTCGGTGCGACGGGTTGGATCAAGCGGCGCGGGGGTCGGTGCAAGTGCCATGGTGGTTTTGGTGGAGCCGGATGGGAGAGACTTGCCGACATGATGAGAGCCGTTGGATCAACCTACACGCATGAGCATGCGATCGCCGCGAAGATTGACTCGGTCTTTGAACAAGGACTGAGAAGGGGTTTTTTTGGTAATTTTACCAAATACCGCCTTGGTTACCTTTTGCCAACCCGCGGCGCAAGACGGTGCGTGAAGAAACGGATTAGGTCAAGAGGAGATGAAGACGTCGCTTTAAAATGCGTGCTTGTGTGACCCGTTTTTTTTGGCCTTAACGGGAGCCCATTAGGGAAGCTCTTCTAGAAGGTCTAAGCCTCCACTATAAATAGAGGAGAGAGGTGACTGCACCCCCTCAACTCTTTCATTGTGTTTGAAACCCTAGTTTGCTTAGGGAGAGGATTAGTCGAGGTGAGGGTTCTAGAGAGTTGGATTTGATTTCGTGCTCATGTATTGAGTCTTTGTCCTCCATTGATGGAGTGGTTGTAAACCAATACCATATCAAATCAATCCAAAGAAAGTTCTCTCAAAGATGAGTTCATTTGCTTTCTTTCTCTCTATTTGGTGATTTTGAGACTTTCTTTGATCTGTCAGTTTTTGGTTGGTTTCTTGCCGTGATCTAACTTGCTGCAACATGTGGGAACCCATCTAGGGTCATCTTGATCATCAATCACCCACGAGCAAGTCTCTAGATCATATTTCGATTTTTGCTCAGTTTTGAACCCTTCTTCATTCAAATTGAAAAAGATAGGAACTTTGGCATGGATCTCTGCAATCTTTGATTGGAATAGGTTCCTAATATCTTTGAGAAGGTGTGGTTCAAATTTCATGGAGTTTGGCCTTACGGATCAAAAGTTAGACCATTTTTAGTTTTGGAACCCGAGTGATTTTCCTGCTCATCGTGCTCGAGGTTAGTCCGCACGTTTGCTCGAGGTTAGTCCGCCCCCGTCATCCGCACTTTTGCTCGAGGTCACCCGCACTTTGCTCGAGGTTAGTCCGACCGAGTCACCCGCACTTTTGCCCGAGGTCACCTCGGCCTCTGCTTTAGAGTTTTTGATCTCTAGTTTTGGTCTCTTGTTTTGGGTTTTGATTTGGGTTCAACACAAGTCTTTCGCTGTGCTTGTTGAGTGATCTTCATAGCTTTCATAGCTATTGGAGTAAACATCCCGTTGAATCCATTTTTTGTGAAAAAGAGATCGTGCTCCTATTCACCCCCTCTAGTCGCCTTTTCGGTCCAACAAGTGGTATCGAGCCCGTTAGTTCAATCTTGATCTTAACAGGCCACCGAACTTGGCGATGGATAAGTACTCCTGTAAACCGCATATCTTCGATGGGCACGACTATGCCTTTTGGAAGAATCGCATGCGTGTTTTTCTTCAGAGCGAAGGACGAGGTGAGGTGTATGGGAGGCTGTTCGAGCTCCGCTTATCTTGCCTGAGGTTGCTACGGCGGCTTGTGAAGCCCTCTTGGCTAATGATCATAAGACAAAGAACTTTCTGTATGGTGGGCTTGGTAGACAAGAGTATGATAGGATTTGCAATCTCGAGACCGCACATGAGATTTGGAAGACTCTCGAAACCTATCATGAGGGTTCTTCCCAAATCAAGCAAGCGCGACGATCTATAAAAGGAATATAACAAATTCGAGATGCGTCCCGAGAGAGCATCGATGACATTTTCGATCGCTTTAACACGTTGATAAATCGATGAAGGTTGTTGGTATTGAATATACCCAATGAAAATGCCACCCATCTCCGCCGCAATCAACACCGTGGAGTGGGAGATAAAGGCTACCGCCATTCAGAAAATGTCAACTTCTCCGTCGACTTTGGATTTGCTCTATAGCAAGCTCAAGACTCATGAGATCCGTATGGTGACCATTCTAAAAAGGATAACATGGCTTTGATAGCGGACCGCCAAGAGAGCCTCCGATGGGTCGTTTGAGTCTTCTTCCGAATTTCTCTTGCTTCTTTATCTACAATCCAAGAAGAGGATCTTGAAAGTATTCTGAGCCCGACATGACACTTTTGATTAAGAAGTTCACACGGGCCTACAACAATATGAGAAACAAAAGAGGTGGCCCCTGACTTGTTATGAGTGTGGAGAGCTTAATCACATCCGGGCAAATTGCACCAAGCTGAAAGGGAAGAGCAACCACAAGGATGAAAAGCCAGCTTGGAAGAAGCCTCAGGTACGCAAGTCCAAGTTTGATGATGCCAAGCTCCGAAAGACTGCTCACCGGGTCCTTGCCGCTCTTGGAGATCGATCCTTGAGCGATGTGGACTCCGGGAGCGAGGAGGACAAGGAGGAGGAGCTCCCTCAAGACAAGAAGGGAAAGGCCAAGGACTTCACAGGCATGTGCTTCATGGCTGATTCCGATGACATCGATGACAACAATGAGGTATCTCCCTCCTATGATGTCCTCTTTGCTAGATGCGAAACTGTCTATGAGCAAATGCTAGGTCAGGATAAAGCCTTAAAATTCATCATGACTAGGAATGAGGAGTTAGAGTCACAAGTAGATAAACTCACATTAGAACTTGTGAATGCTAAGAGTCTTGAATCTGATGAATGTTCATCCTGCTATACTTTACATTCTGAATTGGCTAAACTACAATCTGCTCATGATATTGCTTTGCAACAACTTGAAAGTGCTAGGACTGAGCTAATCGAAGTGAAATCTGCTCCTTGTGAAAAATTCTTAGAGTCTAGCAAGTTGGTTGTTTCTGATGTGGTTGAATCCAGCGTTTGCTATGTCTGCTTAGAACGTGAATGTGAAGTACATGATGTTGTAGAAGCAGCTAAAGCTAAATATGTCAAGCTTAAGGACAGTATTAATTCTGCTACTTGTGCTTCATGTGAAGCTCTTAAGCTTGAAGTTGCTCTTTATAAGAACAAAGCTTAACGCTAAAACTTGTGATTCATGTGTTTTTTTGTCGTTGTGGATCGTTTTCAAAGATGGCACACTTTATTCCGTGCCACAAGAGCGGCGATCGTCGCATATTGCTAACTTGTTTTCGGGGAGATCGTGAGGCTACATGGCGTGCCACGCACTATTGTGTCGGATCGTGGCGTGAAGTTCATGAGCTACTTTGGAAGACACTTTGGGAGTAAGCGGGGCGAAGTTGTTATTCAAGACGACTTGTCATCCCCAACCGATGGTCAAGCGGAGGTGGTGAACCGCGCACTTTCGATGCTACCGGACCATGATCAAGAAGAATCTGCGAGTGGGAGGATTGTTTGCCGCACGTGGAATTCGCTTATAATCGGGCGTGCACTCCACTACTGTGATTGTGTCCTTTTGAGGTGGTGTATGGTTTCAAACCCTTTACGCCGCTTGATTTCTTGCCACTTCCAAGTCAACACCGTGTTCATATGGAGGCATCCAGCGAGTGAATATGTGAAGAAATTGCATCTCAAAACAAAAGAGGAGATAGAGCGCAGGTCAAGTCCTATCTTTGAGAAGGCGAATAAGAAAGCGGAAGAAGATGATTTTCAACGGTGATTTGGTTTGGGTGCACTACCGCAAGGATCGTTTTCGAGCGCGCAAGTCTAAATTCTTTGCCACGAGGTGATGGACCTTTCAAGGTGCTTGCGAAGATTAACGACAATGCCTACAAGATAGAGCTTTAGGCGATGACTATGGCGTGAGCTCTACTTTCAATGTCATTGATTTATCACCTTTCTTTGGTGGTGATGATCCGTCGAGGACGCACGCCTTTTCAAGAGGGGAGGATGATGAGGGCATCCCTAACACTTATACATCTTTCCCTATTGGTGGTCATACACATCTGCGGGTGGATGCCATACGTGGCCTTCTAAAAATTCAAATCTGAGAAGTGCATATTGGTCCATTGACGAGAGCAAGAGCTAAACTTCTAAATCAACGGTGCTTTTGTTTCTTAATGAATCTTCTATTGTCATTGATGAGAATTGGGTATTACCTCATGCAAATGTTTTGTGCATTCTCGAGTTTGAACATTGTGAAGCCTTTGGAACCAAGAGGAGGCGGAGTCAAAGCAATGGAGGAGAAGCTCACGTGGGTCAACCAAGGGAGAAAAGCCCAGAATTCAAGCCCAATTCGGATCTTCCACAAGTGCAAGCAGAAATTCATCTCGAATCAACTCGAAATTCAATTCGGATTCGGTTCGGGACAGCCCAACAGGGCTGTAATAAAAATGCCATAACTTTTGCATACGAGTCCGATTGGGGTGTTCTTGGACTTGTTTGAAAGCTTATTCCATGGCCCGCACAATGGTTTTGGCTTGACTTGAAGACTTACGGTCGCGCGCTATGGCGAAACAATGTAGCGGACTTAAGTTAGGTTTTCCTTTTGTGTGTTTTTAGGTCTTAGCCGGAGTTAGAGTTTGATTCGGCATGTGTGGCGGCCCTAGGCGTGCGTGAGTCGTGGGCGCCTTAAATACCCTTGCCCCTCCCTTGTATCCATTAGACCGGTTTATGCATAAGATTGAAACATAGCTATTGCTTGTTCTTTCGACACGAGTTCATGCGAGGACTTTGAGAAATTAGGCGATCCATTTGTTTTGTTACGCAATCCAAGGTCAGCCGTCGTTCCATTGGGAATTGGGGACTTGGCGTTAAATGCGTTCGTGGTCTCGCGACGAACAACTACCGTGTGTTTTGGCGTATTCAGAAGAGTTGAGGTTCGTGCATTGGCGCGAGTGTTCAGCTAGCGACATCGTCTACTTCGCATCAACTATCCACGGTTCCTCACTGAGAAGATCGGGCTTCCCCCCGTATCAAGAGGATCTTGAAAGTATTCCTGAGCCCGACATGACACTTTTGATTAAGAAGTTCACACGGGCCTACAACAATATGAGAAACAAAAAGGGAGGTAGCCCTGTGACTTGTTATGAGTGTGGAGAGCTTAATCACATCCGGGCAAATTACCCCAAGCTGAAAGGGAAGAGCAACCACAAGGATGAAAAGCCAACTTGGAAGAAGCCTCAGTGACGCAAGTCCAAATTTGATGATGCCAAGCTCAGGAAGGCTGCTCACCGGGTCCTTGCCGCTCTTGGAGATCGATCCTTGAGCGATGTGGACTCCGGGAGCGAGGAGGACAAGGAGGAGGAGCTTCCTCAAGACAAGAAGGGAAAGGCCAAGGACTTCACAGGCATGTGCTTCATGGCTGACCCGACGACATCGATGACAACAATGAGGTATCTCCTCCTATGATGTTCTCTTTGCTAGATCTGGCTGTCATGAGCAAATGCTAGGTCGGGATAAAGCCTTAAAATTCATCATGACTAGCAATGAGGAGTTAGAGTCACAAGTAGATAAACTCACATTAGAACTTGTGAATGCTAAGAGTCTTGAATCTGATGAATGTTCATCCTGCTATACTTTACATTCTGAATTGGCTAAACTACAATCTGCTCATGATATTGCTTTGCAACAACTTGAAAGTGCTAGGACTGAGCTAATTGAAGTGAAATCTGCTCCTTGTGAAAAATGCTTAGAGTCTAGCAAATTGGTTGTTTCTGATGTGGTTGAATCTAGCGTTTGCTCTGTCTGCTTAGAACGTGAACGTGAAGTACATGATGTTGTAGAAGCAGCTAGAGCTAAATATGCCAAGCTTAAGGACAGTATTAATTCAGCTACTTATGCTTCTTGTGAAGCTCTTAAGCTTGAAGTTGCTCTTTATAAGAAGAGATTTAACGCTAAAACTTGTGATTCATGTGTTAATTTTGGAAAAGAAATTGCTTACCTTAAGGACACATTAGAAAGATTCTCGATGGTAAGAAGATTAAACATGATTCTTGACAAGTCGAAAACTCCTTATAAGAAGCAAGGGTTAGGATACAACTTTGCCCAGGATAAATCTAGTGGCATTCAAATTTTGAAAAATGGCTTAGTTGAATTTGATACTCAACCGCAAAGATCACTTTCAAATCTGAGTTTTGCCCAACCATCTATTCGGTCAAAGGTGCTTCTCGGTGGTACCAAGTACCATTGCACCTATTGCAAGAAGGATGGACATTTGGTTGAGTTCTGTTGGCGTAGGTTGAAAAATGCTAGGAAAAATCTTGCTAGAATGTCATTTAATCAACCTAGAGTTTTTGTGAGACATGGTAATTTAGAAAAGAAGAAACCTGGTCTAGGATTTGTTTCACATGCTAATCACTCTCATGCTCCTAGGCAGGATAACTCTCATGTTAGAGTAACCATTGCTCATATGAATTTCAAATAGAATTAAGGATAGCATACGCTTTGCATACTACTCATGAGCGTCTGTCTCGATCTTGGGTTCCCAAGTCATGTTTAACTAACTTGATGTTGAGACACATCGTTCTTCGTGCCTTGATTTTCGGGATCGCGCGGAAGGAAGGACATATGGTTCGTCGACTCCGGCTGTTCACGCCACATGATCGAAGACTCAAAATGGTTCACCTCCTTCACGCGGTCGACAGGTGATGTCTTCATCACCTTTGGAGACAATACTCAAGGGCGGATTGAAGGAACGGGATCAATCAGGGTGAACGACAATTTCATCCTAAAGGACGTCGCCCTTGTGGACAAGCTCAGGTTCAATTTACTTTCTGTCTCACACCTTCTTGATGATGGCTATGAGACTATATTTAAGAAAAATGCTTGTCGGGTGCTTGATTCAGCTGGTGAGCTCGTTTTTGGGATTTATAGAGCTACTAGGATCTTTGGAGCTGATTTTTCTGAATCTCTTCCTGGTTCTTTTAAATGTTTGATTACACTTTCTTCTGAGTTCTGTCTTTGGTACCGACGTTTGGGGCACATTGGTTTTGATCATCTGACGCGAGTTAGCAACCTTGATCTCATGAGAGGTTTGCCCAAACTCAAAGCCGTCAAGGATGCTGTATGTGCGCCCTGTAGGCATGGCAAGCAAGTTGCCGTCTCACACCCTTCAGTGACTATGGTCATGACTGACGGACCGGGACAGTTGCTTCATATGGATACTGTTGGTTCTGCTAGGGTTCGGTCAATCGGTGGCAAATGGTACATTCTTATCATAGTCGATGATTTTTCGAGATACACTTGGGTGTTCTTTCTTGCTTCGAAGGATGAAGTTTTTGGTCATTATCATGATCTTGTTTTTCGTTTGGCTTCTGAACTTTGGGTGCTTTGAGAGCGTCCGCGATGACAATGCACGGAGTTCAAGAATGCCTCGTTTGCCTCTTTTGTCTTTGGCGTGGAATTGAGCATCAGTTCTCTTCTCCACACGTCCCTCAACGGAATGGTGTTGTGGAAAGGAAGAACAGAACCTTAGTCGAGATGGCTAGGACGATGCTAGATGAGTATAGCACTCCAAGGAGGTTTTGGGCCGAAGCTATTGCTACAGTTTGTCATATTGCAAATCGTGTCTTCTTGAGACCGTCTTTGGGCAAAACTTCATATGAGCTTGATTTGGTAGAAAACCTTACATTTCTCATTTTGAGTTTTGGAGCTAAGTGTTTCATTCTCAAGGCAGAAACCTAGATAAATTTGAATCAAGGACTTTTGATGGTTTATTTAGGTTATCCTGCACATTCGAGGGTTTTCGGGTTTTAATCTGAAACTAACATCATCCAGAGACATGCAATGTCACTTTTGATGAGACTAGCCACAGAGTTAGATCAGATGTTTTAGGTGACTTACGGTGTGAGAGCATTTTTGTTGAAGAAGAGGAGGATGAACTTGATCTGCTCCTCCACCATTCTTCGATGTTCTGTCCAAATTGTTCAAGCTCAGAACTCGCTCATCGCTTCACCTCCAATTGAGGCTCTGCGCATCTTCTTCATCGCGATACTGCGGAGGTCGAAGAGATGTTGTCTCCCTCGAGCTCTCCACTTCACATTCAGAGGCGTCATCCTCCGGATCAGATGGTTGATAATTTTCATGAGCGAGTCACTCGCTCCAGGTATCACGATCCGAGTCTCTACTCTCATTCTGCATTTGTTGCTTCTTTCGAACCCCGCGATATATCACATGCTTTATCTGATTCTAGCTAGGTCAATGCCATGCATGAGGAGTTAGAGAATTTTGAGAGAAATAAGGTCTGGAACCTAGTAGAGCCTCGTAGTGGTCATAATGTGATAGGAACCCGTTGGGTGTTCAAAAATAAACAAAATGAGGATGGTTCTGTGGTTAGAAACAAGGCTAGGTTGGTAGCTCAGGGCTTTAGCCAAGTTGAGGGGTTAGATTTTGATGAGACCTTTGCTCTGTTGCTAGACTAGAAGTCATTCGCGATTGCGCTTGCATTCTTTGCTTCTAAGGGCTTTAGATTATATCAGATGGATGTTAAGAGTGCCTTTTTGAATGGTTTTATAGAGGAGGAAGTGTATGTTAGACAACCCTCAGGCTTTGAGGATCCCAAGCATCCACATCATGTCTTCAAGCTATCCAAAGTCTTGTATGGTCTTAAGCAAGCCCCTAGAGCCTGGTATGATAGACTTAAGACATTTCTGCTTAAGAATGATTTTGAGATTGGTAAGGTAGACAAGACCCTGTTCATCGTTAGGCGTGGCAATGACTTCCTACTTGCTCAGATTTATGTAGATGATATTATCTTTGGTGGTTCTTCTCATGCTCTTGTTTCCAGTTTTTCTGAGACTATGTCCAGGGAATTTGAGATGAGTATGATGGGAGAACTCAAATACTTTCTGGGGCTTCAAATCAAGCAATGCAAGGAAGGGATCTTCATTCATCAGACGAAGTACACCAAAGATCTGCTCAAGCGCTTCGAGATGGGTGTCGCAGGCGATCGCCACTCCCATGGCGACCGATTATTTTGGATCCAGATGAGGAAGGAGAAGTCGTGGATCAACGCGAGTACCGCAGCATGATTGGCTCCCTTCTGTACCTGACGGCCTCAAGACCAGACATCCACTTCGCGGTGCGCCTGCGTGCGAGGTTTGAGGCGTCTCGAGGACTTCCATCGCCAAGCCGTTAAGCGCATCTTCAGGTATTTATATTCTACCCTCTAGTATGGCATTTGGTATTCCTGTTCTTCTTCTTTGTCCATTCGGGGGTTTTCTGATTCTGATTTTGCGGGCTGTCGGCTAGATAGGAAGAGTACCTCGAGCACTTGTCACTTCTTAGGCACTTCTCTTGTCTCTTGGTCTTCTAGGAAGCGGTCTTACATTGCACAATCCATCTTGAAAATTTGAATATGTAGTTCTTTGCTAGTTGTTGTAGTCGATTTTGTGGATGGTGTCCACTCTTAAGGACTTTGGGTTGTCTTTTGATAGTATTCCTCTTTCGTGATAACATACGCTATTAACATTGCTAAAAACCCATGCAACACTCTAGGACCAAGCACATAGACATTCGCTATCACTTCCTTAGAGATCATGTCGAGAAGGGTGATATTGTCTTTGCATTTCGTGAGTCAGAGGCTCGTTGGTTGATATCCTCACCAAGCCTTTAGATCCAACTAGGTTTGCCACCTTGAGAATTGAGTTAGGGTAATTTATCCATATGGGTTGGTTTGAGGGAGTTTGATCTTTTCTGATCTTACCTTGTTCATCGATATTTTCTTGATCTTCTTTTGAACTTTTGATCTTTTGATCTTTTAGGCTTTTGAGTTTTTCGCATCTCATTGTATCATATTGCATTCATATGAAAATCCAAAAGATGTATTGTAATATAAGCTTTTACCTTGTCTTTTAAAATTGATGAAGCTTTGCTTATTACCTCTTGAGTTTTAGTATTTCAATTCTGCTCAATGTCATGTCTAGTTCTTTGACTTGCTAGAATTATCATGCTTTCACATGTGTAGCTAAGTTTTTGCTGAATGAGCTAGAACTTTAAGACAATTTGAACTAAAAACTGTAATTTGTGGATTTTTTAGCTAGTTGCACAATTAGTGATCCTTTTGTGACATTGGCCCTGTCAACATTGTTGTGTTAGCTCTTGAATCTAGTATTGATCACTACTTGAGCTTCTTGTTCTTTTAAGAATCTAAATCTGCTCTTGTGAAAAATGAAAAATGAAATTTAAAGATTGTCTTGTGCTTAAAATGTGTCAAACTACTCTCACGAGACTGCATATCACAGACATGAACTTGGAGATAGTTTGATGCTCCAGACGATCTCATGGGGACTGCTTGTCAAAATTGACATGAACCTTAAGATTTGTCGCCCTGGTAGAAGCTTAGGAAGAGTTTGTGGATGACTCCTAGTCCAGGATCTTCGTCACTAAGATATACCTTTAATCAACTTCTGGTCGAAGCTTATGAAGAGTTTATGGATAGCTCCTAGTCCAGGATCTTCTTCACTAAGTTAGATCATTAGTCAACTTCAATATTCATTGCCAATGAAAAACTGTTAAAAAATGGGCGTTTGAGAAAAATTGAGCAAAATGATTAAATTCAGGACCTGTTTGTCTCTTAATGTGGTCATTGTTAGCTTTTTGATCTTACATTGACATTTTGACATGGCTAGTATCATCTTAGGATCCCTGTTGATGAACTTGCTAGATTTGAAGCTTTGCTTAAAATGCTAAAATTCATTGCTTTATATTGAGTTTTCTAGCTTTAGCTTTGTTATATATGTTTTATCATGATCTTGCCAGCGCTTTCAGGCTGATATGTTGATTGAGTAAGTTTAGAAATGCTAGCTTGCTCTTTTTGGGTAATCTCCAAAGCTTCTTGTAATCAAAAATTGAAAAATATAAAAAATATGAAGCCACTCCATTGCATTTCATGCATGCTCCTTCTTATGCTTTTCCTCATTCTGCATTTGTTATCTCTGGACGAGAGGAAGGCGTGATTTTTTTTATAACTCTATTGTCAAAGGGGGGAGAAGATATTTCGGGATGTCTAAAGGGGAGAAGATATAAAAAGGGGGAGAAAATTGAAGAATTTGAAATTTTGTGAAATCTAAGGATCATAGTGAGGGGGAGTTTCTTTTTGCATTTGTTTGATCTTATTGTTATTTCTGAACTTGAATTGCAATTCTTGCATCCTCACAATGATCAAAGGCCAATTCGAACAATTGTTCTTTCATATGGACCTTGAGTGAGATTTTTGACTCGTCTCTGGAAATTGAAGCTTTCTTGCCTTCTTTTGTCTTATCTCACTTGTCTATGCCTTTCTGAAGCCAACTTGGTCATTTCCTTTGCTTTTTCTTGCATTTGGACCAAGTTGTGCCTTTGTGCGAAAACGTCGAGTTTTTACTTTTCAAACCTCAAAATTTGCATTTGTTGGGAATTGCCAATGTGTTCATCAAGGGGGAGATTGTGGATATCATGGGGATATGCCTGAGATCTTAGGATGATGTTACAACTGGCAATGTCGTTCTTGGTTTGTCGAGACACGCGTTTCGGCAAAGTTTAGCAAGTGTCGAGTTAATCGGTGAGTAGAGCGTGTAGGCGCGAGACGGCCGCGATCTTGATAATACCGGCCTAATGAGTGCGGTATGTAATTTTCAAAGACGATGTAATTGGGGAGTTATGAATTTCCTCGAGAAGCGGTACGACCGCAGGTATATACTGCGATGCGGCCGCGATGCGGTAATCTGCCGATCCTTGGTTGGCGGTAGTACCGATTCTGTTCTAAGTTTCTGTTAACTTGGAAGTTGGGTTTTGAGTTAGACAGTTCATGGGTTTCAGTGCATATATGTTGCATGATGCATGTTTTGACTAACGTGGGTTAAGTTGTGAAGAACTTATTCCCGATTTCGATTTGCTTGTCTATTGTTGTGCAGGTTGTTTGGTGGTCAACGACGGTCAACGACGAGGATGATCGAGACTAGGCTTGGAGAGCGAGGTTGAGCGATCGGCGATCTTTGGATGAAGTCATTGGACTCAAGCATGGTGTAAGATGGACAAAGGTGACCGAACGGACAGTTCGGTGCGACTAGTTGGATCAAGCGGCGCGGGGGTCGGTGCAAGTGCCATGGTGGTTTCGGTGGGAGCCGGATAGGAGAGACTTGCCGACATGATGAGGGCCGTTGGATCAACCTACACGTGGCGGAGCATGCTACTGCTTCGCGATGATTCGACTCGGTCTTTGAAGAAGGGCCGAGAAGGGTTATTTTGGTAATCTTACCAAATACCGCCTTGATTACCTTTTGCCAACCCGCGGCGCAAGACGGTGCTTGAAGAAGCGGATTAGGTCAAGAGGAGATGAAGACGACGCTTTAAAATACGTGCGTGTGTGACCCGTTTGTGTTGGGCCTTAATGGGAGCCCATTAGGGAAACTCTTCTAGAAGGTCTAAGCCTCCACTATAAATAGATGAGGGAGGTGGCTGCACCCCCTCAACCCTTTCATTACTTGTAAACCCTAGTTTTGATTTTGTGCTTAGGGAGTTGATAGTTGGAGGTTAGGGTTCTAGAGAGTTGGATTTGATTTCGTGCTCATGTATTGAGTCTTTGTCCTCCATTGATGGAGTGACTGTAAACCAATACCTTATCAAATCAATCCAAAGAAAGTTCTCTCAAAGATGAGTTCATTTGCTTTCTTTCTCTCTATTTGGTGATTTTGAGTTTTTCTTTGATCCGCGAGTTTTGGGTTGGTTTCTTGCTGTGGTCTAACTTGCTGTGACATGCGAGAACCTATCTAGGGTCTTCTTGATCATCAATAACCCACGAGCAAATCTCTAGATCATATTTTGATTTTGGCTCGGTTTTGGAGCACCCTTCGTTCAATCTGAAAAAGACAGAAACTTTAGCATGGATTGTTGCGATCGTTGCATGGAATAGGTTCCTAACATCTTTAGGAAAGTGTGTTTCAAGTTTCGTGAAGTTCGGAGTTACGGATCAAAAGTTACGTTAATTTTTGTTTTCGTTTTCAGGCTGTTTACTATTTATTTGCCTGATTTTACTGTTCACAGCGGTATGATCGGTACTGTTCACGCGGTTGTACCGGAGTTTGATACTGCAAACCTTATTCACACGATATTAGCGAGTCTTGTTCATCGATCTTATTCATCGGTGATTTTTGTGTTTTTTATCGTTTATTTTGGGGGTTTGAAGGAGATTCAATACAAGTCTTCCGCTACGCTTTTATATATTGATTTTCATAGTTTTCATAGCTATTGGAGGCAATATCATCTTTTGAATTCGATCAAAGTGAAAAATAGATAGTGCTCCTATTCACCCCCCTCTAGTCGCCTTTTTGGTCCAACAGCGCCGGCAAATCCGCTTCTCCAAGCAGCGCCCCTGCCATCGCAGGTCGGCCTTGGAAGATGTCATGTTGGTGCCGCTTGAAGATGCAACGCAGCCCATGTCGTATGAAGGAAGAGCAGTAGCAGTGTCGCTACCGTGGCATGACCGTCCTTGCTCCTACCACTTGCGCCTCTAGTTGTGTTACCGGTGAGGGCGTCGTCTCCTCTAGTGGACTCACGGCCGCCTCTCGTGGCGTTGTTGGTGCAGTATCAAGTGGCCCAAGGATGCAATCTAGTTCGGTGCTGATATTCTTCAGCATCGTCAACATGTATGCCTCATCTTCCTTGCGGCCGGTCATCTCGATCGTGATGGACAGTCCAAGATCGATGGCTTTGATACCAATTGTCACGAACCTTAGTTCATAACAGGGTAAACACTGCCAGGAAGAAAGCCGAGCAGCGTCGGCTTCGTGGGATGAGCGATTAGACTATAAATTGGGATGATTGAACCTTGGTAGGGAGACTAGATTAATTCATCTTTCTTGCTTTCTTGATAATACATACATGCTTCCTCTTTATAGGGATGACTCGACTTAAACCATAACAATTTATAGTTATAAGGAAATATATCTCTAATAGATGAAATATATCTATAAAGTAAACCTAACTAACAAGAAAATTAACTATTTTTATCTTTATTTCCTAACTACTAACGCACCCCCAGGCTGGCATGCACAGTGCGCAGCTGCTACAGTATCAGCCGCACTGTTTACACGTGTGAATGGTAATTCCAACACGTGACAACTTGCTCTTATTCTGCCCTTATGTCACCGAATCGAGAAGGCATCTTATGTCACACTGTGCTCTTCGAAAGTAGGGTCTTTTCGAGGTATGGTTACTCTGCGGCATAATCACACTGCATTAGTTGTTTACCAGCTTAATTGAACCACTTAGTTAAGAAGTATTAAGATATGTAGCACTTACTGTTAAGCGGCTGCTTGTTCTGTTTTTTGAACAGAATTTGAAGCACTGAATTTGAATACTTTAACAAATGCTAGTTTTGAACTTCGTTGCTATTTTGTATTTTTCTTTAGAAATATTCTCCCTAAACTGGATATATTTTAATTCTTCTTTTCCTCGAGTGCTAATATAATCTGGGTCATGTTGGCACTGATGGCAGTGGGTCATTCACGACTTGTGATATTTTAGGTGCATTAGCTGGTAGCGTTGAAAGCGGACGGAAATTTTCCGGTCGAACCGTCCATTTTCTACATTTGACCCGTCCGTTTCGTATTTTGGAAATATCCGGAATCGGTTGGAGTCGGGACGGAAGTCGCCGGGCAGCGGACGGATGTAAAGCGGCGTTTTCGTCGTTTTTGCGAATTCCGTATTTGGTCGAATATTTCCGTATTTTACGAAATTTACGGATTCTAAGCGGGCCCAATCTTTGTCCCGGTCCCCAACTCCTAGAGGCCCAACACTAGCCCATCTAAGAAAACCTAGGTCTCCACTCCCCTTCTAGACCCCAAGTGTCCCTAAATGATGAGGTATGCGTATCGTTGTACATTGTAGCGACCTTATATTTACAACATTTAACAATAAATTATGACCAAACTATATGCGGGAAGATGGCGGTGAAAGTGATCTGACGAGATGGATGATCTTTGCGATTTGTGATGGGTGATGAACATACGGAAAAATATGTCATGTTATTATGTGATGTCTTGTGCTATGTTCATGCCGACTCATTTTAATTTGTTAGATGTCATCCGAACTAAGTGTCACGGTGTTCTTGTGTTAGTGTGTGAACGATAAATCCTAAACTATTTTCATTTGCGTTTGAATATACGAATTAGTGCTTTACTTTTTCATCGTCAAAGATGTGTGTGATTGTGATTGTGAGTATAAAGATGTGCGGTATTCGGCTTAAGTTAGGGCTTTCGTCCGTTTAGTTGAGTTTCGGCCGTATTGGTTCGTTTCCGTGCACGCATATCCGATTCCGTTTCGAACCGCATTTTCCGAACCCGATCCCGTTTCAGCCAACAAATATAGAAACGGAAGTAGAAATGGGGTTTTTCAGTCCGTTTCCGTTCGTTTTCATCGCTATTAGCTGGGTACAGGTCATCATGAGGGATTTAACTATTTAAGGGCACGGGGTTTCCAGGATCCTGACTAGGGGTGCAAGCTGGATTCTTAATATCCGACATATTAAATTACTGAATTGTGAATTTGATGAATCGCGAATATGATTCAGATTTTCCATCGGAATAAACAATATCTTCTCTATCCGAGTTCATATTCGAATCCGGCTTAAATATATGGACGCAGTCACGCGAATATGATTTTGATTTTTAAATTCGAATAACAATTTCCTCTATATAAACATGCATCTGAATTCGAATTTGGAAAAAAAATATTTATGAACTTCTATCGCAATACTATCAATAATTAAACAACTCTATTAACATATTATTCCTTAATCTAATTTAACATATTACAATGGTTTATTGCATCTCATGTATATTATGTAGATGTTCAAATACAACCAAAATAGATCAATATTCGATTGAAACTCGTATTCGAATCTGAGAACATTTGAGTTCGTGTTGGATTTAATATGGGCTAGGCCCAACTTTAATTCTAATTAAATCCTGGAAAATCCCAAAGGCCCATGTGCATGTGCTAAACCTTTTTAGTCCCATATGGAGAGTTAAAGGGGAGTTACACCAATTTATAAGGTGGAACGTGGGAGTCCTCTTGTGGAATTGGAGAGAGCCAATACACGCGCGCGCTCGCTCGCCTCGCCGAGCCGTCTTGAAATTTGTCTTGATCTTGATGCGGTGCGGTGCTTGTGGCGATACCTGCGCGTGTCGGGTGCGTGCGCGTTTTCTTTATCTATTCGAAAATCGAAGCGCCCCGGCTACATAATAAGCGGTGACAATAATTGCATTGTTTACGGTCTCTTCATTTTTGCAAATTAAAAAACGGTGCTGATTCAAATAATGGTAGCGATAGCGGTTCTTTATTACTAGTGAGTAATGGCGACCGTTTACGGCCTCTTGACTAAGCGATGGCATTTCGCTTTTACTAGTGAGTAATGGCGACCGTTTACGGCCTCTTGACTAGGCGTGCTGGCTGCTGTTACTAGTGAGTAATGGTATTGTTTACAGTGCGGTTGTTATATATAGTCATTATCGGAGCAGTGAGGCTCTCCAATTCTCTCCACGAAAGACACCACGGTTCTTTGTTCTTTGTCTCGGCGATCTCCATCCGGCGGCGGCGTGTCGATCGCACCAGGAGATCGGGCCTCGGAACCCTCGTCCTTGAAGGCTTGCACGAGCAAGGCGAATATGGTTTGGGGGCGTTAGCGCGGCGCTCATTCTTCCTCTCCATTCGACTCTGCTTTCGCCTACAACCGTCACGACTACTACGCGGCGTCCCTTTGCACGACTACTTACCACTACGCCATGACAAGCGGCGATCTCACAAAGACTCGGTGGCGCTTCTTCCACTCTGCTGCTCCTTCCACTTTGGATCGGGTATGTCTATTTCATATGTATTTCTTGGTTAGTAATATTACTAGTTGTTACCTTGAACAACTGTGATAGATATGCTAGTTTACGTTCGTGCGGATATTAGTATGTCTATAGTGTTCTTGCTTACTTGCTTTGTGAAAGTGGCTAGAATATTCATCATGTTTTATCTACTATATTTACGGATTAAAGTAATTGAAAAATGCTCTTATTCTCAACAATCCAAAACCTTATTGTAATAGGCATTTTTCATCAAGCGCTTTCTTCTTTGCGCTTAAGCCCTCTCAATTCGATGGTGCGAATTATAAGAGGTGGCGCACCAAGATGGTGCTGGCTAAGCGCCATGAGCGTTTTCATGTGGCAAAAGGCAAGCTGAAGGAACACTTACTCTGAGCAGAGCAAGCGTTGAGGGCTGCGATAACCTTTTAAAGGTGTCGTGATCGGCGTTCTTGGTGAGAAGTTAGTTGATGCATACATGGTGATTACAAATGGGAAAGATATGTGGGATGCACTCGAGGCCAAGTTTAGGGTTTGGATGCGAGCGATGAAGCTGTATCTCATGGAGCAATACCATGACTATAGAATGGTTGATGGCGTTACGTAGTTGGCGAGCTCATGAGATACAATCCATAACCAAAGAACTTGAGCATTTCAAGTGTGTGTTCTGGACAAGTTTGTCGCGGGAGGCATTATTGCAAGCTTCCTCCTTCGTGGAGGAATTTTGCTACTTCTACGAAACACAAGAGACAAGAGTTTTCTGTTGAAAATCTCATTGGGTCTCTTGATGTTGAAGAAAGGCAAGAGCAAAAGATACACACACTAGAGGAAATGAGGACATTCTAGTGCCAATGTGGTGCGAGAAAAGAATGGCCAAGCTCAAAGTTCAAAGGCAAAAACAAAATGCACAAACAACAAGCTTTAAAAGAAGAAGAAGAACACAAAGGATGACATTTGCTTTGTGTGTGGCGAATCTGGTCATTGGGCCAAGGATTGCGATCCAACGCAAAGGTGTGAAGAATCGACAGGCGAGAATTCCAAGTGCGCCAATGTTGTTGTTGGTACTCTTGAGGCGGGAACTTGTGGTATGGTAATTTATCTCTTTTTTTCCGTATGTCAATCTACCGATTGGTGGATAGACACGGTGCTAATATACATGTGTGTCTTTGATATTTCATTGTTTTCTTCTTACGGGTCACTCGGGATTGTAGTTCTAATGAGAGCGGGTCACATGCCACTTATTCATGGTGTTGGCGGTCGATCTGAAGTTTACTTGGAAAGATTGTGCAAGCTGAAGAACGTGCATCATGTGCCATCCATCAATAAGAATCTCGTAAGCGGATCTCTTACGTGTAGAGATGGCTTTAGGCGTATTTGAGTCCAATAAATTTGTAATGTCCAAATGTGGACAATTTGTTGGTAAAGGCTATGTGTGCGGAGGCTTGTTAGCCTATCTCTTCGATTTGTGTAATAATGTTGTGAATCATATTTTGGTGGTAATGAGACTACTATTTGGCATTCACGACTTTGTCACATAAATTTTAGTTGCATGTGCAGTTAGCAGATTTAGAGTTAATCCAGAAATTCACCCTTGCCAAAGGTTCTAAATGTCAAGTTTGTGTGCAATCAAAGCGACCTCGTAAGCCTCACAAGGCGCGGAGATAAGAAACTTGGCACCATTAGAACTCATACATTCGGATCGTGTGAGATGAATGGTGTGTTGATAAAAGGTGGTAGAGATATTTCATGACTTTGATTGATGATTCCACTAGGTTACGCTATGTGTAAAAACTAAAGATGAAGCTTTTCACTACTTTAAAATCTATAAAGCGGGTGAGAACCAACTTGAAAAGAAAATCAAAAGGTTAGGTGCGATCGTGGCGAGTACTTTTCTAATGAGTTCAATTTATTACAGTGAGGAACATGGTATAATCCATGAGAGGGCGCCTCCCTATTCACCCAGTCAAATGGGATTTAGAAAGAAAGAACCGTACTCTAAGCGATTTGGTTAACGCCATGCTAGACACATCGGGTCTTTCAAGGCATGGTGGGAGGCTATATTGACTTCATGTCATGTCCTAAATAGGGTTCCCACAAAGAATAAAGAGATAACTCCATTTGAACAATGGGAGAAGAAAAGACTATCACTTTCATACTTGCGCACTTGGGGTTGTTTGGCGAAAGTCAGCGTGCCAATTTCAAAAGCGTAAGCTTGGACCAAAAACCGTGGATTGCGTCTTTTAGGCTATGCTCACCATAGCGTTGGATATAGATTTTTAGTGGTGAAATCTGGAGTACTGACGTGCATGTCGGTACAATTATGGAGTCGAGAGATGCTACTTTCTTTGAGGATATTTTTAGATGAAAGATATGCCTAGTTTATCAGTCGGGGCTGATACAACTCCCGAACTGCCATTCCAATGGAATATTTTGAGCAAACCCGATCAAATTCCGAGGAGGAAGACAATGAAACTACGAGGAAGAGTAAAAGACAAAGGGGCTGCAAAGTCTTTTGGTTCGATTTCATTGTGTACCTTGTGGATGATACTCCAAGTACCATTTACGAAGCATATGCTTCTCGGATGCGGAATCTTTGGAAGGAAGCGGTCCAGTGAAATGGATTCCATTATCTCTAATGGAACTTGGGAGATCAGAGCGTCCTTATGGTTGTAAACTTTGTAGGATGTAAGTGGGTGTTCAAAAAGCTTAGGCACGATGGTACTATCGAGAAGTATAAGGCACGGCTTGTGGCCAAGGGTTATACCCAAAAGGAAGGCGAAGATTTCTTTGATTCTTATTCACTGTGGCTAGATTGACCACTATTAAGTACTACTATCTCTGTTTGCCTCACGGTCTTCTCATTCATCGGATGGATGTTAAGGCGGCTTTTCTAAATGGAGAGTTGGGCGAGGAAATTTACATGGAGCGACGGATGGATTTGTAGTAAATGGTCAAGAAGGAAAGGTGTGCAAGTTGTTGAAATCTTTGTATGGTCTTAAACAAGCACCTAAGCGGTGGCATGAAAAATTCGACAGAACCTTAACATCTGCGGGCTTTATTGTAAATGAAGGTGACGGATGTGTGTATTATCGCCATGGTGGGGCGAGGAGTCATTCTATGTTTGTATGTTGATGACATGCGATCTTTAGGACCAACCTTAATGTGATTAAGGAGGTCAAGGATTTCTTGTCTTAGAATTTTGAGATGAAAGATGCAGGAGTAGTGATGTTATCTTGAACATCAAGGTGTTGAGAGGTGATGATGGTGGGATTACATTGTTGCAATCTCATTATGTGGAAAAGGTTCAGTCGTTTTGGTTATAGCGTGCAAACCTTCTCCAACACCTTATGATCCTAGCGTGTTGCTTAGGAAGAATCGGAGAATAGCCGAGAGACCAATTGAGATATTCTCGGATAATTGGTTCACTTATGTATTTAGCTAAGCGGTACCGGGCACGACATCTCGTTTCTTTGTGAGCAAACTAAGCGGTTTGTTTCTAATCAGGAGATGATCATTGGCATGCTCTTGAGAGGGTAATCGCTATCTAAAGGGTAATATGAGTTATGGCATTCACTATCTGGGTACCCTAGGGTACTAGAGGTTATAGTGATTCAAGCTGGATATCGATCTTTGGTGAGATTAAGGCCACAAGTGGATATGTCTTCACACTTGGAGGTGGTATTTGTTTCATGGAAGTCTTGCAAGCGAGACCATCTTAACGAGGTCAACAATGGAGCGAGAACTCACGGCATTAGATCACGCCGCTGTTGAAGCCGAATGGCCGTGAGCTCTTGATGGACTGCGGTGGTTGATAAGCGGTGCAGGCTATTCGATGTTGTGACAATCGGTGTGATCGTCAAGGTGAGCAGATTCTAAGGATAATATGAAATCATCAAGACATGTGAAGAAAGCGAAATGCATCGGGAAAATGAGAAACTCGAGTAATAGCTTTGGATTATATCCAAGCGACTAAGAATC
Source organism: Ampelocalamus luodianensis (assembly GCA_036346255.1). Taxonomy (NCBI): domain Eukaryota; kingdom Viridiplantae; phylum Streptophyta; class Magnoliopsida; order Poales; family Poaceae; genus Ampelocalamus; species Ampelocalamus luodianensis. The sequence goes on along the minus strand of CM070617.1, from coordinate 57,411,866 downwards.
TGCGATCCTTTCACAAAGGGTTTATCACGAATGTGATAGACAATGCATCAAGGGAGATGGGTTTGAGACCCACGTGAGTTATACCATAGTGGTAACCCATCCTATATGATCGGAGATCCGTGAAGTAGGATTAGCGAAACAAGTTTTGGTTAGCGGGAGGAGAGTACCTTTATAGACCCACTCCATTGGAGATGCAATTCTCTCCTAAATCGTATGGTAGGTTGATTTTATCTTAATGTGTTACGTGGCTTATTTAAGCAAAGATCTTTGTCCTCTGAGCGATCTTGAAAGAACACACCTATATGAGCCATTGCTAGTCACGGTCTATGAGATAGGGTAATCTCTAGGAAGCTCATGAATAGGCCAGGAGTATGACTTATATGCTCCAACCCGCGGGGATGCCTGGCAGCCTAGTATCAGTTAAGGACTTAAGTGAAACTTATTCACACAAAGCGCCAATTCAAGGCTTAGTCCATTGTGCGATTGTGGATAAGTGTAACCATTCTAGATGGATGTTCAACCTTAACGGTCTCCATCGAAACAACGATATATTAAAACAATCTTGTGGATCAAGGAATTTGACATGTGCCATTGGGATGCGGTGGGGATTGTTGGATTTAATATGGGCTAGGCCCAACTTTAATTCTAATTAAATCCTGGAAAATCCCAAAGGCCCATGTGCATGTGCTAAACCTTTTTAGTCCCATATGGAGAGTTAAAGGGGAGTTACACCAATTTATAAGGTGGGCACGGGAGTCCTCTTGTGGAATTGGAGAGAGCCAATACACGCGCTCGCCTCGCCTCGCCGCGCCGCGCATGTGCCCGCGCCTTGTGCGCCAAGTGCCAGCGCCAGCGCCATGCGCGCCCGCGCCAGCGCCGGCGCGCGGCGGTGCGGTGCGGTGCGTGCGTGTGCGTGTGCGTGTCTTGTGGCGTACCTGGCGTGTCAGTGCGTCGCGCGTTTTCTTTATCTATTCGAAAATCGAAGCGCACCGACTCGCAATAAGCGGTGGCAATAATTGCGGCTTGTTTACGGTCTCTTCATTTTGCAAATTAAAAGAACGATTACGATTCAAATAATGGTGGCGATAGCAGTTGCTTTATTACTAGTGAGTAATGGCGACCGTTTACGCCTCTTGACTAAGCGATGCATTGCTGCTGTTACTAGTGAGTAATGGCGACCGTTTACGGCCTCTTGACTAAGCGTGCAGTTGCTGTTACTAGTGAGTAATGGTATTGTTTAGTGCGGTTGTTATATATAGTCATTATCCGAGCAGTGAGGCTCTCCAATTCTCTCCACGAAAGACACCACGGTTCTTTGTTCTTTGTCTCGGCGATCTCCATCCGGCGAGGCGCGTGTCGATCGCCGGGAGAAGCGAGCCTCGGAACCCTCGTCCTTGAAGGCTTGCACGAGCAAGGGCGAATATGGTTTTGGGGCGTTCGCGCTCGCCTCTTCTTCCTCTCCATTCGACTCTACGCTCGCCTACAACCGTCGACTACTACGCGGCGTCCGCTGCACGACTACTTACCACTACGCCATGACAAGCGGCGATCTCACAAAGACTCAAGCGGCGCTTCTTCCACTCTGCTGCTCCTTCCACTTTGGATCCGGGTATGTCTATTTCATATGTATTTCTTGGTTAGTAATATTACTAGTTGTTACCTTGAACACTGTGATAGATATGCTAGTTTCTGTTCGTCTGGATATTAGTATGTCTATAGTGTTCTTGCTTACTTGCTTTGTGAAAGTGGCTAGAATATTCATCATGTTTTATCTACTATATTTCTGGATTAAAGTAATTCGAAAAATGCTCTTATTCTCAACAGTTCGTACTCAAATCCAGCTCAAGTTATGTGGAAGCGAATATGGTTTAACCTCTATCCAATTTGAATTCGAAGTTATGTGGAAGCGAATATGGTTTGACCTCTATCCAATTTGAATTCGATCGTTTACACATGTTACACTGAGAACTTTTCTGTGTATGAACATTTCTATAATGGCAACATATCCTATGCAATCACCCTTTGTGGTGCACTCTTGTAATCAACTTTCATTTGAGCACCGCTCGACATGAAAAATTCCCAAAAAATTTCTAGATGTACATATTAGTTTACTCTACCTATGTGTAAATTTCAAGTTCAAATTCATTCTATATGTAAAGAGTAAGAAACATGAGAAAAATTTGACACATGATAAATCAAAAGGATGAGGAAAAAGAAAGAGTAAAATTCGCAAAACCCCAAAAATTCACAAAACCTTAGGTTTTGGGGTATAGATAACACAAAACCTCAGGTTTTGATTTTTTTTCAAGGAACCACATGTTCTTGGCAAAAGGTTTCAAAAAACCCCATGTTTGCCCTATCTCATTCCATCCCACTAGTTATGATAGGTGGGCCCCACGTGTCAGTCAGACATACAAGTAGGGCCCCACCTGTGAGCCTCACCCCGCCTTCCTTTTCGGGCCCCTCTTCGCCATTGCTAGTCGTTACTGCGGTCACCTTGGCGCCGAAGCATCGGCTTACCATCACCGAATGTCGCACCCCTGCCGTGGCTGACAGATGGGCTCGAAATTTAGTAAATGGGGTTGATAGGTTGGCCCGAAATTTAGTATGACCGACCTGTGGGTCCCATCTGTCATTCTGTTGGATGGAACGGGATATGGCAAATATGGGATTTTTTGAAACCTTCCACCCAAGAACATGTTATTCCTTTAAAGAATTTGTAAAACTTAGGGTTTTGCTTGTGTTACCTATGCTCGTTTTGTGAAATTTACTAAAAAAGAAATAGACATTGCTACTATTCACAGTAAAAAATTTTTTTTTGGTCTTCTAACACATTTTGAATTTGAAGTCGAAATTTTATAGGGTGCTCCAAACATTCAGACATAGATGGTCCTATTTTTTTTTTCATAAGTGTAATATGTTGATTCACCTTACCTGGCAGGTCACGGAGATGGGATTACAGATAAGAGAGATGATGTACGAGAAGATAAAGATCAGTAAAATAATGTCAAGAATCACTGGAAAGCCTGAAGTGCAGGTAATCCTTCAGAAGTTGTTACACTTTGCTTTTCAGATAGCAACAGAAAGCTGTGTTGTACTGATTGCCATTTCTTGTAGATCGATGAGGACACAAAATTTGACTATTTCATGAGTCCTTGGGAAGCCAAGGATTATGGAATAATTGACAGCGTTATAGATGAGGGGAAACCAGGGTTGGTGGCTCCTATCGCGGGAGCTGTGCCACCTCCAAAATCTCGCGTATGGTACTTGTGGAATACTTCAGGACCGACTAGAAAAATCATGAAAAATCTACCTTCAGAGGAGAAGCTTATTCAAAATGGTAATGGCAGCGCAAGTTGAGATGATGAGGAGCTCAAGGAGGCCTCAGCAACTTGAAATATGTCTGCCTGGTTACAACATCGCCATGGGTCTACGATCGAAGATAGCTTGGCTTGCTACGTTAGCAGGGGAAGCTGAGTATAGAGTAGTGCTTAGAATCCACAAATTTGTATGCTATTTCATCAGTTGATTACAGATTGCGGAGCTCAATAGTCTGGCAGTAGTAGAAAGATTAGCTGTAGTGCTTCTTGATTTCTACAGAGTGCAAAAAGCATTTTCCAGTGCAATGATTTGTATGCTGCATTGTTTTTTTTTTCTGTCAATGTATACGGTTGATTTATTGTTGCTGCCACACAACGCAGCATGCCACCAGCAATTCGTTTCGCTTTACACTGCCTAAGACTGTCGTTGCCTTAAACAGGAGGCGCTCTGTGAACATAAATCGATAGGGCTATTTTTTGGGGGGACATGTATGGAGCTAATTTCTCTTCACAAGATCAGAAAGCTCCTCTGGATAGCTTCCATTGTGTCTTGTTTCATGCTCTTACCGTGCTTATTTTCATCTTCGTAGGATTCTCCAAATGTAGCGTAATGTCCGTAGGCTTCATGCGCAAGAAATAGAGAGGGGAGAGAGAGAGAGAGGGAGTCTCTGTGTGTGCCGTCTGGGCCTCGTATTCATGCGCGACCACCAAACCTAGCCACCCCAGGCCTTCCACCACTACCGCTAGCTGTCTCTTTTGCCATGCCGTAGAGTCCCTGCCGGCGCGCGGAAGGATCCCTGTATCGTTACCACTGTTGAGAATAATAGCATTTTTCGAATTACTTTAATCCAGAAATATAGTAGATAAAACATGATGAATATTCTAGCCACTTTCATAAAGCAAGTAAGCAAGAACACTATAGACATACTAATATCGGATGAGCGAAACTAGCATATCTATCACGGTGTTCAAGGTAACAACTAGTAATATTACTAACCAAGAAGTACATATGAAATAGACATACCCGGATCCAGTGGAAGGAGCAGCAGTAGTAGAAGAAGCGGCGGTGGAGTCTTTGTGAGATCGTCGTTTGTCATGGCGTAGTGGTAAGTAGTCGTGCGATGGGCGTCGCGGTAGTAGTCGACGGTTGTAGGCGTGGCAGAGTCGAATGGAGAGGAAGCGGCGATCGCGCGAACGCTCCCAAAACCTTATTCGCCCTTGCTCGTGCAAGCCTTCAGGGCGAGGTTCGGAGGCTGCTCTCGGTCGCGATCGTACAGCGCGCTTGCCGGGATGGAGATCGCGGAGACGGCAACAAAGAAGCGTGGTGTCTTTCGTGGAGAGAATTGGAGAACCTCACTGCTTCGGATAATGACTATATATAACAACGGACGAGAAGCGACCACCATCACTCACTAGTAACGGCGGTTATTCTTGCCTAGTCAAGAGGCGAAGCGGTCACCATTATTCACTAGTAACGGCCGTTCTCGCCTTAGTCAAGAGGCCGAAGCGGTCGTCATTACTCACTAATGCAACGGTTCTTGCGACCATTATTTGAATCGGTGCATCGTTCTTTCAATTTGCAAAAATGAAGAGACCGAAGCGATGCAATTATTGCCAACCGTTTATTGCGAGTCGGTGCGTTTCGATTTTCGAATAGATAAAGAAAAGCGCGCGACGCACCGACACGCGCTGTGTGCGGCGCTGCGACACGCGACACGCACCCGCACCCGCACGCGCACGCGGCGGCGGCTCGGCTCGGCTCGGCTCGGCTCGGCTGGCTCGCGGCTCGGCGAGGCGAGGCGAGCGCTGCGTGTATTGGCTCTCTCCAATTCCACAAGAGGACTCCCACGTTCCACCTTATAAATTGGTGTAACTCCCCTTTAACTCTCCATGTGGGACTAAAAAGGTTTAGCACATGCACATGGGCCTTTGGGATTTTCCAGGATTTAATTAGAATTAAAGTTTGGGCCTAGCCCATATTAAATCAACAATCCCCACAGATCCCAAGGGCACATGTCAAATTCCTTGATCCACAGTATTGTTTTAATATATCGTTGTTTGATGGAGACCGGTTAAGGTTGAACATCCATCTAGAACAGAAGCTACACTTATCCACAACTGCACAATGGACTAAGCCTTGAATTGGCAGTTTTGTGTGAATAAGTTTCACTTAAGTCCTTAACTGATACTAGGCTGCCAGGCATCCCATGGGTTGGAGCATATAAGTCATACTCTGGCCTATTCATGAGCTTCCTAGAGATTACCCTATCTCATAGGCGTGACTAGCGATCGGGCTCATATAGGTGTGTTCTTTCAAGGCGCTCTGAGGACAAAGCATCTTTGCTTAAATAAGCCACAGAACACATTAAGATAAAATCAACCTACCATACTGATTTAGGAGAAATTGCATCTCCAATGGAGTGGGTCTATAAAGGTACTCTCCTCCCGATTAACCAAAAGCTTGTTTCGCCAATCCTACTTCACGGGATCTCCGATCATATAGGATGGGTTACCACTATGGTATAACTCACGTGGGTCTCAAACCCATCTCCTTGATGCATTGTCTATCACATTAGTGATAAACCCTTTGTGAAGGATCGCGATTCTTAGCTGTTTGGATATAATCCAAAGCTATTACTCGGAGTTTCTCATTTTCTGACAGACTTGATCTTCTCTTCACATGTCTTGATGATTTCATATTATCCTTAGAAGCTGTTCACCTTGGCGATCACGATCGATTGTCACAGTTCATCGAATAGCGTGCCGGTTTATCAACCACCGCGAGTCCATCAAAGCTCACGGCCATTCGGCTTCATTGATGGCGATATCTAATCTTGTGAGTTACGCTTCCATTGTTGACCTCGTTAAGATGGTGCGCTTGCAAGACTTCCATGAAAGCAGCGCCACCTCCAAGTGTGAAGACATATCCACTTGTGGCCTTAATCTCATCGACATCGGATATCGGTTTGAATCACTATAACCTCTAGTACCCTAGGGTACCCGGTATAGTGAATGCCATAACTCATATTACCCTTTAGATAGCGCATTACCCTCTCAAGAGCATGCCAATGATCATCTCGGATTAGAAACAAACCGCTTAGTTTGCTCACAACAAGCGAGATGTCGAACCGTACCGCTAGCTAAATACATAAGTGAACCAATTATCGAGAATATCTCAATTGGTCTCTCGGCTATTCTCCGATTCTTCCTAAGCAACACGCTAGGATCATAAGGTGTTGGAGAAGGTTTGCGATCGCTATAACCAAAACGACTGAGAACCTTTTCCACATAATGAGATTGCAACAATGTAATCCCACCATCATCACCTCTCAACGACTTGATGTTCAAGATAACATCGGCTACTCCCAAATCTTTCATCTCAAAATTCGAGACAAGAAATCCTTGACCTCCTTAATCACATTAAGGTTGGTCCCAAAGATCGATATGTCATCAACATACGGACATAGAATGACTCCTCGCCCCACCATGGCGATAATACACACATCCGTCGACTTCATTTACAATAAAGCTGCGGATGTTAAGGTCTGTCGAATTTTTCATGCCCTTTGCTAGGTGCTTGTTTAAGACCATACAAAGATTTCAACAACTTGCACACCTTTCCTTCTTGACCATTTACTACAAATCCATCCGGTTGTTCCATGTAAATTTCCTCGTCCAACTCTCCATTTAGAAAAGCCGTCTTAACATCCATCGATGAATGAGAAGACCGTGTGAGGCGCCAGAGATAGTAGTACTCGAATAGTGGTCAATCTAGCCACAGTGAATAAGTATCAAAGAAATCTTCGCCTTCCTTTTGGTATAACCCTTGGCCACTGGCGTGCCTTATACTTCTCGATAGTACCATCAGGCCTAAGCTTCTTTTGAACACCCACTTACATCCTACGGGTTTACAACCATAAGGCGCTCGGTGATCTCCCAAGTTCCATTAGAGATAATGGAATCCATTTCACTACTGGTGCTTCCTTCAAGTATTCGCATCCGGAGAAGCATATGCTTGAAATGGTACTTGGAGTATCATCCACAAGGTACACAATGAAATCGAACCAAAAGACTTTGCGATCCTTTGTCTTTTACTCTTCCTCGAGTTTCATTGTCTTCCTCCTCGGAATTTGATCAGGGTTTGCTCAAAATATTCCATTGGAATGGCAGGTTCAGAGTTGTATCGAGCTCGACTCGATAAACTAGGCATATCTTTCATCGGAAAAATATCCTCAAAGAAAGTAGCATCTCTGGACTCCATAATTGTACCGACATGCACGTCGGTACTCAGATTTCACCACTAAAAATCTATATCCAACGCTATGGTGAGCATAGCCTAAAAAGACGCAATCCACGGTTTTTGGTCCAAGCTTACGCTTTTGGAGATTGGCACGTTGACTTTCGCCAAACAACCCCAAGTGCGCAAGTATGAAAGTGATAGTCTTTTCTTCTCCCATTGTTCAAATGGAGTTATCTCTTTATTCTTTGTGGGAACCCTATTTAGGACATGACATGAAGTCAATATAGCCTCCCCCCACCATGCCTTGGAAAGACCCGATGTGTCTAACATGGCGTTAACCAAATCAGTTAGAGTACGGTTCTTTCTTTCGGCAATCCCATTTGACTGGGGTGAATAGGGAGGCGTCCTCTCATGGATTATACCATGTTCCTCACAGAATAAATTGAACTCATTAGAAAAGTACTCGCCGCCACGATCAGACCTAACCCTTTTGATTTTCTTTTCAAGTTGGTTCTCGACACGCCTTATAGATTTTAAAGTAGTGAAAAGCTTCATCTTTAGTTTTTAAAAGATACACATAGCAGAACCTAGTGGAATCATCAATCAAAGTCATGAAATATCTCTTACCACCTTTTGTCAACACACCATTCATCTCACACAGATCTGAATGTATGAGTTCTAATGGTGCCAAGTTTCTTACCTCCGCGGCCTTGTGAGGCTTACGAGGCTGCTTTGATTGCACACAAACTTGACATTTAGAACCTTTGGCAAGGGTGAATTTCGGGATTAACTCTAAAGCGGCTAACGCGTCATGCAACCAAAATTTATGTGACAAAGTCGTGAATGCCAAATAGTAGTCTCATTACCACCGAAAATATGATTCACAACATTATTACACAAATCTGAAAGAGATAGGCGGAACAAGCCTCCGCACACATAGCCTTTACCAACAAATTGTCCACATTTGGACATTACAAATTTATTGGACTCAAATACCAGTCTAAAGCCATCTCTACACAGAAGAGATCCGCTCACGAGATTCTTATTGATGGATGGCACATGATGCACGTTCTTGATTGCACAATCTTTCCGAAGTAAACTTGGATCGACCGTGCCAACACCATGAGCGATGGCATGTGACCCGTTCCCCATTAGAACGGTGAATCGAGTGACACGGTAAGAAGAAAACAATGAAATATCAGCACACACATGTATATTAGCACCGGTGTCTATCCACCAATCGGTAGATTGACATACGGAAAAAGCGATGGTAAATTACCATACCACAAGTTCCGTCTCGATGAGTACCAACAACAATATTGGCGGACTTGGAATTACGCCCTGGCGATTCTTCACACCCTTGCGTTGGATCGCAATCCTTGGCCCAATGACCAGATTCGCCACACACAAAGCAAAGACCATCCTTTGTGTTCTTCTTCTTCTTTTAAAGCTTGTTGTTTGTGCGATCTTGTTTTGCCTTTGAACTTTTGAGCTTGGCCATTCTTTTACGCACCACATTGGCACTAGAATGTCCTCATTTCCTCTAGTGTGTGTATCTTTTGCCCTTGCCTTTTCTTCAACATCAAGAGACCCAATGAGATTTTCAGCAGAAAACTCTTGTCTCTTGTGTTTGAGAAGTAGCAAAATTCCTCCACGAAGGAGGAAGCTTGGCAATAATGCCTCCGCGACAAACTTGTCAGTAACACACACTTGAAATGCTCAAGTTCTTTGGCCATGGATTGTATCTCATGAGCTCGCTCAACTCTGAACGGCCATCAACCATTCTATAGTCATGGTATTGCTCCATGAGATCTGATTCCATCGCTGCATCCGAAACCCCAAACTTGGCCTCGAGTGCATCCCACATATCTTTCCCATTTGTAATCACCATGTATGCATCAACTAACTTCTCACCAAGAAGCGATCACGACACCTTTAAAAGGTTATCGCACCTCGAGCGCTTGCTCTGTTCAGAGTAAGTGTTCCTTCAGCTTGCCTTTTGCCACATGAAAACGTTCATGGCGATTAGCCAAAGCACCATCTTGGTGCGCCACCTCTTATAATTCGCACCATCGAATTGAGAGGGCTTAAGCGCGGCGACAAAGCGATTGTTGAAAAATGCCTATTACAATAAGGTTTTGGATTGTTGAGAATAATAGCATTTTTGAATTACTTTAATCGAAATATAGTAGATAAAACATGATGAATATTCTAGCCACTTTCATAAAGCAAGTAAGCAAGAACACTATAGACATACTAATATCGGATGAGCGAAACTAGCATATCTATCACGTTGTTCAAGGTAACAACTAGTAATATTACTAACCAAGAAGTACATATGAAATAGACATACCGGATCGATGGAAGGAAGCAGCGATAGTAGAAGAAGCGCGGTGAGTCTTTGTGAGATCGTCGTTTGTCATGGCGTAGTGGTAAGTAGTCGTGCGATGGGCGTCGCGGTAGTAGTCAAATGCGGTTGTAGGCGTAGCAGAGTCGAATGGAGAGGAAGCGCGGCGATCGCGAGCGCTCCCAAAACCTTATTCGCCCTTGCTCGTGCAAGCCTTCAAGGGCGAGGGTTCCGAGGCTGCTTCTCCGGTGCGATCGTGACACGCGCTTGCCGGGATGGAGATCGCCGAGACGACAACAAAGAAGCGTGGTGTCTTTCGTGGAGAGAATTGGAGAACCTCACTCTGTTCGGATAATGACTATATATAACAACGGACGAAGCGACCACCATCACTCACTAGTAACGGGTATTCTTGCCTAGTCAAGAGGCGAAGCGGTCACCATTATTCACTAGTAACGGCGGCGAATTCTTGCCTAGTCAAGAGGCGAAGCGGTCGTCATTACTCACTAGTACGCGGCCAATTCATCGCCGACCATTATTTGAATCGGTGCCTTGTTCTTTCAATTTGCAAAAATGAAGAGACCGAAGCGATCGCAATTATTGCCAACCGTTTATTGCGAGTCGGTGCGTTTGATTTCGAATAGATAAAGAAAAAGCGCCGCACCGCGCGCACGCACCGCGCCGCACACGCGCGCCGCGCCGCACCGCGCGCGCGGCACGGCTCGGCACGCGGCTCGGCGGCGAGGCGGCGGCAGCAGCGTGTATTGGCTCTCTCAATTCCACAAGAGGACTCCCGTTCCACCTTATAAATTGGTGTAACTCCTTTAACTCTCCATGTGGGACTAAAAAGGTTTAGCACATGCACATGGGCCTTTGGGATTTTCCAGGATTTAATTAGAATTAAAGTTTGGGCCTAGCCCATATTAAATCCAACAACCACCCTATCGTTGCCGTTGTTGCCGCTGTAGGCGAGTGGTGGAGCCAGGATTCTACGAAGCTTTGGGCTGAAAAGTAAGCGGCTGACGTCAAATACTACCACTGCTTGCTACTACACTACGTGATGTTGTGGATGCATGCTGCTTGCTGCAGTTGATGCATGTTGATGCTTGCCTTGCCGCCACTGTTAATTCATCACCTTTAGTTACCTCATATCTTAGAGAATTAGCTTATCTATGTGGAACTTAATTAGTTGACATTTTTTAAAGGAAAGAGGCAGGAGTGGTGGTTAGTGGACATTTGATACTATGGTAGTTACTTAGATTATGAATAGTACTAGTACGTGTGGTAATGATGAGTTACAAATGCGTATTGCTAGTCAATGCTCCTCGCTGCATGGTTCCAAGCTTTCATGGTTCCAAGCTTTCTTAGACGTGGGGTTCCAAGTTACGTGCGAATATTTTTCCTTATTTATGTTATCTTGATATTATTATTGTAGGATAACTTATTGTTGGTTTTTATATCAGGGAGCTGATGACGAGATTATTAGTATTAATAGTTTAAATTTAGTGTGAAAAGTGTAACGGTGACATTCTGGAGTTACATGTAGGATGATGTAGCAGACCCTTTTAACATTTGTACAATTCTCTTGCGCAAGACTCCTTGCGCGCTAGCTGATGTGCGCGTCACACCCGAAGACTAGCAAAATCAAATCAAAGACCAACGAAACACACGGAAGCTGTCGCGTATCATTGGCACGGATGGGCCCTTGCATGCAAAGTGCTGAGTTGAAGAATGGTGCCTTTTACTAGGCTGTCGGTAGAAGGGATCCTATGCCCACAAACATTAGTTCCAAAAAAAAAGAAAGATGCCCAATAGTACAGTCCGTGCCTAGCTAGTCCAATAAACCAAATTGTATATATTCCAAATGCTGATGGAGCAATGGTGGAGCTGGCAAATCGATTACTGCTGTTCGATTGCTACATCCCTGTCGGTGGGATCGAGGAGAGGATTTTTTAAAAAATAATATTTTTTTTAAAAAAAATACAAAAATAAATAGTTAATTTTTTGTAATGGCGACAATAACCTAGACAGTGGCGACAGAGGATTGAACAGTATAGAAAGATCACTGTCCTATTTGAAATGACGATAGGGATTTCAACCGACTATTTTCGAGTACATATTTTGTGGACAATTCACAATAATATTACAGAACATTTAGCACAACGTCATAACATCTTTTATCGATAAATCACAATGATATTAAAGAACATTCAGCGCAACGTCGTCACATATTTTGACGATAAATCACACTGACATTATAAACTATTCACCACAACATCATCACTTAGTTTTTTGACAAATCAAAATGATATTATAAAGCATTGGACACTATATATTTCAACAGGACAAACCTTTCCGGTGGCTGCGACCTCAACGTCCGCCATGTGGACCGCCTCGAGTGGGGCGGTTGGATGAGGTCCTCGCGGCGACGTCCAGACTGCCGATGTCTCCTTCATTCTGTGGATTTCTCATACGGTATTTCTTGAAGCTGTACCCAGACTCCCTGTAAATGGAGCACCTCTTCGTACGATGCCCGGTTTATATTTTGTCCATTTCGTTCCTGATGCACTGTACCTATCACTGGCCAACTTTTCTCTTCAGCCTATCAATATCCGCGGCCCAGATAAGTTGCCCTCAGATCAGATAGCCAGTGAAATGGCCAACCACATCGTAATTATACAGCTCTACTCTCTAGGTTTGTATCACCCCTTTCTTGTTGAAATAATCAAAGAGGTACTGACTGGGATGCTACGCCACCGTCGAACTTGCGGCCATGACATGGGTGCGGGCCTATGTAAAAGAAGAGGCTTTGTTGCAAGTGCATACGCAACTAAAGCGGTGTAGCATGTACTCGTAGGTGATCCTTTCGCGATTCATCCCGCGATATCCTTTATCCCTGTACAGTATCTCGAAGTGAAGCTCCCTTGTGCCCATTTTGAATGCCAGTGTATCTCACCCTTCTTGCTCTTCTCCTCCAGGTATTTGGTGATCATAGCGGAGTATAGTACTCTGTCATTTGCCATATCGAGTGACGCGTTGTTGCTTCTGTCAACAAAGTAATTTATGATACCGTAGAGAATTGTCTCCACAATACCAACCAAAGGGAGGCACCTTGCTCCGCGCATAACCTAGTTGTACACCTCGGCTAGATTGATTGTCATAACATCATATCGAGTATCATATAGCAATGATCACTTCTCTTTAGGCTCGTGCTCAATCCAATTCGATAAGTATTTCACCTGCACCCCCATCTTCCTCGCCACACTAGGACCATCTATGGGTAGCAGTGGCAATACTTGGGGGCCTGGTGTAGTATCCTGAAATTTAACCCTCTTGAGGACCAGTGTGTAATTAGACGAAAGGGGAGATTTTGGAGTTTTAGGGGGAGTTGGCTCGTACCGGTATAAAAGGATCGTGGGGAAAGTGGATTCTAGAAAACCCTAAAGTATTTTATTTTTCTCCCGGTGCACCGCCAGAGCAGACGCCTCACTCTCCTGCCGCACTCGGAGCACCAGCTGACGGCGCATGTCGCTGCGGACCGAGCGCGTGACGCCAGCACGTCGCCATCGCAACGTGCGGTTGATTCTTGTGCACGTGAAGGTGCACCGCTTGCCGTTTCGCTGCTCCCGCTAGATGCCATCACGTGGGCACTTGGGCGCTGCCGATCGATCAGCAGCCTATGTCTGGAGACTCGGTTTGTCTTCCGTTTCTTTTTTATTCTGAGTACTGTTATGACTAGTTAAACTATTAGTGCTGCGTAGTGGTGGATTGGACATGCATGCACTGTTTTGAGTATTTAATTGGAGATGCACACTGCGTTGAGGGAGATGCACACTACGTTGAGTTTTTAATTGGAGGTGTATGTAGTGCTTTGATTAATTTATTTGGAGATGTATGCACTGCTACGGTTGGATAGTGGAGATGCATGCATCGGTTGAGTATTTTATTGGGATGGTTAGGGATGCTATGAATATTTAATTGCTAAGTATATTTAAATGGAGTATGGCGTTAGTGTTGCATGCAAGTTTCACTACTTTGATTATTTAATTGAAATTGTTAGGGAGAGAGAGATTAATTTGATAGCGATTATTTTAATAGGGCTGCTTGTGATTATTTAATTGGCATTAGTAGTTGGCTAGGGCTACATGTTTGGAGTGTTACGGGAGAGAGATGAAATAGCTAATATCTATGCATCTGTAGCATTAGTAGTTAATTAGTGTTGGCAATGTTGCATGGTACTGCATGCATCCATGCTTGAATAGTAAATGTGAGTCATTAGTTAGTTAGTGTTGCATGTTTTATTAGCATGTTTTGTTGGAACAACAAGGGGTGACTGTTCGGTATTGGGGAAGCGTTGCAGTTTTGGGGGACGCGTAGGAGCGATGTCAATTAATTGTTGTTCTTATGATGTTGTAGCTTGTATTGAAATTTGGGTGCTTATTGTAGGAGAAACGTCGTGCTTGTTGCCATCTTCTTACCAGACTGTGCGTCGCAACTAGTAAAGGCAAGTGCATGGTAGACAGTGATCAATGATTGATCACTGTATTTCTTTATCGTTTATTACCATTATTGTTGTGCTTTTATTCTTATTTAATTGCAAGCAATGGAATGGTATGACTATATCTTGTTGACAAACATGAAATTTTTTTTTGGTTATGATGAATATAATGAGATTTTGCATTTTTTGCATTCATAAGCATCTTTGCATATGAGTAGGTGATCATGATTGATCACAACTCCACGGGAGTGGAGGAGGTCCCCGAACCTCGAGGAGGAGCGGGCTTGAGAGTGAACGTTGTCGCGAGCGTTCACTCACGCTATACCGGTATATGTAGAAGAAGTGCATGTGGACATGTAGAATAGAGTTGCATTGAGTTATGAGATGAATGCATGTGAAAACAAAAGGAAGAGAATGGCATGAGAATATTAATAGAATGACATGTGATGATAATGAAGTTATTGAATACTGATGTTTTATCATTGTTTCTTGTTTATTGATGTATTTGCTAAGTCGTGGACTCACCCTTGCTCTTTTGTTGTTTTTAGGTGATCATTGAGGGCTCCACGATGGAGAGGGACTAGAGCACATGGAATAGTTTCATACTTCAGACATATAATTATTTGCCATTAGAACCATTTGATTCATTATTGCTAGACTACTTTTAGGACATGTTAGAAATTGAATAAGCTTAGGTGAATGCTTTGGACTAGTCTGTTTTGTTCCAAGGTATTGGATTTACTGGGTTAGTGCTGTTTTAGACTTATTATCTTGCTATATTTCACTTGCTTATTTATTCATGCTTGATCAGTCTTTATTCATGTTCTATTGTGACCTGTGGATTAGTTTTATTAATGCTTTAGTTGCTGAAATTTTATAGTGTGTTGATGAATATTGTCTTGCTTGGGTAGTTTAGTGGCATTCCAGGCTCAGTGTTGGGCTGGGATGTTACAGTTAGTATCAGAACGGGTTTTAGATCCGTGGTGAATAGATTAACAACTTAGGTAACATCAAATTTCTAAAATTTGTTTTATGGTTAGTAAAACCACTAAAATTTGCTAATGGTAAACTAATTTAAAATTGGACACACTTGTGCACAATAGGTTAGAGAGAGGGACGAGTATCGCATTACGCTTATGTTATGTTGTATTCTCATGCATGATTTGATATTGACCTTTAAGCTTATTGTGTGTTATTGATTGTGATTGATAGCTATACCGAGAGGTAGAGGACGTGGTCGTGGTGGTCGCGGTCGTGGAGGTCGTGGTGGAGGTCAGGGCCACGGGCGTAGTCCTGTGGAGCCACCACCTGTGGTAGTTGAGTCAGTAGCTGAGGGGAACGGAACTATGATGGAGGGGGTTGCTGTTGACCCGCCTCCGGTTGGGGTCCAGGATGAGACCCCCGCTTTGTTGAGAGTTGGTGGGAGAGATTCGTGCTCTCCGTCAACAGGCGCCGGCAGCCCCTGCTGTTGCGGCATCTGTTGCTGCTCCTATCGCTCCTCCACCTGCACCTGAGGCGCGTATGACGCTTCGAGAGTGGATGGGGTTGAGGTTGGATCCGTTTGACAGGTCGGGCACACCGGTCCAGGCAGCGGACTGGTTGCGCTACATGGAGAGGCAGTTTGGAGCCTTGGAGATGTCCTCACATCAGAGAGTTCGTTTTGTATCCTTTCAGCTGAAAGGGCAAGCAGACATTTGGTGGGACAGCGTGTTGTCTTCGAGGACCGCCGCTCAGGGGCCAGTCACTTGGGAGGACTTTGTTGATCAGTTCAAGGCAAAGTTCTACCCCTACTCCTTTGTTGAGAAGATGGAGGTTGCCTTGACGACTTTTGCTCAGGGGAAGAGGACCATTGTTGAGTATGAGGCTGAGTTTAACAACTTGGTTCGTTTTTCCCTTCAGTGGAAAACGATGATCGTCAGAAGGCTAAGAGGTTTCGTCGGGGTCTCAACTCAGAGTACTAGCATGTGTTGGGAGCCACTCCACTCCGTGACTTCAGCTCTGTTGTGGAGCAAGCCAGGGGCATGGAGCTGGAGATGCAGCTCACTAAGGGGTAGCAAGCCTCTGGTGGACTGGTTGCTTCTATTGGTGACCAGAAGAGGAGCTCTGGTGAGGGGAGTGGGTCTGTTCAGCGACCTGCTTTCAAGAAATTCAAGGGGGGACCGCAATTCTCTAAGTCTAAGCAGTCGAGGTCATTTTCTTCTTCGGCGCCTCGTCCTTTTGCGGGTACTCCAGCTCTTCGTCCTGTCCCAGGGTAAGGCATGCTTTGTTTCAAGTGCGGTGAGGAACACCGTGCTGCTTAGTGCTCCTGGACGGGAGATTGTCGTTAGTGTGGCCCACCGGGTCTCAAGGAGCGGGTGTGTCGCTAGAACCTGCTAGTGTGATCAAGTGGGAGCCTGTGCCGGTTTCTTCTTCAGTGGGTCCCGCTCGAGGATCTGTCCAGATGATGGCTGCTCCTTCTGCACCGCCACTTCCTTCAGCTTGGGCGCCTCCAGCTGGGTACTACTGGCAGCCACCGCCCCCGGCACCAATTCAGGTTGTGCGACCAACTTTACCTGCATCGCCACAGCAGATGGTAGGGGATCTTGCCGCCTCGGCACCGTCTTCTTTCGCCATGGCGCCACCTGGAGTGTACACCATGCCTACCACGGAGTCCGTAGGGCATCCTGACGTGGTGATAGGTACTTTGCTTGTGGATTCGTTTGATGCTTTAGTCCTTTTGATTCAGGGGCTACATATTCGTTTGTCTCGACGGTGTTTGCTAGGAAAGCAAACCTAAGTATGCAGTTGATTTCTCAGTCGGTGTTGGTCAGTTCTCCTGGGGGTCTTATTGTGAGCTCCACTATTTGTCCTGGGTGCTCTATTGTTATCGATGGGGAGAAGTTCATGGTGAATCTGATGGTCATTCAGTTGGAACCTTTCGATGTTATCTTGGGCATGGATTGGTTGCACTCTTACCGTGTCGTGATATCCTATTTCTGTAGGATAGTCTCTGTGCAGGCTCCGTCTGGTGAGACTTTGACCT
Organism: Ampelocalamus luodianensis; assembly: GCA_036346255.1. Classification (NCBI taxonomy): domain Eukaryota; kingdom Viridiplantae; phylum Streptophyta; class Magnoliopsida; order Poales; family Poaceae; genus Ampelocalamus; species Ampelocalamus luodianensis. The sequence continues at coordinate 57,394,439 of CM070617.1, read as the reverse complement.
TTCAGGGGAGTGCGCCTCCACGCTCTCTTTCGGTGTTTGCCGGATTGTTTCCGGGTCAATGTGCGGTGAAAACTGGGCTTATCTTAGCTCTTGTTGAGAAACCGAGTGTGGCTTTGCGGATTGAGGAGATTTCGGTGGTTAGTGATTATCCAGATGTGTTCCCAGCTGAGCTCCCGAGCATGCCACCTGCGCGAGACGTGGATTTTTGCATTGATCTTGTTCCGGGCACTCGACCCATCTCGTTGTCTCCATATCGACTGGCACGTCCATTTCAGGATGAGTTGAAGAAGTAGTTGGACGATTTGTTGGCTAAAGGTTTGATCAGGCGTAGTGTATCGCCATGGGGAGCCCCTGTTCTATTCACAGAGAAGAAGGATGGGAGTTGGCGCATGTGTGTTGATTATCGTGCGCTTAATTCAATCACGATCAAGAACAAATATCCATTGCCCCGCATTGAGGACTTGTTTGATCAGTTGAATGGAGCTTAGGTGTTCTCCAAGATTGATCTTCAGTCAGGGTATAACCAAATCCGTGTGCGTGAGCAGGATGTAGAGAAGACAACTTTCTCCACAGGTATGGGCATTATGAGTACAAAGTTATATCTTTTGGACTGACTAATGCACCTGCCGTTTTTATAGAGACCATGAACAACATGTTGCACGAGTATCTGGATGACTTCGTGGTGGTGTTCATTGATGATATTCTTATCTATTCCAAGACCAATGAGGATCATGAGCGTCACTTGAGGCTAGTATTAGAAACTTTAAGAAAGCACAAGTTCTTTGCTAAGTTGAAGAAATGTGAGTTCTGGATCTCAAAAGTGGGTTTTCTGGGTCATGTGATAAATCCTCAGGGCATTGCTGTTGATCCTAGCAAGGTCTCCATAGTGGTGGATTGGAAGAGGCCGACTAATGTCAAGGAGGTGAGGAGTTTCTTGGGTTTGGCTGGTTACTATCGGCGTTTTGTGCGGGATTTCTCTATCATCGCCAAGCCGATGTCTCAGCTTCCTCAGAAAGGTGTGAGATTCCAGTGGACTGATGAGTGTGAGCGTAGTTTCTGCACTTTGAAGGAGAGGTTGGTGACCTCTCCTATTCTCACTCTTCCTGAACCAGGGAAGCGGTTCACGGTCTTTTCAGATGCATCACAAGTGGGTCTTGGCTGTGTTCTTATGCAAGACGGTAAGGTGATTGCTTACGGTTCGAGGCAGTTAAAGAAGCACGAGCAGAATTATCCCACTCATGACTTAGAGTTGGCTGCGGTTGTTTTTGCTCTCAAGATTTGGAGGCATTATCTGTACGGTGAGACTTGTGATATTTTCACAGATCATAAGAGTCTCAAGTATATCTTCACTCAGAATGATCTGAATTTGAGGCAAAGGAGGTGGCTAGAATTGATCAAGAATTATGATCTTACTATTCAGTATCATCCAGGCAAAGCCAATGTTGTTGCTGATGCTCTTAGTCACAAGGCGACTCCCGCTACTCTAGATTGCCTCATTGCTGATTTGATCGCATGGGGATCTCCTATTGCTATGCGGGCATGGCACATGTTGAGACGCAGTTGATCATTCAACCGACTATTCCAGACCGTGTGCGGGAAGCACAACAGAGTGACCAGTTATTACAGGAGGTCAGAAAGCGTCTGGATGAGGGCAAAGAGGGAGATTTCAGCATGGATGAATCTGGTGCTTTGCGGTTTAAAGGGCGCCTTTGTGTGCCACAAAAGGCGGAGGTCAAAGATGACATCTTGAGGGAGGCTCATCGCACTCTGTACACTGTTAATCCTGGTGAGACTAAGATGTATCGAGATCTAAAACAGAATTTCTGGTGGAAAAGGATGAATATTGATATTGCTAATTGTGTGGCTGCTTGTGGTGTTTGTCAGCAAGTGAAAGCCGAGCATAAGCGTCCTGCAAGGTTGTTGCAGCCTTTGGAGGTTCCCTAGTGGCATTGGGATGATATCACTATGGACTTTGTGGTAGCGTTACCTCGTTCGCCACGAGGGAAAGATGCAGTTTGGGTAATGGTGGATCGTTTCAGCAAGTCGGCGCACTTCATTCCTATTCGCACGACAAGTTCAACGAGCAATCTAGCTCCTATTTATGTGCGTGAAATAGTGAGACTGCATGGTGTGCCAAAGACCATTATTTCTGATAGGGACGCGAAGTTTGTCTCCAAGTTCTGGGAGAGTCTACAGAGTGCGTTGGGCACACAATTTCGTCTTAGTACGGCGTTTCACTCTCAGACAGATGGGCAGTCAGAGCGCACTATTCAGACTTTGGAGGACATGTTGCGGACTTGCGTTCTGTCTTGGAAGGGTAGCTGGGAGGATCAATTGCCACTTGTAGAGTTTGCTTATAATAATAGTTACCATTCCAGCATTAAAGCCACACCATTCAAGGTTCTGTATGGGCGGAAGTGCAGGTCGCCACTTTGTTGGGATGCAGTGGGTGAGAAGGCAGTCTTGGGTCCGAACTGGATTCAGAAGACCGTTGAGCGCGTGGCCATGGTGAGGAGAATCGCTAGCGGCTCGAGCGAGCATGAAAAGCTATGCAGATGTGAGGAGGCGTGACTTGGAGTTTGCAGTAGGTGATCAGGTGCTCTTGAGAGTGTCTCCCACCAAAGGCATTGTTCGGTTTGGTACCAAAGGGAAGCTTAGCCTGAGGTACGTTGGACCGTTCCCGACTATTGCAAGAATTGGGAAGTTGGCTTACCGCTTGGACCTTCCTGAGTCCATGCGCGGGATTCACAATGTGTTTCACGTCTCGATACTGAGAAAGTTTTTGAGAGACCCAGAGCATGAGATTTTGTTGGAGCCGCTAACTATTGAGCAAGACCTCACAATTGAGACGCGTCCGGTGCGCATTCTGGAATGGTCCAAGCGAGTGCTGAGGCACAAGATGTTGGTATACGTCAAGGTATTGTGGATGCATCAGTCTGCGAGAGAGGCGACTTGGGAGTTGGAGTCTCGCATGCGCGAGCAGTATCCGGAGTTGTTCACATCGGGTATGTGTGATTTGTTGTTTAATTTCAGTCGTGGTGGTTCTTTCGTGTAGAATGACGAGTAGAATTCGAGATCAAATTCTGTTTAAGGGGGATAGAATGTAGTATCCTGAAATTTAACCCTCTTCAGGACCAGTGTGTAATTAGACGAAAGGGGATATTTTGGAGTTTTAGGGGGAGTTGGCTCGTGTCGGTATAAAAGGATCGTGGGGAGAGTGGATTCTAGAAAACCCTAAAGTCTTTTCTTTTTCTCCCGATGCGCCGCCAGAGCACACACCTCGCTCTCCTGCCGCACTCGGAGCACCAGACGACGGCGCACGTCGCTGCGAACCAAGCGCATGATGCTAGCATGTCGCCATCGCAACGTGCGGCTGATGTAACAGCCCAAATTTCAAATTTCAGTAAAAATTAAGAGTTTATTTATTTTTGTGGAATTTTCTGAAATTTTAAAAGCTTTTTATAAATATTTTAAAGCCAAAACAAATTTATTTACAAAATTAAAAGCCAACATAAAGTTGGAAATAATTTTATTAAGTCCAAAACAAGCATGGGAATTTCTGTGAATTTTTCCATAATTTTTGGAATTATTTTACTAATTTCTAAAGCCTAAATGAATTATCAGAATTAAAACAAATGAAAAATGAAAAGAAAATAAAAAATCCTGTTTGGGCCGAAACCCAACGGCCTCGGTCCAAACCTCCTCCCCGCGCGGCCCGCACGGCCCGTTCCACCCGTGCACTCTCTCTCTCTCTCTCTCTTCCACCGTCCGATCTAAATCGGACGGCTACCAATCACCCACGTCTCTCCCTCTCTTCCTCTCCTCCGCGCCGTTGGATTAACATCCAACGAGCCTCACGCGCTCGTTTCCCTCCACGTCACCGCACGCGACCTCGGCCACCGGATCATCATCCGACGGCTCCCTGTCATCTTCCTCCTTCCCTTCTTCTTCGCGTAGCCGCGCCCGCAATCGCCATCGCCGCCCTCGCACGAGCTCGGCAACGAACGCATCTTCAACCGCTCCGACTTCCCCGCGTCGTGGCGCACGACCCGCGTCTACCACTGCACGACCCCCACTCCCTCTCCCTCTTTCTCCGCGAACTGGCGCACGAGCACCGCAACCGCCGCCGCACGTCCTCCACGCCGTCGCCGCTCCCGTCCTCCCCCTGCCCTATAAAAGGGAGCCCTGCGAGCCCCTTCTCGTCCTCAACCTATTCCCCTCACCCACATTCCCACCTCGCACTAGCGCCGCCAGAATTCGCCGCCAAAGCCCGTCGGCCGAAGGAGCTTCCACCGCCATTTGCGCCGCCGCCGTCGACGCCGTGCCCTCGCCGTCGTCACCGTTGGCATCGCCGTCTTGTCGCGAACCTAGTGCGCACCTCGACACCGCCGGAGCTCCACGGGATCGCCGCGCCGCTGTCAACCCCGACTTCGCCGCCGCCTTTCTCTCACCGCCGGCCGCCTCCGTCATCTACTCGTCGTGTGGGTGAGCGCAACAGCATCACGGTCTTCCCCTCTCTCTTGTGGTGCCCTCGCCGGACTTCGCCGTGCAGCACAGCGCCGGCGACCATCGGTCCCTGCGCCGGCACTGCCCTCGCCGACGTGGCTCGGCCACCTCATCGCCACCTCACCCTCTTGCACACGTGTCCTCCGACGTGGCACCGATGTTCCCTTGGCTCGGTGGGTTTGGTCCACCGTAAGCCGTGTCTATGACACTTGGGGCCCACTTGTCAGAATTTATTTTAATTCTTTTATTCCGAAAACCTGTGCGCTGATGTCAGCGTTGCGCAATAAGTAGATTTTTTCAGTAGAAAAATAATTCGGAAAATTCAATTAAATTTCAGGTTTAGGTTTAAAACTTCTAAAATTCATAACTTTTGCATATGAACTCCAAATTGGGTGATTCAAATTGAAAAATTTATATAAAATTATAATCTAGCTAACTAAACCAAAATATTTCAATTTTGAGTTATTTTGAACTATGTTTCTGAATTTATTTTGAATTTGAATATTGAATTTGTCGTATTTTCACGTTTAGACTTCGATGACTCCGGAGAGTTCGACCAATCTGAAGATTTAGAATTCCAAGACATCAACGAAGGCAAGTTACACCATTGACCATATTGCCCCTAGTATTTTAAGTTATTTTCAGTTTTTGAATTCTTTATCGCATGCATATGTTTGTATAAGTATTTTAATATCCTGTTTTACATATAGTTAATTCAATGTTATATTGTATGACCAATTTGAATATTGTACCTGTCTACCTTGATACCATAGGCAAGATATTATCAAAATTAAACATATGCTTAGCCAGGCTTAGTTCACACTTAAAGAATTTGGGAGGATTTTCACAAAATTTCTACAAATTTGTTTCAAACTTGACATTGTGGTATTGTCTTACCACATGGATTTATAAATAGAGTTTTATTCAAAATAAAATCAAAAATGGGTTTGGACTTGGGCGAAATGGTCGGAATGGTGGGTGCAGGTTTATGCACGGGATTGATCTGGCTAAGATCGAGGCCCATGGGTTGTAGGAATGACGCCCAAGTCAATTGAGGACCGGTCTTTAAGCCGCTTATTGCTATACCATATCGTACTACCACATGTCCTGTATGGGCAGGATTTGGCTAATTAATTTGTGATGTTCTAATGTATTTATATCATGTGATTATGTGGGTGTCGGTTAGACGTTTTATTCACACTTGGCTCATGAGGGGGCTTTCGGAGGACGGTTAGTCCAAAGGGGCGAAACCTTAGCGGGCATGAATACACTAGGGCAGAACATTGTAAAGGCCTCATGGTAATTGCTCAGTCACACGCCTACGGAAGCGTGAATTGACCGACATAACGAGCATGTCACCTCATGTGGGTAAAGTTGTACCAACTCTGCAGAGTAGAAACTATTCGAATAAGCGCGTCATGATCATGGACATGCTAGCGGGGCCACTTAAAGTTAGAATTGTTTTTGGTTTTTAAATGCTTTATTAAATGCTGAGGATGGTTAATCCTTATGAAAAGTTGGGCGGGGAGCCAAGTGTTAGGAGGGGATCCTTCAGTAAATCATTGGAGGTTATCCACATTATAATAATGTCATTTCAAAATATGATTTTAGTCTTAGTATAAAACTGCCTTAGAAATTACTATGGTTATTTACACTGAAAATGCTGTTTATGCAAAATAACCCCTGCCATACTCACTTGTTACCTTATGCATGCATTTTAATTTAATATTGGGTGTAACTTGCGAGCACGGAAGTTGTGCTCATCCTTGCTGAATAAATCTTATTCAGGAGAAGATTTCTTCCCCGACGGTGAGGATCCGGACGAGTAGGCTTTGACCCAGACGATTGCTTGTGGCGCATCATGTGGCTCACCTCTATTATATGTTTCCGCTGTGTTTATCATTTGTTATTTGATATTGTTGTTCAGAACTCAGTTGTATTAAACAATTATGTATTTAATGTCATTTACGATTTCGTGATATGATTGTGATATCCATTTTGTGAGACTGTGTACACTGGAAATCCTGGACTGGTGTATTAACACAGAGAATTCGGGATCCTTCGCTCCCGGGTTCGACAAAAGTGGTATCAGAGCCATATCGACTGTAGGTCATGGCCCACGGTAGAAATGGTAAAACCATTAGGGACTATTTTCAAAAACTTAAAATTATTTACTGTCTTCCAGAGTCTTACTCCTCCTTTCTCTGTTAAAAGATTTCTAAACTCTTGTCTCTTCTAAAATTGTAGATGGCCGAGAGACCGACCCGCATCTCCCACGGGATCTTCGCTGGAGAATGGGCTGATATACTGTGGAAGATGATGCAACACTTGAGCTTCAAGAAGAGGCCCACATACCAAGGATACAAGTACATCGTGGGACAGCAGGAGCGCTGGAGGGTGGAGGTTATCCTCTACTCCAACTTGGCGCCGGATACGTCATTCCACATCTTCGACGCCCCAATGCGTCGGGAGACTTTCACCGCGGCATCGGGACGCGCTTGAGAGAAGCCGCACCGACTTTGTTATACCTAGGACGCCCACCTTCGGGATACTGCATTCCAGTACTATCCCATGCACATCCCCACCCGGCTAGGCAGTGCTTTCAGCTCAGTCGAGAATGAGGATATGCCGGAGATCACCCATCAGGTGAAATTAGCCAAGGCGATGGACTACGCCTATGGCAATACCCTGGACGAGCTGTATCTAGTCCAGGGGAGATTAGAAGCCACAGAGGAGAAACTGAGAGCAACCGAAGCGGAATTAGCTCTCTATAAGGCAGGCCAAGCCAGTACCTGCAACTCCCCTGACTATACCCCATCCACACCATAGATATTTGCTTTTCCCTTAGTTTCGTTTGTTAGCTGCGAATTATGACTACTAACCTCCTGTGGTAGCCATAATAAAATGAATAAAATAAAGAACTACTTTGAAAAAGAAAATTTTGATTCTTTGCCTTATGTTTGTGTAGCTTGTATTGAAATTTGGGTGCTTATTGTAGGAGAAATATCGTGCTTGTTGCCATCGTCTTGCCAGACCGTGTGTCGCAACTAGTAAAGGTAAGTGTATGGTAGACAGCGATCAATGATTGATCACTATATTTTTTTATCGTTTATTACCATTATTTTTGTGCTTTTATTCTTATTTAATTGCAAGCAATGGAATGGTATAACTATATCTTGTCGACAAACATGAATTTTTTTTGGATATGATGAATATGATGAGATTATGCATTTTTGCATTCATAAGCATCTTTGCATATGAGTAGGTGATCATGATTGATCACAACTCCACGGGAGTGGAGGAGGTCCCCGATCCTCGAGGAGGAGCGGTCTTGAGAGTGAACGTTATCGCGAGCGTTCACTCATGCTATACCGGTATACGCAGAAGAAGTGCTTGTGGACATGTAGGATAGAGTTGCATTGAGTTATGAGATGAATGTGTGTGAAAACAAAAAGAGAATGGCGTGAGAATATTAATAGAAGGGAATGTGATGATAATGAAGTTATTTAATACTGATATTTTATCATTGTTTGTTGTTTATTGATGTATTTGCTGAGTCGTGGACTCACCCTTGCTCTTTTGTTGTTTTTAGGTGATCATTGAGGGCGCCACGATGGAGAGGGACTAGAGTACATGGAATAATTTCATACTTCAGACACATAATTATTTGCCATGAGAACCATTTGATTCATTATTGCTGCACTACTTTTAGGACATGTTAGAAATTGAATAAGCTTAGGTGAATGCTTTGGACTAGTCTGTTTTGTTCCAAGGTTTTGGATTTACTGGGTTGGTGCTGTTTTAGACTTATTATCTTGCTATATTTCTCTTGCTTATTTATTCATGCTTGATCAGTCTTTATTCATGTTCTATTGTGACCCGTGGATGGGTTTTATTAATGCTTTGGTTGCTGAAATTTTATAGTATGTTGATGAATATTGTCTAGCTTGGGTAGTTTAGTGGCATTCTAGGCTCAGTGTTGTGCTGGGGTGTTACACCTGGTCAACGCTTGTAGTAGTCTTTTTGGCTGCATCCTTTCTGTGCGTTTAGGTCCACTCATCCAGAATCTTCTAGAATGCTTCAAACTTTCACTGCTGGTTCTAGTTGAACAGCCGCTTGAATAGGTTCATCAAGTCCTTGTTGCGAAACTACTTGTAGAAGTTTCCACCTAAGTGACTCATGCACCACCTGCTCTACAGATCCGTCTATGGAAGTGGTTTGTTCTCTCCTTGTTGTAGCTGAATTATTGCACTTAGTAGGCCAGCATGCCGATCATATACCTCAAATTTCTCAGGAACCACAACTAGCTATCCGTATTATCACTTTCAATGAAAGCGAATGGCACGGGAAGAACTTAATTGTTTCCGTCTGTCGCTGTTGTAGTCAGTATGTGGCCCTTGTACTTTCTATTCAGGAATGTGCCATCCACGCACAATATTGGACAACAGTACTGAAATGCATTGATACATGAACCAAAGGTGCATAATGCTCACTTCAGTACCCTCTTATTGCCCCACTTCGGATGTGTGGAATCTTGAATGTCGATATGAGTGCAAGGATTCCTGTCTTGTATGATTCGGAGTAGCCTGAGGAGGTTATGATAGGAGTCCTCGAACATACCGAACCTTGATTCCAATGCCTTCTGTTTTGCCCTTTACGTTTTGGCATAGCTAATTGTGTATTAGAACTTTGCTTCAATCTCCCAAATGATAGATCGTGATTCAAAATCTAGATTATCCACGATCTCACCTTACAGGATGTTGGCGATGAAGCCTGATGTTAGGTTCTTATGAGACTGCACTGACTCAGTGACGACACATGTGTGAGAGACCACTATAAAACATTTTCAGTAGGTGTCACACTTAGACTGAAATGCATGCACTCGCCAAGGGTATCCCTCTATATCACACTTCACGTCGTAGCATCTTGGGTTAGACTTGACGACTGTGAATATACGCCGCACCAATAAGGCCCAGAATTTGACCGCCTCCTCCACGGCCTCCTAGCATTTGTACATAGCTCCTTGCTTGACCTCACTATGATCGTACTCCCATAGTACACGAGAGCTTTCGTTAACGATGAGATTGTCGAACTAGTATGTATTCCACTCGGAAGGAACCGCCTGCTGGTCCACAACATCCTCATCGTCGGATCCTTCATCTTCTGACAATGCTATATAGTCCTGGTCTTCGAGATCCATCCTTTGCACTAGGGCTTCCAGCCTCTCCACCTTCATCAGCAAGGCCACTAGCTTATATGATTGAAGGAACTCCTTCCACAGGGTCTTCACTGACAGGATCAACAACTTCCGGACCTTCGGTCATTGTGTGCGCCGCGCTGTGGCTGGAGTCCCTGACTTCTTCTTCGGTATCACCATCCCCTTCTTGTTCAGTCGCTGATGCAGGAGTGGGCTTGGCATATGCCTAGGCTAGAAGGACCAAATCCTACCGTTCCTCCCTCACCCTGTGTACGTATTACTGCCATGACCTTATTCCCTTGAGCTACACTAACTCCCAATATGTGCCCTGTGGTGCTCGGTTGGCAAGGCGACTCAATATCAGATCATACACAACATGATCCAGATCGAATGTGTGGAACAACTACCGCATCACGGTGCCCCATGTACGCTGCTTTGGTCTTGTTAGGGTCACGGTCACCGATTGAAAATAATGCAAATCAATCCCCATAGGACCCTCAAGAACAGCACACTAACGGTAATAAATTTTGAAGTTAGTGGCGTCCGACATATTTGACGTACCGTAAACAAGATTTCCACGATTAATCACATAACTAAAACTAAACTACCCACTAAAAAGGATTACGTACAACATAATATACTACATAACCGTACATCTAAAATTGTGTAATCTATTCGGTTAAAAAAATTACCTGAAAGTTGTGTGATCGGACAAGCAGCGCTTCGCTAGCTTCTCTCCTCCCCTTTACTCCTCTCTACTCCTCTCTCTTCCCTCCATTCTTCTTCTTTTTTTTGAACAAAAGCGAGTTATGTCAGAATTTTGGGGTCTTTTATAGGGTAGAAAATCGTCATTTCAAATGGTGACAGGACTTGCGGGGTCCCTATCGCCATTTGAAATGGCGATTTTTCAAAATTTTAATATGAAAAATTTAGGATCCCTGCTGCCAGTTGAAATGGCGACAAAGTCCTGTCGCTATTTAGAGTGGCGATAGGTCCCTATCACCATTTCAACTGACGACAGTGACCTCACTGTACTGTTCAAGCCCTATTGCCATTGCCTATGCTACTGTCGTTATTCCAAATGACGACATGAAGCCTAGTTTTGTAAAAAAATGACTATTTATTTTTATAATTTTTTAAAAATATTATTTTAAAAAATCCTCGAGGAGAGCAACGGTGCCCGATGGGTGATGGTCGTCATCCTATAGTGACGAAAGGCGCTAAATGCATGGGTTGCACAAAGTGTTGAAGATATGCCCTAGAGGTAATCATGGAAATGATTATATTTCGTTATGTTCATAATTTATTGGATAATATGTTATCTTGTTGCTTGAATAATATCATTAATATTTATTATCAAGTATGCGACTTGATTGTGAAACTCTATATTTATCTTCGCGATGATTATTCTAAAGCGATCCCTAGTCGGAAACATATGAGGACACATATAAATAGACTAGCATATGTGTTGGTTGATGATCATGTTTCACGGATCATAGATATAGAGATATCAAACCAATAATATGAACACATGTTAGCGAACATAGGGTTGGATCGACCCACCATGAGAAACTGCGAGAGTATTCTTATATGTCATCAGTTGGTCTTATTTATAATGTGTATGCTATATCCTTAGACTTAAGATCGTCGCACGTACTCGAGATGTGCAGTGACTTGCTTAGGGGTTGCCAAACGCTACTCCGTAACTGAGTAGTTATAAAGGTAGCTTTCGGGTTTGTCATGATACATGCGTCGAGGCATGGTCGATCAAGATAGGATTTGCCCATCCATGCAATGGGAGAGATATCTCTAGGCCTCTCAAGTGACCGGATTCCAGAAATGCATGACTATGCTATTCGCGGTTAAAGAGTTAACTATAGTCGGAGAATTCGAGTCACGTGATCGAGAAAGAGTGGTCGAGCTAACCAACAAAGATGGTATACATACACTCGCCTTGAGTTTGACCGATATCGTGAGGCAAAAGGAAATACATATGAGATTTGTTAAGGTTCGTCTGATGTGATCTTTACGTATACTCAGGAGTTGGAATGTTCTGCTAGGGGCCACTACCGATTAGTGGACGAGTAGTAGTACTCGAGTCATGTTCAAATGTATGTGAACCTATAGGGTTGCACGTTTAAAGGGCTGGGACGCGTTTTGGATGGTGATCCGAATTCTTATGGACCACGAGTTTCTAATAGGCTTCAAAGTTTGAGACCCATCATGAATGCGTATAAATAGAGGGGTGTTGGCATAGGGTTAAGTGTGATTTTCGAAATTCCCGAAACTCTAGTCGCTACACCTCCCTCGCCCAAAACCGCGCAGCCGGCGCTAGCACTCTGGCGCGTGGTGTCCCTGTCCCGTACATGTAGATACTTTGGAGGTGTTGCTACGAGGCTTCAATGTTAGGACGATCCGCAACTTGTGACGGTCACGAAGAGCACTTGGAGGAAGCGCGAGACCAATACATCTACAATTACACCAACGCGCTACATCGACTCTTTTTCCGCTGCGAGTCTGCACGTCTAGTGGTAATCCTGTGATTTGTTTCTAGCGAAGGTTCTTTGTTTATACAGTAGATTTTTTTGAAATTACACTAGTGTAGCCTAACCCTGTTTGCGAAGCTGCCGCCGATGGGTTGCGCGCGTGACGAGGGACGTGCGGTGCGCGCATGGCGCCATGCGCGATTCATTGCGGCTTGCCGCGGCCGTCACCCTTACGTGCACCGCGAGCTGACTCTTTGGCCTCGTCCCGGCCCACCGGTACAATGATTTCCTCGGGTGCGGACAAGCCTCTCCGTCTAAGACATACCACCAATAGGCAATAATGGCAAATACAGTAGAACTTTCGCAGTTCTATATGTCACTCGTCCTTGCCGCTAGCTCTTCTTAGTTCTTATCTTTAGCCAGTACCACTACCACCGCACTGGCTAAGTTGCAGGAATTCTGCCGATAAATCATGGGCCATCGTCTTCTCACTTTGGTTCTGTTGGTCTTAGTTCGAGCTGCCGCACAAGCAGCTGCCGACGGCGGTGCTCGTGGTGCGGAGGAGGCCGGGAAGAAGGCTGCATGGACGGGTGGGCTGAACCGGCGGAGCTTCCCGGCGGGGTTCGTGTTCGGGACGGCGGCGTCCGCGTACCAGGTGGAGGGCATGGCGCTCAAAGACGGACGCGGGCCTAGCATATGGGACGCCTTCGTCAAGATTCCTGGTGAGCAAGCTTGTCAATATGGCCTTCACTCACAAGGATGGACATCTGTATTCTACAACATTGTCCAGAAATTAGTTGCATTGTGTTCTATAAAATTGTTGCGAAATTCATGCTTGCAAACAAAATATCAGATGCAACTACTATAAAATCATGGTTTACCGAGACCAAATGTTTTCTTTTAAAAATAAGTTCGAGGAATTAGCTTGTCAATGATGTTACAAATGGTCGATCTAACCTCTCCGACAATACGCTACACAAATCGAAACTGCTACCGTCCGATGGTGCCTGTCTGCTGGTCACTGGTTGGTGGCACTCAAACGTCTCCCTTGGTGGCAGCAGCTAGCGATCGTTTTAAAATTGAAACGGTTTTAAAATTGTTACAATAAATAGTGATATCGCAACGATTTTACTCTATTATTGCCATGGTTATTGCAACGAAACGAAAATTCTCGTTGCTTTAATCATAGTCTCATTGCAATAAGCCCAAAATATGAAGATCTACGAGGCGTGGGCACGTGAGGCAGACAAGTGCAGGTCGGCATCCACCGGAATCATGCACTGTGGACGTCCACGTGATAGGAGGCTCCACTGTGAAATACTTCTTCAGTTAAGGCGTGTTTGCTTTGCTCCCTGGGTCAATTTGCCTGGCGCCAGCATGCAGCCGGGAGATCTCGTGCACCCTGTTTGGTTCGCTTCCTGAGCGCAGCTGCCAGCCCGGCCAGGAATCAACGCCCAGACGTTAAAAATGGGTGCCTGAGCCAGGCAGCTCCATGCCTCCAATCCACACCGTTGTATTTTCGATCCGTCGGTCTATTTTTCATTCACTATTTTCAGACACAGGCTTCCAATCAAATAATTTATTTTCAGGTTTACCTGACCAGTCAAAAATCATCTCCTTTTCAGGCTAACTCTAGACACTACTTTTTCTCAGATATAGAATCCGAACACCAACTAAACAAGCCCTTAGTGTTATGAACAAAAAACTTCTATTGCGGATGGGTTTATCACTGTGTGACGATTGAGTAACGTCGCCCTTTTTTCTGAGCAGGCGAGATCGCGAACAACTCCACGGCAGATGTTACTGTTGATGAGTACCACCGCTACAAGGTGAAAAACTTTCCTCCTAGCTGTAGTCAAATATATAACTTTTCTTGTGAGAGAGTATACTTGCTGCTGAGTTCAGCACCTATGGAGGCACTGGTGCTATCAGATTGAGAAATATTGTCACCATATATAGGATGCTGCATTGGATGCTTTGTGTAGATCTTTTTCTTTTACCCAAGGATGTTTGCTAAGGATTATATAACATATAGGAATTAAAAGAAGTGCTTATGAAGAGAGAGGCCGGAATCATGGGTGCAAGGGAGTAAGGCTATCGAATGAATTTCATTCGATTTAACAGTAGATCTATGCAAAATTAAATTGCACCAGATGTAGTCTTCGTAAATTTCTGTTGTCCAACTTAGATTCTTAACCTTGTATTTTTAGTTTCAATAGCTCCATGAATTTATTTAATTGCGTCACTTAGGAGTTAGGACTATCCATCCATTGAACCATGGGACGTTAGCGTCTGAAGTCGAGCTAGCAATCAATCAAGTATAGATTGGACGGATTTGGTTTATCACCACGCTGATTGTACAGTTAGGAACATAAGGTACATTCTCCTATCTTAAGGCTAGTTATTACTAGACACACCCCTTGTAGTCAGTAGCTAATGCTTCAGCAGATGTGTGTGCAACTTGATGCACTTGTACTCCTGGTTCCAGGAACTACATAATTGGTACTCTGTTCGTGCAGGAGGACGTGAATATCATGAAGAAGATGGGTTTTGATGCGTACCGATTCTCAATCTCATGGTCAAGAATATTCCCAAGTAATGTTCCTTAAATTGTTTGTTTTAATCAATTACCACTTCTTTATTTCGGACTACATTTCTGACAATGCTGACAAACTAAATTTCTGTTGAATGGCTGTTCATTTTTCTAGATGGAGCTGGAAAAGTAAATTGGAAAGGTGTGGCATACTATAACAGGTTGATAAACTACATGCTGAAGATAGGTATGTTTTAGACATAGTGTAACATGTAAGAATGCTTTTCATTTGAAATTTGACAGAAGCAAGTCCCATGCTGAAATTTGCTCTGCTTGACAGGCATTACACCTTATGCAAATCTGTATCACTACGACTTACCAGAGGCACTAGAGGTGCAATATGGAGGGTTGTTGAACAGAAAAGTAGTGTAAGTGCGTTTAGCTTTTCTTTATTAGATCCAAGAGAATGAAAATTATGACTATACCTCTCATGGTATACAGTTTACATGTTTCACTTTTCAACATTGTTTTCTAAACAGTTGTGGAGTTTCAACACATTTTCCTGAGGTTCCATTTGTAACACAAATTTCTTACAAACTATGGAACTAGTAGAGCTCATTTATTATACATGTTTCATTTTGGTAGACAAATGTAAATAGGGAACTAGTGTCAGTAGACAACAAATGATCTCATAACTTAAGTTCCCATATTCAGATTTGAAGCCTTATATGGCCTATGTTCCTACTTGATAAGATTACATATGGTTGATACCTAAGTTCCCACGCACTACAAAATTTTCAAGAACTTATAATTTATACATATTTTCTCACACACTTTCTATAAAATCGGTTAGGATTGTGTTTCACGTAGGAAATCTGCGATGCATCTATATAACTACGAACAACTCGTGATATTCAAGGTACCTCCTTCGCTTTAAAAGTCTACAAAATCCCATAATAATCCTTAAATAAAAATAAAATAAAATTCCTAGAAATTCTCTCATTACTCGAGGGAGAAAGATAAGATATAAACCACTTATTTTTGTGGGGCCTAATTATAACGGTGCAGATTAATTATATATAGATATTACAACTATTACAATTGTATAACAAATACAACTATATTTTCAAAAGTATTAGAGTTATATAACAAATACAATAAGTTGCAATATCTAACCGCGCAATTGTGTGGGTAATTACGCTAGTTCATGAAACTTGTAGAGTGAAATGATCAAATGTAATGCATGCTTATTAACATATCTAATCATGCAGGAACGCATTCGCAGACTATGCCGATTTCTGCTTCAAGACATTTGGTGACAGAGTAAAGAACTGGATGACATTTAACGAGCCAAGGGTTGTCGCTGCTCTTGGCTATGATGACGGCAAATTCGCCCCAGGAAGGTGCACAAAATGCAAGGCTGGAAACTCCGCTACCGAGCCTTACATTGTCGCACATCACCTCATTCTTTCCCATGCTGCTGCTGTTCAGAGATACCGGCAGAAGTATCAGGTAAGAAGAATTGTGTATATCTGCAAGCAAAGTCGACATGAACCAGTAGCATTTGTTTTTAGCAAGAATAAACTAGTTACAAATGTGCAATTGCGAAAACCCTAGTGGCAAATATGCAATTTACCTTATGAAAATTCAGACAGCAATGAATATTTTTTCACATAAACTATCTTTCAGCCTACACAAAAGGGGAGGATTGGAATTCTTCTGGATTTTGTGTGGTATGAGGGTCTTACAAGTTCAGCAGCAGACCAAGCTGCGGCTCAAAGATCAAGAGACTTCCATGTGGGATGGTAATTCTACTGTCAACTTATTTGTGTTCTTTTTGAAGTTTCTGTACTCTCTTTGGATTCGATTATAGTCCTATTACTGTTAGTTCAAACTGCTCTGAGTGTTTGTTTCTAGAGCATGGACTGTCCAGTTAAGAATCAGATGGCTGATACAAGTGTGAGCAAGCTTTTAAGGATGTTTAGACTTAACATAGATAAGAACTTCTTGCTTGCCTTCATCCATAACATTGATTTCCAACTGGACAATTCGTACGCTCATTCTGTTTTATTTGAACTGTAGAGGATACTAACCGACTCATTTTTTTACTTGTTGATAGGGGATAAAAGTCCTCTTGTATCACATATGAACATATTGAGCTTCACTTGTTTTAGGTTTCTGCACCCAATCATCTACGGTGAGTACCCCAAATCTGTGCAAGAAATTGTCAAAGAAAGGCTCCCGAAGTTCACAGCTGACGAGGTTCAGATAGTGAAGGGCTCTGTCGACTATGTTGGGATCAATCAATATACTGCTTATTATGTTCGTGATCAGCAGCCAAATGCAACGACTCTCCCTAGTTATTCGTCTGACTGGCATGCTGCATTTGCTTGTGAGTCCTCTCTTTCTCCATTTAAATTAATCTGAAGGGAAGTGCTTTGGTGCTCCATGAAAAGTGAAAAGCACAATTTTTAAAGTAATTTGAGGGTTTGATTTGCAATAAAGAGTGATCTTTTGCATCCGAAACAATTTCCTGACATCTATTGATGCTGCAGATGAACGCAATGGCGTGCCTATTGGACCAAGGGTATGCTATTGGTTATTTCTACTTAGTTATAAGTTATAGCATAATTGGTAGTACACTTGTATACTTTGCTGGGAAAAAAACAAACAAACTACAATTGCAGGCGAATTCTGATTGGCTTTACATCGTACCGTGGGGATTATACAAAGCTGTCACTTATGTCAAGGAGAAGTATGGTAACCCCACAATGTTTCTATCTGAAAATGGTACAGCTTCTAAGACACTTTCCTGTACTTAGTTTGCTCAGGGAGTGAGTAACAACAGCGTGAGTAAATTTAATTGCAGGCATGGATGATCCTGGCAGTGTCACCATTGCTCAGGGAGTACACGACACGACGAGGGTCGCTTACTACAGGAGCTACGTCAGCAAGCTCAAGGAGGCGATCGACGACGGCGCTAACTGCGTAGGATACTTCGCTTGGTCTCTGCTGGACAACTTCGAATGGAAGCTTGGGTACACGTCGAGGTTTGGTTTAGTCTACGTGGATTTCAGAACTCTCAAGCGGTATCCCAAGATGTCGGCCTACTGGTTCAGGGATGTTATCACCACTAAGAACTGAGTTGAGCCTTTAGCTTCAGATCCTAGCTAGCTCTTTGCCATACTTTGCTATCACGTTGGTCTATTGCTGGCATCAAATTGTAGTTGGACCAATAGACAAGAGGGCAAATAACAAAATAACACAAATGATGTTTAGCCCCAGCAGCGCGCACTTCCTGTATGTAGTCCATGACCAATAATCTGGAAGTGTTAATAATGGCTTCCAGCGTGAAATACAACAGAAAGGAACATGTGGAGCATTGTTCATGAATTATGGAATTTTCTTTGTTAGACCCTGCTTCTGCTTCTTTTCTGTGTAATGCATGCTAGCTAGGCTGCCATGTAAGCTTTGCCTTTTTCGCCCGTTAATACATCTAGTTCCACTCTTCTCAACTCGTTCAACAGTGGAGGGTGTATCGGGTGTATCCCACTCAAGGATTAAAATCTTAGAACCGGAGAAAAAACCGTCAGGCGGTAGGTAACGGCAACGAAAAAACTGATCAAAATTCGAAAATAGAAAATTGAATTGGCGAAGTTTTTTTTTTTGAGGAAGTGCAAAAGCTTTGCATATCTTTTCGTTAAGAAAGACGAAAACTCATACAACCATAAACCACAAACACGATAAAAAAGAATTGGACAAAACAACCGCCCTAAAAGCGACCCAAACTCAACACAACACAAACAAAAGAAATTAAAGAAGGGACTACTCAAGCTCAACACGCGCCTCCCGACCAGTCGCCGCCGCCATGCGCCAATGGTGGTGCTCTTCATGAATGTGCACTAAAAGCTGATTGATAGGAGCTACTACGTTATTGAAATCGGTAACCAGACCGGTTATCGCCAAACCGGAAAAACTCCTTCAAAAAACCAGAAAAACCGCTACCAAAACCGGAAAAAACAAAGAATACCAGAAAAACCAATGTTGGGATTTGTTCATACAATAATTCAAGCATATTTAACGTATACAATAGATAATCTATCATAAAAATATCTAAACCAACCTAGAAAGTGCATTATGCAGCCATAAATTTAAATTTAAATTTAAATTAAAAAATTCGGACGGTTTTTTCCTCCTGGTTCTCACCGGTTTTTCCGGTTACCGCCGGTTTTTTTCTCCTTATTCCCACCCTCTGTGGATGTCCTAGTTCATGTATCTCTGACAATGGATTTTGTGCCCTTTTTGTTTGAGAAAGGGGGTGATCCCTGATTTCAATTAATGAAAACGATAAAACATAGTTCTTAAAGTTCCAAACTAGCATTCTGAACCAAAAGACAGTCTGCCCAACCAGAACTGCCCAACAACCAAAAGCTAAAGCAACAAACAAACTGAAAGCATAAAGAAACCTCCAGCAAGAAAAATCTTTTTTGCCTAAGAAATCTAGGAAGACCCACACAGATAATAGGATCTAACAACAGGGCTACACATATATCTAAGACGACCCTTCCAGACGAGCTCGCAAAGTCCATGCATGCGCAATGTTGACTATCTCCTGTACTACTTGTCGTATCCTTCTTGTCCCATCACGTAACATACCGCACCCTTCTTCTTTCTGCAACAAAGCCCAAAAATCAATCCAATGATACAGTTGGAAGACCACTTCACCAGGGTCTTTAGGACTTCTATTCTGAAAGCAGGAAACATTCCTAGCTTTCCACAGAGTCCAGCAAATGGTAATGCCCCCAATCACAACAAGAGTGCAAAGTCTTTTAGGAAATTTTTTAATCCAATCAAATAATTGAAAAATACTCCGGGGAAGACTTGACAAACCAAAGGAACATGCCATAACGTTCCACACGAACTTAGCCAGAGGACATCTAAAAAAGAGATGATCAATTGTCTCTGAAGCCCCACAAAATTGGCACAGATCACTTCCTTTCCAACCCCTTCTCCTCAAATTGTCTTTAGTTAAAATGCTGTTCCTTAGAACTAGCCAACTAAAGATTTTAATCTTGATGAGAAGTTTAACTTTCCAAATCAATTTATGATCAAAGTTAGTACTCTGCATTTTCAGAACTTGATATATGGCTTTAACAGTAAAGGTCTTACTATTATTGCCCAGCCATACCAATTTATCAGGATGATCCTGTAACACAACAGGGTTACACAATTGTTGTAGTTGTTGCCACATTACCATTGTTTCGCCCCAAAGCATTCTCCTGAATCTAACACATCCAAAGCCTTCACCAAACACCCTGGCAACTGTGATCTGCTTTGAAAATGTTATATTATATAATCTAGGGAATTGACTAGCCAAAGGAGACCCATTAAACCAAATGTCCTCCCAGAACCTGGTATGCTCCCCATTGCCAATACTTCTAGAGCATAAAGGAAACAAGGGGCCTATTTGGAACGGCTTCGGCTTTTTAGCTGCCATCAAGCCCAACCAGAAATAAGAATCCCCTTGTTTCACATTTGTCTGAGACAAAGTCTGAGAGGATAAATATTTCTTCCTAAGAATCTGTTGCCAAAGGCCATCTTCATTTTCAAGCTTCCACAACCACTTGCTCAGCAAATAAAAGTTCATAACATTTAGATCAACCACCCCTAGGCCACCCTGATCCTTTGGGCAACATAGGCTAGTTAACCAGATGGTATTTTTAATCCCTTGATCTTCTTGCCATAATATTCGTGCCCTGTACATTGGAACACTACTCAAAGACACGTTTAACAAGGTTAGCCCTCTCCAATGGAAAGGAACTTTCCTTGCCAACAACTTAGTTTCTTTTCACACTTTCCCTGTGTGTTTTTCCACTGAGAATTTCTCAATCTTTTGGAATCAATTGGGATACCAAGATAAATAAAAGGGAATCCCCCAACAGGACAGGTGAAGATCCTACCAAAGACATCTTCCCTGCCTTTGGCTCCCCCATGCAAAATAATTCATTTTTGTGGAAATTTATTTTAAGACCAGAGAGTTGTTCAAAAAGATAGAGAACAATATTCAGATTTTCTGCACTTTCCACATCATCCTCCAGCAAAAAAATAGTGTCATCAACATATTGGAGGATGGGGACTCCACCATCCACCAAATGTGCTGCAAGACCCTTAATCAAACCCTTTTTACAAGAATTTCGGATAAACACAGCCAACCCATCAGCAACCAGATCAAAAGTAAAGGAGAGAGAGGGTCCCCTTGTCTTAAACCTTTAAAGGATTGAAAATAGGGACCAATTTGATCATTCACCTTAATAGCTCCTCTACCCCTCTCACTACTCTCATGATCCAATCACGCCACTCACTCCCAAAGTTTTTAACCTGCAAAATTTGATAAAGAAGAGGCCATCTAACTTTATCACAAGCCTTTCCAAAATCTATTTTTAAAAGGACTCCAGATATTTTCTTCCTATGAACTTCATGAACCACTTCATGCAGCACTTGCACCCCTTCCATTATGTATCTGTCTTTCACAAAGGCAGTTTGAGAGGCAGCAAGTACTTTCCAAACACACTTAGTCAACCTAATAGTAAGCAACTTAGGTAAGATTTTATAACTGACATTAAGCAAACAGATGGGTCTGAAATACTGAATCATAATTGCATCTTTGCACTTAGGCAACAAAGTAATGATCCAATGATTTAGTTTCTCAATAGGCAAAATTCCTGTCTGGAAGTCAACAATCATTTCTTTGAGATCATCTTTAATAATCTCCCAGAAATGTTGATAAAATTCGGAGGGGAAACCATCAGGACCTGCTGCCTTATTATGCTCCATTTGAAACACAACTTCCTTAATTTCATCCATACATGGCAAAACGACACATGGACTCTCGAATGAACTTGAATTCGTTTGGTTAGGTGAAAAGCAAACCTTTTCCAAAGGCCGGCAAAAAGAGTTTATTTATGCACACATTATATTTTTGACATTGCTGAGTTATGAAAAATGAAAGGAAATTTTTTTGAGGTCTTTTATAAAAGGTTTGAATAAGGAAATAAAATTGTGAAAATTAAGGGAAATATTTTTGGAATTTTCAATTTTTTTTGAAAGGGAATAAAAATGCATTTTTTTTATTTTTAACATTTTAAAAAAATGAGTTGAAATAAATTAGCAAAATTCCGGAATGCTTCCTGGTAGCGCTTGTTTATGGTTGGCAGCTCGACCTCTCGTGTACCTTAATTAGTGTCACCAGTCCCCGTGGAATGAGATACTGATGGGGTTGGTGGTCTCCCTCCTGATCTTCCTCATGGCTGGGTGCACGTACTTGTTTATACGCTCGGACCTCTTCGATGAATTGATGGAGATCTTCGAGCACTTCTTCATGCGAGGCTTGAATGCAAACTTTTTTGTTTTTCCATTGATGGTGAACTCGGTCTCTTCGAACCCAACATTGATGTCAGCGTTGGCTGTACTTAGGAAGGGTCTTCCCAAGATCAGCGATGTCTTGTCCATCTCCATTTCAAGGACAACAAAGTCCACTGTGACGAAAAAGTGCCGAATCTTTGCAAGTACATCCTTGGCGATACTGACTGGGCACCAGATGGTCTGATCTACAAGCTTCAAGCACATGGCTATATATAGGGAAAAGCTCTATAAATATGAGTTTGTCAAATACCACTTTAGGCATGAGGCTGATGCCTGCACCGAGGTCGCAGAGTGCTTGCTCAAATCTTTGTGGTCAGGAGGAGCACATGATGGTGGGGCAGCCTGGGACTTTCTTCTTGGAGGGGCAGCGTTCAGGATCGCTGCGCTACACTCCTCTGTCATCTTGATCACCTCCGAGTCTGGAATCAGTCGCTCATTGAGGAGGATGTCCCTGAGATACTTTGCATAGGTGGGAACCTGCATCGCATCTAGCAATGGGATATTGACGAGGGATAAGTCTCTGTGTTGACTTTTGCCGCCCTTCAAGGATAGCATCCTTGACTGGCGGTTAGCATCTCTTTAGGACAGCATCTTTGGACAGAGCATCTTGGACTAGCTTTAGGACTAGCTTTAGAGGACAGAGCATCTAGGACACAACATCTTAGACTAGCATCTTGGCATATGCTTGGCTGATTAGCCCTATAAATATGTATCCCCAACCCCTCAGGTTGGCATGGCATTGTGAAGAGAAATATACAAGAGAAAATTGCCCCATCTCCAAGTGTCATCCTCTCCATGAGAGTAAGGATCTTACTATCACCAATAGTAAGAGTCCAAATGACTAACAAGTGGTATCGAGCTATACTATCTCGTAGCCCGAGCATCTCCCGCTCATCTCCTTCTCGGCCTGCATAGCATGACCCAGTGAGGCGGCGGCAGGCTCGGTGCCCACGCTCACTTTTCTCGGAGGCGGCAGCGGCTCGTCGGCGATCCTCTCCACGCAACACCACCCGATGGCGCGCCATGTCCGCAGGCGATCTCGGCCTTCGATGCGCCTCGAGCACGCGGCGTCGTGACGATCGAGCTCGCTGCGGCAGCAGCCGAGCGAAGCGGCGGCGAGACGCTGCGGCGGCGCAAAGTGCGTCCGAGGCCGCGGCGCGAGCGGGCCAGCGCAGGCGGAGGTGGAAGCGGCGGCGCGGCAGTCGCGTCAGGCGGCAACAATGAGGTCGAGGTTCGCAGCGGCGGCAACGGCGGCTCCATCTCTGCTGATGCAGCGCCGACGGACCTTGAGCAGCTGGAGAGGGAGCGGCGCGAGGCAGCAGCGCGATGGGCGGCCGCGACGCCACGCAGCGACGGCATCGAACAGCGCCGATCGCGGTGGCGCTCTCGAGAGGCGCCGCGGCGGCGTGCGACGGTCGGCGAGAGCGCGGCCTTCACGAGCGACGCGCTCTCTCCCGGTTCGATGCCGTGGTCACCACGAGTACCGGTATCGTCGGGGACGTCGGCCCGCCGGCGGTGGCCTACCTCACCAAGTCCAACTACGCCGAGTGGGCTGCGGTGATGAGGTAAAGCTCGGTGCGGCATATGTGGGATGCGATCCGATGCGGCGACGTCGACTACAACCGGGATCGACGAGGCTGGATGCTCTCATCGTGCGATCCCGCCCGAGATGCGCTTCGCTACCAACAAGCGGATCAAGGAGGCTTGGGGCGCCATCAGCTGCGGACGCGCACGGCAGCGATCGCGCCGAAGTCCACTGCTGCGAGCGCCGCGCGGAGTGGGAGACCACGGCCTTCAAGCCAAGTGAGGGCGTTGATGACTTTGCTCTTCGTCTCAACACTCTATTGCAGAGGTTGGTGCAGTTCGGCGATGACAACTACGGCGAGGAGAGAGAGCTGTGGAGAAGCTCTTTCGCTGCGTCCCCGAGAAGTACAAGCAGATGGCTCACTCGATCCAGTCTCTGCTGGACCTCTCCACGATGTCGATCGAGGAGGCGATAGGTCGCCTCAAGGTCGTCGACAGCGATGAGCCACAGTCTCTCTCGGGACCCGTCACCATTGGCGGGAAGCTCCTCCTCACTCGGGAGCAGTGGGCTGCCGACCAAGGTGACAGGAAGAAGGGGGAGCCTTCTTCCATGACAAGCGACATGGCGTGGCAAGCGCGCAAGCAAGCGCAAAGGGCGTGGGCGCCAGGCGGCGCGGCGCAAGCAAAAGCCGGCACGAGACGACTCCTGCCACAACTGCGGCAAGCTTGGTCATTGGGCCAAGGAGTGTCGACAGCCACGACGCGGCCAGGCCCACGTCGTGCAGGCGGAGGAGGAGGAGCAGCCGGCTCTGTTCGTTGCCCATGCGAGCATCGAACTACCTCCAGCGGCACCGGCCGCAGCGGCTCTCCTCCACCTTGACGAGCCAAAAGCACACGCCCTCCTCGGCGACGGCTCCGGCAACGACAAGACCGACGGGTGGTGCCTCGACACCGGCGCCACCCACCACATGACCGGGCGGCGAGAGTTCTTCTCCGAGCTTGACTCTAGCGTCCGAGGCTCCGTCAAGTTTGGGGACGCCTCCGGCGTGGAAATCAAGGGCGTCGGCTCCGTCATCTTCACCGCCGTGTCTGGTGAGCACAGGCTGCTCACCGGCGTCTACTACATCCCCGATCTGCGGAACTCCATCATCAGCTTGGGACAGCTGGATGAGAACGGTTCGCGTATCGAGATCGAGCACGGGATGCTGCGGATTTGGGATCTTCGCCGCCGCCTTCTTGCCAAGGTAACCAGAGGCGCGAATCGCCTCTACATCCTTCACGTGCAGGTGGCACAACCCTCTCGTCTCGCCGTCGGGGCGACGAGGCGTGGCGATGGCACAGCGCTGGGCACCTTCACCCGAGGCCACGAAGCGGCTCAGTGCCACGGAGATGGTGCGAGGCCTGCCGTGCCTCGACCATGTGGAGCAGTTCTGCGACGTCTGTGTGTTGACGAAGCAGAGGCGACTCCCCTTTCCCCAGCAGGCGAGTTTCCGAGCCAAGGAGAGGCTCGAGCTCGTGCACGGGGACTTGTGTGGCCCGGTGACACCAGCCACACCGGGAGGACGACGCTACTTCGCCGCCGTCGGCGACCTCTCCGCTACATGGGTGATGGTCCTCGGCGGCAAGGGAAAGGCTGCGGACGCCATCGAGCGACGCAGCCGCCGCGGAGGCGAGTGCGGCCGTGGCTGCGGCGTCGCGCACAGACAACGGCGGCGAATTCACGGCAGCTGAATTCGCGTCGTACTGCGCTGATGAGGGCATTCAGCGCCACTACTCCGCGCCGTACAGCCCGCAGCAGAACGGCGTCGTCGAGCGGCGCAACCAGACGGTTGTGGGGATGGCTCGGGCTCTCCTCAAGCAGAGGGAGATGCCGGCTGTCTTCTGGGGAGAGGCGGTGGTGACGGCCGTCTACATACTCAACCGTTCGCCTACCAAGGCGCTCGACGGCAGGACGCCGTACGAGGCTTGGCATGGGCGTAAGCCGGCGGTCTCCCACTTGCGGGTCTTGGCTCCTCGCGTTCGCCAAGGAGCTTGGACACATCGGCAAGCTCGACGACAGGAGCACTCCGGGAGTGTTCATCGGCTACGCGGAGGGTTCGAAGGCCTACCGCATCCTCGACCCTGTCACACAGCGCGTCCGCATCTCGCGTGACGTTGTGTTCGACGGCGGCGGCGGGCGACGGGACAAGGCGGTGGACGACGGTTCGACTTCGACTCTCAGGGACTTCGTTGTCGACTACGTCCATTTCGAGAGAGCCGGGGGAGCTAGCAGCTCGTCTTCACCGAGCTCGTCCACCCCGACACCTCGCTCGCCACCAGCTCCGGCGAGTGCTCCACCACTTTCGGCGCGCTCACCACTCTCCCGCACCTGCGCCACACCACGTGATCGCCCCAGCGGCTTGATCCACGGCAAGCGCGCGCGGTGGAGTTCGCTCTCGCCGTCTCACGACGAGGACGCGTCGGCGTCTACCACGACGATGAGCCTGCGCGCACGAACCATGGACAACATCCCGGTGAGCTGCCCATCCTGACTAGCGCAGGCGCGACCGAGGCGGGCTGCGGCGGCGGCGACGGCGGCGAGCCCGCTCCTTCACGAGGCGGAGAGACACGGCGTGGCGTGTCGCGATGAAGCGAGAGATGGACGCCGTCGGCGTAACCGGACGTGGGAGTGGCGGATCTTCCGCCGGCCACGCGCGATCACCCTTAAGTGGGTGTTCAGGCGGCGGGATGAAGCCGGCGCCATCGTCAAGCACAAGGCTCGCTTGGTGGCACGAGGCTTCATGCAGCAGGAGGGGGTCGATTTCGACGACGCCTTCGCACCCGTCGCGCGCATGGAGTCCGTTCGTCTTCTCCTCGCACTTGCGCCGGGAGGGTTGGCGCGTCCATCACATGGACGTCAAGTCCGCCTTCCTCAACGGCGACTTGAAGGAGGAGGTCTACGTCCGTCAGTCGCCGGGATTCGTCATCCCCGGCAAGGAGGGCAAGGTTCTCCGCCTGCGCAAGGCTCTCTACGGCTTGCGGCAGGCACCACGAGCTGGAATGCTAAGTGGACTCCACCTCAAGCAAATGGGGTTCCAGCGAGAGCGCACGCAGGTGCGGTCTCACGGCGGGGCAGGGCGAGAACGCCTGCTGGTGGGCGTCGTCGGCGACTTAGTGATCACCGGCCCCAAGGAGGCCGAGGTCAAGGCGTTCAAGGCGGAGATGAAGACCGCCTTCCAGATGAGCGACTTGGGGCTCCTCTCCTTCTACCTGGGGATCGAGGTCCACCAGGACAGCTCCGGCATCTCTCTTCGCCAGACTGCCTACGCCAAACGCATCGTGGAACTGGGCGGTTTCACCGACTGCAACCCAGCCCACACTCCTATGGAGGAGAGGAAGGCCGAGCCGTGAGAGTGCGGCGGAGGAAGTGGACGCGACGCGATCTGCGCGCGTTATGGCGCCTTCGCTACCTTGTCCACATGCGTCCAGATTTGGCGTTCGCCGTCGGCTACGTTAGTCGGTTCATGCAGCGACCGACGACGGAGCATCAGCAGGCCGTGAAGAGGATCCTCCGCTACGTTGCGGGCACCTCCGACTACGGCTTGCACTACCCAAGGTGCCCCGGCGCGGCGCACTTCATCGGGTACAATCGGTACACCGACAGCGACCACGCCGGCGACATCGACACGAGCAAGAGCACCAGCGGGACGCTGTTCTTCCTCGGCAAGTGTCCGATCAGCTGGCAGTCGGTCAAGCAGCAGGTAGTGGCTCTGTCTAGCTGCGAAGCAGAGTACATTGCAGCCACTACCGCTTCTACTCAGGCTCGTGGCGACACGGCCGCTGGCGATCTCCTGGCGAGCGGAGGCGATGGAGCTCGGTGGACAGCAAGTCCGCCTTGGCCTTGGCGAAGAACCCTGTCTTCCATGAGCGCAGCAAGCACATCCGGGTAAGGTATCACTTCATCGGTTGCCGGATGAAGGAGTGTCCGCCAACTACATCAACACCCAAGACCATTTCGCCGACTTCCGACCAAGTCTCTTGGGCGGATCAAGTTCCAGGAGTTTCGCGCCAGGATCGGGATGGCTCAGATTCCTCACAAGGAGACACACAAGACTTAGGGGGAGATTGATGGATAAGTCTCTGTGTTGGTTTTGCCGCCCTTCAAGACAAAGACATCCTTGGTGGCGGTTAGCATCTCTTTAGGACAGCATCTTTGGACAGAGCATCTTGGACTAGCTTTAGGACTAGCTTTAGATGACAGAGCATCTAGGACACAGCATCTAGGACACAGCATCTAGGACAGAGCATCTTAGACTAGCATCTTGGCATATGCTTGGCTGATTAGCCCTATAAATATGTATCCCCAACCCCTCAGGTTGGCATGACATTGTGAAGAGAAATATACAAGAGAAAATTACCCCATCTCCAAGTGTCATCCTCTACATGAGAGTAAGGATCTTGCTATCACCAATAGTAAGAGTCCAGCGACTAACAATTGACATATAATTTCTTAATTAACTCCACAAACTTGCCGAACTGCTCGTCCGATGATGGCTTCCTATGCCTGTATGGGAATGGTAGCATGTTTGTGTCGAAGTGCTCATGCGGGCAGCATTTTGGTACAGTCCCTGAGTTTTCCTAGGTTTCAACTAACTCCTCATCATTGTTTTCTTTCTATTTGGCTGGCTCGGACTCTTCTGCAGGCACTGGATCGCTGAGCTTCTTTCCTGAACGAGTAGCGACAACATTGATTTGTTCTCATGGATTGGCTTGGGGATACCCTGGTAGTCGTCCGAGTGTGTTCTTGGGAGCGGAAGCGGCAAGCTGTGCGATTTGTGTCTCCAACATCTTGCTGTGACTAAGCTATTGTTTGACTGAAGTGGCGAAGCCTTCGATCTTGGATTCGATGCTCTCGATATCATTTGCATAGAATTTCTTACTAATGCTCTCATTGATCTTCGATTGAGTGTCGATAAACTCCTTGAGCGAAGAATCCAAAAAGGAAGAGCTTGATGCATTGTTAGGAGCTCGAGGGCGGAAATTGTTGCGATTGTTACCCTTGTTGCCGTAGTTGAGGTTGGGGAGGTTCCTCCAACCTAGCGTGTAAGCTTGATTCTCCCGGGAACAGAAATTGTTGACGAAGTTGACATCCTCAGCTTCAACTCCAGGGCAGTTGCTCCCAGTATGTCCCGTGTTTCCGCATTTTTTCCATGTCATCCTTGCGTCTAAGACTTCGACTAGATCGGGTGTGCTTGGCAATGCTTCAATCCTTCTAACCAGGGCACCCACCTTTGATGTGAGCAGCTCTAGTCCTTTTCGATTTGGTGTATTCCCCTTGGACGGTTTGCTGAAATGGACGGTGTCGATCTTTCAGTCTCCCAAATGATATGGCCTCAAGTGCTCGATCTATGTTAATTTGTGATTTAGAGTCTGTTTGGTTTGCAATCCTAGGTAGTCATACCAAAATTTTGGTAATACCAAAACCCAAGTAATGCTAAAACCTAGGCAAAAAATTGGTGTTTAGATTGTTGCCATACCAATTCACAGGCAATACCGAAATTGATGTATTTGGATTGCAACCATACCAAAATTTGCTAAAAATAGTTTGAAGTTGAAACCGAAACGAATTCGAGTCCATTTCCGACACACTTTCAGTAAAACAAGCATAACTTTTGCATATAGAGTCGGAATTCAACGTTCTTGGACTTGTTTGAAAGCCAATGACGACGCGCATCTGAATAAAATGACCAAATTGTGTCAATCGCCTTCCAAGACCCCCAAAATCAGCCATCTTTAGCCCCAAAATCGCGTCGCAAGTTTTCAGTTTTCTATTTTTGGCGATTCTTTCAGTCTTCCCTTCGGAATTTGGGGTTCGTCCAGTTGAGAAAGTTGTAGATCTCGTCGAAACTTTTCAAACGAGTATATATAAGCCATATAAAACTTTGCCTTTTCATCGTTTGAGACTAGCTGTTGTTTCTGCTCAATCTAGAGGGTTGTTCGTATTGTTACCGATATTGTTGTTTTGTGCTCTACATCATGCGAATAATCTTGTACCCTTAAAAAGAAGTTTGAGTAGTTGGCTAGCGTCTCTCCTAGCACTTGTTGTGAGGTTCTCCTTTGCTTACATCAAGTCACATTGATCGTTGTGTGTGCGTACATACACTTCTCTGCATAGGACTTGATTAGCTAGCTTTGATTAGGTTAGGATCAGCCACTTTGACGAGTACTTTGAACAATCTTTCAACTTGCATTTACTGATTTGATTATTGATGATCCTTGCTACCATATTGTGCCTTTCAAGCTCCACCTACTCTTGATCAGAACAGGTCCCCTCTTGCAATCGTACCCACGCTCGACTCGGTATACGAACCAGCCACCGGCTGTACCACCTATTGCATACTTTGGTAAGAACACTTGTAAGAGTTTGGTAAGACGCTTGAGAGTGTGTGTTTCCACCTTCCATCACCTAGTAATTGATAGGGATAATACATTTTGTGTTGTCTTTTGTTTTCTACTAACCATGACAGGTGACTCGTCTACTGAGAAAGAGTGTGTGTTAAAGGGAGAACTCATGACGCTTTTGGATGAACAATTCACTACCATTAATGAGGACATTGACATAAAGCTACAGGCTACTACAACCGCATTACAATGCTCAATCAACGATAGTATTACAACGCTCACTACACGTCTTGAAAGAATGGTGAATTGGCTACCTCACAATGGATGCGAGTATGATCACGATGCATCCCAAGATCTTGAGGAGGGATATGATAATGAGAGGTAATACCGTGACGCTGGCGCTGCTCTTGCTTCCCAAGATGCCCGTCAACGACATCGTCTACATCACAACCTTCACGGTATGGGAGGTAATAATTTTCATCACCACAATGTGCGTGTTAATGATGACCCATTTGCCAAAGTTAAATTTACCATACCATCTTTTGTAGGTGTTTATGATGCTGAAATTTATCTAGATTGGGAGATGATAGTTGAACAAAAATTTAATGCACATCTAGTTCTTGAAGTGTATAGAGTCAAACAAGCTACTAGTGAATTTAAAGATTTTGCTATCATTTGGTGGAATCAAGTAGTTAATTTTGGCTTAACACCTGATACATGGGATAGATTGAAGGTAGTTATGCATGCTAGATTTGTTCCTCCTGCTTTTAAACGTGATATGCGTAAGAAATTACAGCGCTTAGACCAAGGTAATAAATATGTCGATGAATATTATCAAGAATTACAAATAGACATGTTGTGTTGTAATGTTGTTGAGGATGAGGAGGATAAGATGGCTCGCTTTTATGGGGGCTTAAGGCGTGAAATTCAGGATATAGTTGATTACAAAGAGTATAATAATATCAATAGGTTATTCCAGCTTACTTGTTTGGCAGAAAAGGAATTGCAGGGTAGGCAACAAAGGACAAAGAGTAACTGTGGAAGCACGTCTACATCGAGATCGACGCCGAGGCAAGCCGACACAGCCCCACCTCCTGCTTCTCGGTCTGCTGCCCCCTTCGTGAGTAGGGCGCGTTCAGTAGCACCGCCACCGCCGTCACGTGCACCCGAGGCAAGTAAATCTACTAGTGTGCAGGTACTAGCGCAGAGCTCTTCATCGGTTGCTTCCACGGGACGTACGATGGGGATTGTGTGCCACTGTTGCAAAGGGATGGGCCACATCATGAGAGATTGCTCAAGTCAAGCGTACATTGCGACAGAAGACGGTGGTTATGTAAGTGTTAGTGATGTTGAGGATGAATATGCTTTTGCAGCTAATCTTGCAGGTAATGATGATGATCATGAGGCAGATGGCGATGGTGAGGAAATTTTAGGGGCCGATGCTACAAAAAATTATAGGACCCTAATTGTGCAGCGAGTATTGAGCACTCAAAGAGAACAAGCAGAGAAGCTACATCACCATAATTTGTTTCAGATGTTCTTCATCGTCAAGAATTGCCGTGTTCATGTCATAATTGATGGTGGAAGCTATAATAACTTGGTGGATTCAGGTTTGGTCAAGAAGCTTGGCTTGACTACACGTGCGCATCCTCACTCGTACCACATTCAGTGGTTCAACAATAGCGGTAAAGTGACAGTAACACAATCTGCGAGAGTGCATTTTTCCATTTGTTCCTATCATAATGTTGTTAATTTCGACGTAGTACCTATACAAGCCTATTCACTTTTATTAGGTCGTCTATGGGAATTTGATACGGATGCAACTCATCATGGTAGAAGTAACAAGTACTCTCTTATGCACAAAAGAAAGAAAATAACTTTGCTACCTTTGACACCTGCTGAAATTGTGAAATATGAACAAAAGATAGCTGAAAATGAGAGAAAAGAACTTAAACATGAATATAAAAATCAACAAGTAGTGAAGAACATTTTCCCATCTAAAAAAGAAAAGTTGGTACATAGTTCTAGGACTGAGGGAATTAAATTAAAGGGTTGTGTCATGCTTGCAACCAAACCTGATCTTGTTGAAATTTTTTATAATGATATGCCATGTGATACTTTGACATGCAAAGATGCTTTATTTTCACTTGATGATATATCTAGTCCTATGTCGTCGGCTGTCACTAACCTTTTGCAGGAAAATGATGATATGGAGACAACGATTGAGTCGAGGACGACTCAAATTCAAGAAAGGGAGTATGATGAGGACATTAGCCCTAAGGATGCAACCATTGCTTCGACCCGCTGCACGACATCCTCTACTTCAACCACATCCTCTCCGATAGGGCTTTAGGCTACGACAATTCCATATACTCCAATAGGACCTAGCTACTACGACATACCATGGTGCTGCGTCACCTATTGTTGGCCCACAGGCTATGTAATATATTGGCCGATAACTTGGCTCATCTGTTGGACGACCTGGCCCATCCGGTGACCGGCCACCCCTAGGCACGTACTGTTCATGTGGGCACTATTCATACATAAAACAGTACCATGAACATGAATGGTACCTCACCTAGGGTTTCCACCTCCTGGCCGCCCTCGTCATATAGGAGCCGTCGCCCTTTAGTTCAATTTGGGTTTTTCTTTTAGAATATTTTGCATAGTAGTTTCGCCGCTCGTTCGGTTTGAGGAACCCCAACTTTGTGAGCTTCATTTTTTATTCGTAATACGGATTGCATCTTCTACTCTCTTGCTTATGTTCTCGATTCGCTTGTAGGAGATAGCCTTTTTGGCGAGGTCAACCGCGTTCGGTATGGTTGATAATCAACGGAGCAGTGGTGTAGTGATTGCGAGGGGTTCGATCTGTTTCGGTCGGAGCCTTTGGATCATCAACGTCGTGTTCTCCACAATCGACTTATTAGTACCTTTCGGAAGATCGGGCCACACTCACATCAGTACCCTCACTTGGGGAGTTTCATACTTGTGCAAGAACAGTGTAGGGCTTGATCTTTTGGAATTTTTTTAGAAGCTTCAGAGATACAAATGCAAGAACAAAATTTTTAGAACAGATGAATGCATACTAACAGATGTAAGAACAGTGTAGGGCTTGATCTTTTGAAAAAAATTTAGTAGTCGAGTATCTCCTGTATTGATGTCATAAATCTTTGCAGAGCCAACTAGATCCACTGTTTCGTTGATACATTGCTATTTACTTTTTTTTATTATTTATTATCTATAATATTTTGAGTAGTCTCCCGGCCTCTATATTATCAAAGTTAGTGTTAGCTGATTGTGGGTATGGAGATGGTTAATTGGTTGCATTTAGAAATTTTTCTATGCTAATTGCTCATTAGACATAGCTTGCCAATAAACAGAGATTTAGCAATACAAAAGAATACCATAGACGATTCCTTAGTAAAAACCGTATGTGATACATCAGCTATCATAGACGGTTCTGAGTTAATAATCGTCTGTGATAGTCTACACCACAGACGGTTCAAAAATCGTCTGTGATGACCTTATATCGTTATTGACCCATAAACTCATATGGCTCATAAAACCGTTTGTGATGATTTTTTCGCAGTAGTGATTGTGCGTTAACAATAGGAAGACAGCCGGATTCTAACGATGAACCGTGAGAGAGAACAAATTGATTGAGGGAAATTGTTCAGCAGGCTTTGGAATAAGATGTAACCCAAGAAGAATTGCCAAAAGCTCACCGGAGACGACAAAACGATAAGATTGAGCAGCGGCTGGCTTCGGGGAAGACGGTGTGCACGGTGATGACGACGACTCAAGAGGCAGTGGGGTTTGTGAGGGTGTGTGAAGGGGTGGATCACGGTCACGGTGCTCCATTTTGTAGAGTGAGCAAGGCAAAGGGAATTGTGTGACCAGCATTGATAACCGACGATCGTCTCGGCTCGGTTTTGGAAATGGTAGAAATGGAAAGAGTAATGGAGCGTGCTGACTGCGGGAGTTGATTCTGAGCATTTCCAAGAGTTGCATGTGTGGTGCTTCAAACAGACACGGACATCACAGTGTGCATGGTGTGAACAGAGAGCGGCTTGGCGAGAGCGCTAGGCACAGGTAGAACGAAGCAGAGGTAGAGAGAGAGGAAGGGAGGGAGGCAGGGGAATGGACTTGGCTGGCTGGGCTGGAGTTGGATCGGCCTAGAGAGAAAAGATTAGATGGGCAAAGCCCAAGAAATGATGGGGAAATTCAAATTTGAATTTGAATTTTAGATTGGCATTTTAATTGATTTGGGTTTAAAATTTTATTTTGAGAATATGCATGTACAACAAATAAATTGCAAATACGAAATATTTAATTTAAAATAAATTTTACGAAAACAAAAATTCAGCATATTACAGCAAAAGACCTCACGCACCGATAAATTGTACAAGTATTCCGCCATCCTCAACCCAAGAATCCGAAGACGACTTCGACAGCAGTTTGTTCCCAAAGGCTACAGTGGCCACCGCTCCAGCCCGACTGCGAAGTTAGGGCCATGTCGAAGGCCAGGTGTTTGCCATTCGACCTATCAGTTCAGCACGTGTCCTCGGTGCCAATGTTGTAACTTTTCTTTTATTTGAGGACACAAATGTATTTCTAGAGTTATCCGAGGACACTAATGTATTTCTAGAGCCCTTGTACACGCTTCAATCTTAATGCAGAGGTAGTTCAGTTAGGGGCCTTTTACCTTAAAAAAAAGCATGTGGGGGCAACTCTAGTATCATCCCCCCGATTGGTTGTCTCAGTATCTATGACTAGTAGCCCGGGCCGCGCGTTGGCGCGGCGATGAAATGACTAGGAATTTCTGATCCATTTCCTTCACTTTATCATTTACAGCTGAAGTACCAACACTGATCTTCTCACTTAAACCGATTCTCTTGTCAAAGGAAGATACTCTAGCAGTTGCAGTAGATGAAAGCCGATACTTCTCATCCAAAGCTTTTGCTCTGTCCAGTGCATCCCTACCAAGAATGACCCCCTTGGCCAGCATGGTCCCAACAATGTCCTCCGCTTTTGAAGAGCGAAGGCTTTGCATCCTTGGGTGTGGACGAAAACAATGTTACAAGTTCCATTACCACAAGAAGAATACCATACTACGTAAATGTAAATATTATACGTTTTAATCATACCTCTAGAGCAGTTAAAACAAAAGCTGGTAGCTCATAATCAGTGGCTGGTGTGACGATGACAGCCATATCAACTATTGTGGCACCTTGGGACAACAAACATAGGTACATGTTATAATTTTTCATCATACGTGCAGTTCAAACAAGTATACGATTGTTAAGCAACAGGAAAGGATCAAAGGACACAATTATGTCACCAGCTATATCAAACAAAATATTGAGTCAATGTTGAAATGTCATTTGGAACAATGGATTACGTAAACTGCAACATTCAAATAAGCTTGGACAAGTTATTTCGCTTGAAACAATCAATGGAACTAAGAAAGAGCTCTATAAATCATTTATGGCTATGAGTTGAGAATATCATGGCAACAATTTACAGTACATGGTGTCGTATCAATGATATTTAGGTTAGATAACAAATATTTTGAAGTATGGCATCAATCATGCAGACCTGCATGACAACACAAGTTACAAGGTAACCAACCAATCATCAATCCTTGAGTATCTTAGATGTGAGCTAGAAGAGGTACCATAAGAAGCATAGCTGTCTCAGCTCCTTGTTTGTCTTTAAAAGTAATGTAGGCAGCATGAGACAGCTTATCGCCACTATAAAGCATTTAGAAGGTAAATGCAATTTATAGTACAAAATGAAATAAGCATAATGAAGATGGCACAGACGTTTCCATTTCAACATGCACAATGTCACCGGAAAAGGAAAATAATTCCTTTATATCTCTCTGTGATGCTTTCAGTGACACATTGCTCACCTTGACTGTGTTAAGTGTGCTCGTCTTTGAAACAACAAATGGTATAAAAGGAGCATCTAATCAGTGATTTGATGGATGGTGTGTTGTTCCTGTGGTGTTGGCGCGTGGAGGCAATGTGAGCGAAAAAGGGGTATAAACTGAAAAGCATATGAGGAGACTGTGAAGAAGAATAAAAACAACAGAAAAGAAGAAAAAGAAAACATACCCGATGAACTTGAACTATAGGTGTGCAAGAAACTTATGAAAGCACCAGTGGTATTTACAAAATGCAAGTAAAAGAAACATCGAACGACATGTACATGAGAAAAACAAAAGGAGTGTGATTTTCCTCCATAGATTGAGTTCACAATCTTGTACATAGGGACAAAGGTAGGATAACGGAAATCTATGAGATAGCACGAAAGCATAGCTTTTCATTTCTATGACTGCATTCGCCTTCAATATACTTCAATCCAAGCCTTAGAAGAGTTTGGGACATTGTAGGTTCAGTAATCATAAAATAAAAACAAATGCTTGCATGTGTCTACTCTAGAGAAATTTGGATTTCATTTAGAAGGATGCCCTTACACTTGATATACCATGGAAATCCACAGAGTAATAGAGGAAAGAACAAGTACTAAACATGGGTTTAGATCCAGGCACTTATTGATCAGTTAAAGATTCAACCATAAACCTCTCCTAATGGGAAAAATTGACCATACAGGAAACATGCAGCGGTGTGTAATGTAAGAATACTTTAGCATTTGAACCTAATGAATCACTGAGGACACTATTGAGAAGTGAGAGCAAACATCACCAAAAGCAAATCAATTGTATTTATATGCCTGAGGAGGTCCTATGCAAAGATTCTAGCATCTTGATCTAAATCTATCCTAGTTCATCGCACTATGTGCTAAAAGAAAATATACATTTCTATGCATTCAAGAGACCAGACGTATGTATACACAGACATTCATACAAGAACAACATATGCTCAATAGCTTGTTTCTAGCATGTTTTGAAACGAACCATTGGAAACTGATGCTTATATAAAGACTCATAATAAATCACCCCCAAACCAACAATGTAACAACTGAACATCAAATTCAGAATGCAGCCATGGCAATGATAAACAGGTCATGATGTAGTTCACCTCAAGTGCATCGACAGTGAGGAGCAGGAGAATGATTTTCTCCGAGAAGGCAACACCACCACCGGCACAACCCACTTCCATCACCTTCTTTTTGTGCATGCATCAAGTAACCCACATCAGAAGAATGAATCAAGCAAAACTTGAAAATGAATTAACAGAAAAGGGGAAATCAATCCAAGAGGGAGGAAGGCTCATCTAGTCCGTCCTCAACCCAAAACCAACGGACTCATAACTAGGATGAGCCATAGGGCCGGCGCACAGCGGCCGGGGGCACACAGGCCGAGCAGCAGATGCACGGGAGAAGGAGGACCGAGCCGGGCCGAACGCAGGCGGTGCAGGGCGAAGGGGAGTGGCTGCGACCGGGCATGGGGGCCAAGCCACAGGGCCGGTGCACGGCGGCCGGAGACACACGGGCCGAGTGGAAGACGCACGGGAGCGGGAGTACCGAGCCGGGCCGATTTCAGGCGACGCAGGGCGAAAGGGAGGGGCGGAGGGTGGGCGTGGGCGGGCATGGGGTGGTGGCCAGGGCACGGATGTGGAGGGAGGGGTGAGGCATGGGGGCAGTGGCTGGAGGCGGAGGGGCGAAGGGTAGGGGCCGGGCGTGGGGACGGAGGGAAGGGGGTCGGGCGCAGGGGAAAAGAGGAGGGGCGATGGCCGGGTGTGGCGTGGGGGAGGGGGCGCGAGGTGGGCGGAGGGGCGTGGGAGGAGGGGGCTGGCCGCAGGTGTGGGGGAGGGGGCGGGGCGGCGGTTGGGGCGAGGAGGGGCGTGGGGACGAAAGGGAAGGGCGGCAGCCTGGCGTGGGGTGGGGGGTAGATTTGGCCGGGCGTGGGGGCGATGGGGTAGAGGGGTAGAGGGAAGCAGACACGAAGGATCATCGGCGCGCAAAACCAAAAAAAATCGGACGTCTTGGAAGGGCAGCCGCCCGGGATCGAACGGGAGAAGGTAATCGGGGCGACGTGGCATAGCTGGCCTCGCTCCAAACCCTGCTATGATTTAACCAGAGGATTCCTATCTTCGGATGTCTCCTGTTCCTTTTACCGTGTTGCTCTAAAGGATCCTAAATGGTTAACAGTGTGATATGTTGTGGATTGGGGGTTGCGATACCGACGATCAAACACTTAAACTCACAAATATGAAGTAGACATAAGATGTACTCCTGATAACATTCTCTTAACTTTATATATGGTGGGATATGGCGTACAAAAATCTTACCCCTCTCCTCCTTATATAGAGTGAGGAGATATGTCGTGAATATAGAATGTGCAATTCGAGACTAAACTTTTCTAGTAGTACGTACGAGCCTTTTAGGCTAATAAGCCGATTGAGGGAAAGTATTCACACATGAATTACTCCACAACATGATCGATGAATTTAATAATTCATCCCCTACTGATACGTGGACAATTGTACCTCGGTCTCCCACTATTAGCATCGCCATTGTAAAGCTGGGTTTTAAGCACTAATTTAATGTCGATAGTTCCCTGTGATCTGTTGTGGTTTGAGGGTTGGGTTGCGGATGATCAAACACTCAAACTCACAAATATAAAGTAAACATAAGATATACTGCTGACAACCTTCTCTCAACTTTATATATGGTGGGATGTGGTGTACAAAAATCTTACCCTACCCCTTCTTATACAGAACGAGGAGATATGCCGTGAATATAGAATAAACAATATGAGATTAAACTATGCTAATAGGATGTATGAGCCTTTTAGCCTAATGAGCCGGTTGAGGGAAAGTATTCACACATAATTACTCCACAACATGATCGATGAATTTAATTCTTGATCGCCTACTAATATGTCGAAAATTGTACCTGGTCTCCCACTGTTATCATTGCCAGTGTAAAGTGGGGTTTTGAAGAACTAATTTAATGTCGATGGTTCCCTTGTTTGTTACTTCCTTCGTTTTTCTATATTTGTCCATAGTCTATCATGTGCACAGATCAAGAAAGCACTAAATCTAAGAATTACTTAATAAGAAATGACCATATATACCTCTATTTAATGGCATACTGCAACCACTTAACCTCTTCTAAAGCATTTAAGTAAGGGTAGAGAGAGACAAAATTGCAATAACTACACTCTAGATTTTCTCAATTAATAAATATATTGGAACAGATACTCTTGAGGCCATGAACAAATATATGGAAATGAAGGGAGTAAGGAACTTGGTGTCTGCCTCTTTACCCTACAACTTGACATCAACTACAACGAGAACTTCAATCCTATGGTCAAACCTCAACTATTCGCATTGTCCAAATTTCCATCCCTGCTTCTTGTCTAATTGTAACATCCCAATTCTTGGCTTGTGTTTCAAATGTAAGAAAATATGTAGAAATTAAAACTTTTCTTACATCTTGTTGTTGTTTGAATGTTTTGAGAATTCTTGTAAAGGAATTATGGAAAATACAAAATCACAAGCCTCTTTTGACCTAAGTCTCGACTCTTTGAAAACTTTTTCTGGATAATCTTGTGATCATCCTATGGAAATATTTTTCCTTGGTTCTAGGGATATTGTGTGACTCCTCTGAAAAATTTTATAATTTTTTAAAAATATTTGAATATTTTTAGAGGCCAGTCAAACCAGTTTGACTTTGGGTCAAACCCTAGATCAGTACCTTAAGAAATTTTTAGAGAAAAATACTTTGCATAAAAACCTCTGAAAATTTTATACAAGGTCAATCCTGGAGTTGGGAACCTTCTGTAAAACTTTTGGAATTTTTGGAGTTAGTGTGCTCCATTTAAAAATTCCTCAAAGTTTTAGCTCAATCTAAAACCCTAAGTCAACTCTATTGTTTGGGTATGAGTGAGACTCGGGCTCTTGGTCGAACCAAATCAACTAAACGCACTCGGGCTCGGTCCTTTGGGCGCGTTCCTCTTTAACCGTTGGATCTCCTGTCTACAGCTGAGATCTTCGGGAGCGCTCGGACCTCCCCCTCGTTTGGACCACCTTCTGTGTTTTTGCAAAGACCACCCTGGGTTGTTTGCAAAGACCACCCTCTCGATTTTAGCCAGGACCTCCCGTAACCTTTTGCAAAGACCACCCTTGGCTACCACCACTGTCTTGTGGGCCGCGCACTTTAAACCCCGTGCGTGTGTGTGTAGCGCCTAGGTGATCGTGGACTGTCTGTATTTAGATCTGTGTCTCGGATCTCCTTGAACGTTCGGGACCTCCGAATGTTACTTTCAGTCATGGCCCTCCATTTCTAATCCAACCGCCAAGACCTTCTAGCTCGATCTGTGGTCTAACCTAACCCTTTTTGTTCTTTTGACCGAACCACTTTGGTTCTCTCATTGACTGGTGGGCCCCTGAGCCTGGTCATCTCCTTCCTCGCGCATGAACGCCATGGCGTGGGCAGAGAGAGGCGCAGAGCCTTGTCACCTCTCGCTCATCCTCATCAACGGCTCTTTGTCGCAGAGCATTTAATGCGTGCCAGTAACTTTTCCCTAAAGTCCTCCTTCTACCTGCTCCCATCACTCAACTCATCCATGGAAGGCTTAACCACCCGTGGAGCCTTGCTGTGCTCAACTCCCTTGCCCTCCGGCTATAAAAGGCCCCGAACTCCTCCTTAGCTTCCTTTAAGCACTCTTTGCAAACCCTAGCTCCCTCTCTGTGTATTCGTGTGCAAAACACCTGAGGGCCCTTAGCCACCATTGTTGGACTATGGAGCTCCTCGGTGACGATAGTGCCCCGAGGGTTCTTTTGTCAATCTTTTGCTTCGCCTTGAGCTTCTCATCATATTTATCAAATCCCTTAACTTGATTTTGGGTTGCTTTCACAGGAGCGGCCTAATTTTGGGTTTTGGATCTCCTTGATCGTGTTCTTTGCTTTCGTCCCCATCTCCGATAAGGACCTCCTCACTTCAATTGGTTGCCCGTGGACCACCTTTGGGTCTTTGCGAAGTTATCCTCACCATTCGGTGCTTTTCATTTGCTCAGACCTTCGTCCCCCGCGTTATCTTCCTCAACTCCAGCGCTGGTCGTCGTCGCCAGGGCTCCTTCGTGCACCTCTGTTCCTCTCCAGTGCTAAGGTAGTCTCTTGGTAACCCCTAGTAGCTGTGGCACCTGTTACCTTGAACTGCTGTGGAGCTCTTTGCTATTTTCGTTTTTGGCCGTGTTTGCGCCGCCGCCCATCTCCGGCTCGTCGTCATTTTGGGCCGGCTCCGCTGTCGAGAGTACTCTCTGTGTGTGTGCAATACTATTACAAACCTTTTGCTGCCTTTGGTTTGCGCCGCCGTGGCCGGAGTCGCCGGCGGCGAGCCGATGAGCAAAACCGGGTGGTACTGAAGTCTTGTTGTCGTAAGCTAGACCACCCCTTTGACAACCTTGAGGACCACCTCTTGTCAATCTTGGTCGTCCCGGACCTCTCCGTGCAGATTTGGGCCGTCAAGACCACCCCTTGGTCTTTTACTAGGACCATCCTCTCAGACCTCCCTTAAGACCACCCCTTGGACTTTTGCAAAGGCCACCCTCTGCGTCTTCTTTGCAAAAGACCACCTCCGTGGGCTTTGGTAAAGTTAACCTTTAGGACCTCCCCTGGGTAGATTTGAACCGTTCAGAACCTCCCCTCTTGTAGATCTTGACCGTTAGGACCTCCCTCTGTGAGATCTTAGCCGTCAGGAGCTCCCCCAGTTTAGATCTCAACCGTTAGGACCTCCCTTGGTTAGATCTCAGCGGCCCACGTTTGTCCACGTCTTCTCCGGTTGTGTTAGATTTTAAAGAAAAGCCTGAAAGCTTTTATTTGTAACCAGTCAATTGTTTTAAATTCTAAAATTTCATAACTAATTCATTTTAACTCCTTTTAGGGTGATTCAAATTTATTTATTTTCCTATTTAACTGAACTTTAATCTAAAAATGCATTTGAACACTGTTCTGTACCAGAAAACTATGTAGTTGTATTATCTTGTTAACATTAATTGTTGCTCTAGAAATTACTTTAAACTTGTAAAATGCATAAGTAATTATCTGTAACTCCAATTTGGGCAAACTAAAATTTGTTAGGTTCCTCTATTAATATGCTTTAGGGTAGAGTAGATTTTATTTATGTCTTTGCCCCTGAAAAATGTTGTGCACTAGTTTCATATCTTAGAAAAATCATAAGAAATTCAATTTAACTCCAAATAAAGTAAACCCATTTTTGTTGTGCTTAGAATGCCATGATCTGTCTACCATAAAATTTTCATGTCCAACAATTTCTTGGAAATTTCTGCGATGAACAGTAACAGAAAGCAATTAAATTAGAATTATCCAGTAGATTGAAATTGTTTAGGCTATAACTTTTGCATGCTTAGTCCAAATCGATTGATTCTT
Source organism: Ampelocalamus luodianensis (assembly GCA_036346255.1). Lineage (NCBI taxonomy): Eukaryota > Viridiplantae > Streptophyta > Magnoliopsida > Poales > Poaceae > Ampelocalamus > Ampelocalamus luodianensis. The sequence goes on along the minus strand of CM070617.1, from coordinate 57,352,028 downwards.
ATTGTTAAATTCATTTAAAATCTTTATCTACCTGCTGTATAAATTTTAAAGATTTTGGATGACTTTGGATTTTGAGTCTTTTTGTGTTCGTCGTTTTTATTTGATTTTCTCGTTCTTGCGATAGGTTCCGAAGAAATTGTTGAGTGCAAGAGTGATCCTCTGCAGCAAGGCAGTGACCTCCAGCAAGGCAAGTAGATGTATCATTCATTTGATCATATTGCTCCTATTATTTTCAAAGCTTAATATCTTATTTGCAATGTTTATGTATGCATGCGCTATTTTGTTGTTAAACTATTGTCGGTTAGTTGATCCTTTAGATGCATAATCTGTAGGCAAATGTTCATTCTCTACTACTGGCCTAGGATTATGACCTCTGTGATTTAGGGTTCGTTGGATGAGCCCTTATCACTTAGCTTATAGTCTACGAGTTGTTGTTGCTTAGAAATGCTTAGAATGGTAGAATTGGGTGGTTGTCGACTTAGTCGATGCCCTTGATCACACAAAAACTTATTATAACTTTATGTCCAGCACCTTTTACTTTGTTACTTTAAGAAAACTAAAACTGAAAATAAAATATTTTAGACTTGGACACAATGGTAAGATGGTGCACTTTTGGGTGTGAATGGTTGGTGCCCGAGTCAACAAGGACCGAATTACTTGCGCCATTGATCCAAGCATATTTGCATGCTAACCACACTAGAGGGATATGAGACCTCTCTTGACTTAGTACTTTGGCGTGTATTGGCTCCGAGTCGCAGGAGGTTGTGTGCGTGTGTTGTGTGAAAAGGAAATGTGTTGTGGGGGCGTGTTGTTGTCCGAAGGCTTTACCCCTATGGGTTAGTTGACTTTTGGCTTTACAATGTAGCGTATGAGTTTCTATCCATACGAGCGGCTCGTAGTTGATACACAATATTGAAAAACGTCTCATAGGACTTAGCCGTGCCCGCATACCTTTGGAAGTGTGCCTAATCATGTGGCGAAAAGGTGATATGAAGTGTGGGTACATTGGTACACCCCTGCAGGGTTAAATCTATTCGAATAGCCTCGTCCTAGGTTATGGACACGCTTGGTTATTTCTCACAAGAATTAAACTACAACCTTTGCATTAAAACTTGAATTGGGTGGTACGAATGGAGAATTCGTGTTATGTTGTGGTAGCTATTGGGTTAGTCACCTCTAAGTTGTTACTTTTTATTGTCTTGCTGTTATTTTAACAATTAAAAACAGATTTGACAAATTACCTTCAATCTATTACATTATTGCAAATAAAAATTGCTTTATGCGTCCAATCAACCATATAACCATCTCCTTTGTATCAGCTTGCATGTAGTTATGTATAGGCTTGTTACTCATAAGTCTTGCGAGTATATTTTTGTACTCAATTGTATTGCTTTATTGTTGCAGAGGAGGAAGTGGATCCCCAAGGGATCGACTTTTGTGAGTTTTGCTGCGGTGGGTGCGACTAGCTTGGCGGCCCGGTCGGTTGCCTTGTGGGTTATTGGCTAACCGGTTGGCTTTTGGTTATCGCCATCTTATAGCACTTTTGCTTCCGCTGTTATTTTGTCACTTTGATGTCATTTGGTCGGTCGGCTCTTGTGTAATAACCCCATGTTATGTATGTCTTTTGCTAGAGTTGGTATTGTAAGTTGTATGGAAATGATGCATAATTTTGTAAAGATGTATGTGTGCTGCATTTCTGGGAAGCACATGTCCATCGAGATCCAAGATATTTAATTGGTAATACTAGAACCATTTGGAAGGTTAAGTATTATGAGTTAAATACCCTGGGTCCTCACAAAGTTGGTATCAGAGCTATACTGACCGTAGAAACCCCTAGCTTGGTCGCCCTTAGGATGTTTTGAAAAACTTAGTTTCAAAATATCAAATAGTTTATGAAAACTTAAGTAAGTTCTCAGATTTTACTCCTTATCTATCTTAGTTTGCACCTTGCTCTGTTGAGTTTGAAAAATTGTTTTCCCCTCTTCTCTTTCCAAAAGATAATTGTTATCGATTACTTGCAGTTTTGGAAAAACCAATGAGAGTTATAACTTGAAGTGTGGCTATATTTTGGTGAAGATTAGAAGTGTTGGAGTTAGAAATTTCAGCTTGGAGCTTGGATGTAAAATCTGGACAGCAAGCACCAGTTTTGGACATCAAGCCTTAGTTTCTAGTTAGAGCTGATAATGAGAGGATAATTAAACTAAAACTCATGGGAATAAAAAGGGTAAGGAGTGATATTAGTTGGTTGTGTACAACACACCCTTATATGGTTTTTACCTTGCTTAGTAGGTGTGTTAGAACTTGAGTTGTGTTCTGAAATTTTCCTTCCTAACCGATTGCTCGTTCTTTCAATATGAGTTAGTTGTACCAGGAAATTGATCTTGTGACTTGATGTCTTGTGCTGATGTTGTGCCTATTTTCAAGCCTTTAGAGTTCATTTCTTAGTTGTGCTCTTGTTTTCCTTGCCTTCATTTTTGGGTTTTGTTGCTAACCCATTTTAGTGGAACATGATGGCTAGACGAACTTGAAGCGAGAGTCAGCCAGCTGGCCATGATGAGGAGCTCCCGCCTCCTCCGACCATGGTCGAGGTTCTCGCTCAGATTGAGCGTAATCGGATGGATCAGACGAGGATCTTAGAGGTTATTGCGAGGAATACCTCCGCTCTCTCTGGTGCCTTCGAATCAGGGAGAGGAGGTGGACATCAGTCGCGGGGGGACTCTCAGAGTTACTTCGCACCCAGCCGCCCACTTTCTCCTGGTCTGAAGACCCACTCGACGTAGACGACTGGTTGCGTCTGGTTGAGCGGAAGCTCAACATTGCTCAGTGCTAGGATCAGGAGAAGGCACTCTTTGCATCCAATCAGCTGGAGGGTGCAACACTCTCTTGGTGGGAGAACTTCCTTGTCATGCAGCCCGCAGGCCACGTTGTCACTTGGGAGTAGTTTCGCACTGCTTTCCGTCGGGCTCATGTCCCCGTCGGCTTGATGAAGCTAAAGAAGAAGGAGTTTCTTGCGCTCAAGCAAGGGCGTCGGTCTGTGACAGAGTTCTTGCACGAGTTCAACCACTTGGCTCGGTATGCTCCTAAGGAGGTGTCCACCGATGAAGCCAAGCAGAAAAAGTTCATGGAGGGTTTGTCCGAGGAGTTGCAGGACAAGCTCTCAACCGTTGACTTCCCCGACTTTTAGACCTTGGTCGACAAAGCCATTGTCGCCGAGCACAAGGCAAGAGCACTGGACGAGTCCCGCAAGCGTAAGTGGGAGGCCCAGAAGTCACCAAGGGCCAACCTTTCTTGTCCGCATATTGGGCCAACCCCGGTGGCCCATTCTCAGGCTCCACCACCACCGAGGCCGTTGGCGCCCGTCCTTCGTCCTCTGCAGGCCGTGTTTCAGCCACGTGCACCTGCGGTTCAGCAAGGTGGCCTCCGTAATCCGGCCGCCGAGGTCACTTATTTCTTCTGCAACAACAAGGGCCACTATGCGAATAGTTATTCTAAGAAGACTGGAGCGGCCCCTCGTCTTAATGGAGGACGCGGGCAAGGAAGTGGTCATCCCTCGGACCAGAAGACCATCCAGAAGAGCTAGAGGGCTTGAGAAGTGGTCGCGTCAACCACATCTCGACCGAGGAAGCGCAGGAGGCACCTGACGTTGTGTTGGGTATGCTTCTTGTCAACTCTCGTCCTGATGCAGTTTTGTTCAATTCAGGAGCTTTGCATTCTTTCATTTCAAAGTCTTTTGCTGGTGATAGTGATCTTCACTTAGTTCCTTTGTTGGTTCCGTTGCTCATTCGCTCTCCGGGTTCGGAAATAAGAGCTGATCAAGAATGCCGGGATGACTCCATTGAAGTCGAAGGATTGAAATTCTTGGTGAATCTGATCCTACTCAACTCAGCGAGTTTGGATGTGATTCTTGGCATAGATTGGTTGTCTCAGCATTTGGGGCAAATCGATTGTGCCAGAAAGGTCATCTACCTTGCTAGTCCGTCAGGCGAGCAGGTTGGGTTTTCGCCGCAGCTACAAGGACCACATCTCTGCGCACTTGAAGTGAAGCCGGCTCCGCAAATTTAGGAAGTCCCAACAGTGTGTGATTTCGTGGATGTTTTCCCCAAAGATTTGTTTGGGATGACTCCAGTTCGAGATCTTGAGTTTGTCATCGAATTGCGGCCCGGTACCGCCCCGATTTCTAAGAAGCCGTATCGAATGCCTCCTATTGAATTGGAGGAGTTGAAGAAGCAGCTAGGTGAGCTTCAAGAGAAGGGTTTTATCCGCCCTAGCTCATCTCTTTAGGGTTGTCCAGTAATCTTTGTGAAGAAGAAGGACAAGACTCTACGCATGTGCGTTGATTACCGTCCACTTAATGAAATAACGGTAAAGAACAAGTACCATTTGCCCCGCATCGACGATCTTTTTGACCAATTGACTGGAGCTCGGGTGTTCTCCAAGATCGATTTGAGATTGGGATATTATCAAGTCAGGATCAGATCTGAAGATATTCCGAAGACGGCTTTCTCTACTCGTTATGGTCTGTACGAGTACACCGTCATGTCTTTCGGCTTAACCAATGCTCCTGCCCTATTCATGAATCTTATGAATTCAGTGTTCATGGAGTATCTGGATAAGTTTGTTGTGTTCTTCATCGATGATATTCTCATCTACTCCAAGAACGATGAAGAGCATGCTTAGCACCTGAAACTTGTGTTGGGAAAGCTGTGTGAGCACCAGCTGTATGCGAAGTTCAGCAAGTGTGAGTTCTGGTTGAAGGAAGTGGCATTCTTGGGCCATGTTCTCTCAGCGGGAGGCGTAGCCATGGATCCTAACAAGGTCAGCAATGTGATCTCTTGGGGTCAGCCCAAGTCGGTTACCGAAGTGCGGAGTTTTCTCGGTTTGGCGGGATACTATCGTCGCTTTATCGAGAACTTCTCCAAGATCACGAGCCGATGACTGAGTTGCTCAAGAAAGACAAGAATTTTATGTGGTCCGCTGATTACGAGAAGAGTTTTCAGGAACTCAAGAAGTGTTTGACTTCAACCCCAATTCTTGTCCTCCCCGATGTCCACAAGAGCTTCGATGTCTTTTACGATGCTTCTCGTTAGGGACTCGGGTGTGTTCTTATGCAGGAAGGTAAGGTAGTGGCCTATGCATCAAGATAGTTGATGCCTCATGAACTCAATTATCCAACCCATGACTTGGAACTAGCTGCAGTGGTTCATGCACTCAAGATTTGGTGACATTACCTAATCGGTAATCGTTGCGAAGTGTATTCGGATAAAAAAAGTTTGAAGTATTTGTTCACCCAACCAGATCTGAACCTCGAGCAAAGAATATGGTTAGAATTGATCAAAGACTATGACATGGGCATCCAGCACCATCCGGGCAAGGCTAATGTTGTGGCCGATGCACTTAGCCGAAAGGTGTATTGCAATACTTTGATGCTCAAGGAGCAGCAGCCCGCCCTTCTTGAAGAATTTCAGCGGCTTAATTTGGATTTAATTGAGTACGGTTCCCTCGCTACCTTGGTTGTGCAACCAACTTTGGTAGATCAGATCAAGGCTGTGCAGCAATCGGACATTGGAGTTAACCAAATCAAGCAGAACATCAAGAACGGGATAGCCAAGTGCTTCTCGGAAGATGAGCATAGTGTTGTGTGGTTTGGACAGTGTCTTGTGGTTCCTAAGGTTGTGGAATTACGGGATTTGATTCTCCGAAAAGCCCATGATTCCCCTTTGTCCATTCATCCTGGGGCCACAAAGATGTATCAGGACCTTCGTTAGAGATTCTAGTGGACCCGAATGAAGCGCGAGGTCGCCAAATTCGTTACCCAGTGCGACGTGTGTCGTCGTGTTAAGGCCGAGCATCAGTGTCCAGTAGGTCTTCTTCTGCCTTTGCCAGTGCTTGAGTGGAAGTGGGATTCCGTCGGCATGGATTTCATCACCGATCTGCCCCGAACGTCAAAAGGGAAAGATGCCATCTGGGTTGTCATTGACCGGCTGACTAAAGTGGCACACTTTCTTCTGGTCAAAACCAAGATTCGTACAGGTCACTTGGCCGAGCTCTATGTCTCGAGGATCGTGAGCTTGCATGGTGTACCGAATATGATCGTTTCAGACCGTGGGTCCATCTTCACCTTCTAGTTCTGGAATAGCTTGTAAGAAGCTATGGGAACTCGCCTACTCTTCAGCACAGCTTACCATCCCCAAACTGATGGCCAGATAGATATAGTTAACCAAGTCTTCGAAGACATGCTCCGTGCTTATGTTCTTTCCTATGGGAAGAATTGGGGAAGTGCTTGCCGGTCGCCGAGTTCTCCTACAACAACAGTTTCCAGGCCAGTCTCGGTATGGCACCTTTTGAGGCCTTGTATGAGAGAAAGTGCAGAACCCTGTTAAATTGATCAGAGACAGGTGAGAGGCAGTTCTTCGGCCCAGATTCGATCAATGAGGCCGAAAGTCAAGTTCAGCTTATTCGCGATCGTTTACGCACGACCCAGTCCAGACAGAAGAGCTATGTGGATCGTCGTCGTCGTGAGTTGAGCTTTGAGCCCAATGACTTTGTTTATCTCAAAGTCTCTCCTCTGAAGGGCCATCAACGTTTCGGCGTCAAAGGCAAGTTAGCTCCTCGATATGTTGGGCCTTACCGCATCATCGAGAAGGTGGGAGCTGTCGCCTACAAGTTGGAGTTGCCAACTCCACTTAAGGGGGTACATGATGTGTTCCATGTGTCCCATTTGAAGAAGTTTTTTCATCATACACTTGCCTAAACGGTCTAATTCCATCAACCATTTGGTTTTGTTCACCTGATAAGCTTGATCATGTGTGCCGCCTCAACAAATCTTTCGATGGCCTTAAGCAGGTGTCATGTGCTTGGTACCAATGCATCTGTACATTTCTCTATTTTTGGCACGTGTTACTGGTTTAGTCTCACCCAAACTTGACTCCTTTATTATTATATGCTCTTGAGAATAAACCACCTTTACTTAGCTAGAAGTAGAAAAATTAACATGAATTTAAAACAAATTATATTGTGTTTATGTGCTAAGTAATTGCCATCGAGTTTTCCAGCAAAATTAGCATATTAAACATACGGAAAAGCATATTGAGGCATTTTTTTATCGAAATCATGCTAACGAGTGGATGAATAATTGTGGATTTCATGGAGATATACTCTTAATCTCATTGTTTTGTCAGACCTAAGGAGGTCAGATCGGCCAAAGTGGTAATCTGATAGACCTATGCTAGTGGTTCGACCAGCCATGTGTGGCAGTCAGATCGACCGAGGGATGGCTGGTGGGCTGGTGGTCTGACCGGCCAAAAATCAAAATGCCATTCTGGAAATTGTCCAAACATAGAGGGTGTAGGAAGGTGAGAGGATGCATTTGCACTTAGTCTCATAGGATTTGGAGTTTCTAGCCGAAAGTAGATAGTGTTTTAAATTCCTAGAGAGGGTGCGGATTTTCACCCGTAAAATTTTGCCTAAGTGTTGGAGCGATCTGATTGGCCATCAGTTGGCAGTCATTACCGGATGGCCTAAGGTCAGATAGGCCACCAGTTGGCGGTCAGATTGGATGGTCAAAGGCCAGATCGACCATGTGTGGCGGTGTAACACCCCAGCCCAACACTAAGCCTAGAATGCCATTAAACTACCCTGACAATTTAATTAACATCAACTTTCAAGGAAATTACAACAAGCCAATCATTATTAAAACCCATCCACAGATCACAATAAAATATGGATAACGATTTGAAAATCATAAATAATTAAACTCTAGAAGCATAGCAAGATAATACTCCAAAATTGGTGCCTAACCAATCGAATAAACTATATGGAATGAATAAACAATCCTAATCAATCATCTAGGATCATTCAGTATCTATCATGTTCTAAAAGGTATTTCATCATAATGAAGTGAAGATTTCTCATCACAAATGAATGAAGTTTGAGAGTATGTATTTATTCCACGTGCGCTATTCCCTCCCAAGCGAAACGCCATCAACGGTCATCTAAAAGCAACAGTAGAGCAAGAGTGAGTCCATGACTTAACAAATACATCAATAGACAATAAACAATACCAAATCAACAGTAATCAATAACACCATTATCATCACTTGTTCTCTTATATTTATTTTCATGCTCAATCATGCAATCATTTTCTCTTTATTCTCACACACAATCATCAAATAATTTCTTTTCGATGCATCTGTACACTACATGTTCACATGCACTTCGTTTGTGTATACCTGTATAGCGTGGGTGAACACTCGTGATAATGTTCACTCTCAAGCCTTTTCTCATCAAGAATCGGGGACCTCCTCCACTCCCGTGGAGTTGTGATCAACATGGTCACTTTCTCATATGCAAAGATGCTTATGAATGTGCAGTTATTCATAGTTTCATCAATTTCATCATCTACCATTTTTTTTCATATCCAACAATACGAAATAATTCAATACCATTCACATTGCTTGCAATTAAAATAAAATATAAGCACAATAATAATGGTAATGAGTGATAAAAAATACAGTGATCAACCATTGATCACTGTCTACCATGCACTTGCCTCTTTTAGTAGTGAGGAATAGTTTGATTAGAGGCTAACCACAAACCTAACGCCACTCCTCCTACAGTAAACACAAAACCTCAAAACAAGCTACAACGATAAAATAACAACAATTGATGACATCGCACCTACACGTTTCCCCATCCACAACACTCTCCCTTTACCGATCAGCCACACCTAGCTGACCCGGCACTAAAACAATAATGGTTTTTGAATAGTAGTCTTCTTAAAATCATATCTCCTGTTTTACCCAACCAAAATTCATGTTTTTGGACTCTTTAGAATACTTAGACAATTAGATATACTATTCATGTAGAGAAAAAAACCCTAATTAGTCCATTTAATTATTTAATCTACCAACTACCAAGATGATGCCAAAAGACGACAATTCTCTAGTCAACAGCCTTATGAAATTCATAACTCAAAAAAAAAATCATTCGATCGACATGATTAAATATTCTACGAAAGTTACCAAAATTCTCTACAATTATCTAGTAGATGACATCCTCAAATTACGCCCATATGGTACCCGAAATAAAAGTACAATAAAACAAAGACTAAACCAATCTACTGTTCGATTTTCCCCGACTAGAAACATGTTAATTCTTCCTTCTAATCTCGCTGAAATATCTAGATAAAATAAACAACAGAGAGGAAAACTTGATCATTACCCACACGACGAAAACCCAGATCCCAACCTCTTTCTCCTAATTTTCCTCTTCTCTTTCTTTCATGGCTTCTTCTTTCTCCTCGTTCTTCCTCTCTCCTCTACTATTCAAGTCACCGTGGACACATACAAATCATGCAGCATGATTTGCTAGCAACTAGTAGTGGCATGCAGAAGTTGCGTGTAGTCAAGGGTGGCCGCTGGCCTCTTGGCACATGAGGGCAGCAGCCACGCGGCAGAAACGAAGGCACACGCACACGCGCATGCAGTGGCAGATGGCGCTGGCGGGTGGCGACGTGCGACCACGTGGGCAAGACGCTGGCCGAATGCACCCGGGCAGTAGCGAACGTATTCCCTTTTACCACGGCACGAACCAATTCCTCCCAAACGACTCATTTCAGGAAAAACGACTCATCTTTAGAAATCCCAAGCATCTCATTTTATTGTATCCTCTTTTGTTTAATTACGCATTGGTCCTCAAGAGGGATATTTTTTGAATATCCCCACTAATCCTTTCGTTCTCTCTGTAAAGTGTTTCGGGGTATTACAGGCGGTCTGATCGGCCAGTTCCAACTCAGGCTTCGGGATGGCAATGAACTTCATGGATTGGGGCAAACTCATGGGTTTCAGTGCATTTGTGTTGCATTATGCATGTTTGGGCTAACGTGGGCCAAGTTATAAAGAACTTGTGCCTAGAAACGATTTCTGGGTCAATGGTTGTGCATGTGGCTTGGAGTGAACAACGAGTATGATCAGGACTAGGCTAGGAGAGCATAGGTCTAGAACGATCGAGGATTCTTGGTAAAGTTATTAGACTCAAGCATGGTGCAAGATAGACAAGTATGACCGAACGGAAAGTTCGGTGCGATGGATTGTATTAAGTGGCGCGGGGGTCAGTGCAAGTGCCATGGTGGTTCTGGTGGGAGTCAGATGGGAGAGACATGCCTACATGAAGAGAGTCGTTGATCGACCTACATGTGGCGAAGCATCGGATTGCTTCACGACGATTGAACTCGGTCTTCGGAGAAGGACTATTTTGGTATCTTCACCAAAATACCGGGTTGGTGACCTTTCGAGAAACCGTGGCGTGAGACGGTGCAAGGAGAGATGGTTTAGGTCAAGTGAAGATGAAGATCATGAAGAGACGGATTCCGGAATCCTGGTTCTTCATCCGCTTTTAGAAGCGTGCGTGAGTGTAAACCCTTTTGTGTGAGGGCTTAATAGGCACCCGATAAGGTTTTCTCTCTAAACTAGCCTCCACTATAAAAGGAAGAGGTGCAGGATTTGCAACCTTTTGATCTTCCAACTAGAAACCCTAATTTGTGATTTTGGGAAAGTGGGGTAGAGGAGGCTAGGAACTGAGGGAGATGGATTGATTGAGTGCTCAAGTATTGAGCTTTTTTCCTTCATAGCGGAGTGGCTATAAACCAACAATCTCTTGAATCAATCCAAGTAAGATTTCCTTCAAGAAGAGTTTTCTCTTGTTCTTTCTCTCTCTTTGAGGTCTTTTGGAATTTTGGTGTTCCTTAGGTTTTTGTTTTGGTTCTTGTTATGATCTTACTTGCTAGGACATGGGAATCCATCTAGGGTCATCTTGACATTGTCCACCTATGAGAAAGTTTTTAGATCAAAGTTTGAATTTCCTCGGTTCGTGTGCCTTCTTGATCTCATCCAAAAAATTCACGGAACCTTGGTTTCGATTGTCCCGGTCTTCGATTGGAATATGTTCCTAATATTCTTGATGAGCTATGGTTGAAGTGATACGGGGTGTCTGATCTTCACGACGTAGGATGAATGATAACTTTGGATCTATGCAATCTGATGAACCGATGATGCCAACCACTGTCAAAACTACAACCTGCGACAAAAGAATCCACCAAACCACACGCTCATGATTCCGTCTACTCGACCACATAAAAATAGACACTTGCAGTGAGAACTCCTAATTCCCTCAAGGTGCACTTGACTAACTTGGGAAACATGAGTATAATTCTCAAAATTCGTTTAATCGTGGTCTGAACATTACAAGGGGCAATGCCCTGAATATATACGGGTTCCCCTCCCCATCTGGGCTGGCCAAAACTCCCTCTCTCCCTCTCCAATTCGGACTAGGTATGCCTAGTCCAATTCAGACTAGGGACGGGGAGAGAGAGAGCGACTTGGTTTCAGCCATAGAGGGAACTCGAATTTAATTAGACTAATTGGCCAATTGTGTAACACCCCAAAATTGGGACTTAAAATTTCCAAAGTTAAAAATACAGAATTTTTAAAACTTTTGATATGAGTCGGTGATGTTCGAGTTTTTGAATGATAAATATAACAAGCTATAGCAAAAGCTTCGGCCCAATATCTCATCGGTGTGATGTACTCATCTAGCATAGCCCTGGCCATCTCAACCAAGGTAATGTTCTTCCTTTCTACCAAACCATTTTGTTGTGGAACGTGAATTCTTGAACTCCATGCTATTGTCACTACAGATCACTCTCAAGGCACCAACAAGTTCAAAAGCCAACTGAAGAACCAAGTCTTGAAAATGATTAAAAGCTTTATCCTTAGAAGCCAAGAACACCTAAGAACATATCAAGTAATCATCAACTATTACTAGGATATACCATTTTTCACCAACTGGTCGAACCCTAGAAGGACCAATAGTGTTCATGTGCAACACCTATCTCAGTCTGTTATTGTTGAGCAGTTCAGCGATTGTGTGGCTTCAAGCCTTGCGAGTTCGTAGCCAGGATCGTGAGAGTTGAGCGACTTCTACCGAATTTATCTTCTCATCGAAAGATTGGCCAAATCATGACCTCCGTGGTTCATCAACCAGATGGTAGTCACACTAGTGGGCGGTTAGACCAGACATTTGAGCGGTCAGACCAAATGGCCTGATGTTAGATCAGCCACCAGTTGGCGGTCTGACCGGATGGTCAGAGGTCAAACCAACCATGGGTGACGGTCTGACCGACCATTCCAATTCAGGCATCAGGATGGCGGTGAACATCATGGATTGGCCCAAAGTCATGGGTTTCAGTGTATTTGTGTTGCATAATGTATATTTTGGCTAACGTAGGTTAAGTTGCGAAGAATTTGTGCCCGGAAATAATTTCTTGGTCTATTGTTGTGCATGTGGATTGGAGTCAACGACGGTCAACGATGAGGATGATCAGGACTAGGATAGGAGAGCTCAAGTCTAGAATGATCAAGGATATCGGGTGAAGTCATTGGACTCAAGCATAATGCAAGATGGACAAGAATGACTGAACGACAAGTTCGGTATGACAGGTTGCATCAAGTGGAGCGGGGGTCAGTACAAGCGGCATGGTGGTTCCGGTAGGAGTCGAATGGGAGAGACTTACTGACATGAAGAGAGTCATTGATCAAGCTATACATGGCGAAGCATGGCATTGCTTCACGACGATGGGACTCGATATTCAGAGAAGGATCCAGAAGGTTTATTTTGGAATCTTTGCGAAAATACTAGGTTGATGACCTTTGGAGAAACCGCGGAGCGAGACAACGCAAGGAAAGGCGGTTTAGGTCAAGTAAAGATGAAGATCACGTAGAGATGGATTCGAGAAGTTTGGTTCGTCATCCGCTTTGAGAGGCGTTCATGAGTGTAGACCTATTTGTGTGTGGGCTTAATGGGCGCCCGATAATATTTTCTCTATTGACTAGCCTCCATTATAAAAGGAAGAGGTGCATGATTTGCAACTTTTTGATATTTTCATGTAGAAACTCTAATTTGTGATTTTGGGAAAGTGGAGTAGAGGAGGCTAGGATGTGAGAGAGATGTATTGATTGAGTGCTCAAGTGTTGAGTTTTTATCCTCCATGGTGGAGTGGTTATAAACCCACAATCGTTTGAATCAATCCAAGCAAGATTTCCTCTGAGATGAGTTTTCCCTTGTTCTTGCTCTCTCTTTGATACCTTTTGGGATTTTGGTGTTCCTTTAGTTTTGTTTGGGTTCTTGATGTGATCTTGCTTGCTAGAATATGTGGAATCCATCTAGAGTCATCTTGACCATCAACCACCCATGAGCATGTTTTTTTATCAAAGTTTGAATTTACCCGGTTCTTGTGTCTTCTTGCTCTCATTCAAGAAATCCATGGAACCTTAGCTTCGAGTCCGAATCATCGATTGAAATATGTATCTGATCTTCTTGATGGGCTATGGTTGAAGTTTCAGAGAATTTGGATGACAAACTTAGAAATTAGGTCGTTTTCTGATCTTGTTGTGCTACACCTAGGCCACAGGCTGACTGGCCGTCCCTAGTGGTTAGACCGACCGAAGCTCGGTTAGACTGGCCATTCCTAGCTGCTAGACTAGCCCTATGCCGTTGAAAGGTGTTTTGCCTCGGGGTTTGTTAGTTTCAACGTAAGATTTTCGATGTGCTTGTGTCTCTAATCTCTATAGTTTCTATACCTACCGATTAGAAGAAATTGAAATCCGTCGAGGTTGAAAAAAAATATAGCTCTTATTTACCTTCTCTAGTTGTCGTTCCGGTCTGACAATAACAACACAATTATTCATGATAATGTCAGGTGTGTATAGTGTACTCTCTCTACTGATTTTTATAAGGTACTCACGTATTTCAAGATTCAAACTTTGTCAAAGAGATATTGATGATCAAAGTTTTGATCAAGTTCTAGAGACCATGCTCGGTCAAACTGTGTCCTGTAGAAATCAACGGATGGAATACTGTGTTGGCTGCAATTAATTCATGTGGGGCCAGCTTGGAGTAATTACTTTCCGATGCATTGCATATGTGTATCGTAGCTTTAGGTGGTAGATTCAGATCTTACGAATCTACCGTGATACTACTATGCATTAGAACAAGAGGTTATAGGTGGTAGGTTAACACATTTTTCTCCTAAAACTAACGCTTAAAAGGTACTGTGTATTAGAGTGAAGAATGGAGATTAGATATCACCAAGATTCAGATCTTACGAATCTACCGTGATACTACTATGCATTAGAACAAGACGTTATAGGTGGTAGGTTAACACATTTTTCTCCTAAAACTAACGCTTAAAAGGTACTGTGTATTAGAGTGAAGAATGGAGATTAGATATCACCAGGTGGGTCGTGCCAGTCGGGTCATTCCGAAGCACGACATTGTTGGCCTAGCCCAAACACAACGTGGCTCACACTGTTCATAAGCCAGGCCGACACGACATGAAAGCCAGTGTCGTACTTGGGTCCATAGTCCGCCACGATGAGTTGGCATGGCACGACACGCACAGTGCGTGTCGGTGCCACGCCAGGCACGGCAACAAAGGTGGCGGGTGGCACCGAGCGTGGAGGAGGTAGCATGACGGCACCGGGCGCGGAGACCGGTGTGACGATGGAAGAGGCTGGCGCGAGGAGGTCAGGCAGTGGGTGCGGCAACAGTGGGGCGAGGTCGGCACCGAGGCAAGGCCGCGTAGAGCGGCTGAGGCAGGGGCGGTGAGCACGGTCGCGTGAGGGAGAAAAGGGGGGCGGTGGGAGGACTAGAGGAGGGAGGAGGTGAAAACGAAGAGAAAATGGAAGAAAGAAGAAGGGCATAGGCACACACTCGAGAGAAAAGGAAAAGGAGGAAGGAGAAAGGAGAGGAAAAAAGAAAAGAAGGGGAAAAGGAAAAAGAAAAGGAGGAAAGAAAAAAAGAAGGCAAAAGAGATGGGTTTTTGAATTCTAAATATGTTTTGGAATTTTTCGGGACAAACAGGTTAAACAACCGACCACAATCCATATGACCAATCGTATCCGTGCCAAACCGACACAGCTCAATTAGTTGGCGAGCCTTATAACACTATACCGTGCCAGATCAGACCGCTCATTTGGCCATGACTAATGGAGATGCTTTTTATAACAAGACACTACAGCATGATACCATTGCTACACAAAGATACGTAGGATCCGGACCACATCCACCGCCGTACGAGCCAAACCCCACTCTACTGACGTAGAACCGGTCTGCAAATATGTTGACCGTAGGATTGCCCACTGCGCACGGTCCGACGGAGCCGGCACGCCACCGGCAGGAAGGCTCGCTCCCTCGTGGATGACGTGTGGTGCCAGACGCCAGCACTTATGTGTCACGCCCTACACCACGAGCTGCAGCCTGCAATCTGGCTTCCCCCGTGGATTGCGCCCAATAATAAGCCGGCGCGTCGGCCTCGACCGTCTCCACTCGATCGAGTTCACCTTTGATTCCATTCACCGCTTCGTATTGACTAGACCTACCGTAGCCTTCGTCTACTCCGTTTCCAGTCCTTAATTCACCGCTCTGAGCACTCTGAGTTCGAAGTGGGAAGTGCGGCAAATATAGAAATAGAAAATTTTCACAGGCAAATGGAGAATAGGTCATTTCTTAGTGGCAAAACAAAATTTCCGTTATTTTCATTACCTAATATAGATTCCACGTGTATACTAAATAGAACTGTGAAAAATGAAGGTGGTTGATAATATTTATCTATATGGATGACCATGAAGTTTAGAGCCAGCATATACAACGTATAGACCCTTCGAAGGCACCAGGAGAGAAGCTAGATGGTCTAGCTTAGCAAATCTTGCTGTGATGTTTTGACTGGTTGATGGGACCCACTTCCAATAAAAAAATGCAAAATTATCGAGTTTTTGCCTAATATAGCACCGTTAGTATGCGCAATAGCAAATATAACTTTCTCTCCGCGCCAAATGCAAAAAAGTCACTGAGTCCGTATGCTAGAGGGCTGGAGTCATCGGCGGAATAACACGTCACTGCGTCCGTACGCCCGGGCACAGTAGCGCCAAGTCCGTGCGCTAAGGGAACGGACGCATCGAGCTCGTGCGCTTGGGGCACGGATGCGCCGAGTCCGTGTGCCTAGGGCACGAACGCGAGGCACACAAGGGAGGGGTGGAGCGCGTGGGTGTGGCGCGTGGCGCATGGACGCACAGATGTGAGCCGGCACCGTGACTCGGGCGCACGGACGCGCTAGCACCGTGACTCGGGCGCACGGACGCGCTAGCACCGTACCTCAGGCACACAGACTCACCGGCACCGTGCCGCGGCCGCATGGACGCGGCAAAGTGTCGCTTCGCCGACGATTACGGCCCTCTGGCGCACTGACGCGGTGCCTTTTTGCATTTAGTGTGAAGAGGGAGCTACATTTGGTATTGCACATGTAAAACATGCTATACTAGCCAAAAACTCCAAAACCATCTCACCGATTCCTCGTCTCTCTCCTTCCCATTCTTTCCCAAGATTTCTCTCTCTTCCCAATTCGAGCATGTGTGGCGACAGCAGTGGCAATTGCAGGGGTTCGTCGACACGGCGGCTGCCTGGGGGCAGGGGCGCTAAGGCCAAAAATAAATATAAAAACGGCCAATTTCGGCCAGAATTTTTTTTTAAAAATGTTTTTTTGGATTTTAAATTAAAAAATCAAATTCGAACGAAATTCAAGCAAATTCAATTTTTTGGGACAAAATTCATCCGAACCGAAATTTTCAGGGCCGGTTTGTATTTCTACTAGCCCCCACCAGTAAGACCGAATAATGTGTATCGCTTCTATGTTTATAAATTTTGAATAATATGTTGAAATATCATTTATATTGATTGGCAACTATGTGGCTTGTTTGTGAAACCCTCTATTTGTGTTTATGATTTCATTCTAAATATCCTTAATCTTATGTCATTATGTGGAATATTTATGGTTTCTGTATCGGCACATTATTCATTGATAATCATGTTTCATAGATCATTGATATGTGATATCAAATCAATAATGTCGACATATATTAGAGAACATAGTGTTGGATTGACCTACCTTGACACACTACGAGAATTGTTATATCTTTAAGTGTCATCAGTTGATCTCATATATAGTGTATGTGTGATCCTTAAATCTGAGGACGTCATGGTGTCCTACACGTGTAATAGTTTACTTAGAGACTTAGAGGTTGCCAAATGCTACTCTGTAAATAGGTAGTCACAAAGGTAGCTTTCAAGATGGAATTTGCCCTTCCTATTTAACAAGAGAGATATCTCTAGGCCCTCAAAGTGATTGGATTAAAAAAATGCATGACCATACCAAATGTGGTTGAGGAGCCAACTGCAACTAACTAATCAACTACAAGATCGAGTGAAGGATCGAGCTCTTATAAGATGGCATGCATCCAGGGCTTTCGTTTCCAAAAATTTTAAAAGTGTGTGTGTGTGGGGTAAGGCGAAAATTGAAAAATTTTGGTCAAAATTTCCATTTTTTTTTTTGGATTTTATTATATTTTAAATAAAAAAATTTGAACAAAATTTAAGTAAATTCGTTTTTTTTTTGACAAAATTCATCCAAACCAAATTTTTTGGGGCCGGTTTGTATTTCTACCGGCCCCACGGTAAGACCAAAAATTGTCAGTAACCACCAAAATTTTGGCAAAATTTTTTCACTGTATGCATCTCACCTTAAGTTCGATCTGGTATTGTGAGGCAAACAAATCAATACATGAGTTTTATGAAGGTTTGTCCGATATGATCTTTATGTGTAGGAACCGCTACCGACTTGTGGATCGGAAAGGAGTTTCTGGATCATGCCCGATTACGCATGAACCTAAAAGGTCACATGCTTAATGAGCTGATCCGTTAGAGGCTTAAATTGGATTAAGAATCCTAATGAGCTTTTAACGTAAGGATCTGTTAGAGACTCTTTATAAAGGGGGATATGTGGGCTTTTGGCTGGATGTTGCACCACCAACTAAAACCCTAGTCGCCATCTCTCCGAAAGCCTTGTCGTGCACACTGGTGCTAGCACATCAGCGCACGGTATTCCACCCTAGATGTATAGATATTGTAGAGGCACTACTGCGTTGATCGAGGATGATCCGTGACGTATGTAGGGAACACAAGAGACCACCGGAGGAAATGATCGGTAGGCAAGGATGTTGGACGATCGACTACTTCCACTACATCGACGCTCACGACGTTAGATCGGGCTGATCCAACTCTTCTTCGCTGCACTGCGCGTCTAGTGGTAACGATCTTTGATCTCTTACTCGCATGACTTTTTAATTTATGTGATAGAATTTTTTGCATGCTAGTGTAGCCTATCCGTCTCGTAGCACGGTGATGGTTGCGGTGGAGATATCATGACGCGGCGGCGAGTACAGCTGAGCGGCCATGGCTGGGAGCTCTGTGGCAGCGCGCAGCAATGACGAATTTTTTTTTGAAATAATATATTTTTTAAAACAAATTACAAAATTAGGTCACCGCTCCAAAAAATTGCAAAAATAGGTTCATGTCGCCAGTTCATCCGGCGACAGGTTCCTATCGCCAGATTGAGCGCGCGAGGAACCCATATGCATGTGAGCGAGTTCTGCGCGATTCAATAGCGATAGGTTTCTATGATTTTTTAAATATAGCAAATAAACTCAAAAAATTTCAAACTTTTTTATGGAGCATTATGATAGAGTTTTCTTGCTTGTGTAATTTTTTCATAATTTTATCAATTATACATTTGTCTCTAAAATTCATTTAAGTATACTATTTGTAGAATTTTTAAATATATCAGATGATCTCTAAAAATTATGAATTTTTTTGTGAACGCTCCTTACATAGTTTAATTGTTTTTTTATTTTTTCAGAATTTTATATTATCTGAAATTGTCTCTAAAAATAAGGGTATACAATCAAGTACAGTGTATCGGAAACCTAAATTCAAAATTTTAGAGACCATTTCAGAGCATATAAAATTCTGAAAAAATTACATAAACAATTACACTATGTAAGGAGCGTTCACAAAAAACTTCATAATTTTTAGACCTCATCTGATATATTTAAAAATTCTACAAATAGTATACTTAAATGAATTTTAGAGACAAATGTATAATGGATAAAATTCTGAAAAAATTACACAAGCAAGAAAACTCTATCAGAATGCTCCATAAAAAATTTTAAAAATTTTGAGCTTATTTGCTATATTTAAAAAATCATAGAAACCTATCGCCAGATTGAGCGGCACAGAATTCTGTCGCGATTCAATCGCGATAGGAACTGTCGCGATGAATCAAGCACAGAACCTATTTTTGTAATTTTTGGGAACGATGACCTAGTTTTGTAAATATTTTTTAAAAATATATTATTTCTAAAAAAAATCCCAGCAATGACTACCTCGGTGCGCATCTGAGAGCTGGGCCGGCCCGGCCAATTTTTTCCCTGGCCCTCGGTTCTTCGCCTTGTACCTGATCCTTGCTTGACCCTCTTCGCTCTTTTGTTCTAGTGGTTGGTAACGGATCTCTCGTCTTGAACCCTCTTCGGCACCATATTTCGCATGCTCCTAACTAGTAGTATGATTAAGATTTAGGATACAAGATCTGACAACCAAACAAGCACCCATTAAAGGACAAGTCCTAGCAGAGATAATATTTCCCGAGAGCATATACAATTAAAAGTTATTTCTCATCTTCCCAAATATATCTTATGTGATATGGTACCAAATAAAAAAGATTAGGTTTAAAAAGATGAAAAATATTGGAGAACAGCGTGTACCATCTATAAACCAAGGGCAGAATGCACGGGACATAATCATTTAGATGTTCCTCTAAAAAAGAAGAATCATCTAGATGCGGTTTAATTAGACCTTGCCACTCTCGTTGGGTCTGATTTCCTGTATAATATAGCGCGCTGCCGACACAATTAAGACGGAGTTAAAGATGGCCTCCGTCAGCCAGCACAGCGATGCTCACGTAAGAGCACTCGAGAAGGCCAAGCAAACTGACGCATGGATAATGATAAAAAAAAAGCGGCAACACGACAACGCAATACACGCCCACCACCCACCACCACCGCCATCTGTCGGCGCCGCGATTACCAGGCAGCAAACACAAACTCATGGGCGGACTCCCCGTTGCGGCAGCGCTGCAGACGTAAACAAAACAACCTCTATTCAACGCGCGCCCCTCGCTCTCACGAATCCAACCATCTCCACACTGACAACCCACGCGACAACACCACGGCGGAATAAGATCCACAAGGAAATAAGCTCAAAAGGATACTACCTTGGTATTTCGATCTTGAATAGTATTGATCTTCACATTTAGGATCTTGAATATGTTCACCACCTGTACATAAGGTACCGATTTATACCAATTCAATTCATTCAATACTGTGCAAAACTCAAGAGTAGAAAAGAGACACAAATGCATTTGTTGAATACTTGAATTACTCATTATTAGAGATTACCTCTATTAAGTATTATGAGAAGGGGATTACCTGAAATAATAAATTAAAAGAGATCATACGAAGTTATAAATTAAAGGAGATCATCACCATCCCGAATATCACTTGTTGTGTTGTCAGTAGTGTCTGTAACATTGAAAACAAATCAATATGCAATTACACTAAAAAAGTATTTAGCATAATATAATCTAGAATTTTTAGTAGAGAGAAGAGTACATGTACTATCTGCTCACATGTACTATCTGCTCTTATCCAATCTTAGAGACAAATAAGAGTTTCAACAATCTCGTTGGTCAGTCTGCTCCTGTAGTCACTTATAACCCTTTCTCTAGTAGAAAATACAGACTGATGCCACTGTAGATGTAGGGGTTGCCAATAAATCATGCGCCATGCGAGCAAGTGCAGGATACTTGGTGGAAAACATCATCCAATACTGTAAGATGTCAAAATCAACTGTTATGGGGATAGTTTCTTCTTCCAAGTATTTGTCAAGCTCACTTACTCTATTCCTTTATTGTGCATTGAGATGTTGCCCCCAATCAGTTCATGGGTTACTTTCATCAATAATTGTGTCAGCATTACTGTCTTCTTGTGTATTCCCAATAGTTGAATCTCCTATTTGTGAGGAATACTCATCAAAGAGTTTTCTAATTACCCTCTTCACTTTGGAACGGTATCCATATGCTCTATCCCTAAATCCACAACTCAAGCGATACTTAAGAAAGACCAACTTGAACCTAGGATCAAGAACAACAGGAAGTACATAATTTCAAAAATGATAGGTCCTAATATTTCTGAAATTTCTGCTTCATTTTATCCACCATACATGCAATGACAATGTCTAGATTCAAAGATTCCTTTTCCAACATTTTATTCACTTCCCAAATCTCATGGAAGTAGCAGTGGTAGTAGGGTATTTTGAACCTGAAACTACTAGAGTGGCATCATAGAATACCTTCAACATGTTGCATAGTTTCTCTGCCATTGTCCATTCTTCAATTGAAGACACATGTATGTACTAAGTGTCCTCCCGTGCCAAAGCTTCAAATGCCCTCCTATACTGCAAGGCTGAATTATGCATGAGATAAGTTGAATTCCAATAAGTAGATACATCAAGGGGCGGCGCTTCTCACATGATATGCCCACTTGCTCAATCATCTCTTCAAACCTTTGCTTGTGAGCTTGTGAGCTCTTAACATACTTTAAACTATCCCTAATACTGCTAGTAGCACCACTCATGGCTTTAAACCCTTCTTGAACAATAAGATTGAAGACATATGCCGCACAATGACCATGAAATAGTTTACCTTTGCAAGGTAGCAAATTTGTCGCAACAAGATTCCCTTGCAAAGAACTCACCATAGAGTCATTTACTGATGCATTGTCTAACGTAATACTGAAGAGCTTATCTTCTACTTGCCAATCTTTTATGCTCTTCAATATTGCATTAAACATAGTTCTACTGTCGTGTGGTGTCTCTACGAGAGTAAACCTTATGATCTTTTTTTTGCATCTTCCATTTATTATTGGTAAAATGACATGTGATGCACAAAATAGCCCAATTTTTTCTTAGATGTCCACATATCTGCTGTGAGATACATCCTAGAAGTTGAGGCCATCCAAACCTCTCGTAGAGCTAACCTTTATTGCTCATACGCACTAATGCAATCACCCTTGATGGTAGTTCTAGAAATAAGTCTAAATAATGGATTTAGACTAGCCACAAAACTTTTGAATCTAGGGTACTCAATTATGCTAAAGGGCGACTCATGCAGGACGATCAACTTCATAAGTTCTTGTTGAGAGACTTTTTGGTCAAATTTCCAATCTTTCAGAGCAGCAGCATGAGGGGATAAATTAGAAGAGTTTTATCTGATCTACCATTTGATGCAATCTAGCTCTTTCCTCACAACTTTCCAAACGCCTACGACAACTACTTGTGCCAACATCACGTGTAGCCTTAAACAAACTGTTGTAGTGAATGCACTGAGCTCCTATAAGTTTCATACCAACATATATAGGCTCAAAATCACTCCAGATAGCTGATTTAAATTTGCGTCTTCTAGTTCTACCCAAAGATCCTAAATCATTAGCATAGAAACATGTATTACGACAAGATCATGTATAATGTTAATAGGACAATATGAATGTGCCTACTTTTGATCAATTATAATTCCCTACATTTATTTTTCTAAACATATATGACAAACTAGTAGCAACAGACTGGAAAACTTACCATGCCCAATACCACTTCTTGTTTCCTCAAGAGCTTGAGACAATGTATATGGGGACCTTGCCTATGGCACAGATGGGGACCTCGCCCACGAAGCAGATGGGGACAACAACCTAGGAGACATTATGATCCTTATCCCTGGAGATCTCACCATTGTCACTACCGGTGAACTTAACCACTT
This sequence comes from Ampelocalamus luodianensis, assembly GCA_036346255.1. NCBI lineage: Eukaryota > Viridiplantae > Streptophyta > Magnoliopsida > Poales > Poaceae > Ampelocalamus > Ampelocalamus luodianensis. The sequence continues at coordinate 57,329,218 of CM070617.1, read as the reverse complement.
CACGGTCGGGGGCTTTTGTCGCTTTGTCATAGGGGCTTTCTGTTTCGCCACCTACAAGCTGCTCGAAGAAACTCACTTCTTGGCCAGCTCCTAGCCCTCCTTCTCGAGCCTCCATAGACAACACCTACAGTGGCACAAAACCTCGGTCATGATAAGTAAGCAAAAATTGTTTCAAAACTACTGCTAAATAGGACAAGCAAAAATTGTGCTCCCCGGTGTAGCCATTTCCGATCGAACCTATGGTTGTTCCGATCACATTCTACGTAGCCCAAGCAAGATTTCCCTTACAGATCCAAGGATCCTACCTGAGTTCCTCGAAAAGAAATTACAAGTAGTCAGGATCCAAAATAGTTAATTACAGTACGGAAGGGAGAAGATCTTGGAAAAAGGTATATGTTGCAGAAGAACCCACAAGGATAAGCTGCAAAAATTGCATAGATCAAACAAGAACAAAGAGTAAAGAGGCCACTGAACAGCAGAGTAGCTCGAAATCAGAAATTAACACCAAATTTCCTAATTAAACCTTGCTAAATTGCGCCCGCATTGTCCATGGAGGTTTCAAAAACCGCAATAATTTAGTAAGGGAAAAATGCTTAAGCTCAAATGCCACAGCCCCCAATATCCCACTTTCCACTCCCCAAACCAACTCCAACCACACAGATTAAGCGCACATAATGCTAAAAAACACGGATAAATCAAGAGGGAGATGGAGATGACCTACCACCCCACGAGGCAATAGATCCCTCATTACCCCGGCAAGAAAACAAAACGAAATCGTAAGCAAGAATTGCAGAGAAGCGACGACAAATCGCAACAATTGACATGACACGGAGCAGGGCCGCGTACCTCGAGAGAATTGGATGAATTGGGAGGGAATGCGAGGCGGAGGAAGGCGCGAGGGGTGAGGAGGACTACAGGAGGCTAGGATTCAACAACACTTCACCCGTTCGGGGTGAAGTCGCGAGGAGGAGTGAGTGAACACGGGCAATGCGAGCATTGCGGGTCGAGCCGATTGTCTCTGCTATCAACTCGCGGGCTGGTGGACTGCTTTTTGTGGGCTGATTTTGCGAGACGGGCTGGCGGCTTAGCAAAGTGGCCCACCCCACTTGCACCTATACGCGCAGCAATGACCACCTCGGTGCACATCTGAGAGCTGGGCTGGTCTGGCCAATTTTTTCCCTGGCCCTCGGTAGTTCGCCTTGTACCAAGTCCTTGCTTGGACCCTCTTTGCTCTTTTGCTCTAGTGGTTGGTACTGGATCTCTGAATTTTTTTAAATAATATATTTTTAAAAGATACTTACAAAAATAAATAGTCGCCTCCAAAAATTACAAAAATGACTCACATCGCCGATTCAAGCTGGCGGCGAAGTTGTCGCTAGTTGAACCGGCGGCGAGGATCTGCCGCCCCCTCGATCGCACGGTTTAGCTATCTATTGTCAGTTCAACTGGCGACAGGTAGCTATCGCCGTTTCAACTGTCGACAGCACCCTGTCGCCAGTTCAACTAGCGATAGGTACCTCAACTCTAATCTGCTTAGCCAGTTTTTGATTTTCATAAATTGTAAACTGTACGAAATCTGTTAGACTCGCAATAACATTTTTGATTGTTGTATGTTGTTCTACTGCGGTTAATTTTTGAAGAATTTTGCGAGGACGATTGAGGTATCTGCATCGTCCATATCGTTCCTGATGCGTCGTACCTGTCGCCGGCTAACCTTTCCCTTGAGCCTACCAATGTCCGCGGCCCAGATTAGTTGCTCGCAGGTGGGATGACCAGTGAAATGGCCAACCACGGTGTAACCATACATCTCTCCACTCCAGGTTTGCATCACCACCTCTTTGGTGAAATAGTCAGAGAGGTACTGGCCGGGATGCTGCGCCACCGTCGAACAAGCGGTCATGACATGGGAGCAGGGCTTATGCAGAAGAAGGGGCTTGTTGCAAGTGCATACGCAACTATCGCAGCGTAGCGTGCACTCGTGGGTGATCCTCTCGCGGTTCATCCCACGACGTCCTTTATCCCTGCACATTATCTCAAAGCGAAGCTCCCTCGTGCCCATCTTGAATGCCCGGTGCATCTCACCCTTCTTGCTCTTCTCCATATATTTGGTGATCATGGCGGAGTAGAGTACTCTGTCATTTACCATGGCGAGCGACGTATTGCTGCATCTGTTAAAAAAGTAGTTTGTGGTACCGAGGAGAATTGCCTCCACAATACCAACCAAAGGGAGATACCTGACGCCGCGCATAACCCAGTTGTACACCTCAGCTAAATTAGTTGTCATGACACTATATCGAGCACCACCCCTGTCATGTAGTAGAGATCACTTCTCCTTAGGCTCGTGCTCAATCCAGTTCGAGAAGCAGTTTACCTGTGCCCATGTCTTCCTCGTCACACTAGGACCATTTTTGGGTAGCTACTTCGGGGGCTTGGTCAGCGTTTGGGGTGGCCCTTCTCACTACCTCCCTTCTGTGGGTAGACTTGATGACTGTGAATATGCGCCGCACCGATAATGCCCAGAATTTGATCGCATCCTACACGACCTCCTTGCATTTGTACATAGCTCCTAGTCTGACCTCGCTCTGGTCGTACTCCCACGGCATACGGGAGCCTTCGTTGATGACGAGGTTGTTGAACTGGTATGTGTTCCACTCGGATGGAACCGCCTGCTGGTCCACATCATCCTCATCATCGGAACCTTCATCTTCCGACAATGCCATGTAGTCCTGGTCTTCGAGATCCATCCTTTGCACTAGGGCTTCCAGCTCCTCACCCTCATTAGCAAGCTCACTAGCTTGTCTGACTGAAGGAGCTACTTCGGCATAGTCTTCATCGACAGCATCAACAATCCCTTCTTCTTCAGCCATTGTGTGCGCCGTCGCTGGAGTCCCCGACTTCTTCTTCGGTGTCAACAACTCCTTCTTGTTCAGCCGTAGATGCTGGAGTGGGTTTGGCATATGCCTGGACCAGAAGGACCAATTTCCACCCTCTCTCCCTCGCCATGCGTACATAAAACTGTCATGAATTTGTTTCCTTCAGTTGCATTAACTCCCAATACGTGGGCTGTCTTGCCCAGGGGGGGCAAGGCAACTCAATATCATATCAGATCGTTCACATCACGATCCACTTGGAACGTGTGGAACAACTACCGCATCACAGCGCCGAATATACACTGCTCAGATCTTGGTAGGGGCACGGCCGCTGGCTGAAAATAACGCAAATCAATCCCCTTGGGACCCTCCATAATAGTCCCTCGACCATAGTAAATTATGAAATTGGCGACGTCAGACATATTTGACGCACTGCACCATAAAAAATATTTACACGATTAACTACATATCTACAACTAAACAACCCACCAAAAAGTATTATGTAAAACGTACTGTACTACATAACCGTACATCAAAAATTATGTAATTCATTCTATTAAAAAAATTACCCGAGAGGTGAGTAACCGGACAAACAGCGCTTCGTTAGCTTTTCTTCTCCTCTCTCTTCTCTCCTTTTCTTTTTTCTGAATAAAACTGAGTTCTGTATCAAATATTGAGGGTTCGAAGAGGATTTTATAGGAGTCAGGTACCTTCGCCAGTCGACATGGTGCTGTCGCCAGTTGAAACGACGATAGATAGCTGAACCGGCGACATGGGGCCGACAGGGTCTCTATCGCCGGTTCAACTGGCGACAACTTCCTGTCGCCAGTTGAACTGGCGATAGGGAGTCATTTTGTAATTTTTGGACAGTTATTTATTTTTTATAATTATCTTTTAAAAATATATTATTTTAAATAAAATTCCTGGATCTCTCCTCTTGGACCCTCTTTGGCACAACATTTTCGCATGCTGCTAACTAGTAGTATGATTAAGATTTAGGATACAAGATCTGACAACCAAACAAGCACCCATTAAAGGAGAAGTCCTAGCAGAGATAATATTTCCCGAGAGCATATACAATTAAAAGTTATTTCTCATCTTCCCAGATATTTCTTATGTGATATGGTACCAAATAAAAAAGATCAGGTTTAAAAAGATGAAAAATATGGGAGAACAGCGTGTACCATCTATAAACCAAGGGCAGAATGCACGGGACATAATCATTTAGATGTTCCTCTAAAAAAGAAGAATCATCTAGATGCGGTTTAATTAGACCTTGCCACTCTCCGTCAGCCAGCACCGCGATGCTCACGTAAGAGCACTCGAGAAGGTCGAGCAAACTGACGCATGAATAATGATAAAAATAGCGGCAACACGACAACGCAACACACACCCACCACGGCACCACCCACCCCCACCGCCATCTGTCGGCGCTGCGATTACCCAGGCAGCAAACACAAACTCATGGGCGGGAGTCCTCCCCGTGGCGGCAGCGCGCTGCACACGTAAACAAAACAATCTCTATTTAACGCGCGCCCCTCGCTCTCACGGATCCAACCATCTCCACTGTGACAACCCACGCGACAACACCACGGCGTACAAGCAGAAGCCACCCATGATGGAAGTGCAGAAGCTAAAGAAGAGAGATCGGCCGTCAGCTAAGGTTCAAGCACCGCCTCCGCCGGAGGCGGCGGTGGGGACGACGGCGAGGGGCGACCAAGAACCGAGGGATGAAGACGTGGACAGGTTCTTCGCTCTCCTGGCCGACGTCAGGGAGATGAGGGAGCTGGGGCGGCGGAATGGTGGCGGCGGCGGCGGCGGCGTGGCGACGAAGAGGACGAGGGTGGATGAAGGCCGGCACCAACAGCTGTGGCGGCCGACGTTCGTGATGGAGGATTTCGCCCCGGAGTTGAAGGGTAGCGAGGCGCACACGGGGAAGAAGGTGGATGGCGGGGACAAGGAAACCGGGGCTAACTTAGATCTTAATTTATCAATGTGATCGTTGCTTTGTACACTGGAATTAATGCCCTTCTTGTTTTGCTAATTGTACTGTGTGCACCGCACATACCCGGAATCAAAGACTTATTTAGCTGGTAAGTTGTAGTCGAGCTAGCAACGAGTCAAATTTTGTAACAAGTAGATAGCGAAGGGATCCAATACTACGGTTGTGGCCGGGGAAAGGCGCCACCTAGTGGTGTTTCTATACTCTCCTAAAAAATAAGGGTGTCTCTATAAAGAATATGACAGTTTTTAGTAAAAAATGTCACAGTTTATTTATAACTCTATTATATATAAATCAGTTTATTTATAACTCTATTATATATAAATTATAGTAAATTATTTATATAATTTTTGTTTAATCACAGTAATTATTTTTGAAAGTCTTGCTAACTAATATTTCGATCATATGATTCAAAATCTCACATGTACTTTGAGAGGTTAAGAAAAAACAAAGACAAAAAAATATTCTGAAAGTTCATTTACAATTCTATTATACATAAATTGTTAAACATATAAGCACATGTAGGTTCAATTTATTCCATAAATTAATCATGACATCATGCACGCAAAATAACAGAACCATCACGGGCATAACAGATCTAGTCATGTCAACCAAGAAAGGAACATGAGCAGATCTAAAGCGGAGAACATGGCGTTACGTGCAGATGATTACGTTACGATCGGTTTGTCGATGGTGACATCGCAGCGCGGTGTGGATGACACGGCCGATGACGATGCGCGCGGCCGGCGTCGAGGAAGACAAGCGAGCTACGACAAGCGATGCGCTGAGCGCTTCCAAAAACCTTATTCGCCTCTCGGTGCGAGAACTTGAGCGGCGGTTCGGAGACGCTCTCCCGAACGGCGGTGCACGCCGTGAACGGACGGAGTAGACTACGTGAACGGCGCAGTACAATGGAAGAGGCGAAAACCTAGATTGATTTCGTCCCGTATGGCGGCGATTCGATGTTATGGAGGAATCGGGGCGTGTGATCAAGACGCCGCACGTTCTCCATAATCAGAATCGAAGCGGATTAGTCTCGTGAACCGATCCGATTCACCGGCACACAAAACGAGAAAAGATAAAGCGCAAAGGAAAACGCGTCTGCGCAAGCACTGACGCCGATTTGGGCGGACCATTCACGCGGTGCGTGCGCGCCCGCCGCCGCTGCCGGCCGGCCCGGTGAGGCGAGGCGAGCGGCGGCGTGTGTATTCCTCTAGTTCTCTCCACACATGCCTCAAGTGACTAGGAGTGCACCATCCCTTTAAGGTGGTCTTCTCTCCTAGAACTAGCAATATGGTACTAAAGTTCACATGCAACATTCCTTTGCATGAGTGGGCCTTTGAGATTTAATTTAGGAATTATTCTTCTTGTATGGGCTAGGCCCACATAATCCAACAATCCCCATGGATCTCAAAGTCCCAGAGATTTGCTCGAATTCCAATGTCTTGTTTATATATCGTGTTTGATGGAGACCAATTAAGGTTGAACATCCACCTAGAACTCAAGCTACACTTACTCACAACTTGAACAATGGACTATGCCTTGAATTGCAAGTTTGGTGCAAGCAAGCTTCACTTGAAGTCTTAAGCGATACTAGGCCTTGATGAGGCTACCCCTCGGTTGGAGCGTATAAGTCATACTCCTTGGTCTCTTCATGAGCTTAGTAGGAGATTTCCCAAAGTCTTCATAGACTGCGACTAATGATCGGGCTCATATAGGTGTGTTCTTTCAAGAACGTTAGCAGATAACGTCTTCGCTTTTGAGAGCCAATGGAACACATTAAGGCCTTAACCAACCTTGCCTTGCAGTTTTTTTAGAGTATTGCATCTTCACATAGAGAGGTTGAAATTACTCTCCTCCGGTTAACTAATGGCTTGTTTTCCAGATCCTAATTCACGGATCTCCGATCACATAGGTTGGAGTTACTACCATAGATAACTCACATGGGTCTCATACCCATCTCCTTCGATGCACTATCTATCACATTTCGTGATAGTCCCTTGTGAAGGGATCGCGAGTTTCTAGTTTGTTTGGATGTAATCCAAGGTTATAACTCGGAGTTTCTCAATTTCTGACGCGACTTCAATCGTCTCTTGACATGCCTAGACGATTTCATATTATCCTTAGAACTGTTCACTTTAGCGATAACGGTTTGATTATCACGTTCATGAGGATAGGCGCGCGGCTTTTCACCGTAGGTAGATCCATCAATAGATCCCGTGAGCCATTACGCCTCAACAATAGCGATGTCTAGTGCGCAAGTTCGCTTCCATGGTTGACCTCGTCAAAATGGTGCATTTGCAAGACCTCCATGAAACAAACACCGCCACCAATAGTGAAAACATATCCACTAGTGGCTTTGATCTCATCAAGATCGAGATCCGATTGGAATCACTATAACCTCCAAAGACCGACGGTACCCGGTATAGTGAAGTCCAAAGTTCGAGGTACCTTCAGATAGCGCAAGCACTGCGACGCCGATTTGGGCGGACCATTCACGCAGTGCAGCGCGCGCGCACGCTGCTGCGGCCGGCCGCCGGCCCGGCCGGCCAGCGGCAGCGTGTGTTCCTCTAGTTCTCTCCCACACATGCCTCAAGTGACTAGGAGTGCACCATCCCTTTTAAGGTGGTCTTCCTCTCTAGAACTAGCAATATAGATTAAAGTTCACATGCAACATTCCTTTGCATGAGTGGGCCTTTGAGATTTAATTTAGGAATTATTCTTCTTGTATGGGCTAGGCCCACATAATCCAACATAAATTACAGTAAATTAATTTTTGTTCTTGGTCACTGTAATTATTTTTGAAAATCTTACTAACTCATATTTCCATCGTATGATTCAAAATCTTACATATACTTTGAGAGATTAAGAAAAAAATAAAAACAAAAAAAATTATATACCAACAAAATACGATAATCTGGTGAATTCTTTATACTTTGAGAGATTAAATAAAAACAAAAAATAATAAAACGTCAGGTACCGCGCGAGGTTCTTGTCGTGCAGCACCGACGTGCCGACAGTGTGGCCGTTCCCGTCGTCCTGCCAGAAGGCTCCGGGCAGGTTGAATCCGGCCTGGTAGTCTATCGACACGGCGAGGGTGGCCCACACCATCAGCAAACTGCCAGAAGCCTCTGCTTCATTTCTTCCGACTCAAAGTGATCAACGATGTTGGACAACTTGTCGCGGAATGACTTGTAAGGATCATCGCTGGCCGGGGCTTGGTCAGCCATTGTGGGATTTTTTTTTTTTGCATCAAAACGAAGGAGGTGGCTTCAAACTCACCGATTGTCCGTATTTATATAGATTAGTTGTTAATCTATGTAACTAAAAGTTGGTAGCCAAAAATTGGTAGTCCGTAGCTTGCACGTTTCTGAAAACATCCAACCCACTGCCCCACTTACCTCCCAGATATTTTCTTTCTCGCTATCAGTTCATCTTGATGCCACACAAATCCCTCGATTATACTATCTCCGGGCACGAATAAGTGTTGTTTTATATATTAAGTTTGACTACCTATTTATACTGCAATATAACTGCAAACCTAATAGAATTATAGTATTATAAAATGCGGGATAAATCTGCTCTTATAATTATCATATAGCCGATCTAAATATTCAAGATACATTATATTAAAATTAAAATAGTTTGACTACATGTCCACTAAAACGACACATTTTTTAGTAAGCCCTTAACTCTTTTATTTATGTAATATTTGCAATTGTGCGTCCACTAGCACATACCTCATAGAGTGCAGGCACGTGTTTTCTCATTGGGCGCACTCGCACTCGTGTCTCCGTAAGTCCTTATATCTGTATTATCCTCCAAACCAACTCGTATTTGCTAAACCAAGTTAAAAGAAAAAAAAACTCGTATTTTCTAAATGTCTTTGTTACGGTGGATCGATCCAATACACTCAAAATGAATCAATTCTATCCACTGTCGTGTGTATTTACCTAGCTGTATTGTTGTCCTTTCTTCTTTTTTCCTTTTCTCTGAGAGGAGTTGTACTGTTGTCCTGACCTAAAGATTTCCATGCATCGCTGATTCCATGAGGCCATAGTTGGGCCAGAGCGACACTGCCTCGTCTGTGCTGCGTGGAGCCTCGTTTTGGTGACTACCTTTTTTAATATCTTTATGGCCTAATTCAGCACATGGACTAATGCCCAACTCACCCCACCCCACCCCCAGGGCCTGTTTGGAAGTGCTAATCTCAGCCGGGATCCCAGCCAAATCCCAGGGAAAATTCCTCCTGTGGGTGATTTTCCCTATTGGTGTTGTAGCTGTGTTTGGGGACGCCTGGGACGGGGAAACTTCGGCCCATCCCGGCCTAATCCACCTGGGAGATAATCAACGTTGCCCCAAGTCGGGATTTTCTCCTCGTCGCCGCTGGTCTCACTCTCGAGCCCGGACTTCCTCCCTGACCACCTCCCTCCCGACCGTCGCCTCCACCGCGTTCTTCCTCCTCCTCCCACTTCGACGACGGAGCAGTGCGGCGTCGGGAGCAGGATCTGCGTGCGGGAGGAGGACGGGGGCGTCACGGCAGCGTGGGGCAGGGCAGAGAGGTGGCGCCCGCTGCTGCGGTACGGGTGCGTCGTGCAGTCCAAGAAGGGCAAGGACTTTTTTCTTCTCAGGACCGACTGCGCGCACCCCTCCACCTCCTCTTCCTCGACCTCCTCCTCGCCTCCCCCCACTTTCGCCGTCTTCGCATAAGTCACATGCCCTCCTACTGCTCGGGTTACTCAGCTAGTGAGTGTACTGTAGGGGTGTGGGGCTGCAGTACTACGTGCGCGATTTGGGGCATGGGTGCTTGTATCTACTTGATTCGAAGCTGGGGTTTGAGCTCGGGAGTAACTAGCTAGTGAGCTTGGATTCGTTGGTTGAAGCAACTGCTGCTGCATTGGAGGCTTGGGTTTTGCCCGCTTCCATCTATGGATGGGGTGGGTGATTGGTGAATTGGTGTGCTCTACTTTAGATGTTGCTTGGTTGTAGATCTTGCTAGGCCAAAAGTTATGATGAATACCAATGAACTTTCCCTTTTTGGCTATGTACTAGGCCAAACTTCTAGCACAACCGCCACATTTGTGATAATTGACAGATGGACTATCACCGTTGCTTCAGTTTGTGATTCTTGATGTATTTTGGATGCTCAGGGTGGGTGTCAAGTGTCAATGCCGACAGCTGGAATGGAACTCGCTTGAGTGGGTCTTAACGCTGATAGCTAGAGCAGAGCAGATCGGGTGGCGGCAGTTGTGGGTAGCTCGCCACTGGCTAAAGCTATTGATGGGAGCTCGCCGGTGGTGGCGGTAGCAACCGACGCAACAGTGGTGGTTTGGTTCTGCCTTTGAAGCATCTCACGGATGGATTGTAAGATTTACATCCTGAAGGACTTAATTTTAAAAAACCAAGGACTTGGGTGTAATTATATAAAACCCTGAGGGCTTTTTATAAACACCAAGGACAATAGAATCACATCCCGGTCGAGCCTTGTTTGCCGAATCTCGACTCTCAAAGGGCCCATGGCCCATCCATCCAGTTGACTAGGGTTTCCTAAATCCTAGCGGTTCGGCTCGCAACACACAAATGCACACATGCGGAGGCGAGCGGCAACGGCGGCGGTTCTCATGGCAATGGCAAGGCGGGAGGCCATGGCGGCGTCCACGGGCGGTGCGGTGGCCCACGCATACCCAACATGGCTCTATCAGGAAGGAGGCACCCAACGCGCCCAACAAGTCTTCACTAGAGATGATGGTGGCAGCAAGGGTGACATCGCTCCATGCTTTGCCATGGATAGAGCCGGTGGCCTAACCTCACCCGTTCGAAGCCACAGAGGCGACGGTAACGGGGTAGGGTGGTCACACTTGTGCGGAACCTCAGAGGTGGCGGCACGGTGAGAGCATATGCCGGCAGCAGCCATGGTGCTGAGGCATCATGGTCGTCCATTGCTTTAGCGCCCTGATGCGGAGGTGTCGGCGATGGCGGAAGTGACGACGGCAACTAGCATGACACAGAGGCATCAATGCGATCGGCGATGGCATTGTGGAGGCAATAGCGGCATACCTTGTCCATCGATGAGGCCATGTGCCTGATGGATTTCGATGGTGGCGCGGAGCCGACGATGGCGAGCCCTTCACCAGCAACGGCACACAGGCAAGATAATTTTGGGTCTATCCTGGTGGTAACAAGGCATGGAGGCGACGTCCAATCCGACAGGGGCGAAACCATGACGGCATTGGAGCACATGGAGGCATGCCCTTGCTAGCTGGTTGGGGCGGAGGCGGCGCCTGGATGAGCTTGGTGATGGCGCACCAGTGTTTCCGCAGAGGTGTACGGCTAGACGGTCAGGGAAAATAGCGCGGTCGGCGTGGGCCTAGCCGACCGATGGTGGGAGAGGTAGCAGCGATGGTTGGGTAGGGCGAACCAATCTACAAACAAAACATCAGTGTGAAAAACGAATTGACAAGTTTGATTAAAGACAACATACTCGATAGCCTTAGCAAGAGTGTTATTGTACTGATAATGTGTTGCATATTCGGGGTCACGCTGTCGACGATCAAACACTGAAGGATCTAGACCTGTCATTATGTGTTAATGGAGTATTTTGGTGATTAATGAAAAATGCACTTGTGAGACTAACACTGTAATATCCCGTTTCAGTTTAGAACGAAAAACAATGTGGTTTTAAATCGAATTCAACTGAAAAGGAGAAATTTCCGGCGTTTCGGCTGTTCTTCCAACTTTGGGCTGGGCCTTTGGCTAGCAGCCCAAGAGAGGGCCTTGTAGACCCAAGAGGCAGCCACAAGGCCTTTGGGAGCCCAAAGGCCCATGAGTTGGCCGACCAAAGGGGTGCACAAACCCTAGCACCCCCACCTCTCCCACTCCTCCTCCTATGGCCGCCGCCTGTCCCTCCCTCTCCTTGCGCCCTGCCTCCTCCTCCTCTTGGCGCCTCCCCATTGGTGCTGCACCTCCTACCTCTTGGAGCCATCTTCCTCCTAGTGCCGAACCGCATTGCCCGGTTTTTGCGAAGGAAGGAGGGGTTTCTTGGGCTGCCGTTCAAAAGGAGAGGAGGAGGGAGATCGTCATCTCCAAGGTTCTTCCACCTGTTTCTGGTTGCTGCAAGGGTAACTAATACCGATCCTCGTCGTTTGATTAGTTGTAGATGTGATTTGGTTCATATTTGATTAGATCGAACTGCTGCGTTCGTAAAATCAATTCTGTCCAGATTGTTGCGGGGTCTGTTTCGTGGTTTTAGAGGCCGAATCTGAGATGATCATCGCCTAGAGATATTTAGGTCTTGTTCTTAGCTTTCAGTGGCCGCCAAGATCACCTCATTCCCACTTTCGAGTCAAAAGTTCTGATAGATTTAATATCTGCTGTCCAGAATTCGACGAGAATTACCTTTGAGTTGTCTTTTAAAATAGGTGTATGTTAATGGACGAATCGGGGTTTCATCCCAACTAGGTTATGGTAGAGGATTCGATAAACTTTTCAGATTGATAAATAACGTTCAATTTGGAGTTGTACAACAAAAGTTATGGATATTTTATTTTTAGCCGATATTTCTGTCTATTAATTCGGTCAATGATTTGAGCCGTGGGCCAAATTTTGTTAAAGGCAAAATCTGAACTTTTGCCCAACTAGACTTTAGTAGGTTTTGTTCTTAGCTTTTCAGATTGTTAAAGAAAACCAATTTTGGTTTAGCCAATAAAAAGTTATGTCCGATACCGTGCTGCTGTCCAGGCTTGTTAGACAGATCTGGACAGATTCTGTTCCGCTGTTTCATTTATCTGTTAGTAAATTAAATTGACCGAATTGCCTTACCTTGTCAACTAGAGTATTGTAGACATGTCAGTTAAGAATCCATAGAAATTGGTCTCACCTCATTCCGAGTCCCAGACCAATAGATATGATTTTTACCGTTCTGCTGTCCAGTTTCGGGTTGTGCCTTAGTAGTCTGTTTTCAGATTAGAGCTAATTAGTTAATTGTGGACTGTTGGGAAGTCGTTGTAGAACGTTAATGGAAGCGCTATGTTATATGTTGTATTTATCTCGAGTACTTACTTATGTAGGCAGAGAGGCTTCGGTTTAGGGACATCCTCTTTACCTACTACCCATGATGCTTAGCTGGAAGGCAAGTACCTTGCCACCTTTATTGATTGTGATTGGTGAATGTTTTATGATCTTGTTGTGATTCCGTATAATACATGAGAAGGTGGATTGTTTATGTTTTGATATATGTGTTATATCCATGTTTAGATATCATATCTTTCAATATTCTCAATCCATGTTATACATTCATTTTGCATGTTTCATCCACGAGTGGATTTCAAGTCCCACCATTCCAATGTGGCGGTGTTGGACATTGTCATGTCCCGTCCACGGAGTGGATTTGAAAGACCCATCAATTCGGAATGGGCATGTAAGAGCCATTAATTCGAATGGGCAACTTTGGACACCGTATGAAACGTTCTTCATACGGGAATTGGATCCGCATTTTTGTTAAGATGCGGGCTTAAGTGAACACCGACGGTGTGTCACTCGTTATACTGAGTATAAGCATGTGTACAGTCCATCCTTGATTGCATTCATTCATTTCAAGTATTTCTTAAGTACTCAATCGATTCAATGTTCGCATTCTTATATGGTGATATCTGTTTGTATATATGTTACTGTCTCTTTCACTTTGTACTTTGAGTCGTGGACTCACTCTTGTGTTGTTTGTTTATTTTAGGTAACCCCGATGTTGGCTCACTTGGGAGAGGAGTAGACACGCACTACTTGTTCACAACATCAAATTCATCTTCAAGACTAAATTTTAGTTCCATATTTCATTCGTTAATGATGAAGCGTAATAATTAAACTATAATTGGAGAAGGAAGGATACCTTCTCCACGATGATGTTGATTTATTCTTGAATGCGAACCTTCTTTATTGATTATCGATATTAAATAACTTAGAAGGTGAAGGAAGGATACCTTCACCATGTCCTGTTTATGTTAATCTTTGTCATTTGGTTGATATAATTATTTCATATTCTTCCGCAATGTGTAGATTGTTAGAGTAATTAGGTGGCATCTTGGCTTCGAATAGCCAGGGTGTTACTGATTGGTATCGAGCGGGCTTTAAGTCCGTGGTAATTAAGTTATTAAATTGACACCTTGTACCTGATAGGTGGGGTTGGAAAATTACATTGCTTTCGCAATATCATTATTATGTTTCATTTTGTTGAGCAATTGTTGAATTGTACATACTATCATCCTTGTTGGTAATATATGATCCGCTATGATATTCAATATCTATGAACTAATACTATGATTGTCATGAGATGATCCTATATATTCATAATTGAGTATTTTGGTGAAGCGTGTTGTTATCGGATGATAAGAAGTGGAGGTCGTGGTTGTTACTCTGGATTCACGAGTTACACCCACCGTTCGCGACGTGGTTAGAGGAGTAGTTACCAGGTATCATCGTTTGAGTGCTAAGTGTGAGTTGCTTTAGAAAGTTGTTCTCTTCCTTCATTTCTGAATTTGGCAATTCTTGTCCTGTGGTGGTTGATGAATTTCTCTTGGGTTTGTGGTTCATGATAGTTTATGGTTTTTAATAGATCCCTCTTGGTTCTCTGAAACAATTATTGCTTTTCGACTGTTGAGTTGCTTTTACCACTTGTGGTCGTTGTCAATTGGCAAAATTGATGTTTTCATGGTTGCTCTTTCTTTCTCATTGAAAAAAGAATGACTCATTTACTCGTTTGATAGCTTGGTTAGTGAGAGTTTTCACTGTAAGTTCGTTTGCATGGGAAAGCTTTGACTTTATCGTTTCTTTTGGATTACTTGACGTTGAGGTTTGAAGTCTCTGTTTGTTTGAAGTAAGGTATTAGAATCCTTTTGTGATGTCTTGCTATGCTTAAAATGAGAAGTTATAACTAAAGCGAATAAATTGTTACGATATGAAGCATGCCCTTGCCACTGGTTGGGCGGGCGGCGCTGGATGAGCTTGGTGATGGCGCAGAAGGTGTTTTTGTAACATCCCAAAGTGTCATACAAAATAAAATAAATAAAAGTTATTGTTTTATTGGATTTTACGAAATTTGATAGAGTTTCATTGCTTTATCTGAATTTTTTTGAAATTTTAAAAGTCAAAAGTAAAATTCATTGGAAGTTATTGAAGTTTTATTTGGTTTGATCTGAAAAATAAAAATTTAATCAATTTCTAGTATTTTCTGATATTTTAAAAGCTTTTTCCTAAATATCTTAAAGCCAAAACAATTTATTTTGCAAAATTAATAGCCAATTATAAGTTGGAACTATTTTAATTAAGTTCAAAATAACTCTAGCAATTTATGAGAATTTTTTCTAGAATTTTTAGATGTTATTTGGTATTTTCTAAAGCTATTTTCGAATTTCTGGAATTAAATCAATTAATAAATCAATTCAAAACCCTAAAACCCTAGTGGGCCGAATCTCCCGGCCCATCTCTCTCTCTCCCGTTCGGCCCAGCCACTCCACCCTCTCCCTCTCCCCATCCACCCTCACTGTTGGATCAGCATCCAACGGCCAGCTCTCACCGCACATTTTCCACTTCAAAGCATTTCAACCGTTGGTTTGAGATCCAACGGTCAGATTTCCGTGTGACGTTCGGACAGCCGAACGTCTCCATCAGTTTTGACCGTTGGATCTGAATCCAACGGCATCCAAACCCCCACGCACCCCGCCTCCGGTGCACCATCGGATGAAAAGCCGACGGCTCGCGACGCCATCTTCCTCCCGCTCTTCTTCAACACGCGCTGCATCTCACCCACCGCCATTAGCGCCGGCTCAAGATCCATCTCCGCCGCCATTTACGCCTCCCTTCCACACACGGTCGCGCGCATTTTAAACCGTGAATCACGCCACCCCATTTTCGGCCATCTTCCTTCCATTTCCGGCACCGAATCCCCATGATTTCGCCGGAGACCTCGCACGGCCTTCGTACGCTCCACGCTACCTTGAGCCGCCCGCACCCCTATAAATAGCGCCCCGACGCCGCCTTCCTTGTCTCATTCCGGTGGCACCACCCATTGCTCCCCTCCTCTACCGTAGCGTCGGGATTCCGAAATTCTTTGCCGACGGAGAGCCTGTGGTTCTTCTTCGATTCCGGCGAGACCGTCGCCGCTCCGCCCCCTTGGTCCACACCTCTGGCTTCACGACGCCTCCGCGGACACGAGGCATACACTCACTCGGCCCAAGGATCACCGGAGTCCCTTCTCCGCCGTCAACCCCGCACGCGCCACCGCCAAAGTCCTCGCCGCCGCCGTTCCGGTCACGCCCCCGAGCAAACAAGGTGAGCACCGCGATGAGTGGAGTCTCATCTTTCATTTGGTACCCCTCGCCGCCGGCGAAACGCCGCCATTCACCGGTTCCTTGGAACCCAAGCGCCGCCCCCGTCCGGCGTCGACGTGGCACGGCACCATGGCGCCACTTCAGCGCCACATCGACGTTTTTGCGTGCGTGGCTGCCATGTGGCAGACCACGTGGCTGCTTGTGTGGCAAGCCACGCAGTCCCGCACGCCCGATCCACCGTAGACTTAGTCCATGTGAGCCATGAGACCGACATGTCGGTCCCACATGTCAGAATTTCTTTAAATTCTTTGAAATTCCGAAAATCCAAGGGCTGATGTCGGCATGGCGTCATAAATCCCTTTTCAGTACAAAAATAATTCCAATAATCCAGAAAATTCCTAATTATATTATTTCATGTATTTCCAATCTTCCAGAGCTCGTATCTTTTGCATCCGAACTCTGATTGAGCCCATTCAAATTTCTAAATTTGTCTAAATTCAAGATATAGCTAACTAAATAAAAATTATTTAATATGGAGTTCATTTGAATTGTTATTTGAATTTTGTTTGAATTTGGCTTATTCTCACGTTAGATTTCGACGACTTCGGAGAGTCAGATTTCGACGCTGTTGGAAGAACTTATAAGAGGATTGATTTTGACTGTATGATCATCGTGATTGTACACCTGGAGAAAGTACTTGTGAGTACTAGGTGACCTGTTAAGGAAAACAACATCACCTCAGTACCAGGTGATCTGTTAAGGAAAACAACATCACCTCATCTAGCAAGGCAAGTTATACCCTTGATCATATTGATACCATTATTTCAAAATATTTATATTCTATTTTAAATTATTACTGCATGCTTATTTATATCAGTAATTTAAATTCCTGCTTTAAATATATAGTTATGCCTAAACTCCTTTGTATGGCCAATTTTGAAAATTGAAGCAAACATATTGTCACCATAGGTAAAATCTAGTTGATACGATAGTATGAACTAGAACATTTTGAGAAAAATCAGGCTTAGCCATGCTTATAGACCAAACATGTTTATTTTGGGGAATTTCAGCCAGAAATCAATTGTTGTTTAAATTGTATCCATGGCATCGGTATGTTATGGAAGTTTATGCCTTTGAAAAAAAAATAAATGAAAATGGTTTGAACTTGGGCATAATGGATGTTCGATGGGTGCAAGTTTATGCACGGGCTCAATCGGGTATGGTTGAGGCCCATGGGTTTTGTTGGAAGGTTGCCCAAGTCAGTTAAGGTCTCGTCTTCGAGTGTATGATTCTAAGCCATACCGTACCACCACATGTCCTCAGTGTGGGGAGTAGGACCTGGCTAATTAATCTGCAATGTTCCACTGTGGTCGTTCCCTACAGATGCAATGGGTAGTCATGTTACGACTTATGTTAGTCCCACCTAGCGCAAGAAGGGGCCCGAACCCGGAGGTCTTTATTCCAAAGGGGGTGGCGAAACCTTAGCGAGGGATAACTACGGTGGAATGACGCTTTGTAAAGGCCTTGACACGTGCTCTAGACTGCTTACCAAAGGTAGTGAGCGGTGGCATAGATATATACCGGACAAACTAGAGAAGTCTTGTCATGTGGGTAAAGCTGTACAACCTCTGCAGAGTGTAAAACTATTTGAATAGCCGTGTCCACGGTCATGGACATGCTAGCAGAACTGGTCAAAGTTAGACATTGGTTTTGTTCGAAAAAGACTTCTTCAAAACTGGTTTATCCAGATGGGAATTGGCCAGGGAGCCATGTGATAGGAGGGTATCCTTCACCATTCATGTGTGAATGTTATCTGACTATAAAAGTGAGAATTTATAACATGATTTGTAGTTATAGAATAACTACTTTGGAACTTAGTACAAGTATTTAAAGAAAATGCTTCTTTATGCAAATCAACCAATAAGCCATCCTTTGTTACATCCATGTATGCATGTCATTCTGTTATTTGACGGGTGTAACTTGCGAGCACGGAAGTTGTGCTCATCCTTGCTTCATGCAAATAAATTTCAGAGGAGAAGGACTTTGCTACCAATGTGGATCTCGACGACTAGGCCGCTTCCTCATCGATTGTTCGTGGCGCATTAACCGACCCTACTACTTCTTCGTCTTCCGCTGTGTTTATTTTATTGTTGGCCTGTAAGCCTCCTTTGTAATCAACTCTGTTGGTATTTATTAATAAAGATGTAATATGATTTTTGTTACCATATTTGTTTACTGTGTGAACTAGCTACTAATCATGGGACTAGTTCAGAAATACACAGAGGATTCGGGAGTGTTAATCCCGGGTCTGACATTTTTGCAGAGGTGTACAGCTAGACGGTCAGGGGAAATAGCGTGGTCGGCGTGGGCCTGGCCGACCGATGGCGGGAGAGGTAGCAGCGATGGTTGGGTAGGGCGAACCAATCTACAAACAAAACATCAGTGTGAAAAATGAATTGACAAGTTAGATCAAAGACAACATACTCGATAGCCTTAGCAAGAGTGTTATTGTACTGATAATGTGTTACATATTCAGGGTCACGCTATCGACGATCAAGCACCCACGGCTTCACCATATTCATCTGGATCCAAAGCAGTCAAAGTAGCCATTTCAGTGGCAATTGGCTTGCAATCACCCATATCAAATCTCCTTAATAAGTTCTTGGTGTACTTCGTCTGATGGATTAAAGTTCCTTCTTTGCATTGCTTGATTTGGAGCATAAGGAAATAATTTAGCTCCCCATCATGCTCATCTCAAATTCCTGGACACGGTCTCAGAAAAACTAGACACAAGAGCATTGGAGAGCCACCGAACATGGTGTCTTCCAAATAAATTTACGCAAGAAGAAAATCATTGACATGCTTGAGAATGAATGGAGTCTTATCTACTTTGCCAATTTCAAATCCATTCTTAAGCAAGAAGGTCTAAGCCTATCATACAAGCTCTAGGGCCTTGCTTAAGATCATACAAAGCTTTTGACAACTTAAATACATATTTGAGAAACTTAGGATTTTCAAAGCCTAGGGACCATCTAACTTCCTTCTCTATGTAGCCATTAAGGAAAGTACTCTTGACATCTATCTGATACAACATAAACCTTTAGATGCAAGCAAATGTATGTAAGATACGGATAGCTTTTAATCTAGCTACAGGAGCAAATGTTTCTTCAAAGTCTAACCCTCTACTTAGCTAAAACTCGAGCTCCCAATCTAGCCTTGTTTCTAATCATAGAGCCATCCTCACTTTGTTTGTTCTTGTAAACATATTTGGCTCCTATCACATTATGGCTACTAGGAGGCTCTACAAGATTCCACACCTTGTTTCTCTCAAAATTCTCTAACTCATATATGGCATTGACTAAACTAGCATCAAATAAAGAATGGGAGTAGAGATTAGAACCATGAAACCTGGAGCGAGTAACTCGCTCATGAAGATGTTCAATCATCTGATCCGGTGAATGTCTCCTTTGAATGTGAAGTGGAGCACCGGGTGGAGACATCACATCTTCATAGCGATGAAAACGAACGAAAACGGACGGAAAAACCCTATTTCTACTTCCGTTTCTATATTTGTTGGCGGAAACGGGATCGGGTTCGGAAAATGCGGGTTCGAAAACGGAATCGGGATATGCGGGTGCACGGAAACAAACCAATACGGTCGGAAACTCAACGGAAACGGACGAAAGCCCGGAACTTAAGCGGAATACCGCACATCTTTATACTCACAATCACAATCACACACATCTTTGACGATGAAAAGCAATTAAAGCACAATTCGAGATTCAAACGCAAATGAAAATAGTTTAGGATTTATCATTCACACACTAACACAAAGAACTCGTGACACTTAGTTCGGATGACATCTAACAAATTAAAATGAGCTGGCATGAATATAGCACAGTACATCACATAATAACATGGCATATTTTTCCAGATGTTCATCTTAGATGGGCTAGTGTTGGGCCTCTAGGAGTTGGGGGGACCGGGGGACAAAGATTGGGCCTGCCTAAAATCCGGGTAAATTTCGGTAAAAATACGGAAATATTCCGACCAAATACGGAATTCCGCAAAAACGGACGGAAAACGCCGTTTCTACCGTCGCATTCGACGACCTCCGTCCCAATTAGAACCGATCCGGATACTTCCAAAATACGAAACGGACGGGTCAAATATAGAAAAATGGACGGTTCGGACCGGGAAAATTTCCGTCCGTTTTCAACGCTACATCTTCAACCTCCGTAGGTATTGCTGATGTACATGTAGAAGTAGCTGGACCTCAACTGAAGGTGAAGTAGTGGAGGTAGGTTCCTTAGCTGGAATAGGAGCAATGCAGACAAGCGGGAGGTACTCATCATCAATGCCTTCTTCCACCCCAAAGATGCTCTCAAAAACCCGTGAGTCACATAAAATATTTGATCTAGCTCTAGTGCTAATCTCATTAAAAGTGACATTGTAATTCTTCATGATTGTGTTAGTTTCAACATTAATAAGTCAGAATCCTCTAGAACGTGCAGGGTAACCTAGAAATATGCCATCACAAGTTCTAGATTAATTTATCTAGGTTCACAGTCTTAAGAATGAAGCACTTAGCACCAAAGACTATAAAATGAGAGATAGAAGGATTTCTTCCAAATCAAAGCTCATAAGATGTCTTGCCCAAAGATCTCAAGAAAACATGATTGGCAACATGACATGCTGTTGGAAGAGCTTCACCCCAATATTTCCTCGGCGTGTTGTACTTATCTAGTATCGTCCTGACCATCTCAACCCGGGTCATGTTCTTCCTTTCCACTCGCATCATTTTGCTAAGGGATATGAGGACACGAGAACTGATGCTCAAAACCTCGCTCAGCACAAAAAGAGGCACATGAAGAATTCTTAAACTCTGTATCATTATCACTACGAATTGCTCTTAAGGCACAAGAGAGTTCAGAAGCCAAGCGAAGAACCAAGTCATGCAAATGGCCAAAAGCCTCATCCTTAGAAGTCAAGAAGAACACCCGAGAGCATCTCAAAAAATCATCGACTATGAGTAGAATGTACCATTTACTACCAGCTGATCGAACCCTAGAAGGATCAACAATGTCCATATGCAATAACTGTCTAGGTCCATCAGTCATCACCATAATCAATGGTGGGTGTGAGGCTGCAACTTGCTTGCCATACCTACAGGGCATGTATACAATGTCTTTGACAACTTTGAGTTTAGAAAAACTTCTCATGAGATCAAGATTGTTGACTCGTGTCAGATGATCAAATCAATGTGCTCCAAATGCCTATGCCAAAACCAAAACACAGAAGAAGAGGCAAGTAAACACTTAAGAGAATTGACAAGAGACTCAGAAAAGTCACTATAAAGATTCTACCAACTCGAGAAATCCCAAACACGAGCTCACCAACAGAGTCAAGCACTCGACAAGCATTCTTCTTAAATTTAGTCTCATAACTATTATCAAGAAATTGAGAGCAAGTTATACCTTAGCTTGTCCACAGGGGCGACATTCTTTAGGATGAATTTGTCATTCATCCTGATTGAGCCAATTCCTTCAATCTGCCCTTTTGTGTTGTCCCCAAAGGTAATAAAGTCATCACCAGAGGCACGCGCGAAGGAGGTTAACCATCTTGAATATTCGGTCATGTGGCGTGAACACCTGGAGTCAATAAGCCATGTGTTCTTCCTCCTTCCGCGGCGAACCTGAAATCAAGGCACACAAGATTTATATGTCTCAATACTAGCGTTTGTTAAACATAACTTGGGAACCCAGTATTGAGACACACGTCTTCTAGAAGCATGTGAATCATGGTTGTTAGCCTTGAATCTATTTGCAGATCTAGCTTAAGAGACATTCATGAAAGCATGAGATGTGACATGTCTAGGGTTATGACGCTGAGCAAGTCTAGGATGATCATAATATCCTAGTCCAGGTCGTTTCTTCTGTACATGAACATTTCTCATAAAGGCTCTAGGATGATGTGAAATAATGCAGCAAGATTCTTCCTAGCATTCTTCAGCCTACACTAATAGAACTCAAGAAAATGGCCATCCCTCTTGCAATACGTGCAATAGTACTTGGTACCACTTGGAGAAGCACCCTATAAATATGAGTTTATTTGAGAAAAACCTCCAGACTTGAAAAGCACATTTGTAGGTTGGGTTTTGAATTTAACTAGGCTATCTTCTAGAACTTTAATGGCATTTGGTATAGTTTTATCCTTAGCAAGGCTATACCCTAACCCTTACTTCTCAAAAGGAGTCTTGGACTTGTCTAGAATCGTATTAAGTTGTTTCTTACACTTGAAGAATCTTTCTAGAGTATCCTTAAGGTAAGTGCTCTCAACAGAAAACTTAGGACATGATTCACAAGTTTTACCCTTTACATCTCTAACAAAATTTTCTTTATGCACAACTACTTCAAGCTTTAGAGCTTCACATGATGCACAAGATGCATGATAAGTTTGTTCTTTAGCTTCTCATACTTGACTCTAAATGCTTCATGCATGTCATTAATTTCACATTCACGATCAACACAAAATGCATAAGCAATAGAGTCAACTTTCTTGTCATCATGCTCAAGGGCTACCAACTTTCTAGTTTCTAAGCATTATTCACAAGGATTGGATTTATGTTCAATTATCTCATTGCTAGCATTTTCAAGTTAGTGTAAAGAAATGCCATGAGCATTTTACAATTTTCCAAGCTCAGCATGTGAAACATGGCAAGAGGCACATTCATCACTATCAAGGTTCGTAGCATTCACAAGCTCAAGGGTTAAACTATCAACTTGATATTCTAGCCATGATTTCCTTAAGTGTCTTATCCTGACTAAGCACTCGATCATATAGCCCAACACATCACAAGGAGAGCACTTCGTAGGAGGGAGGTACCTCATCGGATGTGTCGACGTCGTCGTTGTGTGCCATGAAGCACATGCTGGTGAAGTTCTTGCCCTTGCTATTTTTCTCTCTTGAGGAGTCTCCACCTCCTTGTTTTCTTCGCTCTTAGAGTCCACATTACTCATGGAATAATCTCCAAAAGCAGTAAAGACCCACTAAGCGGCCTTCAAGAGCCTGGAGGGATCAAGCTTCGCCTTGTTGCCTTGAGGCTTCTTCCATGAGCCCTTCTCCTCCTTGTTGTTGCACTTGCCCCTCAGCATGGGACATTTAGCCCGCATGTGGTAGAGCTCACCACACTCATAGAAAGTAACAGACCATCCCTCTTCTTGTTCCTCACATTGTGACAGGGATGGGTGATTTTTCTGGCTAAGAGGGCTAACTCTTCCTTAGGAATGGACTCAAGCACCTCCTCATTAATTGCAGAAAGACAAGCAAAAGAGAAACTCGAAGACTCAGAAGAACTACCATCATAAGATCTCTTAGAGGATCAACTACCAAAGCCATATTTTTCTTCTTGGAATGATCAACTGAAAGAACCCGAACACTTAAATTAATCTAAACAACAATAAACAGTTATAAGAAGCAGTAATAAGCAGCAAATTACAGAATAATGTTGAACACATCACAACACAATTTAATACAAGATTATATTATCAAGAGTTTACAATGGGACTTCTAAATAAAAAATACAACATCGTTACAAACTCTGAATTAATTACAAGAATTAATTACATCAAAGCAAAATAAAAATTGCAATATTAATCAAAGTACAAAAAGGAACTTGCATGCTTGGTAGCCTCAAACACTTGCATCCTTTTTGTGTATCGCCAGCAAGTCGAGCCTTTCCTCGGCCAATCCAAGATCCTACCACCACTCCATTCCATTGTTAGCAAAAGTCAAAAGACCAATAGCAAACTAAAAGCAATAAAATGGAGTTAGAATAAAGAAGTGATGTCGTTAGAAAGAGTGAAGCTGACTGAGGTTCCCAGACTATCCAGAGCCAGTCGGCATCCTCTCACTAGGGTCGGTTTCATCATTCAGCAGTAAGAAAAATCCAACACACACTTTCTCGATTTACCTCAGCCGCAGAAAATCCAACGAATAGTGCCTTATGAACCATTGGTCCCAGCCTATTACCCAACCGAACAGCCAACCAAAAGAGAAGTGAGGATAAGGAGAGGGCATTATTGGTAAGGCATAGTAGGGAGGGAGAGAGAGCTGCACAGCCAAGCCACAGCTGAAGCCCCAAATAAAAGCCACCCATAGCATAGCCAAGCCCCTTTACTTTCCTCCAACCAGCCACAACCAAGAGCAAACCAGCCCCACTGCCACCACAAGGCAAGAGCAAGCAAGCAAGCCAAAGCCAACCATCAACTCCATCAAGCAACCACAGCCCCCAAAGGAAAGTCGAGGAAGGAGAGCTGAAGGCCAGGAAACAAGGGGTTGGGAAGATAGAGTACAGCAACCAGTGAACGATCAAGGCCACCAGTGGACGACCGTGACAACCTTTGGACCGACCAAGCCTCCAGTGAACCCGCTAATCCCTAACCAACCGACCACAGGTAAGCCCACCATGTTAAACATTCCCATACCTCTTAACATCACACACAACACTCACACTGCACACAGCCACAACCGACAAGGCAAGGTGACCAAGGAGAAGGCACACCATGCCTCGGTCGGCATAGATACCACGCTGCCAATGGCAACCTACTAGAGCCACCATGCATCCTTGAAAGCGGGGATGAGCTCCCCAGCGCAAACCCCCACCCCGAGTCCCATGATGACAACCCTAGCTAGCTACCCTAAGTATGCATGGTAAAAACAAAACAAGAATCTAAACTAAAACTTGACAAGATATGAAAAGGGGGAAAAGAAGCTATTTTAGTTAGGGTTTCAGGCTGAGGCCAAAGCTAATGCCCAAGGAACCATGGCCAGAATGCCACCAAAACCCTCAGAAGCCTCAAGCAACCACCAGGCATTATCATGCCCAGAAACTAGGCCACCACCAAAGCCATCACCATTTCCAGAACAAACCAAGCTCACCATGCCATCACAGAACCCCCACCGAAGCACAAGCTCACCATGCCATCACAGAACCCCCACCGAAGCCCACGCTCACCATGCCATCACAGAACCCCCACCAAAGTCGGAGCTCAACAAGCCATCACCACCGAACAGTATTTCTGTTATACGCATCTACCGTATAATTGCGTAAGAACTAACCGCCAGATCAGAGTAGTGATCCATAATTCGTTGACGCCGAGCTTTACTACGAATACGAAGGCAAGCCTATTCTCTTGACTATCAACCTAGTTATATTAAATGTAAAAGTTGCATTGCTGTATCGTTATATATATGTGCATTAAAACTCTCTTAAAATCAAATCAGAGAAAAGAGAAAAGAGAGAAGAGATGAGAAATGAGAAAAGAGCAGTACCGTTGAGATGAGCAGCTGGGCTGCAAGAGTAAATACTAGGATGGTAAAGGGGGGCCCTTGCACAGGAAAGAGAGGGAAGGTGGGACCCTTTACATATGGATAATATATAAGGACCAACAAAAATCTCACTCGGATAAGGGGTCGTATTTAAGTGCCAACCATTTTCTCATCTTCAGCGGGCAGAAAATACTACTTTATTACATGACTATTCTCTCCACATCGGGTAAGTATTATAGTGTGAGAATAATGGAGGAACTCAGGACCGGTAGCACAAGTTCGGAAGTGGGGGATCCAAAGCGCATATATTAGCGTAGGTGGAGTGTTGGATGAAGGGATAACCGACCCAGCCAACACAATTGAAACTCGGTGGAGGACTAGGTGAGCGTCCCAAGACACCGATGGAAAATAGATGGGCGGAGACTTAATCACGTAACATGAAAAATATTCTGTGCTCTGAACTTGACACTGCATCAAAGGAAATGCGAGAGACCTAGCTTAAAGAGAGCTCAGAGTAGCTATAGGTAAAGTGGTACAAGCCTTATATAGCTAACTGCTGTAATAAAGTATAGTTTCTATCTTATTGTTCTGCTACGTTAACTTTGGTAAGGCTTATTATTCATTAGAGCGGTGTCCTACTAAGCAAACGAATAATAATCCGCTTGCTTACCCTTAGGGTAATGACACGTGGCACCATATCAACTCTTTTGATCTCATAGGTCTTGAGCTTCCTATGCAGTAACTCCAAAGTGAGATCACTCAAGTTGACATTCTCCTCACTGGCGATAGCTTTCATCTCCCACTCCTTGGTGTTAATGGCATCCAAGAAATCGGTGGCATTATCAGATTGAGAATACTCAGTGTCAACCACTCTCATATGGTTGAGAATATTGTTGAAGCAAGTAAACATGTCATCGATACTCTCTGTATGAAGAGCCCTCATGATAGGTCTGAAGGGTGTGCCAAATCTCATGCGCGGTCTCAAGGTCACAAATCATGTCATACTACTGTCTACCAAACCCAACATATAGGAGGTTCTTTGCCTTATGGTTCTTAGCCACAATGGCTGCTGAAGCTGGTGTAGCAACCTTGGGCAGAACTCGAGGAACCCGGACGACCTCCCATATAGTTTGACCTTCGTTCTGAAGGTAGACATGCATACGGTTTTTCAATAGGCATAGTCGAGCCCATCGAAGACATACGGCTTGGTTTGGTGGAGTACTTTTCAGTCGCAATGTTCAGTGACCAGTTAAGATTAAGTATGAACTAACTGGGCTCTAGTACTACTTGTTGGACTGAATAAGTGACTAGAGGGGGGTTGAATAGGAGCACCTATCTTTTTCACCACCTATGGTATTCAACTTCTTTATCACTTCAATAGCTATGAAAGCTATGAAGAGCAAAGGCACATGAACACAGTTGAAGTCTTGCATTGAAACCAAAAAACATCGACCTCAGTGCCTCTCGGATGGTTTGAACGTCGTTGCCTATGTAACATCCCAACGTTATGTTACCAAAATAAAATAAATAAAGTTATTATTTTATTGGATTTTCTGAAAATTTGATAGAGTTTCATTGCTTCTTTTGAATTTTTGAAGTTTTAAAAATTAAAAATTAAAATTTATTTGAAGTTCTTGAAGTTTCAGTTGGTTTGATCTGAAAAATAAAATTTAATTAATTCTAGAATTTTCTAAGGTTTTTAAAAGCTTTTTCCTAAGTATTCTCAAGCCAAAATAATTTATTTGCAAAAACTATAGCCAATTATAAATTAAAGCTATTTTATTTAGGTCCAAAATAACTCAGGGAATTTCTGTGAATTACCTCATGATTTTTAGAATTTATTTACTATTTTCTAAAGCCATTTTGAATTACTGGAATTAAATTAATAGGAAAATCAATTAAAAATCCCGGTTAAAACCTCGGGCCGAAACCTCCTTGGCCCATCTCCGTTTCCTGGCCGCCCGACCAACCGCACCGCCCGTCTCCGCCGCCCGCACCTCCCTCTCTCCTCTCTCTCGCCCCCACCGCCCGATCCTCATCGGACGACATCCAAATCCCCACGCCACCTCACTCCTCCCCATCGTTGGATCCACATCCGACGGCCACGCACCCATCTCCTGCCCCGCTTTCTTCCTCCCGCAGTCGAGCCAACGCCGCCATTAGCGCCGCGTTGAGCTCCATCAACCCTGCGAATCCCTCCCTCTTTCCTAGCTCGGTCACGCGCATTAGATTCCCCGCATTCCGCCGCGCCCATTCCGGTCATCTTCCCCTCGTCCGCGTGCGAAATTGCTGGAACCACGCCGTCACCGCCGCGACATCCGCGCGCCCGACCTCCTCGCCCTGGCCCTTCCGTCCCTATATATAGGAGCACGGTGAGCCCCTCATCTCACCGACCCCATCTCCACCATTCACCCCTCCCTTCTCTTCATTTGGCCGAAATTCGAATTTCACCGCTGGCCACCGCATCGAGGTCTTTCTCCGATTCCGGCGAGGTCAAGACCTCCCCGGCCTCCCCGACGGCACCAACGGCATCGCCGCCACCTCGCCGTCCCCGTGCGCACCCTTCCTCGGCCTAGAAACCACCGGAGCTTGTCACCGCCGTTGAGCCCGCACGCGCCGCCGCTCTTCACGTCGCCGCCGGCCGTCGCTGCGTCTCCAGGTGACCAAACCGAGCGCCTTGTAAACCCCACATCCTCCTCTCTCGTTTGGCACCCTCCACGGCCCTCCCCGCGGAGCACCGCGCCGATGAGGTGGTCGTCGTAGCGCCGCTGGCCTTAGGCTGATGTGGCTCCGCCACATCATCCCCACGTGGCTGCCACATCACTGCCCCGTGGGTGCCACCTCACCCTTCCGCTGACGTGGCACGCACGCGTGGCACAGTCCACCAGCACCAGTTCGCCCTTGGCTCGGTAAAACTAGTTCACCGTGGGCCGTGTCTATGACACGTAGGGCCCACACGTCAGAAGTTATTTTAAATCCCGAAATCTTGTGGCTGATGTCAGCATTGCGCAATAAAAGGCTTTTCTTTAGAAAAATAAATCAAGAAATTCTGTTAAAATCAGATTTAGGGTTTTTAATAGATTTAAACTTAGAAAATTCATATATTTTGAATCCCAGCTCCAAATTGGGTGTTTCAAATTGCAAAATTTGTATAAAATTATTATCTAGCTAACTAAACCAAAATTATTTAATTTTAAGGTCATTTGGCTAGTATTTCTTTTAAACCCTAAATCTAATTTTGTCTAAATTCAAGATCTAGCTAACCAAACCAAAATTATTTAATTTGGAGTTCATTTGAATTGTTATTTGAATTTTGTTTGAATTTGGCTTATTTTCACGTTAGATTTCGACGACTTCGGAGAATCAGATTTCGACGTCGATTGAAGAGCAACATAAGAGGATTGATTTTGACTATATAATCCTTGTGATTGTACACTTAGACTTCCTGAAGAAAGTACTTGTGAGTACTAGGTGACCTGTTAAGGAAAACAACAGCACCTCAGTACCGAGTGATCTGTTGAGGAAAACATCACCTCATCAAGCAAGGCAAGTTATACCCTTGATCATATCGATCCTATTATTTTAAATTATTTATATTCTGTTTTAAATTATTACTGTATGCTTATTTATATCAGTAATTCAAATTACTGCTTTAAATATATAGATATGCCTAAACTCCTTTGTATGGCCAATGTTGATAATTGAAGCAAACATATTGTCATCATAGGCAAAATCTAGTTGATACGATAGTATGAACTAGAGCATTTTGAGAAAAATCAGGCTCAGCCATGCTTATAGACCAAACATGTTTATTTTGGGGGAATTTCAGCCAGAAATCAATTGTTGTTTAAATTGTATCCATAGCATCGGTATGTTATGGAAGTTTATGCCTTTGAAAAATGAAATAAACGAAAATGGTTTGGACTTGGGCATAATGGATGTTTGGTGGGTGCATGTTCATGCACGGGCTTAATCTAGTTAGGGTTAAGGCCCATGGGTTTTGTTGGAAAGTTACCCAAGTCAGTTAAGCACCGGTCTTCGAGTGTATGATGCTAAGCCATACCGTACCACTACATGTCCCAAGTATGGGTCGGGACCTGGCTAATTAATCTGCAATGTTCCACTGTGGTCGTTCCCTACATATGCAATGGGTAGTCATGTTACGACTTATGTTAGTCCCACCTAACGCAAGAGGGGGCCCGAATCCGGAGGTCTTTATTCCAAGGGGGGTGGCGAAACCTTAGCGATGGGTAACTATAGTGGAATGGTGCTTTGTAAAGGCCTTGACACGTGCTCTAGACTGCTTACCAAAGGTAGTGAGCGGTGGCATAGAGATATGCCGGACAAACTAGAGAAGTCTTGTCATGTGGGTAAAGCTGTACAACCTCTGCAGAGTGTAAAACTATTCGAATAGCCGTGTCCGCGGTCATGGACATGCTAGCAGAACTGCTCAAAGTTAGACTTTGGTTTTGTTTGAAAATAAACTTCTTCAAAACTGGTTTATCCAGATAGGAATTGGGCAGGAAGCCGTGTGATAGGAGGGTATCCTTCACTATTCATGTGTGAATGTTATTTGACTATAAAATTGAGAATTTTATAAATTTTAGTTATAAAATAACTACTTTGGAACTTAGTACAAGTATTTAAAGAAAATGATGTTTTATGCAAATGACCTTATAAGCCATCCTTTGTTACATCCATATATGCATGTCATTATGTTATTTGACGGGTGTAACTTGCGAGCACGGAAGTTGTGCTCATTCTTGCTTTATGCGAACAAAATTTCAGAGGAGAAGGACTTTGCTACCGATGTGGATCTCGACGACTAGGCCGCTACCCCAGTCGATTGCATGTGGCAGATTGCTGGACACTACTTCTTCGTCTTCCGCTATGTTTATTTATTGTTGGCTGTAAGCCTCTCTTTGTAATAAACTCTGTTGATTATTAATAAAGTTGTGATATGAATTTGTTACCATATTTGTTTAATGTGTGAACTAGCTACTGATCATGGGACTAGTTCAGAAATGCACAGAGGATCTGGGATATTAATCCCGGGTCCTGACAAAGTGGTATCAGAGCCATATCGACTGTAGGTCGTGACCTAGTTAGAATGACCGTTAGTTGAAAAACTTCAAAACTTATTTTATAGCAAGAAAAAAAATGTTCTCTCCTCATCTTGGTCATCTATCTATAGCTTCTTTATAGAAATTCTTTCTTACCTAATTTCTTTCTTCACCATTTTATAATGTTAAATGGATCCTCTCTTCCTTGGAAATTTCTATAGATGGTCAACACGTTTCTTCCCATTACGTTCAAGACTACAAGACATGGAGTTATCAAGACATTGTCGTAAAGTCGTCAAGTCATCTCTACCATCCAAGGACAACGGACAAGATATACCGAAGATCGTTTTGTCAGCCAAGCCATATGGCTTAAGTTTGCCGAGACTCATTCTGTGTATTGAGTCATTTCACCAGCTTAAGAGTCTCGATCGATAGAACATTGTGTTTTTGAAAGGTTGATCAGTTGGTTATTTCATTTGGGAGTGTTATTTTGCTCTATCCCCTTAATCCTTCATATTTGTCTCTTCCCTATCCTTTGTCTTCTTCCCTAAAAACCTCTGGAATAACCGGCAAATGGAGAACCCCCGTCGTTATGAAGATGGTACCAACGCCAACAAGGATGTCCCTGCTGAAGGCAATCAACCACCGATAGCAGAAACGTTTCGGAATTTGAATCAGTTTCTCGTCACCCAGACTCAGCTGATGCAACAGTGTAACATCCCAATTTTGGGCTTGTGTTTAAAATGTAAGAAAATGAGAAGAAATTAAAACTTTTTCTTACATCATGTATTTCCTGTATGTACTAAACAATTATTGTACAAGAGTTATGAAAATACATAGTCACAAGTCTTTGATCCAAATCTTGATCCTTCAAAAACATTCTTGTTCCATCTTGTGATAATCTCCTGAAAATATTTTTCCTAAATTCTTGGGTTGGTATGTGACCCCTCTGAAAAATTTCACAATTTTTAGAAATTGTTTGAATACTTTTGGAGATTAGTCAAACCTACTCAAATTCTGGTCAAACTGTGGGCCAGCACCTTGTGGAATTTTTGGAGGAAAATGTATAGTACAAAAACCTCTGCAAAATTTACACAAGGTCATTAGCTCAGCTAGAAAGCTCCTGTAAAAATTTCACAATTTTTGGAGTGAGTTTGCAACCTCAATTAAATCCCCCAAACTCCAGATCAGTTTGGAACCCAATTTAGGGCTGAGTCAGACTCGGGCTCGAGTCAGACCCGAGTCCGACCCAGCCATTTGACTCGCTCGAGTCAAGTCAGTAGCGCCGCACCTGGGCTCGATCCCGTGCGCGCTCGTGCTGGCCATTAGATCTCCATCCTATGCTCCCGACCTCCCAAGGACCTCCTCTCCGCTAGGACCTCTCCTGCGCAAAACGACCTCCCCGTGGTCTTTTTGCAAAGACCACCCTCGGGGTCCTCTTTGTAAAAAGCCACCCCTGGTCTTTTACAAAGACAACCCCTGCTCAGGACCTCTTAGGCGTAATCCTAGCCGTTCACGACCTCCCCGGATTTAGATCTGAGCGTTAGATCTCTTTTGTAAAATTCTTAGTCTCATTACCTCCCTCCGCATCGATCTGAACCATTCGGGACCTCTCTAGGCCTAATCGGAGCCGTCCAGATCTCCTCCGATTAGAACCCTGTCGCTTAGGACCTCCCCGAGTAGATCTTGCCCATCCATGACCTCCTTGGTTAAATCCCAACCGTTTAGGACCTCCCTCGTTTGATCTTGACCGCCCAGGACCTCCCTCGATTGATCGCGTCCGTTAAAGGCCTCCCTCTGGAGATCTAGACCGTCGAAGACCTCCTCCGTGAGATCTTGGCCGTCCAGACCTCCCTCTGTAGGTTTAGCCTTAGGACCTCCCCTAGTGCTCGGGACCGCCAGATCTCGATCTGACGGTCACGACCTCCGTTAGGCGCAAGGACCTCCTTTGCGTGCGCTGTGCATGCACTGGTCGTGGCCGTTGGATCAGATCTCAACGGTCCAGACCTCCCTAGTCCGGGAGGAGGTCTTTTGAGCGCTGAGTTTCGAGGTGTGTGGCCCTGCGATGCAAGATCAACAGCCCACGACCTCTCCTTCGTCTTTCAGTTCATTTGGACCTCCCGAGAGTTCACATTTTCTAAGTCTTTTGATGTTTCAAATTTCAAAAGTGCATAACTTTGTCATTTTAACTCCTTTTTGAATGATTCCAGTTGTTGTAGCTTTGTTATAGTATGAAATTTAATCTGAGAATGAATTTAGGCACTGTTATGTAGCAGAAAATGACTTTAACTGCACAAACTTGTTTAATATGAAATAGTTGTCTAGAAATTATCTCAAATTTGTAAAATACATAACTTTTTCTCTGTAAATCCAAACTGAGCAAACTCAACTTGGTAAAATTTGTCTGTAGACATGCTTCAATATGAACTAGGCATTGTCTTTATTCATATTCCTGAAAAGTGAAATATGCTAGTTTTAGAACTTAGAAAAATCATAACTAATTTATTTCAACTCCAAATTGTGCAAACTCAGTTTTGCTGTTGTTAGGATGACCTTATCTACCTACCATAAAAATTTCAGGTTCCAGATCATTCTAGAAATTTTTGCCATAAACAGTAACCGAAATTAATTTAATTCGGATTTTTCGGGCTGAGAGAAATTGTTTAGGTCATAACTTTTTCATACTAAGTCCAAATAAAGTGATTCTTGTTTCTAAAATTGTCTAAAATCAACCTCTACTTGCTGTAGAAATTTCATGGGATTTGGATGTTCTTTGCTGTTGAGTTCCTTTTGGTGTTCTTCGTTCTTATAGGTTTTTATCGCCTTTTCGCGTTAGGTTCCGAAGAATTTATTGAACCTGAGCACTCCCCTCTGCAGCAAGACTAATCCCAGCAAGGCAAGCAGTTTGATCATGTTAATCCCTGTATTTTAAGTATTTATGTTGATTACAAATTCTATGTATGCATTGCTACTTTGTGTTAAACTATTGTCGTTAGTTGACCTAGTAGATGCATTTCCTTAGGCAAAATGATTATTCTCTACTACTATTTAGCCTAGGTTATTGCTGTGATTTAGAGTTCGTAGATGAGCTCTTGTCACTTAGTAGTTGCGAATTAATTGCTTAGCCATGCTTAGCTTATGTAGAATGGGCACAATGGTATGATTGGTGTGCTTCAGGTGTGGTTATCGACTGGTGCGGTTATCGACTTGTCGATAACCTTGATCACATAAAACTTATTATCATTTATGATTTCGGCCTTGTGCCATGTCTACTTATGAAAACTAAAACTGAAAACAAAATTGATTTAGACTTGGGCACAATGGTATGATTGGTGTGCTTCTGGGTGTGACTAGAATGGTGCCCGGGTCATTAAGGACCGAGTTACTTGCGCCACCGTACTGAGCATTTTGCGTGCTAACCACACTAGAGGGTATGGGACCTCTCTTGACTTAGTACTTTGGCGTGTATTGGCTTCGGGTCGCAGGAGGGATGGAGGTGGGAGCATTGTAGTGTCCGAAAGGCTTCACCCGTGATGGCTGGTTGTCTTTCGGCTTGCAATGTAAGCGTATGGGTTTCTATCCATACGAGCGGCTCGGGGTTAATACACAATATTGGAAAACGTCTCGTAGGACTTAGCCGTGCTGGCATACCTTCGTAAGTGTGCTTTTGTGGCTTAAAGGCGGTCTGAAGTGTGGGTACATTGGTACACCCCTGCAGGGTTAAAACTATTCGAATAGCCTCGTCCTAGGTTTTGGACACGCTCGGATACACCCCGTGAGAACTAGACTACAACTTTTTAAACTAAAACTTGATGGGTGGTACGAATCGGGGATTCGTGCTATGTTGTGGTGGCTATTGGGATAGTCACTTCCAGGTGGTTACTTGTATGTATCTTTATTTCGTTGTTATTTTAACGATAAAACAGATTTGCAAACTTGCTTTTAAATGTATTACGTTATTGCAAATAAAGTTGGCTTTGTGCAAAATGAGACATACAACCTCCACCTAAACAAGCTTGCAAGTAGTTTATGAATAGGTCTGCTATTCCACACGTCAGTCTTGCGAGTACCTTTGTGTACTCATTATCTTGCTTAAATGTAATTGTTGCGAGAGGAAGAAGGTGAGTGGAGGGCCTCACTTCGTGAGTTGTCTTGTGGTAGCTTGCAGGTGTCTAGCTTAGCGGCCCGGTCGGTTGCCTTGTGGGTTGTGTGGCTAACCTGGCCGACTTTTGTTCTAGCCATCTTATGGCACCTTTGCTTCCTGTCATTCTTGTATATTGTTCTATTTGGCGGTCGGCTCTTTTGTATTAACTTTACTTTATGTATGTCGTTGTTGAACCTAGTGATGTATGTTGTATGGAAATGATGTGTAATTTTGTGATGATGTGCATATGCTGCAGTGCAGGAAGCATATGTCCATCGAGGCTTAGAATGTTTAATTAGTAACGCTAGAACCATTTGGAGGTTAAGTGTTACTAGTTAAATATTCCGGGTCCTCACAAACAGCTAATGCAACAAATGCATGACAACAGCGTTCCCTCAGCCCCAGTCTCTGCAGCTCTGGAAGAGCATTTCTGCGAAGAACTATCCAAGGACAAGCCGCCATAAGTCCCTCATAATGAAGTTGTGGACCATTCTCTTCCTGAAGGTCGCCTCCCATGGAAATATATTTTCTGTTTCAACTGTGGTGAACAAGGACATATTGCCTATGGATGCCCTCAGAAGGGAAAGCCAAGACGAGAAATGCAGTGTATTAGCTGTAATGGAATTGGACACCGTTTTAGCAAGTGTCCCATAAAAAGGGAAATAGAGTTTCGAGTCTGCTACTGTTGTGGCCAGGCTGGGCATCCTGCCAAGCAATGCCCATTACAAGCAAGTTTAGCCCCTCAAGCAACCTCAGTATCGAAGGACAGACCTGAAGAACCCGAAGCACCACCCCAAGCAGAGATCATTTGCTCCAGCAGTGAAGTTCAAAAATTCTTGAAGGCATCAGTGACCCCTGCAGCTCAGCATCAGTGTTTGAGTAATCAAGCCGCCCCTATCCAAGCCGAGATAGGCAGGACCAGTCCTAGGGCACTCACTCTTCAAAATCCCTGCCATCATCAAGACAGTGGTCATAAGAGGAAGATGGAAGATCAAGTACAAGACATTGCAAGGACCTCCAAGGCTCGTATAATTGTTGGACCACCTCTCCAGAGCAAGACATCAAGGGACAGTCTTCCAGAAGTGACCCTGATCGCAACAATAACACCGGAAGCAGGAGGTAGAAACAACAGAAGATACATGGTCCAGTTGCAGAAATACATAAGTTTAGGCTTGCCAATGCCCCAGGAAACAACCATGAAACAACCAGCCAGCTTGCTGCCCCCAAACAACTCTGTTGGAGGTCAACCACAAAAATAACCATCTCATGTTGCAAGCATCACGTGTTTCCACTGCCAAGAGAAAGGACATTATGCCAACAAATGTCCAAAGAAACAACAGGCAACAACTCTGAAGCTCCAAGGTGCAATGCTACGCAAGAAAAACAAGAAGCCGTAGAATTCTAAAAAAGGATGTCTGAACCCAGACTCTGTCCAATAAGCAGTAGGATGCAGACAAAATAACTCCAGTTGAAAACCTTGTACCCTTAGCTTTCTTTCTAGCCTCTCCGAATCTCGGGGACGAGATTCCTTTTAAGGGGGGTAGTTTGTAACATCCCAAGGTTATGTTACCAAAATAAAATAAATAAAGTTATTGTTTTATTGGATTTTCTGAAAATTTGATAGAGTTTCATTGCTTCTTTTGAATTTTTGAAGTTTTAAAAGTCAAAATTTAAAATTTATTTGAAGTTCTTGAAGTTTCAGTTGGTTTGATCTGAAAAATAAAATTTAATTAATTCTAGAATTTTCTAAGGTTTTTAAAAGCTTTTTCCTAAGTATTCTCAAGCCAAAATAATTTATTTGCAAAAACTATAGCCAATTATAAATTAGAGCTATTTTATTTAGGTCCAAAATAACTCAGGGAATTTCTGTGAATTACCTCATAATTTTTAGAATTTATTTACTATTTTCTAAAGCCATTTTGAATTACTGGAATTAAATTAATAGGAAAATCAATTAAAAATCCCGGTTAAAACCTCGGGCCGAAACCTCCTTGGCCCATCTCCGTTTTCCCTGGGCTTCGGCCCAGCCACAACCGCACCGGCCCGTCTCCGTCGCCTGCACCTCCCTCCCTCCTCTCTCTCGCCCCCACCGCCCGATCCTCATCGGACGGCATCCAAATCCCCACGCCACCTCACTCCTCCCCATCGTTGGATCCACATCCGATGGCCACGCACCCATCTCCTTCCCCGCTTTCTTCCTCCCGCAGCCGAGCCAACGCCACCATTAGCACCACGTTGAGCTCCATCAACCCCGCGAATCCCTCCCTCTTTCCTTGCTAGGTCACGCGCATTAGATTCCCCGCGTTCCGCCGCGCCCATTCCGGTCATCTTCCCCTCGTCCGCGTGCGAAATTGCCGGAACCACGCCGTCACCGCCGCGACATCCGCGCGCCCGACCTCCTCACCTCGGCCCCTCTGTCCCTATATATAGGAGCACGGTGAGCCCCTCATCTCTCCGACCCCATCTCCACCTTTCACCCCTCCCTTCTCCTCTTCATTTGCCCGAAATTCGAATTTCGCCGCCGGACACCGCATCGAGGTCTTTCTCCGATTCCGGCGAGGTCAAGACCTCCCCGGCCTCCCCGACGGCACCAACGGCATCGCCGCCACCTCGCCGTCCCCGTGCGCACCCTTCCTCGGCCTAGAAACCACCGGAGCTCGTCGCCGCCGTTGAGCCCGCACGCGCCGCCACTCTTCACGTCGCCGCCGGTCGTCGCTGCGTCTCCAGGTGACCAAACCGAGCGCCTTGTAACCCCCACATCCTCCTCTCTCGTTTGGCACCCTCCACAGCCCTCCCCGCGGAGCACCGCGCTGACGAGGTGGTCGTCGTAGCGCCGCCGACCTTAGGCTGATGTGGCTCCGCCACGTCATCCCCACGGATCGCCACATCACGCCCGTGGCGCCACTCGCCCTTCCGGCCGGCGCACGCACGCACGCCGCGATCCACCACCAGCACCGCCGCTCGCTCGATAAAACTAGTTCACCGTGGGCCGTGTCTATGACACGTAGGGCCCACATATCAGAAGTTATTTTAAATCCCGAAATCCTGTGGCTGATGTCAGCATTGCGCAATAAAAATCTTTTCTTTAAAAAAAATAAATCAATAAATTCTGTTAAAATCAGATTTAGGGTTTTTAATAGATTTAAACTTAGAAAATTCATATCTTTTGAATCCCAGCTCCAAATTGGGTGTTTCAAATTGCAAAATTTGTATAAAATTATTATCTAGCTAACTAAACCAAAATTATTTAATTTTGAGCTCATTTGGCCAGTATTTCTTTTAAACCCTAAATCTATCATTTTATGTATTTCCAATCTTCCTAAGCTCATATCTTTTGCATCCGAACTCCGATTGAGCCCATTCAAATTTATAATTTTGTCTAAATTCAAGATCTAGCTAACCAAACCAAAATTATTTAATTTGGAGTTCATTTGAATTGTTATTTGAATTTTATTTGAATTTGGCTTATTTTCACATTAGATTTCGACGACTTCGGAGAATCAAATTTCGACGCCGATTGAAGAGCAACATAAGAGGATTGATTTTGACTGTATAATCCTTGCGATTTTACACTTGGACTTCCTAAAAAAGTACTTGTGAGTACTAGGTGACCTGTTAAGGAAAACAACAGCACCTCGTACCGAGTGATCTGTTGAGGAAAACATCACCTCATCAAGCAAGACAAGTTATACCCTTGATCATATCGATCCTATTATTTTAAATTATTTATATTCTGTTTTAAATTATTACTGCATGCTTATTTATATCAGTAATTTAAATTACTGCTTTAAATATATAGATATGCCTAAACTCCTTTGTATGGCCAATGTTGATAATTGAAGCAAACATATTGTCACCATAGGCAAAACCTAGTTGATACGATAGTATGAACTAGAGCATTTTGAGAAAAATCAGGCTTAGCCATGCTTATAGATCAAACATGTTTATTTTGGGGGAATTTCAGCCAGAAATCAATTGTTGTTTAAATTGTATCTATAGCATCGGTATGTTATGGAAGTTTATGCCTTTGAAAAATGAAATAAACGAAAATGGTTTGGACTTGGGCATAATGGATGTTTGATGGGTGCATATTCCTGCACGGGCTTAATCTGGTTAGAGTTAAGGCCCATGGGTTTTA
Source organism: Ampelocalamus luodianensis (assembly GCA_036346255.1). NCBI lineage: Eukaryota > Viridiplantae > Streptophyta > Magnoliopsida > Poales > Poaceae > Ampelocalamus > Ampelocalamus luodianensis. The sequence continues at coordinate 57,290,353 of CM070617.1, read as the reverse complement.
TTGGAAAGTTACCCAAGTCAGTTAAGGACCGGTCTTCGAGTGTATGATGCTAAGCCATACCGTACCACCACATATCCCAAGTATGGGTCGGGTCCTGGCTAATTAATCTGCAATGTTCCACCGTAGTCGTTCCCTACAGATGCAATGGGTAGTCATGTTACGACTTATGTTAGTCCCACCTAGCGCAAGAGGGGGCCCGAATCCAGAGGTCTTTATTCCAAAGGGGGTGGCGAAACCTTAGCGAGGGGTAACTACGGTGGAATGGCTCTTTGTAAAGGCCTTGACATGTGCTCTAGACTGCTTACCAAAGGTAGTGAGCAGTGGCATAGATATATACCGGACAAACTAGAGAAGTCTTGTCATGTGGGTAAAGCTGTACAACCTCTGCAGAGTGTAAAACTATTCGAATAGCCGTGTCTGCGGTCATGTACATGCTAGCAGAACTGCTCAAAGTTAGACTTTGGTTTTGTTTGAAAATAAACTTCTTCAAAACCGGTTTATCCAGGTGGGTTTCATCATTTAGCAGTAAGAAAAATCCAACACCCACTTTCTCGATTTACCTCAGCCATAGAAAATCCGACGAATAGTGCCTTATGAACCATTGGTCCCAGCCTATTACCCAACCGAACAACCAGCCAAAAGAGAAGTGAGGATAAGGAGAGGGCATTGTGGGTAAGGCATAGTAGGGAGGGAGAGAGAGCTGCACAGCCAAGCCACAGCTGAAGCCCCAAATAAAAGCCACCCACAGCATAGCCAAGCCCCTTTACTTTCCTCCAACCAGCCAGAACCAAGAGCAAACCCGCCCCACTGCCACCACAAGGCAAGAGCAAGCAAGCAAGCTAAAGCTAACTATCAACTCCATCAAGCAACCACAGCCCCAAAGGAAAGTCAAGGAAGGAGAGCCGAAGGCCAGGAAACAATGGGTTGGGAAGATAGAGGACAACCACCAATGAACGATCAAGGCCGCCAATGGACGACCGCGACAACCCTTGGACCGACCAAGCCTCCAGTGAACCCACTAATCCCTAACCAACCGACCACAGCCACAACCAACAAGGCAACACTCGCACTGCACACAGCCACAACCGACAAGGCAAGGTGACCAAGGAGAAGGCACACCATGCCTCGGTCGGCATAGATACCATGCTGCCAGTGGCAACCTGCTAGAGCCACCATGCGTCCTCGGAAGCAGGGATGAGCTCCCCAGCGCAAACCCCCACCCCGAGTCCCATGATGACAACCCTAGCTAGCTACCCTAAGCATGATGGTAAAAACAGAACAAGAATCTAAACTAAAACTTGACAAGATATGAAAAGGGGGAAAAGAAGCTATTCCAGTTAGGGTTTCAGGCTGAGGCCAAAGCTAATGCCCAAGGAACCATGCCCAGAATGCCACCAAAATCCTCAGAAGCCTCAAGCAACCACCAGGCATTATCATGCCCAGAAACCAGGCCACCACCAAAGCCATCACCATTTCCAGAACAAACCAAGCTCACCATGCCATCATAGAACCCCCACCGAAGCACAAGCTCACCATGCCATCACAGAACCCCCACCGAAGCCCATGCTCACCATGCCATCACAGAACCCCCACCAAAGCCGGAGCTCAACATGCCATCACCACCGAAGAGTATTTCTGTTATACGCATCTGCCGTATAATTGCAGAAGATGAACCGGCTTAGGCAGGAGTAGCTGATCCATAATTCGTTGACGCCGAGCTTTACTACGAATACTAAGGCAAGCCTATTCTCTTGACTATCAACCTAGTTATATTAAATGTAAAAGTCTCCTTGCTGCATCATTATATATATGTGCATTAAAACTCTCTTAAAATCAAATCAGATAAAATAGAGAAGAGATGAGAAACGAGAAAAGAGCAGTACCGTTGAGATGGGCAGCTGGGCTGTAAGAGTAAATACTAGGATGGTAAGGGGGCCCTTGCACAGGAAAGAGAGGGAAGGTGGGACCCTTTACATATGGATAATGTATAAGGACCAACAAAACTCTCACTCGGATAAGGGGTCGTATTTAAGTGCCAACCATTTTCCCATCTTCAGTGGGTAGAAAATGCTACTTTATTACATGACTATTCTCTCCACATCGGGTAAGTATTATAGTGTGAGAACAATGGAGGAACTCAGGACCGGTAGCGCAAGTCCGGAAGTGGGGGATCCAAAGTGCATATATTAGCGCAAGTGGAGTGTTGGATGAAGGGATAACCGGCCCAACCAATACTATTGAAACTCGGTGGAGGACTAGGTGAGCGTCCCAAGACACCGACGGAAAATAGATGGGTGGATACTTAATCACGTAAAATGAAAAATGTTCTGCGCTATGAACTTGAGACCGCATCAAAGGAAATGCGAGAGACCTAGCTTAAAGAGAGCTTAGAGTAGCTATGGGTAAAGTGATACAAGCCTACGCAGTGCTAAATAAAACCATGAATTCATGTTTGTCTCCTGGATTGGAGGCTACGGTGACCGCTAGGGGTCTGTCATCTCACCGAGTGATAAGTAGTCTTTTCAGAATTAAAACTTGCCACTTAATTTTGGTGAATTATTTTCTAGAGAAAGAGATGAGCTAGAAAATGTGATAATCAACAGAGAAGAAGTCATACAGTGCATCATTGCTAATAAATGCTTGCTGAGTACTCTAGTACTTATTCTTGCTATTATTTCCTTTATGAGGTCCTAGTCCAACCAGGGATTATCCCGAGTGGGACGGAGGATACACAGGTGTCGAGGAGGCCACAGGAGATGAGGGTGCTTACTACGAGGACTAGGGTGAGGTGGACACCGTATTCGACGAGTGGGACGAGTAGACATCCGGTGGAGCAGGGCAGGCAAGCGAGGGGTTTTGTATCATTTTGCTTTTGTAATTAAGTATTTGTATTAAAGACCATAGCCTTGTGTAGCTAACTGCTGTAATAAAGTACAGTTTCTATCTTATTGTTATGCTGTGTTAACTTTGGTAAGGCTTATTATTTGTTGGAGCGGTGTCCTACCGGACAGACGAGTAATAATCCGCTTGCTTAAGTGTGATTACCCTCAGGGTAATGACACGGGGCGCCACATCAACTCTTTTGATCTCATGGGTCTTGAGCTTCCTATACATTAACTCCAAAGTGAGATCACTCAAGTTGACATTCTTCTCACTGGCGGTAGCTTTCATCTCCCATTCCTTGGTGTTAATGGCATCCAAGAGAATCGGTGGCATTATCAGATTGAGAATACTCAATGTCAACCACTCTCATATGGTTGAGCATATTGTTGAAGCAAGTAAACATGTCATCGATACTCTCTCTATGAAGAGCCCTCATGATAGGTCTGAAGGGTGTGCTAAATCTCATGCGTGGTCTCAAGGTCACAAATCATGTCACACTACTGTCTACCAAATCAGACATATAGGAGGTTCTTTGCCTTATGGTTCTTAGCCACAATGGTTGCTGAAGCTGGTGTAGCAACCTCGGGCAGAACGAGAGGAACCTGAATGACCTCCCATATAGTTTGACCTTCGTTCTGAAGGTAGACATGCATATGGTTTTTCAATAGGCATAGTCGAGCCCATCGAAGACATACGGCTTGGTTTGGTGGAGTACTTTTCTGTCGCAATGTTCAGTGACCAGTTAAGATTAAGTATGAACTAACTGGGCTCTAGTACTACTTGTTGGACCGAATAGGCGACTAGAAGGGGGTTGAATAGGAGCACCTATCTTTTTCACCACCGACGGTATTCAACTTCTTTATCACTCCAATAGCTATGAAAGCTATGAAGATCAAAGGCACAAGAACACAGTTGAAGTCTTGCATTGAAACAAAAAAAACATCGAGCTCAGTGCCTCTCGGATGGTTTGAACGTCGTTGCCTGGTTGGTCTGACTGCTAGATCCGGTCTGACCGATAGCCAGTCTGACCGTCGGCTGCAAGAATAGCAGCTCAAAAGATCCACAAAACGATCTAACTTTTGATTCCGTGATCCAAATTCTCTGAGATTTCAGACATAGCTCATCAAGAAGGTCAGGAACCTATTCCAATTGGCGATCGAGATGATCGAAGACAAGGTTCCACGAATTCCTTGATTGAGGTCAAGAGGGCACAAAAACCTGGAAAACCAAAACTTGAGCCAAGAGCTTTTTCGTGGGTGGAAGAAGTTCAATATGACCTTAGATAAGATCTCACAAGTCCTAGCAAGCTAGATTACAATAAAAGATACAACCAAAATCCTTGGAACACAAAAACCCCAAAATCATCAAAGAGAGAACAAGAACAAGATATAACTCATGTTGGGGGAATCCTGTTTGGATTGATTAGTGTAGGTTTACATCCACTTTACCATGTAGGACAAAACTCACACTTGAGCTCCTAATTTCTCAATCCATCTCTCTCAAACCCTAGCTTCCTCTATTTCCTTCACTTTCCTCAAATCACAAATTAGGGCTTCCAAGGCTTGAAGTCGCAAATCTGCACCCTCCTCTTTTATAGTGGAGACTAGGTCTAGAGAGAAAACCTTATCGGGTGCTCGTTAAGCCCACACACAAACGGGTCTACACTCACTCAAGCTTCTCTAGTGGATGACAAACCGATTCTCCGAATCCATCTCTTTGTGATCTCTATCTTCTCATGACTTAAACCGCCTCTCTTTGCACCGCCTTACGCTATGGTTTCTCCAAGGTGACTAACCCGGTATTTTGGCGAAGATACCAAAATACCCCCTTCTCGATCATTCTCTAAAGACTGAGTCCATTCAACGTGAAGCAATTCCATGCTTCGTCATGTGTAGGTTCATCAATGACTCTCTTCATGTCGGCAAGTCTTTCCCATTCGACTCTCACTAGAACCACCATAGCAGTTGCACCAACCCTAAGCCACTTGATGCATCTTGTTATACCGAACTTCCCGTTCGGTCGTTCATGTCCATCTTACACCAAGCTTGAATCCAACCACTTAATTTGGTATCCTCGATCGTTTTGGACCTTAGCTCTCGTAGCCTAGTCTCGATCATTCTCGCCGTTGATTATAGTTGACTCCAAGCCACCTGCACAATAATAGACAAAGAAATCGTTTCGGACACAAGTTCCTTGCAACTCGACCCACGTTAGTGAAAACATGCATCATGCAACACCTATGCGTTGAATCTCATGACTTTGGTCAATTCCATAACGTTCACCACATTCCTGATGCGTGAATGTGCCCTAGCCGATTGAGACCAATTAGTCGAAAATTCCCAACTCCTGGAAAATGCCTTGTGTGGATATTTTTATGATCTAGTTTTGCCCCAAAATACACATCCAAGCATTCTCACACAAGTGTTTGATCTTATTCCTCGAAATTCCAATGTTACGGTCACGGCCGGTATGACCGCCACCTCTGGCTAGTCTGACCGCTACCCCTGATATCAAATCCAACAATTTGCTCAAATCGACATTTTGATCCCTAAATACATCGACACCGATGACAATTGTTCAACACTAAAATTAGTATCATACACATGATCTCTACACTAGAGCATTGAGAACATCATGACGCATGATAAACAGCATGGGGGATACATGTAGAAGTCACTCGACAAACATGCGAACTTGTCTTCACACCTTGTGTAGTTGCAGTTCTTCAAAGTTGTCAATCGAGGGTGTTGGGCTTTTTTTTCTAAAAAGAAATGAAAGCCCACCTGGGGCAATAGCATAAGTTTATTAATTATAGCAGCCAACTATGGTCAATGAACAAAACAGTTACAAGTAAATAAATATATAGACCAGCGTAACACACATGTTCTAAACAAACCGTATCAAGTCAGCACACACAAGCTAATGCAGATTTGTCGATGTTGTCCTTGTTTGCGGCTCACGGGAGAGAGTCCTAGGCGAGCGAGGCGTGGCCTAGGTGCACTGACACGGTTCATTTTGGCCCAAGCTTGCGATAGAAAAAGTTTTTTAGATTTGATTGAATAAGATTTATTCTCGCACCCATCAAATTTAAGATAAAAGTGAGAGGTTTGAGTCAATTTCAACCACCGGCTAAACAATACCTCCTGAAAATGGAAGTTGTATCACTCCATTAAAGAGTCATGGTTAGACTTGTTAATGGGCGACCCAAATCAGCTTGATTGTTCCAAGCTTGGGTCTGGCCTAGTCCTAGATTTTCGGCCCACCGTCCTGGCCGAAGCCCCAAAAACATCGACAAAATAATTTTTTTGTCAAACAGAAAAATCAAACTTTTCTTATTTTTCATGCTGGGCTTGGGCTTGCCATTCATGTGTTCAAGGTTGGGTTTTTCTAGGCCTGACCCAAAGCCCGGTCGCGCCGGGCCCTTAAACAGTCTAATCGCTGCACACCAGGCTGGGTGACCCAGCTAACCTGACGATCCTTTCGATTTGTTCTCGTTGGACCACGCTTGCTGTATGAACACCACTAGGAAAAGAAAAAAGCACTGGTCAGTTGGCCGCTATCATAGTCCATGATGCGCCGTGACACCAGCAACGCTTTCGTCATCCGGCTGTCGTCAGCAGGAGGGCGATTCATTTGGCCTTCTGCGCGTGCAGGACAAGGCGGTCGTGGCGCAGCGGCTGACACGTAGGCTTTAGAGCAAAGTCACAGACAGCTTGTACATCAGGGGCAATTTCGTCCGAAAGGCTTAGGGCACAGATAGGACCGCTAAGAAAAGAAGATGACCTCCGAACTACCGGGTCTTTCGGAAGAAGTTGCTATGGATTTCTAGATATTTTAGTCACGGTAATAATAAAGATGGGAAATATTAGCCAAAAGTGCCTCGGCAAGAGCGATGGAGGCCCAATCTCAAACGCGGTTAGATTCCAGCGATATGTGCACCTGCGAAAAATTAGTACAAGACAATGATTGTATGTACACTATGTATAAATGACAAGCAAAACGGACTTGTTGACTCTTAAAAAAAAAAGGGGGCAAAAGAGGCTTGTTACAAAAGCTATGCATGCAAACATGTCGCTTTTTTTATAGGACACATGTGACCATGTTTTTGAGAAATACATTTTACACATGTTGAAGGTCTACGAATCTGTTCACTTCCGTACTTCCTCAGCGACTTCTTAGATATTTAGTGGTTGGTGGGAACGAACGAGGCGAACAGAGGGGAAACGAATCAGGTCCACCTTTTATTAATGACATCAGTAATGACACAAAACAATGAAACATTAGCCGTGCAATTTACGGAAAAGAAGGGATCATTGGAGCACTGCTGCAACTGCGAAGCCAGCAGCCCAGCACAGGCCTGTACATAATTTCCAGGGCCCACACGCGGGATGGAGGATCGTGTTCCCCCCTCAACACAAGACGCCGCTCTTTATTTAACTCCACGACTCGCTGTTTTTCTCCTCCCATGCTGTTGTACTAGCAAACACAACGTGCGTCGTGTTTCATAGTTGCCAGCCATAGGCAGGAGCGGATCACAGTTAGTACTGGAGTACGTCCTCGTCAAGGGCAATGGAGGCCACGGCGCCGGGCAAGGGGAAGAGGGCTCGTCCCCCGCCGCCGTCGTCGCCGCCGCCGGAGAAGACGAGCGAGGACGAGCAGGTGGAGAGGTTCTACGCGCTGCTGGCCAACATCCGGGCCATGAGGGCCATGTTCAAGGCGGGTTCCAGCTGCGTCGACGTGAACGGAGGGGAACCGTGCAAGAAGCGGCAGAAGCCCGCGTGGAGGCCGGCGTTCGCGATGGAGGATTTCGAGGACCCGCCCGGGCCCTCCGCGGTGGACGGCCGCGAGTGCAAGAAGGGGATCAGGAGGAGCTGCGTGAAGGCGGACGCGGCGGAGGAGGAAGGCGAGGTCGTCGAGGGGAAAGCGGTGGTGGTCGCCGTCGCCGCACAATTGCTGCCCAATAAGAATTGACCGCCGAACTAACTAGAATGTTGTTGCACATGTATGTTTCTGTTTGGTGTTTGAATTATATTTCCGGTTGTATGTTCAGTTTTGATCTTGTACATCAAAACGTACGGCGCAACCGGCACCACTGAATTAACTTAACGTGCAGATCACGGGTAGATCATCCTAATCTTAGTGTGTTGAACAATTAATAATAGTATCGAGGTATTTGAAGAAACCCTCATTTTTAGGAAACTCAGAATGTTGTCAGGGCATTAGCAGTTTGACCGGCCATGGAGGTGGTCGGACCTGCTAGTGCCAGTGGTTTGAACGGCATTGGCCTGGCGGTCAGACGGCTGGGGCATGCGGCGGTTTGACCGGTCGAAAGTTGAAAATGTGAATTATTGTAATCGGCCAAAAATCACGTGTGCAGGAAGGTGAGAGGATGTGTTTGGACTTGGTCTCAAGGAAAAACTAGATAGAATTTGAAATTTCTAAAGAGAGTGCGGTTTTCAGACTTGGAAAAATTTTCTAAGTCCGAGGCGGTCTGATCGGCCGTTGGTTGGCGGTTAGACCGGGCGTGGGTGGCAGTCTGACAGACCAGTGTTGTTTCATGAGCTAGGAAGGTGGTAAATTTCGTGGGTTTGGTCAAAGTTATCGGTTTCAGTGCGTAGGTGTTACATGATGCATGTTTTGCTAACGCGGGTCAAGTGGCGAAGAACTTGAGTCCGAAATTGATTTCTTGGTCTATTTGTTACGCAGATGGCTCGGAGTCAACGATAGTTAACAGCGATGATGATCAGGACTAAGCTAGGAGAGCTAAGATCCAGAACGGTTAAGGATGTCAAGTGAGGTAATTGGACTCAAGCATGATGCAAGATGGACAAGAGCGACCGAACGAAGATTTCGATGCGACGGGTTGCATCAAAGAACATAGGGCTCGATGCAAGTGCCATGGTGGTTCCGGTGGGAGCTGGATGAGAGAGACTTGTCGGCGTGAAGAGAGCCAATGATTAACCTACATGTGACGAAGTATGGGATATATTGCTTCATGACGATTGGACTCGTTCTTCGGAGAAGGATCTAGAATGGGTCGTTTGGTATCTTCGCCAAAATACCGGGTTGATGATCTTTAGAGAAACCGCGTCACAAGACGGCGCAGAGGCGTTTAGGTTAAAAGAAGATGAAGATCACAAAGAGACGGATTCGGGAGACCTAGTTCATCATTCGCTTTGAGAAGCATGCGTGACTGTAGACCCATTTGTATGTGGATTTAACGGGCACTCGATAAAGTTTTGTCTCTAGACCTAGACTCCACAATAAAAGGAAGAGGTGCAGGATTTGCACCTAAGAACACTTCCAAGAGGCTAGGGTTTGAGAGAGATGGATTGATTAAATGCTAAAGTGTTGAGCTTTTATCCTCTATAGTGGAGTGGTTGTAAACCAACAATCTCTTGAATCAATCTAAACAAGGTTTGCCCGAGTTGAGTTATGTCTTGTTCTTGCTTTTTCGTTGTTGCTTTTGGAATTTTGTGTGTTCCTTTGGTTTTTCTTAGGTCTTTTGCTGTGATCTAGCTTGCTAGGATTTGTAGAATTTGATCTAGAGCTATCTTGACCATCATCCACCCACGAGCAAGTTTTTGATCGAAGTTTGAATTTCCTCAATTCTTGTGCCTTCTTGACCTCATCCAAGCAATTCATGAATCCTTAGCTTTGATCGTCTCGATTGTCGATTACAATAGATTTCTGACCTTCTTGATGAACTATGGTTGAAATCTCGGAGGATTTGGATATCAGAATCAAAAGTTAGGTCGATTTGAGATCGTCGCGAGCTGTTGTTCTTGCAGTCGGTGGTCAAACCGCATCTTAGGCGATTAGACCGCCCACCCGGCAGTCAGACCAACCAAGTCTTGACAATCAGACTAGCCAGATAGGTTTTGCATTGGGGATTTTTGGTTTTAGTGCAAGACTTCCGCTGTGCTTGTGTTTTTTTAATCTTCATAGCTTTCATAGCTACAGAAGTGAAGAAGTTGAATACCATCGGGTCAAAAAAGAGTAAGTGCTCCTATTCACCATCCCTCTAGTCGCCTTGTCGCACCAACACTTCGTATGTACCGAAAAGTTGTTAATTACTCTATTCAAGTATTTGATCAACCTCGAGTCTCATTGCTGTTCACCAATAGAAACAACTAGTTTCCCATCGATGTAAACAACAAGTTACTACACTACAACACAAAATCATTCAATTCCACGCTGCTAGGCCTATTTATACAAGGTGATTCTGAGGGCACTCCCAATTCTCCTACATTAGCAATATCTATAGCATGCCAGCTAGGATGGAAGATGAGGTGGAGAAATTAAAGAAGAAAGAGAGAGGGAAGCTATGTCTTATGCAAAACATAGTTTGAGCACATGGACCAACAAACAAGAAACAACAAAAAAACTGCATTGGGGAGGAGGGTTGTATCTATCTATCTTTCTATGGGACCCACCACATTACACCGTGTGACCATGACTATCATTGTTTGCGTCGACCCACCACCATAAACTGGTCGTTGCAGTGTCGGCCAAGCCACGGTCATGTCGGCCCATCGTTGCTGCCACCTTTCTTCACTACCATGGCTTCCAGGTGCCGCCATCCTTTGAGTAGCTCCCTGCCGTTGTGCACTGCCCACCTCTGTGTTGCCCACTCTCGCCGCCCAGATCCTAGACGGATTCAACCGGATCTGGGTATCACCAACTCGAAGGCTCGGGTGGATGACAGTGACACACGGGAAGGTGGAGGAAGAGGGAGGATGGGGCAAGCGGTGCTCAGGGACATGCGGCGGAGGACGGGCGAGGTGGCCTGATCTTGCGATGACGACGATCACACAAACATTGAAGAAAACTAGAAGATAGCACTACGACCTGAAGTTGAAACAATCTTGTGCTGAGCACGCGAGCATAATAGCAGCAATCACAACACAACCCCTACGATGATCCAATCCACACTAACATGGAGGCAAGTGCACAGAGAGGTTAACAATGACCGATCAATGCAAGCAATTCTCATAGAAATCGCAAAAAAAGAAGAAGAAGAAAAGAACAATCAATTTTCTGGAAAACACCTAGCAAACATGATGTAGATTAATGTAACAACCCAATTTCCACGTCTTTTTGAAAATTTTAAAATAAAATGAACCTGTTAAATTTTTCTTGAAATAATTAAAGCTTAATGTAAAATTTCAAAAACTAAAACAATTTAATATGAATAAACCAAACTTTAATTAAATTCAAAACTATTTTATTTGTTTGAGTTCCTCTGGTTACAATTTATTTTCTGGATTTTCCATGTTCTTTTGTTATTTCTTGGAGTTCAATTTAATTTAAATTAATTATTTTCAAAGTATTGGATTTCTTTTGGAGTTTCTGCAATTATTTAAATCCAAGTCCAAAATTCAAATTCAAATCCAAATTCCAATTCTCAATTCAAATCTCGTTTCCAAATCCAAATCCAAATTTCGTAATTTGAATTTGTTTCCGTGAAATATCTTTGGGCCGAGCACAATTCATTTTCTCTAGCCCACTTCTTTTTCCCCTTTCCTTTCTTTTTCCTTCCTTCCTTTCTTTTTCTTTCTTTCTTTCCTTTCTTCTTTCTCTGCCTCTGTTCGCTCTGTCCCAAGTTGCGCTAGCGCCAGCCCTATCCTCGGCAACCGGCCGCATTAGCCCCACCTCCTGGCCACGCCGCGCCCCGCCCGTGTGACTGCACCACGCCATGCCCGCCCTTCACACTGCTTGTGCCCTGGCCATGCCGTGCGCACTCCCGCCACCCACGTGGCGCCTCTTGGTTGGAAACCACCACCTTCAATGCCCCATGTTCGCTGCACATTCATGCTTGTCATTGCCGCTTGCCATCAAGACTTGTCGTTTCCCGTCGCCGCCATCAATGTCCGAACTGAAAACGCCGCCATGACTTCCGTCGCGCCCTCGCCGCTCGTGTGCTTGGCTTCGTCTATAAAAGGGAGCCCTAGCACCCTCATTCTCCCCTTCACACCCCTCTCCAACTCCAATATCCTTGGGAGCTCTACCGCCGCCGCAAGCTTCGTCTTCCCGAGCGCCGGCCGCCACCCCCATTCCGTGTTCCCGCTGCTCCGGTGATCTTCTTGTAATTTTATTCACGTGATCTCGTGTTCTCAAGCTCCATGAGTATTTTCGCAAAATCAATTTTAGGTTTTATTGTGGTTTATTATTGGATTTGGTTGTCTTCCCTGTCACCAGCTAATCACCATCTCCGCTCGATCTTCTTTCTCGGTGAGCTCCTGGTCGATTGGACCGTGTCACATCGTGTTCCCGGTCTCCCTCAACCCATCTCCCACCTCCTTTCGGCCACACCCTCGCTGTGGAGCATCACCGCCGCTGCTACTCCATCCCCGCCACTGGCCACCATCACTACCGCAGCCGTCCCCGAGCCACCCCAACTCCTCTGGTGCACTCCCCATGCTTGCGACGTGCTCGTGCGCGCACCCTTTTCCCTGAGGCACCGCCGGCGTCGCTGCGCACTCGTGTGTATTGATTACCGTGCTCTCAACCAGCTGACCATCAAGAATAAATATCATGTGCCTCGCATTGAAGATTTATTTGATCAGTTGAGAGGGGCCAAAGTATTTTCAAAGATTGATCTTTAGTCAGGATATAATCAAATTCCTGTCCGAGAGGAGGATATTGAGAAGACGGTGTTCTCCACAAGGTATTGGCATTTTGAATTTAAAGTTATGTCTTTTGGACTAACGAATGCCCCTGCTGCTTTCATGGAGACAATTAATAGGATGTTACATGAGTATCTGGATGATTTTGTTGTCGTCTTTATTGATGATATTTTGATCTACTCAAAGACTGAAGCAGATCATGGGCGTCATCTGAGGCTTGTGTTGGAGACGCTAAGAGAGAATAAGTTTTATGCTAAGCTGAAAAAGTGCGAGTTCTAGATATCTGAGGTGGGATTCTTGGGGCATGTCATCAATGATAAGGGAATATCAGTTGATCCAAGTAAGATCTCCGCAGTGGTAGAATGGGGAAGGCTGACCAATGTCAAAGAAGTGAGAAGCTTCCTTGGTATGGCAGGATATTATCGATGATTTGTGTAGGATTTCTCCATTATTGCCAAGCCTTTATCCAGGCTCACGCAGAAGGATGTGAAGTATTGATGGGATGATGATTGTGAACACAGTTTTTAGACTTTGAAAGAAAAGTTGGTGACCGCTCCTGTTCTCATTGTTCCTGAGCCTGGGAAGCATTTCACGGTCTACTCCGACGCATCTCGAGTTGGTCTGGGTTGTGTTCTCATGCAAGATGGTAAGGTTTTGGCTTACACATCTAGACAGTGAAGAAGCATGAGCAGAATTACCCAACTCATGATTTAGAGTTGGCTGCTGTAGTGTTTGCTTTGAAACTTTGGAGGCACTACTTGTACGGTGAGGCTTGTGATGTTTTCACAAATCACAAAAGTCTTAAGTATATTTTTACTCAGAAGGATCTGAATTTGAGGCAGCGCAGATGGCTGGAGCTGATTAAGGATTATAATCTCAGAATTCAATACCATCTTGGCAAGGCAAACGTGGTGGCTGATGCTCTTAGTTGCAAGGCGACGCCTGCTACTCTAGATTGCCTTATTACTGATTTTGACCGCATGGGGATATCTTATTGCTATGCGGGCATGACACGTGTTGAGACGTAGTTGATCTTAGAGTCAGCCATACCAGAGCGTGTGCGAGAAGCACAGCAGGATGATCGGTTATTGCAGAGGGTTCGAAAGCGTTTGGATATGGGTAAAGAAGGGGATTTCAGTTTGGATGGGTCGGGTGCATTGCGGTTTAAGGGTCGCCTTTGTGTGCCACAGAAAGTGGGGGTTAAAGATGATATCTTAAGGGAGGCACATCACACCCGTATACTGTTTATCCGGGTGAGACAAAGATGTACCGTGACCTGAAGTAGAACTTCTGGTGAAAAAGAATGAAAGTGGATATAGCTAACTATGTAGCCTCTTGTGGTGTTTGTCAGCAAGTGAAGGTAGAACATAAGCGTCCCGTAGGGTTATTGCAGCCATTGGAGGTCCCTCAATGGCCTTGGGATGATATCTCCATGGACTTTGTAGTCGTGTTACCTCGATCACTACGAGGTAGGGATGCAGTTTGGGTGATAGTGGATCAATTCAGCAAATCCACACATTTTATTCCAATCCGCACGACCAATTCAGCGAGCGACTTGGCACCTATCTATGTGCATGAGATTGTGAGGTTGTATGGTGTGCCAAAGACCATCATTTCTGATAGAGATGCCAAGTTTGTCTCTAAATTTTGGGAGAGTTTGCAGAATACACTGGGCACCCAGCTCCGTCTTAGTACAACATTTCATCCAGAGACAGATGGACAGTCAGAGTGCACCATTCAGACTTTGGAGGACATGTTGCGGTCCTGTGTTTTGTCCTGGAAGGGTAGTTGGGAGGATCAGTTGCCCTTGATGGAATTTGCTTATAATAACAGCTACCATTCAAGTATTAAAGCCGCACCGTTCGAGGTTTTATATGGGCGCAAATGTAGGTCACCCCTTTGCTGGTAAGCGGTGGGTGAGAAAGCAGTCTTGGGCCCGGATTGGATCCAAAAGACGGTTGAACGAGTGGCCTTAGTGAGACAGAATCTATTAGCAGCCCAAAGCAAGTAGAAAAGTTATGCAGATGTGAGGAGAAGGGATTTGGAATTCGAAGTAGGGGATCAGGTGCTCTTGAGAGTATCTCCCACTAAGGGGGTGGTGAGGTTCGGTACCAAAGGGAAGCTTAGCCCGAGGTACGTTGGGCCTTTCACGATCTTGGCTTGGATTGCGAAGTTGGCATACCGCTTGGATCTTCCAAAGTCTATGTGAGGAGTGCATAACGTATTTCACGTATCTATGTTGAGGAAGTGCCTACGAGATCCGGAGCATCTTGTTCCGCTAGAGCCATTAACCATAGAGCAAGATTTATCCTTTGAGTCAAAGCCGAAATGAATTCTGGAGAGATAGAAAAGAGCTTTGAGGAATAAAATATTGAAGTACGTTAAGGTGCTTTGGTTGCAGCAGACCGAGAGAGAGGCCACTTGGGAATTGGAGTCTCGCATGCGCGAGCAATATCCAGAGTTATTCACAGCAGGTGCGTGTTAATGTTCTTTTTTTCAGTTATAGCTGTGATTATACTCTGGCGTAAGCGTGGTTAGAATTCGGGGACAAATTCAGTTTAAGGGGGGTAGAATGTAATACTTCAGAGTAGAAATCGGGAGAAAACCTTATATTTAAAGAAAAAGTATTAATTAGAAATTTGACCCGGGAGAAGAATCTATTGGGAACTAATTAATTAAGCAGTTCGAGAAGGGGGTTAGCGGAAAATCTTGGGCAACCTGGGCCTGGGCTGAGCCCCATGAGGCCACTTGGTGGCCGACCAAGGGGGGAGGTGTCTATTCTCCCCCCAAACCCTAGTCGCCTCCCTTGTTTTTCTTCCTGGCCACCCTCCCCCACCCCTCCCTTTGGTTGCCTCCCCTTACACCCTCCCCTGGCCGCCCTCCCTTGGTGCCCTGCACCCTGGTGTTCTTCCCCCACGATTGCCGGTGACGAGCTCCACTTCCCGCTGCCGGTCGATTGGAGAGGAGAGGAACCGGTTGGTGGTGATTCGGCCAAAAGAAGAGGCAAGAGGAAGAAGAGAGGAAGGGGAGAGATCGTAGGCGCGTAGAGCATCGTGCTCAGTAGGTTCTTCACCATTTCATCAAGGTTAACCCCTGTCCTTCCTCCAATTAGATGCGTATGTAATTATTTTAGCAATGTCGGTTTTAGGTCTCCTCAGGACAGAATGGGTTATACCGATATTTTGATGTGCTTAGGGGTGGATTCAGTCCTGGGCATCACTTAGAGCATTGTAGAGGGCGTCGTCATCTTTCGATGAAGTGCTAGATCGTGTTATGTGGACCTCTGTAGCAGAAGTTATGAATTTATTAGTGTGACTGTTCTGCAAATCTGTCGGTATTCTGACAAGTTTTAGTAATCAGATTTAAGCGATCAGTTAAATGGACAATTAGAGGAGCTCAATATAATGAAAGTTGTAGATAATTGTCATAGCTTTCAGGCAAGCTCAAGAACGTGAAATTTGGACAAACGTACTGAAAGTTATGATAGTTTTAGTATACTATCCAAAGAACCTGACGTGAAATCGATGTTCTGTTAATTAGCTTGGTAGGGGTATTAGATGGCCGAATCAGGAAGGCCCATCAACTAGGTTTAGTTGGAGAAATTGATAACCTTTCAAGGAAGTCCAATAAAACCTCATTTGGACTCATTTACTAAAATATATGTATTTTAGAATGTGACTGTCCACAGAGGGGACAGATCAACATTTAGGAATTGGAGTTGAGATTGCGTTAAAAACCAATGCGAGTTTGTGTTTGCTTATATAGTTTGTTTGGTCCATTACTGTTGTATTAGTGTGAGGACCCCGATTTATTCGACTTGTAATGCTTAGCCTTCCATTGACCCTAGCATCACAGATCAAATAAATCAAGCCTCGAGATATGTATACTTCCCAGAAATGCAGTATACACAACCCGTTACAAAATCATGCATCAATTCTATACATCACAACGTAATAAGTCTAGCAAAAGACATACATAACATAGAGTTATTACAACAAAGGGCCGACTGGCTAGAAGACAACAAGAATCATTAACAGCGGAAGCAAAAGTGCCATAAGATGGCTAAGACAAAAACCAACCGGTTAGCCACATAACCACAGGGCAACCGACCGGACCACCAAGCTAGTCGTCCACACCGTAGCATAACTCACAAAAGGGAAGCCCTTGGGGCTCACCCTCTCCCTCTGCAACGAAAATATTAAGCAAAGCAACTGAGTACAAAAATTGTTTTTGTACTCGCAAGACTGACGTGTAAGGGTAACAGAACTATAATTAACTACATGCAAGCTTTATTTAAGTGGAGGGGGCTCTGGACTTACTTTTAGCATAAAGCAAGTTTTCATTTGCAATAATGTAATAGATTCAAATTTGACAAACTATTTGTAATTGTTGAAATAACAGCGATACAATAATAATAACAACAGTAAAGACAACCTGGAAGTAACTACCCAATAGTCACCACAACAATAGTATGAATATCCATTCATACCAACCCATCAAGTTTTAATTTTAAAAAGATTGTAGTCTAACTCTTGAAAAGCTTACCCAAGCGTGTCCATAACCTAGGACGAGGCTATTCGAATAGTTTTATACCCTGGAGGGGTGTACCATGTACCCACACTTCAGACCGCCTTTAAGCCACGAGATTAGCACACTTCCGAAGGTATGCCGGCACAGCTAAGTCCTACTAGACATTTCCAATGAATGATGCTAATTAAGAGCCGCAACCCACGGGGATAAGGATACATTAAACAGCCTAACCGGTCTACTAATGCTCCCCTCCCACACCACACACACACACACACATTTTTAACACACCCACCGACCAGCTCATAATTAACACCTCCCAAAGTACTTAGTCAAGAGAGGTCCCATTTCCCTCTAGTGTGGTTAGCACGCATAAATTTCTGGATAATAGATACTCACAAGATGTTCGGTTCTTAATTGACCCGGGCACCATTCCAGTCACACCCATATTCACACCATCTAACCATTGTGCCCAAGTCCAAATCCATTTTGTTTTCAGTTTTGATTTTTGCAAATAATTCTAACTCAAAACTGAAACATAAAGATCATAATATGTTTATGTGATCAAAGTTATCGACTAAGTCGATAACCGCCCAATTCTACCGGTACCTAAGCATCCTAAGCATCATATCGTAAAGACAAATAAAAGGCCCTAAATCATTCACCTGGCTCTAATTCACCGGTGAGAATAATATTCCTAAGGTAGTGGCAGGGGTGAACAATTTAAGGGAAACAATGCAATAGGATTAGCTACCTCTATTCGGCAAAATTAATCATTGACACAAAAGCATGCATACATACAAGTAAAACAAAGTATTAGATTTTAAAAGTAATGGGATGGAGTGGATATGATCAAACTGCTTGCCTTGCTGTAGATCACTTTCTTGTTGCAGAGGATTCACTCACGTAAACAATAATTCCTTCGGAACCTAACGCGAAAAGGTGATAGTCAAATAAGAACAAGAACTCCAAATAAAATCCAACAGCAAAAGATAACCAAATTTCATGAAATTTGCACAGCAGCAATATTATGATTTTAGACAATTTTAGAAATAAGAACCAAGTCATTTGGTCTTAGCATGCAAAAGTTATGGCTAAAACAATTTCTATCAGCCTGTTAAATTCAGTTAATTCCTATACATTCTTTGTTTATGGCATAAATTTCTAAAATGAACTAGAGTCTGAAATTTTTATGGTAGGTAGGTTAAGACATTCTAAGAACAGCAAAATTGAGTTTGCACAATTTGGAGTTAAAATGAATTAGTTAAGATTTTTCTAAGTTGTAAAACTAGTATATCCCGAATTTGGTGGGAAAGAGCGTATTAAAACCTATTCTACACTAATGTACATTACTAGAGGATTTTAACAAAGTTTAGTTTGCTCAGGTTGGAACTACAGAGAAGAGGTTATGCATTTTATAAATTTTATGAGTTTCTAAACAACATTGTATATTGAAACCGATTACTACTGATTTATTCCATTTTACGCCATAGAAAAGTGCCTAAGTTCATTCTCAGATTGAAGTTCATTTTATCACAAAGCTAATGCAATTTGGATCAATCAAAAAGGAGCTAAGATGACAAAGTTGTGCACTTTTGAGATTTAAAACACTGAAATACTTAGAAAATTGGAGCTCTCGGGGAGGTCCAACTGAACAAACGAGCTCGGGGAGGTCGTGGCCGTTAAGATCGGATCTAACGGTCCCGACGAGATGGATGCACAGCGCACGCGAGAGGAGCTCCTCGCGCGCATAGGAGGTCGTGGCCGTCAGATCAAGATCTGGCGGTCTCGAGCACTAGGGGAGGTCCTAGAACTTCAAAACCTACGGAGGAGGTCTGGACGGTCGGGATCTCTCGGGGGAGGTCCTGACGGTCTAGATCTTCAGGGGGAGGTCCTACGGCTTAAGACCACCGAGGAGGTCCCGACGGCTAAGATCTCTCGGGGGAGATCTTAACGGTCCAGATTTACCGGGGAGGTCTTAACAGCCAAGATCTCAGAAGGGGAGATCTGAAAGGAGGTCCTAGTGAGGGAGGTCTGGACGGTCAGGATCTGAGCTGGGGAGGTCCTTAAAGACAAGGACTTAACAGATGGAGGTCCTGACGGTCTAGATCTCCGCTGGGAGGTCCTGAACTGTCGAGATTTCATCAGGGGTGGTCCTGAAGGCCTAGATACACGGAAAAGGGAGGTCCTTAGGTTTTCTTTGCAAAAGATCAATGGGTGGTCTTTTGCAAAGAGGTCCTCAAAGGAGGTCTTGAGGGTGGTTTTCACAAAAGAGGTCCTCGGGGAGGTCTTTTTGCAAAGAGGACCCCGAGGGAGGTTCTGAGGTGGTCTTTGCAAAAATGACCAGGGGAGGTCTTTTTGCAAAGAGGACCTCGAAGGAGGTCCTGCACTTAAGGATTTTACAAAAAAGGATCTAAGAGTCCAGATCTAGCCTTGAGGAGGTCTTAGACGACAGGGATGGCCCTAGGAGGTCCTCGGAATTTAGAGTTTTCAAAGAAAACGCCTAACGGCGCAGATCTAACCGAGGGTGATCCTAAATGGCTGAGATTTACTAAGGAAAGGTCCTGGGAGTTAAGATCTTTCGAAAAGGAACCTAAGGCCCAAATCTAAATCTGGAGAGGTCGCGAACGGTCAAGATTAACCCGAGGAGGTCGTATGACTTGACAAAAATGCGACAAGGGACAGAGCACGACGATGAACTCGCCGGCACGTCACCGGCACCCAAAGCTACGGCGGTGCTAACTACTTAAACAGAAATGTTCCAAATACTATTGCTAACCTATCAGGGGTGTTCTCAGCAGCGGAGCGAGCACTGTAACACCGCGGCCGGAGAGAGCGGAAGATGTTTTCGGCAAAAAAGCGGCGGCAAAAGCGCTCTGAGCTAACTTAGCTAGTGATTAAGCTCTACAGGGCTACAAGTAACTTACCAGGGCATAGGAGTGGACCAAGGGAAGTCGGAGGAGTGCCGAGGGTGGAGTAGTTCGCCGGAGGCGGAGAAGATGACAACGATAATGAACCCTGAGAAACTAGAAGCGGAGAGGAGGGTCAGGATAGCTTCGCACAGGCCTAGAGGTGGTCCAAGACCAGTAGATTGGATGGAGGATACTCACCGGAGCTGGAAACGACGAAGTCCTCCCTACGGCCGCAAAATGCGAAATCTCCGATTCAGCTGCTCCTGTAGAAGCAGACCGAAAATGGGGTTAGGACACATCTTGACGACGAGCAAAGGTGCTCGGAGGAGTAAAGAACAGGGCAAGAGGTCCACTGGAACACCGTCGACTGTGAAGAGCTTGTGCGGCCGATAATGGCGGAATAAGGAGTGTTTACGGTGGTTCGGGTTTATCCCAAAGAGGGTGAGCTAGGAGCGTTTGTGAGTGGAAGAAGAGCCAAAGGGGGGGTCCTCGGGGGTTTTATGAAACTCGCGAGTAACGGGAAGCATGGGAGGGGCCCGAGGTGAGCTACGACGAACTCAAAACCGTGACTGAGCTGGGAGCGGCGGGAACAGCGCAAGACACGGCTTTGCCGAAAGCACTGTCACGCCGCTACTGCCCCTACCAGCGAGACGTTGACGGGGTGCACGAAGTGACAGGCCATACCTCTCACTATTGAAGTGCACGGTGTGAGGTAGAAGATGATCAGAGGAGCTAGGGTGCTTGCGACGGTTAGATTATGATCCGACGATCGAGATTGGCCCAGAACTCCTAGTGTTCAAGGAGTAGGGGAGGTCGTGGGCCCTTTGATTAAAATCAGATGGCTTAAGGTGCTCAAGAGCTCGAGAGGTCTAGAGTACAAGGGGGAGGTCGGGAGCGTTGGATCAAAATCTAACGGCTCACACCTCGCGTCTGAGTGAGGCTCAAGGCCTTGATCCAACCGGGTCAAGATGGTTGGGCTCGGGTTTTGACTGAGCCTGAGTCTCGTTCAGACCAGAGTTGACTTTTAGGTTTTTATATTGAACTGGA
This sequence comes from Ampelocalamus luodianensis, assembly GCA_036346255.1. Classification (NCBI taxonomy): domain Eukaryota; kingdom Viridiplantae; phylum Streptophyta; class Magnoliopsida; order Poales; family Poaceae; genus Ampelocalamus; species Ampelocalamus luodianensis. The sequence goes on along the minus strand of CM070617.1, from coordinate 57,269,355 downwards.
CTTTGAGGATTTAATTGAGGTAGTAAAACAACTCCAAAAATTCTGCAATTTTTACAGGAGCTTGCCGACTCAACTATGGACCTCGTATAAAATTTTTAGAGGCTTTGGTGCTGCAAAACTTCCTCTAAAATTTTAACAAGGTGCTGATCCAAGGTTTGACCAAGATTTAAATTGGGTTGACTTGCCTCCAAAGTGTTCAAACAATTTTCAAAAATTGTGAAACTTTTCAGAGGGGTTCCACATCAATCCTAGAACTTAGGAAAAGTATTTCCAGGATATGATCAAAATGTTAGACAAGATTGTTTTTGGAAGCTGAGATTTTGGATTAAGAAGACTTATGACTTTGTATTTCCATAACTTTTGTACAAGAATTGTTTGGTACAATAGGAAATACACGATGTAAGAAAAAGTTTTAATTTCTACTCATTTTCTTACATTTGAAACACAAGTCTAAATATTAGGATGTTACAATTAGTATGCTTCTAAATGAATTTAGGTGGGGGATTGGTCCCGGAGGCAGCACCCTCTTCACATCATCCGTTCTCACGCGGTTAAAGCAAGTACTTTGATTAATAGAATAATTATGAATGTTTGATAGAGAGTGCTAGTATTTTGATACATATTATCTATGCATGGTTGATAGTGTGATATGTATGATTAAGGATGGTGAATGCTTGAGATATGATTAATTATTATTCATGTATGGTGTTGTTGCTATTCATGTTATTGAAAGATAGGGTCATTGTTTATGTGCACATTGAGAGCATATTTGAGACTTGGTCACGTGGTGACCAAGTATGTATACTTGAGGTCCCCGTCATGTGGACGACGGGCTTGTGGTCCCCACATTTGTGGGATGTGGGCATTGAGTAGAGGTCCCTATCATGAAGATGATGGGCTGAGGTCCCTATACTAGTGGGGTATAGGCTCTTGATCCCTGTGCTAGAGGGCACAAGTAAGGGTATACATCGATAGATGTATACCTCGCATTACCGGTAAGATACGAAAAGAGTAAAAGAGAAAAAAATATGCATTGCACATTTGCATTACATGAACTTGTGATATGTTTTAGAGTAAAGTTTTGGATTTGGATGTTGATGCTAAGATTGTGAGTTTAATGTTTCATTATTGGTACTTGTTGAGTCTTTGAGCTCACTCTTGCTTTTGTAGTGTTTTTAGGTACCCTTTGTGAGAACGACATGCATGGGAGGGATTAGACTTAAGATGGAATCACACACTACCATGCATCTTTAAAGTTGATTTATCTATAGAACATCCATTAATAAATGAGCAAACTGCTTAATGATTGATTATGGTTATGCTTCATGCATCGGATTATTTGTAATAATGATGAGTAGCATATGTTTGGATATTTGGAATATGCTTTAGTTGATTAGCAAGTTTCTGAATGCTTAATGATGATATTGAATGTTGGAATATTTAGTTATGATATTCTTGTTAACTGTTGGAACCTCCGTATAGTTAACTATACAAAGGAGGTTCTGTCGAAATTTAGTAAATTATCCTAATTTAGATTTGTTTAATGTTACTTTAGTAGCATTCCAGGCTCATGTTGGGCTAGGGTGTCACAGAGACTCAAATCTCCCCATCCTTAGCATGATCTTGGGCATCGAACACACCATGGCTCTTCTTGCGACGATAGCCTCCATGCCATCGTCGTCACCTCATCTCCGCTAGTGATATGACTTACCGAGCAATGTCTCCTTAGGATTGAACTGTGCTCTGATACTAATATTTAGAGAAGAAAATGGCGTGAGCAAGTTGGTTGTGTCACAAAAACATGTGTGTGTGAAAGTGTTCATCTTCCTCCTCTCGCGTGTGAAATAATGTTGAGTTTTCTCCTAGAGAGGTGTGTGTGAGAGAGGAGTTGAGCGATTCAACTCCAACAATTGGTATCAGATCAATTGGTTCAATCTTGAGGAGATGTCGAAGATATTGCTATCCAGTGCTATGTTGAGGAGTAGCAACACCGACAGCACGACGTCGTTGAGGCTAGCAGCGAGAGGCTGCGACAATGTCGAGGCTCCATGCGAGGTGGTGGCCAACAACGTGGCTTGGTGCTATGTATTTGGCAATGGCACGCCAAAGACCTACGGTGTGAAGCCATTGGTGATGGCTATATTCATCATCCTAAGGCGAGGTGGTGGTGCAAGGTCGTCGCGGGATCTGCATGAACAGTGGTGTGATGCCATTGGGGAACATGCACAAACGGTAGTGCAAAGCCGTTAGGAGATGAATCCGCGTGAAGCCGATGGCTGTGGTGGAGGTCATCGTCACAAGAAGAGTCAACTTGAAGCCGATGTTGATCGCTATGAGATGTCTCGGTGTGAAGCCAATGGCGATCACAAGGCAAGTCGGGTACGAGACTGACAATGATAGCAATGTGATGCCACCGGGCGAATGTCAGTGTAAGGCCAACAACGACGGTGGTGTGATGCTGCTGGGAGATGAGTCTGGGACGTTGAGGAGGTGTTTTATCCGTCCTATGTCAAGTATGAGTTGGGCTAGTCGTAGTTAAGACCAATTACCTCAATGAGTTAGAGATGCGTCGACATTAAGTGGGAGAATGCTAGAAATTAATCTTGACTTTGAGTCTGCATGTAACTAGAACATGTGTGCACAAGTTGTGGAGGCATGCACGGAGTGAAGTAGTGCTGTCGATGGACTCAGATTCAAGTTAGTTAGCTTGCATGTAGCATGAGGTGCATGTGTGGTGATAGGATAGAGGGCATGAGATAGAGTTGCATTAGCTAGTTGTTTTGATTTTATCTCTAGTAGATGTGATTTGTTAGTTTGTTGAGTGAGTTAGTAAGTTGGTCATGGCGTGAGTAGCTAATCGTGATGGTGCGTGTGTTATATATTCCCATGAAATCAGTTTGAGAGAAAAAAAAAGGTAGAGAAGAAAATGATGTGAGCAAGTTGGTTGCGTCGCAAAAACATGTGTGCTTCAAAGTGTTCATCTTCCTCCTCTCGTGTGTGAAACAAGAGTTTTCTCCTGGAGAGGTGTGTGTGAGAGAGGAGTTGAGTGATTCAACTCCAACATCACTATCTTCTTCTTCTTGCTCACTTTCAGAATGGTATTAATCCATTTCATTGACAATCATGGTATGTTTATTAGAGCATTCACTCATCTTATGACCTTTACCATGACATTTAAAGCATAAAATATTGCTGGTTCTAAGCATCTCTTTGAAACGGTTGTGCTGGTTTGGATGATGTCATAGGCTTGAACGATGAACCAACACCTCTGTCTTGCTAATTTGGATGCTTTCTAAGTTGATGGAAATGAGTCGGAGTAGCTGCCCTTGGATTTCTGCAGCACTTGTTGTTCGGACCGCGATACTTGCTACACTAATTCTTGAAGATTAGCGTCCAGTTCATGCATCCCTACACAAATTAAAAGCATCTCCATCTCTGTCCAATATTCATCGATAGAGAGATTTCTTTGTTTTCATCATTGTAGCTTATTGTGAATAGTTCGTGCGTAGTATGGTGGCACAAATCTCTCGGACGATGTTCTTCATCTCAGCCCAAGTCATCGGTCTCTTCAACCTTCCATGTTCAATTGATCCCACCAAATCAAAGCATATTCAGTGAATTCAATTGAAGCAACATGTACCTTTTTTTCTTCAAAGTTTTGACCATCATAGATTTGATCAACACACATCACCCACTCTAGGTAATTATTGTCGAACCCGGGAACGAAGGATCCCGAATTCCCTGTGTTTACACACTAGTCCAGGATTTCTAGTGTACACAGTCAAACAAAAGTGATAGCAAAATCATATCACGCACTTTATTGATAACAATTTCTGAGTTTATTACAAAAAGGGCCTGAGGCCAAATAGAAAAGAGATAACACAACGGAAACAAAGTAGTAGTAGACCACATGACTTGCCACAGGCAATCGTCTGGGGACATAGCCTATTCGTCAAGATCCTCACCGTCCTGATAGAGGTCTTCTCCTGAATAAAGATTATTCAGCAAGAGTAAGCACAACTTCTATGCTTGCAAGTTACACCCAATATTGAAAGTTTAATGCATGCATAAGGTAAACAAAGGATAATGGTAGGGTTGTTTTGCATAAACAACATTTTTCATATTAAATACCATTAATAATTTTCTAAGGCCGGTTTTAATATTATAACTGAAATCAGTGATTAAAATGACAATAAATACTGGATAACCTCCATTAAATGACTGGTGAAGGATACCCTCCTATCACTTGGCTAACTGCCCAATTTTTACCATAGGATTATCCATCCTAAAATCATCTGTGGAAATTAGTTTATAAACCAAAAATAAGTCTAACTTAGAGTGGCTTTACTAGCATGTCTATGACCGCGGACGCGGCTATTCGAATAGTTTCTACTCTGCAGAGTTTGTACAGCTTTACCCACACGAGATAATTTGCTTTTAATGTCGGCCAAAGCACGCTTCCGAAGGCGTGTGACTAAGCAATTATCATGAGGCCGTTACAATGCAGTGTCTTAATGTATTTATGCCCGCTAAGGTTTCGCTACCATTGGACTAACCATCCTCCGGGAGCCCCCTCTTGCGCCATGTGGGACTAATGTCTAACCAACACCCACACATACAACATAGCACAAATAACACTAAGACATCACAAATTATTTAGCCAAATCTGTCCCATTCCAGACATGTGGTGGTACGGTAAGGCGTAGCAAAATACGCTCAAAGACCGGTCCTTAACTGACTTTGGCGACTTTCCTTTTAAATAAACCCATGAGCCTTAATCCTAACCAGATTAGGCCCGTGCATGAACCTGCACCCACCATACATCTATCTCGCCCAAGTCCAAACCTATTTTATTTTATTTGGAGTGAAAACCTCTTAATAAGCCTTTCATGGTAAAACAATACCACCGAATCAAATTTAAAATCAAATTGTATATGATTTGGCGAAACCTTCCCAAATAAATGTGATCTAAGCATGGCTAAGCATATGACAATTTTTTAGTAGTATTTTACCTAAGGGTGACATGGTATTCATATTCAATAATCAAATTGGCCATACAATGAAGATTGGAATAACTATATACAAACAGGATATTAAACAATTATATAAACATATGCATGCAATAGTAATTTAAAAACAGAAATTAAATACTTTAAAAATACTGGGAACAATATGATCAATAGTGTAACTTGCCTTCGTTGAAGTCTTGAAATTCTAAATCGTCGGAAGGATCTAACTCTCCGGAGTCGTCGAGGTCTATACGCGAAAATACGATAAATTCAATATTCAAATTCAAATAAATTCAAAAAGACAAATCACATTAGCTCCAAATTGAAATATTTTGGTTTATATAGCTAGATTATGATTTTAGACAAATTTTGCAACTTGAACCACCCAATTTGGAGTTCGGATGCAAAAGATATGAATTTTAGAAGTTTTTAACCTAATTCTGGAATTTAATTGAATTTCTCGAATTAATTTTCTACTGGAAAATCAATTATTGGGCAATGCTGACGCCAGCGAGGAATTTCAGAATTTTAAAGGAATTAAAATAATTCCTGATATGCGGGCCCCACGTGTCATGGACACGGTCCACATGAACCAAGCCCACAGGCTTTTGACTCGGAATGGTGGGTGGACCGGTTGATGTGGCCGACACGCGGGCAGTTCTGGCAACGTGGCGCCCATGTGGCGGTGACATGGCGCCATGGTGGCGTGCCCGTGGCAAGGCCACGTCGGCTCAAAACCGGCGAAGCCTCGGTGGTGGCCTCGCCAGCGATCTACGCCACGGCGAGCTGAGTGCGGGTGCTCAAAAGAGAGAACAGGTGAAGGCGAACGTGTGGGTTACCAAAACGGCGACGGAGCATGGCCGGAAAGTTGTCGACAACGAAGTTTGGCGGCGGCGGCGTGCGGTCGTCGACGATCCCGAGGTCCTCCGGTGAAGTGGGTGGCGGCAGCAGCTTCGCGTTGATGCGGCGGTGATGATGGTGGGGTTGGCGAGGACGAAGGGGCTCCGACGGCGGCGTAAGCGAAGCTTGAAGCTTCCGCGGTCTCCAGTGAGAAAGTACAAAATTAGGGCGCTATGGGCGAGGAGGAGGGCCGTGAGTGGTGGTGCCGAGATGCGGTGAGGGAGGCGCTCCCGATGCCCCCTTTTATAGGGCAAGGGTGCGGCTGGTTCAACATGGAGCGCACGAAGGTCGTGCGGCACGGCGGCAGTAAATCTGGGATTTGGGGCTACGGGGATGGAAAGAAATGGCCGTGTCGGAGGCGGAGACGATCAGGGACTTCAATGCGCGCGAGATTCGTGATTCGCCGGGATTTAGCTGTGTATGGAAGTTCCTCGATTTGCATCCATGGCGGGCTTCGCGGGGTAAAGAAGGAAGGAGGTGAGGAGGAAGATGAGGGGGACACGTCCGATTTTGATCGGACGGTCGAGAATAGATGGAGCGAAACGGTAAGTGGGGATCGGGCGCAGCCGTCGAATTGAAATCGGATGGCTCCGAGAGGGGGAGGGGTTTTGCGCGGGAGGAGCAGGCCGAGTGGGCCGCAGGTGCGTGTGATGTGGTCTGGTCCTAGTGGGTTTCGGCCCATTGGCTGTTTGAAGATTTTCTTTTGATTTCCGATTTAAATAATTGCTGGTAATTCAATTAGGCTTTAGAATATATCAAATTAAGTCCAAAAATTCTGAGAAAATTCACATAAATTCTCTGAGGCATTTAGGATTTAAATAAAATATTTCCAACTATTATTTGGTAATAGATTTTGCAAATAGATTTGTTTAGCCTTAAATTAATTAAGGAAAAGCTTTTGAAAATTCCACAAAAAATCCACAAAAATTATTAAACTTTATTTTCAACTGGAATTTAAAATTTGGGCTGTTACAATTATCCAGGTCAGTTTTGCCCGTGAATGACGGAATAAATTTTTTTAGCTTTCCTAAACCATCATCCTCTCGACCATGTCCACCGCCATTGTTATGCCCAAATAAGCCACCAGCACTACAATTGTGGTGATTAAAACAACTCTGATGGCCATAATTGCGGTAGTTCCCATCAAAAGTTCCATCAGACATAACATCAAAGTTGTAGTCCTGCAAATCATCACCAAAATAGCGTTGTACCTGTGGATGTCGTGGTGGTGGAAGAACGGGGGCAACCGTAGCTCTAGCTTCTTGCGGGAGACCTTAGATCCCCTCCAATTGCCTTAGGGATTCCATGATAGCATTAAAATGATTATCAACCATTCGTTCATTCCACTGGAACGCTTGTTCATGCCATGTTCCTGCGGGTGTTCAGATTATTCTCCTCCTCAGTAATACGATTCCCAAGCTCAGTCTGAAGATTTTGGATGCTCTGATCCAAAGCGCTGCACCTCCTCGTGAAGTGTTTATTCGACGCCACGAATTGTGTGATAATGTTTGGAGAGAGATCAACACCATAGTGTATTTTATCCACCTCCTCATCTCCATGGTTTTCATCATTATGCGAAGCTCCTGACAAGGTTAGGGTAAACAAGAAAACATCAATAAAATAATGAAATAAATGTGGTGTTCACCTGCAACTCACGCTAGCCTTCCAAAGTTCATGCGCTTTCTCATGAGTTACACGTGCACGCCACGGGGGTTTGTTTGTGGTATTAGTAGTAAGAGATATATAGAGTGATTACCAACTACTGAAATCAATGTACTAAGACAAGTAATATGTGGAGATTAGTAGGCTAATCAAAGAAAGCAAACTGAATTGTAAACTATTGTCAAGTTAAGTAATAATTTAAGCTAGAAATAATTTTCCTAGTTGTTGTACACAAGATATATGTGAGGTACAAAGCAACTCACACACGAGATAATTTCATATTGATGCAAACAAACAATTAATTAGCTAGCGACGCAAAGGCTACGATCAAACTAACTAGAATTGCACCAATACAAAAAGAGCTAGCTGGTTGCACGAAATTCTGAGCTAGGGTTTTTGGAATTGTGCACACACCAACTTATATAATTCGGCCAAAACAGAATAGGTTTGCTCAATTGATTCCAAAAACAGCCAACTGTTTCTTTCTCTTCTCTTCTCTTTTTCACTTTTTTTCCATTTTTTCCAATTTATTTTTTAATAACTTGGCTGACCACACACACCTAATGTAATAGATGAAATCATGAAATTAAACCCTACAAAAATTAAATGCGGCCAACACAAGAACTAGTGCTAACAAGGTGTAAACAGATTGCCCAATTCAAGAAATACGCTAAAACCCTTGTTGCAACCAAATGCTAAACTCTAATTGGGATCGAAGTTTCTGCAAAGGAGATATTAGGGTTTCAGTTTTGTTGATAAAACAAGGAGCGGCTTGAGCATTCAACTAGGAAAACTTGCTGCTCACGACGAGAATACTAGAACGGATTGGAAGTAAACCTAATGCACAAGAAAATTTTTGTGGACGGATGGATGCAAAGAAGACACAAGGGAATAATGATCAGCAATAAACAATGACTCTAATGGACTAGAACCTATCCCAACTCACTAAAATTGCGGATTGAAACAAAAGGCTTATAAGAACGACAAATATTTTTGTACTATTTTTCTGGTAGGACGAAAATAAACTAAAGTAAAGGATAGAAAACGTCACCGATCAATTGAAGATCTAGTACTAGATGATACAGATTAACTAATAGAAACGCTAGTTGATGTGTGAGCAGCCTAATCTTTCATGGTACCATACACGAAGAACTCGTAAACCAGTCTGAACGGTTCGAATTCCAAATGTAGGGATAGTCGGCACAATTCTTAACTTACACACGAGCTAAACTCTAGATGGAAATCTTCCTTTCTCTCTCTCTCTCATTCTCTCGACCAAACCCTCAGCACGCACAAACTTGCCACAATGGCATCATTGCGTTTTCTAATTTTCTCATAAAAATAAAATAACAGGTCTACTCCTACAAAAGGGCACAACCCTCGGCGTTTATAGTGCACGCGGACATGTCCTTAACTCACACACGCACATGTTTCCCACCAATTCATGCCTAACTCACTCGGACTTCCTAATAAACACAACACCAAATAAATAAATAAAAACGCTTAACACAGAATAATAAAGATATAGGCCGATGCAATATTCGATTCTTCAGAGTAACTCGAAAAGACCAAGAACTCGGATTACAAAGCGAAAAATGCACACATTATGTTTTTCTCCCAGGACTCGGATGGGCAGTTGGGTTTCTGGGATCCTTTCCCATTTCCATGCACCTCCAGATCTCTCTCCCAAATGCCTTGTTCCTCTAATTCCGAAGTGTATGCAGATTCTTTCCTTCTATTTCCCCGCCTTTCCACTCACATAAGCCAAGAGAAAACAACGCTGCATGTTGTTTCCTCTCTTCACGTGTCTTGCGTTTTAATTCAGGCTTGTAAATCTAATCTCTCCAGCAAATCCATTCCTCTTTCCTTTTGTTTGGCGTTGCATGCAAGCATGCTTTCCGATTCTCCCATGTTGGCCAGCATGTAGTTAGTTTCCATGCATGGCGCCATATGCATGCATTGTAAGTTTGTAACACCCTAAAATTTGTAGCCAAAATCTAGAACATGAAAATGTGGGACTTTTGAAAACTTTTAATGCATGTTGGAGCAATTTGAATTTTCAGTGAATTATTTGGAATTTTGTCGTATTTTGAATTACACAAAAATTAATTATTAAAAGGCAAATTGATTAAAGTCAAGAAACTGGAAACTAACTTGAAATGGTATTTGAATTTGAATCACCAAATCAAAAAATTGAATGTGAATTATGAATTTAAAAGTAAATCTCAAAAACCCTATTTAGGCCAAAATTGAGCCAACCCAGCCCACCCCCCTCTCCTTTGACCTTTTTTTTTTCCTTTTCCTTTTCTTTCTTTTTCCCCAGTCCAGCCCATCCCCTCTCTCCTCTCTCCTTTCACTTTTTTCTTTTCCTTTTATTTCTTTCCCCCGGCCCAGCCCACTCCTTCCCCTCTTCCCCAACCCAACGCTGCGTAGGTGTAACACCCCAGCTCAGCATTGAGCCTGGAATGCTACTAAAATTAAATTAAACTAAACTAAACTAAGACCAATTACAAATTTTCGGCAAAACCTCCTTTGTATAGTCAGCTATACCGAGGTTCCAACAATTAATCATGACATTTATCAATATCTTCATAATCGAGTTCATTCAAGCATGCAGGATAATCTCATAAACATAACCAAAATTTGCTATTCTCATTATTACAGTTGTCTGAAACTCAAACCACCATAAGTAATTCTTAAGATTGAGTGGTAGTGCGTGCATCCAAACATCTACTCCCTCCCATGCATGCGGGTCTTGCAGTTGTACCTAAAACACATCAAAGCAAGAGTGAGCCCAAAGACTCAGCAAGTACCAACAAGGCTAAGCAAATTATCATTCATAGCATCAACAATCCAAGATAAACAATGCACCAAAGTATAGCCTTCATGCTCATGTGAATGCAACCAATGCAATGCACCTTTTCAACTTTATCTCTTTTCGCATTTTACCGGTAATGCGGGGTATACAACCGTCGCTGTATACCCTTGCCTGTGCCCACTGGCACAGGGACCAAAAGCCTATACACCACATGTATAGGGACCTTTGCCCATCATCTTAATGATGGGGACCTCTTTGCTCATAGCCCACATTCCACGAATGTGGGGACCTCAAGCCCGTCATCTACATGACGGGGACCTCGAACATGCATAGTCACCACGTGACCAATCCTCCAATATGATTGCATGATACACATGAACAAAACTTTAAACCATCATACATATGGATTCACAACAACGACGTGCATGAATAAACTTATTCATACTTCTAGCATTCCTCATCATTGACATTCTTAGCATTCTAGTATCCATGAATAGCACATATATTCATAATACTAGCAAACATGAACAATCCTTCATGAATAATAATTAATCATATCTCAAATATTTACCATCCTTAATCATACATGTCACACTATCAACCTTGCATGGTTAGTACGCATCAAAGTACTAGCATCTTCTATCAAACATTCATACATATTCTCTCAATCAGTACTTGCATTCACGAGGATAAAATTGGAACTCATCACAATAACATCAACTTTAACCATAACTAGCATTCATCAAGATAAATGGAAACTCATCACATTAACATTCATGCATGGCTATTACGAGCAAAACACAAACACTCTCGACATACAAGTATAAATATGCTATAACCGAATACTTGCCTCAACCGTGCGAGAACGGTGGGCGCGAAGAGGGCGCTGCCCTGGGATCACGCTCCCACTGAACATAAAGATAACCCCAATCTAAGACCAACATACTGGATCAAAGCATAAATAACAACACAAACGAACTCGCTAATCTCCCAAGCGTTTTCCAATCTTCCAATTTCTAGCGATCGCTTTGGTGATCACTGCGGACAGTCAACTTCTAAAATACATAACTTTCTGCTCAGGAGTCCAAATGAGGTGTTCTCAGACTTTCTGGAAAGGTAATTAAATTACCCAAATAAACTTAGTTGGGGAGCCCTTTTGATTATGCCATCTACTGCCCCTACCAAGCCAAACTACAGAACAACAATTTTCACGTCGGCTTCTCTGGACAGTACACTAAAACCATCATAACTTTTGCTACGAAAGTCCAAATCTTGCGTTCTTTATCTCTCTGAAAAGGGATGGAAATTACCTACAATTTGCGTTATATTGAGATCCTCTGATATCGTCTTTAACTAATAGATTAACTCAGTTTTCTACAGACTATCAGGATGTTGACAGATTAACCAGACAGCGGCACTAAACAATTCATAACTTTCTAACCGTTAATCGGATTTTGGCGTTCTTGGCGGCCACTGAAAGATAAGAACATTATCTACATAACTCTAGGAGACCAAAACTCGTAATTCAGCCTCTAAACACACGAAACTGACCACACAATAATCTGGACAGAACGCGATCTATTAAACCGACGCAAATCAATCTACCAAACGACATCAACCGCAACTATTACGCATCAAACAACGAAGAACACGTGACGTTACCCTTGTAGAATCGCAGCAAGATGATGAACTCTCCCCACGAAGTTGATCTCCTCTCCTTTCTTCACTTGATCGGCGCAGGGAGCACCGGCGGCGAGGAAGGGAGGCACCAATGGAGGGCACCACCATGGAGGAGAGGGCGCTACGATAACCGTGCTACTGATGCAGCGGCACTGTAGCTACAGTGCATCTAGGGTTTTCCCATTCCTTTTATTGGTGGCCGACCCTTCATGGGCCTCCTGGGTCAAGGCCCAAGGCCCAAGTTGTTGAAAAACTGCAGAAACCCCCTTTTATGTCTAATTTTTCTTTTGAGCGCTTTCTTTCGTAGAATAAATTGGAGTATTACATTAAAACCCTCTTTCTCTGTTCAATCGCTTTGCTAAAAGAAATATTCCTCAATTTTAATTATTCTCTCCCGGTTTAATTATTCTCTCCTAATTTAATTTTTGGGGTATTACATTCTACCCTCCTTAAATGAATTCGACCCGAATTCTATCATCATCTACTAGCAAAACAACAACAACCCCAACTGAAAATCAAGGACTCTCATCGCAACCAAACGTTACCAACTCGGTACTAAAGAGTCAAATTAGAATCGAAGATTTATCACGAAAACCAAATGAGAAATCACTCGAATGCCCAAATCAAATATTTCTTTTATTCTTTACAATGCAGATAAGAACCACACATGCCAACATAAAGTCAAGCCCCATATGCGAAAGACATCCATCATAAACTCATAGTTCAAACAAGAATCAAGAGAGCATTTCAGTACTCAAGGAAATAATCTTTTCTCAATTTCTCCTTTAGAAATTAAAATTTCTCACAACTTTTTGGAATACCGATTCATCGCACAAGACACTAACCTATTACTCTTAACTTGGCGATCTCAACGCCAAACCCAAATCAAAACACCTTGTCAACATCTTTGAAAAGGGACTCTGATGATCTCACAAAACATTCTCTAACCGATTTCCTTCTTGTGAATTATTTTGATAGATAACCCGATGCATCCCAAAATGGATCTTCACACGTAATCACGTTACCTCAATCCTCAAGAATGGACAACTCGAATTCACATCACATATTCTCATGTATTTCATAAAAATATTTCTATCAATGACCATCCCACTGCTCAAATCCACCCTTATACTACTTTTCACATTATCAATGGGCGTTCAAAGTTCTAGCATAACAATGTAAAGCCCAAATTTAACCTCCAAGACTCTTGCAACGAAATTCTCATATAAAGTATAGGAAATCCTCGATTAAATCCTAAAATCCACAATTCCAACATATTCACTCATTAAAATCATCATGAAAATATTTTCTTGACCGATTAACCATTACAAGGATTATAACTCTCGAAGGTTACTCATTTAGAGCCAAATCACTCTTGACATTACTCAACATTTTCCATTATCCCATTAATTGACATGACGATTCGATTACTTTATAATCCCACTCTCATTAAACCACGTCATCAAGTTTAACTCTCATAGCCTTGCAATACTACCAAATTGCAATACTCTATAAAATTGATCAATATTTCTATACTTTCATTAATTCTAATGTTCCCGGAGTGAACCGGAAGATCTTGGATCACACTCACTATAGGTTCTACTAGCTGTAACAATGCAATCAGTTTAACCTCATAAGACAAACTTCCATTGAGTTAGACTTCTCTCAAAGAACTATATTACGAAATTATTTCATCCTCCAGCGCTCATCGAATAACTTACAACCTACAGTTTCACCACTACAATTATTCAACACCTCAAAAGACTCAGGTGAAACGAATAGGTTGATTCTTCCTCAAAAGAAAGAGCGAATGGAATCAATTTTTCAACAACTTGGAAAACATGTGCCACTGCAGCGAACACAAGACCAAGGAAAGCGTCACTTAGGCCAAGTACTCGAAAAACATAAGGGAAAGTCAACGATCGAGGGCTCAAGCCCTCTGAAGCGAATACCAAACCACAAATGAGAAGAAGGTAATGCCCTTTGAAAATTGATAAACTCTTATGGAACAAGCGCATAAGGTTTAAGCACTCTCAAATAAAGCGCAAGATGTGAAACGAGACTTAAACCTCAATTACTTATACTTGACTCATTCCTTTAACAAGGAAGGTTATTTTCTGTGATTAATACATCACTTTGCCAACTTAAACAAGATAAGCTCTTAAGACCAAATCGTAGGAACAACTTAAGAACTAATAAAATCTTTCAACATGTCACTTTGCTCAAAGCAACTCAATCACCACATAACTCAATCGATCCAATTAATCACCTTCGCCAAAACTCAAACACTTCTACAAAATCCAAGTTCGAAAGACGATCAAATTTCTTTATTTCTAAAAGAATCATCACCACACACAAGTCACAATCTCTTGCAGATAATCTTACTAACATCAAGAATAATATACTATAAACATGAATATTTATTATCAACTATTCCATTAGAAAGCCCCAAAGTTTCACCAATTTGTTCCATCACGCCTTTTCATCCCATCTTCAAAATGAGAGTATACCAAAATCATACAACATCACTACATCAACTTCTTAAGTTTAGAAGGGTCTACTACCCAATTGAAAAGCTCCTACCAAAACCCTTTCATCAAGGACACAATTTCATCGAATTATTTCACAATCATGTGAGCATAAGCCACCTATTATATCATATTAGTTCAACTTTTAGCGATGCTCATTATCAAACTTCAACACACATGATTATCGACAACCCTTGTTGTTATCAAGCAAGCCGTTATGAAATCTAGTTGCTACCTACTTTCCTTCCCAAATCACATGGATATTAACAAGCACATATTCAACTGTTCCTCCTCACATTGGATTTTGGCAAAAAAAAACACTAAAACTTGAAAAATCGAAATCTTCTATCGATCAAGAGTCTCAACAACACTACAACCAAATTCATCGCGTCATCCTACATAGAAGAACTACATAGAACTCCTCCCATAATTTCTAGATACACCGATATTCAATCCATTCAACGGTTGTACACAATTCTAATAACTAATCATACTAGGAATATGTAAATCTGGTATTCCTCTAATTTTCCTTTCCACACAATTAAATTAATCCATGGGAACCAAAGAACCCAACAAGTTTAACAACCTAAACAGTTTTAATGACCAGACTAGTTCATCAAGGTTCCATACTTCTTGATATCTCTCAATCACTACTCATATATACCGTTCATCAAGAACTAGAAAAGACAACATCATCCTAATCAATTTCACTTCCAAGGTTACTAATTAATATTAATTATTCACTATACCAATGACTCAACTTGATACCCATACCATATCAAGTTATTTGATTACAATCTCGATTTAACCATAACAAGGCATCGAAAAGGATTTTAGCAATTTCCAACGAGAAAGAGATGCATTAAACTTCATCACTCGGAATAATCCAAAAGAAATACATAGAGCCAAAGTTTTCTCATGTTAACAAACTTGCAATGAAACTCTCATTACCCAAACTTTCAAACGAATACATGAATCATTCTTTTCCAATGAGAAAGAAGAAACAACCATGGAATTATCAGTAATGCCAATTGAGGACGATCACAAGTAGTAAAGACTGACTCAACGATCGAAAAACAATACTTGTTTCAGAGAACCATTAGAGACCATTGAAACACAACCATTACCATGAACCACGAACCCAAGAGAAAATCATCATCCACCACAAAACAAGAATTTACCAAGAATTGAGGTCAAGAAGGAAAACAACTTTCTAAAACAACTCACGCTCAACTCCACGCAACTATGGTATTCGGTAACTACTCTATTCGTCTACCACAAACGGTGGTAAAACGAGACAAAGTCCAAGGCCACAACCACGGCCTCCACTTCTTAACAACCATTACCGACACGCATAAACAATATAATCAAATATGATTATACATGATCATCTCATGGCAATCATAGAATAGATTCATAGATATAGAATATCATAACATATCATTTCATAGATTATCAACAAGAAAGATAGCATAGAGGCAATTCAACAATTGCTCAAAAATGAAACATAACAACAAATAATGCGGAAGCAATGTAATTCCCAACCCCACCTCACGTACACAGTGTGTCAATTTAATATTTTTCTATTAACCACGGACCTAAAGCCGCTCGACACCACTGAACACCCATTTCGGCATTGAGCACGGAATGCTACTAAAATTAAATTAAACTAAACTAAACTAAGACCAATTACAAATTTTCAGCAAAACCTCCTTTGTATAGTCAGCTATACCGAGGTTCCAACAATTAATCATGGCATTTATCAATATCTTCATAATCAGTTCATTCAAGCATGCGAGGATAATCTCATAAACATAACCAAAATTTGCTATTCTCATTATTACAGTTAATCAAACTCAAACCACCATAAGTAATTCTTAAGATTGAGTGGTAGTGCGTGCATCCAAACATCTACCCCTCCCATGCATGCGGGTCTTGCGGTTGTACCTAAAACACATCAAAGCAAGAGTGAGCCCAAAGACTCAACAAGTACCAACAAGGCTAAGCAAATTATCATTCATAGCATCAACAATCCAAGATAAACAATGCACCAAAGTATAGCCTTCATGCTCATGCGAATGCAACCAATGCAATGCACCTTTTCAACTTTATCTCTTTTCGCATTTTACGTGTAATGGGGTATACAACCGTCATTGTATACCCTTGCTCATGTGCCCAACCAGCACAGGGACCAAACCTATACACCACATGTATAGGGACCTTTGCCCATCATCTTAATGATGGGGACCTCTTTGCTCATAGCCCACATTCCACGAATGTGGGACCTCAAGACCGTCATCTACATGGCGGGGACCTCGAACATGCATAATCACCACGTGACCAATCCTCCAATATGATTGCATGATGCACATGAACAAAACTTTAAACCATCATACATATGGATTCACAACAACGACGTGCATGAATAAACTTATTGATACTTCTAGCATTCCTCATCATTGACATTCTTAGCATTCTAGTATCCATGAATAGCACATATATTCATAATACTAGCAAACATGAACAATCCTTCATGAATAATAATTAATCATATCTCAAATATTTACCATCCTTAATCATACATGTCACACTATCAACCTTGCATGGTTAGTACGCATCAAAGTACTAGCACCTTCTATCAAACATTCATACATATTCTCTCAATCAGTACTTGCATTCACGGATAAAATTGGAACTCATCACAATAACATCAACTTTAACCATAACTAGCATTCATCAAGATAAATGGAAACTCATCACATTAACATTCATGCATGGCTATTACGAGCAAAACACAAACACTCTCGGCATACAAGCATAAATATGCTATAACCGAATACTTACCTCAACCGTGCGAGAATGGTGGGCGCGAAGAGGCGCTGCCCACAGGATCACGCTCCCACCTGAACATAAAGATAACCCCAATCTAAGACCAACATACTGGATCAAAAGCATAAATAACAACACAAACGAACTCGCTAATCTCCCAAGCGTTTTCCAATCTTCCAATTTCTAGCGATCACTTTGGTGATCACTGCGGACAGTCAACTTCTAAAATACATAACTTTCTGCTCAGGAGTCCAAATGAGGTGTTCTAAGACTTTATGGAAAGGTAATTAAATTACCCAAATAAACTTAGTTGGGGAGCCCTTTTGATTATGCCATCTACTGCCCCTACCAAGCCAAACTACAGAACAACAATTTTCACGTCGGCTTCTCTGGACAGTACACTAAAACCATCATAACTTTTGCTACGAAAGTCCAAATCTTGCGTTCTTTATCTCTCTGAAAAGGGATGGAAATTACCTACAATTTGCGTTATATTGAGATCCTCTGATATCGTCTTTAACTAATAGATTAACTCAGTTTTCTACAGACTATCAGGATGTTGACAGATTAACCAGACAGCGGCACTAAACAATTCATAACTTTCTAACCGTTAATCGGATTTTGGCGTTCTTGGCGGCCACTGAAAGATAAGAATATTATCTACATAACTCTAGGAGACCAAAACTCGTAATTCAGCATCTAAACACACGAAACTGACCACACAATAATCTGGACAGAACGCGATCTATTAAACCGACGCAAATCAATCTACCAAACGACATCAACCGCAACTATTACGCATCAAACAACGAAGAACACGCGACGTTACCCTTGTAGAATCGCAGCAAGATGATGAACTCTCCCACGGTTGATCTCTCTCCTTTCTTCACTTGATCGGCGGCAGGAGCACCGGCGGCAAGGAAGGAGGCACCAATGGAGGGCACCACCATGGAGGAGAGGGCGCTACGAGAACCGTGCTACAGTGCAGCGGCACTGTAGCTACAGTGCATCTAGGGTTTTTCCCATTCCTTTTATTGGTGGCGGACCCCTCATGGGCCTCCTGGGTCAAGGCCCAAGGCCCAAGTTGTTGAAAAACTGCAGAAACCCCCTTTTTTATGTCTAATTTTTCTTTTGAACGATTTCTTTCGTAGAATAAATTGGAGTATTACATTAAAACCCCTCTTTCTCCTGTTCAATCGCTTTGCTAAAAGAAATATTCCCCCAATTTTAATTATTCTCTCCTGGTTTAATTATTCTCTCCCAATTTAATTTTTGGGGTATTACAGTAGGCCTGGCTTCCTTCTCCCTCTTGACCCCAGCGCCGTTCTTGTCCACACACGCAACCATCCACTTCGCTAGTGCTGTGTCGCTTTAGCCGCATTGTGTCTCATCTCGGTCTGTCACCAGTCGTGTAACACCCCAGCTCAACATTGAGCCTGGAATGCTACTAAAATTAAATTAAACTAAGCTAAACTAAGACCAATTACAAAATCTCGACAAAACCTCCTTTGTATAGTCGCCTATACCGAGGTTCCAACAATTGATCAAGGCATTTATCAATATAATCATAATCAGGTTCATTCAAGCGTGTAGAATAATATCATAAACATAACCAAAACTTTCTATTCTCATTATTACAGATTAACTGAAACTCAAACTATCCATAACTTCTAACAGTAAACATAACATTTAACAATAATTTCATAATCCAATTCACTCATGCATAAGAGATAATCATATGAATGTAATCAAATTAACACTATTCTCATAACCATAATCGAATCATAAAACCACCATGGGTATTTCTCGTGATCTATTTATTCTTATATGAAGCTAAATGACAATTGCTTTAATGTTGTGAGGTAGTGCGTGCTTTCCAATTCATCTACTCCCTCCCATGCATGCAGTCTTGCAGTTGTACCTAAAACACATCAAAGCAAGAGTGAGCCCAAAGACTCGACAAGTACCAACAAGGCTAAGCAAGTTAACATTCATAGCATCAATAATCCAAGATAAACAATGCACGAGTAAAGCCTTCATGCTCATGTGAATGCAACCAATGCAATGCACCTTTTAACTTTATCTCTTTCGCATTTTACGTGTAATGCGGGTATACAACCGTCAGTGTGTACCCTTGCTGTGCCCTCAGCACAGGGACCAAAAGCCTATACACCACATGTATAGGGACCTTTGCCCATCATCGAATGATGGGGACCTCTTGCTCATAGCCACATTGCACCAATGTGGGGACCTCAAGCCCGTCAATACATGGCGGGGACCTCAACGAATGCATGCTTGGTCACCACGTGACCAAGCTTGACATGATCTCAATATGCACATGCACAACATCTATTCATCATCAATATACCAAGTACAATAACAACGGACATAAATAAATCATAATCATACTTGGAGCATTTACCACTCTCAATATAAACATCATGCCAACAACCTTACTTCGCTATCATATATCAAAAACATGCATGTATGACCAAGTCTCCAACACGATTGGAACATGCAATTGCTCCATGCCACGTCTTTCATATACACGAATTTAACATGTACATAACAACATGTATGATTTAGCAACGCTCAAGGAAACTTTAACCATAGCTTGCATTCATCAAGATAAAAGGAAATATCATTACGCTAACATTCGTGCAAGGCTACAACAAGCAATCACCACAATCATATCATACAACCGAAAATACGCTATAACCGAATACTTGCCTCAACCGTGCAGCAGCGGACGCGAAGTGGGTGCTGCCCTTGGGATCTCGCTGCCACCTGGACAAGAAGATAACCCCAAACTAAGACTAGCATACTGGACCAAAATCATACATCACATTACAATCGAAATCGCTAATCTTCTTATCACGTCTAGTTTTTTCTGATTTCTAGCGATCGGTCACTGCGGACAGCAGACTACAAAAATTCATAACTTTCTGCTCAGGAGTCCAAATAGGATGATCTTGGACAATCTGAAAAGGTAATTGAAATGTCTAAATAAACTTAGTTGGGGAGACCCTCTGATTCGGCCATCTACCAGACCTACCAATCTATTTAATCAGAGCAAACATTTCACGTCGGGTTTCTGGACAGCGACAAAGAAACTATCATAACTTTCTCTACGATCATCCAAATTCAGTGATCTTTAGTTTTCCTGAAAGCTAAGAGGATTAGCCTAATTTTTCGTTATGGTGAGACCCTCTGGAAACCCCTCTAAATACGCGCTTCTATCAGGTTAACTAACACTAGCAAATCTGCTTCTCTCCAGAAACACAGAAGTACTAATAAATTCATAACTTTGGCTACCGAAGTCCAAATGACTTGATTCTTGTCGGCAATGAAAGGTAACTACGATAGCTACAACTTTCTAGGAGACACCCAGACCCAAATCTGCCTCTAACTTAATCAAAACCGACAAACTTCCCTGCTGCAGAATAGCGACAAACTGGCATCCGAAAATTACACAACTAGAAAACGACCTAAAACAAAGAACCATGGGTTACCCTTGCCAAACGAAGAGAGCACACAGCGGGACGAAGACCACCATGATTCTGCTGCGGATCCCTTCTTCTCCCTCTTCTTCCTTCTCTTCTTCCCTTCTTTCTCTTCTTTTCTCCTTCTTCTTCCTCCTTGGCGGCTGCAGGGGCTCCTACTCCACCTTGGACAGCAGCAATGGAGGTGATGGGAGATGGGGAGCGCAAGGGAGGGTGGAAGGGAGGTGGAGAGGTGGGGAGGTGGGGAGAGGGAGAGGGGCGGCCGGTTGCAAGTGGGGAGGAAAGGGGAGGGGAGGGAAGGGCTAGGGTTTTGGGGAGAGCCCCTGGCGGCCACTTAGATGGGCCTTGGCCCAGCCCAAGTTGCCGCCAAAAGCTCTTTCCCCTCTAAACTGCAGCAGCGACAATCAAACCAATTAGTCCCTCCCGACGTTCCGTTTGATCGTTCCCGATTAATCGATCTCTCGAAATAAAATTAATCTTCCTCGATTCAAACCTTAACTCACTTTCGGGATATTACATTCTACCCCCTTAACGAGATTCGACCCGAATCTAAGCGCCAATCTTCGAAAGAAAACCACGACTAGAACTTAACAACGAGATACCAATGCGATCAACTCTTACTAAACTCGCTCACGTGAGACTTCAACTCTCAAGTGACCTCTCTCAACGAAGAGACCACAACACCGGGCGTAAATCGGCGTGCGTACTAACGCTCCACTCGACATTCCAGGTACACTCGTACTCCGCGCACGGACTCGAGACAGTCCTGGCGATACGCCAACTAGCGAAAACAACCCAATGTATCTTGGGTTAAACCTCCCAAAGATACCGAACCACACGACATGCACATAGAACCAGAACTCGTATTCCACCGCTCAATTATACTCCTTACTAAAAGCAAAAATCACCTCCTTTAACCAGAAACACACAACAACAATACTCTTCCTAAACACACTCTTTTACCAGCAAAGCTCAACTGAAAATGAGGAACTCTCAACGCAACCAAACGTTACCAACTCGGTACTAAAAGGAGTCAAATTCAAAATCGATGATTTATCACGAAAATCTTTCCACCTTCAATTAGAAAATTTGCAAATAAACACCACGATCGCTAAAAGAGAAACCACTCAATTAACCAAATCCATCATTTCTTTTATTCTTTCTGAACCGATAAGAATCATAAATACCAAAATCGAGTCAAACTCAACTTACGAAAGATATTGGTCAACAACACAAAACTCAAACGAGAATCGAGGAAACAATTCACTCCTTTGAGGAAGTATCAAATTCTCAGTATCTCTTTTAAGAATAAAATATCTCTCAACTTTGGAGTTTCAGTTCATCACAAAACACACTAGCTCATCTTTCTTAACTTTACATTCTCAATGTTACACTCAAGTTGAAATACATCATCCACAATTCCGTATAAAGGTTCTATCGCCGCCAAACTTTATCTCAACAACTCCTCTATCTACATGATTAATTTGTGAGATGACTTCAATGCATCTCAAAATAGATTACACACGCAATCACATCTCCTCAATGTTTTAGAAATAAACAACTTGGAATTCACAGACTCTCACAGTCATATACTTTCTCTAAAAGGGCTCTATCAATGATTATCTCAACATTCAAACCCACCCTTAATCTACCTCCTCTACACATAATCATTGGGTGCCCCAAGTCCTAACATAAAATTGCAAAGCCCAAATTAACTCCAAGATTCCTACAACGAACTTCTCATATAAAAGATAGGAAATCCTCAGTTAAATCAGTAAAATCCCATAATTCCAACATACTCTCTCATTAACATCATCATGAAAATATTTTCTTGACCAGTTTACCTTTACAAAGATTATAACCCTCGAAGGTTACTCATTTAAAGCCAAATCACTCTTGACGTTACTCAATATTTTCCATTATCCCATTAATTAACATGGCGATTTGATTACTTTGTAACCCCTCTCATTAAACCACATCATCAAGAATAACTTTCATAGCCTCGCAATACTACCAAATTGCGATACTCTAATAAATTGATCCAGATTTCCATACTTACTAATTCAAATGCTCGGTCAAAAGAACACCAAATCTTGGACTACTGACTTGTTATAGGTCCTACTAGTTGCGACAACGAAATCGCTAGCTCCAAAGACAAATATTCTTTTCAACTCAATTCCTCTCCAAGGATTATTCCAATAAATCGATTTATTACTCCAAGCCTCTCGGACGACTTGACACCTAAGGGTTCATCAAACCATCTACTAGACCACCACTATCTAGATGCCAAGACACCACCTACGAGACTTTACAATACGGATCGGTTAACCCTTTCTTAGAAGAAGAGGCAAATAGAAATAAGTTTCACTCAAAAAAAGCGTTACCACTTACAGTAGTTACAAGATCAAGAGAAACAATCGATAAAGCGTTCTCGAAAACCAAAAGATATGATCAAAGTTGAGGCGCCGTCCCACAATCGAGAGAATATCAAACCTCGATGAGAATAAAACACGCTTTTAGAATTGGAAAACTCTTATGGGCAAGAACAAAAGTTTTAGACAAACTTCAATATTCGCAAGTTATGAAACTTTACTTAAATCTCAAATACTTCCACTTTACTCGATTTTCGTTGGTTATAGCATCACCATGGCATTTCCGACAAAGAGTAATTGAAGATCACAACAACTATTCCACTTAGGAACTAATAAAACCTCTCAACACGTCACTTTGCTCTAAACAAATTCAGCTATCACATCAACATGAGGTCTGAAAGACCACAAATGCGAACTAGAAACATATTCAATTAATTAACATCCGCGGCGATCCGGTCCTTTATACAAAACATTCAATATTATCATCATAATCCCTTCATCGACAATCACACTAGTAATGTAACAATACACTCTTAGCGAGACTCATCATAGCCTCTTATCCCATCATAAATTTCTCCAAAGGAAACACAAGCCACAAGGTTGAAACAAACCTATTTTAACTAGTTCATACTATCAAATGATACTTTCGCAAAGCACACTATCGAGGCCACTTACTCAATCACCAACTCAACCATTAGTGTTAGTCACACCCGCTCCAATCTGTCATTAACAATTGTCAATTGTATGAATCATGTATACAAATAGGGTCCTACTTACATTTGTAGTCGCGTAACCATCTGTAAACACAAAGTCAACATTTAATAATCTCATCGCTTTGTACAATGAGGTTTCACAACATGCTACCTCAACGTTCGTCTAATCTAATATACATGTTTTAATCTAGCAATTTTGTATGATCATCAAGTAACTAGTTTACTGAAAATTTCCAATCGATATCCTCTAAAGCATCGTTCAAACACATTCTTAACCTAACCATCACTAATGGGTAAGCTAATCCATAGAGATACATTACTCCATGCTATCCAATAAATCTACGATTCCACAATCCTAACAATCGGACCAATTCATCAAAATACCACACCTCTTAACAACTCCATTGATTCCAACTAAATATTGTCATACTCATAGTCATAACTCATCAAGAACCACTAAAGGACAACCTCCACTTATTCAACTTTCTTTGATAAGGACCTTAGTTAAGATCGATCATGCACAAACTGCGAACTTAACTTGAAACTCATAACACAACTATTAATATTCAATGCTCAAAATACCCAAAAGAGATCGTTGAGTCAAAGCCTTCATGAACTAAAGGACTTACAAAAGAAACTTTCATTAACCAAAACATCAAGCGAATAAAATAGGTCAAGCTTTCCAATAAGAAAACAAAACTCCCTACAAAAGTCAATCTTGACAATTAGCAAAATTCACCAACGCGAGAATAACTCAACAGTGGGAAAAACAATAATTGATTTACTGGGCAAATTAAGCCAAAGGAAACACACCAAACATTTCAAAGAAACCCATCAATCGCAAGCAGGTTAAGAGTTGACCAAATTCAAATTCAGGGAAGAGGGCAACTCTTATAAAGATTCTCGCTATCGACACCTGTACTAAGATATCCGGGGTAGCACTTCTCTATACCCACTCCACGAACGGTGGTGTAACCTGGTAAAGCCCAGGGTCACAACCACGACCTTAACCTCTCAACAACAACTAATCCCACTCATAATAATCATAATAATTAATTAATAAGCAGCCAAACTCAATTCATATCAGCAATAATCAAAACGATATAATGGAAACGTAAATGCAAAGATTGACCCATCCCCATCCTACTGTGCTCAGTGTGTCAAACTTTTAAGTTGATTAACATTAGCATTTTTTTTATATATATCTAGTCACCACGGACCTACAACCTCGCTCTCGATACCAATGTAACTTTGACTCAACATTGAGCACGGAATGCTACTAAAATTAAATTAAACTAAGCTAAACTAAGACCAATTACAAAATCTAAACAAAACCTCCTTTGTATAGTCGCCTATACCGAGGTTCCAACAATTGATCAAGGCATTTATCAATATAATCATAATCGAGTTCATTCAAGCGTGTAGAATAATATCATAAACATAACCAAAACTTTCTATTCTCATTATTACAGATTAACTGAAACTCAAACTATCCATAGCTTCTAACAGTAAACATAACATTTAACAATAATTTCATAATCCAATTCACTCATGCATAAGAGATAATCATATGAATGTAATCAAATTAACACTATTCTCATAACCATAATCGAATCATAAAACCACCATGGGTATTTCTCGTGATCTATTTATTCTTATATGAAGCTAAATGACAATTGCTTTAATGTTGTGAGGTAGTGCGTGCTTTCCAATTCATCTACTCCCTCCCATGCATGCAGTCTTGCGGTTGTACCTAAAACACATCAAAACAAGAGTGAGCCCAAAGACTCAACAAGTACCAACAAGGCTAAGCAAGTTAACATTCATAGCATCAATAATCCAAGATAAACAATGCACGAGTAAAGCCTTCATGCTCATGTGAATGCAACCAATGCAATGCACCTTTTAACTTTATCTCTTTTCGCATTTTACCGTGTAATGCGGGGTATACAACCGTCATTGTGTGTACCCTTGCTGTGCCCTCGCACGGGGACCAAAAGCCTATACACCACATGTATAGGGACCTTTGCCCATCATCCGAATGATGGGGACCTCTTTGCTCATAGCCACATTGCACCAATGTGGGGACCTCAAGCCCGTCAATACATGACGGGGACCTCAACGAAATGCATGCTTGGTCACCACGTGACCAAGCTTCAACATGATCTCAATATGCACATGCACAACATCTATTCATCATCAATATACCAAGTACAATAACAACGGACATAAATAAATCATAATCATACTTGGAGCATTTACCACTCTCAATATAAACATCATGCCAACAACCTTACTTCGCTATCATATATCAAAAACATGCATGTATGACCAAGTCTCCAACACGATTGGAACATGCAATTGCTCCATGCCACGTCTTTCATATACGAATTTAACATGTACATAACAACATGTATGATTTAGCAACGCTCAAGGAAACTTTAACCATAGCTTGCATTCATCAAGATAAAAGGAAATATCATTACGCTAACATTCGTGCAAGGCTACAACAAGCAATCACCACAATCATATCATACAACCGAAAATACGCTATAACCGAATACTTGCCTCAACCGTGCAGCAGCGGCGGGTGAAGTGGGTGCTGCCCTTGGGATCTCGCTGCCACCTGGACAAGAAGATAACCCCAAACTAAGACTAGCATACTGGACCAAAATCATACATCACATTACAATCGAAATCGCTAATCTTCTTATCACGTCTAGTTTTTTTTTCTGATTTCTAGCGATCGGTCACTGCGGACAGCAGACTACAAAAATTCATAACTTTCCGCTCAGGAGTCCAAATAGGATGATCTTGGACAATCTGAAA
Source organism: Ampelocalamus luodianensis (assembly GCA_036346255.1). Classification (NCBI taxonomy): domain Eukaryota; kingdom Viridiplantae; phylum Streptophyta; class Magnoliopsida; order Poales; family Poaceae; genus Ampelocalamus; species Ampelocalamus luodianensis. The sequence goes on along the minus strand of CM070617.1, from coordinate 57,242,512 downwards.
AGGTAATTGAAATGTCTAAATAAACTTAGTTGGGGAGACCCTCTGATTCGGCCATCTACCAGACCTACCAATCTATTTAATCAGAGCAAACATTTCACGTCGGGTTTCTGGACAGCGACAAAGACACTATCATAACTTTCTCTACGATCATCCAAATTTAGTGATCTTTAGTTTTCCTGAAAGCTAAGAGGATTAGCCTCATTTTTCGTTATGGTGAGACCCTCTGGAAACCCCTCTAAATACGCGCTTCTATCAGGTTAACTAACACTAGCAAATCTGCTTCTCTCCAGAAACACAGAAGTACTAATAAATTCATAACTTTGGCTACCGAAGTCCAAATGACTTGATTCTTGTCGGCAATGAAAGCTAACTACGATAGCTACAACTTTCTAGGAGACACCCAGACCCAAATCTGCCTCTAACTTAATCAAAACCGACAAACTTCCCTGCTGCAGAATAGCGACGAACTGGCATCCGAAAATTACACAACTAGAAAACGACCTAAAACAAAGAACCATGGGTTACCCTTGCCGAAACGAAGAGAGCACACAGCGGGGACGAAGACCACCATGATTCCGCTGCGGATCCCTTCTTCTCCCTCTTCTTCCCTTCTCTTCTTCCCCTTCTTTCTCTTCTTTTCTCCTTCTTCTTCCTCCTTGGCCGGCTGCAAGGGAGCTCCTACTCCACCTTGGACAGCAGCAATGGAGGTGATGGGGAGATGGGGGGCGCAAGGGAGGTGGAAGGGAGGTGGAGAGGTGGGGAGGTGGGGAGAGGGGGCGGCCGGTTGCAAGTGGGAGGGGGAAAGGGGGAGGGGAGGGGAAGGGCTAGGGTTTTGGGGCAGGAGCCCCCTTGGCCGGCCACTTAGATGGGCCTTGGCCCAGGCCCAAGTTGCCGCCAAAAAGCTCTTTCCCCCCTCTAAAACTGCAGCACTGACAATCAAACCAATTAGTCCCTCCCGACGTTCCGTTTGATCGTTCCCCGATTAATCGATCTCTCCCGAAATAAAATTAATCTTCCTCGATTCAAACCTTAACTCACTTTCGGGATATTACAAGTCGTGCCCTCTCCGACGCTACGCCGCCCACGCCTTGTCATTCGTTTGACCTTCCTTAATTTTCCCTTCAAGCAAAGGCTAGACTCCCATCGTGGTGATGAATCCTAGATCTACTAGCTCCAAGTTGAGTTGTCTGAACTCTTTGTACAACTCTGGCCGGTGTTCCTTGACCATGGCCGTGTTGTAGCAGGCTTTTCAGCTCAAAGCATCGGATACTACATTAGCTTTATCGGGGTGGTAATGGATACCAAGGTCATAGTTTTTAATTAACTCCAACCATCTCCTTTGCTTGAGGTTCAAGTCTGACTGGGTAAAGATTTACGTTTACGTTAGACTCTTATGAAAGGTGTATATTTCACAGTGATTACCGATGAGGTAATGTCGCCAGATCTTTAAAGCATGTATGACCGATGCTAACTCCAAGTCACTGGGTTGGATAGTTTTCTTTGTGTGGTCTTAGCTGCCTAGAAGCATAAGCTACTACCTTTCCTTCATGCATTAGACACATACAAGTCCTTGTCGTGATGTGTCACAATAGATATCAAAGTCTTTCGGGATGTCGGGTAGTACTAATACTAAGGCCAAAGTCAACTTCTTTTTCAGCTCCTAGAACCTTGTTCGCATTTATCAGTCCATGCGAACTTCTTTTCCGTTTTTAGTAACTGAGTCAGTGGTCTAGCAACCTTGGAAAATCTTTCGATAAATCATCGGTAATAACCGGCTAATCCAAGAAAGCTCCTAACCTCTTTTAATGATGTGGGGGGGGGTTTCCAATTGAGAACTACCTCCACTTTGGAGGGATCTACAGCCACCTTCCGGTAGACTTAACATGTCCAAGGAAGGCAACCTCCTATAGACAGAATTCATTCTTGCTGAATTTGGCATACAACTAGTGTTCTCTAAGCTTTTCTAGGACTAAGCTTAGATGTTTCTCGTGTTCCTCATTAGTCTTTGAAAAGATTAGGATGTCATCGATGAATACCATGACAAACTTATTCAAATACTCCATGAATTTCCTATTCATCAGATTCATGAAACATGTAGGAGCATTGTTCAATCTAAATGACATGACCATAAATTAATACAGTCCGTATCGAGTTGAATGGTCATCTTGGGAATACCCTCCTACCCAATCTTTAGCTAATGATAGCCTGATCGCAGGTCTATCTTGTAAAACACACAAGCTCCTTTGAGTTGATCAAAGTGATCATTGATCATGGGGAGAGGATACTAATTTTTTATGGTGACCTCACTGAGAGAACGGTAGTCCACACATATTTGCATTGTACTATCCTTCTTTTTGACCAATAGAACGGGTGATCCCCATGGAGACAAGCTTGGTCTCACAAATCCTTTATCCTGAAGGTCGTTGATATGTTTCTTTAGTTCCTCGAGTCCATTGGTGGTCATCCTATAGGGTCTCTTGGTTGTAGGTGTTGTGTCTGGTGCCAATTCTATTATGAACTCCAAATCTCTATCCGGTGGCATACCGGGTAGATCTTTAGGGAAAACATCCGGGTAGTCTCGTACTATGGGCACATCCTCTAAAGATTAGCTCTTCAAGCTATGAACTGCACAAGTTTTGTGAAACGGCGTTCCGACGATGAATGTGACTTCAATCCCTTCTATGTTGACTAGGGTCATTGCCCTGTCTACGCATCGGATCTGACCCTGATGCCTGGTCAACCAATCCATTTCGAGAATCACATGTAGGGTTGGGGAATTCAAAAGCATTAAGCTAGCCTGGAATTCCACTCCTTCTATCAGTATTCGGGTGGTTGGGCTAACTAGACTAGCTCTCATTTCACCGCCAGATGCTTCAACTATCATTGGGTTCTTGAGCAGAAAAACTGGCATCAGGTGCCTTTCCACGAAATGGCAAGAAATGAATGAATGTGAAGCTCTAGAGTTAAAGAGAATGGTGGAAGGTATGGAATTAACAGGGAACATACCCAGCACAACATCCGTTGCTTCCTGAGATTCCTGGGCCGAGACATGGTTGATGCTCCCTTTCCTGAAAGCTGGTTGGGCAGTTGCTGGTGTCTGAGCTAGTCCTTTGCTTGTTGTGGGAGTTGTCGGTGCCCTGGCTAGTGTGGCAGCTAGATTTGTCCCGACTAGTGTCTACATTTTATGCAGACATCTATTGGTGAAATGTCCCCTGTCTCCAGAATGAAAGTACGTGAGTCCAGCATAGGTAAGAAGGGAGTAGCTAAAGTGGGGTGGTTTAGCAACACAAGTACCCAAAGTACTCAGAAGAGCAAGAGATAAAACCAACTTCTTAGATCAATAAAAGGTAAACTCTCGTGACTGCACTACATATCGCACTTAGGCGATTATGCAATCATGAACGTCCAAAGTACACATAATATTACAACATTCTAGGGTTCACGCTGAAAATAAAGATATAAGATCACTTCCAAAATCCTACTAAGTGAGCTTATAACGGTCTATCCTGATAGTCTACTCCTAGTGGTCCTCCTCCTACTCGCTGAGGTAGCCTCTGAGTCCCTAGCGGTGATGCTCCGACGTGTAGGTCAGAGGGTGTAGTGGAGCTGGTGCGAACGGGTCCTGATGCCTTTGTGCGGTGGCATCGATGATCTCATAAGAAGAATAGGGCACAGGTGGTGTGAGTTCAGGCTCTACTGGGACTGGACTCCCTGGATGGTACAAGGCCTCCTCTAGCACAGCTTTCCTAGCTCTAACCTACTGCAGGTCATGATAGACTCTGTGGAGCTCTACCAGCATGCCTCAGATGGAATCCTCTTGTGCAAGCGCAAAATGAGCGAGGTTAACAATTATAGCATCTCCCTCGTGAGTGGGGTCGCAGGTCTGAGCCAGTTGTTCCTAATGTCTGGTGTAAGGGTGAAGGCGGAAGATAGTTCCCTCCAACTCGGCATGGTGAGCGTTGCATAGGCGAAGCATCACAATGCGAGGGTGACTAGCTATCGCATTGTTGCGGGCATAGATCATAATCTTGCAGTGCACTCCGTGGTGTACTCCATCAACCACCCAGTTGGTTCCTCGGTAGAGAGGCCTCTCGTAGCCTCCTAAGATCTGAAGCAGCCTCCACAATTCCGCGGCGTAACCTCTAGTACACTCGCCATAGGTGTGTATTACCGACATCTACAAAGGGAAAGGGAAAGGCAAAAAGAGATCAGTAACAAATTTAATGGATTTATCAGAAGTAACACAAGAGTGAGATACTAAGAGTAAGAAGAAGGTGCAATAGTAGAGAGCTTATATATATTTTTGTTGTGATGATTTTTCTGATTTTTTAGGAAAATAGTCTTTTACACACAAAATTTTTAACTAATGGCCATTCTAACTATGTTTAGCCTATAGTCAGTATGGCTCTGATACCACCTCTCTGGAGACCCAGATTTTCATCCAGACCCTCTATGTATTTTGAATTAGTCCTATGATCACTAGCTAGCTCACATAGTATAGTTATCGGCGAATGTCACATCCATACACACATACATAACAATAATTAAATATTATTACAACACATGGTAAAAGGGCCTTAAGGCGAGTTTACCAAATGTGCCAAATAGTTTAGAAGTTTAGAGTAGTAGCGGAAAGAAAACATAGTAGCAGTGGACGGACATCAAAAGAGCGTGGCCTCCATGATTTGCCGTTGGAAACTGATTGGGGCTAGGACCTAGTTAACACCATCGTCGTCATCTCCATAGCTGGATACATAGAAATATCCATACATTGGGTCTTCAGCTCCATAGCATGAATCCACATGTTTGAGCAACCATGAGTACAATAAGTACTCAACGAGCCCTTACTACAAAAAGCAAGTATATAGATGTAGGGTTTCCAAGGGAGAGGTTGTATGTTTATTTTAGCACAAAGCCAGTTTGCTCAATACTATAGTTATTTTCCAAACCTACGACTTAGCATGTTTTCACATTAAAACCAAATATTATTTTGTATGATCAATCATTGTTGGGGGATTTGAGGATTTACCATTATAAGATATATGCATTTGAGTATTTACCCCTCAATGTCTCACTGATATGTGGCCCTAGGACCCACATGTCAGTGAGACATCGAGGGGCAAATCCTCAAATTCACCTATTCATAGTGGTAAATCATCAATGATTCCATCATTGTTTCGACCATGTTTACCTACATGATCACATCCCGACGATGGCAATGTTTGTGTCATACTCATGTTCAATTACTAAGCAATATCTAAGCACAACTAATAGTCATGTTCATTTAAACCATGGGGCATTCTACTCATGTAGTAATTATCCTTAGCACAATCAAGGTGGAGACTCATTACTGATAAGAAACTTGGCATAACTAAGTATCAACATTTGACATGTCATTTCATAAATACTAATAAGCATGCAAGTAATGGTTTAAATTGAAATATTTTGCATTTGAAAAGTAGGCTCAATATGACCAATGGTAAGGACTTTCCTTGCTCAAATATGGATGTTTCATGGTCTTGGTCTTGACCTGAAATAGTGACGAGGTCTTCAGCGACATTCGAATCTATTTAACACAAAAATGACGAGTTCAAATAAAGACCCATAACACAAATAAAGTCAAAATAAATTAAAATGAACTCCAAAAATCATGATTTTGTTATTGTTGGAAAGATCTTGAATTTAGATGAATTGAGAACAACAATAATTTGATTTTGATTTAAAACAAGGGAGAACGAGCTCTCCAAAATTTGAACTGACAAGAAAATTCAGAAATTTCTAATAGGTGGGGTCCACTGGATTGTCCACTGGATTTTTTGTTCTTTCTCTTTTATTTTTATTCAGGAAAATGTACTGTGACTGATAAGTGGGGACTACTAGGGTTTCTATTTTCATTTCTCTTTATTTTTACTTTGGAAAATCCAGAGAGGCTGACAAGTGGGGCCATAGTCCATTGGACCAAGTCCACTCAACAGTGCACCAAGCTAGGGGCCCACCAGTAAGAGACGGTGGTCCACAGACTTAGTCTATGAACTAATTACATAATCTTTACTATTTTAACTTAATGTTTAAACACTATGAGCCCACATGTCATACTGTCATTAACTAACCACTTAATGTTAACTAAACCGGTTAACAATAATGGTGCCTATGTGGCATCCACATGGCGACAACATGGCGTCCACATGGCATCCATGTTGGTATGTCTTCTAGAACAGAGGAGTGCATAGGGGAGCTCTGTGACCGGCTCGGGAGGGGCTCAGGTGACACTAACGGTGGCAGCGGTAAGATGGGAGGTGGCCCGACGAAGTGGCCATGGCGACACTACTGTGCTATGGCTGAAATTGTTGCTACGGGGCTACTAGAAGCCAAACTATGTGCAGGTGAGGTACTAGGGGCTAGGACGATGCTATCTACGGCGGCTGCATGCAAGAAGGTGCACTGGAGCGCACAGGCGACCGTTAGTGAAGAAGTTAGTCGATGCAGCGGCGATGCTACAAAAGGCTAACACTGCACTATCTAGCCTAGGAGGTACATGGTGACTAGGCGAACGAGATGATGCGAAGAAGGGGCAAGATTACTCACCAGAGACGAGATGAGGAAGAAGGTGTTGGTGATATGCCCTAGAGGCAATCATAGAGATGATTGTATTAGTCTATGTTTATGAGTTATTGAATAAATGTTATTATGTTCCTTGAATGAATCATCAATTATAAAGATTAATTAGTATGTGACTTGTTGATGAAACTCTTTAACTTATATGATGTCATTCTAAATGCATCCCTGGTCAGATGTCACTGGTCGGAACAACTAGTGACTTATCGACCACCACATGTATTGATTGATGACCATGTTTCACCGGTCATAGATATAGGGATATCAAATCAATAATGTGAACACATGTTAGAGAACATAGTGTTGGATTGACCCACCTTGAGACACTATTGAGATTGTTATGATTTCGTGTGTCATCAGTTGGTCTCAAGCAATGATAATGTATAATCCTTAGACCTGAGATCAGCATAGTTTCCTACATATGCCTACACTTAGGGGTTGCCAAACGCTATTCTGTAACTGGGTAGTTATAAAAGTAGTTTTCAGGTATGCTATGAAACATGCGGAGGGATGTGACTGGTCGGATATGGGATTTGCCCCTCCTAACATAACAGGAGAGATATCTCTAGGCCTCTCGATGTGGTAGGATAAAGAAAGTGCATGGCCATGCCACTAATGGTCGAATAGTCGACCACATAAAGTTATCCGTCACTTAATCGAGAAAGAATTGAACTGTCCATGGATGACATAACATCTCACCTAGAGTTCAACCAGATATCATGAGGCAAAGGGAGAATACACGAGAAGGTTGTTTAGTTCGATCAGATACAGACTAGTCATATAGAGATACGAGCTGGTCGTAGACTGGTCAAACATGATCACTAAGTAGTCGAAACTTAGTTGTAAGGAGTTACGAACTGGTCATGACTAAATACAAACTAGTCGTTGATCATATTGCATCAAGGTTCGTCCGATATAATTTGTGTATATTCGAGAATCGTTATGTCCTACTAGGAACCGCTAATGACTCGTAGTCGGAAAAGGGTTTCTGAGTCACAACCGAATAAGCATGAACCTACAGGATCACACACTTAACGGGTTGGAACAAACATGTTTGGATATGATCTGTCATGGGCACTATATAAGGAGATGCATAAGGTTATTGGGAGGTACGTAACAGACGACACGTGACACACATGAGTTATTCTATCGAAACCCTAGCCACCATCTTCTCGAGAGAGCCTCGTCGTGTGAGTTGGTGCTAGCACACCGGCATACGGAGTTCCATCCCTGGACGTGTGGATAGCGTAGAGGTGCTGCTGCAGTTGCTGTTGCACTCCAAGACGATCCATGACCTCGCAAGGAATGCGATTTGTTGCTAGAGGAGACGATCGACACCGAGAATGCTGGACGATCGACTACGACCACTTCATCGATGCGCTCTACATTGGATCAGTCTACTCCAACTCTTCTTATACTGCACTGCGCGTCTAGTGGTAACGATCTATGATCTATTGCTTGCTTAGCATCTTGGTTTACGTGCATCTTGGTTTATGTAGTAGAATTTTTGAATTGCCAGCTAGTGTAGCGTACTTGTATCCCTTCAATGGTATCAGAGCCAGGTTGTGTAGCTTTCGATCTAGATCAGTCATATATACTTGATATGTGGTAGTAATAGATTGGATCTATTACTAGTCAGGTCTGGTAAACTAGATCAGTTCATATGGATGAAACGATTTAAGCACTAGTCGATAAGATCGATCGGGTTTCAGCGGTAGTAGATGGGTTTGCGGGGTATGTATTGAGAGCACCAGATGATTTAATGTGCTTGTTTACGATCACATTGCATGATACTCCTACCGGTCAGAATTCCGCCATCAGGGTATGCCGCAAGGAGTGGTCATATGAAAGCAGGTGATCAAATTGGTCGGAATAGGGTTAATATGATTAATTTGATGAATTTGCAAGGCTCAGTTACGTGAATAAGATTCATGCCCCTTCGAACCCCACCTGCTAAGCGGCTAGCGGGACCGCCGTGCTAGGTAATTGTTGTCGCGTTATATAGTATTATGTGTTCATGTCACCAGATAGAATTGGATTCTATGCATAACACTTGTTGCAGGGATTGATGCGAATAGTATGGCCCATTGTGTATGTGATGCTTGAATGGATTTCCCATGGCTTGCGTGTCATCTTGAGAGATAGCTATCGAGCTACATATTATTGTATAACGATCTGCGTACCAACTTGTGATGCTTGATATTCTCGTATGCAATTCATTACTAGCTTTTAGCTTAGTAGATGAATGTGGTCGAAGATTTCAAGCATGGTGGTCGGAGGACAAGAAGCATGGTGATGGAGATCATCATGTTAAGAGCCATACTATTTCACAGTTTAATATGATTATCTGTGAATTTTTGTGTTTATTCCTGCCATGTTGTTAATCATATTTTATCATTAAATGTTTTAACATGGTAGAATAGTATCCCTTAAGAAAAATTAAGTTAATTTGATTTCTTTCCAATTGCTACGCCTATCATGATTCTGATCATTAATTGGTAGGTCTACCAAAGTAGGATGCCATTAACTATCTTAATAAGATGGGGTGGGTGTTAGACACCCACATGCATAGTATTGGTTTAACTTAACAAGGCTATTAAATCGGTTTTAGGCCTTGAGGCATGGTGTTGGTTGTCGGGGCATAGAGATACCACCCAACAACAAGAGTCATATAAGATATGATTGACAAAGGGTTGCTTACCTGAATCACTAGGTTTCTAGCAGTGATGCCAAAGCTCAATAGGACTTGTTGATATTTGCATCTTGAACCAACTATATGATGTTAGAGGGAAATATGGTATAGAACGTATAGTGCGAGTATCTTTTATTAAAATGTTTAATAGAAGATCTTATATAACCTAGAGCTGAATTTTTGCATATTCTGTTGTAGATCATGGCACCTACTACTTCCTCCACACCTACCTTTAATTTGTGATCTATTCTTGATAAAGAAAAGTTGAATGGTTCAAATTTCATTGATTGGTTTCATAATCTGATAATTGTTCTCAAACAAGAAAAGAAGAAATATATTCTAGAGGGTCCCTATCCTGAGGAACCGAATGTTGATGCTACTCATGCTAAAAAAATGCTTATGAGAAGCATTGCAATGACATAGTCGATGTGCATTGCCTTATGCTTGCTACCATGAACTCTGAGTTTCAGAAGTAATATGAGACCACGGATGCTTACAATATGATTGTGAGTCTGAAGGGTATGTTTCAGGATCAAGTAAGGGCAGAGAGGTTCAACATCTCTAAAGCATTGTTTTCTTGTAGGCTGTCATAAGGTAACCCGATCAGCCCTCATATGATCAAAATGATTGGTCACATTGAGAGCTTGAAAAAACTTGGTTTTCCCTTAGCCAAGAGTTAGCTACTGATATGATTCTCCAATCGCTCCTTATGAGCTTTGAGCCCGTCATATTGAACTTTCATATGAATGGCATGGAGAAGTCGATGACTGAGTTGCATGGCATACTAAAGGTGCTGAGGAGAGCATCAAGAAAAATTCTAATCATGTGATGTTGGTTCAAAAGACTACTAGCTTCAAGAAGAAGGGTAAGTTGGGAAAGGGAAAAGGCAGAGGAAAGACTCAAGATGAGATCGAGAGTCTCAAGGCTAAGCTTAAGAAACTCAAGCTAGGTCCTAAGCCTAACAGAATGTTACCATTATCATGAGACTAGGCATTGGAAGGGAAATTACAAGAAATACTTAGTAGAGATAAAAAGAACAAATGAAGTAAGACTTACAGGTCAGGTATAAATGTTATATAAATTAATCTTGCCACTTCTCCGACCAATTCTTGGGTATTTGATACCGGATCGGTTGCTCATATTTATAATTCAATGCAGAGACTGACTGATAAGGAGTAGAAGTTTGGCAAGAGGTGATGTTGATCTTCGTGTGGGCAATGGAGAAAACGTTGTCGTATTAGCTATTGGCATTTTACCATTAGCTCTACCCTCAGGATTAGTTATGGAACTAAATAATTATTATTATGTTCCTACCTTAAGCAAAAACATTATTTCTACTTTTTATGTAGGAGTAGAAGGTTATGAGTTCAGAATAAAGAATAATTGTTGTTCAATTTATTTTGAAGATATGCTTTATGGCCATGCTCCATTGGTGAATGGATTATATGTTCTGAATCTTCAGGATATGCCTGTCTATAACATATTGCTAAGAGACTTCAACTCAATGATTTGAATCCCACTTTTATTTGGCATTGTTGTATAGGTCATATAAATGAGAAGCGTATGATGAAGCTCCATAAAGATGATCTTCTAAACTCATTTAATTTTGAATTATTTGAAACATGTGAATCTTGTTTATTTGGCAAGATGACGAGGGCACCTTTCACGACCAGAGGTGAGAGGGCAAGTGACTTATTGGTCGTAATATATTCAGATGTATATGGATCAATGAGCACTTCGACCAGAGATGGTTTTCAGTACTTCATTACTTTTACCGATGACTTTAGTAGATATGGCTATGTCTACTTGATGAGGCACAAGTCGGAATCTTTTGAAAAGTTCAAAGAATTTCAGAATGAAGTACAGAATCAACTTGGCAAAACAATCAAATATCTACGATCTAACCGTGGACGTGATGTCATACCCTGTTTTTCTTCGGGAAAGAAAGAAATTAATCGGGAACTCGGAAAGCTTAAAACTCTCGTTTTGGAGTTGTTTAGGTCGTGGGCCTCTGGGTAGCCTTTCAACCCTTGGCGGCCATGGGCTTAGGCCCATGCGCCTTCCCCTCTAAACCCTAACCACCCCTTTTTCCTTCCCCTTGGCGAACCCCCCCATCTTCCCCTTTGGACGCCGCCCCCTCCCTTCCTCCTCTCTTCCCCATCGCACCCCTGCCCCTAGGAGTCGCCCCCAACCTCCCCGGGTGTTGGTCCCTGCTGGTTTGCCTCCCCAACCGGCCTTGGACCTTCTCCGCTGCCGGTCGCAAGGAGTTGAGGAGGACAGCAGCTTGTTTGGGGCAAAAGAGGTGAGAAGGAGGGAGATCGTCTTCTCCGTGATTCGTCTACCTACTCCCTGGTTGCAGCAAGCGTAAGTGGGTAACGATGCCGAGTCTCATTGTTTTTTTTGTTGGTAGAAGCGATTTGGATTCATAATTGTCTAGGCAGACTCGCTGCGTGTAAAGACTGATTCTGTCCTGTATGTTGGAGGGATTGTTTCGGTTGTTTTTAGGCAGAATCTGAAGGTCTGGTCTCCTAGAGATATCTAGGCCTCGTTCTTAAGTTTCAGTGGCCACCAAGTTCACTTGATTCCGAGGTCCGAGTCAAAAGTTATGGATGTTTTAGTACCTGCTGCCAGAAATCTGACGAGAATAAACTGTCTGGTTATTTCCTAAATTTTGAAAGGGAAATTGGTCGAAACTGAAAGTTCACCCAACTAGGTTATTGTAGAGGATTCGATGACCTTTTCATATTGGTAAAGAACGTTCAATTTGGAGTTACCTAATGAAAGTTATGATCTTTTTATTTCTGCTGTTCATTCTGTAGACAGTTTCTGTACTGAAAGTTCAAGCAATTATTAACCCATTAAATTGGCCAAATTGGTTTATCACGTCAACTAGAGTATTGTAGATTAGTCAGTTAAGAAGCTACAGAAATTGGGTTCACCTCTTTTCGACTTCCAGATCTTAAGATATGTCAATTACCGTGCCGCTGTCCAGAATTAAGTTATGACAGAAATTGTTGATTTCAGTTTAAGTTTTGTATTATCGACTAGAGTCTTCGGGGAAGCGGTGTATAGCGTTGATTAGTAGAATTGGGTATTTTGGTGTTCTTATTGATTTTATTTCATTGGTTAGGCGGCGGAGCTTCGAGTTTAGGAAGCGCCGCTTCGACTAACGCGTCTCAACGCGGAAGGCAAGTACATTGTTGATCTAAACGTTTGTGCATTGTGGTTGTTGATATGTGTGTGCTGTGATAACTCTTGTGTAGTATGAAGTGAAATATCCATGTTTTGTTTCTATGTTGGTTTCATGAATAGAAATGATGGTAATGTTATACTCATTAAGTTGCTTCATGCATTCATTATCTTTTGCAGTCACGGTAGTGAATGAGGAGACCATCAATTCGAGGATGGTTGAGTAAGACCCATTAATTCCAATATGGGCAATGTTGGACACCCGTATGAAACGTTCTTCATACGGAAGTGGATCCCGCATTTTTGTTAAGATGCGGGCTTGAGTGAACACCGACGGTGTTCACCGACTATACCGATATATGTGTGTGTGCAGTCCATTCCCTTGATGTTTAAGCATTCATTTCATGTCATCATAAGTACTCATTTGTGTTATGATTAATGTCGAGGCCGTGTAGGTCTTATTCGTGATTGATAAATGTGTTTTTAATTATTGTACTTGTGAGTCATGGACTCACCCTTGCTTTGTTTATCTATTTCTAGGTGATCGATGAGGTTATCTTGGGAGGAGTAGACATGCACTACTCGAATAATGCACTTCACCTTAGTTCCATTGCAAGAATGAATAAAGACTCTATTATGTTAACTTTCAGATTGTAATAAATAAATCTAGTCTTGGATGGCATTCTTTTATGATCTTTGAGGATTGATCGATGTTATTGAGAAGTTATATGATGTATGGCTTATGTTAAATTGGTGGTTAGCATCTTGACTTACGAATAGCCAAGGTGTTAACTTAGTCGGTTAATTAGAATTTATGATTAAGTCTTGTATCGATTTTATTATTGTTTTATGATTTATTGTGAAAAACCTCCGGTATTGTCGTATACCAAAGAGGTTATGTCGAAATTTTGTGGTTTAGCTTAGGATAGTAGCATTCGGGCTCATGCGGAGTTGGGGTGTTACGATTGGTATCGAGCGGGCTTTAGGTCCGTGGTTAAAATAAAATTATTAAATTGACACATTGTGTACTGATGAGGTTGGGTTGGGTAATTCATTGTTTCGCAATTTACGCCGTTATGCTTTATTTGTTGTGCAAATGTTGTTTAGTTCCGTGCTTCTTTTGAACTGCTAAGTTAAGTGTTTAGTTTTGTTCGGTTGTGGTGTTCTTAGATGGCGAGAGGTAGAGGCGTGGTCGTCACGGGCCGTGGTCGCGGTCGTGGACGTGGTCCGGTTGTTTCTGCAACCTCCGCAGAAGAGGCTACTGGTGGAGCTGCTGAGGAGGTTGCCTCAGCTGCTCATCCAGCCGCTGAGGCTCAAGCTGCGCCGGCCGTGGATGCCCAGGCGGCGTCGGCTATTATTATTCAGAATCTTCAGAGGGAGAACGAGCAGCTCCGTCAGCAGATGCAGGCAGCTCATCCTGCCGCTCTCTGCTTCGCTGTTCCTCTTCTTTATTCCTCGCTGCCTGCTGCTGCTTGTCTCCGTTGCAGTCCGATCGTTGCGATGGTTCCACCGAGACTAGGATAAGTCTCGCGAGTGGATGTCGCCGACTTGACACTTTTGATGGGGCGGTACCCGATTGAGCGCAGATTGGCTCCGGTACATGGAGCGGCGATTTGATGCGTGGAGATGAACTTCGGTGCAAAGGGTTCGTTTTGTAGCCTTTCAAGCGAAGGGCCAAGGCGATATCCGGTGGGAAGGGGTTGCATGCGCTAGGACCCGGTGCGAGGACCGATTACTTGGGAAGTTTCGTGGGGCAATTTAGAGCCAAGTACTATCCGGATTCTTTCGTGGAGAAGATGGGCGATCTCTCTGGCGTTGACTCGTGGTCATAGGTCGATGTCGGAGTATGAGGTGAGTTCAACACACTGCACGCTTTGTACCGTGGTAGCCAATGATGATATGGAGAAGGCCAAGAGGTTCCGTCGGGGTCTTGTTCAGAGTATCGCCGATTCTGGGGCATCGTCTTGCGTGATTTCGATGCGGTGGTTGAGCAAGCTAGAGGAATGGAGTTGGTGAGAATCTCCCTTCGCAAACGCGATCGGCTAGTGGCACTTGTTCTGTTGGTGGTTCGGCGGTGGCGGCGGAGCTTTAGTGGTGGAGGCGGGTCTTCTCGGCGACCGCATCCAAGAGATTTCAAGGAGTCGCCGTCTCGTCGATTCCAAGATGGCGATCTTCTTCCTCGGCGCCACGCGCCGTCGTCCACACCCAGTGCGTCGCCGGGACAAGGTATGAAATGTTTCAGATGTGGAGAGGGTCACCGGTCTTGAGTGTTCTTTCGAGGGCGTGTCGCGGTGTGGCGGGAAGGCCACAAGCGTCGATTTGCAAAGCAGAACCCACGAGTATCATTAAGTGGAAGCGATTCGATTGCGTCTTCTTCCAGTGCACCTCGGGGCTCGGTTCGAGACTCTAGCTGCTCCACTGTACCTCGTTTTCTTGAGATGGGTTCCTCCTACGATTTTTACTCCTGCGCCTCTGCGGGTTCTCTGAACCCCGCCCGTCTGCACCACCTTTGTATGCTTCTCCTGCAGCAGTTCTGCTCATCCTTCCAGCAGTCTTTGGTGCGTCCTGCGCTCCGGTGCCCATGGGAGTCTCGCCATGCCTACTCCCGATCTGTGGGCCGTCCGGCGTGGTAACAGTACTTTGCTAGTTGATTCACTTGAGGCTTTCGTACTATTTGATTCGGAGCTACTTATTCTTTTGTGTCCTTAGATTTTGTTAGAAGGGCGAGTTTGAGTGTGCATTTATATCCGAGTGCAGTGGTGGTCGGTTCTCAGGGGTCTTATTTCTAGCTCTCTGACGTGTCTGGCTGTACTATCACTATTGAAGGTGAGAATTTCATGCCAACCTTATGGTGATTCGATTATCACCTTTTGATGTTATTTTGGGTATGGGTGGTTATTCAATTATCGTGCCAAGATTTGTTGCTTTTGGAAGACGGTGACTTTGCGAGGCTCCATCGGGTGTGAACTGGTATTTCGAGTGTAGCGCCGTCGATTCCTTGTTCGTGTTGGCTAGTCTGTTTCCCGTCGTCGAGCTTGACCATTGGGTTGCTTTGGTCCCTTAGCGAGAATTCGAATCTCCACCGTATTGAAGATATTCGGTAGTGAATGAGTTTCCGATGTTTTTCCGGTAGAGCTTCCTGGAATGCCCCCCGAGCGTAAAGTGGAATTCCGGATAGATCTTGTTCCGGGAACCAGACCTATTTCTATATCTCCATATCGTTTGGCGCGTCCCTTTCAGGAGGAGTTGAAAAAGCAATTGGATGATTTGCTATCCAAAGGTTTGATTCGGCGTAGTGTTTCGCCGTGGGGAGCTCCTGTTCTTTTCACTAAGAAGAAGGACGGTAGTTGGCGTATGTGTGTGGATTACCGGGCTCTTAACCAAGCAACTGTGAAGAATAAATATCCCTTGCCCCGTATTGAGGATCTCTTTGATCAGTTGAAGGGAGCTAAAATATTCTCCAAAATTGACCTTCAGTCAGGTTATAATCAGATTAGAGTTCGAGAGCAAGATATTGAGAAGACAGCTTTCTCTACAAGGTATGGTCATTATGAGTATAAGGTTATGTCTTTTGGGCTAACCAATGCTCCTGCAGTTTTCATGGAAGCCATGAATAGTATGTTGCACCCTTTCCTTGATGATTTCGTCGTAGTATTCATTGATGATATCTTGATTTATTCCAAGACGAAAGAAGATCATGCTCAGCATCTGAGGTTGGTACTTGAGACCCTGAGAGTGAACCAATTTTATGCCAAACTGAATAAATGTGAATTCTGGATTTCTGAAGTTGGGTTTCTGGGCCATGTAATTAATCAAGAAGGCATTTCAGTCGATCCAAGTAAGATCTCAACAGTGGTAGAATGGAAAAGACCAACTAATGTAAAAGAAGTAAGGAGTTTTCAGGTTTATTTGGTTATTATCGGCGTTTTGTGGAGGTTTCTCTACCCTTGCTAGACCAATGTCACGATTGACACGAAAGGGTCAAGTTTCAGTGGGAGCGCGTGTGAGCGAAGTTCTGTACTTTGAAGGAT
This sequence comes from Ampelocalamus luodianensis, assembly GCA_036346255.1. Taxonomy (NCBI): domain Eukaryota; kingdom Viridiplantae; phylum Streptophyta; class Magnoliopsida; order Poales; family Poaceae; genus Ampelocalamus; species Ampelocalamus luodianensis. The sequence goes on along the minus strand of CM070617.1, from coordinate 57,225,985 downwards.
AGATTGGTGACCGCTCTAGTTCTCACTCTTCTGAACCGAGGAGCGGTTCACTATTTATTCAGATGCATCTAGAGTTGGGCTTGGTTGTGTACTTATGCGGGATGGCAAGGTGATTGCCTATGCATCGCGGCGATTGAAGAATCATGAGCAGAATTATCCTACTCACGATTTAGAGTCATTGCAGTGGTTCTTTCTTTGAAGATTTGGCGTCATTATTTGTATGGCGAATCTTGTGACATTTTCACGATCACAAGAGTCCAAATACATCTTTACCAGAAAGATTTAAACTGAGGCGAGAGGAGATGGTTGGAATTGATAAAGACTATGATGTCACCATTCGGTATCATCCGGCAAGGCAAATGTTGTAGCCGATGCTCTGAGTCGCAAGGCGACACCTCCTACTCTCGGTTGTCTCATTGCCGATTTAGAGCGTATGGATATCTCCTTTGTTTTATGCACCGCCTAACTGAGACCCGTATGCTTCTTGAGTCAACCGTTCGGATCGAGTGCGGGAAGCACAACAGTTTGATCAAATGTTTGTGTCGAGAAACGCCTAGATGAGGCAAACAAGGCCATTTCAGCATAGATGAGTCGGTGCATTGCGATTTAAGGGTCGACTATGTGTGCCATGAAGGCATAGGTCAAGGATGAGATACTAAAGGAGCGCACCACATCACAGTATCTGATACATCCAGGTGAGACCAAGATGTACAAGGATTTGAAGAAGAGTTTCTGGTGGAAAAGGATGAAAGTTGATATTGCTCAGTATGTGGCATCATGTGGAGTTTGCCAGCGGGTTAAGGCCGAGCATAAGCGACCAGCAGGGTTGTTGCAACCTTTAGAGGTTCCGATGTGGCCATGGGATGACATCTCTATGGATTTTGTAGTTGGATTACCCGTGCAGCGCGGGAAAGGATGCTATTTGGGTCATAGTGGACCGGTTTTGTAAGTCGGCACATTTTATTCCTATTCGCGTACGACTAACACGGCAAGTGATTTAGCTCCTCTTTATGTGCGAGAGATAGTGCGGTTGCACGGGTGCCAAGACGATTGTTTGGTCGAGATGCTAAGTTTGTCCCCAAGTTTTGGGAGAGCTTGCAGAATGCTTTGGGCACTCGGCTTTGTCTTAGTACGCGTTTCATCCCCAAACCGATGGTCGATCGAGCGCACCATTCGGACGCTTGAAGATATGCTCGATGTTGTGTTATGTCTTGGAAAGGAGGTTGGGAAGACCATCTAGCTTTGGCGAGTTTGCTTATAATAATAGTTATCACTCCAGATCCGAGTTGCACCATTTGAAGTCCTTTGTGGCGGAAATACAGATCCCGTTGTGTTGGGATGCGGTGGGAGCGGGCAATCTTGGGTCAGTTGGGTTCAGCAAAGCGTGGCTAGAGTGAAGTTAGAAGGAACTTGTTAGTGCTCGAGCCGATGTAAGAGCCACGCAGATGTCGAGGCGAATTGGAGTTCAACGTGGGTGACGAGGTCCTTTTGAGAGTATCGCCTACCAAAGGCGTGATGCGTTCGGTACTAAAGGAAAGCTTAGCCCAAGGTACATCGGACCGTTTCGGTTGTGGCAAGAGTTGGAAATTTGGCTTACCGCTTGGATGCGCTCGAATCTATGAGAGGATTCACAATGTGTTTCATGTGTCCATGTTGAGGAAGTTCTTATTTGACCCGAGCATGCAATTCCAATGGAGCCGTTGAGCATTGAGCAGGACCTTACTTTTGAGTCCCGACCGGTGAAAATTCGGAAAAATCGGAGCGGGTTTTGAGGAATAAAACTCAAGTATGTCAAGATCCTTTGGTCTCATCAATCGGAGAGAAGCCACTTGGGGCTGAGTCTCGCATGCACGAGCGATATCCGGACCTATTTGTTCTTTGATGCGTGTTAAATTTTTGTTTTCAATTCCTTAGACTTCGCTCTTGTGTCCGTTTCGTGAGCGAATTCGGGTCGACTCAGTTAAGGGGTAGAATGTCATACTGTTTTCTTCGGAAAGAAAGAAATTGTCGGGGAACTCAGGAAAGCTTAAAACTCTCGGTTTTGGAGTTGTTTAGGTCGTGGGCCTCTGGGTAGCCTTTCCAACCCCTTGGCCGGCCATGGGCTTAGGCCCATGCGCCCCTCCCTCTAAACCCTAACCAGCCCCCTTTTTCCTTCCCCTTGGCGAACCCCCATCTTCCCTTTGGCCGCCGCCTCCCTTCCTCCTCTCTTCCCCTCGCACCTGCCCCTAGGAGTCGCCCCAACCTCCCGGGTGCTGGTCCCTGCTGGTTTGCCTTCCCAACCGGCCTTCGGACCTTCTCTCGCTGCCGGTTGCGCAAGGAGTTGAGGAGGACAGCAGCTTGTTTGGGGCAAAGAGGTGAGAAGGAGGAGATCGTCTTCTCCGTGATTCGTCTACCTACTCCTGGTTGCAGCAAGGGTAACGATGCGAGTCTCATTGTTTTGTTTGTTGGTAGAAGCGATTTGGATTCATAATTGTCTAGGCAGACTCGCTGCGTGTAAAGACTGATTCTGTCCTGTATGTTGGAGGATTGTTTCGGTTGTTTTTAGGCAGAATCTGAAGGTTTGGTCTCCTAGAGATATCTAGGCCTCGTTCTTAAGTTTCAGTGGCCACCAAGTTCACTTGATTCCGAGGTCCGAGTCAAAAGTTATGGATGTTTTAGTACCTGCTGCCAGAAATCTGACGAGAATAAACTGTCTGGTTATTTCCTAAATTTTGAAAGGAAATTGGTCGAAACTGAAAGTTCACCCAACTAGGTTATTGTAGAGGATTCGATGACCTTTTCAGATTGGTAAAGAACGTTCAATTTAGAGTTACCTAATGAAAGTTATGATCTTTTATTTCTGCTGTTCATTCTGTAGACAGTTTCTGTACTGAAAGTTCAAGCAATTATTAACCCATTAAATTGGCCAAATTGGTTTATCACGTCAACTAGAGTATTGTAGATTAGTCAGTTAAGAAGCTACAGAAATTGGGTTCAACTCTTTTCGACTTCCAGATCTTAAGATATGTCAATTACCGTGCCGCTGTCCAGAATTAAGTTATGACAGAAATTGTTGATTTCAGTTTAAGTTTTGTATTATCGACTAGAGTCTTCGGGGAAGCGGTGTATAGCGTTGATTAGTAGAATTGGGTATTTTGGTGTTCTTATTGATTTTATTTCATTGGTTAGGCGGCGGAGCTTCGAGTTTAGGGCGTCATCGCTTCCGACTAACGCGTCTCAACGCGGAAGGCAAGTACATTGTTGATCTAAGCGTTTGTGCATTGTGGTTGTTGATATGTGCGTCTGTGATAACTCTTGTGTAGTATGAAGTGAAATATCCATGTTTTGTTTCTATGTTGGTTTCATGAATAGAAATGATGGTAATGTTATACTCATTAAGTTGCTTCATGCATTCATTATCTTTGTCGTCCACGGAGTGGATGAGGAGACCATCAATTCGGGATGGTTGAGTAAGACCCATTAATTCCAATATGGGCAATGTTGGACACCCGTATGAAACGTTCTTCATACGGAAGTGGATCCGCATTTTTGTTAAGATGCGGGCTTGAGTGAACTGCAAGCGGTGTTCACCGACTATCTTGATATATGTGTGTGTGCAGTCCATTCCCTTGATGTTTAAGCATTCATTTCATGTCATCATAAGTACTCATTTGTGTTATGATTAATGTCGAGGCCGTGTAGGTCTTATTCGTGATGATAAATGTGTTTTTAATTATTGTACTTTGAGTCATGGACTCACCCTTGCTTTGTTTATCTATTTCTAGGTGATCGCGATGAGGTTATCTTGGGAGGGAGTAGACATGCACTACTCGAATAATGCACTTCACCTTAGTTCCATTGCAAGAATGAATAAAGACTCTATTATGTTAACTTTCAGATTGTAATAAATAAATCTAGTCTTGGATGGCATTCTTTTATGATCTTTGAGGATTGATCGATGTTATTGAGAAGTTATATGATGTATGGCTTATGTTAAATTGGTGGTTAGCATCTTGACTTCTGAATAGCCAAGGTGTTAACTTAGTCGGTTAATTAGAATTTATGATTAAGTCTTATATCTGATTTTATTATTGTTTTATGATTTATTGTGAAAAACCTCCGGTATTGTCGTATACCAAAGAGGTTATGTCGAAATTTTGTGGTTTAGCTTAGGATAGTAGCATTCCAGGCTCATGCGGAGTTGGGGTGTTACACGTGAATAATTGAACCATAAGTTTGGTGATCATCTAAGGAAGTGTGGAATTGTTCCACAACTTACTCCGTCGAGAATGCCTCAATGGAATAGGGTGTCTGAACGATGGAATTGAACATTGTTAGACATGATTCGGTCAATGATGAGTCAATCTGATCTTTCATTGCAATTCTAGGGATACGCTTTAGAAACAGTTGCTTTCACTTTAAATAGGGTTCCATAAAAAACTATAGAAACAACACCATATGAGATATGGATCAGGAAGTGTCCTAAATTGTCTTTTTATCATGATATGGAGTTGTGAGGTTTATGTAAAACGTTTGATGTCTGATAAACTCACACCTAAGTCGGATAAGTGCTTCTTTGTGGGGTATCCAAAGGAAACTAAATGATATTACTTTTATAATCAAGATGATAACAAAGTATTTGTTGCCCGAAATGGTGTCTTATTGGAGAAAGAGTTTCTTTCCAAAGGAGTTAGTGGGAGCAAGGTGCAACTCGAAGAAATTTGAAAAACATCTGAAAATGTTTCAACTCCTACTAAACCTGTACATGATGAACAAAATATTATAGAACCTATAGATGAAGTATCAGCCCCACGTAGATCTAAAAGGACACATTAATTGTCTATAAGGTATGTGCATGACGTTTTATTATTGAATAATGATGAGCCTAAGACTTATTCGAAAGCGATGATAGACCCAAACTCTGAGTCGTGGCTTGAAGCCATGAGATTCGAGATAAAATCTATACATGACAATCAAGTTTGGAACTTAGTTGATGCACCTGATGGTGTTAAAACTATTAAGTGCAAATGGATTTTTAAGGAAAAGATAGATATGGATGGAAATGTTCACATTCATAAGGTACAACTGGTCGCGAAGGGTTTCAAACAAATTAAAGGTGTTTATTATGATGAAACTTTCTCACCCGTCGCTATGCTTAAATCTATCCAGATCATTCTAGCTATTGCTGCATATTTCGATTATGAGATATAGCAAATTGATGTTTCCTAAATTAAAACATAAGTGAGGATGTGTACATGACACAACCTAAGGGTTTTGTCGATCCAAATGAAGCTAGAAAGACACGCAAGCTTAATAAATCCATCTATAGATTAAAGCAAGCATCTCAAAGTTGGAACATTCATTTTGATGAAGTGATCAAAGAGTTTGACTTCAACAAGAATGAAGAAGAACCTTATGTTTACAAGAAGATAAGTGGGAGCAAGCTTGTATTTCTGGTTTGTTTGTGGATGACATACTACTGGTTGGATATGATATTCCAATGCTTGAATCTGTCAAAATTTCATTGAGAAATAGTTTCTCTATGAAAGATTTAGGAGATGCAACATATATTCTTGGAATAAGGATCTATAGAGATAGATCTAAAATGCTAATTGGATTAAGCCAAGATATGTATATTGGCACGGTGTTGAAAATGTTCAATATGCAAGATTCCAAAAGAGGTTTCTTGCCCATGTCACATGGGATTAGTCTTAACAAGAGTTAGTGTCCTACGACCACTAATGAGCGAGACAAAATGAGTAGAATTCTATATGCTTCAGCTATTGGAACTATCATGTATGTCACACTTTGTACACGTCCAGTTGTGTCGTATGTTCTAAATGTTATGAGCAAATATCAGTCAAATCCAGGTGAAGGTCACTCGATAGCAATCAAGAATATCCTTAAGTAATTGAGAAGGACTAAGGATGCAGTCCTTGTTTATGGTGGTGATGAAGAACTGGTCGTAAATGGTTACACCGATATTAGCTTTCAAACTGACAAGGATGATTGCAGCGATGAGCTCAAAAAGTTCCAAGCAAGGAACGGTTGCTGATTCTACAATAGAGGCTGAGTGCATTACTATTTCTGAAGCTGCAAAGGAAGCCGTATGGATTAGGAAGTTCATTAATGAACTGGGTGTGATCGCTAGTGCTTCCAGTCCAATAGATCTCTATTGTGATAATAGTGAAGCCATTGCACAAGCTAAAAAGCCTAAGTCGCATTAAAAATCCAAGCACATACTTCGATGATATCACATTATTCGTGAGATTGTCGAAAGAGGTGATGTGAAGATATGCAAAGTGTACACATATTTGAATATTACTGATTCGTTGACAAAGCCTCTCCCGCAATCTAAGCATGAGGTGCACACAAGAACTATGGATATTCGATACTTATATGATTGACTCTAGTGCAAGTGAGAGACTGTTGGTGATATACCCTAGAGACAATCATAGAGATGATTGTATCACATCTATGTTTATGAGTTATTGAATAAATATTATTATATTCCTTGAATGAATCATCGGTTATAAAGATTAACAAGTATGTGACTTGTTAGTGAAGCTCTTTATCTTATATGATGTCATTCTAAATACATCCCTAGTCAGATGTCACTAGTGACTTATCGACCAACACATGTATTGATTGATGACCATGTTTCACCGGTTATGGATATAGTAGCATCGAATCAATAATGTGAACATATGTTAGAGAATATGGTGTTGGATTGACCCACCTTGAGACACTATTGAGATTATTATGATTTTATGTGTCATCAGTTAGTCTCAAGCAATGATGATGCATAATCCTTAGACTCGATATCAGTATAGTTCCCTATATGTGTAATAGCACACTTAGGGGTTGCCAAACGCTACTCTGTAATTGGGTAGTTATAAAGGTAATTTTCAGATATGCTATGAAACATGCGGAGGGATGTGACTGGTCGGATATGAGATTTGCCCCTCCTAACATAATAGGAGAGATATCTCTGGACCCCTCGATATGGTCAGATAAAGAAAGTTCATAGTCATGCCTTTGGTGGTCGAAGAGTCGACCACATAAAGTTATCCGACACTTGATCAAGAAGGAATTGAACAGTCAATGGATGACATAACATCTCACCTAGAGTTCAACCAGATAACGTGAGGCGAAAAGAGAATACACGAGAAGGTCGTTTAGTTCGATCAGATACGGATTAGTCGTATAGAGATACGAGCTAGTCCAGTGGCACGACCATGTACTTTCTTTATCCGACCACATCAAGGGGCCTAGAGATATCTCTCCTGTTATGTTAGGATGGACAAATTCTATATCTGATCAGTCACATCCGTTCGCATATTTCATCGCATACTCAAAAGCTACTTTTATAACTATCTAGTTATGGAGTAGCGTTTGACAACCATTAAGTGTGCTATTAATAATATAGGGAACTATGTTAATATCAGGTATAAGGATTATACACCATCATTATTTGAGACCAACTCGTGACACATAAAATCATAACAATCTTAACAATGTCTTAGGTAGGGTCAATTCAACACCATATTCTTTAATATGTGTTCATATTATTGATTCAATATTTCTATATCCATAACCAGTGAAACATGATCATCGATTAATGAACTTTTTTTATTATTTAATCCTTTTTAATTTTATTTTAAAGTTAACCTCTCGCAAACTTTATTTTCAATTCTAACCTTTTTGGTCACGCCGATAAATCACGCGTCAGCGTTTGGTGGTGGCGTGATCAACAACATCGTCACGCCACCGCTAGTGGATAAGTTCTCAAAATTATATTTTTATCACGCCGGGTGGTGGTAGCGTGATCAAACAAGTTCGCGATAGGCCACGCCACCACTATGGTAATAAAGGCTTTCACCAGAAATGGTTGTCGGTAAGTTACTGGTTGTTCTCCCTCGCCACCGGTGCCGCCTCCCGTCCTCCTCCTTCTAGATCCACCGCCTCCGCCGTCTCCCCCCTCCTCCACTGCCTCCTCCTCCTCGTCTCCCGCCGGCACACTCGACCCCGCCGTTCCCCCTCCTCCACTGCTGCAGATCCACCGCCACCGCCACCGGCACCGCGTCATGCGACATATTGGTGTCAATTTTGTGTTGATGCAGAAATTGTGGTTGAGATTCTCCACGCCGTCTCCCCCGCGGCGGCGGCCTCCCCACCGCGCGCCCTCTCCTCCGCCCGCCTCCCCCTGCAGCGCCCAGGTCGGATCCTCCTTCCCCCGTGCCTCCCTTCCCGCCTGCGCGATGGAACTCCAGTGATATATCCCCCGCCTGCCCAGGTTCATGTTCGCAGTGATATATCTCTTTGTTGATATTATGGTTATTTTCTTACAACCATCTTCTTCACTTGTAGGTAGTAGATTGCCGTATCTGTGGTGACCCAAACTCAGTGCTGCGTTTTGCCTTCATCGAGTTTGCTGATGATGGTAGTAGCTTCAACATACAAATTGTTATCTTTTATGCTCTTATGCTGTTGTAAGCAGCAATCCTGAATAAGTTAACCCTAAATTTCTTCCTCGAGTAAGTAAACAGATTTGAGCACATAATTTTGTGTAAATTTAAAATTATACTATTTGCTGATCTCCAAGCTCTGTAATAATATTAGCCTTAATGTTCTTTTTGTGCAGTCAGAGGACGAGAAAGAAATGGTATCCAGGACCGTGTATTGGACTAACATCGATAAGAATGCATGCTAATCTCTATCATTTCCATTATGCTTATAATTGCACATGCAAATTTAAGTAATATCTAACAAGAAGGTGCACAAATGAGTTGGATGTTCTTGTGATAGTTTTGAATGAACAACCCAAGACTCACATGATATGTTAGCATTGTGTAATCACCACCCAATTAATCTGATCTGCTAAGTGTCTGGAACAAAGGGACGATAGTTTTGAATGAACAACCCAAGACTCACATGATATGTTAGCATTGTGTAATCACCACCCAATTAATCTGATCTGCTAAGTGTCTGGAACAAAGGGACGGTGTGAATGTAATGGCAGCCAGTATAGGAAGCAGTATATGTTACAAACAACATTTTTTGTTTGTTTTTAGTTTCTACTGAGAAATGATAATTATAAGTTTTTCCCTCTGCAGTCATTGTGAGCTCATCTTTCCTTCAAAATGCCAAATCTTGATCCTTAAAACAAGCTTTTGCAGCCTCCATGGTCAAGTGAATGCATTTTCACAATTCAGTGCAGCTGTGTCAGTGTTCCTTGTATGTGGACTACAGAAGATAAAAAAACGTTGACTACCTAGTAAGCGGAGTTGAAATCCTGCTGATTCGAACTAATTTACACCCAGTTGACCAGTTATGATGGATCCTTGCCAGTTCTCGCTGATTTTTTAAATATTCCTTAAAGAAATTACACAATTTCATCATCCAAACTGGAAAACTAGTCAAGGTCAAAAGTTGGTAGTAAAGAGGACTTGGTGGTTTTGGATGTGCACATAGACTTCACTTATCCATCCTGGGATGGAGGGTTGATATTAGATCTTAAAGGGAATAGTTGTAGATTATGTCTACAAGGGAATGTTTTGGAAACCCATGCTTTTTATAATAGTATAGGTGTGTTACAAAAAGGGAGACCTTTATGTTGTAAACTTGTAATGGTACTTTGCCATGACCTTAAGTTATTTTTTATAGCTATATTCTTTCGTTTGGTTTTTCTTAGCTTTGAACATTTCAATTTTGATCTAGAATAATGATAAATAGTGAATACAAAGGACTTGAAATGCTACGATCCAGATATGTTTTGTGGTTCTTTCTGAATTCTGATACCATGATTGTACTGCAACATTCTGCTTTCATAATAATCTTTTTGTCTCTCTAACTGTGTAGGTTGGAGAAGATGCTGTTAAGAATTTCTTCGAGGGAATGTGGTGTAGTATGTTCAATTGCTTTTTATCTTCTGGTCATATTGTTATATGACTTAAGCTTAAATATTTCATCAAATTGTTGGTGCTTTTCCGTTTTATTTAGGTTGCTCGACTAAGGCTGCTTGGTGATTATGTGCACTCGACATGCATCGCCTTTGTTGAGTTTTTCAAGTAAGTAAAACAGGAGATTTTACTTTAATATATTACTAGTTATCAAGAATGTATCTTTTTGTCATCGTTGAAATGCTGCTAAATGGAGTCAACAGTGCAGAAACAATTTAACTTGTCTGTGTGCTGCTAATTGGAGTCAACAGTGCAGAAACAATTTAACTTGTTGTCTGTGCCTTTTAATCCCAAGTATGTAGTTTGCTAACAAGTGTACATAAATAGTCGCTAGTGGCAACTGGCAAGATAAAACCGAAACAACGTTTTGTATAATTGTCCAATTACTTCGTACTTTTGTGCTATAGAAGAATGCTATTTTCACAGTTGAACTTAAGTTGACCAGCCTTTTACATTTGGTTTGCTCCAAACTATTTTTTTGGTCTTGTTTGGATTACGGTTAGTCATTCCTTTGTATCCAGTTGCCACAATCTTTTGATTATGAAGGATTAGATCATTCAAGTAAGGGCTGCTAGCAATCTGCAGTATCACCGTGTTTGAATTGGTCATATTGTGTTGTGTGGCAAGATTGAAAAATGAGTACCAAAAGTATACATCTTTTATAAGATCCATATCATAGAAATTGATGTCATGCCATTAGTAATTCGTAACTGATCGAGTTAGGAGATAACTTTCTGATGATCGCTTTACAATTTGTTGTAAATTTAGCTATGTTTTCTTCTGGCCTTAGCTTTGACCTTTGAGTCTTTGAGTCTCTTTTGTGGTAATGACATCCTCCTGCTCTTACTCATAGTTGCATGGCGTGGATGACTGCATCGGCAAAAGTAAAAAGATCCTAGTGGCAATGTCAAAGAGGATGGACAGGAACAAATGGGTTGTTGGGGGCATTATCATGACACTTGTTCTAGCTATCCTTTTCATATTGTACTTCAAGCTTGCTTCCCCTGAGATACTCCAAATGCACCTCGACAATTGGTGTACCAAACATTAACTTCGTGAACTACTTGGAACTGTTGTATGTATCATGTCTTATACTTAGCTTTTCGAATTTGAACTCGAATATATTGTGGATGTCCGATCTATATATATGAATGTTGTATTGTGAACTCGAACATTATGTTAATCTTATCGAATCTATGTATGTAATAATTTGTGACTAATTGGTGGTATTTTTCTTGTTGTGGAATGTATAGTCTGTTTGATTACTGAGTTTCCTGTCAGCGTGATTCAAAATGAAATAAATTGTACGTACAAAATTGGTGCATATGTTGTTCGGGTATTTTTCGAGTGTCTTTAGTTGACATACACTTGAGAAAGGATTGCCACGTGGCTAGCTTCCCAGTGTACCCAGGCTAATTTTCGGGATGCATCGGGAAAGGAATTGTCCTGAGTGATAATTTCTCGATGTTCTCGAGTGCCAACACTCGGTAAAATATTCCGTTACGGTGGTTGAACCTGTTGTGCTAACTATTTTTCCGAGTGTTGGATGTTTTTCGAGTGTAAATTTGAACACACGGTGAAGTTAATTTCTTGAGTAATTATGGGGAAATCAGGTTTTACCCAACGAAACGATCCCAAGTACTTTTTCTCGATGGCCGACCTTCGAGAATGAGTATCCCGAGTGTTTTTGGTATTTTTCGGAGTGTTTCGGACACTCGGGAAAATGACGTTTCTGGTATGTTGAATTTCACTAAATAATATAATTTTGAAATCTTTAAAAGTACAACTTTATCTTTGTTGAACACATGGATCAAAATATTATATTATCATTAAAATTAAAATTTGAAAGACTTACATTTTACTTTCTATTTTGAGAAATTGAAATTTCAGTTTAGTGTTGTAAAAATTTAAATTTATACATTGAATTCAACCTTTAAATATTTCAAATTTCTAATTTTTCACTTATAAATCATCTCTTTGTTTTCTGAAAAAATAATTATATATATTTTTGTACTTTGGATTGTAATGCCATAAAAGTGTTGTATAAATGTTTTTTTCCTTGGTTTGTGCCCAAATTTATAGCTTTTTTTTTTCTATATATGTAGTATTTTACATAAAATGAAAATCAATACAATTAAACTAGTTTCAATAGGATTACTATCCCGGATAGGCACTTGCACATGTCTAAAATTGCCGAGGACAGGATGAATCCTCGGCTTCACAGTGGGGCAAGCATTTTTTCCGACTGAGGCGCACGCTTGTGTGCACATACCGAAGAATCTGGACTCGGACTCATCTGTTTGGTACGAAGTCCCACTAGCTAGGACAAGAGTGGCTTTGTGCAAATAACAAACTTCTCGTTGTTGGAATGCATTATTTTAAAAATAGCCCAAAGTTACCGTAAATTTCATGGAAATTAACACTCATTTAGTGCGCCGTCAGCATTCAGAAAACCTGGAACGTCCTTTGATTTTTTTTTCTCTCGCGATTCCTTCCTGAGACAGAAAGCAATTTGGCGGTTGTGTACCACAGTACAAAATAAAAGAAAGAGAAGAATCGAAACTTGGGTGAAATTTCGTTTCAAGAAAAATAAGCTCCAGAAATTATTATCCCGGCAAACAAATATCTACATCCCTTTCATGCTCTCTCTCTCCCCGTTGCCGAGAATAGAACGAGAAAGTGAAACGAAAAAGAAAAGGAAAGCGACTCTGGACGTCATCGCTACCGTCAAGATCATTCACACGTGCCAACTTCCAAGCAAATGCCTCCCACACACCTCAGTTTATATGCAATACTCTGAGCACAAAAAACCTCGGGCTCTTCGTCTCTCGCAGTGCACCGCTAGCTTCAGGTTGATCAATGAAGAAGATATCCAGGGAGAAGCTACCACCACTGCCGTCGCACCGAACCGTCCAGCAGTTGGCGACCGAACGGTGCGGCGACGACGGCGAAGACGAGCAGATGGAGAAGTTCTATGCGTTGCTCGACAACATCCGGGCTGAGAGGCTTTTGTTCAAGAGCCAAAGCAGCAGTAAGAAGAAAAGGCCGAGGACGGAGGAGCCGACATGGAAGCCGACGTTCATGCTCGAAGATTTCGAGGAAGCGAAGGATGATCATGCCGGCAGTCTGCTGAAGCCGGGCGACACGGCCAACAGAAACGCCGGAGAGACGAGCTGAAGAGGCGAGACGGATGAAGAGGTTGTGGAAGAGGAGGTAGACCTCCGTCGTACTTTTTCTCTCAGTTGACTGGTTGGCTGATTAGATTCTTTCGTTATGTCGTGTATATGTGTTGGGCTCTTCCTCAATTATTAACTTTATTTTTGTATAAATTTTACGATGAACATTTAATGTTTCAAATAGCATACTGTAGTGGATAAGGGTGCATTGGACGCTACATTGTGACAAGTATGGAGTTTCATTGCAATTCCGACCATGTAAAGGCAATGACGTGTACTACTTTATATAAATTGCAGCACTATTTTCACACAAGAGTCGTTTCAGATCTCTATCGGCAAATGTTATATTCCGACCCCTGCCATATACGCAGTAGGCCAAGATCGAATCAAAGTTGCGTGCAAGATCGAATCAAAGTTGCGTGCATGATAGTAAAAACGAAGTAGATGAATATTGTAGAGAGATATCAAAGGTCCTGAAAGGTTCAAAAGGGTTGTGAGAGAGCGATAATCCTTTGTATTCTATTGAGTTTGTGTTTAAGGAAATTGCAGTTGGCTTCGCCAAATCTTTCTCTTATCGTGATTGTTTCGGTGTCAATATTTCAGTTCTCTCTACGAGATTTATCTAGCTTGTATCTTGCACAACCTCAAAAGAGTGCAAGGGATTATCGCTTTCTCACAACGCTCTCAAACATTTTAGTACATTTGCCATATATAAGAATCTAGTAACTTCGAAAGTACTCTTTTTGTAAGTAACATGTATTTCTCATGCGTTTAAATAAAGTTTTCGTTTTGGAACATCGAAGACGTATTCGAGGAATACACCATCGACGTCGCCTTCAGCTGAGGCTGGGTCAAAGCTTGACCCAGTCAAGCCCTCACCGCGGGTCCCTTTGTCAGTGACCGTGGGCTAGCTGAGCTCCAGGGTAAAAAGTTTTAATGCTTTTAGAAATTCCGAATCAAATTATTCTTACACTGAAAATTCTTATAACTTCGAAAATTCATAACTAATGTAATTTTGCTCCAAATGATGTGAAACCAATTTTGCTAGTTTTCATTTTTAATGTACTTTTCATTAGAATAAATGTCAAATTTACATCTGTTCCAGAAAATGTTGGTTAGTTAAAAGGAATTGTTGTTGTATTAGAAAATGGGTTAAACTTCAAAAATTCATAAGTATTTCATCCTAACTCCAAATCAAGTGAAATTAATTTTGTTAATTCTTATTTTTGCTGAACTTTAACTCAGCATAAGTTTGATCCTTATTGCTGTATTAGAAAATGTTGGTAATTAATTAATTTGTGTACTTATGTCTTTAACCTGTTAAAATCGTAGAAAATCTTAATAAATTCCTTTTGCACTGAAACTTTCACTTAAAAATCTTTAGAAATCAAACTCTACCTGTTGTGTGTAGTTAAATTTTGATATTTTTGGTGTTATTCATTCTTATTCGCCCTTTTACTCAATCGATAGATTACGACGATTCAGGTATTGGCGAGAGTGATCCTCAGCAACAAGAAGATTATCTTCAACAAGGCAAGCAACCCTTCATTTGATGATCACATTATTTGTGCATGTTAATATTCTAATTCAACTGTATGTATGCATGCTATGTTGACAAGTTATTTCGCAGTTTGCGATAGTTTACCTAAATAGTTACTTGAACTGTAGGTAAATATCCATTCCTTACCATTGAACCTAGGTTTATATCCGCTGTGATTTAGAGCTCGCTGTCATGTAGAAAGAAAACCATATATATCTTGAGTAATCATCCACAATGACTAAACAATAACTATTTCGTCCGATGCTCTTATAGGTTGTTGGCCTAAACAAATCCATATGTAAGAGTTCTAATAGCCTAGAGGTTGACATGATACTCTTGGAAGTATAAGAGTTTGTAACTTGCTTTCCGGCTTACAAGCACTACATAATATATTTTTCTCAAACTGTACATCTTTCAAGCCAACCACTAAATCATGTTTGAAAAAACTTTCTGAGTTGAATCATACCTATATGAGCAAGCCTTCTATGCCAAAACTAACCCAAGGAGATTTTTGCAATTAAATAAGTTTTTAAACATAAATCATTTGAAGAGAAATCTACCAAATAAAGATTTCCAAATCTAAATCATTTGAAAGCCAAAGAGTTATTCTTTTCATTTAAATGGAAACACCTTCTTGAGAAAAAGTGCAAGTTAAACCAAGATCGCAAATTTGAGCAACGGATAGCAAATTAAAATAGAGTGATTCAACTAGAGATACATTAGAAATTGAAAGGTCATTTGATATAGCGATTTTGTCCAATCCTATTACCTTTCCTTTTTATTGTCACTGAATGTGATCTTGTCATTTCCTTTTTCATTTTTGAATATGGTAAACATTTTTCTATCTCCGGTCATGTGTTGGGTACAACTACTATCAAGTACTAAATATTTTCTACCGGTCTTGTAGTTCACCTATAAAATAAGATTCAAGTTCTTTTAGGTACCCAAATTTGTTTGGGTCCATGGAGGTTAATAACTAAGGTTTTGGACACCTAAATAGCATTTTTTATCCTAAAATTGAAGTGCTAATAAATTTAGCTACAACCTTGCCATTCGTGGATTTTTTAAGCATGTAGCATGAATCATAAATGCCATAGGATTTGGTTTTAGCAATGGAGCATGATTTTTGTAAATGTCCTACATTTATGGCATTTATGGCAATATTTTTCATTTTCTTTTACAAACCTTGCGGGCTTGTAAACTTGTTTTTTTACCTTTCTTGGTGATAAACCCAAGTCCTTCTTTATTGAATGAGCACCTCTGCTCACTCAATAACTTGTCAAGAGTAGCTTTTCTCTTGAAGCATCTTTCCAATCTTTTTTTTTTAGCTTGGTGACTTTCTCTTTTAATTTATTGTTTTCAACAATAAGTAAAGGATCATATGACTTAGCCATTTGATTATTTGAATCAACTTTAGAACAACATAACTTGGCTAATAGATCATCACAAAAGGTAGAACTACTTGCCATGGAAATGATATTAGGAATAACTTCTACACTCGGCATCTCATTTATAATGTCACACGTAATTCCAATATTTGAATAAGATTTGTTAATATCCTTTAGAAGGAGTGAGTTATAAGCTTTCTTTAGCTCCTCATAAGAGTCTTTTAGAGAGAGATATTCTTTCTTCAAAACCTTAAATTTTGACTTCTCTTTTGCAAGGTATTTATTTAATTCTTCAAGCATATCTATTAATTCATCATATGTAGGTTCACTATCATTAATGAATTTTACATTATCTCCTTTTGCCATGAGGGATGTAGGAGTGGGGAAGAGTGATGATGCTTCCTTCATGGCAATGCCAACAAGTCCCCTCTTCTTGGAGGACTCATCATCATCGGAGTCGGAGTCAGAATACTCCTCATTGGAGTTCTATTCTCCAACACATGCTTCATCATTGCCATCTTTGTGAAGCTTCTTGAAAAACTTCTTCTTTCCATTAAATCCCTTCTTATTTGATGACTTGACCTTGTCATCCTTCTTGGTTGGGCAATGAGAAGCAATGTACCCATTATCATTGCACACATAGCAACGGATATTGCTATAGCACTTGTTGTTGGAGAAGTACCTCTTTTTGTTTTTGTCAAAATTAGCATTCTGGTATGAGTGCCTTCTCATGAATTTCTTTATTCTCCTCACAAGGAGAGTGGGAGTCATCTTCTTCATCATCCGGCTTATCACTTGATTCCACTTTTGCCTTGAAAGAGGAGGCAATCTTCTTCTTGGAGGAGGATTGCTCCACAAGCTCCTCTTTGTCCTTTTTGTACAACTCATTGGTGGCACTTGATAACCCGGGTGAGTTGAGAAATAGAGTCACCAATATGTCATACTTCTCCGGTAGAGCTCTAAGCATTTTGCGCACAATATCAATATCGGTTAGATTAGTGCCTAGGCCCTTGAGCTTATTTACAATGTTGTTGAGTCTAGAATACATCTCAGTGATATTTTAATAAGGCAGCATTGTAAATATCTCATATTTTATCCGAAGCTTGTGCAACCTGGCTTCTTTGACCGTGGATGTGCCCTCATGAATTTTCGAGAGCGTAGTCTATATCTCATGAGCGGTTTCAAGGTTGCTCACTCGATTGAACTCATCCGCGTTCAAAGCTCCAAAAGAGAGTTCATTGCTTGAACATTGAGGTGGGAGTTTCATTCCTCAAGATCCGTGGGGTGTGTAGGATCAAGTGCCATAACGAAACCCTCACTTACAATTCTCCATATACTTGGGCTCATGGTTTTTAAATAAATAAACATTCTAATTTTCCAATAAGCATAATTTGATCCATCAAATAGAAGTGCCTCGCCTATTGACACATCCTCACAAGCCATCCTTTCTATCCTAGATGGTTAAGCCTAATTAAAAGAGGGATCTAGCTCTGATACCACTTGTAGGATCAAGAACAACCGATTGGGGGGAGGGAGGGGTTGAATAGGAGGTTTGTAAAAAAACTTGTGCTCTAATTATCAATTTTAACAAGTATAGTTTAAATAAAGAATTCTAGCACAATTCAATGGATATATTCTAAGCTTTCAATAAGACAACCCAAGACTATGGCAAATACTAAAAACAATTCTAGCTAAGCAATTCTATACAAGTAAGAGCTAGAAATGTAAATGCAGAAAAAGTAAAGCCAAGAGAGAAAACCGCAACGAAGACGATCGATATTTTCCTGTGGTATCGAAGACTTACCGGACTTCACTAGTCCACGTTGAGGTAAGTCCAAACAAATTGGACCGGTTCACAACTCGAACCAACACCTCGACTTACTCGGGGTTGCTCTTCCTCCACTCCAGAGATGGTGAGCGCCGAACCACTTACAACCATTGTTGGGCCTCTTCACACCTTCTTGAAGAGATCACCGCACAAACTTCCTCCAAGCCATCTAGGTGCTAACAAGTATCAAGAGTAACAAATCACAACGCTTGCTTGAAGGTTATAAAGTGCCAAAAAGATCAACTAATGATGCATATGCACTTGAATGTTCTCAACTACCTCAAAATATGAAATATGAGCAAATAAGTAGAGGAGAGTGCACCAAAGTCTCAAGTGTATTCAATGAGGTCCAAGGTTCTAAGCTTGGTGCTGGTGAGGGGGTATTTATAGCCCCCAACCACAAATTCAACCGTTTGAAGAAGATCCCCTGAAAATTTAGTAGATGCGGTACTACCGCCATTGATCGACCGCTATTTCTGCAATTACTATTTGATAATCGACTACTATTCATTTAACCAGCTATCATAGAAAGGTGCGGTACTACCATACTCACAAGGTTCGGTACTGCCGCACGGAGGTAGTACCTCTCGGCTCAATCGGTACTACCAATTTCTAGGAGAGGAAAACTCCCAAAAACATGCTCTCTGGAATTTATGTACCGCCAAGTAGAATTCCATCATACCGCACTGTGGTACTATCGTTTCTCAGATGCGGTCATACCGTTTTTACTGAACTTTTTCTAGAAGCTATTCTAGATGCAATGCATGACTCTTAGTTGATCAAGATTGCACAAAATAAATCCTTGAGTTACTAGCCATGATCTTTTTTTATAGTACGACATTTATCCTATAAATCCGGTCTTTTCACCAATCATTGACACCGGTAAAAACTATAAAAGGGTCTTTAGACTATGAAATACCTTTATCTTTAGCCATGTCAATCCTTTATTGTCTTTGCATTGCTATTTTCACATTGTTATCCATAATCCGGTACTAAACCTTTAAGACATCTTAGCACACATGTTAGTCCCTTAACTCATTGTTGTCATTAATTACCAAAATCATTTTTAGAGGCCTAGATGCTTTCAGGTACTCCCGGTACGGTGCCATGAGGATCCACCCGACAAGTGCGGGTGAGGAGCTGTTAGGTGTGATGCACCGTGGCTCACCCCCCGTCCATGCACTGGTGGTTCCAGCACGTCCCTCGACCTCCGGCATGATGTAAGTTCAATGCATTGGCTCACCTTCCCCATGATCCAGTCCATGGCGTGTCTGAGGTTGTGCCCTGTCATGTTGACATGCTCTTGATCATCATGTAACTCATGTTACGCACGTAGCACACCAATGTGTACACCTACCAGTTTAGATCATTTTGTATACAGAAATAACAAGTTAAAAACTAAAAACATGAGAAGTAAATATGATGTATGGATCGTTCAATGCGGACCATGCAATGGTATGTAGATTCTGGCTGGGTGGGGTATGTGTCGATCGTCGTGGCCTCGTGTCATGGTGGGTCGTCCACATCCCTGATGCAACGGACCCTTGTCCGGGTGGAGTACCACTCGATGTACTCATCGTAGGTCTGGTGATTGTAGGGAGTGTCACCAAGGGCCATCTTCTTAGCCCATGAAGTCCTACTTGATACTCCCTTCCTAGTGTACCTATGGAAAGCAAAACTAAAAAATTATAAGTATGCAAGGCAAAGACTACAAAAATTAAACGTGAACTTACCCATGGACGTTCGACGGCAACAGCTCCCCCTAGGGCACTGGGACCTACTGTCGTAGTCCGAACTGCCACATGATTCGGTGCACGTGGTACTCCTCCACGAAGACATCATGCACCAAGCGACTCTGCGTGAAATAGTACGTGGAGTCTCACTAGCACAAGCTCGATAGGCCTTAGGGTGCGCGTGTGTACACCCTCTCAGGAGTGTACGGTGCCCAGATGACGTGGTCATCCGTCAAATGGTCGAACATGACAACATAGACTGGGTAGGATGCGTGCGTAGTGATTGGTGTGAAGGTGACCTATGGAATAGAACTACAAAACCTGAGCACATGCAATTAAAGCACATTACGAAATGGACTACATGTTCAAAAAACTTACCACACCGTACCCATGGTTGGGTCATCCACGTCGTAGTCGGTGGCGCACATGGCGATGGTGTAGGCTCCGAGGTTGAGCTGTGGTCCTCTAATCTGGAAACGCTCTAAGGACCACAATTGAAGAAGGAGTGGGCATCCGGAGAAGATGGAGCTATCCTGAATCCAATGGCATGCGTCGCATAGGGCGCAATTGTGAGACCCCGGTTTATTTAGCTTGTAAAGCTTAGTCTTCCGTTGGCCACGCATCGATACTCTTCCATTCCAAGTCCCCGGTTGTAACATCCCAATTTTGGACTTGTGTTTCAAATGTAAGAAAATGAGTAGAAATTAAAACTTTTTCTTACATCTTGTATTTCCCTGTGTGCTTTGAACAATTGTTGTAAGAAGTTATGGGAATGCAAAGTCACAAGTCTTTTGATCCAAACCCTTGTCTTCCAAAAACATCCATCTCAAATCTTGTGATCATACTTTGGAAATATTTTTCTTAAGTTCCTGGGATGGTATGTGACCTCTCTGAAAAATTTCACAATTTTTAGAAATTGTTTGAATATTGTTAGAGGTTAGTCAAACCTTGAACCAGAGCTTTGCATTATTTTTGGAGAAAAATGCACAGCATAAAAACCTCTAAAAATTTTATACAAGGTTAATATTTGAGTTGGTAAGCTCCAGTGAAAATTTCATAATTTTTGGAGTTGCTTTGCTGTCTCAAATAAATCCTCAAAGTCCCAATTCTGTTTAAAACTCAAAACCTAGTTTCACTGTTCCTTGGGTCCGAGTCAGACTCGGGCTCGAGCCAATCGACTCGGTCCAGTCAACTAACTGCACCGAGCCTCCTTTAAAAGCGCGCGTTGAATCTCTACCGTTGGATCCTAATCGCGCGGCCCATGTCCGTGTGAGCATTCGGACCGTGTGGATGCTTTATCACTTTTGAACCGTTGGATCTTCATCCAACCGTCCAGATTCTTCAAAACATTCGGACATTCCGGTTGTTTTGCTTGAATCTGAGCCATTGGATTGAAATCCAACGCTCGCAATCTCCTCTGTCGTAATCCACCTCAGCATCGTGGAGCAATCTGAGCCATTCATTTCTAATCCAAAGGCTCCCGATCTATTCCTTTATTTCAAACCTCAGAGGCGTGGCGCATTGTCAGCCGCTCGATCAAGATCCAAGGGTCCAAGATCGCCCGAGCTTTTCTCTAGTCATCTTCAACCTCCCGCCGTGCGTGAACAGAAAGAGGCATGGCGCCTGTCAAATCTTGTTCCTCTGGCAACGTCTCCCTGGTCGGCATTAAGTGTTTGCAGATACTTTCGGCCGAGAGGCATGCCCTACTCCTACATCTCCATCATTTTGCTTTTCGGTCCATGTTCGTGTCGTCGACTTAGCTCACCCGTGAGGCTCCTTTTTGTCAAACCCTAATCCTTTGGCTATATAAGGTTCCAAAACTTCTTCCTGGTGTTCCTTTACACCATCCTAAGCTCCTTATTCATTCTTGGAGCATAGCACACCAAAAACACCTAATCGCCATTGATGACCCGGGGAGCTCCATTGTGAATCATGAAGCTTCAATGGAGTTGACGAATTTGGGGTTTGTTCAAATTCGGCTGATTTTGGTCATCTTCTTTCTCAGCTCAGGGGGCACTTTTCCAACTTTCTTCCTCCACTCCGGCAAGCCTCCACCGTGGGCAAGCATCTCCGGCCATCTTTGAAGTTCCTCTCCTTTAAGGTAGCTTCTTATTAGTCCCTAGAGGCTGTGGCACTCGCTTCTTTGGACTGCAGCGGAGCATTTCGCTATTTTCATGTTTAGCAGTATAAGCCTCCATCCTTGTTTTCCGGCTCACTGGCGTTCTAGGCCACCACCGCTGGTGAGGTCACCACATTTGGGTCCGCAAGCCTATTGCGAATCCATTTTAATCTTAAGGTTGCGCCGCCGTGGTCGGAGTCGCCGGCGATAAGCCGGGGAATCCACTCGGGTGTTGCAGGTCGTGATCGCCTGTTTTCGGTCGTCATTAGGACACATTTAATGATCTGATCATTGTTAATCATTGGGTTAATTATTGTGTCCTAATCTGGTTCGTTGGGTCACTGTCTGGTGGGCCCGTAGGCCTTAAACCTCAGTCCGGGGTTCTTAAGATAGATTCCGGGGTCATTAATTGCTAATCATTGGTTAGCAATTAATGTGTCTTAAGCCGGCAAACTGTGTCGCTGCCTGGTGGGCCCTCGCCCACTTAAACCCTCTCTGTGAAAAGTCTTTAGGACACAATTAATGCTAATCAATAGTTTTGGAATTAGTGGTTGTCTTAAAAGTCCCCTCTGTCTCACTGTCATGTGGTCCCTCTCATTAAAATCCCTCCCAGCGCACTTAAGCCCCGTGCGTTGTTCTTCGTTGGTTGTGGACCGTCGATCTTGTGATCAACGGCCCCGATCTGGAGTTCTTTCGGACCGTCCGGTTCCCTAATCATTTTGGACCGTCGATCTCGCGATCTGCGGCTGAGATCGTGAGTGCAATCGGACTCTCCGAAGGGAGGTGAGCTCCGAGCCGTCCATCTCCTGATCTGTGGCTGTGGATGGCCGAGGCAACCGCACCGTCCGAATGTATCCCTTCTCGTGAGCCGTTGGATCTTGATCCGACGGTGGGCTCCTTTTTGGAATCGCGCACTTGCGCTGTTCTTTGTGCGCGTGGGCCGTAGGATTTTAGATCGAAGGCCCACGAGCGCCCACGTCACTTATTTCCCGTTGGGTTTGATTTTATTTCTGTAAGTCTTTATTTGTCAACTAAAAACTGTATTTTAAACTTTAAAAACTCATAACTAATTCTTATTAACTCCTTTTTAGGCGTTTCCAACTGTAATGAATTCATGTGCCCCTTGAGTTTAATATAAAAATGTATTTAGGCATATTCCAGTAGTAGAAAATTATGTAACCAAAATAACTTGATTCTGCCAATGTTAATTATTCCAGAAATAGCATTAAACTTGTAAAATGCATATCTTTTTTGTGTGATTCCAATTTGTGCAGAATCAATTTTTTAAATTCTTCTGTTAGTATGCTTTGCTTTAAAATAGGTTTTGAGCATGATCATACTTCTGTAAAGTGGCATGCATTAAATTTACAATTTAGAAAAATCATAAGTAAACCATTGTAACTCCAAATTTAGTAAACTCAACTTTGCTGTCATTAGGATACCATAATCTACCTGCTATAAAAATTTCAGACCTTAGGTCATTCTAGAAATTTTCACCATGAATAGTACCAATATTTAAATCAGTGAATTAATAGGCTGAGAAAGTGTATTTTGTCTATATCTTTTGCATACTAAATCCAAATTGCATGATTCTTGTTCCTAAAATTGTCTAAAATCGTCCCCTAGCTGCTGTGTAAATTTCATTCGATTTGAATGTCTTTTGTTGTTGGAGTTTATTTGGTGTTCTTCGTTCTTATTTACATATCGCCTTTTCGCGCTAGGTTCTGAAGACAATATTGATAATAATTCTGAGCCACAGCCATCAGATCCTGCACCCCAGCAAGGCAAGCAGATGTAGCATCATTTTATCATGTTGCTCCTAATATTTTCAAATTTTAATATATTGTTTGCAAATTCTATGTATGCATTGCTATGTTGTTTTAACTATTGTCGATAGTTCACCTAGTAGATGCATTATCAGTAGGAAAATGTTAATCCTCTACTACTGAGCCTAGGTTTATCTTGCTGTGATTTTGGGTTCGTTGGATGAATCCTTGTCACTTAGTAGTTTACGAGTTTGTGCTTAGACATGCTTAGCTGTCGGTAGAAATGGGTGGTTATCGACTTGTCGATAACCTTGATCACACAAACTTATTATGATATATATGTTTCAGCCTTGTGCTATGTCTAAATTGCAAAACTAAAACTGAAAAACAAAATAATTTAGACTTGGGCACAATGGTAAGATGGCGTGATCTTTTGGGTGTGATTGGAATGGTGCCCGGGTCAATTAAGGACCGAACATCTTGTGAGTACCTGTTATCCGAGAAATTTGTGCGTGCTAACCACACTAGAGGGAATGGGACCTCTCTTGACTTAGTACTTTGGCATGTGTTGGCTATGAGTCGCAGGAGGGCGTGTGTGGGTTGCGTTGTGGTAAAATGAAATAATTGTGTGTGGGAGCATTGTAGTTGTCCAAAGAGCTTTACCCCGAGGGGTAGTTGTCTTTTTGGCTTTACAATGTAAGCGTATGAGTTTCTATCCATACGAGCGGCTCGTAGTTGATACACAATATTGGAAATGTCTCGTAGGACTTAGCCGTGCCGGCATATCTTTGGAAGTGTGCTTAATCATGTGGCTTAAAGGCGGTCTGAGGTGTGGGTACATTGGTACACCCCTGCAGGGTTTGATCTATTCGAATAGCCTCGTCCTAGGTTATGGACACGCTTGGGTAAGCTTTTCAACAGTTAGACTACAACATTTTTTTTTAATTAAAACTTGATGGGTGGTATGAATCAGGGATTCATGCAATTTGTGGTGGCTATTGGGTTAGTTACTTCTAGGTGGTTACTTGGTAATTATTGTTACTCGCTGCTATTTCAATGCTTAAAAACTGAATTGTCAAATTGCTTTCAATCTATTACATTATTGCAAATGAAACATGCTTTATGCGTCAAAACAACCATATAACCAACATCCTTTGATACAGCTTTCATGTAGCTATGTATAGGCTTGTTACTCGTAAGTCTTGCGAGTACATCTTTGTACTCACCTGCATTGCTTATTGTGTGCAGAGGAAGAAGGTGAGCCCGATGGGCCTCACTTTTGTGAGTTGTGATGTGGCAGTGTGTGGGGCGATTAGCTTGGCGGCCCGGTCGGTTGCCCTGTGGTGTTATGTGGCTAACCGGTCGTCTTTTGGTTTAAGCCATCTTATGGTATCTTTTGCTTCCGCTGTTACTTGATACTTATGTCATTTGGCTTTGGTCGGTGTGCTCAGAATAACTTATATTATGTATGTATTTTGGTAGACTTGTTATATTATGTTGTATGGAAATGATGCATGCTTTGTATGTGAATGTGTGCTGCAATTTCTGGGAAGCACATGTCCATCGAGGCACGGATTATTCTGTTTGTGATACTAGGACCAGTGGAAGGTTAAGTATTACAAGCTTAATAAACCGAGGTCTCACACCGGTCCCGACGGTAGATGGCATACTCTGGTTGGTAGGTGAAATTGGCGCGCCACATCATATCTCGCAGCAGTGCGGGATACCCGTCCGCGTACTCCGCACGTGTTTCCTTGACCAAATACCAGCTGCCCATCTATCGCATACAAGAACAAGGTAGGTGAGCAAAAGCTAGGGAATCTAACCGAAAGTTGGGGTTGGAACAGATACTAAGACGGATAAGAGCCAAACCCGAAAACTGAAGGCAAGGAAACAATAACTCACTAAGAAATGAACTCAAAACGCTCAAAAATAACACAAAATTAGTACAAGGTCTCAAGTCGCAAGATCAACTTCCTAGTACGACTAACTCGTATGGAAAGAACGAGCAATCGGTTTAGGAAGGTAAATTTCAGAATACAGCCCTAGATCCATTTCAGCTAAAGGGTAAGTTAAAACCATCTAAGAGGGTGTTAGGTACTTAGCCCACTAATATCACATTTTACCCTTTTATTCCCACAAGTTTTAGTTGAGTTAACCTCTCATTATCTACCCTATTTAGAAACCATGAGCTTGCTGTCTAGAAATTTGATGCTTGCTGTCCAGATTTTGCATCCAAGATCCTAGCCGAAATTTTCAACTCGAGAAGCTTCAAAACCTTGTAAAGGGCAGCCAACACTTCAATTTGCCAATCTCATGGGTTCCCAAAAACCACATTTAAATGATAACAACTACCTTTGGAAAGGAAGAGAGGAAAATAACTTTTTAAAACTCAATCCAGAGTAAGATGAGAGGAGCAATCTAAGATAGGTAAGGAGTAAAATCGAGAACTTACTTAAGTTTTTCAAAATTATTTTATACTTTTAAAACTAAGTTTTTCAAACATCCTAAGGACGACCAAGCTAGGGGTTTCTACGGTCGGTATGGCTCTGATACCAAGCTTTGTGTAATGCTTAGTCTTCCATTGACTCTAGCATCACAAAGAAAATACACTGTGCATCGGGAAAATGTATACTTCCCATAATTGCAGTATACACACCCTTTTACAAAACATTGCATCAATTCCATACAACACACAGAACCAAAGCTTAAACTTTACAAGCAAAAGACATAAAGTAAAGTTATTACAAAAGAGAGGTCAACCGGTCAAGACAAGTAAAAAGAGTTAATCAATAGCGGAAGCAAAATGCCATAAGATGGCTATAAATAAAAGCCAACCGATTTGCCATACACCCACAAGGCAATCCGACCGGACCGCCAAGCTAGTCGTCCACACCGCAGCAAAACTCACAAAAGTCGATCCCTTGGGGATCAACCTCCTCTGCAACAGATAAGCAATGCAAATGAGTACAAAAATGTACTCGCAAGACTTACGAGTAACAAACCTAGATACTACTACATGCAGGCTTTAATCAAAGGAGAAGGCTCAAAGTTTATTTTCAGTATAAAGCAGATTTTATTTGCAATAGATAATAAGTTGAAGGCCGTTTTAACAATCTGAATTTTATTTGGATAAATAACAGCGAGACAATAAGTAATAATCATAAATACATCCTGGAGATGGCTAACCCAATAGCGATCACAACAATAGCACGAATTACCCATTCGTACCACCCACATCAAGTTTTAATTAAAAAGGTTGTAGTCTAACTCTTGCAAAACCTAACCAAGCGTATCCATAACCTAGGACGAGGCTATTCGAATAGTTTGAACCCTGCAGGGGTGTACCAATGTACCCACACTTTAGACCACCTTTTTGCCACTAGATTAAGCACACTTCCTTTGGTATGCCGGCACGGCTAAGTCCTACGAGACATTTTCAATAGAAAATGCTAATCAAGAGTCGCACGTATGGGGGTTATCACCTAGTGGACCACCATCACGGTCCCCACTAAGGACCCATACGTACAGTAGGATGCACTGCCCTAGCTCAAGCCATTGCGGGTGCTCCCCTCAATCACGTGACCCATGTTGCATATAGAAATATACAACCCACCACGCGACTCATTAATTAACACCTCCCAGAGTACTAAGTCAAGAGAGGTCTCATTTCCCTCTAGTGTGATTAGCACGCAAAAATGCTTGGATAGTGTGACACAAGATGTTCGGTCCTTGTTGACTCAAACACCAACCATTCACACCCAAAAGCACACCATTTTACCATTTTGCCCAAGTCCAAATCATTTTATTTTCACTTTTAGTTTTCACAAATAAACAAGCCACAAGATATAGATCATAAGTAATAACCAGTTTTGTGTGATCAAAGTTATCGACTAAGTCGATAACCGCCCAATCCTACCGGTAACTAAACATTGCTAAGCATCATATCGTAAAGACAAATAAAAAGCATAGATCATTCACCGGGCTCTAGTTCACCAGTGAGGATATTAACCTAGGTTTGTGGCAGGGGTGAACAATTGTAGGAAAACCATGCATTAGGATTAATTACCTCTAATCGACAAAAATTAACATTGACACAAGAAGCATGTATACTTAGTTTTTGCAAACAAGATATTAGACTTTAAAAGTAATAGGAGCAATATGATCAAATGATGCTAAATCTGCTTGCCTTGTTGTAGATCATTGGTTTGCTGCATAGGATCACTCTCACAATCAACAATTTCTTCGAAACTTAACGTAAGAACGAGAAAATCTAATAAAAACGACGAACACCGAAAAGGACTCAAAACCCAAAGTGCTCCAAAATCCATGAAATTTATACAGCAGGAAGAACATGATTTTAGACAAATTTAGCAACAAGAATCATGTCATTTGGACTAAACATGCAAAAGTTATAGCCTAAACAATTTCTCTCAGCCTGAAAATTCAAATTAAATTAATTTTGGGTACTGTTTATGGCACAAATTTCCAGAAAGATCTAGAACCTAACATTTTTATGGTAGGTA
Source organism: Ampelocalamus luodianensis (assembly GCA_036346255.1). NCBI lineage: Eukaryota > Viridiplantae > Streptophyta > Magnoliopsida > Poales > Poaceae > Ampelocalamus > Ampelocalamus luodianensis. The sequence continues at coordinate 57,197,968 of CM070617.1, read as the reverse complement.
GAATATGGCATCCTAAGAATAGAAAAATTTAGTTTACTTCATTTGGAGTTGAAATGAATTACTTATGATTTTTCTAAGTTATGAAACTAGAGCATATCATTTTTCAGGAGCAAAGACATAGTGAAAACCTATTCCACATTAAACTACATTATCAGAGGGATTTAGCAAACTTGATTTTGCCCAAATTGGAGTTATACAGAGAAAGTTATGCATTTTACAAGTTTTAATTGAATTTCTGGAATATCAATAATTGCTAAAGCAAGTAAATTCCATTTGAACAATTTTCTAGTACAGAACAGTGTTGACTTACATTTTTAGATTAATCTTTGGTTAAATAGAATTTTAACACAGTTGGAATCATCCAAAAATGAACTAAAACAAATTAGTTATGAAATTTCAAAGTTTAATGCAATTTTCAGTTTACAAAAAAAAGGTTTCGGGATTTACTGATCACCAAACCAAAGTGGAAAACCTGGGCCGCTGATTTTCAATCCAACGGCCCAAGCGTGCTGGAGAACGGCCGCGCGAACGGCCCTAAGATCCTAGCGGTTGGATTTGATCCAACAGCTCCCAACGGAAGTGACATTCGGACCTCCCGATTGCCCCAACCAATCTGGGTCATGGATCGAAAGATGGATGGCTCAGATCAACGTCACAACTGGAAGTCCGAATGCACCCAAGATCTGAGATGTAGATCAAGAATTGGACGGTCCACAAGGACTAGAACGTTTAAAACTCTAAACACGCCGAGGAGGTCTAGCCCGTTAGATTTAGATCTGACGGTCCAGAGGTACGAGGAGGTCCTAAAGGTTAGATCTACAAGAGGAGGTCCTAGACAGTCAAGATCTCAAGGGGGAGATCCTGAACGGCTAAGATTCCACCGAGGGAGGTCTTGGGCGATAAGCTATAATGGTGAGGAGGTCTTGGATGGCTAAGATTTCACATAGAGGTCCTATGGGTCAAAACCTAATGGAGGAAGATCCCGACAGCTAAGATCTCGCAGGGGGAGGTCTTAACGGTCAAGATCTACGCGAGGGAGGTCCTAGCGGTAGAGGTCTAAACCGAGGGAGGTCCCGACGGTTAAGATCTCACATGGGAGGTATTAACGGTCAAGATCTGCCCGGGGGTGGTCCTAAAGGTTAAGACGTGCGGGAAGGGGAGGTCTGAGGTTTTCTTTGCAAAAGACTAAGGGGTGGTCTTTTGCAAAGAGGACCCCAAGGGTGGTCCCGAGGGTGATTTTTGCAAAATGATTACGGGAGGTCTTTTGCGGAACCCCAGAGAGTGGTCCTAACGGTCTACATTAAACCTATTGAGGGCTTTAACGGCTCAGATTTAATCTAAGAGGTCCCGAACTTAACGCCACGCGCGCCTACTGACAAGAACTGCAGTTAAAGCTAATGATTAGGCTAGGACAAATTAAATGCTAATCATTAAGCTACAGGGTTTGTCCGAGTAAGGCACGACAAAAATCCCGAGTTTGAGTTTGAGCTCACCGCCGGCGACTCTGGTCACGGCGGTGGGAACCAAGGATAGGGATGGGTTCCAAATAGCGAGGGGAACCTCAAGGTGCCAAACACCCAAGCTAGAACACCTCCTACTGGCGGCTAGCCAGAGATGACCGCCGGAGGCACAAAAACGGCAAAATTCCAAAAGCTAAAGTGGTCTAATAGAGCAAGAGTTCAAATACTAAGGCACTAAAGAATGGATTACCTGAGGATGGAGGAGTCCAGAGGAGGTCGAAGAAGTTCCGACGACGAAGTGCTGGCCGGTGCTGAGGAAGAAGGCAAATCCGGCCACAAAGAGCAAGTCCCCAATTTGACACCTCTGTGAAGTCAAACAAAATAAGTTAGGGATATGCTCAAGGTGGTCAGAAGAGCAAATGGGCACGCCAAGAGTTGTAATTGAACCACTAGGGCCTGGATGTCCTCGAGGAGCTCCAAGGTCCGGCAATGGCGGCTAAGAGGTCCTCTAGTGTTGTGAGCACAACACACAGAGAGGAGCTCGGGTTTGCAAAGTAGTGTTGAAAGAGAGCTAAGGAAGGAGCTCTGGGATCTTTATCGCTGAGAGAGCAAGTGTTACCCGAGTCAAAAGCTCCTGCCATGGGTGCACTTGAAAAGATGGAGGTAGGTGGAAGGAGGACTTTTAGGGCAAAGGTACTGACATGCATTTAAGGTTGGCAGCAAAGAGCCGTTGACAAGGGCATGAAATGACAAGGCACTGCTCCCTACTGCCATGGCTCTGGCACACACGCATGCGCGCGAAAACGATGATGACCAGGCTTAGAGAGGTCCCACCAGTTAGTGAAAGATTCAAAGTGGCCTGTTCAAAGATTATAACGTTTGGGTTAAGTGCTGAGATCGAAAGGAGGAGGTCTTGACGGTTGGATTTGAAATGAAGGGCCCTGATTCTAAGTGACGGTGGGAGGTCCTAACGCTCAAGGAGATCTGAGGCACAGATCAAGATCTAGACGACCCACGATCACCCAGGTGCTAACAGAGGTGGTCGTTCGAGGTGGTCTGGAGGGTTGTCTTTGCAAAAGACCAACAGGGTGGTTTTTGCAAAAACACCAAGGTGGTGTGGGGAGGTCTTTGGGAGGTCCTTTGAGGAAGTCTTTGAGGAGGTCACCACAACGACCAAGGGTGGTCTTTGCAAAGATATAGAGGTGGTCCAAGGGGAGGTTCGGGAGGGTGTTCTTTGCAAAACGGACACGGGGTGGTCGTGACCAGGGTGGTCTGCACGAGTGGGAGGTCCGAGCACTCCTGAGATCACAGCGGTAGAGCAAAGATCCAACGACTGAAATGGATCGCGCAAAAGGATTGAGCCCGAGGTGCTCAAAGAGGTGGGGTTCAACCGAGACAGTGGTTTGGGCTCGAGTCTGACTTGAGCCCAAACAGGACCTTGACTTAGGGTTGGATTTTGAACTGAAACTTTGAGAGATATTTAGATGTAGCAAACTAACTCCAAAATTTCTAAAATTTTACAGTAGCTTGCTGACTTTGAGATGGACCTTGTATAAAATTTCCAGAGGTTTTTATGCTGAGCATTTTTCTCCATAAATTTCTCAAGGTTCTGGGTTAGGGTTTGACCAAAGGTCAGAATGGTTTGACTGCCTCTTAAAATATTCAAATAATTTCTAAAAATTATGAAATTTTTTAGAGGGGTCACACAACATCCTTAGAACCCAGGAAAATCATTTCCAATGGATGATCACTAGATTTGACCTGGGTTGGAAAAGGAGGGTCATGACTTTAGTCAATATGGAGGTTTGGGTTTTTGATTTCCCACAATTCCTTTACAAGAATTACAGAAAAGCTCAAAACTTTAAGATGCAAGAGAAGTTTTTAATTTCTACACATTTTCTTACATTTGAAACACAAGTTGAGATTTGGGATGTTACAGCAATACATCTCACACAGCACCGCCGGGCCCTAGGCGTACGACTGAATGTCCTCTACCTCTAGTTCTGCCAACTCCCATGTGTAACGGATCATATGCTTGTCGACGCTATCACTGTTGGAACTGCAGAACATGACCCACCCAAACAACCACAACAAGTATGCCACGAAGTACCTCCTCACCGTGTAGTTAGGTTCGTCCTATGCCATATTGTAACATCCCAAATTTTGGAGTGTTTTTGAAGCTTTTAAAAATAAAAATAACCATTTTAATTTTCTTGGTTAAGTCAAAGCTTAACTTGAATTTTTAGAAATCAAAACAATTTAATATGTTTAATTTAAATTTCAAGTAAATTAAAGCTTGTTTTATTTAGCTTCCTTGAGTTCCAAAGAATTTTCTGGGATTTTCTAGGAATTTTTGGAATTTAGTTGCTATTTCTTTGAGCTCGGTTTGCTTTAATTCAATTTCTGAAATTCAGAAAGTCCTTTAAATTCCTGATTTTCCATCGGGCCGAAATACTTTTCTTTCGGGCCATTTTCCTTTCCTTCGACCCATTCCTTTTTCCTTTCTTTTCTTCCCCTGCCTTTTCTTTTTCCTTGGCCCAGTCGAGCCGCCCGCTAGCCCAGCCTCCTCCTTCCATTTTTATTTCTATGCCTGGTAGGTCTGCCATGTCGGCAAGCCACGTTGCCATCGTCTTTCTCCTAGTTTCTTTGCTTGTGTCTATGTCCATCGCGCCAAGCCGCCGTGTCCTACACAAGTACTCCCCTCTTGGCACTATAAAGGTGTGCCTCCCATGTCAAAATTTCTACCCCAACCTCCTCTTCTGAAACCCCAACTCGCTTTCACCATTTTCGTCTTCGTTGTGCCGAAAGTTGTCAAAAACCGAGCTGCCACCGCAAGTCTTCCTCGCTGGAATTCTGCGCTGTCAAAGCCTCTTCGTCCACATCGTCTTCGCCATTGGAATGGCGCCGCCGCGTTCTACACGGTGCTTCCTCTATCTTCCCCAGAGCATCACCGGACCACCGTCGACCTCATCTTCCCGAAAACTGGGTGCCACTCTCAACCTTGATTTAATCGCTGGTGAGTTCCCTTTTGTCTCAAATACAACACCTCGTGTTCTAGGTCCTTCTCTTCCATTTGCCTCTCTTTGTCACCGAGACGCCGCTGCCGCTCATCTTCTTCTCACCGCCGCTCCAGTCAACTTTCGTCTGCCTCGAGCTTCCTGTGGTGATCCCCTCGTCATCATCGTTGCCTTGCTTCCCTCCATCTTCTTCGGGTGCCATCGAAGCACCGAGACCGCCGCCACTCGTGAGCTCCCGCCGCTAATGTCACCACCGCTGATGAGTCGTCACCGCCTTTGCCAAGGCACCACTACCCAGAGAATCACTGTGTCCTTGGGAATCCATTTTTGCCTTCAACCGAGCCTGCCTCGCCGCTGTTTGCCATCGCCACCAGCGCCTTGCCGCCGACTATCTTCTTGTCATCTTCCTTCTCTATCTCTCTCTACCACTTCACCCTCCACCTCACGCGCCACCTCAACCCTGCTGCCAATGTGTCATCTGTGTGGCATTTCTCCCAAAAATCCTAAACCCAATGACAGGTTTACCCCGCTTGTCTTCTACTTAAAAGCTATACACCGAGTCCATCATAAACCTGATGCAAGTCCATGGAATAGGTCCATACCTTTTCTTTAGAAATTTAATTCAACCAAAAATCAAAATCTCTGCTAATGTCATGCTAATGCCATAATCTGGATTTTCCTTTTAAAAGAAAATTCCAAAATTCTGAATAGTGTTTTTCCTCTTCTTTTTCCTTTCGACAAATTTTTGAGAGTCCGTTCTCCTCCATTCAAACTCTAATTCAGTCCATTCAAATTCCTAAATTCTTCTAAAATCAAGCTATTTCTTTTAGAGTTGGTTTTACTATTTTTGGGTTTTATTTGAATTTGTTTTGAATTTATTTATGCTTCGCATGTTGTTTTCTCTCTCGTTGGACGATTTGTTTCACGGAGCCCGAGCAGAAACAAACTTTGAAGATCCAAGTGTGGTAACTGAGCAAAGCCAAAGCCAAGGCAAGTCGTAGTTCTTTGATCATATTGAACCTATTCTTTCAAAAGTATATTGTTTTATATCAATTGCATGCTATCTTTATATCAACTGTTTTGGGATTAGTTATCACCTATTTGTCATTATACCTTCGTTGAACTTTTGAATGCGATGAATCACTTTTCACCATAGGATGGTTAATTTTAGTTGGACATATTTGCATCACAAACATGGGTATCGTACAGATGCTTAGTCATACTTAGTTACGATGGGCTCATGATCACATGTTCGATAATGTTAAATTTGACTTAATGAGATATGGAATTATAGCGGGTAGCCACTATTATTAAAATTTGTGTACCATGACAGGGTATGTCATTGGTCTTGGTTGAACAAAAATTATTTCTTCTCGGGTGAGCGATTGTGAAGTGGGGGTGCGGTTAGTACGTTGTGGGTTTGTGGTAGACTCACCTGAGTAACTTGTCAATGACTTATCTTGTGCGCCATTGAACTAGGTCTTATCGTACATCCACATGTTTGATGGGATGGGTCTAACTTAGTAAGTTGTGGAGTTTTGATGTTGACTACTGAAGTAGTAGGTTTAGTATGGGTCGAGGTGTGGACTATTCTGGAAGTCACATCTATGGGTGGTTCGCCGTCTCCAGGTCCAACGGTGTGCGTCAGACCAACGGTGAGGTTGGGGTCAGTAGTATGCACATCGGGAGAGTCAATTATTGAGATGAAACATCTGAAAGGTTTTGTTATGATTGGTGCTAGCTAAACTGGTTGTGTTTTGTGGGTAAAGTGTACAACCTCTGTAGATTGTTAATTAATCTATTCGATTAGCCACATCCGTTGTTATGGATATGTCTCGGGATTTCACACGAGAGGTAGAGTTTCTTTATAAAATGTGTCAGAGTGTGAATGAGAAGTTCACTTGATGAATATAATGTTCACTTGGAGAATAGATAATTCACTTGGTGGTTTGGTTGCGAAGTGAATGGGAAGTTCACTGGTTGATTTTAAAGAAATTGTTTACTTTATTTACTTATTGTCTTTTTAATTACGCATTTCAATCTATTCGTTGCATTTATCGTAAATACTGCTTTCTGCAAAAGAACCATACAGCTAATCCTTTGTTTCAGTCTTACATGAATATTAAATGCATACTATTTCTCTACGACTTGTTGAGTACTTTTTATGGTCACGACTTCAAACTTTGCTGCTCAGTTGACAGTACCAAGATGCTCAAGAGTTCTTCAGATAGGAGTACTATGAAGACTTTGCGAATTAGGAAATGCTCTCCACTCGATTGCATGTGGGCATGTTGATTGGCCTCTCCAAGTTTTCCTGTTCCACTGCAAGAGTTTATTTGTTTCTTTAGCCCTGCATAGCAAGTTAAGTATATATGGATCATAAGGTCCAGTTATTATTACTATTTGTTATTTTGAGATCTTTTTAGTTAAATCGATAAATGGATGGTATTTCATCGATGTTTCCTGTGTAAACTAACTACTGATCTAGGAATAGTTCAGAATACACATAGGGTTTTGGATGTGTAAATCCGGGTCCCAACACATATGCTATGGCTGCAAGAAGACAAAGACTCATTACTAAGTTGAACAAAACAATTGAAGAGGAAACACAAGAGTTATAAATAATTATGTAGAACTACTAGAGCCACTTCATTATCGGCCCATGCGTACTACTGAACTCCCTGTACCCACCGTCGGGTGGCAGCACCCCTTGGAACCTCACGAGGAGGTCCGTGCGCCAAGTAGCGCAATATCGTATGCCGCCAGGGGGAAGTCTGCACATGGCAAACCGGTCAGGAAGCCCACATCCTGAAGCGTAGGCTTCATGTCCTCGCATGGAAGGTGGAACATGTGCATCTTTGGCCTCCAACAATCAACCAGCGTCGTTAGGAGACACCAGTCGTACGGAAACGGCCTCGATGTATGAACATCCCCGTCGATGTCTTGGTTGTCCTCCTACGTTACCTCCACCATCCTCACTAGTGGAAGCAGGCCTACCACTCTCAACCTGTGTCAAAAGGATTAACAACATACATGAGTCCACCCACTCAAGTCAGACAGAAATTGAGTACACGAAGGTCACAACTACACATGCCTAGGAACTCAACGTGGTCGACCCTCCATACCCTCATGGGCGTACGCAGCCACAACACACTAAGCTCAATGGGTACCTCGTCAAGCTACGAGGGACGATACTGAGGCGGCAATGGCCAAGCTCAATGGCCAGGTCAAGCAACTCGTAGGGCCACTATGCAGCATCTCCTGCGACTGCCATACCTAAAAATTCAATGCTTACATTATTAATAATACGAAACACAGACAAAAGTAATAAGAATCATACTGCAAACTAACTTTACAATTAGCGGCACCATAAAAAAGATTAACAACATATCCAAAACTATGCAATACATCTAGAACTATCTAATTAATTCAATTATTGCAACAAAAAATTCTACACGATTAACGATATATTCGAAACTAAACTGCAAACAACTAAAATGATGTACTCACGACACTACACCACATAGCAATACATCTAAAACTATCTAATTAATTCAATATCCACACATCTAAAACTATCTAATCCATTCAATTTTATGTCGCTAGTTTTATTTGCTGACTTACCAGGGTTTCGAATTTAGACACAAAGTTGCAAGAACATTTACCTACAAGGTGGGTGACCGGATCTTCTCCTCCCTCTACCCCCTCTCCTCCGCTACGAACTCGCAGCGCTTTGCTAGGTCACTCCTCCCCTGCTCTCTCTTCCCACTCTCTTTTTATCCGAATAAAAATGAGTTTCGCCTGATTTTTTGCGCTTTATATAGAATGTCCCCTGTCGCCATTTAGAATTGCGATAGGGTGGGTGGGGTTCTGTCGCTATTCCAAATGATGATTTGCCTATAATTCCCGACCAATCACCAGTTGAAATGGTGACATATATTGGAATTGGCGACGTGGGAATTTACTGCATGTTAGGTCAACGACATGGCTACTGTTGCATTTCAAAGGGCGATTTGGCCTTGTCACCATTTGAAATTACGACAATAGCTCATTTTGTAATTTTTAACTATTTGTTTTTGTAATTATTTGTTAAAATAATATTATTTAAAAAATTGAAAATTTTGGTCCTGTTGTGACTAAGAAAGGGCTAAAAGAAATGAAAAATTACAACTAAGTCCTTGAGCAGACTTGAACGACGCAAACAATGGAGTTGAAGCCGATGTTGTCTGTGGTTGAACTCGTTTCTCTGGGAGCTGATCTGGGGATGACATAACATATGCTGGTGATCTTGGGTGGTGGAAGGAGTAGAAGGCCCTCTCTTGCTCTTCTCGACCGGAGGTTCAAGGGGAATCCTATAGATCTGGGTGCAGCAGCCAAAGCTCTAGCGATTCAAGGGGGATTTCCTCTGCGCCACCAGGAACAAAAGCTAATGGGATCCACAATCCCGATGATGGTGATGCTGCTCTTGAGTAGGTGAGGTGGATCCAGTATTGCAGCAAGGGGAGAAGACAGAGCAGTTGAAAAGAATGTTAGCACGAGGCGAACACTCAACGCCGAGCACAAACACATGCACACGTGAACACACACGTAGCACGTACGCTTGGAAAGAACACATGCTGAAACTCATGTATAGAAGCAAGTACTCATGTACTAGATAAAACACACGCACATGCTTTAGAGAAGCAAGGCTCTGGAACTCTGTACGCAGGAACTCAAGCACATGGACACCCTGGAAGCCACACGGACATGTGCTGGAAGCAAAGACTAGAAGATGAAGCACTCTATGCTCTTGAAGAAACACACACATGTAATCACGCTGGAAACATACGCACACGAGAATGCTCCGGAAAGAATCAACGCACGCATGGGAAGCGAGAAAAATTTTGGTGCTGCTCACACAACGTTTTCTGGTTTTTTCTATTCTCTTGCTTCAATCAAAATACATCTGATTACACTACCTTTTAAAGACTACGAAACTTGCTAACCAAGTAAAAACTAAACATGGAAAGTCTAAACATGAAAAGCCTAACAAAGGAAACAAACTAATTTGATCAGGTGTTGATTGCATCAGGATCCTGACGCCCTATTACTTAGCAAGTCTAGATTAGTTTCCAACAATCTCCCCCTAATCAAGACTTTCCTTCTCCTAGTTGATGACTTTAAATTCGACTAACATGCAAAAAATACTAAGACAATCACCTCCTAATCAAGATGGCTTCACAGTAGTGCCGGTTCATCATCCGTCGTAGTGAAATGCACCACTTCCTTTCTCGGTTTGCGGCACTCGCTGGTAAAATGCCATCGGATACCACAGTTGTAACATTTGATGTTCTTCTTGTTGAACCTACGCTCACTAATATCGGAGTTGCTGTTGTCCTCCTCGTCGTCATGGCTGCCGCCACAGTCACCGGCTTTGCTGTGGCCACCGCCGTAGTCACAGTTCTTTTTGCTCCGCTGCCTAACCCTTCTCCATTCTTCTTCTCTTTGGTGAGGGTCTCCCAATGCGTGCGCGTGAGCAACAGATGCTCACTCTCCTTTGGGTCGTCAAAACAAATTCGGATGCGCTCATCGTAGGCTTTGTACCGCCTGACAAGGTCTTCGACGGTGAGGGTCTTTGTAACAGTCCCAAGTTTATAAACAGTAATAAAATGCTTTAAGAACAGTAATGAGGTGCTGTTCATAGCGTTACTGTTCATTTCTACAAATTGGGCAGCATGTTACAAATTAAAAACCTTCCTTTTTGCCAAAAATCCCAAAAGGAACATTTAAAGTCTTAAAGGAATACAAGATAAAACTTGTATTATGACTGGGAAGTATTTTTATTAAAGCCTAGATAAATTATCTTGGCTAAAAATACTTTTGTTGCATTTTTAGAAATTATTTTGTCTTAAAGAAAAATTTATTGTCTTTAAATGAATATTTGCGGGCTAAAATAAATATTTATGTATTTTACAAAGTGATAATGTGGTATATAAAAATTATCTGGGAAATATATCTTCCCAGTAGCCTTCAGTAAAAATTTCATGATTTTACAAATTTATTTGCTATTTTTAAAAGCCCAGTCAAACCTTTTAAGCTTTTGAATAAGTTCTGGTCAACTAAACCGGTTTGAATCCAAACTGCATCAGATGCGACTCGGACCATGGGTCTAGGTCCAACCCAATCGACTTGGTCCGGCTCTGTCACGTTCGGGCGCGAGCCCGAACTCCACGCGTGATGTGAACCGTCGATCTTCAATCGAACGGGCGAGGCTATAACGCCCCGCGGGCTGTCCACGTGTGCGTTTTAATCTCCGCCGTTGGATCTTGATCTAACGACCGAGGTTGGTGTATGCATTCGGACAACTCCGGATCCCCTCACGATCTCAGTCGTCCATTTTTGATCTAACCGCGTTGCTTATTTCATTTTGAAATCAAAGGCGCGCGTTTATATGGGCCTTTGGATTTAAATCCTACGGCGCTTCTTTTTTGACCGTGGGCCTTTAAAGCCCAAATTCAGTGGATCGTTGGATTTCCATCGTAGGGTCCATATGAGTGTATGCAATCGGACCATCCGGTTCTTTGCCCCATCTCGACCGTAGAAATCTAATCGGACGGTGCCGCGTCATCGCATCAAAAAGGGGTGACGTGTATTCCTTTTAATTGATCGTTGGATCTTAATCGAACGTCTCTCTTTGAAAGCGGAGCCCCGAAGCCCTTCGGGATTTCGTTTAGATCTCGATCGACCGATCTAGATCGCACGGTCCATATTAACTGGTACCGATTCAAATCTTTTAATCTCTTTATTTATCACAGCCGCCCATTTCCAATCGGACGGTGATATTCTTTGAGCTTTGTGAAGCGGTGAGGATGACAAAGGGGCCCACATGTCATATTTTGCCTCCCTTCTTCCTTATCTCTGCGCGCAGCCATTTTTGTGAGCAGAGGAGAGGATTTATCCAAAGATTATGCACTAATTTTTGGATGTTTAGCTAAATGGACACCTCATCAACTCTAGATCTTTCCCTCTTGCCCTGTAGCTCAACATCCATATATAAACCCTAGCTTTTCTTTGTTGCCATTGTTGGACCAAGGCGACTCATCCTCCATTGTTGGCGGTGGAGTTCTTGCTCTTGTTTCTTTTGCTTATCCATCCTAAACTCGGTTCCACCTTGCAATAAAGATTGGTTATCTTTTGTAGGTTAAATCGAGTTTATTTCTCTGTCAATCATCATCGGTTTTCAGAGTCTTTGGCTCCTTTCCCATCCTGGTAAGCTAAAACCCTAGTTTTTAGCATCTTGAGCATCTTAAGGACCTTAGAAGCTGCTGTGAATCATTCTTTTGAGCATCAGTAGCTTTAACTTGCTCTAAACTGAAAAGTTGATGTTATAACTTTTCGGTTTTCCATGTCATTTTCAAGACCTAGGGTTTCTCCTGTCGATTTGTTATCCTAGTTAGGTTTAAACTAAACCCTAGCAGCATAACACGTTGATCTTTCAATTCTTGTCATCATCTATTTTGCTTCATAAGCAAAGATCTGTCTTTGTTCCTTTTTGTCGGCTTAACCGACAAAAATGAGTTTCTTCTTAGTTGATGTAATCTAACTGATTAGGGTTAGATTAAGGTTGGTTTGGGATATTAATTACCCTAAAAGATCATGCTAAGTTTCATTTATGAACTTTTGCATGTTCTATATTCTTTTTTTTCCGAAAATTGCAATCTGTCCTGTTTTCAGCTCTTTTAAAATCTGAAAACTAGAACTTTGCACTAAAAACCTAGTTTCTGTCTTTTGAAAACAGTAGGTTATAAAATGGGTTATTATCACTATTATGGGTAGTTACGGCTTAAGCATATTGTAACCATGCATTTCCAGATTGATCATGCATATTTCTTTCATTTTGAACTTATTGTCAGTTTTGGCATTTATTGGATTTATTTGCTACCTATAGAATCGATTCATTTGAAGTTTTGAATCGCCTCAACAATCTGAACACCGCAGTATACTACTACCAAGGCAAGCTTCCTCTTTGCACCATGTTGATCCCAAATTTTATACATTAGATTTTTTCTAAATTCAGTGACAACTGTGCATGCTATTTTTTTGAAAATATAAATTTTGATCTGTTAGTAGTTAGCTATGACCAAACATGATGGATTACCTCAATTATCACCATACACTTAACCTTAGCATAGTACTGTATATTATAACCTATATTTTCAGTTTTGGCTTAGACATGCAATCTAGAGATTTTAGAGTTTGACAAGCATATCTTGTCAAACATGGGAATCACAACTGAACTCTTGTTATTTTAAACTCTTTGTCCAGTTTCTTTAAATCGGACTTGTATTTGAAATTTAAATTGATCCGGACAAGAGGAAGCTAGTGATGGTGCTTTTGTGCACGAGATTGGGTTTTGTGGTGGACTTGTCGGGTTAATTAAGGACCGAACTCGACTATTCAATTCAAGTCCCCACGCACTTCCACATGCGGTGTATGGCGCTGTTTGGTTAAGTAAAATGTTAAGACTATTGGGTTGGAAACAGAGAGTAAGAATATGTGTATTGACCTTGTATGGGATAGATGCTTTGGTCTTATGATTGCGTTGTATGCCATGTGAGCTTGTATGTCGATGTCGATGTTCTTAGAAGGGTGAGGGCGTATATGTGCTCAGAGCATATACGATACCTTAATGGTGCCGATTGCATTCTAATATGGGTAGTGAGCCCATTCGCATTTAATTGTTTGGATCGGCATTCGACGCAACATGTGTGCCCCGGTTAAGCAGATGCTATCAGTCGTTGTTTAAGCGGGATCAGCTCACACATGGGGGTCCAACTCAATAGTGTTAGCTTGTTGAAAAATACCAAATCTTAGTTTCCTCGGTCGGCATACCAAAGGAAGTATGTCATCATTCGGAGGCATCCGAAGGCAACGGGCTAGCTAAGTCATGTGGGTAAAGATGTACACCCGCGAGGTATAAAGCTATTCGAATAGCCGTGTCCACGGTCATGGGACGATAACTTGAGTTGATGTCACTGTATAGAAGTTTTGATTTTCAAAATCTGGTTTTTGGTTTTTATGGCTGTGCATGAGGGATTCATGCACTGTACTGTTTACATTATGCCATTTACTTACTGTTCTAATCCAACTTTGATTTATTAAGTTGCTTTATAAAAATTTAGTCTTTGTAGGTTAAGATGTCCTGCTTTATGCAAAAATCTAACCATTTTACCTTCCTGTCGTGACCTTATGCATGTAACAATTCTATTCCTTTGATTAGGTTCTAATAAACACTTTATTTTATTAGTTTGTGTAAGACTTCTTGAGTACCCTCCGTACTCAAGGTGCTACCACCTATTGTTGCGGTGAGACGGTTTTCTTTATGAAGTACCGTTAGCGCCGATCAGGTGGCGCTAACGAGTAACGCTACTTCTTCCTCCACGCAATTGCCTGCGGGTGGATGAGGCCATTGGTGGACTTTAATCTTTTGTTTTTGCTTCCGCTGTTAAACTCTTGAAGTGACCAAGTCACTTAATATTGTAGTACTAAACCGAATGATGTAAGCTTATGTTTAATTATGCCAATGTATGACTTGTATGTGTATGATGCAATGTTGTTGAAGGATATATATATGCAATGGTCGTTGATCCTGGGAACCATTGTGAGATATATATATATCCGGGGATCCTGTTTATTGGAATTGTTACTTGTTAAATTTATACCTTTAGCATGATCTTTAATTAAGGGACAGTACTGTTCCTTCATTAATAATTGTGCTACAGTATGAATTTAATTAAGTACATTTCCAATAACCCAGGCGCCCACAGTCTTCAAGTCCACGCACTACTCAGTGGAGTGACGAGCTGCATGTAGCGCGTCGGGGCAGCATGAAGAAACCTGCAAACCACGGCAGTCTCACCTACCGTGTCACCCAACACGTGGATCCCGGTGACGATCGACATCACCTGACCGACCAAATCTTCAACGGTCTCCCCTTCCTCCATCTTCAGCCCCTCAAAGTCCTTGAGGGTCTGCAGGTTGGCCTCACACACACGCTCGTGCCCCATGTGCGCTGTCTTGATTTCCTCCGTGCCAACTTCATCGTGTCTTTCCTAGTGAGGGAAGACATGAATTGCTCCAGCATGGCCTGGTAGATGGCATACAATGCCATCCAATCCTTCTGGTACTCAGTGGCACCAGGCTCCACTGCTTCCCACATGTTCTCTTGCTTCAATCAAAATACATCTGATTACACGTCCTTTTAAAGACTACGAAACTTGCTAACCAAGTCAAAACTAAACATGAAAAGCCTTAACATGGAAAGCCTAACAAAGGAAACAAACTAATTTGATCTGATGCTGATTGCATCAGGATCCTGATTCCCTATTACTTGGCAAGTCTAGATTAGTTTCCAACAAAGAAGCGGTGTGCCAGTTGGTAGGGCGATAGATGCCAAATCCACAGCTGGAAGGTTATTGAAGGGGGGAACTCACCGGCGTCTTCGCCGAGAACCAGGTGAACCACCGCCATCAAGAGGACAATGGACGACGATTTGGTGGTGGGAGCTCAACTACTGTATAGGGAATAGAAGGAAATCAAACCTAAGAACTACTACTATACAAGGTTGGGTCTCTCCCTAACCTTGCAGGCGGCAATCCGGAGAAGAAGGGGGGAGGGGCCAAGCTAGATCTGGTAGAGTTGTCTTTTTGGGGAAGGCTTGGCAACTAAGAATAAGAGGCTCGGGTTACAACAATGCCAATCCCTAGGAAAATTAGACTTGTTTGTTGTGTTGATATTATAGGCCAAGGACTAAATCTATAGAGTACATGCGGACTCCTAGTCTACACCAAAACTAATATGGCAGGATCGTATTAAACCTATCCTAACATAAACTTCCCTAATACTCAGAGGGCTTGTTTGAAATGCAAGAAATGAAAACACTGGATATAGATGGGAATGTAAGCGCAAAACACTTAAATGTAAAATGCTAGAAAAATACGGGAATAGATGTTTGGATCAATTCACAAGAACAACCGCACGAATTCTGAAAATCATTATATGTGGGTGAAAAAGAGGTAGAATGTGCACCTCTTTATTATTTGGGGAATCATACTGATTGTGCGTCCGATCTAATCGACCCCATCGGACGCTCCACTCCATAGCTACCCCTATCTAACCTTATCCATCCACATCACCAGAAGGCAAAGCACCAACCACACCCATTTATGATGCTTGTCAAACTCTATGTGTTCTTCCCGTCTATGCTAATCTTCCCCTGCCGCCTCAACGAGCTCGAGCTGCTCGAGCCGCTCGTGCCATCCATCCTCGCCAACCTCGAGCATCGCCACCACTTCATCTGCAACCATACACTCTCTGCGATCTCCGCCATCTACCGCCTGCCCAACGATCAGCTCCTCCCTGATGCGCCTGACCTCGTGGAGCATGCGCTCGCCGCAGAACAGGATGCGGTTGTGCGGAGGAACGCCTTCCTCATGCTCTGTGCATGCGCGCTGGAGTGCACGGTCGCTTACCTCCTCAACAACGCCAAGCGCGTCACCGAGTGACCCGGCCTCCTTCAGATGACTACCGTCAACCTCGCCCGCAAGGTCTACCGCTCGCCCAACCGCACCGACAAAGGGCATACCAGCTTCATCTGGGTACATTTTATTGCAGGTGTTTGCTCAATTTTGTTGCAACAGTTGATTCGAAATGTTGCATAAAGTGTTTTTTATTGTTGCGATCTTGTTGTATTAAATGTTGCGACAAGAGGTATTTTTTGCAATGATGTTTTTGATTTGTTGTACAAGAGTAAACTTTTTGTTGCAGACCCTTCACCATTTAATTGTTGCACGCATTCTCTCGCATTGTTGCAGAAAGCAATTTGGTTTGTTGTAATACATCTTCCTGAAATTTTGTAGGGGAAAAGATTTTGTTGCAACTATTGTCGCCGATTGTTGCAGACATGAAATCAAAATATTTCATAAGTAAGTTTTAAATATTGCAAATTTCTTGATAACCGGAAGTGGGAGAAGATGGATTACCCATGCATATTGATATGTATGTTCCCATATTCGTCATCCGAGTCTTTCTCTCGAGTCCAATATTCGTCCTCCATAATGAGAGATTACACAATTCAAACAATTAGGAATTCAACAGATGTTGCAATAATTATTTTCAGATGTTTCCACTATTATTATCAAATGTTGCAATATTGTAACATCGAAATTTGTTTGTTTTTGGGATAGTTGAACTAGTTTTATTAAGCACAATCATGTTCTATACTGATGGTTTCATATATTTTCGGTGAGAATTTGATATTTTTACTATTTTTTTCTTGGCATTGTATATATCATTAGCGTATTCTTTTTGCATACATGGATTATTTTTATTGCAAACGTTGTGTCCAAATATTGCATTGAAGCGTACCATGGATACGTCCTAGCGCTAGTTACGTCCTTATTATGAAACTTTCGAAAGAAAAGGAACTAGATACTCCTATATTCCAAACACACAAAGGAAAAAAAAAATCTTTGGATGAGAATTCTTCTACTCTTTAACCAAACAAGGTGGTTCCCGAAGCCTTCACGAACAGCCCGCCAGCTCATTAGTCTCACATACATAAAAGTGGTTTGCTTTCACATCGTGGCATGGTTTTCTGGTTGATCTATTTTTAGAAGTATAGGGACCAAAATGAGCGCCATATGAAAGCAGAGGATATTTGCTGCATTATCATAATGGAATGGTATCGAGGGAGAATCCGACAGGTATGCACATGGAAGCGGATTTTTTCCCCTACTAGGAGCACATGCTCCGGATGCATCGGCCGTCCATCCAGTCCTTAGGATGTGTGCCCGTATTGTGGCATTTGTTGCAATACGCGACTGGTATGTACGTGTATTTGTTTCCCATCACAATGTGTCTTGCATTATCAATATATAGGGTGTGTGATTTTTGAGACTATCTCATGCTGGGATGAGTTGGTCTATTATGTGAGGATCCTGCTAAATTTAGTAGGATAACACCATCTCTCGTTTTGTAATAACCTTACGTTTATAAGAGATAGGGTAGTGATGGATCAATCTATTCCATTCCTCGAAACAAACTTCAAATTGTCAATTCACCGCTCGGTCCCTCGAACCAAACAGCAATTTTTTTGATCATTTCTCAGGTACTCGGAGTAATTTGAAGTCATCTTCTTCCCGAAATGCACCAGGATTCACCAGGCAGATTTTACCACTTACATCTAATATGAAACTAATGCTACGTTTGCAGAATCTCACTGCGAGTGGGGCGTCATATCCGTGTAGCCGATACTCTTCCTGGTGGTGGGGAAGATCATGAACACCATGCTGGACAGGAAGCCCGCCCCAAGCGGGAGGTTCACCAGCAGCTCCCTCACGTCCGGTCCGGCATCCGGGAACAGGCAGCTCTGTATGCTGGCGTCGGCGAGCCCGACCGCCAGGAACACGACCGCCGAGAAGATGGCGTGCACGAAGTCCAGCGCCGTGATCCGGAACCTGCACAGGTCCTTGAACACCGCGTCCCGCTCGGCGCGCGTGCCGGTGAAGTTGAACGGGCAGAATCCGCGGAACGTGGCCACGCCGTAGTAGAGCTTGCCGTCGCGGCCGACGAGGCTGTCCGTGAAGGAGAGGAGCACGCACGAGGCAGCGCAGGCGCTGATGAGCGCCAATACCAGGTACCGGTTGGCCGCGTGGCAGACGCCATGGTTGCTGAAGGACGGCGCCAGCGCCTGGAAGGCCAGCACTGTGCCGGTCGGCAGGAGCTTCACGAGGTCCGACGCGCTCGACAGCGTCTTGTCCACCGGTTGCGCCGGCGAGCTAGCAGTGTGCTCACTCGGTCGTGGCTTCGTTTCGTGAGAGGGGTCTTGGGTCTCAGGCATTTGGATATGCACAGCATTGGAATCCATAGCCAGCTGGTACGCGTGGGCGCACGTACAGCAGAGGCCGAGGGAGATACTGAGATAGATGCTTTGGGTGTCAAGTGTCAACAGTGGTTTTGGCTTCCCTTTTATATGTAATAATAGTACGTTAGCGAGGAGTTACAACAAGCAACAAGAAATGGTTGCTGGGAGCTACACGAGAGTGACGCCGGCTTACCTGAAATATTCGTGGCCACCCGCATGCATGGCAGCTCACGTAGCTTGGTTACGACGACAAGAAACTGCATGCAGGAACGGTTGCGCCGGACACCGGCCGAACCGCAACAAACTTAGTTTCAGCCAGTTGGCGTACATCCAAGAGGTTGAGCTTACTTACAATGTTGCTCAATGCCGTGGTATGCATATCTCGGACAACTCGACTAAAGTTACAATGGACGTCATTCATCGGATTGTTATCGAATCTTTACTTCTTTAGTCAGGTGCACACAGTCGACCTATCATAGTCGCCATGAGGGCATGCACAATGTACCGACCTCAACCGTCTATAAAAAAATATCACATCATATTTATGCTGATCCGGATGAGAGAGGGGAGGAGAGATACGAGATGGTCTGTTGCTGAACAAACGGACGGTCTATTAGTATGGACCAATACACTTACTGAAAGCATCAAGCCCATATTATAGAGGAAAATGTCCATTTTACGAACTTTAGTTATGGTATGAGTCGAATTTCAACATGTAACTCTAAAATCGTCTAAAACACAACACTTAATTATCAAAACCATCTAAAATACAACATTCAACTCATTCAACAAAACGGTTTTAGTCGAATGTAGCGTCCATGTGTACCCAGATTTTCTAACATGGCATCCAGCTAGTAATTAAATAAACGATGATGGGGCCCACCCGTGAACCCCTGCCTTCTTCCTATCCTCTTCTCCCTCTCTCTCCCTATCTATCACATTCCACTTGGAATTGGATGCCCGCTGGATACCTCTGCTTGGCGTCCTCCACCTCTCCAGGGAGCAAGCGGCCACATGATTGGGGCCGCTACCACCTCCTGATGGGTGACCGAATGTAACATTCCCATTTTGGTTCTAATTTAAAACTACATGATTTTTCATGAATTTAAAAAACGTTTGCTACATGTTTGAGTTTACCAAATCCTTTTTGTCTGGGAAGTTAAAAAAACTCAAGCAATTCCCTTAATTGTAAAGGTAAGTTTGCCAAAGTCTTATATTTAAAATCTACTTAAACCCAAATATTTGAAAACCTTGAGCAGGCAAAATCCTTAAAAAGATTTGAAGTTCAAACCAAATCAAAATTTGCAATACAAATTTAAATCCAAAACCCATTTTCCTCCCCTCTCTCTCAGTTGGGCCGAAACCCAAGCGACCAACCCATCTTCCTCCCCCTCCCTCCTTCCTTGGCCTGACCGAAAGCCCAACCAGCAACATTTGCCCGTTTCCCCTTCCCTCTCTTTCCCCTCTCTTTTGGCCCAACCCACAGTCCAGCTGGCCTCACGGCCGAGCCAACCCAGCAGCAACAACCCACTCTTTTCTTTCTCTTTCTCTTTCACTGCCAAGTGGGCCTTGGCCCCACCTGTCAGGACGAATGGGAGAAGCACTATTTCTCTTCCTCATAATGCCATCTCTCTCTCATTCTCTCGCCTGTACGCATGTATGTGCGCCACTTGGCACAGGGATGACGTGGCGCCATTAACACCTCCTTGTGCGCCCCTACTCCTCGAGCCTCTCACCCACACTCACAGCTCCGTGATCTTGTCTCGTCGCCTCTAGGAGCATGCGCAACATCGATCCCACAAGAACTCACCCATAAGCCGCCGCGACCTCGCGAGAGAACGCCATACTCCATTGCCTTTTAAGATGAGCTTAGTTGAGCATGTCATCTTCCCCGTCTGGTCCTCCCTTCACTTCTTATCTTGTTCCCCACCTCCTCCACTAAGTCGCTTAGAACGCCGCTGTACCACGTCATCTTCTCCAAGCCCAACCCTTCATGTTCGCCTCGGTCTTCTCTGTCTAACCCCTCCCTTCTTCTCCAATGATGTGGCCCAGACTCACCGGAACGCACTACCGCCCCCGTTGTTGGTACAGAACGTGCACTGACCCCGCCACCGCGATCGATCTCCTTACTCGCTTGGACTCTAGGATGAGGCAAACTTGGTAGGCTAGTCAATCGAACACCTAGACGACCGTAGCCCCCCCATGGAGGGCATAGCACTAGGGTTGTGCACATTAGCACCAAACCAAAAAAACCAAACTGTGCTGGTCAAGTCGGTTTGACCAGTATTCGTTACGAGATCTAGAAATTAGGATTTTTTCTTTTTTGGGTTTGATTTTTCTGGTAAAAACCGACTAAAAACTTAAAATACCGGAGGGTTCGGGATATCTCCATCCTCTTAGGATGCTCACTCCTTCTTCAGTGTGGTCCTTCGAGCGTTTCTAGATTGGATGACCACAACTCAACCTTGGAGCCTACACTATTGCCATGTACGCTGCGGACGACCCGACCATGGGCATGGTGTGGTGTCACCGATGGGTAAGTTTTTTGAACCCTTAGTCCGTTTCATAATGTGCTTGAATTGCATGTGCTCATGTTTTATTGTTCTACTCCACATGTTACGTTCACACCGATCACTACGCATACGTCCTACCGGACTATGTTGCGATGTTCGACCAGTTGACTAACGACCTCGTCATATGGACACCGTACACTCCCATGAGGGTGTACGCGTGTGCATCCAGAGGACTGTCAAGCTTGTGCCAGTGATACTCCGCGTATTGGCTCATGCGGCGTAGCTTGGTGCACGACGTCTTTGTGGAGGACTACTTCGTGCACTGAGTTATGCGGCAGTTTGGACTACGATAGTAGGTCCCAATACCCTAGGGGGAGCCAATGCTGCCAAACATCCATGGGTAACTTAATGTTTAATTTTGTCATAGCTTTTGCCTAGCGTACTTATAATTTTTTGTTTTGCTTTCCACAGGTACACCAGGAAGGGAGAATGTGGTAGCACTTCCTGGGCTGACAAGATGGCCCTTGGGTGACATAGTGGCTCCATGCCTCGAAGGACGTAGTAGTCCAGGAGGATGCTCCCTACTTCCATCGGGCGTACGAGGAGTACATCGAGTGGTGATCCACTCGGACGAGGGTCCATTGCGTCAGAGTCATGGATGACCCCCACCACGACACGAGGCCGCAACGACCGACACATACCCCACCCAGCCGGACTCTGCATTCCATCGCGATGTTCGTATTGAACGGTCCATACTTCTTACTTACTTGTCATGTTTTTGGTTTGTAACTTGTTATTTCTATGTAACAAAATGATCTAGGCTGGGAGGTGTACATGTTGGCGAGCTCCGTGCGTAGCATGACGATCGGGGAGCACGTCACCATGACGGAGCACGACCTCGGACATGCCATGGACCGGATCATGGAGAAGGCGAGGTGAGTCATCAATCTTATGTCATGCCAGAGGCCGAGGGACGTGTTGGACCCACTAGTGCGTAGACGGGGGTGAGCCACAGTGTGTCACGCCCCACGCTCCTCACTCGGACTTGTCGGATGGGTCCTCGTTGCACCATGGCGGGAGTACCCCAGCACAGTTCGCAGGTACACCTCTAACACTAATGTCTGCTTGTTTATTTTGAACTCCAATATTTACTAACACCAATTTCTTCAGACATGTCCTCAGTTTCACGCGTACACAGGGCAGGACCACGCAGAGCCATCCACTGCGATGTAGCGACTAGGTCGGATAATGCTCTCGCATCGTGTGTACTTTCAATATTTTCATCTTGTTTACATACATAACGTACGTATTGTTCCATAGGTCATACACCCATTTGGGACAAGAAGTTGGTGTCGCACGAGGGAGCACAAACCTCGAACTACGACTTCTACAAGTAGGGCCATAGAGAGAGGACTATGGGCCTTCGCAAGGCGAGTGCACTCCCAGCCATGTCTCCGTTGGGGCTTCACAACTGCACGGTAAGGTTATTCGAGCCTTCGCAGGGTGAGTGCACTCGCGGACCGAGCTAACCGATGTAGCCCCCTATCGCGACACCCGCGTAGGCTACTGACAATAGTAGGGTTATTCGGGCGCTAGAGCCTTTGATGTATTCTCATTGGCGCCCGTAGTCGGCCCGTTGGACGACGCCAGGGGCTATATGTGGGGTACACCCCAAGAGAGCCCGTGAGTAGATGAATCACTTATTTTATGTAAATATTAATTTGTGTACGACTTGCACTATGCTAGTCTCGTGTTTACGATATTATTTGTTCTTGTTGTGTGTACAGGTAATCATGTAAGGGAGTCAGCATTACGACACCCCACACCACCCTCATTCTCTCTCTAATATTTCGTTCTCTACTCTCAAATAAGTCGGTTCAACAAACCACACCTCGATCTCCATCCCGGGCTGCCGGAAATCACCAAATTAGCATATGCAT
The DNA here is from genome assembly GCA_036346255.1 of Ampelocalamus luodianensis. Lineage (NCBI taxonomy): Eukaryota > Viridiplantae > Streptophyta > Magnoliopsida > Poales > Poaceae > Ampelocalamus > Ampelocalamus luodianensis. The sequence continues at coordinate 57,175,135 of CM070617.1, read as the reverse complement.
TTTGTCAATGTATAAATCACCAAATTTCAATATCCGTCGCCAATTGAAATGGCGATAGAGGTCCCATCGCCAGTTGAAATGGCGTCAGGCCTCTGTCACTATTTCAACTGGTGACAAAGGCTTGACCTCTTTTTCTGTTGGCGACATGGCTACTGTCACAATTTCAAATGGCGATTTGGCCCTATCGCTATTTGAAATGGCGACCGTAGCCCTTTTTAATAAATTTTTGACTATTTATTTTTATAATTCTTTATTAAAATGGCCAGATCGCCATTAGAAACAGTGACTGTAGCCCATTTTTGTAATTTTTTGACTGTTTTTTTAATTCTTTATTAAAATAGTACTATTTTTTAAAAAAATTATATATATATATATATATATATATATATATTAAAATAAAGATATGCGCCTATGTGAGAATAAAGGCCAATCTACCGTCACAATATGCCATCTCTGTCGAGGATGATCCTTAGGATCTGAGAACCAGCTTTGCTTGGATGGCTAGTGGAGATGGTTGTACCCCTAGCCCACTAGGGTTCAAATCCTAGGTTTGGTTCTGCGTGTCTCATTTAGGAGGATTTTCTTTCAGTGGGAGGCGACGTGCCCGTCGCAAGCGATGCGTCGGTGGTGACTTCGTCAAGCTCGTCCAGTCTTTCGTAGGCGTCGTGCGTGTATGTGGTGATGTGCGTGTGTGTAGGCGTCTCTATGCTGTACTGGGTGTTTCTAAAAAAATGATCCTTAGGATCTGGGAACAAAATGCGACGAGGTGCTGTCCCGTGCATTTGGATTGTCTCGTAAACTTTGGTGAACATACCACTTTTCTGGATCAATCGCTACAAAGTCAATGGCAGTTCTAGAAAACGGAAGCTCGCAGTAGGGTATATACAATGCAAGTATTTGGAGAGGTTCTTAGAGTATGTACAATGGTATAGACGATTGCTGTCTGTAATACTCTCTATATCATCTATAGACAAAATTAAAGACAACCCATACAATGGGTTGTCTTTAAATTATGTATATATGACCTCACAAACTGTACAGACAACATGGATACAACAATGAAACAGTCGTCTATAAGGGTTTTATAGACTGTCTGTTGCATGCTAGATAGCTTTATTCTCTCTCCTTGTTCTCTCTTATCTACATCATTAAAAATCTTACATGGCAAAGATTACAGACTGCTGATGTCACCCCACTGTACATGCCCTTAGCAAAAGTAAACCGTTTTGTCTTGACACATAGGGGCAGGTATGCTAATTTTGTGCCATGGATGAGTAGACACGTGTGCTTATGCATATAGCTCCTACCTCTAATTAACACATATTACAAGCATCTAGACACCTTAAGACTCTTAGGCTCCACTTGAGCACTTGAGAGAGGTTTGGGGTTTTTGTGAGTCAAAAGAGGCTTTGGAGGTGGTTTTACCTTTGTGTCTTTAGTTGGTGAGAGTGGGTAGAAGGTAGGAGAGGGTGTTCCCTAGGTGTCTCTTTTTTTTTATGTCCCCTATGTGAGAGTTCTGTATTCTAGAGTGTGTTTATCCCTTCTCAAGCATGTATGGTTGAGGGGTTGAGAGAGGGGGAGGTTGAGGATTGAGTGGAGAGTCTTGTAATCATTCCTCTATATGTAATCGTGGTATCGGGACTACTCTTTTGTTTTGAAAGGAAGATCTGAAGTCCTTTCCCGTTCATTCTTGTCTCTGTTCTTCGATTGTCTCAATGTTGGATTTTTGATTTTTTGATTTTCAAGTTCTAGCTTGCTGGGATTGGCCAAAATGGGTTGCTCTATGATGGGTGAGTACTTCAAGATCATTTGATCAAGGATCCCAAGAGCCAACCCCATTTAATCTCAGATTTGGATTTTTGGCTTACTCTGTTCATTTGTTTAATTCTAGGGTTTAGGTGGAAATCTCGTTTTCCTCTTAAAGATGGCTTGAAATTTGGCTTGTAGAGTCCAAGGGCTATTGCTAACATATCTGCAAAGTGTCATTGCCAAGGGATCAAAGATGGAGGAGAAATTTGATTTTTGGTGAAGGCCCTGTAGAATTCAGATTTCAGAACAATCTCGTTTTCCTCTTTGAGATGGCTTGAAATTTGGCTTGTAGAGTCCAAGGGCTATTGCTAATATATCTGCAAAGTCTCATTGCCAAGGGATCAAAGATGGAGGAGAAATTTGATTTTTGGTGAAGGCCCTGTAGGTTTCAGATTTCAGAACTGAAAAACTGAATTCCTTCTTTTTGTGCTGTTTGGGATTTGCGTAACTTTTGATTCCCTTTATGAAATAGCATGAAATTTTATATCTAGAGTCCTGAGACTATCTATTAACTATCCTCAAAGTTGCATTGCCAACGGATCAAGGATTTGGGAGTTTTTCGATTTTTGGTGAAGGCCTGTAGGTTTTAGATTTCAGAACTGAAAACTGAATTCTTTTTTTTTGTGCTGTTTGGGATTTGCATAACTTTTAATTCCCTTTATGAAATAGCATGAAATTTTATATCTAGAGTCCTGAGACTATCTATTAACTATCCTCAAAGTTTCATTGCCAACGGATCAAGAATTTGGGAGTTTTTCATTTTTTGGTGCAGGCCCTGTATGTTTCAGTTTTCAGAACTGAAAACTGAATCAAGCTTGGTTGTTGGTTTGGAGTAGCTGTCTTGTGATTCTTTTTGGAGAAAAAGAAATTAGTAAAAGTAGAATTGCAACATTCAACCCCCCCCCCTCTGTTGCCATTTCGGTTCTACATTTTGAATTTGTAAAGCCCATTTAGGGGTAGTAGTAGTGATGGATAAGTCTCTGTGTTGGCTTTTGCCGCCTTTCAAGGACAGCATCCTTGACTGGCGGTTAGCATCTCTTTAGGACAACATCTTTGGACAGAGCATCTTGGACTAGCTTTAGGACTAGCTTTAGAGGACAGAGCATCTAGGACAGAGCATCTAGAACACAGCATCTAGGACAGAGCATCTAGGACAGAGCATCTTAGACTAGCATCTTGGCATATGCTTGGCATATGCTTGGCTGATTAGCCCTATAAATATGTATCCCCAACCCCTCAGGTTGGCATGGCATTGTGAAGAGAAATATACAAGAAAAATTGCCCCATCTCCAAGTGTCATCCTCTCTATGAGAGTAAGGATCTTGCTATCACCTCAAGCAAGAGTCCAGCGAATAACAAGTGGTATCAGAGCTATACTATCCTGGTAGCTTGAGCATCTCCGCTCATCTCCTTCTCCGGCCTCGCAGCAGCCCCGGCAGAGCAGCAGCAGCCCGCTATCCACGCTCACTCCTCTCCGAGACGGCGCAGCTCGTCGGTAGCCTCTCTCCACGCAACAACCCCGATGGCGCGCCATGTCCGCAGGCGATCTCGGCGCTTCGGTCGCCTCGAGCATGCGGCGTCCAGACGGCCGAGCTTCGCGCGCAGCAGCGGCGACGCAGCGGCGCGCAGACAACAGCGCGGAAAGGGCGCGAGGCCGGGCAGCGCGGAGCTGGCGCAGCCAGGCGGAGGTTGAAGCGGCGGGCGGCGCGATGCAAGCGCAGGCGGCAATGAGGTCGAGGTTACAGCGCGGCAAGAATAAAGCAGCTCCATCTCTGGCGATGATAGCGCCGACGCGGACCTTGAGCTGGAGAGGGAGGCAGCGAGGGCAGCGGCGCGATGGCGGCGCGCGACGCCCACGCCGCGGCGGCAGTCGATAAGCGCGAGCCGCGCTGGTGGCGCTCGAGGAGCGCGACGCGGCGGCGGCGTGACGGGTCGACGGAGCGCGGCCTTCACAGCGACGCTCTCTCCCCGGTTCGCATCGTGGTCACCACGAGTACCGGTCGCCGTCGAGGACGTCGGCCCCGGCGCGGGTGGCCTACCTCACCAAGTCCAACCACGCCGAGTGGGCTGCGGTGATGAGGGTAAAGCTCAGTGCGGCATATGGGATGCGATCCGACGCGGCGACGTCGACTACAACCAGATCGGCAGCGCCGGATGCTCTCATCGCCGATCCCGCCGAGATGCGATTTCGCTACCAACAAGCGGACTGCCAAGGAGGCTTGGGACGCCATCGCTGCGGCACGCATCGGCAGCGACCGCGCCCGCAAGTCCACACTGCAGGCACTTCGCACGGAGTGGGAGACCCTGGCCTTCAAGCCAGGTGAGGACGTTGATGACTTTGCTCTTCGTCTCAACACTCTGTTGCAGAAGTTGGTGCAGTTCGGCGATGACACCTACGGCGAGGAGAGAGCTGTGGAGAAGCTCTTTCGCTGCGTCCCCGAGAAGTACAAGCAGATGGCTCACTCGATCCAGTCTCTGCTGGACCTCTCCACGATGTCGATCGAGGAGGCGATAGGTCGCCTCAAGGTCGTCGACAGCGATGAGCCACAGTCTCTCTCGGGACCCGTCACCATTGGCGGGAAGCTCCTCCTCACTCGGGAGCAGTGGGCTGCCGACCAAGGTGACAGGAAGAAGGGGGAGCCTTCTTCCATGACAGGCGGCCGCGAGCGTGGCAAGCGCGGCAAGCCGCGCAAAGGACGTGGAGGCGCCCAGGGCGGCGCCGCCGGCAAGCAAAAGCCGGCACGAGACGACTCCTGCCACAACTGCGGCAAGCTTGGTCATTGGGCCAAGGATTGTCGACAGCCACGACGCGGCCAGGCCCACGTCGTGCAGGCGGAGGAGGAGGAGCAGCCGGCTCTGTTCGTTGCCCATGCGAGCATCGAACTACCTCCAGCGGCATCGGTCGCAGCGGCTCTCCTCCATCTTGACGAGCCAAAAGCACACGCCCTCCTCGGCGACGGCTCCGGCAACGACAAGACCGACGGGTGGTGCCTCGACACCGGCGCCACCCACCACATGACCGGGCGGCGAGAGTTCTTCTCCGAGCTTGACTCTAGCGTTCGAGGCTCCGTCAAGTTTGGGGACGCCTCCGGCGTAGAAATCAAGGGCGTCGGCTCCGTCATCTTCACCGCCGTGTCTGGTGAGCACAGGCTGCTCACCGGTGTCTACTACATCCCCGATCTACGGAACTCCATCATCAGCTTGGGACAGCTGGATGAGAACGGTTCGCGTATCGAGATCGAGCATGGGATGCTACGGATTTGGGATCTTCGTTGCTGCCTTCTTGCCAAGGTAACCAGAGGCGCGAATCGACTCTACATCCTTCACGTGCAGGTGGCACAACCCCTCTGTCTCGCCGCTCGTCGGACGGCGGCGTGGCGATGGCACGGCGCTGGGCATCTTCACTTCGAGGCCCTGAAGCGGCTCAGTGCCACGGAGATGGTGCGAGGCCTGCCGTGCCTTGACCATGTGGAGCAGTTCTGCGACGTCTGCGTGTTGACGAAGCAGAGGCGACTCCCATTTCCCCAGCAGGCGAGTTTCCGAGCCAAGGAGAGGCTCGAGCTCGTGCACGGGGACTTGTGTGGCCCGGTGACACCAGCCACACCGGGAGGACGACGCTACTTCCTGCTGCTCGTCGACGACCTCTCCCGCTACATGTGGGTGATGGTCCTCGGAAGCAAGGGAGAGGCTGCGGACGCCATCAGGCGCACGCAGGCTGCTGCGGAGGCGGATCGCGGGTGAGTCGCGCTGCGGCGCCGCACAGACAACGGCGCGCGAACCACGGCGGTGGACGCGTCGTCATCTGCGCTGATGAGGGCATTCAGCGCCACTACTCCGCGCCGTACAGCCCGCAGCAGAACGGCGTCGTCGAGCGGCGCAACCAGACGGTTGTGGGGATGGCTCAGGCCCTCCTCAAGCAGAGGGAGATGCCGGTGTCGCTCGGGAGCGGTGGTGACGGCCGTCTACATCCTCAACCGCTCGCCTACCAAGGCGCTCGACGGCAGGACGCCGTACGAGGCTTGGCATGGGCGCAAGCCGGCGGTCTCCCACTTGCGGGTCTTCGGCTCCCTCGCGTTCGCCAAGGAGCTTGGCCACATCGGCAAGCTCGACGACAGGAGCACTCCGGGAGTGTTCATCGGCTACGCGGAGGGCTCGAAGGCCTACCGCATCCTCGACCCTATCACACAGCGCGTCCGCATCTCGCGTGACGTTGTGTTCGACGAAGGGCGAGGCTGGACGTGGGACAAGGCGGTGGACGACGGTTCGACTTCGACTCTCAGGGACTTCGTTGTCGACTACGTCCACTTCGAGAGAGCCGGGGGAGCTAGCAGCTCGTCTTCACCGAGCTCGTCCACCCCGACACCTCGCTCGCCACCACCTCCGGCGAGTGCTCCACCACTTTCGGCACCGACTCACCACTCTCCTGCACCGGCGGCCACACCACCGGGATCGGCCCCAACAGCTTCGGTCCACGATGAGCAGCGCACGGTGGAGTTCGCTACTCCGCTGTCCCACGACGAGGACCGCGTCGACGCCTACCACGACGGCGAGCCTCTGCGCTACCGTACCATGGACAACATCCTCGGCGAGCTGCCCGTCCCTGGACTGGCGCAGCACGACTTCGAGGCGGAGCTGCACTTGGCGTGCGACGACGGCGAGCCCCGCTCCTTCGCTGAGGCGGAGGGAGACGCGGCGTGGCGTGTCGCGATGAAGCAGGAGATGGACGCCGTCGAGCGGAACCGGACGTGGGAGCTGGCGGATCTTCCTGCCGGTCACCGCGCGATCACCCTTAAGTGGGTGTTCAAGCTGAAGCGGGATGAAGCCGGCGCCATTGTCAAGCACAAGGCTCGCTTGGTGGCACGAGGCTTCATGCAGCAGGAGGGGGTCGACTTCGACGACGCCTTCGCACCCGTCGCGCGCATGGAGTCCGTTCGTCTTCTCCTCGCACTTGCAGCCCAGGAGGGTTGGCGCGTCCATCACATGGACGTCAAGTCCGCCTTCCTCAACGGCGACTTGAAGGAGGAGGTCTACGTCCGTCAGCCGCCGGGATTCGTCATCCCCGGCAAGGAGGGCAAGGTTCTCCGCCTGCGCAAGGCCCTCTACGGCTTGCGGCAGGCACCACGAGCCTGGAACGCTAAGCTGGATTCCACCCTCAAGCAAATGGGGTTCCAGCAGAGCGCACACGCAGGCCGCGGTCTCACGGCGGGCAAGGGCGGCAACGCCCTGCTGGTGGGCGTCTACGTCGACGACTTGGTGATCACCGGCTCCAAGGAGGCCGAGGTCGAGGCGTTCAAGGCGGAGATGAAGACCGCCTTCCAGATGAGCGACTTGGGGCTCCTCTCCTTCTACCTGGGGATCGAGGTCCACCAGGACAGCTCCGGCATCTCTCTTCGCCAGACTGCCTACGCCAAGCGCATCGTGGAGCTGGGCGGTCTCACCGACTGCAACCCAGCCCACACTCCTATGGAGGAGAGGCTGAAGCTGAGTCGTGAGTGTACGGCGGAGGAAGTGGACGCGACGCAGTACCGGCGCATTATGGGCAGCCTTCGCTACCTTGTCCACACGCGTCCGGATTTGGCGTTCGCCGTCGGCTACGTTAGTCGGTTCATGCAGCGACCGACGACGGAGCATCAGCAGGCCGTGAAGAGGATCCTCCGCTACGTTGCGGGCACCTCCGACTACGGCTTGCACTACCCAAGGTGCCCCGGCGCGGCGCACTTCATCGGGTACAGCGACAGCGACCACGCCGGCGACATCGACACGAGCAAGAGCACCAGGGGGACGCTGTTCTTCCTCGGCAAGTGTCCGATCAGCTGGCAGTCGGTCAAGCAGCAGGTAGTGGCTCTGTCTAGCTGCGAAGCAGAGTACATTGCAGCCACTACCGCTTCTACTCAGGCTCTGTGGCTGGCACGGCTGCTTGGCGATCTCCTTGGCAGAGACGCGAGGCAGTGGAGCTCGGGTGGACAAAGAAGTCCGCCTTGGCCTTGGCGAAGAACCCCGTCTTCCATGAGCGCAGAAGCACATCCGGTAAGGTATCACTTCATCGTGCTGGATGAAGGGAGTGTCCGCCAACTACATCAACACCCAAGACCAGCTCGCCGACTTGCTGACCAAGTCTCTTGGACGGATCAAGTTCCAGGAGTTTCGCGCCAGGATCGGGATGGCTCAGATTCCTCACAAGGAGACACACAAGACTTAGGGGGAGATTGATGGATAAGTCTCGTGTTGGCTTTTGCGCCTTTCAAGGACAAGATCCTTGATCAAGCAAGTTAGCATCTCTTTAGGACAGCATCTTTGGACAGAGCATCTTGGACTAGCTTTAGGACTAGCTTTAGAGGACAGAGCATCTAGAACACAGCATCTAGGACAGAGCATCTAGGACAGAGCATCTTAGACTAGCATCTTGGCATATGCTTGGCATATGCTTGGCTGATTAGCCCTATAAATATGTATCCCCAACCCCTCAGGTTGGCATGGCATTGTGAAGAGAAATATACAAGAAAAATTGCCCCATCTCCAAGTGTCATCCTCTCTATGAGAGTAAGGATCTTGCTATCACCTTAAGTAAGAGTCCAGCGAATAACAAGTAGTTGTTGTTCTGAAGATAATTTGCGTACTTTAAAAGTCAAGTTGCAAATTACCAAACCAAAGCTAATAGGAGTTTTATGAGATGTTTCCTTAGATTATTGAGACTTGACTTGCATATCATTACTTGTTCTTGTCTTCATCTTAGTTGAAAGTTACTGTCCAGCAGATTGTATTATAAGTATGCAACCCCAACTCATACTTTATATCAAGGCTTTAGAAAATCGGAACCGGCCCCAAAACCGGAAGGGGTGGGACTAAAGAAGCGGATGTAGAAAGCCTTTTCTCCCAGTAGGTCGGTCAGCATGTCCCTCCTAATTACCATTTCTTCGCATGGCCTGTAGTTGCATTCAAACTAATGCCCCTTGATTTCATCGGTTTCGGCATACGATTTATAAATTGCTTTGGCACAGAAGACAGAATGGTCCCTCCAGTGTGCTTCGCAAAAGTCGGTCCGTTTTCGCCTTTTCATTCTTTTCTGAAATTAAAGGCTTTTGCATATTAAAAGTTTGGGTACATACTAAAAGCAATCAGAAACAATATGTTGCATAGGTTGACGAGGAAATACTGACAGAGGTTTTTTCTGTTTTCAGCGAAACCCCGGCATCTTAGCCCTGCTTTAGATCTTGTAAGCTATTGCATTGATTAGTTTAATCGCAGGTGATTAACTGATTACGGATTACAGTTGGGTGAATGATTCATCAGCAAGTCTAGTGTCGTCGCGAATAGCCCAGTATTCTGTCTGAACACCATCACACTCCCGGCAAATCACGGAGCGGATCGAAGCAATTGATAGAATCGAGATGAGTTTGGAATAGAGAGATCACAAGAACAGGTTCACTTTTCTGGTTCGCCCAGGGCTGGATCGGCCCAATCCAAGACATAAGGGAAAGGCATGAGTTTTTGTTGCCGAAATCTGTAAATTACTAGAGCTCCGCTGCCAGGCCCCATGACTGCCTTTCACTTCTGTTCAGTACTAGGCAGCTTAGAATGAAACAGGACCCGTTCCGTTGGCAGCCAGGGACTGGCATGCCATGGGCGTAAAGTTCATCTCTTGTCTTTACTTATCCTTTTCTTCTTTAATTTCTTTTGTAAAATGACATAAGGTCAGGTCGATAATCTTGTCATGTTCAGGAAATTTGGCCGCCTTTTTGTGTGGACCAATAGTTTAGATATGAACAAAACTGTCCTAATTTGAGACGAGAATGTATCGATAAAACTTTCACAAGAGATTCATAACAATGGTTTATACTTTATACTCACAATGTATTAGCCTTGTGGCCCATTCGTTAGCAAATACTAGAGGCAAATTTTTGTGGAGACTGCCGTCTGAGTGTGTGATGGTCTAGTAATAGATCATTGTCGAATGAATTCGAACCCCGTCTCGCATAAAGTCAACCCCTCACATAGCTTTCTCACTAGCACAGCTAAAGAGAGTTGACGATTAGCACAAACGTCAAACTATGAACAAAGTGGATCCGTAATGCATGCCAGACGAAAGCACTTCATAAGAGGTTCCATTGTTTACAATGGAATCCATATATGGGTATGTACAAATACTTGACACCAGAAATCATCAATCCAATCTAAAACTAGACGGACCAAATGCCTAAACTATCTTTGCAATCAAATGATTTCTCCAGGAAATATTTAGGGCTCATTTCGGTGGGAATTTTTCTCAATTCCTACAAACATTAGAACTATTTCCTGCAAAATTCCTGTATTCCAAACGAGACCTTATATCATATTCACCTATTTCATTCAATTAGCCTAGGAAGGTTGACTATGTACAGGTGCTATACCATGCTTCATCAAGGCTCAAGCACTCGCAGGGATACGGCGCCTCTGGCGATCTCCATCCAGGCAACCAAGAACTTCCACCCGGGTAACAGGCGGCGCGGCGCAGAACTCGCCGGAATCGCGATCGCTCCCTTTCGCCCAAGTTGATGCTGGACAGAGGGCAGTGAGCACGAAACCGCCGATCGGGATAGCCTTCCCGAACAGTGGATCATGGATCATGGGGTTCTCTGGACGTTCAGGAGGTGGCCCAGAGAACAGGGGATCATGGCTCATCGATCTTGGATCAACCATCTGCAATACAAAAGAAGCATCAGTAGAGAATCTTGATGGAGTACATTGTACTGTACAGAGTAAGTGAAGATTCTTGGTACTGCCTGAGCACCAGCAAGATGCTGGATCATTTTGGCTGTACTTACAAGTTGCATGTAATTTTGGAACCGCTAGCTTTTCAGCTGCAAACCTGTCCGTTGATTCATCCTTCTTAGCTTAAGCTAAATGTTACTGTATTATACGGGTTTAGTAAAAAGTTGAAGTCAAAAGATGCAAGTCTAAATGTTGGACAATACGCTTGTTGGCTGGTGAGGTCTTGGACAACTCAGATGGACCAGTGAAATAGATCAAAAAACAAGATGCACCAGTGAAATACTTAAATAGATGATGTTTCAGAATATTTGCAAGTGAACTTTTCAAACTATGTCCAATATACGTACACAAATATTTAGATCATAGATTTATAAAAAAAAAAATTAGTAAAAGATGGTACTTTTCATAAAATTTTACTGGTCCACTATACATTAATGTTTAGATCCAATATACATGAAAAATACATAGGTCCAAAATACATGAAAATAATATTGATAGATTTGTAAAAAAAAAATACTATTTTTCATAAATTTTTACTATCTTTTAATAAATAAAATTAATGGTTAAATGTGTATGTGTAAGGCTTTATGGATATTTGAAACAATACATATTTAGTAAAAGACGGAGTACGTTTTTGCCTCAGTTTTTCTTGACAAAAGAAAAGAAGGCATGTTGAATTGCCATTCTTGTAAGAAATGAAGAGAGGAATAGAATGAAAGATTTTCCTTTCTATGAAAGCTACAGAATGAATGAAAGATCTGAGGCAGAACAGTTTGATACATCCAAAGAATTAGAACAGCAACAGTACCTCATGTACCAAAATGCTCTGTTCAACATCAAATCCCACAGAGCCACTGCTGCGACAAAGACGAAACCAAGGACGGCAGCAGTTAATACGATGCCACAACTCACGACCATCAGTAATAATGCAAACTCCTGGAAAGGTAGCAGGTGATAAAGCAAAGGACACATGAGATTCGCGTAACGTACCGGTAGAAACCTTCAATGCCGTAGTGAGACGGCGAATGCGGCAGGCCGGACGCGGGCGCGGGCACCTGCGGCGCAGGCCGGAACAGCACCGATGACCCCGCCGCGGCCTTCTCGGCTCCTCCGCGCGCCGCCGCGCTGCACACACTGCAATGCGCTTCCATGATTGCCTTCTTTCTTGCAATGCACTGTCGTTGGATGGGTTTTTGGGGGCGACGTACGGTGAACGTATGAGCAAGGGAGAGAAACGGCCGGTGAATTTATGAGGGACGGAGCAAGGTATGGTATGACGGGAAAGATCCGGCCGGCTGCCGGCAAGAGCTGGCAATGCGATTAAAGGGAATCAAATCCCTTTAATGTGCCACGTCTCTTACCTTGTGAAGAACAGAGGGAATCAGATCGGTGGTTCACTTCTGTATTAGCAAATTGGCAAACTCTGCTACGCGCTGTGGTGGTGCATCGTGGGGCCATTGCTTTATTATATGGCATGTGGGGGCTCCGTTACTACCTGGGTGCAGGTGGGTCAACGCGTCGGTGGCACGTGAGGGTTGTTGTAGTGTACGTTGGAGGAGAGGAATGCGCCAATGCGGGGAGGGGCGCCGTGTGGGACGGCGGCGATGGGGCAACGCCGACCACTGTCATCGCCGAGGAGTTGACCGTTCACGCTGTCATGCATCTAGCCACCCCCTCCCCCCAGTCAAGCATCGAGCCTTAACTTAAGAAATATATAACTTTGTGGTAATGGGAATCGATACTGCGAAGATGTCCGGAACATCGGACGTCTATCACGTTCACTTCATTGTGCACGCTTTTGTTCTCCTCTATTTGTTTGTTATTTCTTCTACCAAATAAATTTGTCTTTCTTTCTCTCTCATATGTCCACGAAGCCTTATCCAGTCTCCTGTTTCAGCGCTGTGCCACCCCACCTACCAATTGCCCACTACGCCATCATCAATCACAAAGTAGATCAAGGGAGGAGAAAGAAGACAAAAACTACTTCAAAAACTCAAAGTCACCGACCGTCGCCGGTTCGCCACCACCACCATGGCAGCCGCCTCCACCATCTCTCTCAAGCCCGCGGTCTCCTGCTCGACGAGCTTCGCTAAGATCCCTTGCCAAGATCTGATCGTGGCGGCCTCGAGGCTTGGGCTCTGTTGCAGGGCGAGCGAGGGCAGGAAGGGCGCCACTGTCTGATCGTCGCTGTTCTCGCTGAAGCCGACGGCAAAGGACGTGAGACTAGCAAAGGTACATGAGTTGTACATCTACGAGGTCAAGGAGCGCGACCGCAAGAACCCCGTCTACCTCCGCTCAGCGCCAAGCAGACCGAGAACATTGCGCCAGGTGTGGGGTCCCTCGACGCGCTCATCGGCCGACATCATCTCCGGGCACCACACTAGCTTCATCCAGGTACGTTTTGTTACAGACGTTTGCTAAATTTATTGCAATAGTTGACTCGAAATGTTACATGGAGTATTTTTTTTTATCGTGATGTTGTTGCATCAAATGTTGCGGCAAAAGGTATTTTTTGTTGCAATGGTGTTTTTGATTTGTTGCACAAGAGTAAACATTTTGTTGCAGCCCCTTCACAATTTAATTGTTGTAACAACTTTTCCATTGTTGCAGAAAGTGATTTGGTTTGTTGTAATACATCTTCCTAAAATTTTGTAGAAAAATAATTTTATTGCAACTATTGTCGTCGATTGTTGCACATATGAAATCAAAATGTTTCATAAGTAAGTTTTAAATATTGCAACAATTATTTTTGGATGTTTTCACTATTATTTTCAAATGTTGCAATGTTGTAACATCAAAATTTATTTGTTTTGGGATATTTGAACTAGTTTTTAAAAGCACAACCATGTTCTATACTGATGGTTTCACCATTTTCGGTGAGAATTCGATATGTTTTTCAAAAAGATTTCTTGGCGTTGTATTTATCATTTGTGCATTTTGTTGCACACATAAATTATTTTTGTTACAAACGTTGTGTCCGGATGTTACATCGAAGCGTACGATGGGAACGTCTAAGTGCTAGTTGTGTCCTTTGGTAATACTATAGGCCGATAGGAAACGTTCCGCCTCGGATGGCCATCCAGTGGCCACACATTCGTTCACAATGCATAGCAGTGGATGCAAAATTTTTGTTAGAATCTGAGAGAAGTTTTGTTATTCACAACTATGCATCTTATTCATTAATAGGAGAGTATATATAAAGAAGATTACATGGGACTCATGGGCTACATGGGCCAAATGGGCTAAGAGAGGAGAGGGAGAGAGAGTATACCGCACTCTTACACCCCCTTCAAACTCAAGGTGGATCAGGATGATCTAATGCACTAAGTTTGAGTAGATGAAGTCGATGATGTTCTCAAGTCTGAGCTTTAATGAAAAAAATCTACAACTTGAAACTCTAAGGAAACATACTTAAGGAAGATGGTCGACTACTAACAATGAGATCGTGTGAAGGATGCATCTATACCAATGTGTTTTGTCAACTCATGCTTGACTGGATCACTAGCAATCTGAATGACACTTGTATTGTCATAAAAGAGAGGTGTAGGATTGTCACAATGGACACCTAGATCAATCAAGGGCCATCGAAGCCAAATGATCCCTGAGGTGGTAGCAACAAGAGCTCGAAGCTCAGCCTCTGCACTAGAGCGTGACACCGCAGTTTGCTTCTTGGACTTCCAGGTAATGAGGGAAGTACCAAGAGAGATACAGTAGCCAATGACATATCGGTGATCAGCGGGATTACTCGCCCAAGTGGTGTTAGAGTAAGTGTGGAGCTGGAGTTGACTCGAACTAGCATAGAACAGACATCTGGACGCAGTCCCCCTCAAATATCTCAACACACGAAGAGCATGACTATAGTGGACTGATGTGGGAGCACTGATAAACTGGTTGAGCACATGGATAGCATGAGCAATGTCTGGCCTGGTGACAGTGAGATAGACAAGGCTCACAATGAGCCGACGATAACGGGGAGGATCTGTCAGGGGTACACTGTCTATAGGCCGAAGCTGCAAGTAAAGCTCCATGGGTGTGGTAGCATTACAAGTATCAGTCAGCCCAGAGTGAGCAAGCAGATCCTGAACATAGTAATGTTGAGAGAGGTAGTAGTCATCACTATCAAAATGAACCTCAATCCCTAGAAAATAGCTCAATGGTCCCAAATCAGGCATCATAAATTGTTCACTCAATTTTTTCTTAACAAAAGCCACATTATCCATGTCATCTCCTGTGATTAGTATATCATCTACATACAGCAGAAGTAAAGTATGACCCTAGTGAGAAGTGTGAATAAACAAGACAAGGTCATGCTCACATGGAGTGAAACCAGCAGCTCGAAATAGAACTGCAACGCTCGAACCAAGCACAAGGAGCCTACTTGAGACCATATAGAGCATCCCTAAGGTGACAAACATAGCCTGTAGGAGTCTCAACACCTGGGGGTGGCTTCATATAAATCTCCTCATGTAGATCACCATAAAGAAAAGCATTCTTGACATCCATCTGAGATATAGTCCATGAGCGTATGACTACAACAACAATGATAGTGCGGACCGTAGTCATATGAGCAACTAGAGCAAAAGTCTCATCATAATCTCGACCATAAGCCTGCTAAAAACCTCTTGCAACAAGACGAGCTTTGTATCGCTCCACTGAGCCATTTGACTTGTTCTTCACTTTGTACATCCACTTGCAAGTTATAGGCTTAACTCTAGATGGTAGCGGAACAAGATCCCGAGTGCATGTAGACTCTAATGCTATAAGCTTCTCAGTCATAGCCAACTGCCACTTAGGCATACTAACGGCCTCCTGATAGGTACTCGACTCAGATACTGTATAAGCACAAGGAAAACCTGGCCCATCTCTCTAGTGTTTGAAGAGAGGAACAATCACGTAGAGCATACTATGATGTAGTAGAACGATCGTCAAAGTCTGTGATACTGGCTGGAGGGTCAAGTGGTGGAGAGAAGAACTGAGGATCAGAAGGTTCAAGAGGAATGGAAGTCTGAGGATCAGAGGGAACTCTCTGTCAGCGACTATAGTGAAAAGGAAAAGTGGAAGTGTTCAAAAATTGGTAGAGTTGGTGGAGGAGGTACACTAGAAGGTGAAACTAGTAGAGAATGTGTATCTAGCGAAGGCAAGTCTTGTAAAGGAATGGGAGGTAGACACAAAAAGAAAGTGGAATCTCTGGAAGAAGAAGTAGGATGTGTAGAAGGATAATAAAAGAAAGATCTACCCTCATCAAAGGTCACATCATGAGAGATGTGAATGCGACATAATGAGTGATCATAGCAATGATAGCTCTTATGCTCAGGACTATAACCCAAAAAAACACACTCAACTGACTAAGGGCTCAGTTTATGCGCTCACGAGGTGCTAAAAGGATATAACAAACACAACAAAAAAATATGAAGATGAGCATAGTGAGTAGGTGCTCTATACAGGACGTCACTAGGACACTTGCCCTGAAGCTTGGAAGAGGGCTGGCAGTTGATAAGATAGACAATCGTAGAGATTGCTTCCCCCCCAGAAGTGAGAGGGAACAAAGGAGGAAATGAGAAGAGTATGAGTAGTCTTAATGATGTGACAGTGCTTGCGCTCAGCAACACCATTCTGAGCATGAGCACTAGGACACGAGAGCTGAGGAAGTGCACCCTCAGAAGAAAGAAACTGACGAAAGGCTGATGAAAGATACTCTCCTCTAGAGTTAGAATGAAAAACACGGATGGTAAAAAGAATTAAGTATGAACCATCTGAGCAAAAGATTGAATGGTAGAAATCAAATGCGAATGGTGTTTCATGAAGTAGATCCAAGTGTATCGAGTATGGTCATCAATGAAGATGATATAGTAACTATGACCACCTTTCGAAGTAAGAGAAGAGGGACCCCAAACATCCAAATGGACCAAATCAAATGGAAGATCAGAGCGAGAAATGTTGGAATGATATAGGAGTTGTGTGGATGTCATGAGGACATTGTGGATGTCATGGGGACATGCTCATGATCTTAGGTGATGAGACAATTGGCAATAGTGTTGAAGGTTTGTTGAAATCTGGAGTTTTCAGCAAGTGTCAGGGAATCGGTAGTACTGGCGTTGAAGCTGCGGTACTACCAGAGATCGGTTCGACCGTATTGTTGTTGGCGGTTGCAAAATTCCAGAGAAGGTGTATTTGAGCTCTGATTTTCTTGAGGAGCGGTACGACCGTGCTTTGGTTGCCGGTAGTATCGCATGGCAGAATGACCGCGTGTGAGCGGTATGGAATTTCCAGGGAGTTGTTTTTGGAGATTTTGGGATTTCTCCAAGTTGCGGTACGACCGCAAAAGATTGAGCGGTATGACCACGTTGCGGTAATACTGGTGGATATGTGGCGGTAGTACCGCTTGTGGAATGAACTGAGCTGAATGTTGTTTCTTTTGGAGAATGAGCTTTGGGTTTGATCAAGTTCATTTTGAGCATTGTATATGTGTTGCATGATGCATGTTTTGGCTAACGTGGGTCAAGTTGTGGAGAACTTGTTCCCGGAGATGGTTTCTTGGTCTATTGCTGTGTAGGTTGCTTGCAGGTCTATGACGATCAACGGCGAGGTGGATCGGGACTAAGCTTAGAGAGCTGAGGTCCAGAACGATCAAGGATGCCGGGTGAGGTCAGAGGACTCAAGAGGGGCGTAGAATGGACATGGATGACCGAACGGGTAGTTCGGTACGACTGGTTGGATCAAGCGGCGCGAGAGTCGGTGCAAGTGCTATGGTGCCGGTGGGATCCGGATGGGAGAGACTTGTCGACATGGAGCCGTTGATCAACCTACACGTGGCGAAGCATGGGATTGCTTCACGAGGATTGGACTTGGTCTTTTGGAGAAAGATCGAGAAGGGGTATTTTGGTAATTTCACCAAATACCGCCTTGGTGCACATGGCTAAACCGCGGCGCAGGTCGGCGCATGGAGAAGCGGTTTAGGTCAAGCGAAGATGGAAACAACGCTTTGAGATGCGTGCGTGTGTTAACCCATTTTGTGTGTTTGGGTTTAATGGGTACCCTAATGGTATATTCCTTAGATGCTAGTCTCCTTATAAATAGAGGGGTGCTGGTGGCTACTGTTGAAGGAGAGCCAGTCGAACCCTTTGGCCATTTGCTAATCCTATTTTGTGTTTTAGGGTTTTAGGGAGAACAGAGAAGAGGCTAGGGTTTCTAGGGATTGGATTGAGTGTGTGCTCTTGGATAGAGCTTTGTCCTCCATATTGGAGTGGCTGTAAACCAACAATCATCCATCTCAAATCAATCCAATCAGATTTTTTGAGATGAGTCTCTTTGTGTTCATCCTCTCTATTTGATGATTTTGGGGCTTTCTATGATCCACGAGTTTTTGCTTGGTTTCTTACGTTGATCTAACTTGTTGTGACATGTGGGAACCCATCTAGGATCATCTTGATCATCAAGCATCCACGAGCAAGTGTTTGAATCATATTTTGGTTTTGACTCAGTTTTTGGAGCAACCTTCGTTCGAACGGAAAAAGGTCAGAATTTTGGCAAGGATCTTCACGACCGTCACATGGAGTAGGTTCCTGGCATCCTTAGAAAGGTGTGTTTCAAGTTTCGTGAAGTTTGGCCAAGTGAATCAAAAGTTATGCCTATTTTTGATTTCGCGTTCAGGTTGTTTTCCTATTCATCGGTTGTTTTACTGTTCATTCGATAGTACCGCACTGTTCACTGGGGTAGTTTCGATTTTACTATTCATCTAGTAGTACCACACCGTTCACTGCGGTAGTTCCGATTTTTCTGTTCTTCAGCGTGTTTTTTGTGTTTTTAATCGTTGCGCTTGGGGTTTGAATTGGATTCAGTACAAGTCTTCTGCTATGCATATATATTGATCTTCATAGCTATTGGAGTCAAGATCATATTGAATCCGATCAAAGCAAAAAATAGATCGTGCTCCTATTCACCCCCCTCTAGTCGCTGTTTCGGTCCTACAAGTTGTACTTGCTTGCCAAGTCTACAACCCTTGCACTGAAAATTTGTGTCAACAAAAACAGGACCAAGAACACCTTGATGAATCAAGATAGAGTGGCATGAGCCACACAAGTGCCCAAGTGATGATGCCATTGAGGAAAAGATTGAAAAATAGAAGTAGATGCAGAAGGACAAGGGTAGATGAACCAACAACCGAGGGTGAAGGAATAGGGGTAGGAGCAGTACCAGAAATGGAGGATAAAGGAAGACTCAGACAATCAAGAACATAGAGCCCTATAGAACCTCTCTGACGATAACCCGTACCAATGACAACTCTTGTTTGACGATCTTGCACGAAGTAGGAGCTATCGTCGAACCCAACAAAAAGTTCAAGTTTTACTAAGATCAGAAATTTGAGCAACGGATAGCAAAGTAAAATTAAGTGATTCAACTAGAGATACATTAGAAATTGAAAGATTATTTGCGATAGCAATTTTACTCAAACCATGTATCTTTCCTTTGATATTGTCACCAAATGTGATCTTGTCATTTATTTTTCCATTCTCGAATGTGGTGAATATTTTTCTATCACCGGTCATGTGTTGGGTACAACCGCTATCAAGTATCCAATGTTTTCCACCGGTCTTGTAGTTCACCTACAAAATAAAAATCAAGTTCTTTTAAGTACCCAAATTTATTTGGATCCTTGGAGGTTAGTAACCAAAGCTTTAGATACTCAAATAGTATTCTTTTTGCGCCTAAAATTGAGGTGCCAATACATTTAGCTACAATCTTACCATCTTTAAAATTTTTAAGCATGTAGTATGAATCATAAATGCCATAGGATTTAGTTTTAGTAATGGAGCATGAATTTTCTAAATGTCCTACACTATGACATTTATAGCAATATTTTTATTTTCTTTTACAAACTTTGCGAGCTTGTAAATTTGCTTATTACCTTTCTTGGGAATAAACCCAAGTCCTTCTTTATTGAATAACCACCTTTGCTCACTCAATAACTTGTCAATGGTAGCCTTTCCCTTGAAACATCTTTCTAAGCTTTTGCTTAGCTTGGTGACTTGTTCTTTTAATTCATTGTTTTCAACAAGGAGCAAATGATCACAATACTTAGCTATACTAGACTTAGAATGAATTTTTGAACAACATGACATGGCTAATAAGTCATCATAGAAATGATATTTGGAATGACTTCTACACTAGACATCTCATTCATAATATCACAATTAATTCCAACATTTGAATGAGATTTGGTAATATCCTTTAAAAGGAGAGAGTCGTGAGCTTCCTTTAGCTCCTCATAAGAGTCCTATAGAGAGAGATATTCTTTCTTTAAGACCTTAAATTTTGACTTCTCTTTTCCAAGGTATTCTTCAAGTATATATATTAATTCATTATTTGTAGGTTCACTATCATTAATGGATTTTACCTTTTCTCCTCTTGCCATAAGGCATGTAAGAGTAGAGAAGAGTGATGACGCTTCTTGATGGCAATGCCAACAAGTCCCCTCTTCTTAGAGGACCCATCATCATCGGAGTTAGAGTCGATATACTCCTCATCGGAGTTCTATTCTCCAACACACGCTACATTCTTGCCATCTTTATGAAGCTTCTTGAATAGTTTCTTCTTGCCATTGAATTCCTTCTTCTTTGATGACTTGGCCTTGTCATCCTTCTTGTTTGGGCAATGAGAAGCAATGTGTCCCTTCTGATCGCACTCATAGCAACGAATATTGCTATAATGCTTAATGTCGTTGGAGCACTTTGGTATGAGCGTCTTCTCATGAATTTCTTCATTCTCCTCACAGGGAGAGCGAACTCCAATTCGAAGTCATCTTGTTCATCCTCTGTTTCATCACTTGATTCCGCTTTTGCTTTGAAAGTGGTAATCTTCTTCTTGGAGGAGGATGGCTCCAAAAGCTCCTCCTTGTCCTTCTTGTATAAATCATTGGTTATGAGGTTGTCCAAGAGGCCGGTTAACGTCATCCTTGCCAACTCGGGTGAGTTGAGGAATAGAGTCACTGTGAGAGCTGTTGGGCGATTTAATTTGTAATGCTTAACCTTTCCATTGGTCCTAGCATCACAAATCAAAATTTTCCACTCTCGGTGAATATGTACTTCCCAGGAATACAGTACACACACACCGTATAAAAATAAGCATCAACTTCACACACAAGATATTACATTACCGAGTTCTTCATAATTTACAACATATTCAACATACACTTAAGCTTTATACAAAAAGTTAAATTTGTAACGGAAAAACATAAGCCATAAGATGGTAGTAACAGAAGCCAACCAGCTGCCCTTTACCCACAAGGCAACCGACCGAAAACACCCAGCTAGTCGTCAAGTCGGAGGCGAAGTCGGTCTCACACTCGTTAACCCCTTGGGGGTCAACCTCCTCTGCAGCAAATAGACAAAGCAGTTGAGTACACTAATTGTACTCGCAAGACTTACGATTAACTAACCTATACATAGCTACATGCAGGCTTGATTTAGTGGATATGGCTTTGGAGTTTTATTTTCAGCGTAAAGCAGCATTTTAATTGCAATAGTTAAATAGATTGAAGGCAATTTATCAAAATAGTTTTTAAATTGATCAAATATCAGTGAGACAACAATTAATAACATAAGTAGCATCCTAGATGTGACTAACCCTAGCCACCACATCAATAGCACGAATTACCCATTCGTACCACCCATCTCAAGTTTTATCAAAATGTTATAGTCTAACTCTCGAAAGACCTCTCCAAGCGTGTCCACAACCAAGGATTTGGCTATTCGAATATATTTAACCCTATAGGGGTGTACAACTTTACCCACATGTCATACCGCCTTTTTGCCATATGATTAAGCACACTTCTATTGGTATGCCAGCACGACTAAATACTACGAGACGTTTTCCAATATTGTGTATTAACTACGAGTCACACGTATGGATAGAAACCCATACGTTGCATCAGAGTCATTGTAAACCCGGAAGTCAACTACCCATATAGGGTAAAGCAGCTGGACAACTACAATACCCCTCGGTGTGGAGAACTTAGAAAGGATTCCACTCCTGTGCACCCATACATAGAAACACATTTCCTTTTTAACACAACACATACGCTCGCCTCTTGCGACTCAGAGCCAACACACGCCAAAGTACTAAGTCAAGAGGGGACCCATATGACCCTCATGTGGATGTACACAATAATGCTTGGTTTAGTGGGACGAGATGTTCGGTCCTTGTTGACTTAGGCATACAACCACACACTCGAAAATCACACCAACATCCATATGCCCAAGTCTAAATCTTTTTGCTTTCCGTTTTTAGTTTTTCCTAATAGAGTACATACATGAGTACCCTGACTCAAATATTTAAAGTGATGTTGCATGATCCCCAGACTACCGTTCTAAGCATGGCTAAGCGACAATCATTCGTATACTAACATAAAGTGAATAGGCCCAAAATGATTTTGATTTTAAAATCAAGAAAATCTGAAGTGATAATGGTTCTAGGTTCAAGAACATTAAAATTGAAGATTTTTGTAATGAACTTGGAATAAAGTATGAACTTTCCACTGACTACACTCCAGAGCAAAATAGAGTATTAATTGATGAGTATAACACTTCCGATAGTTTTTTAGCGGAAGCAATCAACACCGCTTGTTATGAAACAAATCGTTTTTATTTGCATCGTCTTTTGAAAAAGACTTTCTATGAGCTTCTTGTTGGAAGAAAACCGAATATCCCCGATTTTCATGTCTTTGCTTGGAAATGCTACATTTTAAGGAAATGTGTTCGTCTTTCAAAATTACAAAGTCATTGTGATGTTGGATTTTTACTTGGCTATTCATCAAATAGTAAAGCTTATCATGTCTTCAGCAGAAACTCCGGTTTAGTTGAAGAGACTCATGATGTACAATTTGATGAAACTAATGACTCTGAAGAAGAGTAATTTTTTTGATGATGTAGGTAACGAAGAATTAAGGCAAGCAATGAAAAACATGCAAATAGGTGACATCAAGTCAAAGAAAGATTTAAATGACTCACCATCTTTCACTCAAGTCGAACCTCCTACCTCTTCCACGACAAGCCAAATTTAAATTAATAAAGAGGATAACAAGGAAGATGAACAACCACCAAACTTACCCTCAATGATTCACAATGCAATTGCAAAAGATCATCCAATGGATCAAATATTGGGTGATGTGAGTAAGGGTGTCCAAACTCGATCTTGTGTTGAGCATTACACTTTTATCTCTTCTTTTGAGCCAAAACATATAGATGAAGCACTCGTCGATCCGGATTAGGTGAATGCAATTCATGAAGAACTAAATAACTTCACCCAAAATGATGTTTTGAAATTGGTGGATAAACCCAAGGAAAATAACATAATTGGTACAAAATGGCTCTTTAGGAACCAGCAAGACGAATGTGGAATGGTTGTAAAAAAACAAGGCAAGATTGGTCGCTCAAGAATTCTCACAAGTCAAATGTTTAAATTTTGGTGAAACTTTCGCTCTTGTAGCTAGACTTGAGTCCATTCAGATATTACTTGCTTTTGCATCATGTTTTGATATTAAATTCTTTCAAATGGATGTTAAAAGTGCTTTTCTAAATGGTAAGATATCCGAACTTGTATTTGTTGAACAACCACCCAGTTTTGAAAATCCAAATAATCCAAATCATGTGTATAAACTCTCTAATGCACTTTATGGTGTCAAATAAGCTCCTAGAGTTTTGTATGAACGCCTTCGAGACTTTCTACTTTAAAAAGGACTCAAAATTAGAATGATTGACACAACTTTGTTTACAAAAGTTTTAGATGATCAATTCTTTGTATGTCAAATATATATTGATGATATTATCTTCGGATCTACTAACCAAGAATTTTGCAAAGAATTTGGTGATATGATGTCTAGGGAATTTGAAATGTCCATGGTCGGAGAACTTAGCTACTTCATGCGACTTCAAATCAAGCAACTTAAAGGTGGGACTTTTGTGAGCCAAATAAAGTACATGAAGGACTTAATCAAAAGGTCTGGCATGGAGAATGCAAGACCCATCAAGACTCCCATGGCTATCAACGGGCATCTTGACCTTAATAAGGAAGGTAAATCGACAGATTTAAAGCTTTATAGATCAATGATAGGTAGTTTGCTTTCTCTTATCGTATCTAGGCCGGATATTTTATTTAGTGTTTGCATGTGTGCAAGATTTCAAGTATCACCAAAAGAGTGCTATGTAGTGGTCATGAAAAGAATACTTAGATATTTTTAGTATTCCTCTAGCATTGGCTTATGGTATTCCAAATGTGCAAATTTTGATTTAATTGGATATTCGAATTCCGATTATGCGGGTTATAAAGTGGATAGAAAAACCACCCTAGGTAGTCGTCAATTCTTAGGAAGATCTTTAGTTTCATGGTCATCTAAGAAATAAATTCCGTAGCCTATCCACCGCCAAAGTTGAATATGTTTCGCGGGTAATTGTTATTCTCAATTGATTTGGATGAGGCAAACCTTGATGTATTATGGAATTAAATTCGACTGTGAAGATAGCAAATAACTTGGTCCAACACTCAAGAACCAAGCATATAGATATACGCCACCATTTCTTGAGAAATCATGTGAGCAAAGGATATATAGTCATTAGCCACATACGGACCGATGATCAATTAGCCGATATCTTCACCAAACCATTAGATAAGAGCCGGTTTTACAAATTGAGGAATGAGTTAAATATCATAGATCATTCTAATGTTGCTTGAAACTCATGCCTCATGTTATTTGCTCTCATATGGAGTTACTGAAGTTATTGTGAAAACTATTTTAAAATCTTTCTCAAAACTCTCTACTTTGATATAAAAAATGTTATTTAGGGCTCTTTATTATCTATCTCATGCATAATGATATTGAAAATTATTTAATTGAGTGTTATATTATGGATCATTTGTATCCTTGTTCAGGCCCTGATTCTTTAGGAAAAATGGTAATACCGCTGTTATACCACCGGTACTACTGTTGTCCGGTACTACCGCGCCTTAAGTGCAGTACAACCGCTCCTAACTAGTGGTCCCAAAAACGGTTGTGGCCGACTCCTTGTCCTTTGGATTTCCTGTTTCTTGTGGTCCAACCGACCTCATTCCTCCAGAAACCACCGAGTCTGTTTGCTCTTCTCTCTTCTTCCACGCAACTCCTCTCCAAATCCTTCAAGTTTGTGGAGTTTTCTAGGATCCTTGATTGAACATTGGGTTTTGAGATCATTTCTCATCCATCCCTTTAGGTAAATGCCCTTGGAATCATCTCCTGTCTCATTTTTGGCATCTATCTCAATTTCTAGGGTTTGAACAAAATGTGCATAGTTTAATCGATTTCTTTTGGGCAAAATGATTGGAACTGATATTTGATGACATATTATGTCTATTCCATAACTTTTTTCATGCTAAATACCTGCAATCTGCAAGATTGATCAAATGCCCTAAGAACTCCCTACGGGTGCGGAACTACCGCTCGAGGCCGTCGGTATTACCACTCACTAGTACTACCGGTATGCCCATAGCGGTACTACCACTCTCGCAGAGAAATAATTAATTATCATGCTCTTTTACTTCAATCTTATCCCACACTGTCCTAAATTTGTTTTGTCTTATCTTAGCAAAAATGTCGAGGACTAAAATCTCCTTTCACAAGAATGCCTCCCCGAAGGTGAACCTATCAATCGATATGACCCTCCGACAACTCGTGATGGACCTTATCGCCGCAAGGCAGCCTCCTGGAAGTCAGCACAGTGAGAGCACTTGCAACCCCAAGGGAATACAGGGACTCAGACACAGACTCGTTCATGCTAGCCATGAGAGAAAGAGATCAAGGACAGTCTTCCAAGCAAGCTCAAGAATATGAAGAAGAAGAAAGTGGCAATGAAGAAGAGGATGAAAAATATTCTCAAGAACAAAATGAGGATGATGATGAAGATGATAAGGATATGGAGGATGTTGAAGATCCATGGATAGATCTTATGCAAATCACAAGTGATAACTTTGCTCTTCTTCGCCACCCAAATCAGTTTGGGAAGCCAGCAAACTCTACGGATCCGAGATTCCGCACCCTGTTTCAACAAGAGGTGTACGCCCAACTCTACAACCATCACCGATAGTTTGCCGACCACAAGTATGTGGATGGGGTGCATTTGAATGCTCTTGATCGCTTTGATGGAACATATCGTCTATTCCATGCGTCGGGATTACAAGAGATAGTGGCACTCAAGTGTGATTACAAAGAGTACATGATCTGACAATTTTATGCTATGGTCTATGTCTCCCTAGATTTCGATCACTTAATGTGGATGACAGAAAATCAGAGAGTAGAAGCTTTCAGGGCTAATTTTGAGCAAGCTTTGAGGACATAATCAGGCTCACAAAAAGGTCTATTTTTGTGGAGCACTTTGAATTCCGGCATGGTGTCAATTCTATAATGAAACTGCCAGATACACACCTGGGAAGATTGCGTGACTCCTTCCTTTGCCAAGTCTCGTAAATCACATCATTAATCATACATTTTTCCAAAAAGCGGGAACTTTGATGCTATTCGAGGGCACGCTTGGAATATCATAGATAGCATCATGAATGGAAGAAAATTTTATGTGGTTAATCTAATCATCAGGGAGATAGCACCGCCAAGAATGACAGAGTCAAATGGATTTACTTTGCTCCATACATAATGGCTCTTATCATAAGAAAGACTCACCATAGAGGAGCATGGTCGACAATTCACAAGCCTGATAAGCCAAGAGAAGGCGCTCCTGTTCCCTCTACAGCCCCTCCTCGTGTTCAAGAAGAAGAAGAACACCCTCATGTTTAAGAAGATGCTCCAACTACGGATCCTATATCTCTATCTTAGATTTATTCAGTCGTCATGGAGATCCGTGACACGCAGTATGAGACAAACCATCAGTTGGCTTCTCTAGCTCAGCGTGTGGGTGCACTCTCCAAGCTTCTTCTACGGCATCACTTCCTTCTCCAATTCATTACCGTCGTCGTTGCCATCGTGATCCCTCTCCTTAGGAGTGACTCTTTTTGTATTTGATGCCAAAGGGGGAGAGATAAAAGGGAAATTCAAGGAGGATCAAAGGAAGAAATGAATGAAGACTTTAAGACTATTATATCTTATATTATATTATCTATTTGAACCTTTTGTGGATGTGTTAAGTTTGTAATTGTTAAGTTATTGGCACTTGAAGCTTCTTTACACTTATGTTATGCTTTGTTATGCAACATTGCTATCTTTGCTTGACTATCAAAGTTTGTGTTAAGTATATGTGTCATAGTACATATGCTTCACATGATTAATCTTAACATGTTTTCCTCAAACTCAATAAATAAAGGAAAGTCCACCAAAATTTCCAAAAATCCACAAATGTGCATGAAAATCACTTCATGAATCTATATGCACATATTTAGGGGGAGTTTTGTTTATTTGTTGATTGACTTTGAAAGCAACTAATTCTTTATGATGAGGATATCCCTACTACTTATGAGGTTATTCGTGAAGCAGGAGCTAAACTTCTCAAACAACAGGTGCATTTGTTTCTTAATGAATTTCCTTTTGTTGCCAATGAGAATTGGTTACTACCTAAAGCAATACTTGGTGCATTCTCAGGTTTGACAAATTTAAAGACTTTGGAACCGAGAGGGAGGAGAGGAGGCGGGAACAAATTCATGGAGGAGAAACACATGCGGCCAACAAGGAGAAGAAACCCATGTGGCTAACGAGAGGAACGTGCTCGAGGATAAAACCTTAGCACATGCGAGCGGTCAAGAAAGACATATGGTGACATGACAACAAGGGTTACATTGGCATAAAAGAAGCATCAAGTGCATCGAACAAATTCGCAAGCTAAGAGAAGGAAAGCTCACAATACAAGGGAAACCGAGAGGAGACTAGTTTAAATTTTCAAATTAAAGTAGGACGTTTTTTGAATCGGATTCTTGTTCACGTGAGCGATGTCGGACTCGGATATTGTAGCGATGAGCGATGTCGGACTCAGACATCTGTAGCACTCGATTCTCGTTCATCCGAGTTTTGTGCTTGCGTGGGAGGCTATATAAACCCCATGGCCGCACCATAGAGGTAGACCGGTTTATGCATAAGATTGAAACATAGCTATTGCTTGTTCTTTCGACACGAGTTCATGCGAGGACTTTGAGAGAGAATTAGGCGATCCATTTGTTTTGTTCTTCAATCCAAGGTCAAGCCGTCGTTCCATTGGGAATTGGGGACTTGGCGTTAAATGCGTTCGTGGTCTCGCGACGAACAACTACCGGTGTGTTTTGGCGTATTCCAAAGAGTTGAGGTTCGTGCATTGGCGCGAGTGTTCACTAGCGACATCGTCTACGCGCATCAACTATCCACGGTTCCTCACTGAGAAGATCGGGCCTCCCCCGTATCATATGGTATCAAATTCTAGGTTTACTTAGTGAGAATTTCTTTACCCGTAGTTAGATTCGTTTTCTATCCTATCGTCTAATAAACCGAAAATTGCAATACCAAAACCGTAGTTTAATCTGTTATTTCTTGTGCGTTTAGTTAAGTTTTCATCCGTTAGAGTTTTTGTTTTTAGTGCTGATCCATGTGTTCCTTTTGCGTTGCTTAATCGTTGTGTTCACATAAACCGTACCAAATTGCTGATTGAACTCCTCAATTAGCACCCAAAAGAGATAGTGACCGAAACACTTTGGGTTTCTTGAGCTTCACTTATATCCTTTCATCCTTGAGACTAGCTTTTGTACATTGCACTAGGGCTCATTATTTGGTTTATTTACACGTTGTTGAATTGTGAGACTTGTGCAATCAAGAGGAGCAAACCCTATTTCGCCATTGCAATAAGAAAAGAGGAAAAGACAGATGGTTACAAGAAAAAGCCACGGCTTGAAAAGGTATTTAAAAAAACAAAAGATCAAACCCGCAAATACAGTACCAAATTTTTTCCTTTCGGTTTCCTTAATAGCCGAAGGCGAAGAGCTTTGTTCATGCGGTTTTGAAAAAATAAACAAAAGGGGCTGGCGAAATTGGGAAGAGTAAACCTTAGTCCACAATTTCAGATTGTGTATTTAATCTATTTGAGCAATCTTATGCCCTAACATTGATATCTTTGCAATTGGCTAGCGTCTCTCATAGTACTTGGTGCAAAAACGAGCTAGTTTTCATCTCAATTTTAGTTTGTCTCTCACTAGCTCATTCCTTTGTTTGCATTAAGTCACATTTATCTTTGTTTGTGCGTTCATACACTTCGCTTAAACCTTTTGGATCAACACATAGGCAAAATACTCTAGCTTGGATCATTACTTAGCTTTACAATACCTTGAATATCAGATTGCATAGGATATACACATACCATCCGAGCTCCACCTACACCCGTTTGTGTACTCCTTGCTCTTGGTTACGCTCATACATTCTTAGGGTTAAGGTCGCCATCACATCTGGTCGATTTGCCGTCCTTGATTCACTTTGGAGCAGTAGCTTGTCTTGTGTTGGGGCGGTGAGTTGCGGCGTAGAGAGCAAGTTTTTTACTAACCGGATATAATCTCGTTTGCTATTTGTGAGTTGTATCCATGTCAGTCATCGGGATAATCCACCGTTACGTGGGCGGAGTATACGGTTGTGTGGGGCGCTACAAAAGCAACTTCATGATCGTGATAATGGTGTGCGCGATGAGCTCGGGTCCGTTTGGATGGATTAAACAACCTCGGAGAGGAGGTTACGCAACTACGCACGGACATCAACAACAACTTCTTGAGCTGCACGCCATGTTCAATCAACCAAGCGTGCATCGTAAGGATTTTCACGATAAGCCCAAATTTTCTATCCCTATATTTTCAGTCGC
The DNA here is from genome assembly GCA_036346255.1 of Ampelocalamus luodianensis. Classification (NCBI taxonomy): domain Eukaryota; kingdom Viridiplantae; phylum Streptophyta; class Magnoliopsida; order Poales; family Poaceae; genus Ampelocalamus; species Ampelocalamus luodianensis. The sequence goes on along the minus strand of CM070617.1, from coordinate 57,145,742 downwards.
ATGGATGTACAAGAATATCTCACTTGGGAGCTAGAAATTGATACTCTATTTCGGATGCACAACTATACTAATGAGAGGAAGCTCTTACTTGCGTTTAGTGGCTTGGCTGATTATGCCACACATTGGTGGGAGCAGTTTATTCATAAGCGTATGGAGTGCCATGAATTGCCGATTATCACGTGGGAGCGGATGAAGCAACATTTCAGCACGTTTTGTACCTCGCCACTACAAGCGTTCTCTACTTGACAAGTTGACTTGTCCACGAAAAGGTTTAAATGCCGCTAGTATATCACATGTGAAGGCGACCGAGCATGGGACATTCCCTTCGGTACATGTTTCGTGTAGTACTGCCCCATTGCTTCATGAAGAGTTTGTGGTTACTGGTAATTGCTCAATTGCTGACCCACAATCTTTGGGGGACGGGATGTATCCAAACCCATATGAGAATATCAAAAGCCGAGGACGGCTTTTCTTGAAGAAAGGGAGGATGATGAGGATATCCCTACTACTTATGAGGTTATTCGTGAAGCAGGAGCTAAACTTCTCAAACAACAGGTGCATTTGTTTCTTAATGAATTTCCTTTTGTTGCCAATGAGAATTGGTTACTACCTAAAGCAATACTTGGTGCATTCTCAGGTTTGACAAATTTAAAGACTTTGGAACCGAGAGGGAGGAGAGGGAGGCTGGGAACAAATTCATGGAGGAGAAACACATGCGGCCAACAAGGGAGAAGAAACCCATGTGGCCAACGAGAGGGAACGTGCTCTCAGGATAAAACCTTAGCACATGCGGGCGGTCAAGAAAGACATATGGTGACATGGCAACAAGGGTTACATTGGCATAAAAAGAAGCATCAAGTGCATCGAACAAATTCGCGCAAGCTAAGAGAAGGAAATCTCACAATACAAGGGAAACCGAGAGGGAGACTAGTTTAAATTTCCAAATTAAAGTAGGACGTTTTTTTGAATCGGATTATTGTTCACGTGAGCGATGTCGGACTCGAATCTCGTAGCGATGAGCGATGTCGGACTCGGATTCTTGTAGCACTCGGTTCATCGTTCATCCGAGTTTTGTGCTTGCGTGGGAGGCTATATAAACCCCCATGGCCGCACCATAGAGGTAGACCAGTTTATGCATAAGATTGAAACATAGCTATTGCTTGTTCTTTCGACACGAGTTCATGCGAGGACTTTGAGAGAGAATTAGGCGATCCATTTGTTTTGTTCGCAATCCAAGGTCAAGCCGTCGTTCCATTGGGAATTGGGGACTTGGCGTTAAATGCGTTCGTGGTCTCGCGACGAACAACTACCCGGTGTGTTTTGGGCGTATTCCGAAGAGTTGAGGGTTCGTGCATTGGCGCGAGTGTTCTGCTAGCGACATCGTCTACTTCGCATCAACTATCCATGGTTCCTCACTGAGAAGATCGAGCCTCCCCCGTATCACGTTATCTCCTTTGAGTTCATCTTAAGAATTATTTGCAAATCAAAAGTCAAAACAAAAATATGAAACTTGGTTTATATTCAAACCTTTCAATTCATTCATATTGCTTAGGTTGTCATAAATTACCAAAAAGGGGGAGATTGAAAGCATTTAGGTCCCTAAAATAATTTTGGTAATTAATGACAACAATGAGTAAAGGGACTAACATGTGTGCTAAGATGTCTTAAAGGTTCAGTACGGGATTATGGATGACAATGTGGAAATAGTAATGCAAATACAATAAAGGATTGACATGACCAGACAAAGGTATTTCATAGTCTAAGGACCCTTTTATAGTTTTTACTAGTCTCGGTGAATGGTGAAAAGACTGGATTTATAGGATAAATACCGTACTATAAAGATGGATCATGGCTAGTAGCTTCAGGATTTATTTTGTGCCATCTTGATTAACTAAGAGCCACGCATCGCATCTAGAATAGCATCTGGAATTGTTCAGTAAAAACGGTATGACCGCATCTGAGAAACGATAATACCATAGTGCAGTATGATTGAATTCTAGTTGGTGGTACGTAAATTCTAGAGAGCATATTTTTTGGAGTTTTCCTCCCTAGAAATCGATAGTACCAATTGATTCGAGCGGTACTACCAGTATTACCAGACCTTGTAAATGTGGTAGTACCACACCTTTCTGTAACGGCTAGTTCAGACGTACTAAATAAATAGCAGTTGACCGTTGAACAGTAGTTGTTGTAGTACGAGTCGATCAATGGCGGTAGTACCGCATCTACTAAATTTTCAGGGGAACTTCTTCAAACGGCCGATTTTGTGGTTGAGGGCTATAAATACCCCCTCACTAGCACCAAGCTCAGAACCCTAGACCTCATTGAATATACTTGAGATTTTGGTGCACTCTCCTCTACTCATTTGCTTATATTTCATATTTTGAGGTAGTTGAGAGCATTCAAGTGCATATGCATTATTAGCTGATCTCTTTGGCACTTTATAACCTTCAAGCAAGCGCTGTGATTTGTTACTCTTGATGCTTGTTGACACCTAGACGGCTGTCTGTAACACCCCAACTCAGAACGAGCTTGGAATGCTACCAAAACTAAATACAACTAGAGCGAATTTACAAATTTTCGACAGAGTTTCCCTTGTATAATCTATGAGAATCAATTTTCTAACAAGTGAACATAACATTTAACAGTAATTTCATAAACCAATTCACTCATGCATAAGGGATAATCAAATGAAGGTAATCAAATAACACCATTCTCACATCCATAACTTATTTCGTCAATCATAATCATAAAATAACTATGGGTATTTCTCAGCAGTCTATTTATTCTTATGTGATGCTAAAATAACAATTGCATTATTGTTGTGAAGTGGTGCGTGATTTCCAATCATCTACTCCCGCCCATGCATGACGTCTTTGCCAGAAGTACCTAAATCAAAACAAAGCAAGGATGAGCCATAGGACTCAAAGTAAGTATCAACAAGATTACAGGATCATAAAGACATAACCGTTTGAACAACTTTAATCAACATTACTCATGGCATTTCAAATATTAAACATATGTCGACAATGCTATGCACTCTTTGTTCTTTAACTCTTTACGCATTTTACGGTAATGCGGGTATTCATCCGTCAATGGATACCCATGCTCGTGCTACACAGCACAGGACAAGAGCCTATACAACAACTTGTATAGGGACCTTTGCCCGTCATCAAAATGTCGGGACCTCTGTACATATTGCCCACATTTCATAAGTGTGGGACCTCAAGCTTGTCATTGGTGACAGGGGACCTCAAGCTGAATCACTTGGTCACCTCATGACCAAGTTTCAAGATCTCGGGATATGCATGAATATAACATATATTTCTTCTCATTCAATAGAATTCAACATATACCTTAGTCATGAAAGCGAAGCATTATGAAATAATCTGCAGTCATAAAATGCAAACATCAACACCACTAGGGCCATCTCAACATCACTTTCACATGACAACAATGAACATTACACAACTCAATCATGACATGCAACAAGAATTTCCATTTTAACCGAATACTTGCCTCAACCGTGCGAGAAGCGGCGGATCACGAAGTAGGTGCTGCCCTTGGGACCTCGCTGCCACTGGACAAAAATAAAACCCCAAACTAAGACTAGCTTACTGGACCAAAACCATACTTAACATCACATTCAAATCGCTAACTTTTAACATTTTCAACTTTTCTAATTTCTAGCGATAGGTCACTGCAAACAGCATACTTAAAAATTCATAACTTTCTGCTCAGGGGTCCAAATGAGATGATCTTGGACTTTCTGAAAAGATAATTAAGTTGCCTAAATAAACCTAGTTGGGGCGACCCTCTGATTCGGCCATCTTCTACCCCTACCAATCCCTTTAGTCAGAGCAGCTCAACAACATTTAGTTTCTGGACAGAAATAAAGAAAATAGCATAACTTTCTCTTCGTTCATCCAAATTCAGTGATCTTTAGTTTTCCTGAAAGCTAAGAGAATTAGCTTCATTTTTCGTTATGGTGAGACCCTCTGGAAACTCCTCTAACAGCAAGTTTAAATCAGGTTAAACCGACACTGTCAAATCTGTTACCCACAGAAACATCATAGCACTAAAAAAATCATAACTTTGGCTACCGAAGTCCGAATGACCTGATTCTTGTCGGCAATGAAAGATAACTACGATACCCACAACTTTCTAGGAGATGCCCAGACCCAAATCTGCCTTTACCTTAACCAAAAACGACAATATATGCTACTGCAGAACACCGATCTACTGTCATCCGAAAATTGGACAACAAGAAAACGACCCAAAACAAAGAACCTCGGGTTACCCTTGCCGAAACGACGAAGGTACGCTGCGCGGATGAAGATCACCACGAGTTCCCGGTTGCGGATCCTTCTTCCCTTCTCCCTTTCTTCTCTTCCTTCTCCCTTTCTCTCCTTTTCTTCCCTTCTTTTCTCTTCCTCTTGGCCGCCACCCAAGGCTTTTCTTTCTTGCTCTTGGCCAGCAACAATGGGGAATTAAGGAGGTGCAAGGAGGTGGGGAGTGGTGAGGTGGGGCTGCGCAAGGAGGGGAAGGGAAGGGTCGGTTGCAAGGGAGGAGAGGCGGGGCTGCTAGGGAGGAGAGGAGGCGGCTGCTAGGGGGAGAGGAGGGGTTGGTCGGCTAGGGTTTGGGGAGGAGCCCCCTGGCCGGCCACCCCATCGGGCCTTGGCCCAGCCCAAGTTGCCAGGAAGTTTCGTTTTCCCCTCAAAACCTGGTTTTAGCGAAAAAACTAAAGGTCACTTTCATGATTATCAACTGCTCTCAACAAAGCGACAAAAACTTTCCGGGATATTATAGTCTCCCCCTAAAAACAGAGTCGACCGAATTCTAAGCGTCTGAGCACAAGAGAAACCGAGGGTGAACACTTAACATACAATTGATACACACCAAGTGAATAATTCGGATAAATCTCGCGCATGCGAGATTCCAATTACGTAGCTTCCCGCTCGATCTGCTGTGACCAAAGTACCTTAACATACTTCAAGGACTTGTTCCTTAGTGCCTTCTCGACTTTTCCAAAATTCTTCGGCTTGGACTCGAAAGACAGATCTTGTTCAATGGTTAAAGGTTCCAATGAAATGTGATGTTCGGATCTCGCAAGTACTTCCTCAACATGGATACATGAAACACGTTGTGCACACCCCTCATGGACTCGGAAGGTCCAGCGGTATGCCAACTTCCCAATCCGGCCAGGATCGCGAATGGGCCAATGTACCTCGGGCTAAGCTTCCCTTTGGTACCAAATCTCACTACTCCTTTTGTGGGAGACACCCTTAAGAGTACTGGTCACCCACTTCAAATTCTAAGTCTCTTCTCCTTACATCCGCATAGCTCTTACATGCGCTTTGAGTCGCTAATAAATTCTGCCTCACTAAGGCTACTCGTTCCACCGTCTTTTGTACCCAATCCGGCCCAAAGCGCCTTCTCACCCGACTTCCCGACAAAGGGTGATCTACACTACGTCCATACAAAACCTCAAGCGGAGCGGCCTTTATCTTTGGAGTGATAAGCTGTTATTATAAGCAAATTCGCAAAGGCAATCGATCTTCAGCTACCCTTCCAAGATAGGACACAAGTTCTCAACATATCCTCCAAGGTCCGAATAGTGCGCTCTGTTTGTCCATCATGTCTCGAGGGTGAAAAGCGGTACTCAAGCGGAGTTGTGTGCCCAAAGCATTCTGCAAACTCTCCCAAAACTTGGATACAAACTTAGCATCCTCGCCGAAATGATGGTTTTGGCACTCCATGCAATCTCACAATCTCACGCACATAGATAGGGGCCAAATCACTAGTGAGTTCGTCGAGCGGACAGAATAAAATGTGCGAACTTGCTGAACCGGTCCACTATAACCCAAATCGCATCCTTGCCTCGCGGTGAGCGAGGCAACGCAACAACAAAATCCATAGAAATATCATCCCATGGCCATTGGGGTACTTCCAAAGGCCGCAATAACCCCAGACGTTTATGTTCAGCCTTCACTGTGACAAACACCACAAGAAGCTACATAATTGGCAATATCCACCTTCATTCTTTTCCACGAAGTTCGCCTCAAATCACGGTACATCTTCGTCTCTCTGGATGAGCAGATTATATGAGTGCGATGTGCCTCCTTTAAAATGTCCTCCTTAACTCCGCTTCATGGCACACATAATCGTCCCTTGAATCGCAATGCTCCAAACCCATCCAAACTGAAATTCCCTTCCTTTCCAGTCCAAACGCTTCGACCCTCGGCAAAAATGGGTCATTTCTTTGCGCTTCTTGTACTATTGTGGAATGGTGACCCAAAATCACCGTGTCTCGACATGAGCGATCCCTACATAGCAATACGATATCTCCATACGGTCAAAATCCGCAATAAGACAATCCAAAGTAGCCGTGTCGCCTTGCGACTAAGAGCATCTGCCACCACGTTAGCTTTGCCGGGATGATCTTGAATCGTGAGATCATAATCTTTTATCGACTCTAACCATCTTCGCTGTCTTAGATTCAAATCCTCTGTAAAAATGTACTTAAGACTCTTGTGATCGGTAAAGATATCACAAGATTCGCCATAAAGATAATGCCTCCAAAGCTTCAATGCGAACACTCTGTGACCAATTCTAAATCATGAGTTGGATAATTCGCTCATGCTTCTTGGTGTCTAGACGCATAAGCGGAACCTTCCCGTCTGCATGAGCACACAACCCAAACCAACTCGAGATGCATCGAGTACAACGTGAATCGCTTCCCGTGCTCGGGAATAGTAAGAACCGGAGCGCCACCAACTTTTCCTTCAAAGTCTGAAAACTGCGCTCACAATCCTCGTCCCACAAAAACTTCACATCTTTCTGAGTGAGCCTGGACAACGGCTTGGCAATAATGGAGAAATCTTGCACAAAACGCCGGTAATAGCCTGCCATACCCAGAAAACTTCTCACTTCCTTGACATTGGTCGGTCTTGCCCATTCAACCACTGTGGAAATTTTCCCTGGATCGACTGATATTCCTTTATCATTTATAATATGCCCGAGGAACCCCACTTCAGACATCCAGAATTCACACTTTTTGAACTTGGCATAGAACCTATTTTCTCTTAGTGTTTCCAACACCAACCTCAGATGACGCTCATGCTCAACTTCAGTCTTTGAATAGATCAAAATATCATCAATAAAAACTACGACAAAATCATCCGGATACTCATGCGATTATCCTGTTCATAGTTTCCATAAAAACAGCAGGGGCATTTGTTAGTCCAAAAGACATAACTTTGAATTCAAAGTGCCCGTACCTTGTAGAGAACGCCGTTTTCTCAATATCTTCCTTTCGGACAGGGATCTGGTTATAGCCCGACTGAAGGTCTATCTTTGAAAACACCTTTGCCCCTCTCAACTGATCAAATAAGTCTTCAATGCGAGGCAAAGGATATTTATTCTTGATGGTCAGCTGGTTGAGAGCACGGTAATCAATACACATGCGCCAACTACCATCTTTCTTCTTGGTAAACAATACACGAGCTCCCAAGGTGACACACTAGGTCGAATAAGATCTTTCGCTTTTAGATCATCCAACTGTTTCTTTAATTCTTCCTGGAAAGGACGCGCCAAGCGATACGGGGTCATGGAAACCGGTTGAGCACCCGGTATCAAATCAATCCGAAACTCCACGGGACGAGGAGGGGGCATCCCTCGCAACTCTGCTGGAAAAACATCTAAGAACTCTCGAACCACGGAACTAATTCTGCATCAAAGAGGAACTTGCTTCCCCATTAGTGACAAAAGAAACCCACTCTTCACGACTCGGCTACCGGGATACAAGCTAGCCAACACACAGAGAGAATAAGAGGGCACTACCTGAAAAACTACCTCAAGCCCCGAAGGTGCTTGCGAGTTCTTGTCTTCCAAAAGCACGAAATAAGCGCTCGATAGCTATGTAACAGTCCATACCCAAAATAACATCAAATGGCTCCATTTTGGGACCATTAAATTAGCAATGAAATCTTCCCCATCCAATGAGATCATACAACCGGATCGATTGTGGAGCTAGCAAGAATTCCACCGGAGAATTAACTACAACTGACTGAGATAAAGACTGCATACTCAAATTGGCCCGACTAGCAAACTCTAATGATACAAAAGAGAAAGTAGCTCCTGAATCAAAAAGAACATAAGCCTCCACTGAGTCCACTAAGAGCGTACCTGTCACCACATCAGGACGACCTGCCGACTCTGCCGTCGGCATGGCATAGGAAACTGCTGCTACTGCTGGTGCGGTAGGAACTCCGACACCCTGAAAAGGAGGTGCGGCAACTGCAGGAGGTGCTGAAGGCACTGGAACAGGAAACGGTGCTGAAGGCACTGGTGGCCAAAAGTACCCCGGCGGTGGCATCCCTCCAGGATGCTGAAGATAGGGCTGAGGCTGACCCCAAGACTGAATAGGTGTGGCTGCTAACATCTGAACTGAACCTCGCGAAGACGCCGCCTGTTCTGGTGCTGATGCCGGTTCTGGTTCCCATTTAATAATACTGGCGGGATTCCGCCGACAGACCAATGCCTTGTGGCCCTCCCGACCACAGTGGCGACAAGATCCTGACCAAGAACACTCTAACGCCCGATGCTCATTGCCACACTTGAAACATTTCATACCCCTTACAGGAATCAGGCGCAACCTAAACCCACTCACTGCTGATCCGGAAGTAAAAGATGACGTGGCCTTGTGGTTCGGACTTGAAGGAATTTCTGGCCTTTGAACTTCTTAGGCGGCGAAATGACCCACTACCTCCTCCAAAATTCTTCTTACATTGCCACTAGCCCCAGCCTGGACCATGGTACCTCCGGTGCCTGGTAGATCCTCCCCAAGCTGCATCTCTAGCTCCATGCCCCTGGCTTGCTCTACCAGGGAGCTAAAGTCACGCAATTCTAGCGCTCCCAAGACTGTGGAACTCCTGCTGAGCCCTGCGAAACCTCTTAGCCTTTTTCGCCTCATCGCAGCCACACGCTACAAAGCGGATCAGATTGTTAAAACCCTTCATATTCCGACACCGTCATCTTACCACGCTTGTAGCTCAGAGTGAGACTTCCATCCTCTCCACAAACGATGCTGGATAAAACCTCCTCCTAAACTGTTCCACAAACAACTCCCATGTAACAGGGCCATGAGCAGCAGTCCTAGCTGTCAAGACTCCCTCCCACCAGATGTCCGCTTGCCCCTTAAGCTGAAATGCCACAAACTGTGCCCTCATCTCAGACGACATCCCCAAAGCACCAAAGTGCCTCTCCATGTGACGTGACGGTTGGCGCATCCACCGGAGTGCCCAATCCATCAAAGGTATCAAGGCGCGGGCGTTCACCGATGCAATCCCATAGTAATCGCTGCGGGTACCACCGGGGCCACCAATGGGACATCAACCGAACAAGCGGAGGAGCTTGATCCCGAGAGAGCTGAAGCAACCTCTTCCTCGACCTCGCAGACTTGCTTCACCACTCACTGCACGAACTTCGGCGGGGCATTGCACGCCTCGCGGCACCACCCGGCCACGACCACGACCTCTGCCTCTTGCCATCTAAGCACACCACAATAAAACTAACCACAATAAGCAAAAGAATAACTAGTATCAAACCTTCAAGAATAATCATACAATGACAATAGCGTAGTGCAATGCAAAAGAAAACCCAATCCCACCTACTGTGCTTAGTGTGTCAAAATTAATATTTCGATGCCCGCGGACCTACAGCCCGCTCTGATACCAACTGTAACACCCCAACTCAGAACGAGCTTGGAATGCTACCAAAACTAAATACAACTAGAGCGAATTTACAAATTTTCGACAGAGTTTCCCTTGTATAATCTATGAGAATCAATTTTCTAACAAGTGAACATAACATTTAACAGTAATTTCATAAACCAATTCACTCATGCATAAGGGATAATCAAATGAAGGTAATCAAATAACACCATTCTCACATCCATAACTTATTTCGTCAATCATAATCATAAAATAACTATGGGTATTTCTCGTGATCTATTTATTCTTATGTGATGCTAAAATAACAATTGCATTATTGTTGTGAAGTGGTGCGTGATTTTCAATCATCTACTCCCGCCCATGCATGACGTCTTTGCCAGAAGTACCTAAATCAAAACAAAGCAAGGATGAGACATAGGACTCAGCAAGTATCAACAAGATTACAGGATCATAAAGACATAACCGTTTGAACAACTTTAATCAACATTACTCATGGCATTTCAAATATTAAACATATGCTGACAATGCTATGCACTCTTTGTTCTTTAACTCTTTACGCATTTTACTGTAATGCGGGGTATTCATCCGTCAATGGATACCCATGCCTGTGCTACCTCGCACAGGGACCAAGAGCCTATACAACAACTTGTATAGGGACCTTTGCCCGTCATCAAAATGTCGGGACCTCTGTACATATTGCCCACATTTCATAAGTGTGGGGACCTCAAGCTCGCATTGGTCGACGGGGACCTCAATGAATCACTTGGTCACCTCATGACCAAGTTTCAAGATCTCAGGATATGCATGAATATAACATCTATTTCTTCTCATTCAATAGAATTCAACATATACCTTAGTCATGAAAATGAAGCATTATGAAATAACTGCGGTCATAAAATGCAAACATCAACACCACTAGGGCCATCTCAACATCACTTTCACATGACAACAATGAACATTACACAACTCAATCATGACATGCAACAAGAATTTCCATTTTAACCCGAATACTTGCCTCAACCGTGCGAGAACGGCGGATGCGAAGTAGGTGCTGCCCTTGGGACCTCGCTGCCACCTGGACAAAAATAAAACCCCAAACTAAGACTAGCTTACTGGACCAAAACCATACTTAACATCACATTTGAAATCGCTAACTTTTTAACATTTTCAACTTTTCTAATTTCTAGCGATAGGTCACTGCAAACAGCATACTTCAAAAATTCATAACTTTCTGCTCAGGGGTCCAAATGAGATGATCTTGGACTTTCTGAAAAGATAATTAAGTTGCCTAAATAAACCTAGTTGGGGCGACCCTCTGATTCGGCCATCTTCTACCCCTACCAATCCCTTTAGTCAGAGCAGCTCAACAGCATTCAGTTTCTGGACAGAAATAAAGAAAATAGCATAACTTTCTCTTCGTTCATCCAAATTCAGTGATCTTTAGTTTTCCTGAAAGATAAGAGAATTAGCTTCATTTTTCGTTATGGTGAGACCCTCTGGAAACTCTTCTAACAGCAACTTTAAATCAGGTTAAACCGACACTGTCAAATCTGTTACCCACAGAAACATCATAGCACTAAAAAAAATCATAACTTTGGCTACGAAGTCCGAATGACCTGATTCTTGTCGGCAATGAAAGATAACTACGATACCCACAACTTTCTAGGAGATGCCCAGACCCAAATCTGCCTTTACCTTAACCAAAACGACAATATATGCTACTGCAGAACACCGATCTACTGTCATCCGAAAATTGGACAACAAGAAAACGACCCAAAACAAAGAACCTCGGGTTACCCTTGCCGAAACGACGGAAGTGCGCTGCGCGGATGAAGATCACCACGAGTTCCCGGTTGCGGATCCTTCTTCCCTTCTCCCTTTCTTCTCTTCCTTCTCCCTTTCTCTCCTTTTCTTCCCTTCTTTTCTCTTCCTCTTGGCCGCCACCCAAGGCTTTTTCTTTCTTGCTCTTGGCCAGCAACAATGGGGAATTAAGGAGGGTGCAAGGAGGTGGGGAGGTGGGGCTGCGCAAGGAGGGGAAGGGAAGGGTCGGTTGCAAGGGAGGAGAGGAGGCGGCTGCTAGGGAGGAGGAGAGGGGCGGTGCTAGGGAGGAGAGGAGGGGTTGGTCGGCTAGGGTTTGGGGAGGGAGCCCCTTGGCCGGCCACCCCTCGGGCCTTGGCCCAGCCCAAGTTGCGGGAAGTTTCGTTTTCCCCTCAAAACCTGGTTTTAGCAAAAACTAAAGGTCACTTTCATGATTATCAACCTGCTCTCAACAAAACTGACAAAAAACTTTCCGGGATATTATACTGTCGGGACCCCAGTTATGCAACCCCGGGACCCTCTATGCATTCTGAACTAGTCCCAGATCAGTAGCTAGCTCGCACAGATACAACATAGATGTAATCATAACCATACAGCCAAATAACGATGAAGCAAACAAATTAATATTCACTACTACACACAGCCTCATCACAGACGATTCGGAACCGTCATCACAGACAGTTTTCTAAACCGTCTGAAAAAGTTCGTCTATGATAACAGGCGTTATCACAGACGGTTCGGAAGTAGAACCGTCTGTGATAGTAGTTATCACAAACGGTTCTACTTTCGAACTGTCTGTGATAGTATATTTTCACAGATGGTTCTAAACAAGAACCGTCTGTGATAGTAACTACCACAGACGGTTCAGAAGTAGAATCGTCTGTGATAGTTTTTTCAACTACAAAAAAAAATACTAAATGTAAAGCTTGCAAGTGGCCACGGCGGCCTTCCCCTTGGCCGTCCGCCTCTCGCCTCTTCGCTCCTGGCATTGCGCTCCTCAATGTAGGAGATGGTGGAGTTGATCAGGAGGAGCACGATGATGCCGACGAAGTCCTGCCAGTCCGGCGGGTGGTGGTCGTCGTTGGCCATCACGATGGCTATGACAGCTGCCACCTCCATTACCCACGACAGAGGGTTCCACATGAACCCCAAGAACTTGAGGATCTCGCTCTCCTGCGCACACACGCAAGCACCATGCCACCATTGTTACAACATTATTCAAAAGCAAAGCTCGTAGCTAATCTAATTAATCAAAACTCACTACTGATCTTCTTTTTTTCGAGCTTGTTGGGGCCGAAGACGGCAATGCGCGCCTGGGAGGACCGGCGCGGGGAGGAGGCCAGTGCAGAGGGAGGATGCCGACACGGGGAGGAGGAGGACTAGAGGAGGAGGAGGAGGACTGCGAGAGGTTGGAGGACCGGCTATATATAAGGACTCTTGCTACTCCCGCGCACACGTTCAAAATTTTCGAACTCCCGCGTTGTGAATCACATATCACAGACAGCTCGTATCACCAACTGTCTGTGATGAGGTGCTTATCACAGACGGTTTGTGATACGAACTGTCTGTAATAGTATCGCAGACGGTTCTATTAAAGAACCGTCTGTGATACTGGTGATTATCACATATGGTTTTTTTAATAGAACCGTCTGTGAATTATCACAAACGGTTCTATTCAATAACCGTCTGTGATACTGGAGATTATCACATATGGTTTTTTAATAGAACCTTCTGTGATACTGAGTATCACAGACGGTTTGTAATACAAACCGTCTGTGATAGGCCCGACAGACCCAACACAGACGGTTCCATTTTAACCATCTGTGATGAGGCATCTACTATTGCTTGTTTTGTAGTAGTGATTACTTAGCAGCAAAAGGACCTGATGGTCAAGTCTTACAGAGTTGCCATGCAGAGCTTAACAACCGAAGATAACTTGCAGCAGAACCCAAAATATCTCGTGGTGGCCAGCCGACATGCCCACAGGCAATCGAGTGGAGGATGTGACTTAGTTTGCATAATCCTCGTAGTACTCCTCTTCATAGAATTCTGAGCTCCCTAGATCTTCTTCCGCAACTGATCAACCAGAGGGCATAAAGTCGTGAGTACTTTAAATGTACTCAGCAAGTCATAGAAAAATGTATGCAATTATTATTTATACAAGGCTTGACAAGAATAGCTATATGGTTATTTTGTAGAAAGCAGTATTGATAGTAAATACAATAAGTAGATTGAAGAGCACTAATTAAAAGAGTAATACATAAGTAAACAAGTTCTTTTGCAACGACTAGCGAACAACCTATTCACTTCCCAACCAATCCCTCCGAACCAGCATTCCCACAATTTTTGATGAAAATCTACCCCTCGTGTGAAATCACCAGGATGGGTAGATTTTCATCAAAAATTGTGGGAATGATATTCGAATAGTTTTACACTCTACAGCAAAGCTTGTACAGCTTGACTCACAAGAGATAATCATCTTATATGTCAGGCATTTCACACTTTCGAAGGCATGTGACTAAGATATTATCAGAAGGTTTTTACAAAGCTCTATTTTGACTTGGTTCTACCAGCTAAGGTTTTGCCATTCTGGACCTCCTCTTGCACCTCTTATCAACCCTTAATAGAATTGAACCAACGCATTGCTAATTAGTCGGCCAGGTCCACCCCATCCCTGGATATGTGGTTGTACGGTATGGACCAGATCAAAAACGCACAAAGTTAAGTCCTTAATTGCTACTCAGGCGAGGCAACCACATCCCAAAATCATCCCCTTTACTGCACAATCATTCGCCTGAGTATGAAATTATTTTCAGTTCAACCCAACCAAGTGGCAACCCTTGCCATGGTATAACAACTTTTCATAGCTATGGCCGCGCCACAATTCCATAATTTATTAAGCCATGTTTATTCATACGAGCATGTGATCATTAATCCATCGGATAGCTAAAGCATGGCTAAGCATAAACGATACCCAAGTTGGTTCTACAATATGTCCAACTAAAATAACCCATCCTATGGTGTCCAAGGGCTTATGTCATTCAAGGGTACATGTCGATAGCAATTATTCAAGGGGCATACAACAATTAGGCAATCATCTACTTCCGAAACCATTTAATACAAAACTAGCAATGCATGTTTATATCAAACAATATACTTTTATAAAGTGGGTATGACATGGTCAAAGGTCTACGACTTGCCTTCGTTGAAGACTTGCGATGCTTCGGTCGTCGGGTCCGAGAATTCGTCCAAAATGCCGAAATCTATACGTGCGAAAATAGCCAAATAAATAAAACAATCCCAAATAAATTCCAAATAATTACAAAATAAGCACTAACAGATAGATAATGACTTTAGAAATTTGAATCACTCGAATCAGAGTTTGAACGAAGAAGATACGGCCTCCGGAAGTTTGAAATTACATAAAATCAAGAAAAAGGGAATTTTCCTGATTTTCTAAATTATTTTTCTAAAGAAAATTGGGTTTACTGTGCCAGCTGATGTCAGCATGGGGTTTTTAATTCTAGTTGAATTATTTTTCAAAGGTAAGACCCGGCAAAAGCCACGTGGGCTGCTGACGGGGCAGCCACATCAGTGGAGGGCTGACGTGGCCGTTGACTGGGTGCCACGGGGGGCTGCCATGTCAGACTCGAGTGGTGGCGTGCTCGACCCAATGGTCGCCGACGCTTGGCTAGGCTCCGGTGGCCGGCGAGGGCACCGGCGTGGAGAGGAGCTCACGGGGAGTCTGACGTGCCGATTTTGTCGATGCGGCGGCACGGGAAGATCGTTGGCGGTAAGGAAGAAATGTCGGCGGCGGTGAGTGAAGATGACGGCGACGTTCCGACGATGATTCAGAGGCGAGGACGTGCGCACGGGAACAACGGGAGCTTGCGATGCCAAAGGCGATGACGGAGGCGACGGAGGAGGCTCGGTGGCGGCGCTAGAGGCGGCGGCGTCCTTCGGTGGCCGACAACGAGGAGCTCGACATGGGGGCGGAGGAGAGCAACAGAGGGAGGGGGTAGGGGGAAGAAGGAGAGGAGAGGGAGGCACGACTGGGGCTCACCTTAAATAGGCTTGGGGAGGCGCGCAAGAGGAGGACTAGTGCGGTGGATTTCATAGCGACGAGTACCGGCGCGGCATGGGAAAAAGAGGTGAAGGGACGGGGAGCTGGTCGCAGCAGCGGGCGCGGTGGAGGCGGGAGGTGATGCGGCATGTGTTGGAGATATGCCCTAGAGGCAATCATAGAGATGATGATATTTCGTTGTATCCATGATTTAATAAATGTTCCTTGAATATTGTCTTTGTGTTGATTAACAAGCATGTGACTTGTTTGTGAAACTCTTTTCTTGTATGGTTATTCTAAAGTTGTCCCTAGTCGGAGTTCATGTGAGGACACACGTTAATGATGGATTAGCACATGTATCGGTTGATGACCATGTTTCACTGGTCATAGACATGGAGATGTCAAACCAATAATGTGGACACATGTTTAGAACATGGGGTTGGACCGACCCAACATGAGACATAGCAATTATACTTATGGTTCTCTCTACACAATGTGTACGCCTTGTCCTTAGACCTAAGATTGTCGCATGTACTTGAGATGTGAATCGACCTACTTAGGGGCTATCAAACGCTACTCGTGAATCGGGTAGTTATAAAGGTAGCTTTCGGGTTTGTCATGAAGCATTTGCGAGACATGGTTAGTCGAGATGGAATTTGCCCCTCTCTACCTGAGAGAGATATCTCTGGGCCCCTCGAGTGATCGGATCCAGAAATGCATGGCCATGCTACTTAAGGTTAAGAGTTAACCTAGTAAGGGATTCCGGATCACAAGATCGAGAAAGAGTGGTCAGCTTGGAGCTCGACCGAATATCGTGAGGCAAAGGGATTGGCATGTACATAACGTTGTGATGGTTCGTCCGATATGATCTTTGTGTACGTTTAGGAGTTGGCACGTCTTGCTAGAGGCGCTACCAACTATTGACCAAGTATGTGTACTCGCGCCATGTCTAAACATACGTGAACCTATAGGGTCACACACTTGAAGTTGAAACCTAATTCGGATTGGATCCGAATTAGACTGGGCACTGAGTCCTAATGGGCCTCTATTCGTAGAAGCCCATTGTAAGGACGTCTATAAAAGGAGGGCAGGGGCGCACAGGATTGGTGATGAGTTTTTCGTGATATCCTCAAACCCTAGCTGCCACCCCTCCCATGCTCTAGTTGCTCGCGCGGATCTAGTAGTTCGGCGTGCGTCGCTTCCTCCCGTACGTGTGGATACCTTTGATGGCGCTGCATCTGTAGCGTTGGGAGGAACCGCAAGAGAGGAGCTGTACGTGGGACGCCACGACGAGGACGAGGAAGTAGTACGATTACTCTGCCCCGATGTGCTGCATCAACTTAGTACGACTACTCTGCCCCGACGTGCTGCATCAACTTCCGCACCTGCGCGTCTAGTGGTAAGACCATGATCTATAACTGCAGTGATATTGGTTTACGGGTAGAATTTTTTTTAATTTGCGCTAGTGTAGCCTACCCGAGGGGCGCTGCCCCTTCGAACCCTGCGGGGGGAAACCCCTTCGACCCCTTATCCGGTAGATTGCGATTCTATGCATAACTTATTTTTGCAGGATGTATGTGACCAGTATGGCCTAATGTGTATGTGATGCATGTTTGTAATATTTTCATGACCTGCGCGTCGTGGGTTCGGCAACACGGCTGGAGCCATTGTGTTGTCAAAGTATTGTATTAACGGCCTGCGTGCGACTTGTGATGATTCCTTGTATCCATGTATTTTATTACTAGCTGTTATGAGTAATAGCTTATATTAGTACTCGGAGGACACATCACTTGGAGGGATGACACACATGAACCATGGAGATGGAGATCATCATGGTGGGCCATTCTATGGCGATGGAGATCACCATGAGAAAATGGGCCATCTTGAGTCACAATCGTGTGAATGCTATTCCTGTTGTTTTACTCCTATACATGTTTGAATGGTAGAAGTATAGCGATCCATCACAAAATGTTAAGTTAAACATATGCCCTCCCAACTAAACTCTGCACCATCCCATGTCTTGTAAATTGATGGTGGGTCTATAAAATTAGGGCACCATCAACTTTCCTTGACTAGATGGGTTTTGTATCGGATACCTACATGCATAAGGATTGGTGAACTTAACAAGGTTATCATAAAGGTTATGGGCCTTGGGGCATAAAGGTTGGGCGCCGGGGCATAGAGATGTCACCCAACAACAAGAGTCATATAGAGATATGATTAGTAAGGTGTTGCTTACCGAATTACCTTGTCTCCTAGCGGTGATGCAAAAGCTCACTAGTAGACTCGTTAATTGCGGATCTTGAATCGCTAAGAATCAATAGAGGGATGTTGATTTTAGTGGGAGTACATTATATTAAATTTGTTTAATACAATTTACTCTATCATGGTTTTATTTGTCTTAGTATTTTGCATTTCCTATTGTAGATCAATGGCATCTAGCAACCGCGCACACCCTTTTGCTTTGCGATCGATTCTTGAGAAAGAAAAATTAAATGGAACAAACTATTCGGACTGGGTCCGTAACCTGAGAATTGTTCTCAGGGCAGATAAAAAGGAAAACGTTCTGGACACCCCAATCCCAGAAGAGCCTGCTAACAATGCGTACCTTCTTTGTTAAAGCGCCTACAAGAAAGCATGTGATGACTCTCTTGAGATTAGCTGTCTTATGCTTGCATGCATGGAACCTGACCTTCAAAAGCAGTTTGAGGATCAGGAAGCGTATGATATGATCATGGCGCTTAAGGACATGTTCCAGACACAGGCCAGGACTGAACGGTTCAATGTCTCTAAGGCTTTTCTGGAATGCAAGTTAACAGAAGGTGCACCCATAGGCCCACATGTGATCAAAATGGTTGGTTACAGTCAGACTTTGGATAAACTTGGTTTTCCAATAGGCCAAGAGTTGGCAACTGATTTCATTTTAGCGTCTCTTCCACCTAGCTATGGACATTTCATTTCGAACTACCATATGCATGGGGTGGAAAAGGGCCTTAATGAGCTTTGTGGGATGCTCAAAACAGCAGAGAGTGACATTAAGAAGTGTGCAAGGCCTAGCCATGTGATGGCTGTGCAGAACAAGTCTAGCTTCAAGAAAAAGGGTAAGAAGCCATGGGCAAGGTTAAAGATATGATCTCGAAGCCAACGCCTAAGCCTAATCTGGACTCGAGTCGAGACAAGATGCTTCTATTGTAAGGAAATCGCCACTGGAAGAGAAACTGCAAGAAGTACATGGATTCTGAGGAATGCAAGAAGAAGGCTGGAAGTAAGACTTCCACCCA
Source organism: Ampelocalamus luodianensis (assembly GCA_036346255.1). Lineage (NCBI taxonomy): Eukaryota > Viridiplantae > Streptophyta > Magnoliopsida > Poales > Poaceae > Ampelocalamus > Ampelocalamus luodianensis. Next base: position 57,126,846 of record CM070617.1, on the reverse strand, counting down.
TGGTACACTTGTCATAAATGTTTTAGATATTTTTCTCGCTAATTCTCCTATTAACTCTTGGGTATTTGATACCGGATCAGTTGCTCACATTTGCAACTCGATGCAGGGGCTAATAAGAAGTAGAGGAGTCGCAAGAGGTGAAGTTGATTTTCGCGTCGGAAATAAAGCAAGGGTTGCTGCGTTGACCGTCGACACCATGCAACTTCAGCTTCCTTCAAGATTTATTATGGAATTGAATAATTGTTATTATGTTCCTAGTATGAGTCGAAACATTTTATCCTCCTCATGTTTGATGAGAGATGGTTATTCATTTGCAAGTAAAGACAATGGTTGTTTGATCTCTAAAAATGAAATGTTTATGGCTTTTGCGCCCATTGTGAATGGGTTATTTATTTTAAATCTTGATGATGCGCCTATCTTTAACATAAATGCTAAAAGACTTGACCTAATGATTTGAATCCCACCTATATTTGGCATTGTCGCTTGGGTCACATATGAAAAGCGCATGAAGAAGCTCCATACTGATGGTCTTCTAACTTCGCTTGATTTTGAATCATACGAGACATGTGAAGCTTGTTTGCTTGGTAAGATGACCAAGTCACCTTTCAAAGGTTCTTTTGAGAGGGCGTCAGACTTGTTGGAAATCATACATACTGATGTATGTGGACCAATGAGCACGACTGCTAGAGGTGGATTTCATTACTTCATAACTTTCATCGATGATTTTAGTAGATATGGCTATGTCTACTTAATGAAGATAAGTCCAAACTTTTGAAAAGTTCAAAGAGTTTCAGAATGAAGTTGAAAATCAACGTGCAAGAAAATTAAGGCTCGCGATCCGATCGTGGTGGCAGTATTTGAGTCATGAATTTAGCAATCATCCAAGAGTTGCGAATTGTTCCACAACTAACACCGCCGAACGCCTCAAAGAAATGGGGTATCCGAGCGCGTAATCGACCTTGTTGGACATGGTTCGATCGATGATGAGCCAGTCAGATCTACCATTATACTTTTGGGGTTACGCTCTAGAAACGGCAGCTTTCACACTTAATAGGGTACCGTCTAAATCCGTAGTTAAGACACCATATGAGATATGGACTGGGAAGAGTCATAGTTTGTCTTTTCTAAAGATTTGGGGATGTGAGGCGTTTGTCAAGTGACTACAGTCGGACAAGCTCACACCCAAGTCGGATAAATGCATTTTCGTGGGATATCCAAGGAAACCTTTGGATATTACTTCTACAACCGACTAGAGGGCAAAGTGTTTGTCGTCAAGTGGTGTTTTCTAGAGAAAGAGTTTCTCAACAGGAGACATGTGGAAGAACGGTGCAGCTTGAAGAGGTTCAAGATGAACCAATCGGGGAAGACTCGACGAATGATGCCCATGTGGCAGAACAAGTTGAGGAACCCATGGCAAAGGAAGCACCACCACCACGAAGGTCGGAAAGGCTCCGTAATGCGCGAGATATGTTATTGTTAGACAATGATGAGCCTACAACCTATGCGGAAGCAATGATGGACCCAGACTCTGAGAAATGGCATAGTGCCATGAGATCTGAGATAGTATCCATGAGAGACAATCAAGTTTGGAATTTGGTTGACCCGCCTGATGGTGTTAAAACCATAGAGTGCAAATGGATCTATAAAAGGAAGATTGATATGGATGGAAATGTTCATATCCATAAAGCTCGACTTGTCGCAAAAGGTTTTCGGCAAGTTTAAGGAGTTGACTACGATGAGACCTTCTTGCCTGTAGCGATGCTTAAATCTATACGGATCATTCTAGCTATTGCTGCATATTTCGACTATGAGATATGGTAGATGGATGTCAAAACAGCTTTCCTTAATGGAAATTTAACCGAGGACGTGTATATGATACAGCCCGCGGGGTTTTGTCGATCCAAACAATGCTAGAAAAGTATGCAAACTTCAAAAATCCATTTATGGATTGAAGCAAGCATCTCGGAGTTGGAACATTCGTTTTGATGAAGTGGTCAAAGGGTTTGACTTCATCAAAAACGAAGAAGAATCTTGTGTTTACAAGAAGGCAAGTGGAAGCTCACTCGTATTTCTAATTTTATATGTAGATGACATATTACTGATTGGAAATGATATTCCTATGCTCGAGTCAGTTAAGACCTCACCAAAAATAGTTTTTCAATGAAGGACTTAGGGAAGCGGCATATATTTTGGGTATTAAGATCTATAGAGATAGATCAAAAGTCTAATAGGATTAAGCCGCAGTACTTACATTGACAAAGTGTTGAAACGGTTCAACATGGAGGAGGCAAAGAAAGGGTTCTTGCCCATGTCTCATGGCATAAATCTTGGCAAGACTCGGTGTCCTTCGACAACCGATGAGCGAGATCGCATTAGTAAGATTCCATATGCTTCGCCATTGGATCTATCATGTATGCTATGATATGTACTCGCCAGATGTTTCCTATGCTCTAAGTGTTACGAGCAGATACGTGTCGATCCGGTGAGAGTCATCTGGACACGTGTTAAAAACATCCTCAAGTATTTGAGAAGAACTAAGGATGTGTTCCTAGTCTAGGAGGTGAGGAAGAGCTCGTTGTAAATGGTTACACCGATGCAAGCTTCCAAACCGACAAAGATGATTACAAATCGCAATCGGGTTTTGTGTTCATTTTGAACGGTGGTGCGGTCAGTTGGAAGAGTTCCAAGCAGGAGACTTGTAACACCCCAGATCGTCATGAACCCGGAATGCTACTAAATGCACTCTAGTAACTCTAAAATAGGCAATTCTAATAAATTTTAGAACCTCCTTGTAAAGTTAATTACACTGAGGTTCCAACTCACTGTGGTAATCAAATAATAATTAAAACTTTCATCCAAAGTCATCAAAAGGTTGACAGTGACATGCTAGGAATCCAACAAAACTAGAGAGTCATGAAGAACCACTACTCATCATTATTACATCAATCCATTGCATAAAACATAATGTATTATTCTAAAATCAATCTGCGTTTCTAAGAACATTCAACTTTATTTAGTTCGTGGTGTGTGAGTGACTAGCGTCTACTTCCCCATGCATGTCATTCTTGGCTCGGTACCTAAAACATCAATAAAGCAAGAGTGAGTCCCAGACTCACTAGTACATAACTAAACAATAACATCAACATATATATATAAATAAGTTCAACATCAAACATCTCAGATGCAAATGCAATGCTCAAGGAACATTTAACTTTAACTTTCTGTGTGCATTACACCGGTAATGCAGAGTATGCGACCGCCGCCGCATACCCATGCCTGTGCGCGCGCGCGCACAGGACCAATTGCCCGCATTCGCAGTAACTGGGGACCTCAAGCCCACACTCCACGCAGTGAGGATCTCGGGCCCGCCACATTCATGACGGGGTTCTCAAAGGGAAACATGCTTGGTCACTGCATGACCAAGCCTCAGTATGCTCTCAATATGCAAATGCTCATATCTCATCCATTATCAATTTTACCAAAAGACAACAACAATGAATCATAGTAAAGCATGAGCATCATTTGAGCAATCACCATACTTAAACAATCGATAAGTAAGCCATCCTACCATGCAACCATATATTTCAAATAACACACAACATAGCCAATCAATCACACCCATTTAACAACAATGTACTTGCCTCAACCGCATGCGAAGGTGGATGTCGAGGATAAGGTACTGCCCCGAGCCAAACCCACACCTGACATACAATTGAGACAAGCTAAGGCTACCATAAAGGTCTAATAACAAAACCGTAAACACACAAAGAGAACATCGTCCACTAAACGCAATCTCCAACCCTATTGTCGCTGCCAGATTTATTATCCAGAGAACAGCCCCTTGAAAAATCATAACTAAATGTACATAAATCCAAATGGAGTGATATTGGACAATCTGAAAAGTTTATTGAATTCCCCTTCTAAACCTAGTTGGTGAGGTTCTCTGATTCGGCCATTTACTAGCCCTACCAATCTAAACAACAGAGTATCAATTCTCGCGTCGGGTATCTGGACAACAACAATGAAATTATCATAACTTTCTCTACGTTCATCCGAATTTCATGATCTTTAGTTTTCCTGAAAGCTATAAGGATTATCTACAACTTTCGTTATACTGGGGTTCTCAGATTTCCACTTTAACCATCACTTTTAATTGGTTTTCTACAATCTGCCTAAATACTGACAGAGCAGTGGAACAGCAGACTTAGAAAAATCATAACTCTCTAACCGTTAATCGGATTTGAGTGAACTTGGCGGACACTGAAAGCTAAGACAATAAACTACAACTCTCTAGGAGACCAAAACTCCAGATTCATCCTCTAACCACATAAAATTTACCCCGCAAGCCACTGGACGAAAATTGCATTACAGCAGGCCGAATGCCATCTAAACAAAGACTAACCAAAATCTCTTCCAAGACTAATTATCCTTCAAGAACAACATGTTACCCTTGACGACGCTGCCGAATGCGAACCCCGGATGGCGATCCCTCCCTTTTCCTCTTCTCCCTTCTCTTCTCCCTCCTTTCTTCCCTCCTTTCTTCCTCTATGGCCGGCTGCAAGGTGATCTTCTTCTTCACTAGGCCTACAGCAATGGAGGGGCTCTGGAGGGGAGGTTAGGCGCAAGGAAGGAGCAAACTAGGGAAAGAGAGGCGTGGGGGAGGGGGAAGGAGAGGTGGCGTCTGTGGTTGGAGAAGTGGGGGAGTGGGAGAGGGAGAGGGGAGGTTGCGGCTAGGGTTGGGGGAGTGGTGCCCCCCACTTTGGCCGGCCACCCCCCTAGACCACATGGGCTGGGCCCAAGCCCAGGTTGTGTTACAACAGCGTTCACCCCCCTCTTTAACAATTAAATTAAGAAATCTCCTGTTGGTCCCTCCCAAAATCCATTGAATTCCTTCCGAAAGTTTAACCTCCCGATTTCTTGTTCGACACAAATTCGAGGTATTACAGCCTTCCCCCTTAGCAGGATTCGACCCCAATCTAAACACCAAACCTCAAAAGGGTAACCGAGACTAGTAACTTAACAACAAAGGGTATGTACCTTATGAGAATAAGTCTGGATAAAGCTCGCGCATACGAGACTCCAGTTCCCAAGTGGCCTCCCTCTCAGTCTGCTGCGACCAAAGCACTTTGACATACTTCAGGGTTTTGTTCCTCAACTCTTTCTCTGATCTTTCCGCACTGCACTGTTTGGACTCAAAGGCGATGTCCCGCTCAATTGTTAGGGTTCTAATGCAATAAGATGTTCCGGGTCCCTCAAGTATTTCCTCAACATGGACACATGAAAAACATTGTGCACTCCACGCATAGACTCTGGCAGGTCTAAACGATAAGCCAGCTTCCCGATTCGAGCCAAGATCGTGAATGGTCCTATGTACCTTGGGCTAAGATTCTCCAGTGCACGAACCTCACCACACCTTTAGTGGGGACACTTTCAAGAGCACTGATCCCCACTTCAAATTCCAAGTCTCTTCTTCTCACGTCGCATAACTTTTCTGTCGCTCGCTCGAGCCGCATAGGTTCTGCTCTCACCAGAGCCACTCGCCTCTGATCTTTTGTACCCAATCCGACCCAAATCGCTTTCTCACCCACGGCTTCAAAGAAAGTGGTGACTGCACTTACGCCCATACAAAATCTCGAACGGAGCGGCTTTTATGCTTGAATGATAGCTGTTGTTATAAGCAAATTCTGCTAAAGGCAATTGATCCTCCCACTACCCTTCCAAGACAAAACACAAGTCCGCAACATGTCATCCAGTGGTCCGATGGTACGTTCCGTCCGCCCATCCGTCTGTGGATGGAATGTCAGATCAGACGGAGTTTGTGTGCCCAAGGCACTCAGAACTTTCCCAAAACTTGAGACAAACTTGGCGTCCCTCGCGTAAATGATGGTCTTTGGTACCCATGCAATCTTACAATTTCCCATATAGATAGGAGCGTGTCACTAGCCGAATGGGTCGTGCGGATGGGAATAAATGTGCGATTTATTGAGACGATCCACTACCACCCACATCGCATCCTTACCCTTGGTGACCGGTAACGCAACTACAAAATCCATAGAAATATCGCCCCACGGCCATTGCGGAATCTCTAAAGGTTGCAACAACCTCGCAGACGTGTGTGTTCCGCCTTCACCGTTGACAAACACCACATGAGGCCACATAATTAGCTATGTCCACCTTCATCCTTTTCCACCGTAAGTTTCGCTTAGATCACGATACATCTTCGTTTCACCCGGATGAACAAAGGTACGGGTACGATGTGCCTCTTTCGAATATCATCCTTGACCTTCGCTTCGTGGTACGCAAAGGCGGCCTTAAACCGCAACGCACCACACTCATCCGCATCGAAATCCCGACTTTGCCCATGTCCAAACGCTTTTCGACCCTCGCGCAAAATCGATCATCTGTTGTGCTTCCCGCACCCGCTCTGAATGGCCGACTCAAGATCGGTGTGTTTCAACACGCGCGCCCCCGCATAGCAAAATGATATACCCATACGGCCAAAATCAGCAATGAGATAATCCATGTTGCAGCGCCGCTTGCGACTCAGAGCATCACCACTACGCTTGCCTTGCCAGATGGTATCGAATAGATAGGTCATAATCTTTAATCGCCTTCCACCACTGCGCTGCTTTAAATTCAAATCTTTCTGTGAAAATATACTTAAGACTCTTGTGATCTCAGATAAACATCACAACCTCACCATACGTATAGTGTCTCCAAAGCTTGTGGCAAACACTATAGCCGCCAACTCTAAATCATGAGTGGGGTAATTGCTCATGCTTCTTCACCGCCTCGACGCATAAGCTATTACCTTTCCTTCCCGCATAAGGACACAACCCAACCCAATCCGAGACACATCGAGTACATCAGAAATCGCTCACCGGCTCGGGAAGTGTAAGGACAGGCGGCCACCAACTTTTCCTTAAGGGTTTGGAAGCTACGCTCACGATCATCGTCCCACCGAACTTCACATCCTTCTCGTGAGTCCGGATAAAGGTTTAGCAATAATGGAGAAATCTCGCACAAAACGCCGATAGTATCCTCGCCATGCCGAGAAAGCTTCTCACTTCTTTGACACTGGTTGGCGCTCTTCCATTCTACCATCAGAGAAATCTTACTTGGATCAACTGTGATTCCCTTATCATTGATGACATGCCCGAAACCCCACTCGCACGCCCAAAACTCGCACTTTTTCAGGTTTGGCATAAAATTTATGCTCCTTAGTGTTTCCAACACAAGCCTCAGTGTCGCCATGTTCACTTCCGGTCTTTGAATATATCAAAATATCATCAATAAAGACAACCACAAAATCATCCAGGTACTCATGCAACATCCTGTTCATAGTCTCCATGAAAGCAGCAGGGGCGTTCGTTAGTCCAAAAGACATAACTTTAAATTCAAAATGCCCATACCTTGTGGAGAATGCCGTCTTCTCAATATCCTCCTTTGGATGTGGATTTGATTATAACTGATTGAAGGTCAATCTTTGAGAATACCTTGGCCCTCTCAACCGATCAAATAAATCTTCTATACGAGGCAGAGGGTATTTATTCTTGATGGTCAGCTGGTTAAGAGCACGATAATCAATACACATGCGCCAACTACCATCCTTCTTCTTGGTAAAAAGAACAGGGGCTCCCCATGGAGACACACTGGGACGAATAAGATCCTTTGCTTTTAGATCATCCAATCGCTTCTTTAGTTCCTCCCTGAACCGACGCCAAACCGGTAAGTGGGTCATAGAGACAGTCGGGCGCACGGTACCAAATCAATTTCAACTCTACGGACGAGGTGGTGGCATCCTCGGTAGCTCACTGAAAAACATCCAGAACTCCCGAACGACCAAAATATCTTCTCACCATGAGATGAACTCGGCTTCTCCACTAGAGACAAAAGAAACCCATTCTTCGCCGCACGGCCACCGGGAAAAGACTAGCCATCACAAAAGTGAGTGAGATGGAGCGCTACATTGGAATACTATCTCCCGCCTGCACGGAGCTTGCAGGTTATTGTCTTCCAAAACAGAAATAACAAAGATGGTAATTATGCAACCAGTCCATCCCCAAGATAACATCAAACGGCTCCATCTTCATAACCATCGATTAGCAATGAATTCTTCTCCATCTAACGAAATCACACAACCAGACAAACTCAGAGCTAGAGAGAATTCCCCAGAGAATTAACTAGAATCGATCGAGCTATTGGCGCAGACTCAAACTGTCCTTACTAACAAAATCTAGTGATACAAAAGAAAAGGTAGCCTCAATCAAATAGAACAAGTGCTCTCACTGAATCCACCAAGAGCGCACTGCCACCACATCAGATTTACTCACCCACTCGCCGTCGGCATAGCGTAGGAGACCGCCGCCGGGGTAGGGGCCCGACACCTGTACGGTGGTACGGGAACTGCGCCGAGGTGCCAAGGCGCCACTACTCGAAATGGGGCCACGGAGGGGCGCCAAAAGTACTGGCGTGGAGCTCCTCCGGGAGCAGGGAAGTAAGGCCGTGGCGGTGCCCAAGTAGGAGTAGGAGTAGCCGCTAACATCCGAACCGACTCGAGAAGAAGCCGCCGGGCGCGGCATCGACATCGAACAGGTTCCACTTGATGATATGGCGGGATTCCGCCGACAAACCAATGCCTTATGGCCCTCCCGACCACAATGGCGTAAGACCGAACCACCGCACTCTGCTCTATGCTCTCGCCGCACTTGAAGCACTTCATGCCCGCTCGGGACCGGACGTAACCTAGGTGCACCGCCAACGCCATGAGGTGGAAGAAGACTGTGCCCTCGTGAACTTGGTCTTGAATGATTTCGAGGCCCTTTGAACCTCTTGGAAGTGGGTCTCGGAAGGTCCCACCCCACCGCCAAAACCCTTTTCGATCGCCACCGCACTCCGAAACCACAACGCCTTCCGCCTCCGGCGTTCCTCACCAAGCCGCATCTCCGCCCATGCCCCGGCTTGTTCGACTGAGAACTGAAATCCCGCAACTCCAATGCTCCCAATACTGACGGAACTCTTGCTCGAGCCCCCGCGAAACCTCTTGGCTTTTTCTCATCATTTGTGGCCACAAATGAACAAAACGAACCAAGTTGTTAAACCCGCTTCATACTCTGTCACTTCGCTATCTTACCCGCTTGAAGTTACGCAAGGAGACTTCCATTCGCTCCACATATGAAGTGGATAAAACCTCTTCTGAAATGCTCAACAAAATATTCCTGTAATCGTCCATGAGTCGTCCCGCCATCGTGACTCCTTCCCACCAGATATCCGCCTGCCCTTTCAATTGGAAAGCCACAAACTGAGCCCTCATTTCTGAAGTCATCCCCAGAGCTCCGAAGTGCCTCTCCATGTGCCGCACTGGCTAGTGGCATCGACAGCGTGCTCGACCCGTCGAAGGTGTCCAGCCTCAAAGCGTTCCATTGATGTAATCCCATGGCATACGCCGCAGGTGCCACTGCAGGGGCCACCACAGGAGCGACAACAGGCGCAGCTGGTGGGGCCTGGTTCTCCTGTACCGCTGAAGCAACCTCTTCCTCTGACTCCGCAGGGCTAGCTTCTCCAACTACGGAATTCTGAACTTCTGGCGGGGGCGATGCCTGGCCTCGCCCGGCTCCCTGCCGGCCTCGACCACGACCTCGGCCTCCACCCCTTGCCATATCTAAACATCACAGCAAAACAATCAAACAATAAGCAATTACATCAACTGGGACCACAAGAGTAGTCTAACTAGTAGCTATCACACAAGAGAAAACAAAAGCTCAATAGCAGCATAATGCAATGCATTAACCCATTCCCACCTACTGTGCATAGTGTGTCAAATTTAACCTTTCATATTCCACGGACCTACAACCTGGCTCTGATACCAACTGTAACACCCCAGATCGTCATGAACCTGGAATGCTACTAAACAGACTCTAGTAACTCTAAAATAGGCAATTCTAATAAATTTCGTGAGAACCTCCTTGTAAAGTTAATTACACTGAGGTTCCAACTCTGTGGTAATCAAATAATAATTAAAACTTTCATCCAAAGTCATCAAAAGGTTGACAGTGACATGCTAGGAATCCAACAAAACTAGAGAGTCATGAAGAACCACTACTCATCATTATTACATCAATCCATTGCATAAAACATAATGTATTATTCTAAAATCAATCTGTTTCTAAGAACATTCAACTTTATTTAGTTAGGTGTGGTGTGTGAGTGACTAGCGCCTACTTCCCCATGCATGTCATTCTTGGCTCGGTACCTAAAACATCAATAGCAAGAGTGAGTCCATGACTCAGCAAGTACATAACGAAACAATAACATCAACATATATATAAATAAGTTCAACATCAAACATCTCACATGCAAATGCAATGCTCAAGGAACCTTTAACTTTAACTTTCGTGTGCATTACACGTGTAATGCAGTAGTATGCGACCGCGCCAAGATACCCATGCTCAGGCGCCGCACGCACAGGACCAATTGCCGTTACTCTCGCAGTAACGGGACTCAAGCCCACACTCCACGAGTGAGGGATCTCGGCCCGCCACATTCATGACGGGTTCTCAAAGGAAACATGCTTGGTCATGCATGACCAAGCCTCGATGCTCTCAATATGCAAATGCTCATATCTCATCCATTATCAATTTTACCAAAAGACAACAACAATGAATCATAGTAAAGCATGAGCATCATTTGAGCAATCACCATACTTAAACAATCGATAAGTAAGCCATCCTACCATGCAACCATAAATTTCAATTAACACACAACATAGCCAATCAATCACACCCATTTAACAACAATGTACTTGCCTCAACCGTGCGAAGGTGGATGTCGAGGATAAGGTACTGCTCCCGGAGCCAAACCCACACCTGGACATACAATTGAGACAAGCTAAGGCTACCATAAAGGTCTAATAACAAAACCGTAAACACACAAAGAGAACATCGTCCACTAAACGCAATCTCCAACCCTATTGCTGGCTGCCAGATTTATTATCCAGAGAACAGCCCCTTTCGAAAAATCATAACTAAATGTACATAAATCCAAATGGAGTGATCTTGGACAATCTGAAAAGGTTATTGAATTCCCCTTCTAAACCTAGTTGGTGAGGTTCTCTGATTCGGCCATTTACTAGCCCTACCAATCTAAACAACAGAGTATCAATTCTCGCGTCGGGTATCTGGACAGCAACAATGAAATTATCATAACTTTCTCTACGTTCGTCCGAATTTCATGATCTTTAGTTTTCCTGAAATCTATAAGGATTATCTACAACTTTAGTTATACTGGGGTTCTCAGATTTCCACTTTAACCATCACTTTTAATTGGTTTTCTACAATCTGCCTAAATACTGACAGAGCAGTGGAACAGCAGACTTAGAAAAATCATAACTCTCTAACCGTTAATCGGATTTGAGTGAACGTGGCGGCCACTGAAAGCTAAGACAATAACCTACAACTCTCTAGGAGACCAAAACTCCAGATTCATCCTCTAACCACATGAAATTTACCCCGCAAGCCACTGGACGAAAATTGCATTACAGCAGGCCGAATGCCATCTAAACAAAGACTAACCAAAATCTCTTCCAAGACTAATTATCCTTCAAGAACAACATGTTACCCTTGACGACACTGCGAATGCGAACCCGGATGGCGATCCCTCCCTTTCCTCTTCTCCTTCTCTTCTCCCTCCTTTCTTCCCTCCTTTCTTCCTCTATGGCCGGCTGCAAGGTGATCTTCTTCTTCACTAGGCCGGCAGCAATGGAGGGGGCTCTTGGAGGGGAGGTTGGGGGCGCAAGGAAGGAGCAACCAGGGGAAAGAGAGGCGTGGGGAGGGGAAGGAGAGGTGGCGCCGGTGGTTGGAGAAGTGGGGAGTGGGAGAGGAGAGGGGAGGTTGCGGCTAGGGTTGGGGAGTGGTGCCCCCCACTTTGGCCGGCCACCCCCCTAGACCACATGGTGGGCCCAAGCCCGTGTTGTGTTACAACAGCGCTCACCCCCTCTTTAACAATTAAATTAAGAAATCTCTGTTGGTCCCTCCCAAAAATCCATTGAATTCCTTCCGAAAGTTTAACCCTCCCGATTTCTTGTTCGACACAAATTGTGGTATTACAAGATCAATTGTTGACTCTACAACAGAGGTCGAGTACATTGCGGCTTCAAGCAAAAAGGAAGGTGTTTGGATAAGGAAGTTCATAATCGAACTAAATGTGGTTCCTAGTGCGTGCGATCCTGCGGATCTTTTCTTGTGATAACAAGTGGGGCCATTGCGCAAGCCAAGAAGTCGAGGAATCACCAAAAGAACAAACACATACTGCGGCGGTTTCATCTCATTCGAGAGATCCTTAATTGAGGAGATTTAAAGATATGCAAAATACACACGGATTTAAATATTTCAGATCCTTTGACGAAGACTCTCCCACAACCTAAGCATGAGGCACACACAAGAGCTATGGGTATTAGATATCTTCTAGATTGACTCTAGTGCAAGTGGGAGACTGTTGGAGATATGCCCTAGAGGCAATCATAAAGATGATGATATTTCGTTGTATCCATGATTTAATAAATGTTCCTTGAATATTGCCTTTGTGTTGATTAACAAGTATGTGACTTGTTTGTGAAATTCTTTACTTGTATGGTTATTCTAAAGTTGTCCCTAGTCGGAGTTCATGTGAGGACACACGTGAATGATGGATTAGCACATGTATCGGTTGATGACCATGTTTCACAGGTCATAGACATGGAGATGTCAAACCAATAATGTGGACACATGTTTAGAACATGGGGTTGGACCGACCCAACATGAGACATAACAATTATACTTATGGTTCTCTCTACACAATGTGTATGCCTTGTCCTTAGACCTAAGATTGTCGCATGTACTTGAGATGTGAATCGACCTACTTAGGGGCTATCAAACGCTACTCCGTAACTGGGTAGTTATAAAGGTAGCTTTCGGGTTTGTCATGAAGCATCTTTGCGAGGCATGGTTAGTCGAGATGGGATTTGCCTCTCTACCGAGAGAGATATCTGGGCCTCGAGTGATCGGATCCGTAAATGCATGGCCATGCTACTTAAGGTTAAGAGTTAACCTAGTAAGGGATTCCGATCACGGGATCGAGAAAGAGTGGTCACTTGGAGCTCGACCGAATATCGTGAGGCAAAGGGATTGGCATGTACATAACGTTGTGATGGTTCGTCCGATATGATCTTTGTGTACGTTTAGGAGTTGGCACGTCTTGCTAGAGGCCGCTACCAACTATTGACCAAGTATGTGTACTCGCGTCATGTCTAAACATACGTGAACCTATAGGGTCACACACTTAAGGGGCTGCATCTGTAGCGTTGGGACGAACCGCAAGAGAGGAGCTGTACGTGGGACGCTACATCAACTTAGTACGACTACTCTGCCCCGACGTGCTGCATCAACTTCCGCACCTGCGCGTCTAGTGGTAAGACCGTGATCTATAGCTGCAGTGATCTTGGTTTACGGGTAGATTTTTTTTTAATTTGCGCTAGTGTAGCCTACCCGTTACCCTTCAGCATGGACAGGGGAAGGACGCAGAGGCGATGGGAGCAGGTGCGGTCGGCGCAAAAAGCGGCACAAAACTGTGCACGCGCGCACGGTCGCGCGAGGAAGAACACAAGGGAGGGAGAAGAAGGAGCTGACAGGTGGGCCCCACCTGTCAGCGGGAGTGGGAGGAGAGCACGGGCTGGGCTAGTGCATGCGAGAATGGGCCACAGAGATGGGCCTTGTGGGAGAAAAGGAGAAACGGGCGAGAGATTCGGCCCAAAGCTTTTAGGGGATTTTCAATTCGTTTCTGATTAGAAAATACCAGAAAGCTAAAAACCTTTTTAGAAAATAGCTAAAGTGGTCCAAAAATTCAAGGAAAATGCACTGAAAATCCTGGAATTATTTAGGACGTAATTAAAAAATACTTTTAACTATAACTTTAGCCTTTAATTTTGCAAAAAATAGATTTAAATTTCAGACAAAAGAAAAAAAACCATTTCTAAATTCCAAAAAATGCAACAAAAGCCTTAAAATCTTGAAAACTCAAATAAACCAACTTTTTAATTTAATTGAAGTCTAATTAATTCAAATTAAATAATTTTTTTAAAATTCAAGTTAAGCTTTTGCAACTAAATTGAACCAAATGGTTAATTTTTAAAAAAATTGAAAATTTTCAAAAAAACTCAGGAAATTGGGATGTTACAACGACTTGGAGGAAGTTTGTGCAGTGATCTCTTCAAGAAGGTGTGAAGAGGCCTGACAATAGTTGTGAGTGGTTCGATACTCACGATCTCTAGAGTGGAGTAAGAGCATCCCCAAGTAAATCAAGGTATTGATTCGAGTTGTGAACCAGTCCAATTCGTTTGGACTTACCTCAACGTGGACTAGTGAAGACTGGCAAGTCTTCGATACCATGGGAAAACATCGATCGTCTTGTTTGCGGTTTTCTCTCTTGGCGTTACTTTTTTCACATTTACATTTATAGTTCTTACTTGTATAGAATTGTTTCTAGTATTGTCATAGTCTTGGGTTGTCTTATTGAAAGCTTAGAATATATCCACTGAATTGTGCTAGAGTTCTGTATTTAAACTATACTTGTTAAAGTTGGTAATTAGAGCTCAAGTTTTTTAGATACCTCCTATTCAGCCTCTCTAGTCGGTCATCCTTGATCCTACAACATCCTAGCATAGTTCACAGGTACACCTGAAACACTCACGTCTGCTTGTTTATTTTGAACTCCACTATTTACTAACGCCCATTTCTTCTGACAGGTCCTTAGTACCAAGCATACACGGTGCAGGACTATGCGGAGCCATCCGCTGTGATGCACTGACTAGGTCGACTAATGCAACCGCGTCGGTGTATTTGTAGCATTTCTGTCTTGTTTACATGCTGAACGTATTGTTCCACAGGTCATACACCAATTTGGGACGAGTAGCGGGTGTCGCATGAGGGAGCATAGACCTCATAATACGACTTCGATAATGAGTGGGCGCTACGGCGATAGGATGGCGGGCCTTCACGCAGCGAGAGCACACCCAGCCAGGTCTCTATTGGGGCTTCACAACTACACGGTGCACCCAAACCGAGCCAGCTGACGCAGTGCTCTATCACGACACCTGCGCAAGCTACTCGCGGTGGTAGTGTTACTCCGGTGCCAGAGCCTTTGATGTACTCGCACCAGCGCCCAAAGCTGACTCGCCAGACAAGGCCAGGGGCCACACGTGGGGTATAGCCCAAGAGGGCCCGCTAGTAGATGTATCACTTCTGTTGTGTAAATATTAATTTGTGTACGAATTACATTATGCTAGTCTCATGTTTACAATTTTATTTGTTCTTGTTGTGTGTAGAAGTAACCATGTGAGGGAGTCAGCATCGCGGCACCCCACACCACACTTGTTCTAGCCTTACGCGAAATGACAACACCCTCATTCCCAAGTCATTCTCTCTCTAATACTTTGTTCTCTACACTCAAATAAATCGGTTCAGCAAAGGGACAATTGCATTAGAAAATGATACTTCAATACTTTTGTTATTTTGTCACCGAACTCGCATTCCAAATATTTTTGTTGATTTTTCTCCGAAGGGGGCTATTTTTGCTATTGTGCCGCCGAAATCGCATCACAAATATTTTTTGTTGATTCATACATTCTGTCGTTATGTTTGGTCAGACCGAAAGTCCTAAATTGTTTTCTACTTCATATTTTGTTATCTTTTCGAGAATGATCGGTTGCGTGAACACTTACAGATATTACCAAAATATAAATTTAATTTAATATTAATTTCCAGCTCCTGTTGCCAGTTAAATTGGCGACAGCCTCCTGTCGCCAATTCAAATGGCAAATTAAGTCTCTGCCGCCATTTGGAATGCCAACAACACTGTTTTCATGGCGACAGGGTTCCTGTCGCCATTCCAAACGAGGACCGGTCCATTTCACCATTTGGAATGGACCAGTCGCCATTTGGAACGGCGATAGTAGCCTAATTTTGTAATTATTTTTTATTATTTATTTATGTACTTCTATTTAAAACTATATTATTAAAAAAATCTGTAAAACATGGGGTGGTTGTACCAACACTTTAACTTCAATCCAAAGTTGATAGGGCCTTCAGGGCCTTATTTCGTTCAAAAATAAAGTCTAATTTTCCTAACAAAGAAACAACCACCTAAAGGTTATGATATTCCTAACGGTACTAAACAGAAAGCAAAAGATTTGAACCCTACCTGCCAGAAGTATAAATGTTGAACCACATAAATTTCCACTGTACAATTGAACAGGATGTGAATCCACATGGTTCAACCCCAGATGCAATCAACTATATGTAAGTCTGCTTGTCCAAGATGTAATACATACGTAAACACGCTAAACAGATCCCGTAAAGGAGGCAGCAAGCATATGCAAGATACCAGATTAAAACTTTCATTCGGTGCTGATGAATCACATGTTCCTTGAAGGCACGATTTGAGGGAAAGAGATGCGCATGTTCAACAGAAAATTTTAACATGAGAGGTTGTGCATCTGCATCCATTTCTTAACTAATAAAGATTGGGGTTTACCCCACGCAATGGGGACAATCGTCCCACCCCTTCCCTCCCCTATTCGCACATGGCCGCACACGCCCACACGTGGGTCCTTTTAATTCCTAGAACCACTCCACCCCATGTCTTTTGTCTCATCCGCTCACGCTCCTCTCCCCTCCCTGACTTCTCCCATCTTTCAACCTCGCCTCGATGCCCTCTCCCTGTTCCTCAACTTCCTCCCCTCTTCCCTGCTTGGGAATGCCTACAACAGCCGTGCCTCCATTACACTTCCTGTGCCAGCCGCCGCCTGCGTCCCCATCCTCCAGCCAACCCGGAGGTTCTTTCCCACAGCCGACCGCATCACGCTATGTTCCAGGACATCCCGAGCAAAATCCCTCAGTCGATTTCACTTTTCCCCCACAGGGGCACGCCACATCCCGTTCTTTCCCAACTCCGACCGAATCCGCCTCCACCACTGCCATTTCTTCTCCGGTAAGCTCTTCTTTGATTCCTCCCTATTGGAGCATCTCCACACCTCCCTGTACCTTTTCCAATCACTCACTCACGCCCCCTTCTTCTGCAGCGCCACCGCACTGTGAAGCTTGCCGCGCTGCTTCAGGCTCACGCCACCAGCCCACCTCGCCCGCCTCCATCACTGCCGCCAGCCCCGATGAGCTCCCCTCGCCCTCGTGAAGCTCATGCTCCCCTATGCTTCCCCCATCCCCCTCCAGCACCGCCGCCACGCCTTATTCCCCAAGGTCGACCACCTATCGCCGCCGTCGCGCCCCCACCGAGCGTTTTTAGTCACGCCACCACCATCCACTAAACTCGCCTCCCCCTGCCGGTTCCATTTTTCCTCCTCGCCGGCGCCGTGACCTCCACGGTCGACATGGCTGCCTCCCTGTTTCATTCTCCCCTAAGCCCCCCTTCCTCTGTCTCTCTGTCTACCCTCTGTGAATGTGGATGAGTGAATGGCAATTGGGGCCCACCTGTAAGAGACTAGCTAAAGGAGTGTGTTGTAGGAATGTTCCACTAACAATGGGACCTACTCAGTTAGGGGGGCATTGTAAGTGGCAAAATCGAATTTAACTAAACTAATTAAAGGACTAATGTAAGGAGGTTAAACCTAATAGTTAAAGAGTAGATAAAAATAAATAGTGGGGTAATGAAATTTAATTAAAAGCAAAGTTTAAATTAGAAACAGATTAAGATAAATCAATATATCATTATATGAAAATGTTAGTAAATGAGACACAAGTAGAATGATCAGTGAGCCATAGGGTGTTAACCCTCCCAAAGTGCTTTCAATACTATGCGTACATAGCATTGTGTCCCACATAATCAGATGCTAAGTAGGTTAACTAAGGTTTATCAGGCAAATGGATCCTCGTTTACTGCTGGGTGGATCATAGTGCTATTAGGTAACCTAGGGTGTAGCTACTCATTGCAAGTAGTTTAGCAAATTAAGGTTGATAGTGATTGCAATCGTCCCACCCACCCCACGTACGACTAAAAATCGGGTTTTCTCCTCGCGCTTTCTGCGCTCCCCGCATTCCTCTTCCAAAGCCTCTGCCCGCCTCCTCCCCTACGACCGTCACCTCACCCGCGCCGCCCACCTCCTCCCCTTTGCCCGCACCGCCCTTGCCACCGCCACCTATGATTGAATTTGATAGCCATTTATAGATTTTAGAAATGTGCTACAAATTTGTTTTGTGTACTAGCCTTAATGTAGCTTGCGATAATAATTTACCAAACGGAATGAATTTCCTGATTTAGTTAGAAATATTATTTTTTCATTTGTCAAACTGGATAAAGATTGTGATGACAATTGTCAACCAACCCTGTAATCTGTAGTTTGTTTACCTTTTTCCTGGACTATAAAATAGACTCAATAGATGTACTTCAAACTTTCAATGGTCATTGTGCAAAAATAGAGAGTTATAAAACATGCATTGTTCACCTTGTTTTGTGCCTCTGTACTACTTCAATAGGTAGTGGATGATATTTGGATGCTTCATTGATTAATCGATCTTTGCATGCTCCCCACAGAATCTAATAGGAAGGCGTTAATCAACAAGCAAGTAATACCACGTATCCATTTCCTTTTGAGAATGAATATTGAAACTTGACTTCTCTTTTGAGTTGATTGTAAACTCACATTTGGATCTGCGATTCAGCTAAGCCAACTAAACTTCTTTTAACAAGATAACAATTTTGACTAAATTTTGTTTGGCATTTTAAAGATTTCTTTTAGGATTTGATGAGACTTGCATTGTGCGTTGTATGTAAAACACAGGCTACTGAATTCAGTCATATTGGGTTCCTATGCACTGTTCATTTGTTAACAACCTGAAGCTATGAGAAGTAAGAGCTACTTTGGGTTTAGGGTGGAAGAAGGTGGCCATCGACGCGTAGCCCTCTTCCTTGCCAGACAGCAATGGCTCAAAATGGGTAGGGCGTCGGGGATGCAAGTCGACACCAAGTTCAACTTCCAAAGGTAAACAATCTATGAGCTCTAAATTTTAATTTCTGAGTAGTAGTAGCAGTAGGTGATGCAATAGGTGGAGTTAATGTTTATGTTTAATGCATGATGTCTAATTTATCAGTTAGTTTATAGTTATTTTACATGATGGTCTGACAGTTATTTATGTATTAAGTATACTATGGGAAAATGTTGTTTGCTACCGTTCATTTATATAATTGTCGCATGGAGTGCTTGTTCTACCATGTTGCACTAATGTGATGCTTGTAGGTATATGTATCACTATCTATTGATTGGTTGATGGGAAATATTATTTGTGTAAAGTTTGGAGTTCCGTTGCAACGCACTGGCACCCTACTAGTGAGTTGAACATGTAGTGCAAATATAGCATAAAGGTAGAAAGATTCAGAATTTTTTTGAATAATACTATTTTAATAAAGAAATACAAAAATAAATAGTCAAAAAAAATTATAAAATGGGCTATGATCACCATTTCAAATGGCGATAGGGCCAAATCATCATTTGAAATAGTGACAGTAGCCCTGTTGCCAACAGAAGAGGAGGCCAGGCCTCTGTTGCTAATTGAAATGGCGATAGAGCTCCTGTCGCCAATTCAACTGGCGACAGAGGTCTATTGCTATTTCAACTAGCGACAGAGATTGAAATTTGGTGATTTATGTATTGACATAATGCACATGCAAATTTGGTGATTTACGGCAGTCCGTGATGTTGATATAGGTGTGGTTTGTTGAACTGACTTATTTGAGAGTAGAGAACGAAATATTAGAGAGAGAATTAGGGTTGTGTGGGGTGTCATGATGCTGACTCTCTCACATGGTTACTTGTACACATGACAAGAACAAATAATACCATAAACATGAGACTAGCATAATGTAAGTGGTACACAAATTAATATTTACATAACAGAAGTGATACATCCACTCGCTGGCCCTCTTGGGGTGTACCCCAAGTGTGTCCCCTGGCCTAGTCCGGCGGGCCGACTGTGGGTGCCGGTGCGAGTACGTCAAACGCTCTGGCATCCGAGTAACCCAATCGCCATGAGTAACCTACGAGGGTGTCACAATAGGGGGCTACGTCGGCTAGCTTAGTCCGGACGCACCGTGTAGCTTTGAAGCCCCAACAGAGACCTGGCTGGGAGTGCTCTCGCCTTGCGAAGGCCCATCGTCCTCTTACCGTGGCCGCCACTCGTAGAAGTCAAGGTCCGTACATCCTCATGCGACACTAGCTCCTCATCCCAAACGGGTGTACGACTTGTGGAACAATATGTTGTGCATGTAAACAAGATGGAAATGTTGAAAGTACACATAACGCGAGAGCATTAACTGACATGGTCGTTGCATCGCAGCGGATGGCTCTGCGTGGTCCAGCCCCATGTACGCGTGGAACTGAGGACCTATTAGAAGAAATTGGCGTTAATAAATAGTGTAGTTAGAAATAAACAGGTAGGCGTGAATGTTAGAGGTGTACCTACGAATTGTCCTGGGGTACTCATGGCATATTGCCATGAGGACCCCTCTGGCAAATCCAAGTGAGGAGCCGTGGGGCGTGACGCACTGTGGCTCACCCTTATCCACGGACTGGTGGGTCCAACACGTCCCTCGGCCTCCAGCACAACGTAAGCTCGAGGACTCGCCTCGCCTTCTCCATGATCCGATCCATGGCGTGTCTGTGGTCGTGTCGCATCGTGGTGACACGCTCCCTGATCATCAAGCCATGCACGAAGCTCGCCAACATGAACACCTCCCAGCTTAGATCGTTTTGTTATACAGAAATAACAAGTTAGAAACTGAAAACATGACAAGTAAAAAAGAAGTATTGATGTGGATGAAAGGAGGGTTGACATGCATACATTATATATGATCATGAGTGCTTGTTGTTGTTGTGCTATTCATGATATGCAATGTGGGGACACCCGGGTTACTTCTGCAAGACCAAGTCATTCCCAGTCTAATGGAGATAACTCTGGGTCTCCCGTGAATGGATTCTAACTTAACTCCATCTAAGCGAGAGGCTAAACTGAACACTAGAGCCCTGGTGATCATGCGTGCTGCTCCATTGCGAGTACTACATGATAACCGGTTCTCCAACGGTCCAAGCACTACACTTAGTGAGTTAAATTGGAAGCCACAAACAGTGAGCATGCGACCATGTTGGCTCCCAAGATCAGCGATCAACATGCCCAAACTCACATACAACATTGATCACATCCAAACAACAAACATACATTAATAGTTCAAAAGGCATACATCACAGTAATCCAAGTCTATAACTATTACAAGTGGCCGACCGACCAAATTCAAATAAGATCATAAAGTAGCAGCGAAAGCAAGTAAATAAACCAAAACACCAGTATGGTATGCCCATAACCCATCGGCAACCAACGTGGAGTTAAATGATAGCACTACTAATCAGTGTCGCCTAAATCGACACTAACAAGCTCCTCGGGCGAACAATCTTCCTCACCTGCAAGTCAGTAGACAAACTGGCTAAGTACAAAGGGTACTCGCAAGTCTTACACAAATAAAAATTAGTTATGCATAAGGTCATTCAAAGGATGGTTCATATTGGCTTAGTTTTACAAACAGATGCAACAATTTACAACCTACACATACTAGTTTTTCATTTACCATTTTGAAATCAGATTTGAAGTAGAAGTAAAGCATGTAATCCAATAATAATTTTAATGACAAATGAATCAAACAAACAACAAAGTGGCAGCCCACTTTGATAAAACAAAAATGCATGTAATCCATTCATGCCGAGTACCAAGTTTACCCACAATTTAAATTCAAAGTCTAACAATAGTAACTCCCGAACTCAAGCTGATGAGGGCATCCCTAACACTTATACATCTTTCCGTATTGGTGGTCATACACATACTGAGGTGGACGCCATACGTGACGCTACAAATAATTCAAGTATGTATGCATATTGGTCCACCGACGAGAGCAAGAGCTAAACTTCTAAATCAACAGTGCTTTTGTTTCTTAATGAATCTTCTATTGTCATTGATGAGAATTGGGTATTACCTCATGCAAATGTTTTGTGCATTCTCAGTTTGAACATTGTGAAGCCTTTGGAACCAAGAGGGAGGCCGGAGTCAAAGCAATGGAGGAGAAGCTCACGTGGGTCAACCAAGGGGAGAAAAGCCCAAGAATTCAAGCCCAATTCGGATCTTCCACAAGTGCAACCGAAATTCATCTCGGAATCAACTCGAATTCAATTGATTCGGTTCGGGACAGCCCAACAGGGCTGTAATAAAAGGCCATAACTTTTGCATACGGAGTCCGATTGGGGTGTTCTTGGACTTGTTTGAAAGCTTATTCCAAGGCCCACACAATGGTTTTGGCCCCAGCTTCAGAAGACTTACGGTCGCGCCGCTATGGCCGAAACAATGTGACGGACTTAAGTTAGGTTTTCCTTTTTGTGTGTTTTTAGGTCTTAGCCGAGTTAGAGTTTGATTCGCATGTGTGGCGGCCCTAGGTCGTGCGTGAGTCATGGAGGGCGCCTTAAATACCCTTGCCCTCCCTTGTATCCATTAGACCAGTTTATTCATAAGATTGAAACATAGCTATTGCTTGTTCTTTCGACCCGAGTTCATGCGAGGACTTTGAGAGAGGACTAGGCGATCCAATTGTTCGCTCGCAATTCAAGGTCAAGCCGCTGCTCCACCGAATCGGGACTTGGCGTTCGCCGCTCGTGGTCTCGCGACGAACAACTACCCAGTGTTGTGGGCGTATTCCAAGAGTTGAGGGTTCGTGCATTGGCGCGAGTGTTCAGCTAGCGACATCGCCTACTTCGCATCAACTATCCACGGTTTCTCATCGAGAAGATCGGGCCTCCCGTATCATGTGGTATCGATTCTAGGTTTACTCGGTGAGAACTTCTTTACCCGTAGTTAGATTCGTTTTCTTTCCTATCGCACAATAAACCAAAATTGCATTACAAAACCGTAGTTTAATCTGCTATTTCTTGTGCGTTTAGTTAAGTTTTCATCCATTAGAGTTTTGTTTTAGTGTTGATCCTTGTGTTTCCATTCGTAGCTTAATCTTTATCAAAAAAAAATTTGCCGATTGAACTCCTCAATTAGCACCCAAAACCATCATCCGATCCGTCAGTGCGGCGCTGCCTTGCCAAAGACAATCCGAGACGGTGTTGTTTCTTATCCGAACTCCTTGGTGTGACTAGAGTCCTAATCAACCTCTAGCTCAAACACAATCCGAGTCCAATTGCTCCATCTTGAGTTTCGCCACTACATCATAATGGCCGAACCACATTTGGTGTCCTTTTATATCCTTTCATCTTGAGACTAGCTATTGATATTGCACATAGGGCTGCTCATTCAAGTTGATTACACGTTGTCGCTTTGTGAGGGTTGCAGTTCCACGGGAGCAAGGCAGAGGAAAAGAAGGAAAAGGCAGCCGATAGAAAGAGCCGCGCATAAAAAAAAAAACGCTAACTTTTGCATCGACCTCCGATTGAGCGCTTGATCCGTTGGAAAGGAAACGGAAAATAGAGCCAAAAAGAAGAAGTCTGGGAAATGCGGGGTTTTACATCCGCGTAAGCCACCGTGCATACGTGGCGGAAAACTTCGACCCCAAAAGGTCGTTTAGGGCCTCAAACGGGCCCGCAAACCGAGAAAAATTCAGTTTCGATTTCGCTCAAAATTGACAGAGCCCCTCTGCAGTGATTCTAAGGTACCCGTGACGACGACATCCCTTTTCGAGTTGATCCGCGCATACTTTTAGCTACTAAGATGCGGGTCATCTTTTTAGCTTGTGTTTTTCAATTTTGATTGAGCAATCTTGTGCCCTAGTATATCCCTTTGCAATTGGCTAGCGTCTATCCCCTCAGATTTGGTGCAAAACGAGCTGGTTTCATCTCTTTTCCTGCTCGCTAGCTCGGTCCTTTGTTTGCATTAAGTCTCATTTATCCTTGCGTGTGCTCATACACTTCGCTAAACTCGTTGGATCAAAGACATAGGCAAAATACTCTAGCTTGGATCATTACTTAGCTTTACAATACCTTGAATATCGATTGCATAGGATATACACATACCGTCCAAGCTCCACCTACACCCGCTTGTGTACTCCTTGCTCTTGGTTACGCTCCTACATTACCGGGTTAAGGTCGTCACGTCTGGCCGCTGTTTTGCCGTCCTTGATTCACTTTGGAACAGTAAGCTTGTCTTGTTTTCGTGATGGTGAGTTGCGAGCGTAGTAGCGAGAGCTTTTGTTTTACTAACCGTATATAACCTCGTTTCTTGTTTGTGAGTTGTTGCTATGTCGTCACGAAGAGGATCCACCTAATCCGGGCGCGGTTACGTGTGGGACAGAGTACACTTTGTTGCGCGAGATGCTACAAAAACAACTTCAAGATGGTGACAATGGCGTGCGCGATGAACTCGGGAAGTTGATCGATCAACACCCTCGGGAGGAGGTCACACAATTGCGCACGCCATCAACAATAACTTCCCCGAGCTACGCGCCATGTTCGCTCAACACAATCTCATTGGGGTGCGCAAGCCGATGACACGAGTGTGCACGGCCCTCCGGCCGTTTTGCACAATGAGACCGAGGATGAGCATGCTATTCGTGTGGATGAGGAGCGACGACAGCGGCTGGCGCGTCGCATGGCGGTGCCGCCAAACATCGGGATGGCAGCCGCGCACGCCTCGAGCTCATGGCGTGGCGAGGCAACGGCGCGCCGTGGTGGAGGCGCACTGCGTGGTGTCCACGAGGAGGTGTGCATCGTGCACCTCGTAGCATGGCGGATGAGGCGAGCAATGGGATGACGATTTCCGTCGACGACTACGATGACCGACAGCGCCACCATCGCAACAACGCAGCGATCGACACGCCGACGCCGACGATTTTGTCGCTAAGTGTGAGGACCCGGAATATTTAACTAGGAACACTTAACCTCCAAATGGTTCTAGTGTTACTAATTAAACATTCTAAGCCTCGATGGACATATGCTTCCTGCACTGCAACATACGCACATCATCACAAAATTACACATCAATTCCATACACATACATCACTAAGTTCAACAACGACATACAAAAAGTAAAGTTATTACAAAAGAGAGCCGACCGCCAAATAGAACAATATACAAGAATGACAATGAAGCAAAAGCGCCATAAGATGGCTAGAACAAAAGTCGACAGGTTAGCCACACACCCACAAGGCAACCGACCGGCCGCTAAGCTAGTCGCCCGCAAGCTACCACAACACGCTCACAAAAGTGAGGCCCTTCAGCTCACCTTCCACCTCTGCAACAAAACAATTAAGATAGCACCCGAGTACAAAGGTTGTCTTTGTACCCGCAAGATCGACGTGTGGAATAGCGACCTATTCATAAACTACATGCAAGCTTATTTAGGTGGAGGTTGTATGTCTCATTTTGCATGAAGCCAACTTTATTTGCAATAATGTAATACATTTCAAAAGCAAGTTTGCAAATCTGTTTTGTTATCAAAGTAACAAGAAGTAAGGATACATACAAGTAACCACTGAAGTGACTATCCCAATAGTCACCACAACATAGCACTAATCCCCGATTCGTACTCACCCATCAAGTTTTAATTTAAAAGGTTGTAGTCTAACTCTTGAAAGACCTTGCCAAGCGTGTCCATAACCTAGGACGAGGCTATTCGAATAGTTTTAACCTCGCAGGTGTACCAATGTACCCACACTTCGCATCGCCTTTAAGCCAAAGCACACTTCCGTAGGTATGCCGCACGCTAAGTCCTACGAGACGCTTTCCAATATTGTGTATTAACTACGAGCCGCTCGTATGGGTAGAAACACCATACGCTTACATTGCAAGTATGGAAGACAACAAATCCCATCCCGGTGAAGTCTTTCTGACACTACAATCTCCCAACACCATCCCTCCTGCGACCTCCTGCGACCCTGAGCCAATACACGCCAAAGTACTAAGTCAAGAGAGGTCCCATACCTCTAGTGTGGTTAGCACGCTAAAATGCTTGGTTTAGTGTAACAAGATGTTCGGTCCTTGTTGACTTAGGCACCATTCCAGCCACACCCGAGAATCACACCAACATACCATTGTGCCCAAGTCTAAATCATTTTGCTTTTAGTTTTAGTTTTCACAAGTAGACATGGCACAAGGTGGAAATCATAAATCATAATAAGTTTTGTGTGATCAAGGTTATCGACAAGTCGATAACCGCCCATTTCTACCGAAGCTAAGCATGGCTAAGCAATTAATTCGCAACTACTAAGTGACAAGAGCCCATCCACGAACTCTAAATCACAGCAAGTAACCTAGGCTCATGGTAGTAGAGGATAATCATTTGCTAAGGAAATGCATCTACTAGGCCAACTATTAAAACAAAATAGCAATGCATACATAGAATTTGTAATCAACATAAATACTTAAAATACTGGGATTAACATGATCAAACTGCTTGCCTTCTTGCTGTTGCTCAATATGTTGCGGAGGATCGCTCTCGGGATTACCGCAAATGTCGAATCCTAAGCGAAAGGCCAAAAAGAACCAAGAACAACCAATAAGACGAGCAACACTTAAACAAAAGAGCAAGCAAAATTTATCCAAATACGACGAAATTTATACACAAGGCAGAATACAAATATACCTAGACATAGAAACTGGAAAAACCTAATTTGGATTTGTGGTGCAAAAGATATTGCCTAAAAACACATTTTCGGCCATAATTAGCACTGTAGCAAAAATATTTTCTAGAAAGATTTTGAAGCTGAAATTTTTATGGTAGCTACCTACTGGTATAGAGGTAACCCATATAAAATTTCAGGTCATTTGGAGTTAAAGTGATTTAGTTATGATTTTTCTAAGATGCAAAATTAGCATAATGCACTTTCCAGGAACAAAGATATGTTCAAAACTAATTTTACAGTGAAGTATACCAACAGAGGGGTTTTCTAGAATTTATCATATACATTTTGCAGTTACAGAGAATTACTTGTGTATTTTATAAGTCTTCCAGGATTTTCTAAATGCTGAAAATAGGTACTAAATCATTAATCAAGGTTTCTGCTTACAATCTTGGACTTACCATCATTTTTATATTAACATTGGGTTGATAACAAATTTATCAAAGTTGGAATCATTCATTTTGGACATACACAGAGCAAGATATGCATTTTCTAACGTTTTATCCATTTTCTGGAATATTCAAAATGACAGAAACCAAGTTATTCCTAGTTATACAATTTTCTGTTACTGGAACATGCTTAAATCCATTTTTATAATAAGCTAAAGTGATAACATGATTTATTACAGTTGGGGTTAACTAAAAAGCAGTTAAAATGAATTAGTTATGAGTTTCTAAAGTTTTTACATCATTTTCAGTTGATAAACAATTGCTTACCAAATACGAACAATCCAATAAAAGGAAATGACGTGGACAACCCACAACCCTTGATCTAACATCCTACGCTTACGCGCGAAAATAGCGCACGCCGCCAACCCAATGAAACCCACCGCTGGATCAAGATCCAACGGCTCACACGGAGTGTATGCAACCGACGGTGCGTTGCTTGGCCAATCCCACCGCAGATCGGCAGATGGACGGCCCGACGCACCAACAACCGGATTGTCCGATTGCACACACGATCTCACCATTGATCGCAAGATCGACGGCCCAGATGACGAGGGGAACCGGATGGTCCGAATGCATGCAAGATCCGGGCGCAGATCACAAAATGGACGGCGCTATAGATCGAAGTTCAAAAAGAGGTATCGACGAGTGGGACCGCATGTCGCTGACTACGAGTCACGACCGCAACGATTTAACCCATCGCAGCAAGCAGCATCGGGCCCACAAGTCGCCGACCGCAGAAGGTTTCCGACAGATAAGTGCCGACATCTTTATTAATCAATGATTAAGCATTAATGATGTCGAACAGCAGGTGGAGTGAAACAGATTGATTTAAGGAGATTGGGCCCACCGTCGGTGGCTCAATAATAATGATTAAGACACAATTAACAGCTAATGATTGGTAATTAATGTGTCCTAATGATCCGACGAAACGGAGCTTCGCGTCGTAAGAAACCCGAGTGGCTTTGACGGCTTGTCGCCGGCGATTTGCGGCGGGCGCGCCACAACTATCAAAATGGGTTCGCATAGTGTTGCGGACCCAACGATGTGACCTCGCCGGCGGTGGAGGTTCGAACGCCACGAGCCGGAAACAAAGATGAAGGCCGACACGCAAAACACGAAGTAGCAAAGTGCTCCGCTGCAGTCCAAGGAAGCGAGTGCCATGACTTCTAGGGACTATATAGGAGCTACCTTAACCGAGAGGAGCTTCAAAGATGGCCGGGGAAGACTTGAACACGATGAAGTCCACCGGAGCCGAAGAAGATGAAGTGGAAGATGAGGTTCTGAGCAAAATGAGTGGAACCAAATCATCACCACAGCTTCATTATAGCTCAAAGAGGCTCCAAAAGCAAGTAATTGCAAAAAGAATCACTTACCGGAGCTGGAGAAGAAAGGGGGTGAAACCAACCGAAAATCTCCAAACTTAAAATTGAGTGATTCTTGTGAATGCAACCCAAAATCAAGTTAGGGGAAATATAAAGGAGGTTGAGGAGTTCAAAAGGGTGCAAGAAACGTTGAGGATGAACCACTGAACACCAAGGCCGCCATTGGAGCTCTACGCCAACAATGGTGGTTTGAGGGTGAGAGGTGTTCTTGAGCTCAACACGAGAATAGCTAAGTGTGGTGCAAAAGAACACCGTGAGGACCTAGGGAGCCAATTTATAGGAAGGGGATTAGGGTTTTCGAGCAAGAACATGAGCCCATGGTGAGCTCGGTTCATGTTCCGGTTGTAGACCACGAAATGATGGGAGCAAGTGAGCATGGTGACAATGGAGGAGAAAAGCCTGAGCGCATTTAATGCTCCACAGAGAGACGTTGACGAAAGCAACTTGAGGTGACACCACAACGCCACCCACTCAACCTCTCTCTTCGCCATTGCGCCGCGGCGCCAAGAAGCAGAGGAGGAAGAAGAACAGAAGACTAACGGTGACCGCCGGATCGAAAATGGACGGTCACGATTAAACAAGTTCGCCGGACAACCGATTGCTCTCAAGGATCCGGACGGCTGGATTGAAATCCAACGTCCCTATTGACCAATGCAACCGAGGGTCCGAATGCTTACACGAACATGGGCCGCGATTTGAATCCAACGGCCGATATCGCGCGCGCTTTAAAACGCGCTCGGTGCGCTTAGGTGGTTCAACCAAGTCAAGTGGCTCTGACTGAGCCCGACTCAACCCAATGAATAGTGAATTTGGTTTTAGGTTTTAATTAAGCTGAGACTTTTGAGGATTTATTTGGGGTAGCAAAATAACTCCAAAAATTCTGAAATTTTTACAGGAGCTTGCTGACTGAGACATTGACCTTGTGTAAAATTTTCAGAGAGTTTTATGCTGCGAATAAATCTCCAAAATTCTGCAAGGCTCTGTTTTAATGTTTGATGAGAGTCAAACAGTTTGATCGCTCTAAAAATATTCAAACAATTTCTAAAATTGTGAAATTTTTCAGAGGGTCACATACCACCACAGAGATTTAGGAAAATACATCCAGAGGATGATCATAAGATTTGACAAGATTGTTTTGGAAGAACAAGATTTGGATCAAAAGACTTGTGGCTTTGTACTTCCATAACCTTTGGTACAATACTTGTTCAAGACACAAAGGAAATACACGATGTAAGAAAAAGTTTTAATTTCTACTCATTTTCTTACATTTGAAACACGAGCCCAAAATTGGGATGTTACAACTCTCCCCTTACAAGAATCTCGACCGAGATTCCGTTACTCTGAGAAGAAAGAAGGAAAATCTGACGAGGCGATCTTCTCGCTCCCAAGTTGCTTCATCTACTAATGGTTTGACCATTGAACCTTAAGGAACTTGATGGCACGGTTCCTTGTTCTCCGCTCGATTCCTCAAGAATACGAACAGATGCTCGCGGTAGGTCAAATTCTCCCGCACATTGAGAGCTTCCAACTGAGTTGCCTCGCTTGGGACACTGAGGCACTTCTTCGTGTGTGAAACATGGAACACATCATGCACACCTCAAGTGCAACCGTAGCTCCAATCAGTATGCAACGCTCCAACTCTCCGATGATACGGTAAGGCCCAACATATCGAGGAGCCAACTTGCCCTTGATGCCAAAACGCCGATGGCCCTTCAAGGGTGAGACTTTGAGATACACAAAGTCATTGGGCTCAAAGCTCAACTCACGGCGACGACGATCCGCATAGCTCTTTTGTCTCGATCGGGCCGCGCGCAGATGCTCGCGATCAATCGAACTTGACTTTCGCCTCATTGATCGAATCCGGCCGAAATCGCCGCCACCGCCTCGACCAGTTCAATGGGGTTCGCATCTCCTCCCATACAAGGCCTCAAATGGTGCCATGCCAAGATCGCCTCAAAGTCGTTGTTGTAGGAGAACTCAAGAAATGGTAGGCATTTCTCCCACTTCTTCCCATAGGAAAGAACACAAGCACGGAGCATATCTTCTAACACTTGGTTGACTCGCCCGTCGACCATCACCGAGGATGAAAGGTCAGATCAAGTGAAGGCGGGTCCCCATAGCCTCTGCAGACTATGCCAAACCGCGAGGTGAAAAGTGCACCACGATCGTAAATAATCGCCTTCGTGACACCGTGAAGACTCACAATCCTCGAGACATAAAGTTCGCCAAAGGCCCCACACGGTCGA
Organism: Ampelocalamus luodianensis; assembly: GCA_036346255.1. NCBI lineage: Eukaryota > Viridiplantae > Streptophyta > Magnoliopsida > Poales > Poaceae > Ampelocalamus > Ampelocalamus luodianensis. Next base: position 57,096,078 of record CM070617.1, on the reverse strand, counting down.
GTCTTGACGGGAAGGAAATGTGCCACTTTAGTCAACCCGTCGATCACGACCCAAATGGCATCATTCCTTTGACGAGCGGGCAAACCGTGATGAAGTCCATGCCAACGAATCCCACTTCCATTCCGCACCGCAAAGGTTGAAGAAGACTCGCCGGACGCCGATGCTCGCCTTCACACGACAAAGACACGCCGCACTCGAGAACGAACACCGCAATCTCGCGCTTCATTCGGGTCCACCGAATCTCGACGAAGATCCCGATACATCTTGGTAGCCCCGGATGGATAGACAAAGGAGAATCATGGGCTTCATGAGGATCAAATTCCGCAATTCCATGACCTTAGGAACCACAAGACGCCGCCCAAACCACACAACGCCATGCTCATCCTCCAAAAGCACTTGGCCATCCCATCCTTGATGTTCGCTGATCCGCTCACACCGCATCTCGTCACGTGCCGCCTTGATTTGGTCCACCAAGGTTGGTTGCACAACCAATGTAGCAAGAGAACCGTGCTCGATCAAACCCAAATTGAGGCGCTGAACTCGAATGAGGGTAGGTCGCTCTTGGAGCATCAACATGTTGCAATACACCTTCCGATCGAGTGCATCCGCAACGACATTGGCCTTGCCCGATGGTACCGAATACCCATGTCATAGTCCTGATCAATTCCAACCATCTTCTTTGCCCGAGGTTCAGATCCGTTGGGTGAACAAGTACTTCAAGCTCTTGTGGTCGGAATACACCTCACAACGGTTACCAATCGATAATGCCGCCAAATCTTGAGTGCATGGACCACACGCAGCCTAACTCCAAGTCATGAGTAGGATAGTTGAGTTCATGAGGCCTCAATCGCCGCGATGCATAGGCCACAACCTTGCCCTCCCGCATAAGAACACAACCAAGACCTCGACGAGAAGCATCACAATAGATATCAAAACTCTTGTGAATATCGTGGAGAACAAGCACTGGGCCGAGGTCAACCGCTTCTTGAGTTCCCGAAACTCACATCACAAGCAATGACCACTCAAACTTCTTGTCTTTCTTGAGTAGTTCACCATAGGCTTTGCAATCTTGGAGAAATTCTCGATGAAGCGCGATAGTAGCCACCAAACCAAGAAAACTCCGCACATCCGTGATCGACTTGGGTGACCCCAAGATAGCACATCACCGACCTTGCTCGGATCCACAACCACACCTCTCCGCTGAAAGAACATGGCCTAAGAATGCCACTTCTTCAACCGTAACTCGACTTGCCGAATTTGGCATACGGTGGTGCTCACGCAGCCTTGCCCAATACAAGCTTAAGATGCTCAAGATGCTCTTCTTCACTCTTGGAGTAGATAAGGATGTCATCGATGAATACCACCACAAACCTATCCAAATACTCCATGAATACCGAGTTCATAAGATTCATGAATAAAGCAGAGCATTAGTCAAACCAAAAGACATGACAAATGTACTCGTAAAGACCATAACGAGTAGCAAAAGCCGCCTTAGGGATATCCTCTACCCGATCCCGACTTGATGATAGCCCAATCTCAAGTCAATCTTGAGAAAACTCGTGTTCGGCCAACCGATCGAAGAGATCATCAATCCGGGCAAAGGATACTTGTTCTTTACCGTCACCTCATTAAGCTTGACGGTAATCAACACACATGCGCAAGGTCTTGTCCTTCTTCTTCACAAAGATAATCGACAACCCCAAGGAGATGAGCTAGGACGGATAAAACCCTTCTCTTGCAGCTCACCCAGCTTGCTTCTTCAGCTCCTCCAACTCATTAGGAGGCATGCGACACGGCCTCTTAGAAATAGGGGCGGTACGGCAAAGAACTCGACACAAACTCCAGATCTCGAACAGAGGCATGCTGCAAGTCTTCCGAAGACATCCGCGAAGTCACACACCGTGGGACGCTGTGAATCTCCAATGCCGGCTTTGCTTCAAGGACATAAAGATGGGGCTCGCAATCGTGGCGAAACCCAACCTGTTCACCAAGGATCGTGAGGTAGACAATCTTCCCGCACAATCGATTTGCCCCAAGTGTTGGGACAACCAATCCATGCCAAGAATCACATCCAAGCGCCGAGTCGAGTAGGATAAGATTCACCAAGAATCCCACTCCTTCGATGTGGATAGGAACATCCCAAGATACTTGGTCGCTCTCATTTCCAACCCGAGAGCGAATCGCAAGTGGAACCCCTGAGGAACGCAGATGAAGTCCACAATCAACAAAGAAAAGACCTCGAAATAAAAGAATGCGAGGCCCCAGAGTCAAATAAAATCAGAGCAGGCGCAGATTAACAAGGAGCGTACCCAACACCACGCCGGGCGCCCCGTGCCTCCTCACCGAGATATGGTTGACTCGCCGCTTCCCAAGCCCGGTCTTCGGTCGTGGGTGACCACTCCCTTGCCCGCGCCCTCCATTAGGACGAGGGGCCGCTCCAGCTTTCTTAGGACAACTACTCGCGAGTGGCCCTTGTCGTGGCGAAGAAGCAGTGACGCCGGCCGCGGGTTACGGGAACACCGCTGTTGGTCGCAGCGACGCGTGATCGAGCCACGCCGCGAGGACGTGGAGCTGGTGCCAAGGCCTCGGCGGTGGTGAAGCCAAAGAACGGGCCACCGTGCAGGTCCAACACGGGACGAACGAGGCCACCGCGCAGACGGGCCTCCCACTTGCGCTATGACTCGCCCACGCCTCGCCTTGTGCTCGGCGATGATGGCCTTGTCCACCAAGGTCCGAAGTCGGGAAGTCCACAATAGAGAGCTTGTCCCAAGCTCCTCGCACAAACCTCCATGAACTTCTCCCGCTTGGCCTCATCAATGGCCACCTCACAGAGCGCACTCGCCAAATGGTTGAACTCGTGGAGGTACTGGCCACCGATTTGCGCCCGCTTGAGCGCAAGGAACTCCTTCTTCTTCAGCTTCATCAGCCGGGGACATGGGCCCGACGGAAAGTCGAACGAACTCCTCCCACGAGACCACGTGTCCGCGGCCGCATGGCGAGGAAGTTCTCCCACCATGAGAGTGCCGCACCCTCCAACCGATGGGATGCGAAGTGCCCGCTCCCGCCCCGGCATCGAGCAACGTTGAGCTTCGCTCAATCGACGCAGCCAGCCGCTCTGCGCCCAAGGGATCTCTGACCGGGAGAAGGTAGGAGGTCGCGTGACGGAGGAACTCCGCAAGCCCCCACGCGCCCGTGCCCACCTCCGCATCCAGAGGCACCAGAGGGAGTGGAGGTGTTCCCTGGCGATAACCTCCAACACCTGCGGTCCTCCGAACGATTGCTCGATTTGCATGAGGACTTCCGCCATGGTCGGAGGAGGGGAAGCTCCTCATCGGGACTACCGGTGATTCCGGCGCCACGAGTCCCACCACCATCCCGATTTACTAAGACAAGTTAGATACACCCAAGACCCAAGAGCACAGAAATCCGAACTTAGTTAAAACGACCAAAGAATAGTCACAAGAGAACATGAGACCATAAGTCATCGAATCAACTTCCCAAACGACTAACCCGTATGGAAGAACGAGTAATCGCTTGAGAAGACCCAAAATTTCAGAACTAATTTCCACTCAAAACAGCCCAAAAATCAAGGTATAACCACCGATAAAGTATAGGCATTAGCTAACCTCATATCACTTCTTACCCTTTTGTTCCCACAAGTTTTAGTTGTATTTATCTCTCATTTTCTACCCTATTTAGAACCTTTGAGCTTGCTGTCCGAAACTGAATGATCGCTGTCCAGATTTTCGCATCCAAGCCTCCTAATTGAAATCTTCAACTTCGAAGCTTCAAAACCTTGTAGAGGGCGGCTAACATTTCAATTTGCCAAGCTCATTGGTCCCAAAACCCAATTAATCGATAATGACTATCTTTTGAGAGAAGGAAAGGGAAAATACTTTTAAAACTCAAATTAGAGCAAGACGAGAAGAAAGCTAAGATAGGTAAGGAATAAAATCGAGAATTTACTTAAGTTTTCACAAACTATTTGAAAGTAAGTTTTCAAAATATCCTAAAGCGACCAAGCTAGGGTTTCTACGGTCAAGATGGCTCGATACCAACTTTAGAGGACCTGAATATTTAACTAGGAACACTTAACCTCCAAATGGTTCTAGTGTTACTAATTAAACATTCTAAGCCTCGATGGACATATGCTTCCTGCACTGCAACATACGCACATCATCACAAAATTACACATCAATTCCATACACATACATCACTAAGTTCAACAACGACATACAAAAGTAAAGTTATTACAAAAGAGAGCCGACCGCCAAATAGAACAATATACAAGAATGACAATGAAGCAAAAGCGCCATAAGATGGCTAGAACAAAAGTCGACCTGTTAGCCACACACCCACAAGGCAACCGATCGGCCGCTAAGCTAGTCGCCCCAAGCTACCACAACACAGCTCACAAAGTGAGGCCCTTCAGCTCACCTTCCACCTCTGCAACAAAACAATTAAGCATAGCATCCGAGTACAAAGGTTGTCTTTGTACCGCAAGATCGACGTGTGGAATAGCGCACCTATTCATAAACTACATGCAAGCTTATTTAGGTGGAGGTTGTATGTCTCATTTTGCATGAAGCCAACTTTATTTGCAATAATGTAATACATTTCAAAAGCAAGTTTGCAAATCTGTTTTGTTATCAAAGTAACAGAAGTAAGGATACATACAAGTAACCACCTAGAAGTGACTATCCCAATAGTCACCACAACATAGCACTAATCCCCGATTCGTACTCACCCATCAAGTTTTAATTTAAAAGGTTGTAGTCTAACTCTTGAAAGACCTTGCCAAGCGTGTCCATAACCTAGGACGAGGCTATTCGAATAGTTTTAACCTCGCAGGTGTACCAATGTACCCACACTCGATCGCCTTTAAGCCAAAAGCACACTACCAGTAGGTATGCCAAGCACGGCTAAGTCCTACGAGACGCTTTCCAATATTGTGTATTAACTACGAGCCGCTCGTATGGGTAGAAACACCATACGCGCCATTGCATATCGAAGACAACAAATCCCATCCGGAGTGAAGTCTTTCTGACACTACAATGCTCCCAACACCATCCCTCCATATGCGACCTCCACGCGACTCCGAGCCAATACACGCCAAAGTACTAAGTCAAGAGAGGTCCCATACCCTCTAGTGTGGTTAGCACGCTAAAATGCTTGGTTTAGTGTAACAAGATGTTCGGTCCTTGTTGACTTAGGCACCATTCCAATACACCCGAGAATCACACCAACATACCATTGTGCCCAAGTCTAAATCATTTTGCTTTTAGTTTTAGTTTTCACAAGTAGACATGGCACAAGGTGGAAATCATAAATCATAATAAGTTTTAGGTGATCAAGGTTACCGACAAGTCGATAACCGCCCATTTCTACCGAAGCTAAGCATGGCTAAGCAATTAATTCGCAACTACTAAGTGACAAGAGCCCATCCACGAACTCTAAATCACAGCAAGTAACCTAGGCTCATGGTAGTAGAGGATAATCATTTGCTAAGGAAATGCATCTACTAGGCCAACTATTAAAACAAAATAGCAATGCATACATAGAATTTGTAATCAACATAAATACTTAAAATACTGGGATTAACATGATCAAACTGCTTGCCTTCTTGCTGTTGCTCAATATGTTGCGGAGGATCGCTCTCGGGATTACCGCAAATGTCGAATCCTAAGCGAAAGGCCAAAAAGAACCAAGAACAACCAATAAGACGAGCAACACTTAAACAAAAGAGCAAGCAAAATTTATCCAAATACGACGAAATTTATACACAAGGCAGAATACAAATATACCTAGACATAGAAACTGGAAAAACCTAATTTGGATTTGTGGTGCAAAAGATATTGCCTAAAAACACATTTTCGGCCATAATTAGCACTGTAGCAAAAATATTTTCTAGAAAGATTTTGAAGCTGAAATTTTTATGGTAGCTACCTACTGGTATAGAGGTAACCCATATAAAATTTCAGGTCATTTGGAGTTAAAGTGATTTAGTTATGATTTTTCTAAGATGCAAAATTAGCATAATGCACTTTCCAGAACAAAGATATGTTCAAAACTAATTTTACCAGTGAAGTATACCAACAGAGGGGTTTTCTAGAATTTATCATATACATTTTGCAGTTACAGAGAATTACTTGTGTATTTTATAAGTCTTCCAGGATTTTCTAAATGCTGAAAATAGGTACTAAATCATTAATCAAGGTTTCTGCTTACAATCTTGGACTTACCATCATTTTTATATTAACATTGGGTTGATAACAAATTTATCAAAGTTGGAATCATTCATTTTGGACATACACAGAGCAAGATATGCATTTTCTAACGTTTTATCCATTTTCTGGAATATTCAAAATGACAGAAACCAAGTTATTCCTAGTTATACAATTTTCTGTTACTGGAACATGCTTAAATCCATTTTTATAATAAGCTAAAGTGATAACATGATTTATTACAGTTGGAAGTTAACTAAAAGCGCTTAAAATGAATTAGTTATGAGTTTCTAAAGTTTTTACATCATTTTCATTGATAAACAATTGCTTACCAAATACGTAACAATCCAATAAAAGGAAATGACGTGGACAACCCCACAACCCTTGATCTAACATCCTACGCCCACGCGCGCGAAAATAGCGCACGCGCCAACCCTAATGAAACCCACCGTTGGATCAAGATCCAACGGCTCACACGAGTGTATGCAACCGACGGTGCGTTGCTTGGGCCAATCCCACCGCAGATCGGCAGATGGACGGCCCGTAACGCACCAACAACCGGATTGTCCGATTGCACACACGATCTCACCATTGATCGCAAGATCGACGGCCCAGATGATGAGGGAACCGGATGGTCCGAATGCATGCAGATCCGGGCCGCAGATCACAAAATGGACGCGCTATAGATCGAAGTTCAAAAAGATGCCGACGAGTGGGACCGCATGTCGCTGACTACGAGTCACGACCGCAACGATTTAACCCACGCAGCACGCGCATCGGGCCCACAAGTCGCTGACCGCAGAAGGTTTCCGACAGATTAAGTGCGACATCTTTATTAATCAATGATTAAGCATTAATGATGTCGAACAAAGGTGGAGTGAAACAGAGATTGATTTAAGGAGATTGGGCCCATCGTCGCTGGCTCAATAATAATGATTAAGACACAATTAACAGCTAATGATTGGTAATTAATGTGTCCTAATGATCCGATTTAAAACGGAGCTTCGCGTGCGCAAAACCCGAGTGGCTTTGACGGCTTGTCGCCGGCGATTTGCCATGCGGCGCGCCCACAAACTATCAAAATGGGTTCGCAATAGTGTTGCGGACCCAACGTGGTGACCTCGCGGCGGCGTGGAGGTTCGGAACGCCGCGCAGCCGGAAAACAAAGATGAAGGCCGACACGGCAAAACACGAAAGTAGCAAAGTGCTCATTGCACCCAAGGAAGCGAGTGCCATGACTTCTAGGGACTATATAGGAGCTACCTTAACCGAGAGGAGCTTCAAAGATGGCCGGGAAGACTTGAACACGATGAAGTCCACCTGAGCCAAGAAGATGAAGTGGAAGATGAGGTTCGAGCAAAATGAGTGGAACCAAATCATCACCACAAACTTCATTATAGCGCGAAGAGGCTCCAAAAGCAAGTAATTGCAAAAAGAATCACTTAATGAGTCGAGAAGAAAGGGGGTGAAACCAACTGAAAATCTCCAAACTTAAAATTGAGTGATTCTGTGAATGCAACCCAAAATCAAGTTAGGGGAAATATAAAGGAGGTTGAGGAGTTCAAAAGGGTGCAAGAAACGTTGAGGATGAACCACTGAACACCAAGGCCGCCATTGGAGCTCTACGGCCAACAATGGTGGTTTGAGGGTGAGAGGTGTTCTTGAGCTCAACACAGAGAATAGCTAGGTGTGGTGCAAAAGAACACTGTGGAGGACCTAGAGGAGCCAATTTATAGGAAGGGGATTAGGGTTTCGAGCAAGAACATGAGCCCATGGTGAGCTCGGTTCATGTTCCGCTGTAGACCACGAAATGATGGGAGCAAGTGAGCATGGTGACAATGGAGGAGAAAAGCTCGAGCGCATTTAATGCTCCACGAGAGACGTTGATTTAAAGCAACTTGAGGTGACACCACAACGCCACCCACTCAACCTCTCTCTTTCTCGCCATTGCCGCCTCGGCGCCAAGAAGCAGAGGAGGAAGAAGAACAGAAGACGAACGGTGACCGCCGGATCGAAAATGGACGGTCACGATTAAACAAGTTCGCCGACAACCGATTGCTCAAGGATCCGGACGGTTGGATTGAAATCCAACGGTCCCTATTGACCAATGCAACCGAGGGTCCGAATGCTTACACTAACATGGGCCGCGCGATTTGAATCCAACGGCCGATATCGCGCGCGCTTTAAAACGCGCTCGGTGCGCTTAGGTGGTTCAACCAAGTCAAGTGGCTCGGACTGAGCCCGACTCAACCCAATGAATAGTGAATTTGGTTTTAGGTTTTAATTAAGTCGAGACTTTTGAGGATTTATTTGGGGTAGCAAAATAACTCCAAAAATTCTGAAATTTTTACAGAGCTTGCTGACTGAGACATTGACCTTGTGTAAAATTTTCAGAGAGTTTTATGCTGCGAATAAATCTCCAAAATTCTGCAAGGCTCTGTTTTAATGTTTGACTGAGAGTCAAACAGTTTGATCGCTCTAAAAATATTCAAACAATTTCTAAAAATTGTGAAATTTTTCAGAGGGGTCACATACCACCACAGAGATTTAGGAAAAATACATCCAGAGGATGATCATAAGATTTGACAAGATTGTTTTTGGAAGAACAAGATTTGGATCAAAAGACTTGTGGCTTTGTACTTCCATAACCTTTGGTACAATACTTGTTCAGTACACAAAGGAAATACACGATGTAAGAAAAAGTTTTAATTTCTACTCATTTTCTTACATTTGAAACACGAGCCCAAAATTGGGATGTTACACTAAGCCCAAATTTACTCTTCCTATATTTTCAGGTGGTACAGATGTGGAGCAATACCTCACTTGGGAGCTGAAGGTGGATAAGTTGTTTCGAATGAACAACTATTCCAATGAGAAGAAGTTGTTGCTTGCTTCCAATGGCTTGGATGATTATGCTACATTGGTGGGAGCAGTTCATTGTGAAGCGCATGGAGCGCCATGAGTTGCCGATTATCACCGGGAGCAGATGAAGCAAAGATTTGCGGGCACGCTTTGTACCTCGCCACTACAAGCGCCACTATTTGAGAAGTTGACAGGTGCGACAAGGTATGAGGTCAATTGATGAATATCATAAGGAGATGGAAACTATCATGATACATGCGATGTCCGCGAGAATGAAGAATGCACCATGGCGAGATTTCTAGTCGCATGAATCATGTCATTGCCGCATTGTCAATCACCATCCCTATAATGATATGATTGAGTTGTCGCACCAAGCACGCGGCTTGGCGACAAGTGATTGAAGATGCACGGTTCACGCCTGCTCACGTCCTTCACCATCCAGACAGCCATATAACAACAAACACCAAACAAGAGCACTCCGGGAAGCACCCGCACGCGCAGATTCGCGTAAGTAAGAAGTCGAGAGTACACCAAAGACCGGTGCGTCGACTGCGGCGCGCACCGCTAGTGCGACTGCGCCTATGGGGTCAACGTGTCATTCACGTGACATCATTTGCCACAAGTGCAAGGGTGTTGGCCATTTTCGAGGGACCGCCCAAATGTCGAACTATGCTTATCACCGAGGATGGCGGTTATGTTTCACTAGTGATGACGAGTCGCCGATGCGCAAACCGGGCCTTGCTTAATCGATGACATAGAACAATGTGAGTGCGATCCCGAGTTTCCTAACACCGAGCAAGATTCCATTGTTTGCACGCCAAGGTGCTTAGTGTGATGCCATCGCCACACTCGAGCAATGGTGCAATTTGTTTTGCACTTGGGCGAAGCTTGATAAGGGTAAGGTCTCGCAAAGTGATCATTGATGGCGGAAGTTGTCACAATTTGGCTAGCAAGGATATGTGTCATAAGTTGGGTTTGAAGTACTTGCCACATCCACGCCCTTATCATGTGCAATGGTTGAGCGACAAAGAGGAAGTGAAGGTGAACTATATGGTGCGAGTGACGCTTATTGGGAAGTACACCGACACCGTGGATCGCGATGTTGTGCCTATGACGGTGTGTCACTTGCTCTTGGGACGGCCATGGCAATATGACCGTTCATTGTTCATGATGGGCGACAAATCGCTACACATTTCGATGGAATAATATGGATATCATCTTGAAGCCCCTTACACCGCAATGCATTGTGAATTCTTCAATGCGAAAATTGAGATGCACGTTGAGACCGCCAAAGAGCGAGAGAAGAATTTAGTGATGTTAGCCACCAAATCGAAATGAGAGAATTCAGCGAAGATCCCAATTTGGTGCACTTTGTACTATTGTACAAAGACGCCTTGCTTTCGACTAACGACTTGTCTTCTCTTCCTAGTGGTGTTGCTTGTGTTTTGCGGGACTTGACGCTCTTTCCAAACGAGGTACCACCGGGCTACCACCAATTCGTGGGATAGAACATAAGATCGACTTGATTCCGGAGCGTCCGCTTAACCGACCACCGCATCGCACCAATCCCGAGGAAACAAAGGAAATTCAGAAACAAGTACAAGAGCTTCTCTCCAAAGGGTATGTACGTGAAAGCTTAAGCCCTTGTGCTTATTCTGTTATTTTAGTTCCTAAGAAAGATGGTTCATGGCGTATGTGCGTAGATTGTCGAAAGCGATTAATAATATCACAATCGATATCGTCATCCTATACCTCGCTTAGATGATATGCTAGACGAATTGAGTGGTCTTTGTTATTTTTCTAAGATAGATTTGCGTAGTGGTTACCATCAAATTAGGATGCATGAAGGGGATGAGTGGAAAACAGCATTTAAAACAAAATTTGGGTTGTATGAGTGGTTAGTCATGCCTTTTGGTTTAACTAATGCACCTAGTACATTCATGCGCTTAATGAATCATGTTTTAAGGCATTTGATTGGTAAATTTGTGGTTGTGTACTTTGATGATATTCGATTTACAAATCGCAGTGAATCTGAACACATAGACCATCTTAGACAAGTTCTACAAGTTTTATGTGAGGCTAGGTTATTCGATAACTTAGAGAAGTGTACCTTTGCAAAGATCGTGTCATCTTTTTGGGCTATGTTGTTTTCGCATTGGGAGTTGAAGTAGATGAGTCTAAAATTGAAGCGATTAAAAATTGGCCAACTCGTGAATGTAAGTCGATTAGGAGCTTTCATGGTCTCATTGGTTTTTATCGGCGCTTTGTGAAGGATTTTAGCACCATAGCTGCCCTTTGAATGAACTTACTAAAAGGGTGTTGAATTTGTGTGGGGTAGCGCAAGACAATGCTTTTGCTGAACTTAAGAAACGCTTGACCAAGCATCGTTGCTTGTTTTAATTGATTTCACTAAAAATTTTGAAATTGAGTGTGATGCTAGTGGATTGGGTATTGGCGGTGTTTTAATGCAAGAGGGTAGACCGGTAGCTTATTTTAGTGAGAAACTAAATGGTGCTCAATTGAATTATCCGGTCTATGACAAAGAGCTTTATGCTTTAGTGCGTGCGCTAGAAACTTGGCAACACTATTTATGGCCTAGAGAGTTTATTATTCATTCCGATCATGAGGCATTAAAGTATTTAAAGGGTCAAGCAACCTGAACCGTAGACATGCCAAATGGGTCGAATTCATTGAGTCGTTTCCTTACATTGTAAAATATAAGAAGGAAAGGAAAATGTGGTAGGTGATGCACTCTCTAGGAAAAGTGTGCTTTTAACTCAATTAGGAGTGCAAGTTCTGGTTTAGAGAGTTTGCGTGATTTATATGCTCATGACCATGATTTTTCCGTTCCTTATGCACATTGCAAAGAGGGAAAAGGTGGGATAAATTTCACATCCATGATGGGTTTTTGTTTCGCACTAACAAATTATGCGCTCCAGGACTCCTCCGTGCGCTTGCTATTCTGCGGGAATCACATGCAGTGGGTTGATGGGACATTTTGGACGTGAGAAGACGTTATCTATGCCGAGCGATCACTTTTATTGGCCTAAGATGAGGCGAGATGTAGAGAGGTATGTGCAACGGTGCATTACTTGCACAAAGCGAAATCAAAATTGAATCCACACGGTTTGTATACCCTCTACCTGCTCCCAATGCACCATGGGAGGATATTAGTATGGATTTTGTTTTAGGATTACCTAGAACTAAGAGGGGAGTGATTCTGCTTTTGTCGTTGTGGATCGCTTTTCAAAGATGGCACACTTTATTCCGTGCCACAAGAGCGACGATGCGTCGCATATTGCTAACTTGTTTTTCAGGGAGATCGTGAGGCTACATGGCGTGCCACGCACTATTGTGTCAGATCGTGACGTGAAGTTCATGAGCTACTTTTGGAAGACACTTTGGGGTAAACCGGGACGGTTGTTATTCAAAGACGACTTGTCATCCCCAAACCAAGGTCAAACGGAGGTGGTGAACCGCACACTTTCGATGCTACTTCGGACCATGATCAAGAAGAATCTGCGCGAGTGGGAGGATTGTTTGCCGCACGTGGAATTCGCTTATAATCGGGCCATGCACTCCACTACGCAGTTGTGTCCTTTTGAGGTGGTGTATGGTTTCAAACCCTTTACGCCGCTTGATTTGCTGCCACTTCCAAGTCAACACCGTGTTCATATGGAGGCATCCAAGCGAGCTGAGTATGTGAAGAAATTGCATCTCAAAACAAAAGAGGAGATAGAGCGCAAGGTCAAGTCCTATGCTGAGAAGGCGAATAAGAAACGGAAGAAGATGATTTTTCAACCAGTGATTTGGTTTGGGTGCACTACCGCAAGGATCGCTTTCCGTAACGCCGCAAGTCTAAATTGTCGCCACGAGGTGATGGACCTTTCAAGGTGCTTGCAAAGATTAACGACAATGCCTACAAGATAGAGCTTTCCGCGATGACTATGGCGTGAGCTCTACTTTCAATGTCGCGATTTATCACCTTTCTTTGGTGGTGATGATCCAGTCGAGGACGACGCCTTTTCAAGAGGGGAGGATGATGAGGGCATCCCTAACACTTATACATCTTTCCGTATTGGTGGTCATACACATACCGAGGTGGACGCCATACGTGACGCTACAAATAATTCAAGTACGTATGCATATTGGTCCACCGACGAGCAAGAGCTAAACTTCTAAATCAACAGTGCTTTTGTTTCTTAATGAATCTTCTATTGTCATTGATGAGAATTGGGTATTACCTCATGCAAATGTTTTGTGCATTCTCAGTTTGAACATTGTGAAGCCTTTGGAACCAAGAGGAGGCCGAGTCAAAGCAATGGAGGAGAAGCTCACGTGGGTCAACCAAGGAGAAAAGCCCAAGAATTCAAGCCCAATTCGGATCTTCCACAAGTGCAACCGAAATTCATCTCGGAATCAACTCGAATTCAATTCGGATTCGGTTCGGGACAGCCCAACAGGGCTGTAATAAAAAGGCCATAACTTTTGCATACGGAGTCCGATTGGGGTGTTCTTGGACTTGTTTGAAAGCTTATTCCAAGGCCCACACAATGGTTTTGGCCCCAGCTTCAGAAGACTTACGGTCGCGCCGCTATGGCCGAAACAATGTGACGGACTTAAGTTAGGTTTTCTTTTTGTGTTTTTAGGTCTTAGCCGAAGTTAGAGTTTGATTCGGCATGTGTGGCGGCCCTAGGCGTGCGTGAGTCATGGAGGGCGCCTTAAATACCCTTGCCCCTCCCTTGTATCCATTAGACCAGTTTATTCATAAGATTGAAACATAGCTATTGCTTGTTCTTTCGACCCCAGAGTTCATGCGAGGACTTTGAGAGAGGACTAGGCGATCCAATTGTTCGCTCGCAATTCAAGGTCAAGTCGCTGCTCCACCGGGAATCGGGGACTTGGCGTTAAATCGTTCGTGGTCTCGCGACGAACAACTACCCGGTGTGTTGTGGGCGTATTCCGAAGAGTTGAGGGTTCGTGCATTGGCGCGAGTGTTCAGCTAGCGACATCGTCTACTTCGCATCAACTATCCACGGTTTCTCACTGAGAAGATCGGGCCTCCCCCGTATCACAAGCGATCGTCTATAACCGCAGATACGGCTATTCGAATAGATTTATCTCTACAGAGGTGTTCTACTTTACCCACACGACTCGATTAGCCTGTAAGCCTCCGAATAATGACACATTTCCTTTGGTATGCCGTCCGGGGAGAATCGAGATACGGTCGTTTTTAGCAAGAAAATCCTATTGAGCTAAGTCCCCCATGTGAGATGTTTCCTATCTTAGTACAAGCAGCATATAGCACTTGCTAAGGGGCTCACAAGTTATATTGAAAATACCGATGCAATGTAAATGATAATTGGTGCTCCTGTGCACACTATAGAACATTACATCGGCTCCTAAGAACAAATGATCAAATACAAATGCCCCTACACCACCATGAGAATTAACACAATAGAACCTTCCCCCTACTTAATCGTACAGTACCCATATCCCGCGTGTGGTAGCATGAGTTTTACTTGAATCAACGATGTTACCAAAGTTCGGTCCTTGTTGGTCTAGACAAGCCTACCACTTACCTAAATCTCGTGCACAAAGGCACCCTCACTAGCAATCTCTTATCCAGACCCAAAACTCATTTTAAAATGACAAAATTTAACTCAAGAAACAGATGCAAAAATATGAAATGAAAATAAGATAGTAAAATTTGTGTGTCCCATAATTGTCGGGTTATTCCCGACAATTAACTACCGTATCTAGACTTGCATGGCTAAGCAAACTCGTATAACATGTTTCACACAATCCTAACTTAAGCATAAGGTGCTGGAATAATTCAAGGATAACCTCAATGAATAGGAGATAACTAAACTACACATCACAAAAATAGCGACATTATCAAAATAGCACACAAGCAATTATCATTGCACTACCTTAACAAAACTATGATCAAATATGATGCAAAAGAAAATTCAAATGATGATTTCCTTGCTGGTAAATCAGTTGTTCACTCTTAGTAGCGTACGAGTCAATATCAATCGCTTCGGAATCTATAAAATTGACGATATCGATAAACACCGAGAAATACCTCAAAAATCAAATTGCTCAAAAATGCATGATTTTTCTAAAGTAGTTAAATCATGATTTTAGATGAATTTATGTGAAAGAATTATTCCATTTGGATTTAGTATGTGAGAGTTATGGCAGTTTGAATTTCAGTTTTTTGAAAATTTAATTTAATTAGAATCTGTTACTATTTGCTGATTTTAATTGTTTGATGCAAATTTACAGAGTAGTGGAGGATAAAGGAATTACATAGATAAATAGAGAATAATAATATAAGCTCAAAATAAATTGGTTCATCTCATTTGGAGTTTTTATGAATTAGTTATGCATTTTCATAGTTATCAGTCTTTTTCTATTATAAATATAATGGAGTTAATGGAATATTTTACAAACCTATCTTCTCTGTTAAAGAGACATGTTTGAAACCTATTTAAAATAAAGTTCATTAAAAAATGAAAATTAGCGAAAATGGTTTCACTGTTTTTGGAGTTAAAATGAATAAATTATGAGTGTGCAAATAATTCGTTTTCAGATTTTTGGTTTTTGCAAAAAGACCAGAGGGAGGTCATTAGGGTTGTCTTTGTAAAATGGCCATAGGGTGGTATTTGCAAAATAGCCACAGGGTGGTCTTTGCAAAATAGCCACAGGAGTGGTCTTTGGGCTGGTCTTTGCAAAATGGCCATGGAGGTGGTCTTTGGGGTGGTCTTTAGGGTGGTCATTACAAAACGACCACGAAGAGGTCGTGGCTTACGACAACAGGGTTTTACAGCCCGCGTGCTTGCTCGGCGGCTCACCGGTGCTACACGCCACGACGGAGCCGGCCAAGGGCATGAAAAGGTCCACAATAGTATTGCGCACCTGTGGGTAGTGGTGGCGATAGTTAAGATAGTCCGTACTGGCGGTTAGCCGGAGAGGGGCGGCACTACAACTACGGCAAAAATGCAAAACACAATAAAGCTATGCATTGTCCTCTTAAGCGTGTGCCCAAGATCCTAGGGACTATTAGGGTGCTACCTGATGCTTGGGAAGAGGCCGAGGTGGTCAGAGCTTGGCCGGCATCGAAGATGTCCACGCGGCGCTTGCAGTTCACGCGGAGAGGTCGACTGGAGCAAAACAAGGAGAAGTGAAAGGTTGGGACAGCTTGAGAATCTCATGAGGATGCTACTAGAGCAAGGAATTGCCAAAGTACTTACTCGATCCAAGTGGGAGGTGTAAAGTTCCTTTACGGCCGAAAATGATCAAGACTTCGATTTACCGAAAATCTGCCGTGCATTAATGAAATCGATTGAGGGGTTATCAATCTTATGTCTAGAGGCACAAGATGACACGCAAGAACGATGGCAATACTTACCAAAGTTGAAAATGACAAGGGAAAGTCCTCGGGTGCATGCTCTGGAACGGCCGAGAGCATCGGGTGAGGTCCGAGAGCTACAATCAAAGAAAGGAGCTCGCATAAGCAAAAATAGACATGGGGATGAACCTGAGCAAGGAGGAACCAAACGCTTGAAGCTTACCCAACAATGGAGCTGGAATGAGCATCCCTCTCCTCAGCCGAAAGAGGAGAAGTGAGTTGAGTTGAAGGACACAGAGGGGGTTTTAACCTTGGATGAAAATGGCATTGGAGGTGGCGTGAAGTGAGGGAGATCCAGGAGTGGTTGCATGCGGCGGTGGCTCACGGAGCTGACGATTCGCCAACGGCGTGGAGCAGACAAGCGCGGCTGCGTGGTGTGCGCGTTCTGAGCCCGCAGCGGGAGGTTAGGGAAGGAACTGACGGGTGGGACCCATAGAGTAGCGACACAAAGCGGCGCGGATGCGAGAGTGGCTCGGGTGTGATAGATTGGTTCGGTCTGGAACGCTAGATCATGAATGGAGGGCTCGGATCTAAGGAGAAGTTCAGACTGGTCGAAAGGTTGTAAGATCTGAACCGTTGAACTTTAAATCGGACAGCCCCGGGGCAGTGCGGTTAGGGGTTTGGGCTGAGTCGGTTTGCCGAGTCGGACTCTAGTCCAAAGAACAGCGCCAACTGGTTTGGGTCAAGGGTTTGACTGGAATTAATTTATATTGTGTACTTTAACCAAAGCGTAATAAATAGGAATAAAATTCCTAAAATCATGAAATAAAACATGGGGTTTTCTGGGATGACCTAGTACCCAAATAAAATCTAAAACCCCTCTGTTCATGTTATATAAAGTGCAGTTTAAATTCAAACTTAAATGGTGTCATTGAATTGTGTTTGAATTTTCTGAGGGTCGAACCCAATCCCAAAAATTTGGGAAAAATTATATTAATTCATTATAATTCATATAGTATTTGAATAAATTATTTTTAGAAGATGTTTATGAGTTTTTTTTTTGCTATTTTTAGTTAGATTTTAAATTTGAAGTGTATGTTCGATCTTTATTTGAGATTTTCTAAGTGCAATATATAAAGTAAATGCTTGAAAATAATGATGCATGCTGATGAGATGCATAATGATCATCTTTATTAACTTGGGGATGTGACATGCAAAACAAAGGGAATGGTATAACGGATGATAAGTACATATACCATGCATATACATTGTTCGCTTTCTTTAGTACACTTTTAGATTATTGAAAGCCGAGGGCGGCTTTTCTTGAAGAAGGGGAGGATGATGATGATTACCCCAATTTCATGACATAGAAGCCTACACATCAAGTGTCCAAACACTATCACAAGGTTAAAACTAAACATAATGTTCATAATTATAGTTTGCTTGAAAGAATGCGACTAAGGCTTTGCTTGTGTGAATGTAGGTATGTTGGATACCCTAGAAATAGTGCAGGCCAGAGGGAGGAGAATGAGGCAGGCCCAAGAGAGAAGAAAAGGATAGACCAGAGGATGCCAAGGCCCTCCATGCGACTAGCATGGAGGAAGCAAGCCCAAGGGAGCCCATGTGACTGCCAAGCCAATGAGAGGGGAGGCCCATGCAGCCACCTAAGCCCATCTCCACCTCTCCCACGTCCAAGGGAAGCCCAAGATAAGCCCATATAGCTAGAATTAAAGGAATCCAAGTCCAACTACTCAATTTGGGCCGAAAGAGCATAAAAGTTTTAATTGAACACTCTAGCCCAATCGAAGAGTTAGCATGGATTTAATTGATGGGATTGCATGTCATATGACTTGAGAGGTCCTAAATGGGTCATGTATCTATTTTAGAATTATTTCCCACATTTTAAAATAATTTTGTTTCAAATTAGGCTTAAAAGCCAATTTGGTCCCTTGGGCCAAATAGAGTTAGTTTGGGCTTAGCCCATAGGTGGGGAGTGTCCCACACGTCCATAATACCCCAGGGAGGGGCACCAAACTGTAGCACCATGAAAATTCATGAGATTTAGATTGTTTTGAAGCATTGTTCTAGGGTTTGTGCTAGCTGATTGTTGCCCCTTGGAATTGTACTTTTCCTATTGATTTTCTTGCTTGTTCTTGATTGGATTGCAGGGAGATCATCTCGACTTGGTCATGGTCAAGTGGATTCTATCATAGCATGTGGTTCAGCAAGTTTGTTCATCGAGGCCGTTGCATTGGCATTGATTGGCCTCATCAATTCGTTGGGTTTCACGGTATATCCAAGATTCTAAGTCATAAAGATCAGGCACCCCTTATCAAGTATGGATTGTTCAATACATACCGTGCGATAGAATGCATAGTCCAACTGGGTGGGAATGTGTCGGCCATCATGGCCTCGTGTCGTGATGGATCATCCATGACCTTGACGCAACGGACCCTCGTCCGAGTGGAGTACCACTCGATGTACTCCTCGTACATTCGGCGGTCGTAGGGAGCATCCTCCTAGACTACTGTAACAGCCCAAATTCCAATTTCCAGTTGAAAATAAAGTTTAATTATTTTATTGGATTTTTGTGGAATTTTTAAAGCTTTTCCTTAACCAAATTAAAGATAAAACAAAATTATGGGCAAAATCTATTATCGATAATAGCTGGAAATATTTTTCTTAAATCCTAAATGCTCAGAGAATTTCGTGAATTTTCTCATAATTTTTGGAATTATTTTGCTATATTCTAAAGCCTAATTGAATTATCCGGAATTAAAACAAAAGAAAAATCAAAAGAAAACCTCAAATAGGAATTGGGCCAAACCCACTCATTTCACGTTCTTCCCAGCAGCATACGCCCGCGCCTTCCTCCTTCGGCCGACAAATGGTCCACCGCTACCCTTTCTCTCTCCCATCACACCAGCAGATCCCAACCGCTGGATTAAAATCCAACGGTCGACTTCACAAAGCATTCGGAAGGTCCGAATGTTCTACGCAATCGGACCGTTAGATCTAAACCAACGACCCACGTGCATCGGGCCACTTAATGATTCACCGCAACCCCGTGATCTATTTCAACCGTTAGATCGAGATCAAACGGCCACGCCGACATAACTTACCGCCGCCAATCTTTTGTCCACCGTCGATCAAAATCGACG